>OX376066.1:0-2400000 GCA_947361185.1 Charanyca ferruginea | reverse complement strand
CAATTGCTTCAAAATTTCGCTTGCGGCATTTATGCAATGGTCGGTCCATAAACTGATTCAATCTATCAATCAATTTCCCTAGCCTGTCGCCACTATCACAGACAACGGACAGACATCGGAAATTTGAGAATTACACCAGATCTACAACCGCTGCTTGATTTTCTCCTAGTTTATCTAAAGCTTTTGTTTGTTCTTAAACTTTCTGGGTGTAATTAACGAAGAATCAAAGAATATCTTTGATTCTTTATTTTGCTTCTGTGATTTCTTTTTCTTTTTTCTTTGTCTATATCTTTTTTTCATTTTTTTTCTTTTCAATGTTAAGATCATCGATTATTCAAAATCAGTGTGTAAAATATTTTAGTTCTTTGATCCGCATTCTTATGGTATGCTTACTTCAGTCCTCTTGTAATTAGTTAGTTTCCTACCCTGTTCGATCAAATGAAAGTTACTTGGAATAACTGAAACCTACGTGATAGTATGATGGAACCGTGGAAATTCAAGAAATTGCAATGTAATGCTGCAATAATTCTCTAAAGCGTTTCGATTTATACGATCAGATTAGATTGTAAAACTCATCAGCTTCTGATACAGATGGTAATAGTACTTGTTCAAAGGATTGTGCTTCTGATTGTTGATAATTATAAACCAAATTGGAACGACATGTTCTCATAAACCCGGGATTTAAATTGTACGACCCGAAAAGGGTGTTTGCATCACCCCTGTTACAATCTGTACAATGTTTCACAAGTAAACATTTGGGGTTTTCAGATTAGAAGCAGATCTTGGAACAGCTGAAAAAGATTCCATTGCTGTTGGAGTAAAATACCCAAAAAATAGAAATTCAAAAGAGGTTGTATATAATATGCTCCTCGTTCTATCACTCATGATTCGTCTTTCTTAATAACAAACAGATATTCTTGATAACAAGGGGATCCGCACTTACGTCATATGAATATAACACAACGAAGAAATAGTCAATCAAATTCCGTGACAAGACTTTCTGTAAAACACTCGTTTGCATTTTGTATGCGTAATCAGGAATTCTGTCCAAATACGCTATTGTATTGCAAATATACTTACTTTGTTTTCTTTATACAGATCTGTCATACGCCGTACGCCGTAAGCTCGGTTATAGGAATTTCAAACAATAGAAGTGCGGTTTGGTGAATAGGCTTTTGATGAGAGTTCGTAGACCTTCTAGCAATGCGCAGTGTAATATTACGTCTATTTTAGGCTGCTATGATTTTATTGATTGACGTAAGATTCAAATGTGGTTCGTGGTTTCCAATCTGGTGTTGAGGTAGCTTGAATATGAATATATTTTTATACTAAGAGAAGTAGCATGATGTGAGTAAGAGACTGTCGTCTAGATAATAAATCGCATATAATTGAATAAAGGTAAACACTAAACTGGTATTTAATTTTACCCGAAAATAACCGAAGTCTAGTTCCTCAATGAAGTTTAGTTGTTATCACCAAACAGTAACTACTTATACGGCACTGACTAGTCTAAATGTGATATAATCCGTTGTGGGTTATATTCTTTTGTCTTGACAATATAGACGCCAGCAGCGGATTCCATTCCTTAGAATTTGCATTACAACTTAGAATATACGGTCATTGTGTCTGGAGCTCTTTAAAAATGGCTTCAGGTATGCAGGACCCAATGTTCTGGGAAAAGATTCCTGGACTGCGTTGAACATAGGCTATATTAAAAATAGGACATCCTACGATGTTCAGGCTACCTGGTGTTTTATACTCCTTTGCAAATTATACTGTGAGGTTTGCATACTAAAATACCGAATCTTCCAGCGTGTGTAAGATGCAACTTAATATAACAAAAACTTTTTGATTTATAATAACTGACGAAGGATTTATGTGTAGCTTAACAGTTATTTATGTCGCTAAAACGTGAATAATAGTATGTGGTTGAAAATTACTCAAGCAAACATGCTAAGTAAAGCTTTAACTATTTGATTACAATCTAACGAACTATTTCTGAAATTGTTATTCATACGTCTAGTACCATTTACCATTTCATTTTTCTATTAAATGCTATCGAAGTCTCAAATAATATTAATTTGACAAGATATATATCTGTCAGTAATTTCAACATTAGTATTAAAGTATCCTAGTCCGGAAACGTGTCGATAACACGTTTCTATAATAAACGTCGCTCCGGAAACTATTGAGTCATCATCATTCACATCATTATTCTGTGGTGTGAACAAAACTTCATCACTCAATTACTTAACGTATTTTAAACTATTCGATCTCAGTTTATTTTACGAAGTTAGATCAGTAACCTAAATTACTGTCTCTAATATTAAGTTACTTTGGAATTTCTTGAATTTTAGAAACAATACCTCAGGAATTTTAGTTTTTGTGAACTGATGCTTAAATAGACTCAGCTGTCAATCCTGATATGCATCATTCACGCACCCATTGACTGTCACATTCACGAATGTGTGTGTACACACAATTCCTCTTATTATAACATCGAGGGGAGATTGGCTGCAATTTCGGACTTTGTTTGTTCCCCAGGGAATCGGCAAAGAGTGGTCGTTATCAGCTTTAATAAGATGACAGTACTCGTATGATGTATTTTTGTTTTCTCTTTATTGTAAAAAAACATCATATCCATACACTTCTGTTTCTTGGTTGCTAGGTCTACCTAGCCACCAAGAAAGAGAAGTGTATGGATATGATGTTTTTACCGTATAATTCAGATATATCCTGTTCTAGGTCTACCTAGACCGTACAAACATCATATCCATATACTTTTTTTCTTGGTTGCTATTTCTAACCTAGAACACGATATATCTGAATTATACTGTCTAAATTTAGAGTGAGTCTGAGATCGTGTGTGAGACACATATTATGTACCTCCGACTGCTTTTAGTCTTTGGTTTTTTACAGTTTCTAACACTATACAATTTATTGACTCAAATTATGTTGAATGGGTTATGATGACCTATTTTTATCGAGATATTACGTAATAAACAAGGCACAACGACTCTTTATATGTATATATAGGCTTTAACCTCCTCGTACTGGTAAAAATAACTTCTCTTTAGCAATGATTTTCTTTGCCTAGCACTTATTCTTACTTTCATCTCCTACATTTTCTTTTTCCTGTTTCCTACATAGATAGTACATTTCATAAAACACCACGTCTAACTGTCATCTTTTTCCATACTATTCATTGTCAAATGTCAATCCATTTTCTTTAACAACATGATCGGAAACTGTCTTCTTTTTTTTATTCTGACACACCATTGCAATTGTGCAATAAAGCCTAGTCTTATGTTGGTACAAGAATTCTCGTGAAACCATGAGCAAAAAGTATTTCAAGTGGTCATTCTCCTTTCTAGCAAACTCGCAAAAAACATTAAAGCGTAGATAACAAATGGCTACTGTACCGGAACTCAGTTTGAAGCGCTGTATCGCTAGATAACGCGCAAAACCATATCGCGTCAGGAACGAACACTCTGTTGTGCTGTACTAATGAAATTCTCTAAAAAAAGTTATCGTTTATTCCAGTTTTTAAGACGAATACATTGTCCATTGGTACATAGTCAAGTTCAAGCGATTTTTAAATTTAAATTTTTAATAAATCCGTTCATTAGACGCCCACGTGAAGAATTTAACCGTTTTCCCTTTCTGAAACTATATTAAAATGGTTGATAGGAATTTGGGGTAGAAAGCGTTTCTCTGTTGGTATTTGTTTTTCGATGTAATTGAACCCTCCAAGGTAAGGCATAAACGATTGGTATGATTCGAACTTGATCGCTGCAGCGCTAAATTAAAACAGAATTGGTTAACAAATTCTATATTGCGTTAGATTTATAAAATGAGAATGTTATTTTGTTCACGAGTAGTCTTTGTTTCTCTCAGAACGTGTGGTTTCCGATCCAGTTCAATAGCATTCGCAACCGGGCGTGTACGAGGGGAACAGGACTGGTAGGGAGCACTGACGTGGCTGTATAGCGATATGTGTACACCAAGCTTGAGCTTGTTTCAGTAGAAGCTTTTAAATGTAACGAGGAAACAACTTTGTTTCTATCCCTAGTTTGAAGACTTAATGTTCACGTTTAGCGTCAAAACGTATTTAAATATTCATCAAGTATAGTCACCAAATATATATTCTCGGCAAGGATTTAAACTATGTCCTAGTTTAAATCAGAGAATCAGAAACTTTGTAAAACTTTTTGCCGTAAGTTATAGTGTATCTTGTTAAATTCAGATCACAGACAAGAAGCTATTTCGAGCAACGTTCAAACGTTGTCTTTTGTCAAAAGAAATCAATTCTTTACTGGCTTTAGTTTCATAAGCACGCTAATATGCATCGTCTTTTTATGTTTGTCTTTTATTCCAAGAACATCTCGGGGAAATAAAATTAAAACATCTTCGTCTCAAGGATTTTTCTTAACTATCTGCCCGAGGCAAGACGGGTCGGGAAGTTACTGGGTTTTTCTTCTATTTATTAACTTCCTGGGGCAGTATTAAGAAGTTGTGTGCGAAGTCAAGTCTGCAGTCTGAGCACCGGAAATTAAGAAGTATCGATTTAAGTGGAAAAGTCGCCTAGAGTGCAGCTTTTAATTCTTACTCGGAAACGTAGACTTGATCGATAATGCAAAAACGGTTATTTAAAGGAACCTTGGACTTTTAACTTGCAACATTTTAGGAATAGGAAATAATTGGGTTGTTGTCATTATGATTATGGATTATTTATGCAAGACCTGACTTATAGTTTCCAAGACCCCTTACCTATTTTAAATCGAAGGCCTCTTCTCGATACGTGTTCTAAACAGAGCCTCGGTCTAAAGTATATTTAGTCTTCACAACGTTAAATCTTAGCGTTACATCTCGATTATGTAACGTTAATTGAATTGCCGCATGTGGCAACACTGAGTATTGCATCGAAAGGTCGTTGGCTGCACGTGCAGTGATTGGTTGTGAATTCTTCGCGTAGGTACGGATAAAAGATTGACTAGCCTTGCTAGTTAATTTGAAAACTTCTACAGGAATAATACTTAACTTTGACTGTGTCTCTTGCTTCGACTCTCATGATTTAGCCGTAGAAAGGAGAAGTTTCCATGTTTAGTATTCTAATAGTTATTCTACGAATCCTGGATTCACTAAATATTGCAGTCGTTCAGTTGGTAAGTACCTTTTAGGAGAAAACGAAAGTATCGTGGGCAAGAATATAGAATATTGGTTAAACGTTGTGGTCTTCAGTGGTATCCCAAAGACCAGTACCGAAACTTAGGTAATTCACGAGACGAGTCGAAATGAATATAAAGATAAAAATAAAAAGATAAAAGTTATACCTAGAACTCGATGGATTCAGTTCTGAGTTCAGTGACTCAACTGAAAACCGAAGTTTTCGGTGTTTGAAGCAGAATTTCTAAACAAGACATGGAGCATTACTCTGATCCGTGATCGTCTTGCCCAGATACTCCCTATATTATTTGTAGGTGCTCATATAAATTTTCATACATGTCCTCAGTATTTTCCTAGAGTACATTTTGGATCAACTCTTTTTGTTCTCCTAAAAAAGTGATGACATGACGGGTTCCCAAAATCACCAATATTTCGATGTCATCCAGATATTTTTCATCTGCAGCTTTGTAGAAACTAGGTTCGTTTGTCAAGTTGGTCTTTCCATGTTTGTTCTCTTAACTAGTCGTGAGTTTCAACTGTTTTACTAGTATGTCTTGAAGCCTATTAATATGTCTTTCACTGAAAATTGTTAAAAATACTCGGATTACCCAAAGTGTGATACTAAAGTGAGTAGAAAAATCACAAAGTTTGGATTGGTCGTCAAAATACCTACCACACACGGGGAAGTAGGAAGTCTGATTTTTTTTCTCTTATCTTTCCATTTTTGTTTTACTATATTCATAATTATGTTTATAACCATGACTTTTCATACCTATGTTGCCCTAAAAAGTTTAGGACCCATTAATTATGTCAATTATAATCCGTGGTGCAACTGGGTTTCTCCCAGTTGTAAACGTCCCTTTGTGCCTATTGGCCTAGTTCTGTTCTGTCTCCAGCTTGATTTGGAGGGAAGTGGAAAATATGTTTTTCTTACTCCTCCGCTGTTCTTTTCTGATTAATTTCGTTGCGGGATCCAAAACAGTTGTTTCTCTGGGACTCGTCGAGCTTCATTGCTCTGGCGCTTTTCTGGTGGTCGCAACTGTTGATTCTGGCTTACAGGAGTTACAGTGGTTAGGGAATAGTGTGGCGGGCTTGTCCCATAAGTATACCTATGTTGCAGTTACAATGATGTGCTGTAAAAAACCCCAGGATTTGTTATTTCGGTAGGCAGGCATTGTGAAGCCTTGGAACTCTCACTTGGATCCTTATAAATCTTTCTTATATCTATGCTTGGAATGGTTAAGTAACGATAAAAAGATAATTATTGGAACTTCCAATGAAAGACAGCCTGTCAAGTCACCATCCTTCTCCTTTCGAGCAGTGTTTATCTCGTAAAATAGTTAATAAAGAATAACTTATTCAAATAAGTTTGAAAATCATTAAACCTGCCTGAGACTCTATAGCACAATACAGTCTATAAGTACCTAAACAATATCTGAATATTGTTTTACAAACGATACGAATATTTCTGAGAATAGGTAGGTATGTGTTGGCTGTTTTATATTTTCCGCATTTTCCTTATCTGTCCTGTTTTAAAAATGGCGGTACAATAAAGAGCTTTACTCTGCCGGTTTGCCCACAAAGTAAGCCTCCTGTTCTCTTTTACACAATGTAAGTTAGATCTCTACTTTGTGTAACGACGTAATATTACTGTACTAAGTCCATTTTATGAGGCGTGCAATCTCCATTTCACTGGTTAATTTGATGCAGCAAAGGGAAGCTCAGACAATACTTAATTTTGACTTTGAAAATAATATTTTTGGTTAAAATGCATCCTATCGAAATACACCTACTAGGGTATCAAAGTGATGATGGAACTGATGCAGTCTATAGTCATTCCATCTCGGTATTCTACTGTTTTTTCCCGAAATTACCCAGGACGGTTGTCTTTGCTTGTCGGCTTCCACAAATACCTCCACTGAGTTGCCTACCGAAGCTGACGTTGGCTATTTTGCGTGCTGGCATGATTCCAGCCTCTGTACCAGAGTTACACACACTGCCATATACACGTAATATCACCAGTCTTGCTCTCGACGTCACCATTCAACTCGATTATTATGTCAGAAGTCTACTCTCTGCGGTGAACTAACTTTTTCATAAGATTTTTATCTTTTTTCATTTTGTCTTTCTAAACACGAGTAGCATTGCCGGCTAAATGTAGAAACTGTTTCAAACAATGTTTCGAAATCTTGCGCAAACTTGTACGACTTGAATCACGGTTAATTTTAGTTTCTGACTTGATATTTTTACTGACAAGAAATCTCACGAAACAGTTAAAGAAATTAAAATTGATTAAAACTTTTTAAGAGTAACTGTGGCCTAAAATAGACCAATAGAAAACTTTACGGAAACGCAACTAGAGAGTTGGCGGGTGCACGATTAGGCCTACAGTTTGGCGGGGCACCGCTGAGCTTAGCCAGCACCAGACGTCGCTTATAACTTGAATTTAACACACCAATATAATTAAATACGAATAAAATCACATCCTTACCTCACTATCAGGTCCCAATCCAGATCGTCGAAAAAAATCCAATTGATTAAACACAGTTTTACACTGAATTTTGATCCAACACACATGCAACGAGTGCAATGAACTGTTGTGAACTGCAGTCGTTCTAACGATGTTTTTAATTTATTTTTTAACTCGGAATTGTCAAAACACAAGGAATGAAATCCACTATATTTTCACTAGGAAACCCAAAATTTCGACTGTACGTTGAGTTCGAAAATTTTTGTGAAAGATCCTGTAAGCCGGAACTGGTTTATTTCATGTTTAAAAGTATTTTTAAATTCGTAATTTAATACGACACCAAAATCTCGTCTCACAAGGAAAAGTAAAACAACTACGCCGAACAGCGAAGTGCTTCCGCATCCCCGAAACAGCTGTTCGGGACTAGTGACGTCCAAAAATCGATAACAACCGGATTAGGACAACCGTAATTACACCACACAACTTTTTCACAACACAGATTTTGCCGGTTCCACTATCCTTTAATGCATGCCTTCACTGTATTAGTTGTAAAATTAGGTTTAGTGAATTTATTTGCAATTAGTAGATTTGTAGGAGGCAAATTTTATTGAAGGGCGAAAAATTATTTAGTTAGAAAAGTTAAGTATGCGCTTTAAAAATCAAATATATTTGTTTTGTTTGTGATGATGATTCTTTTGTTAGCACATCTTAACTGTGGAGAAGCACAGCGCACGCGGTCGCGCTCGGTCGCGGACTGGCGGCGTCGGCGCGGGGCGCGCGGGCAGGGCGGGGGGCGGGGCGCGGGCGGGCCCGAGTCAGCGGAATGCTATTGTAGGCGAACTTGTCCGCCACTTTTTTTCTCAATTCTGGTCAAACAAGTTTTGTATACAACCTGCATTGTAAGGATTCCGCCATTCTTCGTACGAGGCAACGGTCTTTCTAAACTTCGTGAAGTATAAGGTTTCGCTGAAACTTGAAAACCTACGAACGTAACAGGATAAGTGGATAAGTATATCTAGTAACTTCCATTGTAAAACTGCTTTAACAGAAACATTTTTTGGCTACACCCGATTCCGTTATCATGCAACAATAATTTACTTAACATTAGAATTACCCAAAAAAAAAAAATTATACAGTTTTCAACTATATCGATCCGATGATGATGATGATGACGACAAATTATTCTACCTGGAACTACCTATTGATCCAAATCCTATAGAAATCAAACCAGAAGTGTTATAAGATCATCCATTTATAAGTAACAAAAAAGCTGCAACAAGTCCACTAAATAACGAAATAAGTACCTGCACATATTATATGCTTACTCAAAATTCGGGTTGTGGAGATCTACAGTAGCTAGCATTTTACAGGAAGAGAAGAAATAAGTAGCATTGTTATCAAGATATTACCAACTATACACACCCAAATAATCTAAATACGTTTTCGTTAAAGCTCTGCCAACAAAAGCCTAACCTCTATATTTATCATAAATTCCTGTTGAAGGTAGGTAAAGAGTTTCCAATTAATTTGGGCAAGTAACTCTCCCTTACTGCTGCAATCAGTTAAGGTAAATTTGCCATAAAAAATATATCCCAACTTGTAATAGTATTATAAACATCGCAGGCACTAGCCACAATAATCAGGCAGGTATTATCTGCCAAGACCTGAGTAGAATTCCAACATTCAAGGTTAGAAGGGAACTTCTAAACTAAGAATTGGAAGAGCGATAAACGAACTTCCAAGAGGTCGGATAGACTCGGCTTCGAAAGGGACAGCCTTATTGGTTGCTCTCGACGACAAAAAGAGATGGTACGATTTATTTTATTTATTGCCATATCAAGTTACGTCGCGGGTTCTGTATCACGGTTGTGTGAAAGAGACAAATATAAATATATTGTTCCCCTTGACCTCGTCAGTGGGAGATGCTGTTAATCAGATTTTTTGGAAATTCAACTTTTTTAATTAGTTAACCCAAACAGGTTTATCGTATGGGAACCTATTAATGAAGTATTGGTTGAAACTGTGAAGATATATTGTGTAGATCCATGACACCCATGAAATTGGGTGTTCTGGGACTAACGGCCTTATTGGAGAAAGATAAAATTTTTGAAAATTCAAGAAACAATTAAGTCCGATGAGGTAATAGACAAGCAAATTAAGCGAGATGATCGGAAATGAAGACTCAGAGTGAAAACCCGCTGAAGTCCTATGCAACAACAATACAAAGCCCAACTCCATTTGCTAGTGATTTGTGGTCCGCAACATAATAAACATTCAAGAGATATACTCAGACTTGGAAAGCGATTGGCTTTTTCTGCTTCAGGAAATGGAATTCTTACAATTATCTAAGAATTAATTATCTTCGTTTTTGATATCAAGTTCTTTTTAAGTATACTAGTCAAACTATAAAGTGAAATTATCCTTGTTTGTAGAGTATTTTGTAGAGTATGTTTGTAGAATAATTACAATTTCACAACAGCATAGCAATATTAGCAATCTCATGTTCGTTTCAAAATAACGTAGGTTACATTGCAAAAGCTGCGCCAGTTCGCAAATCTAGCAATTTACTGCTCAACAAATAGTACATCCTGTCAAACTTAATCCTGCTTTACATTTAGCGAGAATTGCTCGGAGTTGCGAAATTACTTTGTCTCCTTTGCCTTGTAAAGTCCCTGTATTTCATACTCATAATTTTAAGCTATTCCAGCATATTTGGAACTTAGAAATCAAACATCAGAAATGACTACAGGTAAGTTTTAATAATAAGCTTAAAAGCGTCTAACATGTATCAATAATGTCTCCCCTTCCCATAGTATTAGAACTCAATCTTTTCCTTCAAGATCTACTCTATTTCGTTTTTAATTTACAAGAACCAAAGTTTCAATTCTTTTTCCTATTATAGATACCTATGTGTGGTTGGTTTGTTTCAGAGAGCGTAATTTAGTCAGTTTGCGTCTTGAGTTCCAACAACCCAAAATATGTACAAGGTATCCCAAAGGGTTCCGTCGAAATACTCGTTCATTTTCGTCTGTCGACGACAAAAGCAGGTATTCTTTGTTTTTGACTGACTACCGTGTTTGCAGAGCGTGGGGGATGGGTTCGGATCATAGATCGGACAAAATGTAATTGGGTTTTTCTATTAGCAACTTCTCAGTAGCAGCCTGGAGATGAAAGCTAGCGCTAGTACCCCCGTGCTGCAGCAAGCAAGTAAATCCGTTGATTCTACGTCTGATCTCTTCCTGGTCGTGGTCGGATTGCTTTTCCAACGGACTATGTGAGTGAGGAAAGGGGGATTGCACTTGTGTTTGTGCACACACTTTTGCACTAACTATGATATCTTCTACTTGCTTGGCTGGTTTTCAATTAGATTGGCCGCCATGACCCGAAATATGGTCAGATATTATTATTTTCCAAATCTGTATTAAGCTTAAAAAAAGCCAAGATATATTCAAAGATTGCAAGACTTTACGATCTGTTTTTCTACAAAAAGTGGTAATGATAATTTATTAGCTTCAACAGAAGCCTAAACTGGAATTTTTTTATGACTTAATAAAACTCAACGGTATTACAGCCAGGTAGTATATTTTTATAACACGTCTAAGAGCTTACAGGCCAACATCTAGACATTACTGCGATGTTTCTAATAGGTACCTATATTTGGTCCACTTAAAAATGCTGTTGTTTTGCCATTTTTCCGAAGTACACAATTACCCGATGTTCTAGTTTCTTCAGCGTAGTTGATCCATTATCATTCATTTAATTACAAGCGTGTTTCTGTTTCGATGTTGAGTTGAGAGCACGATAGAAATGCAACGTGTATCCAGATTTGCTCTTAAATTCAACTTTAATTTGGAGTTGATTGTGAAATAGCTTCAAAAGGTCGTTAAATAGGCGTTATATATATTTTATGCAATAAAAGGTGTAAAGTAAGTTCCTTTTAACTAGCCGGATAGAGCAAAAATGCAAAATAATTACCATAATTAATGATGTAGTATTGATTTGAATAGAAAAGGGTGATGGACCGATGACTCTCCAGCCCGATTGACCGATGACCTGAAGAAGAGGAAGACGGTGGTGGCTGGATGCGAAAGGCAGAGGACTAGGAAAAACTTCGGAGGCCATCGAGGAGGCTTATGTTCAATAGTGGACTATTACTAGTAAGCTGAAATGATGCGATAATAAAGCCTAGCTAAAATGATCTCTCATAGTTTTCATACACGATAAGCTAATGACGATAAAAGATTGAGGATGAGGTGTAACTACGGGTGTAATGGTATATCTATGGGTGTACTGTAACTAATTCAAATTAACATAGAGGAAGAGAGACATACAAATAAATAAATTCGCAATACGTTGCAATATGATATAGCAATAGTACAGCAAAACCATTGAAATCCAAACGTAACATGATCTATGTTTCAATGAAACCAAGCTTTAACATTCAAGCGAATTTGAGCTTTACCTTTACACAATAACAGTAATGAACACATACTCAAACATTGAAACGCAATCACACTGAATCAAAGATAGAAATGGTCGTTACATTCAATAAAAATCAAATTGTCAACACCGACGAGTCGTAACTGACACGTAATTCTACAGTTTAACGTCAATTCCAGTTCAAACAACCGGTTATTTAGTTCCAAAGAATAGAATGTCAACAGGTTGTACCGAGAATTCTTACAAAGCGGATGAAAGCTAGACATTACGAGCTACGATTGTACAAATATAAATGATACCTATTGTTTTGTGTAATAAACACGTGATGTTGAAGTATTTGGTGTTCTGTTTAGTCTGAAACTTTGAATTGTTTAGTTTGTAGTTCTGGAAACGTGAGCTTTCGAATAGGTAGCGCATATTCAGGGTCATCAATAATGAAATGGATTTGAAGAAACCATTTGGAGGAAGCATAAGAATTTTCTCTTAGTTCTATTTCAAATGGATTTGGCACTGATACTAACAGAAGCTCTTTTAGACAAGTGAAGTGATCACCTTAGTCATCCACGAGAAGAACAATACTAGAACAAAGTTAACTTTATTAATACCAATGTGATAGTATCGATTTTGTTCTACATTTTTCGGGACAGAAGCTTCTCGTTCAGCGAGATAATAAAGCTCTTACAACCCTAACTAATATGCGGAAATTGTAGCTTTGTTTGTGGCAGCTGTGTAAAACTACCAAAACCGATAAGGAGAGATCAGTTTGAATGAATAGTTCATTCAAACTGATCCTAAAGGAGATTAAGTACTTGCAATACTTTTTCTAAACTCCATTTCACTAAGATCTCATTAAGATTTTGCTTGTATTTACCACATAAAACTCAAAACTGCTGACCAAAAACACCCCGATAACACCAACAAAAACGACAATAGATGAATCAGCCGTTTCTCTCAATGCACAAGTTGCTAGTGACAATTGTGGAAGTGCTCGGAAACGGGCTGGGGGTCTGGGTCCGGGGTGACGCACAATGAGTGACGGATTGACGACCATTGTTGCCGACAAAGACGAGACAAATCAAAGAATAGCCCCTCAGCGGATTCTCGGGATCCACCATTACGGGATGGGAATCCCCCCTTTGTAATATCTCGTTATAGTTATTTAATTAAGTGCAATGTTCGGATTCTTGCTATTCGATGGTGAGGGCTTCTAGTTATTAAATAATATCTGTGATGAAGATAAACAATGGCCGAATAAGGAAAATATGAGTTGCCAGGAAGTTGAAGCCTGACGTTAATGCTCCTCCATCGAATAGCTAATGAAAAAGATATAAGTACCTCCCTAATAAGAAGATTGAAATGTTTGATTGAATGAAATAAGGAAAATAAAAAAGTAAAGCGAATATTTTATTACGGCTTCGAGCAAATTACGGCGGAAGAAACCATAATAGACCAGTACTTAACCATTAAATCATATACAGTTTTAATGTAAAGTAATATTGATGCTTATTTGTAAGCAAGAGTGGAACAATGGGTGTTTTAAAATCCATTAGCTTTAAATACAAAATAAAGCATTCAATATATTTATGTAACATGGCCTTTTTTTAAGAGCTCTGCCATATTAGATTTGGAAATAGATTAACGATAAAACTGGTCATAAATATTAAAAGAACAGTCAAGTCCAGTGTCATTTGTGCAATAAATAATACTAGGACCCAGTCAATACTACAATCTAGTTAATTTAACTTTTGATCCAACTCCCAAATAAAGAAAAAGAATCAGCTTGGAGGAAATTGACCAGCAAACTTTTTCCTCCATTTTGTGGTCCGTGGCATGAAAAGCTAATATTACCATAATAATAGTCATCATTTGTTATCACGAGGGAAATGTTTCCAATTCCATCAGAACTTAACAAATTACTGTGTCGACGTTTCTCATATCTTATCAAAATAAACAGAGTCTACATAACCTAGCCTAACTTGTACTGCGATGTGCATGTTTTATTTTTGTTTAACAGAATTTTGGCGCAGTTCTGTTTTGGGCTTATTGCGTATAACTTATATGTAACACCGTCAAATTATTCCGCAGTTCTTTATTTTTCCAATTAAAATCGTAAAGTAATGAATTTGTTTTTGGTTTAAGTTGAAATCAATTTTTATTAGCGCTCTAAAGTTGTACAGACCTGCCTAGCCGTTTTGAAAATAAACTTGAATTTTGATACCTACATTTATTAGGGTAGGGTTAGGTATTTAAAGGTAGGTAGTAGCAAATTTAGTACCTCTTAAACTACTGAATTTATTTAAAAAAAAATGTGGTAAAGAATCAGTGAAACGTAAACGCAAACATCATTCTCGGGCGCATTCTAACCATAACAATAAAAACTAAAACACAAACGTGTCACTTACTAATGAAAGATCGGTAATTTACGGTAATTAAGCTTTTAGTGCTTCACTATTGCAAGTAAAACCTGTCGGAGGCGCGCGGCGGGAGAGGAATCGATTCCCGGCGCGCGGCCGGCGCGGTGCGACGTTGCCGCTCTGTCGCGCGTGTTTTGTTTGGGTTGTATGCAGCGGCAACAGGCCGCGCGCGCCTCGCCCCCGCCCCTCTCGCACCCCGCCAAACGTCATCGTTATAAAAAGTTTGAAGCCTAACTTACTGCAAGGCAACCGCGACTATTGCAAGTTTTTTGTTCGCTTTGCAATTATTGTACAAAAACTATAGCGTAGATTCGGTAACTTTAACTTGAGTTATGTCAGTCCTCGTATTTCGTGACTAGTGAGTATTTAGATTAGGTAGGGTCGGCATTTTGGTTCCCTCTCCGTCTAGTTCGACAAACTTGCATCGTGCATACGTCCCCGTGGCCGTGACCTATTTATTTCACCTTGTCATGGCGAGGCATTGATTAACTTGTGCCCCATTTAACTTACCTACCACGGTGTTTTGAAATCTCCAAACTTAGGACGTACTTACTTAAAATAGGTATACTTTTTTAATTTTACTAGGTATTTAAATGTAACCAATGATATTCTATCAAATTAGAGAAACAGGATAAGTACACTGCACTGCTTACAAAAGACAGAACATCGAAAAGCTTACCGGTTACCTATTGATACTGTATAGAGCTCTAAACCAACTGGTACAGTCAACAGCAAAAGTAGATGATCAAAATCAGAAAATCAATACTAATGAACGGAGTTCGCGTCAGAACTATGTGGCGTCGAAGTGATTCATTTATTTACTTTTAATAAATAAACTAGTAATAAATTATATAAATTAGTGTTAGTAAATTAGTATTGAATTTCTAATTTTGATCATCTACTTTTGCTGTTGACTGTACCTACTCCTTTAAATAAAGATTTCCCAAGGTACATAATTAATTTGCGGAAGTCTGCTCTGACATCATCCGCCCAAAGTTTTTTGAAAAGAAGTTCATCCGAGGAACTACTGAATTAGGTACACCTACTTTGCCATAAGTACCTAGGTAGGTACCTACCTTTCGTTCTGAGCCGAATATTCCGGCTTACAGGGGCAACGGACATATTAAGAGATATTTCAGCTTTTTCGCTATGGACCGAGAACGCAGAGACGCTAGCATGTCATTTTAACATGGCTGAAACATCAAGAAATAGATAGACAAATTTTTATGTAAGATGGCGATTCGCTTGGCGTATTTGTTAAAATATTCGCCTTGTTTGGACAATAAAAAATAGACTTGAAAATTGAAGTACTTATTAGGGCATATTTTGTATTATCCAAATATAAAGCATGACGCTATATAAAGTTCTGACATTTAAAGCGCTTGGCTGAAGAGGGTAGTTGCACTTCGCTCCAGAAATGCATTCCAATGCGCTCCAAGTTCTTATCGCCTACCTATTTTATTTAAAAATATATATATATGTCCTCCTTATCGATTTCGATAACGGCGACCCTTTATAAAAAATGATTTCCTTGCGTGTGCCCTAATATGACTCGCCAGACCGAATTTGGTTTCAAATACCCGGTCACAACGAATGCAGTAAAGTTGGCCTGCAGAGTTAAAATGGTTCCACAACGCTCCAAAACAAAATAAGTAGAGTCAGAATAAAAGGCAAACCATAATACCAATGCTAATTTAGGGCTGATTTTTCAATCCTCAGATAAATAGTTAGACAGTACTATAGAAAGTAGTAGCTGTAGTTGTGCTGTAGTTGTATGGAAAAATGCAATATTTTATATATTGCATTTTTAAATCGTCAGATAGCCTCTATCTGGTCATTAACGGCCCTAACTGAGGAATTAATTTCTCTTGCTCTTTGACGGCTAGATCAACGTTTATTCAATAGATATAACTAGATCTATTGACGTTCAGTTTAGGGTTATTTCTTCTTTTCCAAAGTAATATCAAGATTATGGAAATTGATGATACTGTTGACGATGGGGCAATAGAAGAGGTTATATTGTGTATCAACTTCTTCAACAAATTATTTAGACACCACAATTCGAGTAGAGATGGCACTATTTGATGAGAATGGTTAGAGAAGCAGAAATTTGGAAAGGGTTTACAATCTACTTCTACCACCGACCAGCGTTGACGCGGAAAGCGTGTTCTCTGCTACAGGATATTTATGTAACCATTACAGAACTTCCATGAAAGAAGATTCATTAGATAATTTCAAACTTTTTAACATCATATTACCAGAATTTTAATAAAAAATGATTTAGGAATTACTTACGTAATTATTTTGAGATATATTGTTCATTTTTGTTTTATTGTATTTGATTTATACTATTGTTGTTTAATAATTGAGCTGATTTGCCAGGTAAAGTGACATTTTTATTTATATATATTATGTTTTAAATAGGTTGATTTGATTGGGATGTTGTGATTTGTGATAAATGTAAGATCTCATTTTTAATTAGAATTGTTTTTAGTATGAGTTCCAGTTTTTAGTATGAGTTCCACTAGTTCTTCTAAACAGTTCTGCGGTAGAGCTAGTGGGTCTTTTTTTCCCCCAGTAGTCCTACAATGTTAGGTGTTACAAAACAGTAGGACTTTTTATTCCCACTAGCTCTACTAGTTCTTTCGCAGTTCTACAGTAGAACTAATGGGATTTTTTATTCCGACTTGTTCTACTAGATTTTTCACAGTTCTGCGGTAGAACTAATGGGACTTTTGGTTACCACTAGTACTACTTTTTGATTTATTCCCAAATAGTAGAACTAGTGAAACTTTTACTTCCAAGTAGCTCATAAACATAGTTTTGCCTCACTTCCGGTTTAAAGTAAACTTAAATATTATTGGACACCCTAATAGGTGCTGAAATCCTAGTTCCTAGAACTAGTGGGAATAAAAAGTCCCACTAGTTCTACCGTAGAACTGTTTAGTAGAACAAGTGGGAACAATCCTTGAGCTTGACCACCGTGTCCGAAATTCTAATTAATTACTATTAGTACAGAGTATAGATTTAGTGAGTACCCATAGCGTTGCCATTTCTAAAAATCAAAAAGCCGGACTAACCCTACAAAAAAGCTGGACTTTTGGGTCCCAAAGCCGGACATCAAGAATATTGAATAAAATACATACTTAAAAGCCGGACGCCAAAAAAAGGGATTTTTGACAAAAAAATAAGAAAGCACATAGAATTGAACGATTGTATAAAAAGCCTAACAAAACCCGGGCGGGCCGGACGCGGCCAAATTTGGTCGGACAAAAGATCAAAAAGCCTAACACTGTCCGGCTTTATCCGGACGGATGGCAACGCTTGACCTATGTGATAAGTAGTACATTAGTGCTAGCTAAACTTATTTCAAGCTATTTATATTTCTTTCTCTCCAATAAAACAAGAAAGAGACATATTAATAAGAGCTGTCAATTGAAGTTGCTCTAAAATATTCATATTATAGTTGTCATGTCAGAACGTATCAAATTGATTAAAAAACACAGCGAAGTTTAAGAAAAAACTAATTTGACATCTCTAGCTTAGTTCATATCTGTCGTCGTCCTTTTCTTCAGCTGCCGGGTAGTAAGAGATGCCAATTATTTTCTAATTTTAGTTTAGTATGAATAGTGAAATGAACATGAGAATCGGTGGCATTAAAGTGAAAACTTACGTTTAAAAAATAAAACTACCTGCAATTTATAACAAAAGTAGTATTTATTAATTCCAGGTCACATTGAAGTACCAAATATAGTGAAACGTCATATATCTTCAACTAATTATAAATTACATAATATATATAACTTATTCGTATAATAAAGTTACCTTATTGTAGCGTTTAGAACAAGTATAAAATATGCTGAACAAAATTAGATCAGTATACCTACCTACCTACTTAACTCTAACTTGAATTGATTGGAACCGATTATTCAACGGAAAACTCTCAAACGAACAAATATGCCAATTTTACAGAAACTTTTTTATAGAAAAAAGTAGGTATGTTTTACTCGCAAAATAATACGCGTAAAAATCTTATTGCCTGCGCAAACTGGCAGCACGGCATGGCATCGGCACGGCATAGGATTTTTGTGACGAAAAATAATATAATAGAACAGCATTACTTCAAGGTGTATTAAGCTCCGTTACATAGGGTAAAACACCCAGTAGTCAGCCCCGCACCAGTAATCAGCCTTTACAGACATTATTTTCATCTAAATTTGTTTACACTTTTAAAATATCGTTTAATCAAAACCGTGTCACCTAATAGTTTTCTGTGTTCGCCGCTGTAAATGAGTTGCTAAGCAACGTAGAACAATTTCGTGTCTCTGAACCTGTTGCGTGTAATCCCGAACAATGCAGCGCATACTTACAGAGACCCTCAAAGTATCTGAAAATTATACAACAAAACATCCGCAGTATAAATCGCAATTTTGATGAGTTATTGGTAATGATGGCTAGGCTAGGATTTGATTGTGATATAATTGTTTTGTCTGAGTGCTGGCTTTCACAGGTAACTTGTCTCCCCACAATAAAGGGTTACAGTTCTCATGCAACTCTTAAAAACTATAACCAAAATGATGGAATTGTGGTCTTGATAAGCGATCGACATAATTTCAAAATAGAGGAACCACTGTTTATGGAAGCTAACTGCTTGGTCATTAAATTAGGTACAAATCATATGGTTATAATTGCAATATACAGACCACCATCATTTAAAAACCTGGATAACTTTTTGTTATCACTGAATGATCTACTTGATAAATTATCACATTTTCGTAACATTATCATTACGGGCGATATCAATATTAATATATTAAATGACGATGCAAACTCATCAGCTTATCTTGACATTACCTCTTTCTACGGTCTCTTACCTGCAATTTATTCACCAACTAGAGGTGCGAATTGTATTGATCATGTTTTTATTAAGACAAAACAAAATGCTTTCACTTTCAATTTGCAAACTACGATATCCGATCATAACGCTATACTGTTTTGTCTTAATTACAGAAATTACGAAAAATCAAAAGATACTTGCGTGATAAAGAAAATTAATTGGGAGGGTGCTGTGTCGGAATGCTCGGAGATAGATTTTGGTCAAATTTATAATGAGGTTGATCCCTGTTTGGCAACTAGCATGTTTGTAAAGGTAATGTCTGAACTGATTTGTAAGCATACACTAATCTTGAAGATTCCGCGGAACAAAACCCTTTTAAAGCCATGGATTACTGCTGGCCTGCTTCGGTGCATTAGGAACAGAGACATGATGCACTTAAAAACTAGAAAGGAACCTAACAATGTAGTCATTTTCACGACTTATAAGCGCTATAGAAATTTTTGTAATAATCTCCTTAAAAAATTAAAACATCAATATGAAAAAGATCAGTTACAAATGGCTAAAAATAATTCTAAAAAGTTATGGAATTCCATAAAAAACATAACCAACAGCTGTAATAGGCAAAATAATGTTACATCTCATGACTTGCTGTCTGTAAGTGCTTCCCCGCAGTCGTCTATTGACACTGCAAATGAGTTTTTTGCTGGTGTTGGTAGTCGATTGGCACAGAGTATACCTTCTACTCCTTCTTTTCGAAGTGTCGCTGAACATAAAGAAATCTCATCCTGCAACTCTTTTGTACTCCTTGAGGTTGATTGTGAGGAAGTTGAAAAAACCATACTTAATTTAAAACACGACTGTCGAGCTGGTTGGGACAATGTTCCATCCAGATTTCTACAGAAGGTGGTCGGCTACGTCACTCCTGTGCTGACCGTTCTCATAAATCGCTGTCTTGTGGCTGGAGTTTTCCCCGAAGCACTAAAAAAATCAATTCTTGTCCCTATACACAAGGCAGGTGATACTAACTGTGTCAACAACTATAGACCTATCTCAATCCTCACATCACTGTCTAAAATATTTGAGCGCATCATAAATTCTAGGCTTATTAATTATCTTGAATCTAACAACTTACTTTCTACATCACAATATGGCTTTAGAGTAGGCAAATCTACGGACGACGCTGTTCATGAGTTCACCAGCTTTTTAGTTAGGAAGATGGATGAAAATAAAAAATGTATTACCGTCTTTCTCGACCTTGCTAAGGCGTTTGACACAGTCTGTATCATCAGCCTTTTAAATAAGCTACATTGTATGGGTATTCGGGGTAAACAACATGACCTTTTCGCAAGCTATTTAACAGGAAGATCTCAGTGTGTGAGTATCGGTGAGCACATGAGTGATGATCTTAAAGTAACGTACGGGGTCCCACAAGGGAGTATTCTTGGACCTACATTATTCCTATGTTACATAAATGATCTCTGTCAGCTCCAGATTCAGAACTGTAAAATAATCTCCTATGCGGATGACACTACATTAACATTTGTAGGCGACACTTGGGAAGAGGTTTTTGCAAAAACTCAAGCAGGGTTTAACACTGTCTGCCACTGGCTTTCTTCAAATTCACTGACATTAAATGCAGACAAGACCAAATTTATGCAATTCTCCATTCGGAACCTACCTTCGGATTCACAAATCATATCCCCAATATTTGCTCATCAATGTTCTGTCCCTCCTGTACCACAGTGTAGTATTTGTCCACTTATCAAATCAACGAAATCTATACGTTATTTGGGTGTGACCATTGATAGTAGGCTTTCGTTTGGGGAACATATCCATAATGTCGCTCAAAAAGTGCGTAAACTTACGTATATATTTAGGCAACTAAGGCACATTGCAGATAGGAAGATATTGATAATGGTTTACTATGCCTTGATACAATCTATTATGACCTATTGTATTACTTCATGGGGAGGCACAGATAAAACTAAGTTGTTGGAATTGGAGCGAGCTCAAAGGCTGGTACTAAAGGTTACCTTCATCAAACCTAGACTCTTTTCTACCCGGGAATTGTATCAGGAAACTGGGGTACTAACTGTTAGACAGCTGTACATACTGTTTAGTGTCCTTCGACAACATAAAGATCCATCAGTTTTTATTAAAGGAATTATAAATACAAGAAGGCATTATGCTGTTTGCAAAACCCATAAAACAAAAACTAGATTTGCACAAAAATTCTATAACTTTATTGGACCTAGATTATACAATCACATTAATAAATTTACGGATATGATGAATGATAAAAAGCAAGTATGTAAAAGAAAAGTAACTACATGGCTATTGGGATTAGACTATCAACAAACTGAAGAACTCCTTGAAATAAAGAAATAAAATAAAGAATAAATTTAAGTGAACTAAATTGAATTGAACAATTTTTTTGTAGTATTTGAAATTTCTTACATCTAAAACAATAAACATACATACACCACACACCACACACTCACCGCACACACATCACACATATACTCTCCCATATAATACTCATTGCACAACACACATAGATACATTGTCTCAATGTTCACACACTCTTACACTCTTCCATTTTCTTTCCAAACTGAATCTGATTGTAACTTTGTCACCTAACCAGTTAATTATTTTGTTTTTATCACGTTGTATCTTCATAATTAATAATTATTAGCTTCTTGGTGGGGGCACCTGGTGTCCTGAAATACAGGCTTCGGCTTAGTTTAGGCACCAGTCTCCCGCGAATAAAATATTCTCACCTTTGTAACACCTTGCTCAAATTCTCAATGTTGTGTAAGTTCAGTTCCTTTTATTATTAGTTGGAATTTGGTGTCTACATATTATGTTGTGTTTTGTAATTTTTATTTGTGGAAGAGAAAATAAAGAATTTATTATTACCTTATTGACTAATACGCATACTTACAAATCAGTAGCATGTCAGGGTGATGAGCTACACTCGTTTATTTGCACTGCGGCCAGATAAATGGCTAGACGCGTCGCCATTACTATTATTTTTCATAAGGAAACGTTTTCGAGTTTTCGGCAAGTTTCTGTGTGTTTTTGCTGTAATTTGTAGTGGATTATGGAATAAACATTTTATTGTACACCACAACACACACAAAAAAATGTAAAATGTTTAATTTGTGATAAAATGAACTATTACTTGCATTTTATTTGTGTAATATGTAGAAATTGAGATAGCCGACTACTAGATTTTTCGTGCTATTCTTAAATTTATTTGAAATTAACGGAGCGAATAGTCCTAATGTTGCTCATTGATCTGGATTTAACTATTGTAAGACGAAAAGTGTTTTTAGTCAGCCGCGTAAAAATGGACTTGCATGTCAGGGGCCGACCAATGGCTCGACAAATCTAGTAAGCAGCCGCTAGTTCTGTTGCACATAATATTACTTTAAAACGTTTTTAACGCGTCGCCATTACTATTATTTTTCATAAGGAAACGTTTTCGAGTTTTCGGCAAGTTTCTGTGTGTTTTTGCTGTAATTTGTAGTGGATTATGGAATAAACATTTTATTGTACACCACAACACACACAAAAAAATGTAAAATGTTTAATTTGTGATAAAATGAACTATTACTTGCATTTTATTTGTGTAATATGTAGAAATTGAGATAGCCGACTACTAGATTTTTCGTGCTATTCTTAAATTTATTTGAAATTAACGGAGCGAATAGTCCTAATGTTGCTCATTGATCTGGATTTAACTATTGTAAGACGAAAAGTGTTTTTAGTCAGCCGCGTAAAAATGGACTTGCATGTCAGGGGCCGACCAATGGCTCGACAAATCTAGTAAGCAGCCGCTAGTTCTGTTGCACATAATATTACTTTAAAACGTTTTTAATAAGGGTTAAAGTTATACACGGTTATTTTAGCATGAAAAACATTTGTTTTGGCACAAGCCATGGTGTCGAATAGAAATGGGATGAAGATTAAAGAAGGCAGTCGAATTTTTTATAGAGTCCCACGAGAAACTCTACAAGATTGGCTACATTTATGAGTCCCAGAAATACTCCGTAAAATAGGACCTGACTTAGAGCAGACCAAAAAAGAAACTGCTTTGAAAGAATTGTGCATAGCCTTGGCAAAAAGTGGCTTCCTTACAAAATAAGAAGATTTCCTTAATACCGTCCAAAATATTATTTCTGAAGAAAATATTCCAAGCCCATTTGTGAATAATCAGCTGGGAAAATATGGTACCTGTCATTTCTAAGACTAAAAATGAGAGACCTGGCAATTTAACTAAGGTTCGAGCCGTTGTAACCGTAGGTAGTCGGAAGTGGTTTGACGAACTAATTAAGCATTAAAAATAATTAATATTTTATTCGATCCCATAATCCCTTAAGACCAGGGCCTTTAACCAGAGCCTCCTACCCGTAATGACTTAGGGAGTCTAAACGTGGACACTCATCGTGGGCCTGGTCCACAAATTTAAGGTTGCTCAACGTGTATGGAAAGAACGATGTTCAGGGTTTCTCTGATGGATAGAGCAACATTGCACGTCAAATCAGCACTCTAAAGTGGAAGTGGCCATGTCTACAGACAGACAGACAGGCAGTAGATGAAGCAGACACGCTTTGGAGTGGAGATCGCGTCTAGGCAAGCGTAGCATGGAAGGCTCTGCGGCACGATGGGTCAAGATATAAAGAAGGCTGACAGCGAATGGATATTGGCTACCCAAAACCGAGTTGGTTGGCGATCTCTGGGGGAGGCCTTTTTCAGTGGATTCGGCAGTGGATGGCAATAGGCTGATAAAAAAGAATTTATATGCCAAATATGCAAGAATAAGTGAGAGGCTGACTACAGGGTAAGATATGGCTGACTTGTGGAGAAATGAGGCGGACTAATTGGTTTAATGTCGACTTTTCATCATCATCATTTCAGCCTAAAGACGTCCACTGCTGGACATAGGCCTCCCCCAAGAAATGGGGGGTTTTGCCATAATCGCCACGCTTGGCAGGCGGGTTGGCGATCGCAGTGTGGTTGTTACAAAGGCACAGAGAACGCTGCTGCCCATTCTCTGGTGAGTCCCTTAGTCGCCTCTTACGACACCCACGGGAAGATATGGGATGGTGCTATGTCGATTTTTAATATAATTCTATTATAAATTTAATGTTTTGTTAAATTCCTTTCTGAAAATAATTATTGTTTTGGTTCATAGTGTTTGATATTTAAAATACAGTTGAATCAAATTTTTGTCCTCACTAAATGGCTGACTACTGGGTGTTTTACCCTACCTCTCTGCTGCCGTGCCGTACTTCCGTTCCGTAATCCGTTCTTATTTGTTCGAGTCCAATCTATAAAATACCTACATGAAAATATCAGCTATAGGTATAAGCCAAGTATTTTTAAGATATCGTGTTTAGTCAGTAATGCACTTATCGTTATTTTGATAAGTTCAAGTCAAACTGTCATATTTATTCTTCAGATCAAAGTATGAATATTGAAAAATCAGCCCTTTTACAGTTACAATATAAAGTTCTTAATGAGTACCTCTGACTATCACATGATGTTATTTAATGTTACATAGAAAACAAAGACAATTGGAACGAGATTATTTGTCTCACTCCTTCCAAATGTAACAAACATGTAAAGAGAGATGTTTCAAATTAAAATTGGGCTCAACTGTCCAATTAGAAGACACAATAGTTCAACAATGTCAAGCGGTTACCCAATTGCGCTTTTCTCCACCAAATTCTCTAACAAACAATTAAATTGTGCACCAAACAAGTAGTGGAGGGGAGTGCAAGCAATTTTAAAATAAAACATCTCTACATAATCTTCTGAAAAAAATATTCATTTTTTAAATTGTCTATTTCCTATTCTGGTAACGTAAGACCAAAAGACAAAAACCATGCCCTTAAGATATTTAAAAGCAAATAATATTAACAATATGAAAAATCAAAACAATTAAATCAGGTAGGGGGGGAACAGTTTCCTACAAATTCAACAAGAGCTCCTTTTAGACAAATTCAATTGGCCACCTAAATAACATCATTACTGGAGGCCAAGTCTGCTATTTTTATAATTTCGTCATTCCAACACGATCCCATTGTCATTTTGCTAAAAGTTCGTAATCTGCTAAATTCATAATGGTCCGCCTAAGTCAGTCATTCATTTGTCATTTTGTATGACATTACCATTCTATATTATTTCTTTCAATGGCGTGTCAGTGGTTGACCAATGGAAAGTCATAATGACGCCATTATATTAGTAGATTAACAAACTTGTCAAAATCAACAATTATGAAATCAATGATAGACCATTCTGACACTATTGTGATAGCAGACTTGAGGCCCAGGTCAAAAACGAATAGAATTATAAAAACTATCTGAAATGAGCTTGTTAGAGCTTTTAACAGTGAACAGTGAAACAGGAGAAAGGATTTCTGCTCAGGACAACACAGAAAAGAAAAATAGTACACTAGATTCATACAGTTCGAATCAAACTTAATGGCGGCTGTGAAGTGCGCTGTTAGCCCCGCCCCGCACCCCCGCTGTTCCGTAAAATTGTTACTGCGCAACCACTCGCCTCGTGTTCAGAGCCGCCATGAAGTTTGAATCGTTCTGTACGTACCTTTGAATAAGGAACATAGATTTTTAGATCTTTTCCAATTGAAGCGATTGTGCAACGCTGAAGAAGTGGGTGTCGTACGGGGCATACGGACGGTTGTTGTATTTCATACAGTTGACGCGGCAAGAGCACGTGGCTGAGTAAAAGCAGTACACATCGATTGGACACGGTCAAGCTACGTTGCCACAGCCGGTCGGTGGATTGGTGGCCATCTATTGCAAACCGAGATCCTTCCGTGCCTCGAAAAGCACGTAAAGATAAAATAATAAAATAAAATTAATTTATAACTCAAATTAGAATTTTTACATTGATGTTAGTCCGCCATTCGTAGATCTTAGGGCGGGGTGCTTCAACTATACATTACTAACCGGTAATAGTAAAAAAAGGCGCTAACTATCGTCAAATCAAAAAAATGGGTTGTTTCACAAAATCGTACGTCAAAAAGTTACTATTACCATAACCGACCAGTCAACGTAATTTTGTGTTGTCAAACAGCTACTTCAAACATCAAAGTATTATGGAATCTCTTTTTGAATAACTTTAACTGACGGATTTTTATGTCATGAAACAACCCGTTACATTTAACGTACGTTAAACATCATCAGTCATAGTAACTTTTTAACCATCCGTATGTAACGTTAACCGACTGTTTGAGTCAACCCGCCCTTAGACAGTCGTTATGGGTAGTCAGAAGCTAGAAATGTGACAACTTGACTTATCAAGGGGTTTCGTGTTACCCAGTAACAGGGTTGTGGAGGTCCGATAGGCTCCATTTAAAAACAGGTATTCAGGTGCATCCGTTTAGAGTGGAAGCCGTCTCCAAAATAGTTTGGAAAAGGTTAGGTAGATGATGATGATGATGATTCGTCGTGAGCGCGGTGCGACAGTGAGTCCCAAGTGCGAGTTTTTATACGTACTCGACCGTGTTAGTGGTAACGTAAACTCCAATTTTAATTGAAACTAGAACAGAGCCATTTAGTGGCAACATTAGAAATTACAATTATTCTATACAAATTAACATAAGAGGACTTTTTTCATATTGTTATAGGCTTGCGTTTGGCCTCTCCTAATCTTAAATGATAATGCGGATGCGAAGGTGGAGCACGCTTGCTTAGGATAAACCGGTTCACTCGTGCCTTGAACATACCCAGATTATATGTATCGGGGAATAGAGAGGCGGGCAGTGAATTCCACAGTGTGGCAGTTTGCACAATAAATGTGGAAGCAAAGCGTTTGGTTCGAGACTGTGTGCCGTATCCCTGCTCGTCCGGTGATGGAATACGTTTATGTTTCGCGATCGAATGGGTTAAAAAACTTACACTTTTTGGACCTGAATTTGCATCTGATTTTTTCACACCTTCAAGGGACCGTAGACCTAAGTATATGGTTTTAATTTCAACTCGATACCTCTACGCGTTCCCGAGATAAAGACCCTTTATCTTGGGAACAAACAGACACACAGACGACAGACGGACAGACAGACAGACAGACGGACAACAAAGTGATCCTATAAGGGTTCCGTTTTTTTCCTTTAGAGGTATGGAACCCTAAAAAGAAGCAAGATAAAATATGAAAAAGATAACCGTCCGTATGCCGTACGACACCCGCACTGCTCCAGCGCGGCAGCAGTCCGGCACGAATCACTTTAATTTGTAAAAGACTTAACACAATGTAATTACACAAACTACCATTTAGTTATTAGGGCACACCCACGATACTTCATATAAACGAAAAAGCAGTTCCGAGAGCACGTTCCACGCGAGAAGAGGTGAGGAACAGTGTTTCGGAGGGGGGCGGAGCGTGTCGCTACTGTACGGTAGTACTAATACTTATACTATGGTTTGGGCGAGGTATGCTGGGACGGTAAGGGTCAGACTTGTCTTCTTATACATTTTCCTACATTATTCACAATATTTGCTTAAAAGTTCCGAATTTCACAAAGAACTTGCGAAATTGACGAAGGGTGAAAGTTTTCCAAGGAAAACTTAGAAAATAAAAGAGCATTTTTTGGAACAGGAGACTACAAGAAAACTTTCAATCTACGTCATCGGTAAAGTACCCGGGTATTGTCAGCTTAATTGTTAACTTACTTGTAAAAATATGCGAAATCTCTGTTTAAAATTCAACGAAAGTATTTTGTTTTCTTCAATAATTTATAATCACAAACAGTCACATTATTCAGTCTTCATTAGATACGAAAATTATATTTACTTACCCTTTATTTCAAACACACTCACGTATTTAACTTGAAAATAAAAAAGAATTGAAAGGTCTTTCAAAACATAAAACAATTGAAATATCTTCAAAACATAATACGTTTTGCGTGCACAAATCTTATTGTCTTTTAACCATAATAATTGATATTATAGATGAGTAAAGCGGTGTTGAAACTATGTTACTTTATCACACCCAGGGAGAAAACCTTGTGCATATTTTTTTAAAACGATATTTACTTTCCACTGTTGGATTTTCAACGCTCTAGTTCGCCCCGAGCGTGGTAGGTCCTATAGTGAAAATTACAAAGTAAAATTAAAATAATGATGTTTTAGGACATTGATCATACTTTGGACGTACCAGTGCAGCTTAAAACTTTGCCGTAATACTATAATCGGAAGAAGAATAGATGGTCGCAGTATGTCATTGTACAGAAGGCTGCAATGCCATGCTGAATCGCTTTTAACGCATACCGCAGTATGCGTTAAAAGGTGGGGAGAAGTATTTATTTCTTCTCATCTACCGCCAAGACCGGTAGACTCTCCCTTTGCTATCCCTTTGGCATTATTTTCACTTTACTGCACTCACTGTTTGTTTCCGATGTACAGCTAACTCTTCTTCGACCTGAATTGGCTAGCTGATGACTGTGCTGCAGCTATCTCGTTCAGCAACATGTCCTGCATTTTACTTCTCACTACCAGCTTTCTGATAGGGTCCAGTTGTCTGAAATAGGGTGCTAGGGACTTCAAGAACATCATATCGTATTCGGCATCAGAGGATAGTTTCGCTATCTTGTCTGGAATGGGATCTTCTTCAAAAGACTCGTCGAGGTACACTTCTACTTCGTTATTCCCCTCTTCTGCTTCTTGGTCTTCGACTTCGTATTCATACTCGTCGTCATCATCTTCTACTTCTACTTTTGCTTCAACTTGACTTTCGTCGTTCTCATTGGTTTTGTTATGAACACTACCGTTCGTCCTACTCGTCTTGTCTGAAGTAACGTTAATGAACTTCATTATTTCGTAATGCCGCCATTTCCCTGTGTATTGATCATCGGAACCGAACTTCTTGATTTCTTTCTTGAGCAGATCGCGGAGATTCTTCCATTTTGCTCGTAGACGGTCTTCTGTGAAATAGAAATGGAATATTTTGAAACAATGAAATAGGTAGGTTGGTTTTAAATTACTCTTAATTTAATAAGAAAGTAAGTGATTGCGGGCTAAGTAAATAAGTACCAATATATATCTCACATGTTGCGGAGGATCTTGTAAATCTCCCAATACGACGTGCCATTTATTCTACGATCAATGTTATCATAATACATCTATCGTATAAATACGATGCGGGACAATTGTGTAATAGTAAAAGAACCAGACGAGTTGCAACGCACTTAATTTTTTTGTCAGTTAACGTTAATAATAGGGGAACATAAACGCCGAGCTAGCGGATTATTATGAGAACCACGATATGAGTTGATACAATTAAAAAACATTTTAGGGAAAAATAAACAAAGCTACAGCCGTAGTTATGCAGTGTGTATTGGATCCATTCGATTCCTTTCAAAATGATTGAGCTAAATATGTAGTTCCGAAACATGCGTCATGTTCGTGAACGGGTTTTATCAGCTTAGACAGGTTTAAGTTTAAAAGGATAATAGAAATCATTTACTATTTTTATGAATACATCGTCTTGAGATAGATATTTGTACATTATGTATGGGAAATCGCAGCTTTTCAGTACTTTTAAGTGAAGTCATATATTATTTCATACTTAAACCAGTTACTTTTCGGGATAAAACAGACTGAAAACAATAATGATACGTGTATTTATTTAAATATTATGGCAACGCTGTTGTGCTCCGTGCATGTAGCGGAGGTGAATGTTGAGATGGATGTGTACAGTAACCAGAACGGTAAGGTCAGAAATAAGTATAAAAGAAGTTTGAAAGTTGCGCCCGTGTCTTCTGTCACGGGCGCAACTTTCAAACTTCTTCCACTTCAACGATTCCTTTTCAACTTTTCTAAGTTGAAAAGGAATCGTTTGTCTTGGAGAGAAGAGAGTCATGAATATAAATGTGGATGCGTGGAGAAGAAGAGGAAGGCTGAAGAAAAGATGGATGGATTGTGTGAAGAATTATATAATAGCGAAAGGAGTCAGCTCAGACCAATAAAAGAGTCAGTTATCCATATCTTGATGGTTGACACGACGGAATGGAAAAAAAAAGTGTTGCGCCGACCCCAAGTAACATGGGATATTGGCAGGAAGATGATGAGGTAGGCTATTTAAATAATATTAAAAAAAAAATAAGTAGGTAAGTATTACTTTGCCACCAACCCTTACTTCAATGTATTTCGAATAACATTACTGTTTTGGTCAGTGGGTCGTCTTAGGGGGTTAATCAGTATTGCACTGATGAATGAAATCCTGTATTAAAATGTGGTAAATACACGTAGCAGATACTTAGCATAGGTAGTTAGGTACCTACGTAGTAAAAGTTTTACTTTGGCGTACATGATGCACAACTCGAGACTACTAACGCCATCTACATTCCTATGGCGGCACTAAGCAGTGTTGATAGACCACGTGGTACATAAACAACTAGTACAGCTGCTGTACTAACCTGGCAGTTGCAGCAATGCGGCTACCTCCATCCAAGCTTTAGCCATTTGATACCTGTCGTTGTACCTATCATGGTTCGGATTCCACAAACACTCTCTCTTTTTCACTTCTTTTATAAGTTTATTTAGAGTTTGATCAGATAACACCATTTTTTGCGGCATGATGTCGTCAGAGTTTTTGAAATAAAACGCGTCGCGACACAACGTACCGCGCGGCTAGAGTTCGCCGCGACAACTGGCGTCTGGCGCCCGGGCGCGGGCGTGCGTCACGAACAATCTACGTATAAATAGGGTTGGGTACAGACGGGGCGTTTGCGTAGCTGTGAAAATATTCGAAAAGTATTTAGGTTTATCTTTAGTTTTTGTAACATTCTTAGCATTATTCTTACATTCGGTTGTGCGTAGTAGTACGTATGTAGGACTTTAGTTTCAATCATCATCATCATCAGCCTGAAGACGTCCACTATTGAACAAAGGCCTCCCCCATAAGGGGGGACGGGGGTTTGCCATAATCCCCACGCTTGGCAGGCGTCTTGGGGATCGCAGTGTAGTTGTTAACACACGAAAGCCGCTGCTGCCCGACTTCCGGATTTTCCCTTAGTCGCCTTCGACGACACCCTCGGGATGAAATGGGGGGGTGGGAGAAGGGGTGCTATTTAGCCCGGACACCCCACGGGGAATAGTTAGTTTCAATATGTTCAACCAATTAGGACTTTTTGGAATATAGGATTTGGAATATATAAGTAAATAACATTTTCGACAGACGAATGTATTATGATCACTTTTCAAGACACAGCTAAAATGTTGGCTGTCTGTAGTAGGAACCCATAATACATAAGTACCTTAAGAGCTCTCAAAGGACTTTCAACCCAATAACCTCAAAAGTATTTAGGATGCTGTACAGTACCGCTAAAATGTAATTATATGTCAGTAAACTGTACAAAGTTCTATTTTTTTTCAATATTTATTTGGCCATTTTAATACTTAGCAACACAAAGGTTACCTACTTATTGATTTTCGAAAAATACATGGAGTGCAAACTAAACGATTCAGTTATATCAGGCGCGGTCGTACCTCAATATTCTCAAAAATGTATTTCAATAAGTAGGCGAGAATGGCAAAACACAATGAAAATGTCCGAAGCAAAAAATTATTAAATAAATTATTATTATTATAAAAAAAAACAGTGGACAGAAAAGAGTTTAAAGAAAATTTGAACTGAATAGAATAGAAAAAATTGGTTGTCTGTAAAGTCGGTTTACTGACGATAGTTGAACGTGACAACGCGAAAGAATCATTACCTTTATCGCTGTAATTATCGTTGCTATAAACAATTGACACCACATTCACTTTTCACTTGGAACGCCTCAGAGCGAGGTAACGCCGCAGAGCGAGGTAACGCCGCATGACGTCATGTAACGCCGTAACGCCGCATGACGTCATGTTTTTTCGTGCGTGCAGCCGGCTCTATCGAATTATAAGACGTTGTCACGTCAAAAATATGATGTTTTCAATAAAAAAAATGTGGAAGTTGCTTCACAAAAATAATCTTTGACGTGGAATAACTTTGTATTTTCAGCGATAACCAAATTCTTCTTTTTAAGAATTCAAAATAAATTGCATTTTTTTAATACTTTAACCAGAAAAATATTTAATTTATTTCTAGCAGTTCTAGCTTTTATAATCGAAGTTCTAGCGTTTAAAATCACCATAACCGCTACGTGTGAACAAGACACGTGTCGAGTTGTCGAGCGAGCCGGACGAGGCGCGCGATCACGCGAGTGACGCGACGTTGCCGCGTTGTGCCAGAACAGAATGATCGCGGTTTATCGCAACGACGAGTGATTTTGTACACGTAGCATCTACCTACTAATAATTCACTGAACTGAACATTTAATTAATCATAGGGAATAAGATGATTTTGTAGAGGTAGGTAAACATAATTTATTTCGTCATACAATAAGTGTAATTTAACCTATCTTCCTTTACTTGTGTCGGTATCGGTATCTTTACTCGTTCAATCTAAATGCACAAGTTATTATTATAATTTGGTGTCCAAACAAAGCAAAGAAATTATGTTTTTATTGACAGCGCGATCTAAGACTGTCGAAAAACATCGGTACCTACTTTCAAAAAGTTTTAACAACAACTTATGATAATCTTAATTGTAAAACCGACATCTAGCGGCAATCGGAAGAACTTTTAAAAGTTCACATCAGATGACATACTAGTTTGAACCACAGGCAAGCAGGATACGTCGTATGCTGCCGGTGCAGGAATACAGCGGCATCTAGCGCACACACATCACATCGCGAGTCGAATGAAATGTCAATAAGTTCATAACTTTGCCGTAAGATGGCAGCATAATCGTTGTACGTTGTTTACTTCGCACACTTGTATTTTAGAATATCTTATATTTTTAGGCATATATTTACACTTTTATTTTTATAATTAAGTACTCTTAGGCTGCCTTTCCACCTGAGATGTGCGAGATAGTTAAGCTGCCAAACTGTGTCTATTTCCACTAGAGTTTAGTGGTCTTACTGGTAAGATTTGCTGTGAATATGCGCTTTGTACGTAGATGGTACATTGATCTACAATTCTACATTATTGTTTAGAAAAAAAAATTAAATGCTGTTTGAGTAGAAATCACTGGCTGCTTAACAGCTACACTACCCAGTACAATAGTACAATACCCAGATTAAAAAATTACTTTGATATAGGTATCGAGTGTAAGAAAAAGCCAGTCTTTTTTTTGGACAATCTTTTTAACTAGATACCTATTCTCTTCTAAATCAATGTGCCATTTACTACACTCTGTCCACTGGCTTAATCGTTTTTTGACAGCTACAACTAGTGAACAATATTTATGTTTTTATAAATACTGATACGCATTATAATGTATTATAATGTCTGTAAGAGGTCATAAATTAGATAATCCAACAAGATTAGGCAGTTTATATATTTGTTATATAACGTATTTTTAAGTTAACTTAAGGTAATCGGGAATAATTTCATTCTAAGGCAGCTGTCAAAAAACCAATAACCCAATGGACAGGGTATAACTGTTATGTATTAACTGCCGGATGTAGTTTATTTTGTAAATTTTACTGCTATAGAAATTTATAGTTCCTGCTCTTTTTTTTTCAGTTCATTCCATTATCACTTTATGCTTAACTTATTATTAAGTAATTCGAAATAGATCAGTATTTTGGCTAAACCAGTGTTTCTAGAATTAGCAAAAAAATAATTATTCAAGGCTTGTAAGGGTTGTGTCATATTTCTAGTAACGTATTAAATTATATGTTACCTATAAATAAGGCCTTTCATTGTATTCACCACGCACACAACAACATGACAACTATTGTACATGTATTATATACACAAAGGATTTTTGACTTCTAATTCTTTGCAGTAATTAATGTTATTTGTATGATATTATACCTACTCCTAAAAACGGAATTGACAAGAGTGTATTTGGTGTGCCACAGGGTGCAAATCTTGGTCCACAAGATTATTTATTTTAATTCAAATGTTCAAGAAAGGCTAATACCTACTTCGAGCCATACATAGTTGATGCCATACATTTTTTTAACCATCATTTCTCTAAATGCGTCAGGTATTTAGATGAACTATTCATTCACCAGTGTCATTGAATAACTGAAAGTCCAAGAATTAAAAGCTTTTATTGATAGTTTTTCTCGTACTTAATCAGTTGTTTTATGTTCTTAAATACTAGTTTCAAGTTGTCAGTTGCGTTAGGGATAGTTGGAAGGGTATTGAAAGTCTACATCTTGTTTACATTTTATTTAGAGACATCGGTATAAAATATATGAGATATAAAACAGCACAGTCGTGATAAAATGAAAATATATCATAATATACCATAATATAAAACACGTCAATATTATATTAAAATCAATATTTTAAAGTGTAAGATTTTATTGAGACATGGTTTAATCGAGTGAGGTCATTTTTTGACATTGTTTCTATTAAACTGACCCCAAAAGATACAATATAAAATAAACCTTAATAAATAAAATCTAAATGGCATTTGGACAATAGACATAGAATTATATATTTTATTCACTGTGATATTATTAAGGTTTATAAAATTTTTCATTCGTCAATCGAAAAAACTGCCGTAAACGACGGAAGTATAGAAAAATTATACAAACATTTTATATTGATTTTTAAATTTATATTTACTTTTAATCTTACAATTATTTTATCACAGTGAATAGAGTTTAGGTGTGGGGATTAAAAGTGTGGGGTGTCTAGAGTAAACCCCTAAAGTGGGGTTTAATCAAGAACAGATAATATATGCCGTGTCATAACAACGGATATGGTAATATTAATTACATATGTATGTTAATGATAATATATTGTATCCTAACACTAACTAAATAATGCATTTCACATTATTATATACGTTTAATATATGACCAACAATTGAAACATACAAAGCGGCGGAATGTCTCATACAACACATTGTCAAAGGAAACGAAACGGTCTGCAAAAACAGACCAAACATGTCAATACTACTTGAACATTTATAATAGCATAGCAATTATCTATCTATAGCGTCCATATATATACTTTAAATACAGATATAAAAGTACTATCAAAATAATAACTTAAATCCTAAATAAATCCGTGACAGATAAAATTATATAAAAAGTAATTACGTATTCTGTTTCAGTTAAAAGTTAATTCTGCTAATGTCCTAGGAGGTATGGTGTCCTGGTGTCAATAATGAACTTCAGCATCAGTCAGTGGTGGCTCCCTTGATAAGTTATCAGATCACCATTTGATATTTGTGATATTGCGAACGTTAATAGCAGAACTAACAAAAAGAATTAATTAACATCAAATATATATATAGTTCCTATAATCTCCATAGATGTAACTTCTCAATTCCCGACAGTTTGTATGATAAAGCTTTATACATATATTTTTTTATTTAAAATAAAAGAATTCTCTAAAATACGTATGGTTAAACCATGTTAACTTTGGCACGGCAATTTATTTAAACCAAATGGCTAACAGCGTAACAAAAGTTATATAATAGATAATATTTTATAATATATAAATTCTATAACAATTTTAATTCGGCTATGATCGATTGATCAATAAAATGCTTGAATTTAAATTCGAATCTTTAATTAGTAATTTTAAAGTAAAGATATCTATTGATAGATTCCAGATGTACAGTCTAATATGTGTATTTCTTTTAATTTTAATTCAAGCATTTAGTTGTTCAAACAAAATTAAGCGTGTAAATATAAATTAATATCTTTGGCAACATTCCTCAAGCGAAATCGAGGCTCTAAAGCTCATAATGCAGATTTAAAATAACGTTATAATATATAACTACAGACTATAATTACCAGTTATTATACAATACACTAGTTTGTTCTTATTCTAACACATCAACGAACGTAAATATCATTAGGTATAATATGGAATACTTTGTAGGATCGACTGGGGCACGCCTAACTGTGAAGACAATGGAAATACAATACGTATGCTTTGGCTTGTATAACTCAGCAGCTTATTGTACCCAAGATGATTGTTATCCAATGTAGCAGTTGTTGTATTACCTACATTTTAAAGATAACATCAAGTTTCCAAGTAAGATAAAAACAGGTCTCATAGTGAAATAATACTAATTTCCTAATATGCGAAATGCGGGCACAGCTAGATCCTTTTGTTTCGAATCTTTTCTTTCCCGAATCCACAAGCGTTCGCCAGTCGTTCCCACAACTTAAATAAACATTCATTAAACATTGATACCAGTACAACACACAATGTCTTCATTGTTACTCCTAATCAATAAACTTATAATAACAGTATTTCCTTTCTCCTCAAAGTCCTCAATGGAGTCCCTTTCAACGTTATAGCTCAATAACTGTGATAACTTCATCTCATACATTTTACATCCTATTCATACTTAATTCCAACTTTTGCATGTCATGGAACAACTGAATATTAGAATACAGTGCAGAACACTGCGAACCATGTGGATACCAAAGATGTATGAGACAAATTCATCGCTTTACTAGACCACAATCCGTAGATGTTACGCATATCTCAGAAATAAAACATTAACAAATAAAATAATACTTAATATCTAAACAATTTAATATCAGAAAACGAGAAATTACGTTAAAAGTGCTTCTTTAAAAACTAATAATAAGCATTCATAATCCGATACATATTTTGTTTTTTTTCTGGACCAATCATTGGACCCCACGATGGTAATGAATTTAATCCGTACTCCAAAACAAATGGTTGTGTAAATGATGACCATCAAATGATTGCCGTAGAAGGTCAAATAATCAGAACCGATAATTTTTTTGAAATTTATTTTAGAACACTCTTCTCAGTCTCTTAGGGTAAAAATTCCAAGGTTTTCAAAAATATCAGAAGTAAAATGTAACGTCCCTAATGAGAAACGGTGAAGTAACATGAACATGATATCCCACAATCCGCACATAAGTATACTGACCCTATATAATACGATGATGATACATTGGTCTATTTAATATCCTCATTAATAATAAAACATCGAGACACAACATCAAATTTTAATGTAAACACGAACAGCTATTGTATTGATATTGTATTTATATTCTTTATAATGATTTAAATGTTATGTAATTGTAACTCTACTTAGACAGAAACGATAATGGTCTGGGACATAATACTGAAGAAGTGATGGACACAGATAGTATTTGAAGCCTTCGTACCTATCCCGTAAAATAGGAAAATATTAGATAGTATGGGAAATGGAAGAAAAATTGATGGTTTACGAGGATTAGTCGCTGAAGACGATGGCGTTTAATCCCAGCTATTCAAATTTGAAAGGATCGCCAGTCAGTTTACTTTAATTTATAGTAGGATGAATATAGTCGCGTTTAAAGTTATCTAGTTCTTACATTTGTAAATGATCATACATGAGGTATAAAAGAAAATGTGAGTGACAAACGGAAATATTCTACTTATTGTATCATTAGGTTTTTGAATACATTACTAAGCTCTTTTATTCTTACTGGATGCAATCAGATCAACTGTATCTCATGGTCATAATTATGGTGTTCTATAAATGTTGTCCACTGTTAGTAAAAGTGCAGTATTAGGTATTATTTGTTAAACCCAATCGGTACTCCCGGACGGCAAGACATTAATTTTAATTTTTATATTTTTACAGATCGCTTTTATTCAGAAGTTTGTTTAGGGGCTACTAAAATAAGAATTAAGTACAACAATTTCAATTTTGAGTTCAGGTTGTAAATTTTTCAAAAATATATTACTCAGAAATTATAAATATTCCGAATCTAAAATTTTGACGAGTTAAAAATAGAAAAGCAAGTACTTATATACTTAATTGAAAAATAAAAAATGATTAGTGAGAACTACATGTGAATAAATGGTAGGTTCTAAGTAAAATGATATGTAACTAACATTGTATATATACCATTATTTTACATACAAAAGACAATAATTATGTAGATACATTACAAAATATTTACAAGTTAAAATACAGTAAGGATACGTGAGAACAGGCTGGAAGATTTATTATGAAATAACTGTAAGGATATTGAAGAATAAGTCGCCAAATGTAATATTTACAACAATGACGGACATGACTCTCATTCAAGCAATCAAACTGCTAATATAGACACATACAAAATGGCGGCGATTCCATGTTAAAATTCTATACATGATAGTATAATTAAAATTAAATGGTAAGTACATTTAAATTACTTTTAGTAGACTCTATTAAAATCTAAATACTAGAATGTTCCAAGTTACGTTATAAGAACATAAATTGTGTATCTTAAGTAACATTTGTGTGGTGTAACAAAATGAAATGTTAGTGTTATTTCGCTAAATGTTTGTTTAGCGTAAGTTTGACGTCAGTAGACGCGGAGTGTACTTGTGAAACTATTTGAAAACTCGTCTAGGAATTTAAAACGTTGAAGAAATCATTACAGAAATATAAGAATCACGTTGAAACTGACTGCTATCGAAAATACATGAGACAAGTAAATTGAAATTTAAGACAGTTACAGTATACACACGCTTTTGCGCAGCGGGTTGGACATAATAGGACTATTGTCAAGAGACACAAATCTAATATACTGAGTAATGATTAAACAACCAACATTGCCGCGACATCGAAAAGTATACAAGTTGATGATGTGGGACATACCGTAGTCCAAGTTTCCTTACATGAAACAGCGGTACACGAACGCTTAAGATACGTTACTCTACTGGTCGGGACTTAGCTTAGGTGTCGCTGGTGGCTGACGGCTGCTTAATCAGATCTACATCGCGTCCCACACTGGCCTGAGTCTTCAGTTTTGGCTTATCAACAACCTTGTGATCATGGCCATGCTTATCATGTTTATGGTCATGTCCGGCCTTATGTTCAAGTCCTGTCTTAAGTTCATGTGCGGTCTTATGATCGTGTCCGGGTTTATGATCGTGTCCGCTCTTGTGGTCGTGATGGCCAGCCTTATGATCGGGACCGCCCTCAACCACGCTAACTCCGTTCTTGTGGGTCGTCGGTTCAGGGTCCTCTTCGGTGTCACCACGGAATTTACGGTTGTACCAGTGCAGGCAGATGCATCTGAAAACAGTAGGATGACAGAGTTTATAAGAGTTAGTTAATGGAATAAACTGTTCGAAACCCCTTCAAAATGGTTGAGTTAAATGGTGCAGATCCACGCGTCATGTTCGTGAACGGGCGCTGCCAGTAGAGATTGGTCAACTCTTAACTGCCTTGGCTTTCATCTTCATTCTTTTTTTTATGTTTTGTATTGTTCTTTACCTGCATTGTTTTCATATATAGAAGCAACAAGGATAATGTAACCAATATTTTGTGAAAACTTGATTTAAAAGAGTGTCTGTGGAATTTCTTGCCGTTCTTCTCCATAGAGACCTACCTACGTTTTGGAACGAGCAACTAGCTTCAACTTTCTGACTAACTGACCGACTCCTTGACAATTCAAAAGTGTCTGTAAATGGTTTAATTGAAATAAATGCTTTGACTTTGACTTTGAAAAACGTAATGTTGTAAATTCCACCTTATTTTAACGTTAATTCCGTGTAGCACAAAACTAGTTAGGCATCTAAAAATACTACCAGGTCAAGGTTTCGTATACGAACCTAAATGCCTCTATGAATGGTTCAGGCTTAAGTCAAGGTACTCGTATAATTATAAATTAAACGATACAAAACGCCTTAAGAATGAAAAAGAGGGCGATCAGTTACTGCTGAAGCTATTAGCATATAACAATGCAGAGCTGAAGTCGCTTTGTTTATTTGTTTTTCAAAACGCCCCTTAATTTGGACGGACAGAGATTGAAGTGACAGAAAGGACTAGCCCCGCTTATAATTCAAACGTAATTAACATCACCAAAACGACCTCCACCATTTTTTATATTAAAAAGATCGTGCTTAAGCTACATTTTAAACAAGAAAGCTTTGAGAAAAAAATCTTAATCTTTTTGAAAGAAATGTTTGCTAGAATTTTCTTTTCTTTTTGTTGGTGTTTAGAAGTGCCAATTTAAAGTATTTTTGTGTAAATGAGTTTAATACCTGTGTTCAGCAGTGCTATTCTATTACTATCTCCCTCGGTGAACACCTAGGTGAAGTGAGCTGTCATCCGTCCCGAAGTTAGGGATTGACAAAGCAGACGGACGGATGACAGCTCACTTCACCTAGGTGTTCACCGAGGGAGATTGTAACAGAATAGACATACTGATTATGTAATTGAGACAATGCGTTGTAAGCTTCTTCTTTCGTTATGGTAATATACTCGTCTTGTGAAAGTTTTGATGCAGTAAAAACGCAATATTTTTGTCTGTGTCCCGGATTGGACAATCTCTGATGGGTTTTTCAATTAGGAACTTGTCAGTAACGGCTCGGTGTTTGGAGGTTGATGGTGTGAAACCCCCACGCCTTAAAAACTCGTAAAGCCATTGGTCTTGCGCCTGATCAGTCCCAGGCCGTGTCAGATTGTCGTCCTGAAAAGGGAGTACATCTGTGTTTGTGGACACACTTGTGCACTATGAAATCTCTTGCAAACTTGCTTGCTAATCTCCATTGAGATCAGCCACCGTAATAGAAATTCGGTCAGTAGAATATTCTTTTTATTACAGCACTTAAGAAATATGTAGAAATACCCATCACAATCCCTAACACGTAAAACCTCCCTGCTTATCGGATCGTAACGGATCGTACACGGTTGGCGCAGTGGCTGAGCGATCGACTGCTGCGCAGCGTGTTGCGGGTTCGATTCCCGCCCAGGGTAAACATTTGTGTGATGAGCACTTGTGTTTGCCTTGTGTCTGGGTGTTGTTTATCTATATATGTATGTATTTACAAAAAAAAAATGTATTTGTGTATGTATATCAGCTGTCTGACACCCATAGTACAGGGTCTCCCTAGTTTGGGGTCAGATGGCCGTGTGTGAAAATGTCCCCACATATTATTATTATTATTATTATAATGTAACTAGTAAATGGTGGTACGGATAAAGCCATCAATCTCATAACTGTCAGAGCAGGGTCGGTCCTGATACCAGGCAAATATGAAAAGAAAGAGTTTCCAACGGGCGACACTACCGTAATAACTTTCTTATCTTTAGGACATTTCCCCATGACGTAGTTGGCAGAAACAGCGGGCCAGGCAAAATCTTTTGCTCAGCGGTTGGATAATAATCTTTGTAGGTTGTTGTAGCGGAATTTATGAGAAGTCTTATATTTTGTCGGCTGCTATATACTAATCTCTGCCGCCTTAGACCAGATGGATTTTACTAACAAAACTTTTTTTAAAGGTCCGCGCAAACGAGGGAGAATGCTTGGCGTACTTTTCGACGTTCAAAATAGATCCCTTACAGCAGTATTGAATAACGCACCAAATGGATTAAAAGTACCGCGTACAAAAAGTCCCCCGCACCGAGGACATCGATAGACTGGCCTAGACAAAAGTACAGGGGAACAGCAACGCACACAGAGAACTTTAGTCCGCGTTGAGAGCATGAAAATATCCATTCATTAATAGTGCCGAAAAAAAGAAATCGACCCAATATTCTCTTTTAAAACTTATTTTTTTTTTTTTTACTTCTTGTTAATAACAACACAACGTTATCTGAGAATATTTGTTATTTCTTCCATGGCGTGCGCTTTACTATTTACTAAATTTCCAAGTGATCGCAAACCGTGTGCGTTGAGTCCGTGGCAAGTTCGTGGCGGACCTTTTATTCACTATTCAGGGATTTTTGTCCTCTGTGAACAAAAGTCTCTCGCCTGGGCATGGCTTAATTATACCTTACATTAAGGGAGTAAAAATACACATCTCTGTAACGTTAACTACGCATATTGATCATCAAACTAAGTAATGATATGCAAAAAGTGTTACTACTGGAAACATTGGAAAAAAACACTGTTCATGGTAGAGCACAATATCTTTATATTTCCCGCTGTCTGCACGCTTTGATCTTTTATACTACGTAACGGATTTGAATGCAATTTTCAGCAATACGAGTAGATGGAGTGATTTAAGAGGAATATTTATACGTATAGTTTGATACTGCTTTGTGTGACACCACATTACGTATCTACAATGCACCCATGTAAAGCCAGGGCGGGTCGCTAGCATAATGTACAGTCCTCCTTATCTATTTCGATAACGACGACCGTTTAAAAAAAAACGATTTCCTTATATGACTCGCCAGACCGAATTTTGTTTTAAATACCCGATCACAAATAATACAATAGAGAGTAAGTATGGTTTCCTATCCATTTGCATTAAATGGTAAGACCTATATAACTAGCATACTTTTGTTTCTCCTAATAATATTTTCGCATAACATTATTTACGCATAACAGCATACGCATAATTTTTTTTAAGCATAATTTCTCTAATTTTTAACCGACTTCAAAAAGGAAGAGGTTATCAATTCGGTCATAACTCCGTCATATTTAGACGGATTTGCAAAATTCTTTTTTTTGTTCGAAAGGGGTTTATTCGGAAATGGTCCCACATAAATTTCATCGAAATTGATTCAGCGCTTTTCGAAAAGATCAACAATATTCCAAAAAAAATACATAGATGATGTTTTAGTTTCTTCAATCATTAGAGAACATTCAATATCTGATTTAACTGTGTCGCCGTTTCTTAATGGATTTGGATGTTAAGGCGATACTAAAAAGAGGAAAATAAAAACTTAAAAAAAAACAACCGCCTTCAAAAACTAAAAACTGATAAATTACTTCAGAACAGAACACACATTACTTTAGTTTCGGAAGTCGGTGGCAATACAAAACAACAAAAAGAACAAAACCACCGCCACCGACTTCCGAGGGAGCTTATCATCGCTGATGTGTTTTACGCTGGTCTCTAGGTCTCTCTTTATGATTCAATGTTAGAATAGCTCGAAAATGTCATATTTTCATTGAATAGGCACATCTTTTCGTACTTAAAGAGTTATGTTGATAATTTTAATTATTATAATTCTGCAAATGCATATTTCTTACTCCCGCGAATATTTTTTTATTACCATACAACTAGATACTGGGCTGAAAATTGCAAAAAACGTAAGAAAATTTGAATTTCTGCGGGCTACCCTTACGCTTTTAGCTTAACTGTGTTTTTATACCCTAAAGAAACATATAAATATCTTGATAACCTTTCTAAGTCCTCATGAAAATGACTCCTAATTACACTATAAAACACCCCCTGCGATCCATGGTACTTTACTAACTTGCCTATCAGGTAGAATTAAAAGCATTGTGCTATTGGCGTGTATTTCATTTGCGTAATTGGCTGGGGCCAGTTATCGTTAATTTTCCTAAGTGTATCCACTTTAATTGTAGTCTTCACGTCACGTTGTTGCGGGTAAGTCTTCCATTTTGTAAATAAACAATTTTCTACGTGAATTTGCCTTGCAGTACACGGGCCACATAAATGTCGCATGTGTTTCGTTCAGTTCAAGAGTCACTACTTTCGCTGGTCTCGCTTTATTATGATGTTTCTTTGACGTGTAACTATTCTAAAAGTCTTTTAGATTCTCAATTCGTCTGTATGTTTTTTTTTTTGTATATTTGTTATGCGATTTCTCCGGCAAATGTGAATCGAATTTGAAAATTCTTTTTCTTCTGGATAGGGTATGCCTCAGGGGTGGTCCATATAAATTTTATTGAAATTGATTTAGCACTTTTTGGAAAATCAACAAAATCCCAAAAAAATCTACATAGACGGCGTTTTAGTTTCTCAAATCTTTGGAGTACCTCTGTTTTAACTGTGTTGCCGGTTTTTAATGGATTTGGATGATAAGAAGGCCCGGAAAAGTGATAAATAAAAACCTTTTTTACAAAAAAGATAACCGCCTTTAAAATCTAAAAAGTGACAAATAACTTCAGCACAGAACACACTTGACTTTAAATTAGGAAGTCGGTGGCAATTAAAGACAAGAAACAGTCATGTGTGTTCTGTGCTAAAGTTATTTATCACTTTTTAGATTTTGAAGGCGGTTGTCTTTTTTGTAAAAAGGCATTTTTTTTAGATTCATAAACTGTATTTAAGTCTATGCGTATTCGTTACTATTATTTATAAGGCCTCGGTCACGAAGTCAGTGGGCGCGGCAACGCTGTACCCAGTCTCGAAGCCAGCGGGCAGACCGCACGGCGCCAGAGCGGCGTAGTGTTGTGTTACGAGAAATTAGTATTTTTTGCATCTTTTTGAAACTATACCCTGTTCACAATAAGATTAGACATAAACACAAACCTATTTTACAGTCCCTTCAACCGATTTTGACTTCTATTCCGTAGGCTTAAGGATGACATTAGAGGCAAAAAAGTGGTTACAATAACAACTGTTTACTGCAGTTGCCATTTGTCATGCTACCAACGCAATATGAGTCAAAATCAGTTGAACGGACTGTAAAAAAGGTTTTTGTAAAAAACCGCTCGATTGGTACGCCCCGATCGTACGCCGCTCACCGCCCGTTCCCGCGCCACTAAACTTCCACGGTCTTGAACTCGAACGGCTTTGATTCCACATTTACTGTGCGATATGCCAGACTGTGTAATTCACTGCCCGCTTCTTTATTCCCTGATAAGTTTAGTATAATCTGGATATCTTCAAGGCACGAATGAACTGGTTCATCCTAGGCAAGCGTGCTATCTTAGGCCGCGTCACACTTAAGATCAGGTGAGTTGCGGTAACGCAAGCCAATTAGAATATAAAAAAAGCGGCCAAGTGCGAGTCGGACTCGCCCATGAAGAGTTCCGTAGCAGCAAGTAAGGTAAATTGCGGTTTACGATTTATGACTTAAAAACACAAGTAACATAATATAAAAGTTCTTGTAGTTCGTTGTAACTTTGATCGATGTTTTATATTTGAGTTGATTGAATGAAAGGTAAATTGCGGTTTACGATTTATGACGTATTAAAAAAACTACTTACTAGATCTCGTTTAAACCAATTTTCGTTGGAACTTTACATGGTAATGTACATCTTATATTTTTTTTAGTTTTATCATTCTCTTAGTTTAGAAGTTACTGGACGGGACACATTTTATCATTTTGGAAGTATCTCTCGCGCAAACTATTCAGTTTAGAAAAAAATGTAATTAGAAACCTCAATATCATTTTCGAAGACCTATCCGTAGATACCCCACACGTATGGGTTTGATGAAAAAAAGTTTCAGTTCTAAGTATAGGGAACCCCCAAAATTTATTGTTTTTTTTCTATTTTTGTGTGAAAATCTTAATGCGGTTCACAGAATACATCTACTTACCAAGTTTCAACAGTATAGTTCTTATAGTTTCGGAAAAAAGTGGCTGTGACATACGGACGGACAGACAGACAGACAGACATGACGAATCCATAAGGGTTCTGTTTTTTGCCATTTGGCCACGGAACCCTAAAAATGATACTGCCATACATACTGCCAGCAAGTGGCGGTCATAGACCATTTGTATCGACCACCGACCAGAAGTCACTGTTGCACGATTCCGTTACTTAGTAGCCAATTCCAGCAACAGTTAGCGACGTTTTGTGGCTGAGAGAGTGGCCCGTGTACCAGGACCACAATACACTGACAGCCTTTTCAACATAATACCTTTAATATCAGACTTTTATAGCCTAAGAAACTGTAGGTATAATTTTTACTAGTATTTATTATTTTAGTAGTTGCTATTAATTAGCAAAGTAATTAGTACATAGGTGTGTCTACATATTTGCCACTATTGACCGAAAACTGAGACGTCACTTAAATAGTTTTTCAAACAGCAATATTATTTCAACTTGTCTACGTCATAGCTGGACGTCACACGTGCGTCATAGGACTGTTCAAACCTCACGCCAGTTAGGCAGAACAACTTTACAAATTAACAACTTATAATGAACCTGGTATCGATTGATTCCAACTAATGTACTATTTCTCAGGAATACTTGTTAACTGTTAAAGTTAGTAAATGACCCAGAGACCTTTAAATGTCACAGGTTAGAAACACATCATTGTAATTGATTTGTTCGTTAAATATAAGGGTATAAAAGCACTTCAAGTAATTCCAAGTTAATTTGTTCCATGTTTGTCTGTCTCTGATTGTTAGATAAACTAGTACTAGTTTTCGTGCTGAACTGTAAGTTTAACTTGAATTTTAACTTAACTATAACTCTAGATAAATGTCTACTGCGAGACACTGGAGTTTGGTGCTCAATAAAACGTAGGAGTTTTATTTATAGACTTTGTATTCACTTTTAACAATATCAACAGAATTTAGTATTAGCAAGTGCGGACCGATTCTTCCTTTGTTTCTTTGTTAAAATTGAGTATGTAATAAAATTATCAAAAATATCAGTTAGAATTTTTTCCTTAAGCCCATATTACACTTGTCTATATTCATCATCATCATCATTTCAGCCGAAAGACATCCACTGCTGGACATAGGCCTCCCCCAAGTGGCGCCACATTGACCTTTTCTATAATAATTCGACTAAATTCAGTCGCTACTGAATTCAGTTACTACTTACTACTACTTACTTACTGAATGCGATTACACTTTACTGATTTCAGTAGCGACTGAATTTAGTCGACTTAATTTGGCCAAGTGTAATAAGGGTTTAAATCGATAATATTTTCTGTGTAAACTACCGACAGTTATGTGCGCTTTATTAAAAACAGTTAGCAGCAATTTTACGGATCGGTCGATTCGGTTGGGTCTATCTGTACACTCTTCATATTGTATGTTATCCTGGTACCCACCTCAAAATAGCGCCAAGTACGCCTGCCCCAACCAGCGCACCGCCAGCCCCCATCAGATAGTAGCGATGCTGGGCGGCCTCCGCTCCTGGTGACAGTTGCACCAGCCCCACCACCAACACCACGATCCCTAGCAGAAGGGATCCCACTACCGCATGAAGGGCTGCCACCTGCGCATACTAATAACATTTGAAGAAGCTTTAAAGATGAGTGTTAAACATTGATCTCCTCTAGTATTAACACCAATTACGAAGGACGGAAAGAAGGAAGGAGAAGAATGTCATAGCACATACTTGGATAGTGTTCCAGATGCTACGGAAGTACTCTTACGGATTCATAAGAACTGAAAGTCCCACATCTATATATAAAAGGCAAAAGTGATTGACTGATGTATCAACGCACAGGCCAAACCCTTAAGGGGCTATTAAACGACTTTTACAGATTTTAAACTGACAATCACGTCAAAATGTGCAGTGTAAATGATTTGAAAAAAATATATGTTAAACTAGAACATTCTCTTAATCACTAAGTAAGTGAATATTTTTAATTATATTCATATTATATAGTTTAATTAATACGTGAAGTTGTGTCTGACGCGGACAAAACATTGACAATCACACAAAATCTACCAAGTATAATTAAACGAAACTTACACCATCTTACAGACAATTTTATTATCTATCTTTTAGTGTACGCCTTTTTTTTAATTTTGAAAGAATACTACTTTTATTTAATTTTTTCGACTAAACTTTAAGAGTTTTGGACGCAAAACTGATGCAGAACGGACGCAGTCTGCGTCCAAAACTTTCAAAATTTTGTCGAAAAAATTAAATAAAGGTAGTATTCCTTCAAAATTTAAAAAAAGGCGTATACTAAATGATAGATAATAAAATTGTCTGTAAGATAGTGTTAGTTTCGGCTAATTATACCTGGTAGATTTTGTGTGATTGTCAATGTTTTGTCCGCGTCAGACACAACTTCACGAGTTAATTAAACTATTTAATATGAACTTAATCAAAAATATTCACTTTTTATATGATTAAGAGAATGTTCTAGTTTAACATATATTTTTTTCAAATCATTTACACTGCACATTTTGACGTGATTGTCAGTTTAAAATCTGTAAAAGTCGTTTAATAGCCCCTTAAGGCTAGAAAATTGACATTTCATACACGTATTCCTCATATGACGAAGGAAGGATTTTTCAAAGTTCAACCCCCAAGGGGGTAAAATAGGGGATAAAAGTTTGTATGAAACTTTTTATATTCCTTGGATATATTTGCATTACCTACCTAGTACCCCCTCCTATAGGTAGAAAAAAAAAAAAAAAGAAAAAAAGGGTAGGTAGGTAAGTTGGTAGGGTAGGTAGGTAGGTAGATAAGGAAAGGACAACGTCTGTAGGGTCAGCTAGTCTTCAAATAAAACTGACTGACTTATCTAATGAAAAGTATTCGGAGAGGATACAAGAAACAATCCGTGAAAGTACTTTCTTCAGAAAGAGAGGGAGAGTGACGCACACAACACACGAGAGGGATGACGATACATCATGCAAAGGGTATTTGTTACCTTGTTAGTGGTCAGTGCACAATGTTAGTAGCACGGGGCAGTTTCCTGCCACGCTCAATGCTGTCAACATACACGACTTCCTTAGAAGCCAACAGTTTAAAGTCTGGATATTACGGTTTTACTGCTAAATTAGATTAAAATTTGAAGGCCCAATTTGCATCCACCTTCCTCATCACTTTCTTTAACTTAATAAACATGCAATAAATGTAAGATAATTTATCTACTAATAGTAAGTAGGTACTAACAATATTGAATGGATAATTACGGAGTCATAATAGCCGTGAAAAATAATCTACTGTCTACTCTTTTTTTGTACTCTACATTTTACAAAATATTTATTTAAATAGATAACTGCTTTTAACCTCTCCTGCTCTCAACTAACTGCATTCCAAAGACTTAATTTGCCATACTTCTGACCAAAAATTCGAAAAAAGATGATTTAGTATTTAGAACTTTCTGATTAGTTATAACTTTTTAATTTAGCATGCTTTAAGAAAATAATCTAGTATCAAATACTGATATAGAACGTTAGGACGCAACAGCACGGGTAGAAAGCGGCAAGATTATGGTATTTTTTTACCATTGAAAAGTCTCTGTTTTATCCTAATGCGTTTTACCCTCACTGTTGTGTACAGTATCTCCTCAAAATACATGCAGGCCTGGTAGCTCACCTTGCCGCAAACGTAAAGTTCATTCCTCAGCCGGTGATGGTCTGGCGAGGGCGTCGCGTCGGGGTCGAGGGGGCGGCCGATCTGCAGAGGCAGCTGCGATGGTCTCCGCCCCCCTCCTCCGCGCTTCTCGTTGCGTCGCCTCTCATGGCGAACCGCCACCGCTGGCATAGCACCAATCATCTTCGCTGTACAACACCAGGCCTTCAGAGGCGTGATGGAGGCCCATGCTTAGAAGTCATGCTTTTAAACACGGGCCTCCACCACTCTTCGCATTATAAACCGTTTTATAGAACCTACCTGGATCAAGGATTTTGTTAAGTAAGTATTCATAATAAACATATTCAATTTAATTGTTCTGCCATTGCCATCACTATCATCTGTATTGATTGTCCCTCAGATCCAAACTTAGGTTTCATCATTTCTGGATAAGGGCCTCCTCTATCAACATCAGAATCTGTATGGTTTACCAGAATCCATAACGCCACACGAGTGGTTTAACCGGTTTAACAGTGTCTGGAAATGCATTATTTTGTCTTTCTATTGTCTTTATATAAATGTTCGTTCCGTGCGGTAATACAAACCACACGCAACGCAGCAGCAAATCGCTCAGCTACTATGCCAACCGTGTTATCCATATTGGATTTGGTAATGGGAATAGTTCATAACCACATAAATACACGAGGATAGGATTTGGTACATCATGTCAGTATATGTACCTGATATAGACAATATTTCTTCATGAACACATCATTATTCATAACGCACACATCGACATCATTCACACTATGCGGTAACCAGGACCGAACTCCGGTCCCTCGGTACCTCACACTAACACACACTAAACCGCACGTATATCTATTGCTGTCTTACTTTAGTCGGCATAAACAGAAAATATGGGCTTTTTGCTTTTTATCTTTCATACTGAAATATGGGAAACTTTAATATAGGTATTGTAGGTATATTGTTCGTGATGTTTCCTTATGGGCGGAGGAACCCGTATAAAAGTTTGTAGTTACAGATTCCCGTGTTTAGTAGGTATATATATAGGTGTAAATCTAACTTTAAGAAATATTCGGCTTCGGCTGCCTACAAATTTTTCAGATTTAAACTAAAGTCCTAAATTATCTCAGGGGAGCACAAAAACGAGATAAAAATGAGTAACAAACATCCATTAATCCTCACAAACTTTCGCATTTATAATAGTAGTAAGATAGGATATACCTTGAATTCAACTTTCTGTAAAACTACTGTTCTTTTTTGGCTTTCTGCCCACGAAATCGTCCGCCTGGACCTTAAGATGTACGGAACAGAATAACTTTTAACAGTGAAAGATTTTTTTCTAATCGTGTTACAAAAAACAAACTTTCATAATAGCAGCTATACATATTTTGTCTTTCGTTTTTTCCTCTTTCAATTTCGAAACATACGACTTCCATCATTAACAAATGTATTTGACAATAAACTTTCAGAAATAGTCCCTACACCTTTAACTGTAAAGTATACTTACACCGCTGATTATCTCTTGGCTGAAGTAAGGACTGGAGCATATCTGCAACAAGTAATTTCATGTCAAACGAATGTTTCGAGATGGCCGTCTGACAAAACAATAAAAAGTTGAGCATCTCGTATAAAATTAGCTATAAAACCATCTTTATGTGTTTCGCTTGCGTTATTGTTCAGCTACAGTTTTATGTACAATCATATTATATTTATTTGTACTTGTTTCTGTTATTGTTGGTTAGTTGACCAAGAATGCTTTTGAAAACATTATATTTCATGCTGCATATAATTTGGTTGCATTTTATAAGGTATATAGTAACTGTACTCTCCCTACATTTGTTAAAATAGATTTACCAATATATAGACTTCTTCTCGTGTATCGAAAGCAGCAGGGCGTTAAATGGAGACGTTGACAATTGCCAGTACAATAAATGGAGTCTTTCACTTTATGTATGTAGTGTTTTAATCAATATTCGTATGTTTAATTTTTTTTACTTAAAGCAAATTATAGAATTGCCTATTTAAATATTTTTTTAAATTTCAAAGGTTTATGTTGACAATAATAACCATTAATAATATTAGCACTTTTTGTGTAGGGCTAAAGGAACAAGTACATGATCCTTCTGGTGTCTTTTCGTACGGTATCTACAAAAGAAGTAGGTAGCTGACCAAATAAGTTTTTAAACTGGAATGACTCCTAGAAACGTTGAAAGTTTTTGAATCAAAATACCACTCCGGTCTCCCATTACATCATTTAAGAAACTATTAAATTAGTTATTGGCTTCTGATTTTATCGATAAAACAGTGCTGTGTGTGCTGTAAACTAAGTGAAAATCGACCCTGAAAAGTGCTGAAAAGCGTGTTCTTTTGCTTTTAACACTTTTGCAATATTCCCTAGCTGACGTTTACTGCGACATGACAAGCATTAATGCACTTTGTAAAACAAACAGTCTGTTACTCTGTACTTACATTAGCTCAGAAATATAATACTGAATTTTACTTAAATAATAAAGTAAAATGCATGACTAAAGTTGCCTCATTGACTTTTAGCTCGGCCGTGTAGACTAGAGCGTTCTTCTACGACTTTTGTGTTCATATTCTTAGATATTATTGTTTGACTGTTCGTTCGTTCCGATATCAATTGTTTGTTTTTATATAACGTCCGTTTCTAGAAACGGTCGACTGTTCCAATGGGAACAAACATGTTTTTGTTTGCAAAATGTCGAGTTTTCAGTAATAGGTAATGAAAAAAGTGAAAAATTTTTCGTGTTTAATCGTAACAAATAAACTTTTGATGAATCGTATCTATAAAGATATTACAATGTGACATTTTCGTTTGTTTCATATTATTTATTCCCTTTTCCAATTCAATAAAAAAAAAAGTATAATGTCGTTTTACTGAATTTAATTTTTTTAGGGAATGGTGGTGGTGGAATAAACACATCAAGCCAAGCCAAGCCAAGCCTTTATTCAACTATGTTTGCTTCTAGTCTTCTAGTCTAATGCAGCTGAACACCAGTATTATACATGGAACGATTCCCTATCTAACCTCCATAATCCAGTTACTGGGTAACACGATACCCCTTGTAAGACTGGTTGTCAGGTTACCAGCCTTCTGACAACTCGACACGATTGTCACAGATCCACGAATGACAGCAAAGACCAACGCCATTACGTGCTTTCTGAGGAACGAGTACTGCCTACACACCTATATCATATTATTTTAAGTAGATAGGTACCTTTGCCTGCCTCATTTCTGATAAATGTGTCATGACATTTACGTCGTATTTCATTCCCCACATAAATAACATCTCGGTGTAACGAAACATGATATGGTTAAAATATTCGGCGCAAAGAAATTTTATTCTACCCTTAGCGTGATCACACCTACGACACTATATATAAACGAAACGATTTAATTACTACCAATACTACTACTACCAAAATAACAGACTATACAAATACTTGCGTGTGTGTGCGTGTCTACGCCCCGCGAGAACTAAAAGCAGTTTCGAGAGCACGTTCGACGCGGGAAGAGGTTGGGAACAGTGTTTCGGAGGGAGGCGGGGCGTGTCGCTACTGTACGGTGGCACTAATATTTATAAAAAAAAAAACAAAAATAAAAACTGTTTATTCTCTGACAACCAGGGCCGCGCCGACCCCCAAAGCGCCTGTGTGCGAAACCTATGAAGCGCCTCGTTTTTTCACGAATCTTCATGTTTCAACTTATTATTTGTTAATTTTGACCGAAATAAATGTTCTCCAGTTTCATATACTTAGACAATATTTTCCTAAATAGGTAAATCGAGTTCACTTCCGCTTGCCAATTACTGCGATAAATAAAACACCGGTCTACCTACTTTATTTATGATGTTATGATATCTAATTGTATGCTTAGATATTAATAACAAAATAGCTGAATTTTCTAATAATACTGATTTAACTATTACGTAATCATGCTATGTTTAAAAAGTTTTTCATAAAAAAGACAAGACAACCGCCTTCAAAAAAATACTTTCAATTAGCTTCGGCTTTAGTTTAGCTTGTTGTTTTGTATTGTCACCGACTTGCGAATTGAAAGTTATTTTTTACTGTTTGAAGGTGGTTGTCTTTTCTGTTAAAACCTTTTTTTTCGCTTTTTAGTGCCTTCTTCTTATCATACAAATTAATTACAAAACGGTGACACCAAAAAAAATCAGTCATCTCTTAATTTTCTACCCTTAGGGTAAGAATATTTTAGAATAATAATCATTAACACACAAACTACATATTGTTTTTAGCACTAGAACTTATTCTTATTATAAAAAATCAATGCGCACCTTGCACACACTTTCGATTGAATGATTTGATTGTTAAATTGTTTTGGCTGTCTCGTTCTTTTTAAAATCGGGGAATCCCCGTGACCCGACCCCGCTTGCGTCGCAAGCATCGCATCGGGTTGCGTTCATAAACTTATTCAAACAAACTCACGGCGGTTCTTTTGATTTTAACGTTGAGCTCGTAACTAATGTAAACTTAAACCCAAAGCGTAAAATTAAATAACAAACGTTAACATTATCTTGGGAGACTTGTACAATAAGCGCAATATATGTTTTGTTATTTAGAAGGCATAAATTGTACTTACTTACTTAAAGGCTTATTACACTATACAATTTGTAGGAAAGCAATTTAGGAAATCGGCAGGTGTAATCGCAGTTAGAACAGATTGGATCCGATTTAGTGTAAATTGGAGGTCCCGACGGCTCTATTTCCTAAATTGTCTACGATTTAGGACAGTGTAATCACGGCGCTACGATTTAGAACGACTAGTCGGCGTCCGTGCTTTGAGCAAAGTGGACGAGTAGACTGGGATGACTAACTCATTTTGGTCGAAGGTGTTGAAAGCATTATTTTCTTTCTACCACAAAACTTAATAACAATTTGTCATGGTTTGTGTTAGGTGTTATAAAGTCGAGATATCGACCAGGCCCAGATATCATCACGCCACCCGCCATATCTCGGGTGAAATGGGTGTGTAAGTTGGGGCCATTACCTAACTAATGGAATAAAAATTTACAGCTAGCCGCTGTCAGTTTATTCTGAGGAAATGAAATAGATTTCTTTGAACATAGATTTATCTATTTATTTATTTATTTCTTAACATAGGTTTTAAGACATTCCTAATTAAAATATGAAAACCAATTAGACACAAACAATAATTATTATCTATAGTTCGTGGATCTCTTGGGCTGTGTAGATGGGTTTAAAAAAAAATGCAGCAGGTAGACGAGTCATACAGTACGGTGACGAGTAGACCAGAGTAGGTAGACGAATAGATTGGGCTAGAGCAAGCCCAATCTTCTGTTGTTTTGATAAATACGTCGCTATCAATCGAAAATTCGAAACGTGCTAACCAGTACGATCCTTCTTCACGAATGCGTCGTCTGTACGATTTAGAATCCAATTTAGTGTAGTGTGATCACTAGCTAACAAGTTAGGTTCCTAAATTGATTTCCTACAAATTGTATAGTGTAATAAGTACTTAACGATACTCCACTACATTACTACAAATAATATGTTGTTGTGTAAGTGTAACAAAAATAATTTCGATGGCGGGGCGCCCCTATTGTCTTGGCGCCTGTGTGCACCGCACACTTCGCACACAGGGGCGGCGCGGCCCTGCTGACAACTTCCTAGTCCATAGAAACATTAGTGTGACAAATCATATAAACTATGTTAGTAGATCAAACAACAGTAGAAACTTTACATAAACGTAACTTTACGTAGTGATTTATACATAAGTAATTTTTTCTCTAAGGAATATACAGGCTGACTGATATTATTGACTAGCTTTTAGCCTTTTTTATCAATTTGTAAAGACACTCACATTTATTCGGTGCGGTATTATGCGCATTAAAATTATGCCAGAAGAAATTATGCTACAAGATAATTATGTCAGCAAAAACTGTATGCCAAAAACAATTATGACACAAATATAATAAACATTGTACCAGAATAGATACCAAAGCTTATTAGGATAGGATAATAATAAGAATAAAGCATAATAAAAATAATAATTCAAAAGGAAGGATCCCATCTTTTTACACCGTGTATAATTTATAAATAGAAGGTAAAAGTGGTTTTCTCCACCTAAGTGGAGAAGAACGAAGCGGAGGAAAATTAACCAATAGTTTAAATCCTTGAAGAGTCGCGTACAACTTTTCTGTCCGCTTCAAAGGAGTGTCAATCTACAATGTACTTGCGGCACGCGATATGAGTATTCCGGCTAACGGTATCGTCTCGGTTCTATTGCGGTCCGCCGCATGTCGTCGTCAATTACAAGCATTTCTTTTGCATTATATTGATGGCTATATGCACACATATGACAGCAATTACAAATTCATAACAGTAGATGTGTGTGTGTGTGTGTGTGTGTGATTATCGAACTACCAAATATCGAGCTTTAAGTTGTAAAAAAACGTAAGACTGATGAATTTTGTGGGTTACCTTCGCGGTTTCACCACAAACAATGAATAGAATACCGTTTCGCGTTGAAGCGAAGTAGTGAGACCGTATAATAACGCAAACCGATTATTTGTACGAGACACCCCTCATCTCCGCTTTGGTGGAAACCTGACCTTACGGCTAACAGCGCAGGGTTAACGTACAACAGTGTCGAGTGACGATCACGGGATGAGTGCACGACCGTCGCCTTTGTTTTCAAGCGCTAAACCGGTCAATAAAGTGAAATTGTTGTCTGGATATAACTGGTTTTTTTCAGTTTGTGAGACAAGAATATTTGATGACAAAGAGAAACGAGTGCACTGCGAGGGCTGGTTCGAGGCAACGCCTACAGAATACCTGGATCCGACTCTTTCCAGGTATTTTTTTCTTGCGTTGCCTTCGGGAGGCCTTTTCCCAGCTGTGGGATATTCTTCTTCTTCTAATGTCTCTCCGAACTACAAAGGTTGGCAGTCAGCTCTACATACTTTTCCTTTTCTTTCGCGAGGTGGAATGCCAGTCCACTCTCGTAGGTTCCGTATTCAAGACTTCCTCCTGCGACCGACACCTTGCTTTCCAGGTACTTCCCATCATGATAAGTTGTAACAGGGCATATCTTTCGTGTCTTATTACGTGCCCTAGATGCGCAACCTTCTTTACCTTCTTGGTATCCCGAAGTTCGAATTTCTCGCCCAGACATCGCAGGATATCTTTGTCCGTAAGCTTCGGAGTCCAACTAACTTTTAACATTCGTCTATACTCCTACATTTCGAATGCTTCTATTTTCTGAGTTCTGTTTTGATTGTCCAAGACTCGCATCTTTATAAAAGTAGTGGGACATGTGGCGTAAAAAATCGAGAAAGATCTTCTGATGTGTAGCGAAACAAAGCTACGATCGACGTTTAACCATAACGGGATTCATAACGATTGGTTGTAGGTAAATACGAAAGTTTTATTAATATTGACCTTTTGTCTTCTTCAATGACACCCACGTATTCCAACAGTGTCCTTAACTTCAAAACGGTACATTTACTACTACTCCAGATCGCTAAACTAGACTGGTATGTTGGTGGTAAGGCGTATATCACGTTACGATATTGACCTTTCAGCTATATTACACCTCGCCCTTGAACTGTCGCTAAGGGGTTGCCAATTCGATAAAGTATGCCTACTGAGCTTGTATGAACGTAGACTTGGCATAGCATTACATGTATGATTATCGCTCACTTTTATAGCACCGCTGCGATACGGCAGGGGCTCGTAATCGCCTTGTAATATCCAAGTAAGCTGTTGGCGTGCTGCCTATTTTTTATCTTGTCATTGTGAAAAACGTTTTAACGCACAAAATTTAAAGCTCTAACTTGAATGACAAATTATTTGCTGCGTGGAAGCCTCAAACCCAATAAAAGGCACATTACAAGCAATGAAATATATTTTGTATTTTTTTTAAGGTATGCAAACTTTTTTTTAAATTTCCTAATTTGTCTTCCAAAAATGGCCCTAATTTTGATCAAAAAAATATTTCCTGCACATCTGTGTTTATGGTCTATGGTCATAAAATTACACCATCCTACCAAATTTCTCCTGATTTGGTCCAGTGGAGCAAATTGGCTGTGACAGACGGACGGACAGACCCCTTACAACAGAACCCTTAAGGATCCTGTGAGGATCACTGTTCCGTTTTTTTTGTACGGTACCCTAAAAACAAAAAATCAAAGCACTCATAATTTTTAACACCCAATCTTTAAAAGTAAATGATTTCACGATAATCATAACTCATAATACTGATCACGTCAACCAACAGATGGTGTTGAGTATTCCCAAACGAATGCTTTCCCAACTTGAGCAACTTTTCGAATTGCCCCGGGCCGTCGACCTCGGCAATAACACACATGTAATATATTATGTAGTCGATATTGTCTACGAGCTACGAGGCTACGACGCTACGGGCTACGAGGCTACGGCGCTACGGGCTACGAGGTTACGCCGCTACGAGGGTCGAATGGGTCCGTATAAAACGTGTGACTGACACGCTCCTTCATTGCTATTGACATGAATGTTACAGAAAAGTACTACTTCTTTCTTGTTTTAAGGTACTTTTTAGGGTTCCGTATCAGGAGGGTGAAAAACGGGGGTCCGGTTTGGGCACCCATCCTTATTCTGTATCGTTTGAACCGTAATAGGTAAACACTTCAATTTCACATTGTGTGTGTATATTACCAGGGCCATAATAAAAATAAAATAAAGTAAAAATTAAATTGGGTCCCCATACAAGAAACGCATTTTTTTCTGCGTTTTTTTGCTCGATCTTTAGGATTATGAAGGGTTCCTCATTATTTGCGAGTACAATTCACACTAGAGCAGTTAAATGTACATTTGTATTTAAATTGCAATAATTATGTCATTGTTCGTTCTGAAATAGGACCGAGAATAATTTGAGCTTATTGAGCCCAAACTAGCTAAACCCAATCTCTCAATAATTTAATTCGCATTATTTCCAGTAATGACAGTTTAATGTCAGTACGATGAAAATATGTTCTTGGAATATATTTAAAAATAAATACCATTAAATATCCAAAACCATTACAATTACTTCGTATTTTTTTTCAGAATTGACGTCAGCTGATTTCTTAAGGCAAAATTAACCCCAATTGTTATAATCATGGAATCAGTGCAATTCTGTAAGAAATCATCCACGAATTCAAATCCTATCTCATTTCAGATTTCACTCAACTGAAGTGAAAAGAATTTGGTATTCGTTAAAATAGTTAGATAAGTAAAAATAATTCGCTTCACCTATGGTCCTACTTAGTGGTGCTAGCGTAGTTGTCATCGAGTTACAGAATACCTTATACAGTTTTCACCGCGGAATTGCAAGTGAGCACTCAGGTGAGTTCTTACAGAATAACATTGCAGTAGAATAAAAAAGCTCGTTAAAATCTATTTTGAGCAATAAACTTTGCATAGACCTAACGATGTACCACAACTAGATTTTTTTAAAGTTTTGTGGTTTTGGATAAATTATAATTTGATTTTGACCTTTATTTCTGTCTAATGTTTAGACTACTTGAAGGTAAGTTTTAGTATAATTAAATGTGATCTTTCGGCATTCACATCTTGCTGGTGATGAAGGTAAAACAGCAAAAGGATTGAATAAAATACTTACCATTTTGTAATAATTAGTTTATTTAATAATAAATGTGTAATAAATCGAGTGAAATAAATTATATTTGCCTAACGTGGAATGATTTGTGACTCGAGATAAAAATCGCTTTGCTGCGGGAAAAGCGACCCATGCACAGTTTTATAATTTTCAAATTTTTAGCTTACAACGTCGAAAATAACCGTAGTATACATAAATTCCTTGATTTACAATGTTAATTAACGTAAAATTAAATGAGGATCAGTTATGTTATCGCTTCCTCCGCAGTAAAACCGTTAAATACAAAAGTACTTCGTTTATTTTACAGAAAACTATTTAATTTTAAATATTTTTATTAAATTCATACTTTAGTTAGATGACTAGGATAGAAAAGAAATGAGTAAGAACTACTTAATTTCTTTAAAACTTTGTATCGAGTAGGACAATTCGAATCCTTTATTATAAAGTTAGGACAACTATTCGATTCTCAATCTAGTAATTATATTCTTATAAACTTATATATTTTGGTGTTTTTTGTATTTCAGATTACCTCCTATAGTTAGTATCACATTGTGACAAAAATAACAACTGATGTTATTCCGGACTTAAAAAATGTAGGAATTTCAAAATGACAACGACTAGGTAAACATTTATAAATGAATACGAATAATAGAAGTTCCTTTCAAAAATATTTATAAAACTTCAATGAACTACATGTTGCTTGCAGGTTTGTTGTAATTAAAAGAATAAAATTTAACCTTATGGCACTATAGTTTGTTAACAAAACGAGTCACTATTCGATGAAATACTTTAGGTGCTTTACGAGTGTATAGTTTTATTTAAAAAATGCGCAAAAGCGTTCATATATAAATCTCTCCACGACACCGAAATGGCATAAAAAAATCACAACTAAGTAACACATTTTGAGCTTTAACACGACACCAAAACATTTTGACAACGAAACGGACACTACAAATTATAAGCTAGAGATTTACAAATCACAATGATATTATACTACCTTCTTTTTTGTTTACCAGTAACCTTAAAAGGGGTAATTTACTATGTAACTTACTCTGGATCGCGGAGAAAAATAAGTTGATCCTTGTTATGTCGTATTTTTCGCGATGGGTTCGTACAATAGTAAAAGTTGATCATAAAAATAAGCACAATGACCTCTTTCCAGGTTTCTGATAAACAAAACATGAGCTTGTAGGCTCAGATTATAAAACAAAAGGCAGATAGACCGCGCGGAACACTGAGTGAAGCCACCAAAGCAAATACAAATCAAAAGCGAATACCTAGAATTTCGTAATTATATTCGCTTTAGAATTTATATTTGTATTTGTTTTCTGATTCGTGTCAGTACAGCACGAAGCGTGATTGTAGGTATTTGTATTTGCTTTGGTGGCTTCACTCTAAGTATTCCGCGCAGTCTATCTGCCTTTTGTTTCATAATCTGAGCTTGTAGGTATGTATTTTGATGTTTCAAGCGAAAGCGCTGTCGCGCGGTATTCTGCTTATGCTATAAATTTGTTTCTCATGTAAGACTATAAGTTCTTCATCACTGTTGAAGGCATTGTAACGTTACAGGACGAGGGATGATCGCATGGTATGTACACGTGACACTTACAGCCAAGTATTCCAATTAAATTATCCTATCAAAATTACCTAAATATAAAAGTATAGGCACAAGAAATTTCATAATTAATTTGTGCAAACACTATATTTTGCGCTATCATAATGTGCATCAGAATGTAGTATACAATAAAGTAATTAATTACTATTAAACGTCATTAAATTATGTGCTTAGTGATGCATTGTCAGAGCTGGACATTCTTTCAGTAATACTGCCAACATATTGCAGTGTGCTCTAGATACTACGGTTTACTATGAAGACAATAAACTGCCATTATTAGGTACCTGCCCAGTGTAAAAAGAAATTTTCACTCAGCTGAAAGATATACGCTCTCCTTAACATTGCGATATTTACCAACCGTGTATATGTACTTGGAAATCCTTATATAGATACAAAATTCTAACTGTTTTTACGATAACTAATTTTAAATGTTTTGTCTAAACTAATCGTTTTGCACCAAATGTTAAAGTCATTTTCCAGCAATCATTTTTGCTTAATGTTATTTGCTTGATGGGCAGTCATCTGTGTAGTTAACGACTTTAAGGTTTATTTTATTTTTATATTCAGTAACTCGACAAATATAAAATTTCATACATAAAATGAATATTCGCATAAGACAATGCACTACTAAACATTACATTTTTCTAATATAAGTAATGATACTTTCAAATATTTTTATATTTTACTTTACAAAATAATACTGTCACCAATATCTTTATTTGACAAAATGTTAAAGGAAAACGTGCACAAGTAGCAAATTTCAATTCATTTTCATCTTCCTTATTTAATAAAACACGAAGCTAGCTTTTTCTAGACATTCAGGCGACAGAATATAAATACACAATTAAATGTTTAATGTCCATTAGGAGGATACTAGAGTTGATAAACGCTTTATACAGTCCTATATATTCCTATTTAAATTATTAATTTAAAAAGAAGTAGGTATTTATCAAAACTGTCAATTTCGTACTTGCTCACTGTTTCACTTCGTACTGACATTGTAATAAAATAGGACAAATATTTCATCTTTTGGTTATCAGACATTAAATTAAAATGATTTATTTATTTATAGGTATAATTAATAATGTTACTATACCTTTGTGCATTATAATGAGTTTGAAAATATGGTTGTGCAAATAGATTCTACACAGACACTACTTTGTAAGTTCGTATACACAATATGGCACAAACCTCGAATGAAAATGAATGCGAGAAACATTAATTTATCACATTATTTTTGGTTAATATCACGGGAGACATCTTGTAATCTCCAGACGCTTTATAAAGTCATATTACAAAGACAGATTTACAGAAGTAAGTACCTATTCCTTCTTCTCTGCGCAACTCAGTATTCTTCTAATGAACCTTACAACTACTTATCAAAAATTACCGAAAATTGTGCCATTACAATTACACAATATTAATATTCGTGAAATATTTATTTAATAAGGCAATGTTTTATAGACAGCACTTACAATAAGAGACAGATATTAGATACCCGCTAGTAGGTACGAAATAATTTGCCAAATTGATGTTCTTTGACAAATACTTGTCAAATTACTAAAGTGGTTTTTTTTAATTTCTCTACAATTTGTTTTAATTAGGAACATTTTGGCAGAGAACATCAAATTCGTCTAATAATTAAGGGAAGAGTAAAAGAGAAAGGTACTAGGAGATAAGTAATGGAAAGGGGTGTAAAACCTAATAATTTAAAATTTGAGCATTGTGAAGCTAAGCTCGTGTGTGTAAGCTTAATATTAATATCAATGTTTAATAATGTGTACATATTTATATAATTTGACATCTCGATTATTATGGAAAATATTTCACAGCCCCAAATAAAAATAAACCTAACGACATAATACACTTAGAACATAAAACGGTGGGACGAAGATAACAATCTAAGTCAAAAAGGTATATTTATCTTAAAATCGACTTTATGGTTCTGTAATTTGAGATGGAGTTAAGTGCAAACATTCATATCATTTTATTTCGTAATAGACAAGTTTTGAAGAGAATGACAGATTCAGTCGGTTTTAAGAAAATACTACTTGCAATAAACAAAAACATTTGACGTTATCGAATACACTTAACATTAATTAAGGTAATTAAAAAACAACACTGCCATGAAACCTTTGGCACAGATATGTTTGAAAAGAAACAAAATGCTTTTAAATATTTGCCTCTATGCTTGAAAACGTTGCCTAAAGATTAACGTCTGCTTAGTCATACATTTCTGACACTTCAAAAGCATGTCTCAATTTGCAACGTTTATAAGTACGAAGGTTAGTATTTCCTTAATGTAAATAATTTAGACAAGTTTGTTTTAGGCACTATTTAGATACACTGAGTTGATTTTAAACATTTGTCTATATATTATGTCCTATCTATCTAATACAAATGCATTATTGCTAGAGCAGAGTCTGTCTCAGTGATAGACAAAAGGTCTATTGTAAATGGAAATTATACGTTTACAATTCGATATTTCTGTTATTTTTACATAAATATATATTAATTTCATCTACGTGTTTACATACGTGTCTATTCATTATTAAAAATGAAGAAAAGTCACGATGTATTTATAGTCCATTTATTTTGAATCTAAGAGAGATAAAAATATCCATACTACTCTTATTTGTAAATAATCTCATAGTTCTACGTCTCCCGTGTATCTAAACAGTAAACTAATTAATAATAGAGTTACATAGAAGACAAACAAACACACAATATTATATAAAATCGTCAGGTATATAAGAACAGTATATAACAATCAGTCTCAAGCCAATACATGCGGAATTCCAATGTTAATTTAATTAAATATACACGCTCACTCGATTACAACTGCAGTGTCCATGTCAAACAATGGAAAGAACAAAGAAAATGGTTTCTCTCGTTTATTTGTTGAAGAATTATATTGTTTGGACTATCGCGTAGTATAGTCGCCACGTTTTATTTTAACGGCGTATTTTCGGCTTTTACAAATAAACATTGTAGCTCCACCGTCGGGAACGTCCACGAGTCAAACGTTTGTTGTTCTTTGTTTCACAACAAAACACCGAAATAAAAGAAAAGTTCCGCGTCACGCGATCGCAGCCATTGATCTCAGTAACGAGTGCGGTTCACTTTAGCTGCTGCAGTTATAAACGAGCTCACAATACAACTTACTGCTAAAGTCTACCAAAGAGTTGGTCCGTCTGTTAAAATATAAAATAGAGAAGCGTTCCCCGGACACTATTCAGATATCCATTGAAACGTCGAAGCATCGAAGCTATAACCGAATAGCAGGACAGTTACATAAAAACATGTTAACTAAAGTAGCGGTAGTAGAAATACGATCTCAATCACAAGATACATAGAGTTTATTTCACTTTGCCGCGATCCATATGTAAGAGGTGACGGAGGCAATTTTCGACAATTCTCTGATTCCGAGAATATTGAGATTTCAGAACGGAAGTAGAGGAAATGGGCTCTAACTGTAACGGTTCCCGAACCGCTGCAGGAACAAGAACGTGTACCACGTGTGGTATCGTTTATGTGAATGTACATTCACTCGCCTAGCGTTCTTACCAGGCAGACATGAGATTTAGGAGATGTGTTCTCTTTGTATAACTTTGTGCAATTCTTAGCAAAACCACACGAATAGTCACACAATAGCGTGCGCAAAGTTTGGGGCAAAACGTTTGGCTACAGAAACAATAAAAGAATCTCATATTAGGCGAGATAGCTCGGAACCAGTGCATTGTCGATTTAGGTGGCTCACATGCGCGACATGATCATGTACCGGCCGTCGGCCAGCAGTTCGCGCGTGTCGGATGGCGAGCCGGGGCTGAGCGACGGCGCCACAGACGGCGACGAGTACGTGTCCTTGTTGAACTTGCCGAGCCTCACTCCGCCCTCTGACGTCACGGATATCTCTTCCTCCACGATCTGCTCCAGCGGCAGCTCACGCAACACATCTCCGTTCAGTGCAAGCGCGTTCACAAAGCCGTGCGATCGCTCGGCGGGAGGCTCACTATACGTCTCCGTCACTACCTCCGCCTCCGCTTCGCACGCGCGCGCACGACGCGCGTTCTTTGTGCGCATGATGCCCGTCTCCGCATCTCTCTCCAGTCTGTGTCCTGACCGAGACCTCGTCAGCTGCCTCTGAACGTAGTCCTCTAGCGCATCCTCCTCACTCTTCATCAGGTATTTATGCAGAATGATCAGAAACACGCCGATGCCCACCGCGAACATTCCCGAGCAGACCAGCTCATTGAACCAGCTTACGGAGCCGACTGTGCTCCAAGACGTAACGTTGTCCGGTAGAAAGCCGGAGCCGAGGAGAAACAGGCCCAGAACGAGGAACACGACCCCGAGGTGGAGCATACCGACCGTCGACACGACCTCATTCTCGGTGGGGTGCGGCTTTCGGAAGCGGCGCCTCTCCAAGCTGCCGGTGGAGCAGTGCGGGGAGGTCACTCCCGACTCTGAGGACTGTAGCGAGTAGCGCCGCTCGCGTGCTCGCTGCTGCTCGGCGCGGCGCTTGCGCTCGCGCCGGATGGCGAGCGCCGAGTGGAGGCCCACCGCGTGCATCCTGCAAGCACGGGCACGGGTGAGTGGCGCTGGTCACGACGCGTCGCACGCGCAGCGCGAGAGTGCGGTGCGGGTGCGGCGCGGTGCGGGGGCCGCAGGCGCGGGTAGCCACACGCCTGGCGGAGTGACCGCCGACCCGTGCCCGTGCCGTGCCGCAAACTAGAGGAAGGAACTTGACGTGTACTTCACAACAATGCAGTAGTGCAATTCTGTAAGAATTCACCCGCGAATTCGAACCCTATCTCATTTCCAATTTCACTTAACTGAAGTGAAAAGTATTTGGTATACGCTAAAATAGTAACGAAATAATGTTTCGCTTCACCTATGTGGTCACTCAGTGGCGCTAGCGTAGTTTTCATCGAGTTACAGAGTACCTAAAACAGTTTTCACTGCGTAATCAGAAGTGAGAACTAAAGTGAGTTCTTACAGAATAACATAGCAGCATAGTGCTGCGGCTGACGAGAGAAACTCTATTAAATGAACAGACACAACTTAGACTAGCGCCTGCCGTATGAACACAATGCACTACTTAAGTTTATAACATCAAGTCCGTTCCTATACACACAATAGTTTATAGCACACAAATAATATCGCAAAACAGTGTTGCACATAATATTAAAATCAGTTTCATTAGTATCAGCAACCGTGTCACGTCGTAAAACTTTAGAATCAGACCAGTGAACATCACTAATGTATTCGAAAATTGTTCTATAATATTAAATAAGTTGATATTTTCGCTGAGCAGCTATACAGAGTACGTTTGTACGACATTTTGAGAGGGTCACAGATGATGGTCCTCTGTTAAATTATTCACGGAGTTGTCCTCAATCCGCGCAAGTCTTGGTGGAGAATACTTTGAGGATGTCCAAATAAACACTAACGACATCAAGAGATAATATAAAAACTTGAGAGGTGTCAAGGGACACCCGGATGGAACGAAGTTCCTTTCGATTAATTAGTGAAGGAATTGTAATAAAATTTTATTACAATTCCTTCACTAATTAATGTGATGCGTTAAAGTGAATTTAAGTGGCTTTAAGCCAGGGCAAAAAAAAAGCGAGGAATGAAAAGTTATTATGGCTGCTTACATTGTAAGTAAGTAATTTTAAAGATTAACATTTTCTAACATATTTACAATGCGTAGTTATTTAGATAGAAAGACCAATAAATTATTTCTGCGCCATCTATTGGCCGTTCGTAATTCGATCTCGAAGAGCACAGTTGCGCCAATAACGTTAATAGATGGCTCTTAAATCAAATATACAAAAGTGTCGTGACAACTTTTCGTAAGAATTTTTTCCGTCTAGCCCCCTTTCACAACGCGCGATAAGGAACTTCGTTCCAATAATTCAAGCACAACTTACAGAATTTAGATTAGTTTTTTGTTTTGTTAGTTTATTCAAATTAAGATGATGAACTTCTTAGTTTTATTATGAATCAGAGACTAACTAGATTTTATTTTCTATCCACATAAATACGTACCGTACGACTTTGGTACGAGTAAGAAAGAAAAATATCTGCTGACCCAAACATTTGCGAGTTATGCGAACATAAAAGTACGAATCAGTGGATTTTTTTCTGTGTCTGTCGGGGGACTTCAAAAAAGAGGAGGTTCTCAAATACTACCTTTAAAAACTATGAAGTGATAAATAACTTTAGGTCAGAACACATATAACTTTAGTTTCGGAAGTCGGTGACAATACGAAACAACAAACAGAAAAAGCCGCCGATATCCGAAACTAAAGTCATATTGTGTTCTGAGCTAAAGTTATTTATTACTTTTTAGTTTTTGAAGGCGGTTGTCTTTATTAGGTTTAAGGAAACAAATCTAAGTTTGTGTATGTTATCGTTAGTTAGCCCTGCAATAAAAGTTGTGTCTCAAGGGTATCCCAATCTCTACCAAAATGTTATTTCATTTATTTTCTTCTGTTTTAAAGTTCTGTTCATAATTTTAATATGGAATTACGTTTGCAATAAAATCTCGTATCTATCTAAACAAACATTGAAAGATTTGTTTAGATATTCATTTCAGCCGAAAGACGTCCACTGCTGGACACAGGCCTACCCAAGGGGGGGCTTTGCCATAATCGCTACGCTTGGCAGGCGGATAGGTGATCGCAGTATAGTTGTTACAAAGGCACAGATAACGCTGCTGTACATTCTCTGGTAAGCCCCTTAGTCGCCTCTTACGACACCCACGGGAAGATATGGGATGGTGCTATTCTTTACGTTCGACACCACACGGAAAATCAAAAACTATACTGATCCAATTTCAAAAATTCTTTCATCAATCGAAAGCTACATTATCCCTAAGTAACATTGGCTATATTTATAATTAAATTTATGAAAAAAAAGGTAAGATTTTTGAATGATAAGTCCTCGTCTCCACATATCTTTCTTTTGCTGTGCCCGACAGGGTTCATGATTGTTTCTTTTGGCAAATGTTGACCACCTAAGCCTACATTGTGGAATGCATTTTTTTCATTGAGTATCAATTGAAAAAAATTGCGGGCAAAGTGCTAGTAGGTACAAAATATGTGTGTTATATTTGTCATGCAAACGCTGTGACGTCATGGTTTGTCTCTCACAAAGGCTCGTTTTCAGCAGTCCCAAGAGCGGCACATTGAAATGTCGCAGTGAATACCGAGAATTGAATGAGGCCTCGCTGAAAGCCTCTGAATTTCATAATGTCGGTGGAATTTTTTGAATAAACATGACGATGTGAGGGCTTAGTTTTCATGCTTGTTATTAATTTAGTTACAGTTTTAATGTAAGAGATAATTGACTTCGTTGTATCAAGTCACAATCTTTTAATAATTCAATTAATTATGTGAAACTAATTTAATCATCATCATCATTATCATGTCAAACTTTAGACGCCCATTGCTGGGCATAAGTCTCCCCCAAGGGCGGGCCGTAATCGCCATGCTTGGCCGATGTATGTTGGCGATTGCAGTTGTTAGGGAAGTTGTGTGGTGTGGTGCCGACCGCGAATAGCATCACCCTGTTTCTACCCGTGACTACCTATCATCGATCGTATGCGCTGCGTCCAAAACTCTCAAAGTTTAGTCGAAAAAATTGAATAAAAGATAGAATAAAAGACATTTTCGAAATGTCGCATTTATTTAGTTATTTTATTATTAGTTTTTCGCGCTGTTTTGAATCATACGCAACGTATGTATGTATGATTCAAAACAGCGCGTCAATTAAAACAAAAAATACTTAATAATAAAATAACTAAGTGACATTTCGAAAATGTAAAACTACAAATTGTAGTATGAATATTAAAGATTAATATGAATTCAAGTTTGTGAAAAAAAAATACAGTTTACTATCAAAACTCAACTAAATACGAGATTTTTTTTAAAGATTTTTGTACAACTTTACGTATTTTTGTTTATTAATTTAAACAGTATTCTTATTTTTTGCCAACCATAATCTGTTAACACATTCACTGTGGTATTCATTACATATTTTTTATGGTAATTATGGTAAAAGTATTGATTATATCACTTTAACAGTGACGACTGTTTTGAATTACTGACTGATTTGCTCGGCGCAGTCTTAAGAGAATGTTCTAGTTTAACATATATATTTTTTTTAAAACCCCCCCTTGGGGAGGCCTATGTCCAGCAGTGGACGTCTTTCGGCTGAAATGATGATGATGATGATTTTTTTTTTCAAATCATTTACGGTTTACATTTTGACGTGATTGTCAGTTTAAAATCTGCAAAAGTCGCGCTTGTTAGCGCCAGATTGAATATAATATATATCACACACAATGCTGCAATAAAAAAATTGACATTTGTAATTTTTGTGAATAGTATGATGTAATTTTTTTTATAATGAATGAAAATTTACCGTATTCATTTTGCATGTTTAAACATTTGTATGTCTTATGACAAAATATGTGTGACCTTTTCATACCTATGTTTCAGAAATAAACTTTTGACTTGACGCAAAAGTGCCAAACAGCCTAAAAAAAATACTAACATCACAAGCCCCCAAAAATAAAACAATTTATCTAAAACTGTTGGCTGTAACCGGCAAGTAAGTGATTCACAGGCTACATGCGACCACCCTTGAACCTCTGCCCGTTTACCAGCACTTTGCTGGTCTGGATCCTTGCCAAACTCGACAGGTCAGTTAATCATCTCAACTGCTGCGTAAATTAGAACTGGGAATGAATTGTTACGGTCGGTGAAATATACAGTCATTTGTTTGCCGTATGTGTCTAGCAGCCAGCAGTTATATGCCGAAGCAATTTTTCATTAAATAATTAAAAATTAGCTCAAATGTGATAGTTATAAAGTTCATACACGTTTGACGGGCCTGTTGGTTTAGTGGTCACTGACCCTGACTGCTAAGCCGGAGGTCGTGGGTTCGATTCCCACCCAGGACAAACTTTGTGTGATGAGCATGATTGTTTGTTCTGTGTCTGGGTGTTTATCTATAATATGTATGTATTTATAAATTATATAAGTATGTATATCAGTTGTCTGGTTACCATAACACAAGCTCTGCTTAGCTTGGGACCAGATGACCGTGTGTGAGTTGTCCCAAGATTTATTTATTTATTTATTTATTTATACACACATATTATCACACACATTACACATCGTATTCAAGTCATCATCATCTGCCTATCTTTTTCCCAACTATATTGGGGTCGGCTTCCAGTCTAACCGGATGCAGCTGAATACCAGTTTTAATATGGAGCGACTGCCTATCAGACCTCCACAACCCAGTAACAGGGTAACACGATACCCCTGGATAAGATTGGTGGTAAGACTTTCTGGCTTCTGAGTACTCTTAATGACGGCCAAAGATCTACAAATGACAGCCGGGACCAACGGCTTTACGTGCTTTCCGAGGCACGGAGGAAACTCGGTATGAAAGGTATGGTCCCCCATCCACAGACTGACCGTGGCTAGCGTACCTTAACCTTTGACCGATCCATCTGTACGGCTTGAACTTAGCCACGAGCTCCGACTATCAACATCGTACAACATCGTATTCAAGTATAATTCTTGTAAATGCAAATATTGTAAGACAATTTTTTCAAAGAGTAAGTATGGAGTTTCTGGTCCATTCTTCTCCATACAAAACTACGATTTGGTTTGGGCAACAAGATTCAGATTTTCTAATGACGTTCAAAAGTGCCTTCTAATGGTCTCATTGAAATAAATGATTTGACTTTGACTTTGACTTTGAAAAGTCTTTTGTTATTGAGTGAAAGATAACAAAACCACGCGAAATTATTCTTTCTCAATTATAAAATTAGCAGAAGTTATAGTTAAAAGTAAATATTTTAGAGAGTTTTAATTTGAGGTCTTTCTTTAAGGATAGCTAACAAATACGACATAGATCTATGCAATTCTGCCTACCCCCTTCGAGGAATGATTGCGTGGTTTTATGTTAGCTAAATAGTCATAATTCTTTGCCTAAAGTCTGGTAAAGAAAAGAAAGAAAGAAAGAAAATCCATTTATTCACACGGAAGTGACGCACTTACTGTTAACACAACAATTAAATTAAAAAATAAAAATAAAAAAAATAAACAAAAATACAAATTTTATATAAGAACGTCAGAATCACGCGTCACCACCGCGCGAAACGGCCAACGCTCAGCATAAATGCCTTGGCCCACGCAGCAAGGCACGAACCACGGCGCTGGTTTTCATGAAAGAGTGGTCAAGTAGAATAGCATGTGATAAAAGAAACGTAAATCCAATAGTCTATGTCCAGCCTTAGAATGTTGCCTGCAGGTATCATTCATGAAAAAATTTAAATGAACGTTATTTTTGTCACTAAAACTAGTAGAATTCTCAACTTAAAGGTATATTTGAACCTTCATTCTTCAACGAGGACTGTTTGGGTCACGTAGGTACATACACAGTACATACATTCTTCAAGTTTCTTTAGGTAAAAATTCATTTATGCCGTGAAACTTTTGTTTTATTTACACGCCTTTTCATTTTCGACTTGCAAACTCAAGGTTTCAGCATTTTGAAAAACTGTAATGGTTCGGGGAGCTTTATAGGAATTCTGTCTGGGTACAGTACTTGATAAGTGCATCTGGATCTCTAACCATCTCGCAATTAATGCAACAATTCCTAGAAATATCAAACCAACCATTGAACAAACCCCCTTAATTGGCAAACAAACAAAGAAATCTGAAACCTCTCATGCCTTCCACTAACGAGACTACTTCAGTAGTTTTACAAGTTGCTTTCCAGTAGTCTGTTAAATCAATACTGGCATTTGCAATGAAACCAGTCTAGTTTGCTGATTGACCTAGCGAATATAGGGCTGCATACAGCACCGTTACTTTGTAATTTAAATTGGACATCATAACGACTTCTGGACATATACTTAGGTCTACGGTCCCTTGAAGCTGTGAAAAATCAAACTTTTAAGTTAACGTGAAAAAAAGATACGGCCGATTATGTCGGAAAGTACGTTTCGACACTCAAGGGAATTCAAATTTACGTTCCGTTGACCTATAATATTGTCTTATACTATAAATACAGGGAAATGTCTGAAAACTATACATTTGTAATTAAATCGTAAAAAAAAAATAATTTATATAATAATTTATAACGAGCCTTTGTCTGCGATTTGGTCCGTGTGAATGTTGGTTATCCCGGATTTAGACGGCGTCCCGGATTAAAGAGTATGTGCTTTCGCAGGGTTCAAGCTATTTTCATCAAAATCGGTGCAGCTGTTTCATCGTGGAAGCGTAACAGACAGAGTTGCTTTCTCATTTATAAAATTTAACCTGTACGGAACCCTCGGTGAGCGAGTCCAACTCGCACTTGTTCGGTTTTTTATCTATAAAGATAAAGATCATTTTATTTGTCAAAACATGCGTATACATGCAAATTAAGCATGTAGGATGACACAGTATTAATATTTCGAAACGTACATGTTTCACCCGTAGGGCGTACAAATTTATAAAATTTACAATACATAAAAAAACTGAATTATATAATCCAACGTATAAAATAAAAAATAAATTACTAAAGGCACTTTGATTCAAATATTAGTCAGTCGTAAACATTGACAGGTCAGTAAAATAAATTAATTATAAAATCAACGAATATACAATATACAATCAATTAATTATAATCCAACGTGGTAACGCTGCTAGCCTTCTGGGCACTTGTCCCATTGTGAGCGATGCGGACGAATTTTTTGATGCCCTGTGAGCCCTCCATTGTACATAATATAAATATATTTTTTAATTTATTTTTAAGCTTTGTACATATTATAAAATGTCACAAAAATTAAAATGTCAAATAGTGTCATTCCAAAAGTAAGTCATTTATATTATAATAACACTTGTCTGTTAATAACTCTCGAATCTTTTTTTTTAAACAAATTTACTGGTAATGTTTTATATGACTGTGGTATTTTATTATAAATTTTAGGAGCCATACAGAAAACGCTTTTTCCCATTAATGCAGTCTTTGACGTATGCGAGCACAGTTGATTATTGTCACGTCTGTTACGGGGGAAGATGTCAGCTAATCGTGGAAACAGAGATTGATTTACTCTAACAAATGCCACAATTTCGAAAATATACGAAGACGGTAGAGTTAACAATTTGTGTTTTTTAAATAATGGCATACAGCTGTCGGCCTTCAAATTTCTAAATTCTATGCAAAATTCTATGCAACGCAACTCACCTGATCTTCTTAAGCGACATAAATCATAGTTGCTAACTTCATTAGCGCAATGTACCGCGAAAGTTTACCATAGCTACATTCATTGTTGCAAAAGTTCTTTACAGCGATGTACATCGACGAGTTCCGGAGAAACGATTCAACTGTCTTGGATCCCGCAACGAAATTAATCAGAAGAGAACAGCGGAGGAGTAAGAAAAAATATATTTTCCATTTTCCTCAATATCAAGCAGAAGATAGAACAGAACTAGGCCAATAGGCACAGAGGGACGTTTGTAACCGCATATGTTTAACGAACCTCCAGATTTAGTAAATGACCTCCAAAAATAGTAAATGATCAACAACATTCATCATCATCACAACAAAAAAAAAAAAAAACTAATAATAGCTTGCTTATTACTACGAAAAATGTGAAATTGCTATGGACATGCTATCGAAAACTGTATACGTAATTGTACGCATATTTTTTCCTGATACCTACACAAAATGTAAAAAGTCTACTTAGATAGATAGATAGATAGATAGATAGATAGATAGATAAAACATTTATTTGATACACACAAAAGACACATTACAACACAAAAAATACAGGATTACAACAAAGTGAGGTGTGTGTCTCAGGGATGCACCAAATGGGAGTCCAGCTCAGCATGTGTCAGGTACGTATTCCTGACGCTGATATTCTGCTGAATCCCTGCAGTGACATACGGACGTCGAGCAGATGAAATATTATATTGGTGTTGACAGGTGTTGTGACAAAATATGCGCGGACTGAAGTTTTGTAAGTATACCCGCAATTAGGTACAATTACATTGTATTGTACAATAAAGTTTGCATTGAAACGTTAATGTTCGTTGATGTGTACAATATGTATTGATTACTTGATTATTTCTAAGTACATGTGTGTATAATATATAAATGAGTAAACTTATTATAATTATAGTGGCGTAAGTGCGAATAAAATAGACGATTTGGCGAGACTAGAAAATGTTTACAAAATAAATACAGGTAATTAACATTATACCTATCATTCAACTAAAAAATCCAGAAATCATTCACGAACTCTAATTCCAATTACCACCCTCTTGTTCCCAGGTTTATACAGCCAGTTATATGATAGACGTGTTCGAGACAGTCATACCCAGATCTTTCTGCGAGGCAATAAGAAACTGCCGCAGTCTTACTCTGAAGGTAGTAAGACATTTAAGATTCCGTATCGGCGGAGGAATATTGTTCCAGCATTTGGATGCGGCGTATCTAAAACTTCCTCTAAAAGCAGCTGTCTTGTGCGACTGAGTGGAGAGTTGCTGGGAGCACTGCCTACTTGCGCATTCTCTTCTACTAGCGATCCAGCTCAGTTTATTGTACAAGTAGGTAGGCTGCTTGTTCTTTATGACACCGAATAGAAGGCATGCTAAGTGCAGCTTACGTCGTAATTTAATTTTGAGGATAGCATGTTTATTTAAAAAAGGCGTTACGTGATTTCTTGGTGGGATTGAGAAGCAGAATCTAGCGCAGGCGTTTTGTACCCTCTGGATGAGACGCTCAGTTCTTGCCAGTAGTCGAGGGCCAATAACCGTGTCCGCATAGTTTAAATTGGATAGCACGAGAGACTCGACCAGTTGGATCCGCAGCTCTTCCGAAAGGTAAGGCCTTATTTTATAAAGGACCTTCAGCCGGTAGAAACAAGTGCGCACTGACTCTGCCACGTGCGCTTCATATCTCAACCCAGCGTCCATGTTCAGACCCAGATTACGTGCCTCACTGACTCGACTGATCGACTCACCCAGCAGGGTAACGTTGAGAGTGGTCGGCACGGCCCTGATTTGGTTATTGGTTCCAAACAGCATATATTTAGTTTTGGTGGGGCTAAGTACCAAGCCGTTCCTTTCAGCCCAGCTAGCTATCCTGTCAAGATCATCGTTTAGATCCTTTATCGCGATATCATAGTCACCTGGCTTAAAGGAAATATAGACTTGTACGTCATCAGCATAAATATGGTACCGACATCGCTTCAGGGAATTTATGATATCCGCACAATACAAAATAAATATAATGGGGCCCAGTATTGAGCCTTGCGGGACTCCCCTGCAAACAGAAGCGAGTGATGAAACAAGGGACGAGCCATTACTCAGTCGTATTTCCACACACTGCCGACGGTTGGTGAGATAGCTTTGGAACCAGTCTATCGTGTTTTGGTCGAAACCATAGTAATGGAGCTTTGATAGAAACAAATCTATATTTATACAGTCAAAAGCTCGCGAAAAGTCAAGTAGGACAAGAAGCGTGCATTGAGTAGGACAAGAAGCGTGCATTGAGTAGGACAAGAAGCGTACTTGCTATACATTAATTATTAATAGCTACCATACTCCGTCAGTTTAATGTAATTAGTTCTTATTAACTTGTATTTCTCATAAGTAAGTGAATTGTGTTCTTTTTTTTGAGAAATAAATGTCTTAAACCTAAACATTTAACCAAAGTATTGTAGAAATGTGTGAGTTTGACTGTAAAAAGCGATTTGGTTCTGGCACTCGGCGGCCGATGTCGCGGCACGCTCGTTCGCCTCGTGCGTAGGGGGTCACAGTTCTAACCTAACCTAACCATGTCGGATTCGCCCCCGGGGGGACTTAAGGGTCCTAAGATTTGGTGATCATTTACTATTTTTGGTGGTCATTTGGTGATCATTTACTATTTTTGGTGGTCATTTGGTGATCATTTACTATTTTTGGTGGTCGTTTGGCGATCATTTACTATTTTTGGTGGACATTTGGTGATCATTTACTATTTTTGGCTGTCATTTGGTGATCATTTACTATTTTTGGTGGTCATTTGGTGATCATTTACTAATTTTGGTGGTCATTTGGTGATCATTTACTATTTTTGGTGGTCATTTGGTGACTAAGATTTGGTGATCATTTACAATTTTTGGTGGTCATTATATTTATTTCCGTTTGTAACTGGGAGAAGCCCAGTTGCCAAGCACCACGGATTACATTTAACATAATGAATGGCTTTTAAAAAGTGACTGTTAGTGTGTTTTGCTGTACTATAGGATGATTGCAGAAACCAACTCTACTTTTAACATTAGAATTTTTTATATTCTAATGCACTGAATATGTGGTAGTAATCGATCGGATACGAAAGAAAATGCTTTTAGGACCTACTCTTAATCTGAAATATCTTGTAAAAAGTATTAACATATTTCATAATTATCACATCAACGTTTGTGTACATGCTGCAGTTATATTGGAAAATGTAAACTTATTTCTTAAAAGAATTTTGAAAAATAACTGGACATGTCTAGCGAGCATAATATTGACGACACGGTTGGCGCAGTGGTTGAGCGATCGATTGTTACGTTGCGTGTCGCGGGTTCGATTCCCGCACGGAACAAATATCTGTATGGCCTACAGATACCTAGTTGTTCCGGGTCTGGCTGTTTGTGTATGGTAGTTTATATGTTTGTAAACGCACCCACGACACAGGAGTAATTCCTAGTGAGGGGCAACGTTTTTTAAAAAGAAAAAAAAATATATTTTCGTAAAGTATTGTATATCCATTTTATGAGTATTCAGTATTCAGTTAATAGATAAGCAAGTGCAGCATTGAAATCGAGTTTTAAACACAGAACTTCTACAATGCACGTAAAAGTTCTCCACTACCTTCACTAACTTCAAAGCAAACTTATCAACCGTCGAGTACAAAGCAATTTTAACTCACTGTGCAAATGAGTAGCGTCGCCTTTACCATGCACTGTGGAATAAGTTGCTGGCGCGCACAATTAAAGTCGACCTATGAAAATACCACTTTAAACTTGCAGCAAGCAGTTTTTATTCTTTATTTTCTTTCTTAGATACATACTTGCGCAAAGGATTGTCTGAAGGCGGTGAAACTGAAACCGGTGTAAAATGCTGTAAGATAGAAAGAAAGAAAGAAAGAAAAATTGTTTATTTGAAACCTCGTACAGGTAAACCGAAACATAAACAAATGATACCACATAAAAAAAGACTTATATAACCTGTACGAGACCAAAAAGGCTCCTGTCTCAGCACAATGCTACGACATGAAATGTCGCAGCGCTGGTATTCTGACAGGGCCTTGCAGAGATGCCACGGGCGGCCATAGTCACGACTAAAAGGTAAATAAATAAAAAAACAAAATTATAATAATAAATATCTAACAAAAATAAGCAGGATAACCTTCTGTAAAGAATATGTAAACCCGACTTATCTATCAATTATATGTATAAAGTTATTAAATACAATAAATAAATAAAAGTACGCAATAAATAAATAAAAGTGATAATGATAATTTTGCATTGTTTAATTTTGCAACTATCTGCCAACGCCAGCGTTACCACAATGTTTGTCTTGTCTATGCCGCTAGCGTTGTGACAGTGACAAACAAAGGGACGCCGACGCCGCCTCAAATTGACAACATTGATGAAAAGTGTTAGTGTAATGTAAAGTAGTAGTTTAAGTTCATGGATAATCATAAAATTATGTACCCTAATCTTTTATGTGAGGTGTGAATCAAGACAGGGAATCTGGTCAGTGGGTCGTCTTAGTTTTCAAAGCGAAAAAGAGTTTTATCATAAGTTAATGCAGAGTTGCGGACAACTTCCTTTTTTACTTGATCTGAGGCGGACAACACGGAATAACAAAAAACATAAATAATGTGATTTATATAATTAAAAGGAATAAAAGAAAAAGACACTCGCTACCGTGTTTCGCTGAGGTCACCAGATAGCCAGCTACGTGCAAACCAAAGGTAAAATACTTCAGCTACTATTGTCCTTTTGTTTTTGTAGTAGGTGTTTTTTATATTTTAAACTAAAGGTATGTACTGTTTTTATAGCACGAAAAGGAGGTGGCAAATCGTTCCAGCAGCGAGTGGCAGCGAATTTGAAACAACCGCGAAAGGCAGCCGTTCGATGCGTTGGAGTTAACATCAGGTAGGTGGATGCTCTGGTTTTAATTCTGTTAACATCACGCGACCAAGATAGTTTATTATACAGGTAAACCGGTGTTTTAGTGAGAATTATGCCAAAGAGCAGGGTAGCCAAATGGAGTTTTCTCCGTGCTGACATTCTCATCAAATTACCCTGGTTTAAAAAGGGACTGATGTGGGATCGGGGAGGGACATTCTAGCAGAACCTGGCACACGCATTCTGCACTCGTTGGATCAGTTTCTCACTTCTACCGAGAATGCACGTCCCATACACAGTGTCAGCGTAGTTAAGTTTGGATAAAACAAGTGACTCACATAACATAACACGCATATCCACACTTATGTAAGGGCGAACACGATACAGAAGTTTCAGTCGGTAGAAGCAGTTACGTACAGCTTCCATGACATGTGTCTCAAAACTCAGTTGGCTGTCGAAGACTACCCCCAGGTTACGTGCTTCTTGTACCTGCTCCATGCTACAACCATCTATACTCAAGTCCAATCTGGAAGCCAGAGTTTTGCTAAGAAAATCCCTGGAACCCAACACAATAAATTTGGACTTACTTGGATTAAGAACCAGAGAATTTCTTTTTGACCAGTCAGAGACCTTTTCCAAAATATTGTTCATTCTGTTCACAGTTTCAACAGTATTCTGGGGACGAAAGGGGAGGTATATTTGCAAGTCATCAGCATAGAGGTGAAACTTTGCATCACCCAGACATTTGGTGATATCAGCACTGTATAAAATAAATAAAAGCGGACCCAAGATTGATCCCTGTGGCACACCCCTATCCACGCGCTTAGGGTTGGAGGACACAATATCGCCATCACTATCCCTCGTCAACTGTACAAGTTGCGAACGGTTATTAAGATCGTTTTTTGTGACAGGTAAAATAGAAACGTGGTTTGTTTTCTGCGGTTTTGCCAAGATGTGGCGATTTAAAGTATAATCCTCAACTGTTTACGCTGGGTGTGCACCTTGTTTCGTTAGCTAGGCTGAGCGGTGTTTTAGGGTTTACGAGGGTCTTGTAAACCGTATATCATAATACAAATTTTAAGTCCAAAAGATTGGAAATAGAATGAATGTTGTATTAATTTATCCTAATACATAGCAAGCACTTTCTAGTCTGAAGCACAGGTTCAACCGAGTTCAGGCAAATATGCAACCGTGCTCTTTTTTTAAGATTATTACTTTTTTCAAAGCTCCAAAGTCTTGAGCATCGACGCCGAGTTGCTGGCCTGGCGGTTTTCTATCGGTTGCATTCTGGGGAGTGTGCGACGGAATTGCATAATTTAATTCCGCCGAGCCCGTTCCATCATCGGACCACAAGACGTACGGCGATGCGCCACCGGTACATGGTGGACATCCCACCCACACGCACGAAACGTTTTGGGAATACATTCATTGTGCGTACTTCTAAGGAGTGGAATTCCCTGCCTGAGTATGTGTTTCCTGATAGCTACAACCTGAGAGTCTTTAAGTCAAGAGTGAATAGGTTACTTCTAGGCAAGCGTGCTCCATCTTAGACCGCATCATCGCTTCCCATCAGGTGAGATAGTGGTCAAACGTATGCCTATCAATAGATAAAAAAAAAAAGATTTGTATTGTAAATGTGACCTTCTATTAAATAAACGATTCATCATCATCAGCCGGAAGACGTCCACTGTTGATCAAAGGCCTCCCCCACAAGTGGGGGGTTTTGCCATAATCCCCACGCTTGGCAGGCGTCTTGGGGATCGCAGTGAAGTTGGTTGTTGTTACACAGAAAGCCGCTGCTTCCCGACTTCGGGATTTTCCCTTCGTCGCCTTCTACGACACAGTTGGGATGAAATAGGTGGGTGCTATTCTAGCCCGAACACCCCCACGGGGAATAAACGATTATTAGTAACCTATTGTTTAAAAACATAAATCTAAAAAAAAAAAACGTACACGTATAGAATTTTATTGAAAATCGGTTTATTATTTTCCATATTCATTGAATTACCGAATGATACGTATGAGAAACACCAATTTATCCGATCAAAATATGTCTTTTGTAAAACACAAACTGCGAAAGTACTTTTGGTAGGTACCAAAATGGAGCCAGATAAATAAAATTAACACATCCATTAAAAGTTATTTCCCCAACAAAATGTCAGAAACAGATATATCTTGGCAACAGTATTTGGCATACTGCCACCCTCGAAGGCTTAAGTTTAAGGCCTGTTGCGAGTCCCAGGGGATACCCAGGAGTGAGGTGGAGGGTGGGGGTGGTCGGGAATCTAATATCCGTCTAGACGGAAAGCCTTTGTGCAGCCTTCAAGTTGAAGTTGACTGCACTTGAAGCCCTTTTGCTTATCGTAAATCAGGATTGGCGGGAAATGAAATACAATTTTAAGTCTTTTGTAAAATCTCGATTGTGTTAAGATTTTGCTAGTGGATTGAATACGAGTATAGGTACTTTATTGGGATTGTTCTCACTAGTTCTACTAAACAGTTCTACGGTAGAACTAATGGGACTTTTTATTCCCACCCAAAAGAGATAAGTATCCATATCGCCGGGAATAGTTGAAGTTTGCTTAGAAACCGATGGGTGTTTATGAATAAAATAAAATATTAATAAAGAGAATAAACAGATCAATGAACTCAAACTCAAACACAATTGAGTTTGAGTTTGATAATGTTAAAATTGGCGGTCTCATCGCTAAAAGCGAAAGCGAAATTTTAAGCGAATGTTGTTGAAAAGTTGGTGATCGAGCTCAAAATATGCAATCTGGCAGTGCTATTAATAATATGTAAACATCTTGTGTTTGTGGTTTTAAGTTAATACTTCAGTTTCTGTATTTGACTACGGTATCCGGTTCTACTTGGTAATTTAATAATAATAATAATAATATGTGGGGACATTTTCACACACGGCCATCTGACCCCAAACTAGGGAGACCCTGTACTATGGGTGTCAGACAGCTGATATACATACACAAATACATTATGTATATTTTAGCAGAAGTAACAACACAACTGTTTCAGTCAGTTCAGTGTTGCTGTAATTGGCTTACATAACCAAGTACCCAGACAGATACAAGTAGATAGGTTCACTAACCCCTATCCTGTGGTAAAAGTAAAGTATGTACGTCTGCAAATTCTGCACTTCTCGTAATATTTAGCATTTGAGTCCTTTTCGGGCTCGTAGAGGTCTTTTTGTGCTTCGTTATGCTTCGTTGACGCTTTCCTAATTTCCTGTCCGTGTCCCAAATAAATACTTTTCTTTCTTTCTTTTGCGCGAGGGTTGCCAAATAGTACATCCCCGACCACGCCTTTCCCAACTTCATGGTTTAAATGCAAATTCTTCGTTCCTCTGTTCCCAGCAGGCTAGCACGGTATTCTAATGGCCTAGTTGGCGCTGATCCAAAGCGTATTGTTTTTGACGGCACTATTTACAACGCAGAAGTTCTTAAAAGGGACCATTATGAGATGTAGAACAAGCCCGCTCTTTTTGTCCAAAGCATGGTTCTGGGTTCAAATTTAGGTCTAAAAGTGTTAAGGTGTTTTTTAACCGACTTCAAAAAGGAGGAGGTTATCCATTCGAATGTTTTTTTTTATGTATGTTCTGGCATATCTGTGTCATATATAGACGGACTAGCTACCCGACCCGGCTTCGCATGGGCCTATAGCCTTCCTAGATAAATGGACTATCCAACACAAAAAGAATTTTTCAATCCTGAGATTAGCGCGTTCAACCAAGCAAACAAACAAACTCTTCAGCTTTATAATATATGTATAGATTTGCAAAATAACTTTCGGAAGTCGATGACACAGTAAACATATCTTTACTGTGTCGATGGCACACACATTCACATTTTAGTTTTCTTGAAGGCGGTTTTCTTTTTTTAGAAAGAACTTTTTTTAAAGCTACTTTTTCAATAGGTACGCAAAGCATAGTAATACATTATACGGGATGTCAAAAGACACATCACATAGACCATAACTATACTGCCGAACAAAGTAACAACATTAAGCAGAAATATTTTCTGGGAAACGCCTTTTAGTATTGGTGTGATAAATCACTCTTTATGATAGCGCGCAATATAACGTAAACAAAACATTGTGTTTGCAGATGCATGCAAAAGTACAGGGGTCGTAAAGGCATTATAACATTTCAAAACAGTATTTGTAAAAAAAAAGTGAGCCGTCACGGGACGCCTGGCAGATGTGAAACATCGACATTATTTTGTAAAAGTAATATGCAAAAAAGAACAGATTGTGATAGGAATTTAATATGTCATAATGATAAAATAAAATATTACGATTTTTTTTTCAGATAACGATGACTATTTATTGAATAAACATTTAGTTTCATTAAATACAAAAATTTACGAATTTATTTCAAATCGTGACTACTTAATTCGTTTAATCAGTGACTTCGGTAATCGCACAGTCGATTGCGCATGGCGACGCGTCGCCACACCGTACACACTACTGCATATAGACTGTATATATATACCATCATATAGCGTGGCGACGCGTCGCTACGGCATGCGTCGCCACGCCTGAAATCACACATAAAAAAAGACTTATATAACCTGTACGAGACCAAAAAGGCTCCTGTCTCAGCACAATGCTACGACATGAAATGTCGCAGCGCTGGTATTCTGACAGGGCCTTGCAGAGATGCCACGGGCGGCCATAGTCACGACTAAAAGGTAAATAAATAAAAAAACAAAATTATAATAATAAATATCTAACAAAAATAAGCAGGATAACCTTCTGTAAAGAATATGTAAACCCGACTTATCTATCAATTATATGTATAAAGTTATTAAATACAATAAATAAATAAAAGTACGCAATAAATAAATAAAAGTGATAATGATAATTTTGCATTGTTTAATTTTGCAACTATCTGCCAACGCCAGCGTTACCACAATGTTTGTCTTGTCTATGCCGCTAGCGTTGTGACAGTGACAAACAAAGGGACGCCGACGCCGCCTCAAATTGACAACATTGATGAAAAGTGTTAGTGTAATGTAAAGTAGTAGTTTAAGTTCATGGATAATCATAAAATTATGTACCCTAATCTTTTATGTGAGGTGTGAATCAAGACAGGGAATCTGGTCAGTGGGTCGTCTTAGTTTTCAAAGCGAAAAAGAGTTTTATCATAAGTTAATGCAGAGTTGCGGACAACTTCCTTTTTTACTTGATCTGAGGCGGACAACACGGAATAACAAAAAACATAAATAATGTGATTTATATAATTAAAAGGAATAAAAGAAAAAGACACTCGCTACCGTGTTTCGCTGAGGTCACCAGATAGCCAGCTACGTGCAAACCAAAGGTAAAATACTTCAGCTACTATTGTCCTTTTGTTTTTGTAGTAGGTGTTTTTTATATTTTAAACTAAAGGTATGTACTGTTTTTATAGCACGAAAAGGAGGTGGCAAATCGTTCCAGCAGCGAGTGGCAGCGAATTTGAAACAACCGCGAAAGGCAGCCGTTCGATGCGTTGGAGTTAACATCAGGTAGGTGGATGCTCTGGTTTTAATTCTGTTAACATCACGCGACCAAGATAGTTTATTATACAGGTAAACCGGTGTTTTAGTGAGAATTATGCCAAAGAGCAGGGTAGCCAAATGGAGTTTTCTCCGTGCTGACATTCTCATCAAATTACCCTGGTTTAAAAAGGGACTGATGTGGGATCGGGGAGGGACATTCTAGCAGAACCTGGCACACGCATTCTGCACTCGTTGGATCAGTTTCTCACTTCTACCGAGAATGCACGTCCCATACACAGTGTCAGCGTAGTTAAGTTTGGATAAAACAAGTGACTCACATAACATAACACGCATATCCACACTTATGTAAGGGCGAACACGATACAGAAGTTTCAGTCGGTAGAAGCAGTTACGTACAGCTTCCATGACATGTGTCTCAAAACTCAGTTGGCTGTCGAAGACTACCCCCAGGTTACGTGCTTCTTGTACCTGCTCCATGCTACAACCATCTATACTCAAGTCCAATCTGGAAGCCAGAGTTTTGCTAAGAAAATCCCTGGAACCCAACACAATAAATTTGGACTTACTTGGATTAAGAACCAGAGAATTTCTTTTTGACCAGTCAGAGACCTTTTCCAAAATATTGTTCATTCTGTTCACAGTTTCAACAGTATTCTGGGGACGAAAGGGGAGGTATATTTGCAAGTCATCAGCATAGAGGTGAAACTTTGCATCACCCAGACATTTGGTGATATCAGCACTGTATAAAATAAATAAAAGCGGACCCAAGATTGATCCCTGTGGCACACCCCTATCCACGCGCTTAGGGTTGGAGGACACAATATCGCCATCACTATCCCTCGTCAACTGTACAAGTTGCGAACGGTTATTAAGATCGTTTTTTGTGACAGGTAAAATAGAAACGTGGTTTGTTTTCTGCGGTTTTGCCAAGATGTGGCGATTTAAAGTATAATCCTCAACTGTTTACGCTGGGTGTGCACCTTGTTTCGTTAGCTAGGCTGAGCGGTGTTTTAGGGTTTACGAGGGTCTTGTAAACCGTATATCATAATACAAATTTTAAGTCCAAAAGATTGGAAATAGAATGAATGTTGTATTAATTTATCCTAATACATAGCAAGCACTTTCTAGTCTGAAGCACAGGTTCAACCGAGTTCAGGCAAATATGCAACCGTGCTCTTTTTTTAAGATTATTACTTTTTTCAAAGCTCCAAAGTCTTGAGCATCGACGCCGAGTTGCTGGCCTGGCGGTTTTCTATCGGTTGCATTCTGGGGAGTGTGCGACGGAATTGCATAATTTAATTCCGCCGAGCCCGTTCCATCATCGGACCACAAGACGTACGGCGATGCGCCACCGGTACATGGTGGACATCCCACCCACACGCACGAAACGTTTTGGGAATACATTCATTGTGCGTACTTCTAAGGAGTGGAATTCCCTGCCTGAGTATGTGTTTCCTGATAGCTACAACCTGAGAGTCTTTAAGTCAAGAGTGAATAGGTTACTTCTAGGCAAGCGTGCTCCATCTTAGACCGCATCATCGCTTCCCATCAGGTGAGATAGTGGTCAAACGTATGCCTATCAATAGATAAAAAAAAAAAGATTTGTATTGTAAATGTGACCTTCTATTAAATAAACGATTCATCATCATCAGCCGGAAGACGTCCACTGTTGATCAAAGGCCTCCCCCACAAGTGGGGGGTTTTGCCATAATCCCCACGCTTGGCAGGCGTCTTGGGGATCGCAGTGAAGTTGGTTGTTGTTACACAGAAAGCCGCTGCTTCCCGACTTCGGGATTTTCCCTTCGTCGCCTTCTACGACACAGTTGGGATGAAATAGGTGGGTGCTATTCTAGCCCGAACACCCCCACGGGGAATAAACGATTATTAGTAACCTATTGTTTAAAAACATAAATCTAAAAAAAAAAAACGTACACGTATAGAATTTTATTGAAAATCGGTTTATTATTTTCCATATTCATTGAATTACCGAATGATACGTATGAGAAACACCAATTTATCCGATCAAAATATGTCTTTTGTAAAACACAAACTGCGAAAGTACTTTTGGTAGGTACCAAAATGGAGCCAGATAAATAAAATTAACACATCCATTAAAAGTTATTTCCCCAACAAAATGTCAGAAACAGATATATCTTGGCAACAGTATTTGGCATACTGCCACCCTCGAAGGCTTAAGTTTAAGGCCTGTTGCGAGTCCCAGGGGATACCCAGGAGTGAGGTGGAGGGTGGGGGTGGTCGGGAATCTAATATCCGTCTAGACGGAAAGCCTTTGTGCAGCCTTCAAGTTGAAGTTGACTGCACTTGAAGCCCTTTTGCTTATCGTAAATCAGGATTGGCGGGAAATGAAATACAATTTTAAGTCTTTTGTAAAATCTCGATTGTGTTAAGATTTTGCTAGTGGATTGAATACGAGTATAGGTACTTTATTGGGATTGTTCTCACTAGTTCTACTAAACAGTTCTACGGTAGAACTAATGGGACTTTTTATTCCCACCCAAAAGAGATAAGTATCCATATCGCCGGGAATAGTTGAAGTTTGCTTAGAAACCGATGGGTGTTTATGAATAAAATAAAATATTAATAAAGAGAATAAACAGATCAATGAACTCAAACTCAAACACAATTGAGTTTGAGTTTGATAATGTTAAAATTGGCGGTCTCATCGCTAAAAGCGAAAGCGAAATTTTAAGCGAATGTTGTTGAAAAGTTGGTGATCGAGCTCAAAATATGCAATCTGGCAGTGCTATTAATAATATGTAAACATCTTGTGTTTGTGGTTTTAAGTTAATACTTCAGTTTCTGTATTTGACTACGGTATCCGGTTCTACTTGGTAATTTAATAATAATAATAATAATATGTGGGGACATTTTCACACACGGCCATCTGACCCCAAACTAGGGAGACCCTGTACTATGGGTGTCAGACAGCTGATATACATACACAAATACATTATGTATATTTTAGCAGAAGTAACAACACAACTGTTTCAGTCAGTTCAGTGTTGCTGTAATTGGCTTACATAACCAAGTACCCAGACAGATACAAGTAGATAGGTTCACTAACCCCTATCCTGTGGTAAAAGTAAAGTATGTACGTCTGCAAATTCTGCACTTCTCGTAATATTTAGCATTTGAGTCCTTTTCGGGCTCGTAGAGGTCTTTTTGTGCTTCGTTATGCTTCGTTGACGCTTTCCTAATTTCCTGTCCGTGTCCCAAATAAATACTTTTCTTTCTTTCTTTTGCGCGAGGGTTGCCAAATAGTACATCCCCGACCACGCCTTTCCCAACTTCATGGTTTAAATGCAAATTCTTCGTTCCTCTGTTCCCAGCAGGCTAGCACGGTATTCTAATGGCCTAGTTGGCGCTGATCCAAAGCGTATTGTTTTTGACGGCACTATTTACAACGCAGAAGTTCTTAAAAGGGACCATTATGAGATGTAGAACAAGCCCGCTCTTTTTGTCCAAAGCATGGTTCTGGGTTCAAATTTAGGTCTAAAAGTGTTAAGGTGTTTTTTAACCGACTTCAAAAAGGAGGAGGTTATCCATTCGAATGTTTTTTTTTATGTATGTTCTGGCATATCTGTGTCATATATAGACGGACTAGCTACCCGACCCGGCTTCGCATGGGCCTATAGCCTTCCTAGATAAATGGACTATCCAACACAAAAAGAATTTTTCAATCCTGAGATTAGCGCGTTCAACCAAGCAAACAAACAAACTCTTCAGCTTTATAATATATGTATAGATTTGCAAAATAACTTTCGGAAGTCGATGACACAGTAAACATATCTTTACTGTGTCGATGGCACACACATTCACATTTTAGTTTTCTTGAAGGCGGTTTTCTTTTTTTAGAAAGAACTTTTTTTAAAGCTACTTTTTCAATAGGTACGCAAAGCATAGTAATACATTATACGGGATGTCAAAAGACACATCACATAGACCATAACTATACTGCCCAACAAAGTAACAACATTGAGCAGAAATATTTTCTGGGAAACGCCTTTTAGTATTGGTGTGATAAATCACTCTTTATGATAGCGCGCAATATAACGTAAACAAAACATTGTGTTTGCAGATGCATGCAAAAGTACAGGGGTCGTAAAGGCATTATAACATTTCAAAACAGTATTTGTAAAAAAAAAGTGAGCCGTCACGGGACGCCTGGCAGATGTGAAACATCGACATTATTTTGTAAAAGTAATATGCAAAAAAGAACAGATTGTGATAGGAATTTAATATGTCATAATGATAAAATAAAATATTACGATTTTTTTTTCAGATAACGATGACTATTTATTGAATAAACATTTAGTTTCATTAAATACAAAAATTTACGAATTTATTTCAAATCGTGACTACTTAATTCGTTTAATCAGTGACTTCGGTAATCGCACAGTCGATTGCGCATGGCGACGCGTCGCCACACCGTACACACTACTGCATATAGACTGTATATATATACCATCATATAGCGTGGCGACGCGTCGCTACGGCATGCGTCGCCACGCCTGAAATCGGTTTTACGTGCGGCTGTAGATGTTTCACATCAAAAACCAAACATTAAGTAACTACCGTGCAACACCACAGTGCCATGTGGAGCCGCCCATGAATAGCACCACCCTATTTCAACCCGTGGGTGTCGTAGAAGGTGACAGAGGAATATTGACCCTTACTGCGATCGCCAACACGCATCGGCCAAGCATGGCGATTACGGCTGAACCCCTCCTTGGGACCTATGCCTAGCAATGGGCGTCTAAAGGTTGACATGAAGTATCTTAAATTTCTCCGTAACCAGAATTTTCTTCAATGGTTGGAAGAACATAATGTCACTTTCAGTATCTGTTGATATAACTATTGGAGTCATATTGTTATTGTGTCTGCTAATAGTACAGTTGAGCTCGTATCATTTAGCACGGTTTTACACCCGTTAGGGGTCTAATATTATAACTAGTTAAATAGAGAAGTTTGTTTTAATTTGGGTAGTTGTGGAAGAAACTGAGCATAGGTGTAGATGGTTCCTCGGCAATTTAAACTAGCTTAAGTTTTCAACATTTCGTCGACTGGTTTGAAAGGCGCATACTCTCCTGGGATCTCCAGCGTAAGTTTAAGATGGAACACTGGGGTGGGGTGAGTAAAAACTCAGTAGGTACGAGTCTGACAGACCCTTCCATCCACCACAGAATCAAGGCCATTCATAAGGATTTTCCACCATCTAGTCACGATGGGACGATGTAAAGACCCACCACACAATGACCAACCAACTCCTACAGCAAAAATGACCCGTCTTTTTGTGTCTTTTTGTGTAAAGACTATTGTTTACGCTTTGCTACAAACAATGTTTGTTAGGATCTTGAATGTATTTTGTGTGTTTAATTTTGAGTGTGTGACTTGACTATCGCCTTAGGTTAAGACCTGTAAGGATAGTTGTAAGGAATTTAAATAAATAAATAATAATAAATAAATAATATTGTTGTAAATAAACACAGAATTGCCATCCACTTTGTACTGAAGTGGAGCCCACTGGCGCCACTCATTAGCCCTCGATAGCCCATCAATTTATCAACACTCATCGAGCTTTTACGTAAAGGGTGACTTTCAAAGCATTTGTAATTAATTGTGATATTATCCGGAGCGAAGTGGCTGTAAAGTATCAAATTCGCTTATTGATCAATCGACCTCGTTCAAAGCTCGGGAAAGTAAGTATTTTTACGTCGCTGAATTTGTCAAAATGTATTTTTAGATGTTGTTTACATAACAGTATGTTATTTATAAACTTGGAATCTTTTTCTTTTGCACAAACAGCGTCAGTAACTCATCATCATGTCAATCTTTAGACGCCCACTGCTGGGCATAAGTCTCCCCGAAACGGGGGGGGGGGGAGTTCAGCTGTAATCGCCATGCTTGGCTGATGCATGTTAGCGATCGCAGTAGGTGTTATAGTACTCAGAAGAACGCTGCTGCCCATCCTCTGGTCAATATCCCTCTGTCGTCTTCTACGACACCCACGGGTAGAAATGGGCTGGTGCTATTCGCGACAGGCACCGTACGTCAGTAACTGTTTACCCCCTATCCGAAGAAATTTTAATGCGTTGGGAGTAAGTAGTTGATGTCGCTGACTGTACCAATATCATATACATTCTTAAATCTGAACTCCAAAAGCATCATAGTAATTTGATATTAATTTGATTCTTAATTTAGAAGTATGAAGAACAGGGTGAAAAGATCCTCATCCTTCATCCTCCAAAAGGGATGAGATCCCAGGATGAGTCTCTAAGGATAAGGAACCTCCGATCCGAGTGATGTTTTGTCCGGTGGACTACCGCCCATTTGCTGTGTGTCGATTTTCACCCGTTGCTTTCGAGGTTACAGAACCCCGATATATAATATTATAATTTATAGTCAAAGGTCGATATGCAGCGTCTTCGTGGAATAACTGGTTCATCCTAAATTTGACCAACGCCTATCGGTAAATCCCGAAATAAATACCAATTTCGGCCTTTGACTAATGTATTTTTAGTCAAACCTATAAATACCTAACTTTTTAGTCAATCGTCGAAAGTAAAATAATTTGTTTTGGGCTTCGCCTAGTCTATCCTAGAAGTGATTTAGGCATATTTGCATAGCCGAAAAATAATAAAGGTACCTTCTTAAACAGATTTTTTCCTTTTGTTGCGTATCCGCATTCCATTGTCAATACCAATTTAAACTTCTTTAGTTATACCTTCTCCTGCCTTTAATTGCATTCCACAACCACGTTTAATTTATTTAGATGGAACAAAGTTTTAACTGAACTGCCAGCTCCAATTAACTAACAATATTGATTACGGTAAACAATTTAACTTGTACAAACACCGGTTTTCCAACCGTTTATTTTACAGATGTATTTCATTACTCATTGCACGTTGAGTTCATAAAATAAAAGCAGAACATAATCAATCATAGTTATTACTATGTGAGTGAGCAAGACGGACGAACGGACGGTTTGTTTAATGTAAACAAACATACGAAAAATCTCAAGAGACTGTGAGCGACTGTGGGACGCCTAATTTTAAACGTTGGATGTGGACGAGTGTGCCACAGCCTAACTGCCGGTTTCTCGAACGAAAAATTTATGAGACAGACTGTCGAGAGCTGTGATTGGTTGACTGATTTATCAACAGTCAATCACAGCAGCTTACGAGTGCTTGACAATTAGTAATATTCCTTTTTTAGTTCGAAAAACCGCGGGTGAGGGTCGTACTTCAGTTGGTTCGGGCCACTCGGTAGGGCCGATGCCGCGTTTTTTGTCCGGTTAATTCCTGTTATTTTTGTGTTGTGATTTCTTACGCCAATAACAAAAATAATGGCACACCTACTTTATAACTTCGAATTGTTCCAAATGTACTAAAATTAATTGGTTGTTTTCAAGATAAGAGCTTAATTCTGACACAACTAGCCAACTCAAAAATTTAATTAATAATGTTAAATTAATTCAATGTGCCAAATACATATGTTACATTACTATCCAGCTATGCACATTTCAAATTAATGCTGAATACGAATATTAAAAAAAAAAAAAACTATAATATTATCTACAATGCCAAGAAAAAGGGAGGGGGAAGCTCAAAGGGCATCTAAAAACTCGTCCACATTGCTGTCATCGGGACACCGACACATGCCCAACAGGCTAAAAGCATTGCGACGTTGTATGGCAATGCTGATTCTTGGACCCAAGAACAGACCAGCGTTCGGGTCACAAGACAAGTCGACCAGCCACTTAAACTTATGCTTAGATATAATAAGCGTGAAATGTCCAAAATCTACAACTACCTCGAAAAATAGGAGACATCTTGGATTGGTTTGTTTCTACAATACAATCATTCATTCAATATGTTCGTTGTTGGTATAATACAATCTAGGTATACATATTCCTGAACTGTATTTTATTTACGTATTAAGCATCATCATCATCATCATGTCAGCCTATTGCGGTCCACTGCTGAACGTAGGCCCCAGAGATCGCCAACCAACCCGGTCTTAGGCAACCCGCATCCATCCGCTGCCAGCCACCTGCTTCAAATAATCGGTCCATCGTGCCGCAGGGCGTTCCACACTACGCTTGTCCAAACGCGGTCTCCACTCTAGAGTATGTCTGCTCCATCTACAGTCTATCTGTCTGCAGACGTGGCCGGCTCACTTCTACTTCAGCTTGCTAATTGGACGCGCAACTTCGGTGACTTTAGTTCTCTGGCAAATGATCTCACCTACTAAGCAATCACTATGAACAACCAACCCTAGAACACAGATGCGTCTATCTAGTCTAGATCTTAAATTAAATGCACTCAATACAAGAACTAATGATTGCTGCGATTCTGCGATTCAATGCTGTTACTCTTACAAGGCTTCTATTCGACCTAGTAGATAGGTAGGTACTTATAGAGGCTAAGAATCAGCCACCGGATAATCTACCGGATAATCTTTAGCAATTATGGGGATTGTTTTATCGAAAGGTTTTGTAATTATACACCATGGTATTTGCTGAATGTCAAACTTTAAAATTCATCATCATCGTCAGACGAAATACTACCGAAATACTACTATAAAATAAAACCGAAATACTACTGTTGAACAAAAGCCTCAACCATAGATCGCCACAACGGGCGGCAACCTGCCGCTTGCATCCACCGGTTACCCGCGACCTTGACGATGTCGTCGGTCCAGTTGGTGGGAGGCCTACCAACCAACGCTGCATATTCCAGTTCATGATCGCCACTCGAGAACCTTTCTTCCCCATCGGTTATCGGCTTTTCGAGCGATGTGGCCTGCCCATTGCTACTTTTACTTGCACATTCTGAGAGTTTCGCTCTTGGCAGACCGGTCGTGGTCAAGCCGAGGCGTCCACTTCAGTGGTAGAGGTGGACAGAGCTATCCGCACGAACTCCCGTCATCTTTCCCTGTTACCAGACTGGCGAATATATGTAGGTGTGGTTAGAAAATATGTTTGGCAGCTAAACGCAATACTTTCTCCACGTATTTCAGGTCTTATTTGGTGATATACCACGATATTTATCCAGCATACAGTGCTACAGGACTCGGAGGGGCTCGTGTGGTAAAAGTCATAAGGATTATGGTTAAACAACGCTTGCCCGTGCATGAGTGACCATCCCTTTCATACCGAGACTACTCCGTTCCTCGAAAAGCACGTAAGCCCGTAAAGTCGTTAGTTCCGGCGGTCATTTGTAGGTCTTCGGCAGTAGAGTAGTCAGTATCCCGAAAGTCTGACAACCAGTCTTACCAAGGGGTATCGTGTGGCCCAGTGACTGAGTTGCTTCATGTGAAACACTGGTATTCAGCTGAATCCGGTTAGACTGGACGCCAACCCTAACACAGGTAAAAGCTAGGCAGATGATGTTGTAACGATAAGTTTTGGCAAATCTCTAAGGTATTTAAACTTGTATAAGGGTAAGTTACAAGTTTCTTCTCATGGGGGTCAAGTTAGATAGTACTTAAGGAAACCATCTAACAAAGACAAAGAAGATTTTGGCTAAAGTGCAAAACTGTATAAGTCTGTGTAAGTACAAGTGTTTAATAAGGGTAAACAGTGCTTGATCATAGACATTTCTCTCGATGAAAAGATCTCCAAAAGAATATGATATAAACTGCAGTTCTATTAATTATTGGAGTCCTAAGAAAAAATATTGAAATAATTATTATTAGTAGTCCTGTAGAGTAATTAAAAACTTGCCAGCTCAATTCGAAGGATACTAATTCATTGCTCCATATTATGTTTAAAAAATTCGTTACAAAAAAAGCTTTACACTATTCATAACGTGTGTGACCAGTGTGACGGCAACAATTTTGCCGTCACATTTTTACCTTTGTTACACGATTAGGGTGCTGGTATACCCTAAACTTTTTCAGGGTATATTGATGACAATTCGTCATCTTGCCTCGATAAAATGATTGGTTATTCAGCAGGACATGAACACAGCAATAAATAATTCCTCTTTTCAGTTGATAACATTTAAAACTGGACTGACATGTTACATGAACAAGAGTAATGGTGGTAAAGTATTCAGTAGCCAGTCAGGTGTGCTGTGGCCAGTGTCGCCGACAGGTGGCTCTGCACGCTCGGGCTAGCACTGGCCCACTGCCAAGATAGTGCTCGCCACAGGGCTGGCAGTCGGCCGCTAGTCGAGTAGAACGACTGGTTTTAATAAGGTTATTGGAATAGTAACGAAGTGGATTTTATGTCCCAATTGCCAGATTCGATGTCGAATGATGCCTATCAGCAGTGCTATTCAGTAAAAATCTTCTTTGGTGAATTTAGGTTAAGTGAGCTGTATAATTTGACGGTTCATGTCAAAATCACTTCACCTAAATTTACGGAGAGATTTTTACAGATTAGATGAGCTAGGGAATGGTAATAGTTTAACGATACTGTTTAAGAAATTCGGAATAGAAGTGCATTTGCAGCGCTTCAGAGATGTATACGGAAGCGCGAATCGACTAGTTTAATGCCATCCAGAGGAAGAGGATAGCGTCATTCATGTGCAGAATTTATTAGTGTGGAAACTCCATAAATAGTGATCTGGCATATAGGCTTATAACGTCATTAATTTATAGTCGTTGGGTACAGATTACCCATTGAAGCAGCTACCTATGTAGGTACTGTACTGAGCTACCCTACTGTAATATTTATTTTTTAAATTGCTGTAATGTACTTTTTTTATTACTAGCTTTTGCCTGCGACTTCGTCCACGTGAATGTTGGTTATCGCGGATTAAAAAGTTGTGTCTTTTCCTAGGGTTTAAGCTATTTTCATACATAATTTCATCAAAACAGCCGTTTAATCGTGAAAGTGTAACAGACAGAGCTACTTTTGCATTAATAACAATATAAAGTAAATAAAGTATAGAGTATATATATTATAAATTATATATAGTATAAAGTATATATATTAAAAAGTATATAAAGCATAAAGTATAATTTTCATTGCATCATACCTACTATCACTGTCCTTGGCAGTCTCTTTTGTTTTTGTAATCCTGTCATGGGAATCTGGGTGGTGTAGGTTACTGTGTAACCTAGATAGGACGCCAGAGCCATTCTCGAATTTGTTATTTGTTAAAACTATTAAATTTGTTGTAACTGTAACTGCAAACTGTACCACCATTTGCAAATAAATAAATAAATTAAATTGAAAAAAAAAGTATAGATATCGAAGTATGGATTATTCAATTCCTAATTGCAGGTGATCCCGGGCAGAAACAAATGGCGTGTTGAAGACGCAATATTATTCTCTGAAAAAATGAACACAGCACACAGGCACAGCAGAACGTTGTACTTTTATTATGTTAGTAAACATTTTTATAATATAAATGAATATTGCCTTTCAGTGTAAGCAGGGCAGGGCGCGGGCGGCGAGTGGGCAACGAAAACATGTACCGTTTTAATTAAAATAACCCATTTTTAAACCGCATGTGGTGTGTTTATCTTTCATTTTAAAATTGAGATAGGTACTCGTATATTTAAGTTGCTTTTTCGTTCGTATTGGTAAGTAAAACCAATTCATTATGAACAATTTATCGCATCATGTATTTTCACGTTATAATAATACCACAAAATATAAAGGTTACAGAAGGACCGCTCCCGCCATCTTCAAAATTAATTACCTAAACTTGCCAGACTCACTAGGGCTGCTACAGTATTTACTCTATAGGTTTTGTTTGCGACAATATGAAATTTTATTAACACTAGTTGAAAGTCTTTGCAATTTTTTTATAACAAAATTTTCCTGTTCGTCACGAAATGTCAATGTCTCTAATTTTTTCAGTAAGACAACACGTGACGTGTGAAAAATGGCGCTTTGTTCTGAGTGGTCTCTCTGATCGGGAGCGCCTTACTTACTTTGTGATAATACTAGCCTAAAATTGTTCCACGCAGGGCAATGGCTCCTCATACATAGAAGGAATGAGCATTGTTCACTACGCTTGCTCAAGGCCTCAGGCTCATCACTTCAGCTTAGTTTGGTCCACTGTTGGACATAAGCCTCCTAAATGGCGCGCCATTTTTCCCGGTCCTCTGCCTTCCACATCCAGCCACCACCGGCTACCTTCTTCAGGTCATCGGTCCATCGGGCTGGAGGGCGTCCCACGCTGCGTCTACCGATTCGCAGTCTCCACTCTAGGACAAGTTTGCTCCATCGGCCGTCGGTCCTGCGACAGACGTGACCAGCCCTCTGCCACTTCAGCTTGCTGATTCTGCGAGCAATGTCGGTAACTTTAGTTCTCCTCAGGATTTCCTCGTTGGAAATTCTATCCCTTAGAGAAACTCCAAGCATTGCTCGCTCCATTGCCCGCTGAGCAACTTTGAACTTGTGAACTAGCCCCGATGTAAGTGTCCACGTCTCGGCAGCATAAGTCATAACAGGCAGGACGCACTGGTTAAAGACTTTCGTCTTCAGACTCTGCGGTATAGGCGACGAGAAGATTCGACGAAGCTTACCAATTTAGAAGATTCGACTTACAATAATTATAAGTCCTGGATTCCTCACAATGTTTTTCTTCACTAATATCAGTGACTAGCGACTCGACCCGGCTTTGCCTGGGCTTATAGCCTTCCTCGATAAATGGACTATCCAACACAAAACGATTTTTTCAATTCGAACCAGTAGATCCGTAGACGCGTAAACCGTTCAACAGATTTGCATGAAAATTGGCACATAGCTAGAGCATTTCTTGGATTAACACATAGGATAGTTACTTTTTGTTCCGGTAATGGATAATAGTTCTTTTTACGCAGGCGAAGCCGCGAGCAGAAGCTACTTTTTCCACAATTTAGGTGTGTTGCTGTTTTATTCTAGATCTGCCATCACATAATCAGGCCAAATATAATTTATCTAGAAGCCAAGTTTAGCCATCAAATTATATAGCTTTCACATCAACAAACACCGACGTTTAGTACCGAAAAACAGGCCTACATCCATAACCGAATTAGCTATAAATATTTCTTGTTTGGGGCAGCCCTGCAGCCGGCGGCCGCGGGTGAATGGTCAAAACTGACTCATAACCCGGTCTGGCTGATTGATTCAAACATCGAGTGGTTTGTTTATATTTACCAGACACATAATCACCAGATACATTTATGATCTCAAATATTTAATGTAACTACAAACATAATGTTTAGCGTTACAGTGAGTGAGATCGATGGGTTCCGATTAAGGGCGCGTATTCGATTTAGCGCAACTCAAAATCTAAACGATTGCTAGAACGGCGTAGCAGCATTGAAACACACTAGTACAATACAATGGTATGTTTGTGTGCATCAGAAAAAAAAATATGCACGAAATAAGCACGAATCATTGAAATTGATCGGCAAACGACAGCGCGCGATGTTTTACAGTGCTTTTTAAAATAATTGTCTAAAATAAATTTGCTCGTATAACAGGCTGAAAAATATTCTGTATATTAAGCATAACATTTACTTTCATAAAATAAATATATCAGTTATGTTTTTATTCAAATACTGGTGAAAAAAAATGATCAAAGTGAACCGATTTTCTACTTTTTCAACATTGTTTTTTTATACATAATAGTAATATTTTCGTAATTTTGGCTCTGTAGCTGTCTTTATGACTGTATATACTGTTAGAAAAACGCATCAAACAAAATATTTTGGCATATTGTAATGGTTGTATTCGTCCTGAAAGTTAACTCTGACGTCTATTTTCGTAAAACGATATGATAGAAATTGTCTTCGCTTTAAAAAACCATAATTAAAAATTATACTTTTACTCTGTAGCTGTCTAAATCAAGACTTAATCTTTCTAAAACTGTAAATTGTCTTTAAATAATCTGCTCACATAATTACGATATTGCTCTGGGCAAAACGCAAAAACATGAAGTTTTCGTCACGAATCGAATACGCGCTCTTAAGGAGACTGTACTGACAGCGCATGACTGTATACAAATGTAGTCCCGTCATATTTTGGCGAATAAGAACTTAAATTGGGCTGTTGACTCCATTAACCAATCATTCCAAAATACAACTTATCTTATAATAGACCACTTTATTTTAGCCCGGAAAACCCGATTCATTTTTAATTAACTGTAAAATTCGATTTTAAGTTGCTTTGTAATCAATTAATAGGTGGTTAATTGATTGGTGGTGTCAAGTACCCAATTCAAGGACATTTTGTAGATAGGACAAGTCTAGATGCTTGTGGATAGTCAGTTTCTTTGTTCATCCTCTGCCTCGCCTTTTCCCAACTGTGTTGAGGTTAGTTTCCAGTCCTACCCGATGCAGTCAGCTTAATTTCAAAATGCTAATGATTTTAACATCATATCAGAGATTATTATTTATTGGTGTATCATTTTTCAATTAAGGAAAACATGATTATAAGACCGTCTTCTTTTGTATAAGGCGCTGTCGGTTAGCAAATGTTTGAGCAAGGAGTAGGTAAATCCTAGTTGTAACCGCTGAAACAGTTAAGTATGTACCTACATACATAATCATTTGCCAATAAGATGGCAAGCAGATTAATGAGTACGGCTGCCTATGAAAACCTGTAGGAGTATGCAGATTGTTCACAACATAGCAATAGATACTATTTGGAGTAAAAAAAGACTCCTTTATGACAGAGCAACAGAAAGTGATTTTACAAGGGTTCTGTCTTATCTTTTTGAGGTACGGAATCCTAAATATGTTTGTAGTAATGATCAAGAATTCTTTCACAAGGAACTCTACGAGTATACCACAAAATGGTGGCCTAACAATTTTATATTTGATTTTCTCTCGGTGTGAATGATGCTCAAGGGTATTAATTAAACGGAACAAAAGAGGCTTGACAATGACATTGTTGAGATAATTTTGAAGTCACTGTGGTATTCGTATAATGAAGTCTATCCCACCGATTTAGTATACATGCAGTTTACAACATAGGTATGTGTGTGTTAATAATAAAAATAATAATCCAGTTCTTAAAAATGGCAATGTCACATTGTACTGGGATCGATCCATCATCACTGACAGGACTATTGTAGCCAATAAGCCTGATGTAGTGGTGGTGGATCGATTGGAGAGGCGCGCAATGATTATTGACATAGCAGTTCCGCATGACGTGAACCTCGTGAAGGTCGAGAAAGACAAGCAGATAAAGTATCTTGACTTGGCCCGCGAGGTTGTCGACATGTGGGATGTGGACTCAGCGATCATTGTGCCGATAGTTGTCACAGCCAATGGCTTAATTGCCAAGAGCCTCGACCAACATCTAAGGAGGCTCTCGTTAGGCGGTTGGATCAAGGGCTTGATTCAGAAGGCAGTACTTCTCGACACGGCCCGCATTGTCAGGAGGTTCCTCTCTCTGGAGCCCTGAGCGCCGGTAGCTTGGACCCTGTTCCCGATACCGGTGGGCTACTATTTTTATATTTTTAAATGTTTTTTTTATTAATATTTAAAAATGTAATTATGTGTATTTAAGATTAATAAATGAGAATAATAATAATATATTTATTTGCTCCAAAAAATGGTATAAAAAGATCTTAGAAATAAATATGGCACACAATATGTTTTGCTTAAAATAAAGCATGCAAATATTTAGATTTTAGACACAATATAAAATAACATACAAATGAATTCTTATGATCTAAAAAATCCTTAATGCTATAAAAATTACATTTATTTAGCCATTCGGAAAGTTTTATTTTAAATTGTCTCGCGTTCAGACATTTAAGTTCACTGGGGATTTTATTATAGATACGTACACTCATAGCTCCGCAGTTTTTATTATATTTTAAGGTTTTAGGGTGGTAAAAATTTCCCGTCCCATCTCATGAATCCCTTTGGTATCGTAAGTTGTGAGTAAGGGTAACGACTTTAGGGGCAGTTTCTACCCCAACCTTTTTAGATAGTAACTCGGGTAGTATGTAGATATAAAATTGTTTTTTTATGTGTTTGGACGGTAAACAAGTCAACGGTTCACCTGGTTAAGTGGTCACCGCGCCGCCGCTAGCCATTTGCAATACTAGAGTTGAAACAAATTGGAAACACAGTTTAAATATTAGTAGTACGGTACGTGTGTACTATGCGTTATCGAATGCCAAATAATCGAATATCAATTGATCGACCACGTACAGTAGCGACACGCCTCGCCTCCCTCCGAAACACTGTTCATCACCTCTTCCCGTATCGAACGTGCTCTCGAAACTGCTTTTAGTTCGAGCTGCGCGTAGACACGCACACACACGCATGTATTTGCACAGTCTGTTATTTTGTTAGTTGTGTAGATAATTAAGGCGCTACCCTGACCAAATAACCTTGAGCATTTGATCCCTCTTCGCCGCGCAAGAGATACAGTAGCGAATACGCTCAGATTTTAGAATAAAATCTTTATTAAATCAATTCATGCGATTTGATTTAATAAATATTTGAACAATTTCATTAGCAAACACAACAAAGCATAGCTATGGAAAATTCTAAATCTGTTTTCTTTCACTGACCTCGCCTAATGCTAGTCTGAAGAAACAGATAAACTTCAAGATTCGCCAGGTTCAGCGGTAATGGACATCAAACTATTTATACACGGCGGGATGTTACTATGGATCAGCGATACAAGAAAATGTTCGCGTTACATCGCTGTTTATGTGTGCCAGTCGTGCGTCACTGCGTTTCCGGGTTGTGTTGTATTGTAAACATTGGAACTGGGTCGTTAGGGAAATCGTATAGATGGTAACGGAAATAAGATTTTGACATGATCTGCCTTGCTCTTATGGTTACAAAAAATGGACTATCATATTATATGTTAAGGAAAAAATGGAATCAAGATTTAGAATATTAGATACTGCTTCTTTTAGAACAGCAGCGAGTACCTATCCTTTGTCTTCAATTCTGAGAAGGTTATAATAAACAGCGCGAGGGATTTTTTATTTTATGTTCACTCCATTGGCCTATGATTAAATTTTAGATTAAATAAATTCTCACAAAGCCGACTACAAACGAGATTAATGTGAATGTAAGTTTTAATAAAACGTTGGAAACTAGAAAACGGTACGGCTTCGTAGCTTAGAATTTATTCCGGTGGAAATTCTAAGATTAGGAATAATTTTATACAGGTGGATTTTTGAGATGACTCAGTACCTTAGGAATTAGCCTGCAGGAAAACGTTCCTATGAGACTGTCGTTGTTTTATTTTATATTTTGTAGTACTAAAAAGATGTTATAATTATGAAAAAGATGGCTGATGGCAAAATTTTTCTAAATGACTTCGGAATAACGCTTTGAAAGGAAAGTAAATTTAATAAGATTTTATAACAAAAAAAAGACTGCAATTTTATTTCATTAATTCAATTCCAATTTGATTGCGTCGTTCCCGCTTAAAAACATGGATTTAAAATTAACATACACCGCGTCAAAGTACTAGGGCCGCATGAGTATGAGGGGTTGAATGCGCCAGCTCGGCACATTTCCGCGGGGATACGTTTTAAAACCAATTGGAGCGTGGCGTGGCTGAGATCCCTCGGTGCTATATAACTCGACGCTAACCTACATAAAATTAATATTGCACTGCACGACTTCTTTTGTTGTAAAACGAAATACTAGATGTTATGGTCGCCTAGTAGGTTAATTGCCGTTTTTAAGTAGCTAAAGTTGTAAAGCAAGCTGCTGTTTAATTAATTTATAATTGGTCTTTAAACTTTAAGACCACTAATAATTATTACAACATTATCTTGTTCTTATGTATTTCTAGTCATGAAAATAAATGTATGGTTTACAGACAACACTCATAAAAATTAAAGTATTAAAGAAAACTAGAGAAATCAAAGAACGCAGAGCAGTTTTAAGCAAGGCTATTGTTTCTTTTCTATTAATTATATGATCCTTATCGATTTTGTTTGATACCTGGCGACCTTAAAAATATATTTCCTAGCGTGTGCATGGCTCGCCAGAAGAGGTTAGTGTAGTTTTAGCAGTAGTCGTAAGCTCTGTGTAAAAAAAGGAGCTCGAAAGTACTAGCATTATAATATATGCCTGTCGCAAAGCAATATTGTTGAGTTGGTAATGTGGATACCGGGCAGCCATACCACCAATACTAACAAGTTAATGGTATGGCAATGCCTCTAGAAGGTGGTAACCTCTAACCACCAGAAAAACAGACGGCTTGTTTACTGTAGCAGGTCTACTACGTTTTATGAAATAAAAACCTAAGTAGACTTGTACATAAAATTTAATAGCTCTAAAAAAGAAGTGATTAGAAAAACAGAGATGTATAAAACACTAACCTAGACGCACTATATTAGCGGCCGAGATTTCCAGGCTCCACAGCCTGGCCGGGAAACAGGATCAGCCGAAGATAGACTGCCGCGGTCGACACCTAGCTTTGGGACGGAGGTCCCCAGGCGGTCCTATCAGCAGGACCCGCCCTGGGAGCAGCAGGCACGCGACAGCTCGATGGCACGACTAAGAACTATTACCGACTTTTGGTTGTGGACTGGTCGACTTTTAAGTACTTCGGCGCGTGTTGCTTAATCGAAAGCGATATCTCGACTCACTCTTTTGACAGGTTTCCTTCCAGTCGGCTCTTCCGAAATTCATATTACATATTTTCCGAGTATGAATTTTACTTCTGGAACGTCCGCATCGTCATATAGAGGGTATTTTAGTACCGGCCAGGCTTAATTATTGTAGTCTGCCAGTTATTTTTATTCGGTTAGTGCGAAAAGGATTTTTAAGAACACCAGATACATTAGCGGGTGTCCCGCATAAAATACAGCAATACACACTTATTATGCGACAACAAATATATCAGTAAGAAGGATTTAAGTTACACATGCCAAAAACGAATTAAAAGGAATAACTGACAATAGTCAAGGTTGACAACTGTCATTAGAAAACGTATCACAATTCACAACACGTTTCAGATTTTTATAATATACCTATAAAAATTAAATAACTATTTTTTAATTAGCAGACACACAGTCTTTATGAAGCTATGGAAAACAGGTAAATACTTTTACTTTATATATTATGTATTAAAAGATTCCATGAATCCTATGAAAACAAGTATTATAAAATAGAAACAGCAATTGTGAAAAAATGATTGCATGCATAAAAAAAGTAAGTATAGCGTATGCTATATTACTATACAATTACATTAAACAAGGTATAGCTAACCTGACATTTACGCTACGTACATAATTAAAGCTTGGACTAACAAACATTTACCACCCCGCACTCTAATGTCCGGCATTGTTCTTTCACGTCACGGGTGTAAAAACCTCATCAATTCACATTACAAGAGATAATACCACGTTTGTTTGGCTCGGAGATTCAACAATGATGAACGTTTATGAAATGCGAGTAAAAAATATTTGTGTGAGTTGATGGTTTATGTGGTAATTTGAGGCTGTGAATGCAAAATAATGAGTTATAAGTTGTTATTTTTTGAGGGGAGAATAAAGTATCGTATAGCCAAGCACGAGTAGGCGTACTAAACATAACGTTAAATACACATAGAGTTAGTGTCAGTTTTTATATTCTCAGAAACTTCTATTTCCAATTCGAAAAAAGACTCAAATCATAATACTTTTACGTCAACGCAATCGTCCTAGACCCTGTAATGTCAAAACTATGCGTTTTAAAACTAAAAAAATATCATAATCATCTTTATATTGAAGATGTACTCGATACCTTCCTCTAATCTAAATAATATACTAATTAAAACACATACCTAGATAGACTTATGTCGCAAGTAAAGATGTAGATAAGAAATGAATCAAACGTAAACATCAACTGTTTCCATTTTGATCGTTTAGCCTTGTTGATTATTGTCTTACAATACCTAGTCCGTTTTGTAATTAAATGCAGCACTAGACACAATTGCAGGTGTAACCTACATTCCCCGACCCTTGATATCCATGGTACTATTAACTCTAAAAGTATCGATAGTTCGTTGCACTCTATCTTATTTATAAAAATCATCTGTGCGTGTGTATGAAAGTGAACTCCTCTTACACGGCTGGATCGTTGCCTGTGTTTCAGTGGATTTGAGAATGGTTTAGATTCACAACTGGACCCAGTAGGTGGCACTGCAGTCAAGTTGTAGGACTTTTTTGTTTTAAGGGCAGGACAACGTCTGCCAGGCCCTCTAGTCTGTAAGTATTACTTAATATTATAAAGAGGAAAGATTTGTATTTTTGTTTGTAACGAATAAACTCAAAAACTGCTGGTCCGATTTCAAAAATTCTTTCACCAATTGAAAGGTACATTATCGCTGAGTAACATAGGCTATATTGCAATATTAAAAAAATTGGGGTCCTTGATTTCTCACGCGGACGAAGTCGCTGATAAAGTGCTAGAACCTATATAAAAGGAGAAGTTGACTGACTGACGTTTCAACGCACAGCCGAAACTACTGAAACTAGGAACGTGACATTTTGCACGCTGCTTCCTTTAATTTTGTAGGTGAGCATTAAGAAATATTTTTTGTGAATTCAACCCCTAAGAAACCGGGACACGTTGCGTTGGAAAGCCCCCCACTAGGTGGACCGATGACCTGTTAAAGGTTGCGGGGATCCGTTGGATGCGAGTCCCACGGGACCGATCAATGTGGCGACACTTGGGGGAGGCCTATGTCCAGCAGTGGACGTCTTTCTGCTGAAATGATGATGATGATGAACCCCTAAGGGGGTGAAAAGAAGGTAGTTGTATGAAAAATCTTATTTCTTGGGAATATCAACTTGAAACTTTACCACGAGGTAAATAATAAAGCATGACGTTATTTGTTTTTCGACTGGACGTCGGACTCGCAGCTTTGCCTGCGCGCGCGGGCCATGCGGCGGTATCCCTCAAAGGGGAACTAAGAATTATTGAGTTTGTAGGGGAAGTACGAAATTGCGGGCAAAGTACTAGTTACTTATAAGAAAGTACCAAAAAAACGTTTCCCAACATAAAATGGTACAACAAGAAAATATAACAAGAGAAAATTTATTTTTCAAACAATTTCTTTACATAACTTTACCGTCGAGATTTCCTGTTCACAAAATATAAAACCGTAGAAGCGTAAAAGGAGCGTTTTTACACTCTTTGTAACCTGGTTACAAAGGAAATCTGGCAACACTGAGGTACCCATAGATAAAGGAAATTTCTCGCTATCGTGCGATAACAGTTCGCAAGTGATCGCAATCGTCCGCGCACCGATCAATTGCGGACGATGGCGGACTGAGACGACAGATAAGCGCCATTTAGATATCAGTACCCGACCTTTCTGATCATAAATAATTCCATCTTTGATACCCGGGCTGCTGATGAATCGAAGAAACCTATCTACTTAACATTCACGTAGCATTTTCGTCGTTTCAGAGTTCGATAAAATTGTGTAGACTAACAATAAAGCGCTTTTACTTTCTTATTTTACGACATTGCTTAACCTGTACTTTTTCAGCTTCCATCGCTTCAAAGCGCTGCGCTGTAGGATTATGTGTAACATTTCAAGTTATTCCATTTGCTTTGAACTGGCATTTCTGGCTGATTCCCTTTACCGTCAGAGTCAATCAACGTCACTCGCATGTATATAAACATTCTATCATGGATTCAGAATCACAAATCCGCCATTTTGACTAGTATAAACATTAACAGGGCTTTAACAAAAATATTTATTTCAGCAAGCGGTCGCGAGCCTGCAAATACAGTGGCTTTCAGCAAACAGCGTGAATGTCCCGGGGAGAGGTCAACGACCGATTCCGACCCGGGGTCCTCGGTTCGGACGAATGTCAACTAAGTATGTACTAGAGAAATATTGTATTGTGTGGAATTTACATAACGAATAGTTGAAGTTCGCAATGAAGGTCTACGTATGACTTGTTGTGTGTTTTGCTACCCTGGTAGTGACACTGAGGATAACACTGTAAAATTTGAAGATTTTCATAGTATCCCGATTATTATACATAACTTTTTGTGACTAATATATGTCGTTTTTCGAGTTAAAAATATAGTAACAGTTTTGTGTCAATTAGGAGGCTATGGGTGCCGTAGTGTACTCAAGTGTACTGATTCGGTACTCATAGCATATTTATAATATGACAGAATATTAGGGAACAATGTTACATTGCCTCATAAAAATGGGCGATTATGAAAGTGTATTGCGTTAGATAACTACTTAGTATAAACGGGTCATCAAAGTTTTATCCTTTGTTATTATATTGCACACTTCAGTGAACAGGATGGTTTAGATAAAGGTATAAACGATAACAGTGAATAAGAGTGACACGACACGTTTTATCGACAATAAGCAGGAAAATTAATAAAGTTCAAGCTATCAGAAATGGGAAAGAACTGAGTTCTATAGTTAAGTTTACTGCCAAACTGAGCCGAAAACGAGCAAATCTCTCAATAATTAAATCATACATGAAATTAATTCATATTCTCATATTCTCATATTATTTATTGCATTCCACAATGTTTTGAGTTGTTTACATTATCGCTTAGAGCTAGGCACAATCGTGGACCCTGTAGGGCACAGCAACATTCACATTAAATTAGTACACAAAATAAATAAAAACAAAACAATAACGATAATCAATTCATAAAATAATAATTAATTCCTAAAAAATTATAATCAAATCATAAAAAAATAAACAATTCATAAAATGGTAATCAATTCATAAAATAATATGCCAAATGTATTCATTATTTTCTAGTAAAAAAGAAGTAGAAAAAATATGAAAAAGAAAGGAAAATAAATGTATGTAGTCATAAAACACTATATCATAAGGTATGTAATTCAATAAAATATAAAAAAGAAAACAAAAAAATAATAATAATGTAAGGACTGACTAGATGAGAATGATATACTGCAAGGTAAGTATGCTATGGGTCTTAGAAACCCGGAATAAAGAATTAGTATTATTTTATTATTAATAACAGTTACTGTACATCAAAAATATTTGCTTAGAACAGACTTCAAATAAATCAGCGTTTTTCCAAAACATTTGCTGTAAAAAACGTTTTGTTTTCCTTCGGTAACCAAATATGAAGAAAATCTACGAGAATACTCTTAAATAATGTCATTCGCTGTCTCCTCTCCAGACTGATCTAATAGGCCATCGGTCCTGCAGCCTCTAAGCAGTTGGGGACAAATGGGACAAGATCCTCACTTATCATTATTTTGCTGAACACTTATCGAGTCTTGGGACTTTAATTAAGTAAATGATTCTATTCTATGTATTCTTATTCTATATACATTTTGGACAAAAAGTCTATTAAATTTTACCAGCCTATATGGATGTAAATAGGCACCTAAATTCTAAGATGAAGAGATGGTTTTGGCTCGTATATGCAACTGGTAATAGTTATAAAGTTTATGGTATTATTTTTTGTCAGACCAAATATTGACCATTGTCTAGGACGTTCGGGACAGACGGACTAACGAACGATATAGTTCGCTGATAAGAGTCAACAACTGATTGAAACCATTATTAAAATGCAACTGCGTCATTCAGAAAAACAAAATAAATTAGTTCATCACCCTGTAATTCATTGTCATACCTGCAGCTCGTAGGTCTCTTACCACAACAAACAAATTCGCCCACCACGTCTGGCTGTTCGTGATAAACTCAAAAACTACTGAACGCATTTTTATGCGGTTCACCAATATTCATCATCATGGTGGCAACCTTTCAGCCGTTAAGAGAAACCCAATTCATGTCCAATATGAGAACGTGTTATGCCAAAATATGTGTAAAACTGCTTTATTGAAAAAGAGTTTCCTTGGTATTGCTCCAAATATTTATAATAAAATACCTAATATTATTAAATGTATGCCTCTAAAGAAATTTAAAAAGTCCCTTTAGGGGTTATTACTAGAGAAGTGCTATTACAGCGTAGATGAATTTTTAAATGATAATTTGCTTGTAGGTAAAGAGTGCTGAAAGTGTGTATTAAATAGCTTTGTTTCTGTATGCAATTTTGAATTAAACTTATATTTTGACATTGTTATTTCAATTTTATAATTTAAATTTTGACATTGTAATTTGGCTTTTCGTCATATTTCTATTTTTTTTTTTTTTTTTTTTGTGAGTCTAGTAGAACGAAATGAAAATGAAAAATGAATTTTGTACGCCATAGATGGCAAAACATGTAGCCACCTCTGTTATAAGACCTTTCATAATCTACTCATGTTTTACAAAATAAATACTATCTTATCTTATCTTATCTTAGACGCCCACTGCTAGGCATAGGTCTTTCCAAGGGCGGTTCAGCCGTAATCGCCATGCTTGGCCGTGTGGTGCCGTCTGCGAATAGCACCACCCCATTTCTACCCGTGGGTGTTGTAGAAGGTGACGGGGGATATTGACCAGAGGATGGGCAGCAGCATCCTTCTGTGTAACAAAACACCTACTGCGATCGCCAACATGTATCGGTCAAGCATGGCGATTACGCTTGAACCCCGCCTTGACCTATGCCTAGCAGTAGGCGTCTAAGAGTTTACATGATAATGATGAAAACTTCTTTCATAAAATCATATTCCTAAAACGATTCAAGATTTAAAACTTTTAGTCGCTTTCATCATTATTTCAGAGAATAGATATACAATCTGTTAAAATACAAAAAAGAATGTCTCCGATTCGCTACAGATTATGCAAACCGACGATAAAAGCGGATAAAAGATTGCGAGAGTGCGGTTCATCTCCAACACGCGGGATGAATACTAATCTGTTCACATGAACAAAAGAACATCGCTGTAGAACATAGTGGCTGAGACAATTCCACTTTTAGTCATCGGTACTATCTATGTGAGGAAATAAACCGTTTTGGATTGAATTTGCAGGTTTTTAATCGCCTGGAGTACCCGCCTTCTTTTCTTGTGTCTATAGTTTTAACAGTTTTCATTTTTTTAATGCTTGATGCACATATCTGTTTACAGTGCATTCCGATTTCGATTATTCTTTTTTCAACCGACTTCAAAAAGAAGGAGGTTCTCAATTCGTCTGTATGTTTTTTTTTTTTGTATATTTGTTACGCGATTTCTCCGGCAAATGTAAGGCGATTTTGAAAATTCTTTTTTTTTTATGGATAGGGTATGCCTCAAGAGTGCTCCCATATAAATTTTATCGAAATTGATTAAGTACGTTTTGGAAAAAAACGACATAATGCAAAAAAATATACATAGATGATGTTGTAATGTTCTCATCTTGTACCTACTTTCAATCTCTGTTTTGACTGTGTTGCCATTTCTTTGGATTTGGACGATTAGGAAGTACTAAACAGCGAAAAATAAAAACAGAACACACATGACTTTAGTTTCGAAAGTAGTTTCGAAAGTCAGTGGCAATACAAAACAACAAATAGAACAGCCAAGCCACCGACTTCCGAAACTAAAGTCATGTGTGTTCTGTTTTGAAGTTATTTTTCACTTTTTGGTTTTTGAAGGCGGTTGTCTTTTTTGTAAAAAAGGTTTTTTTAATGGATATACATACCTCATGATTGATCCCATATAAATTTCATGAACATATTCCACCTCTAAGAGTGGAAAATCAAAGGATGACTAATTTGTTTAGTGTTACCGTTTCTTAATTAATTTGGGTAATAAGAAGTTTACGAAAAAAACGTTATTACGAAAAAGGAAAGCACTAAAAAGTCTTTTTAAAACATAAAAAGTAAATAACTTCAATTTCGGAAGTCGGTGGCAATACAAAACAACAAACAGTAACATAAGAAATTAAAGTAATTTTTTAACTATCTATTTAGTTTTTGAAGGCGGTTCCTTTTTGTAAAAAAGTTTTTGTCATTAATTTGGATATAAGGACTTCTAACTACGTACTTGGATAATATGATGTTGTTTGACTAGAAACACAAGCAAAACTAAACTAACTAAAACAGAATGATATGAAGCGGATCCGTAAACCGACTTTACAGACAACCAATTTATTAGGTACTTTTTTTATTTTGTTTACAATTTTTTTTGTATACGCCTAATTAATACCAAAGGAAATAAACTGGCCTCTGTAATTCAGGTCAGGGATTTTAAGTACCCAATGCCACCAGATCTTATGTAAAATAGCAATAAAGATATAATATATATTTTTTTAACACAGTCAATAATCAATCACAGTATTTACAAAACGGTTACCTTTTCCCTATATATTTACATGTATACAGCTATTAAATACAGATAAGTTTACTTAATCTTTAATATTCCACACCACTCTATAAACACATAATATATTCCGTTTACAACCCAAGTACTTAGTCGTAAGTCGCCGCGCTGACCCGCTCTCGAAGTGAGTTACATGACATTTAACCCTAACTGGAACAGAACATAATAATTCAACTACCGAACTAACTGCTAAGTCGTGTCTTGGCCACTTGGCGTCATAGCTGGCAAGTTGACATAACTTTCTTGAGATAAGTGATGAAGAAGAAGTTAGTAGTGTTAGATGTTTTTGCTACAGATAATGAAGTTCTCACGGGTGAAAACTGGTCTGGTAGTCGATTCTGTAAAATTCAAACAACAATTCGCTTCTCACTTCGCATAAGGTTAAAAATGACCTTGATATATTTGACACTTTGAATCGGGTTCGAGTGCGAAGTGAGCGTCGAAGTGACGGGGAAATTACCTTACAGAATGCCACTTCTTACGTCATCTCATACTTTATCTGTCAAAATTTCCCTGTCAATTTAGTTCAACTCGCTGACACGCTCGCAAGAGTGGCGCTAGTGTAAATTCGAATTATCAACCGCGTTTTAGAATGCCAATCAAGAACCTCACAGAGGATTAAGGTTCGAAGTTTAGAATGGGGTCTTACAGAATCACACCCCTGGTCTTTGACCTTCTATTACTTATTTCTGCCACAGGCTTAAAAAAATCTGTAATTTCGATTTAAACACTGTCCACCTGTTTCAACAACTTTTCATAATTACAGAGTACTTACGTAGAACTCAGGTAGTCCAAAAGTGTACCAGGAAAGCATAATTTTGTTAAAAAAAACGTGTGCGGTCAGGGGACCCCCATCTAGAACTAATTTTTTTTTCGTTCTAACATCTCACCGGTGTTCCTAGAAAGTTGTCGGTTATTTAACCGGACTTTTCTGTGGAGCCTTAAAAGTGAATTTAAGGCCTCCAGCCAGGGCAATAAAACGTATAAACTAAGTGACTAAACGCTAAAGGCATCCTCTGTGGGATATCCCCCTGCGGGGGATTGCCCGTTGGGTGTCCGGGCTAGAATAGCACCCCCCCCATTTCATCCCGAGGGTGTCGAAGGTGACTAAGGGAAAATCCGGAAGTCGGACAGCAGCGGCTTGCGTGTACTTAACAACTTCACTGCGATCCCCTGCCAAGCGTGGGGATTATGGCAACACCCCTCATTTATGGGGGAGGCCTTTGTTCAAGAGTGGACGTCTTCAGGCTGACGATGTGGGATACGGGCCTCGGCTTAGGGCGTCACTGTGAGAAAGCAGCAAATGGATCGGATCTCGATTATTTAGGAACGAATTTAAAGCTACAGGAAGTTCCTCAAGTATTTTTTATACTCGGATGCACACAGACACACTAGAAAGAGTAAGAAAGATAGAGCGCGCGGTGTGCGTATATGTCTGCTCATAGAAATATACACTGAGAGAAAGAAAAAGGCGTATTTAGGGAGTATAACGCGAAAATCTTCATGACGTTAAATTTTCTTCCGAACCACACGTACCGCCGAGACATGCTGTAAAGTTCAACCAATGAAGCAATGAGAAACAGATTTCTGCACGTCTCCTCTTCGTTATGCTCGTATCGTGTCACCTTTATGACAGCTTTCATTAATCAATTGAAGAGCTGAAGATGGCCTCAATATACTCGCCCCCCTAAATAGGTATCTACACAATTTACCATCAAATAAGTTTCTTTGAACTATGCCGCCACAAAATGATGGCATCTAATATCCGATGCCAATAACATCGACGATAAGATAAAATATAATATAGTATTGATACGTCAATAAAAATAATGAACTGAAGGAAATACCTACTCATGCCAACAAACAGAGAGTAACAGAAGTTTTACTGTGCGTAACTTTGCGCACATACTTGTGCAATACAATATATTATGCGTACTTTCCTAGTCTCCACTGGTTTCTTATTAACACTAGCAAACCCATCCATAACCATATTTATATATACCCACATAAACACAAACCTTTTTTACAGTCCCTTCAACCGATTTTGACTTCTATTCCGTAGGCTTAAGGATGACGTTAGAGGCAAAAAAAGTGGTTACAATACAACTGTTTACTGCAGTTGCCATTTGTCATGCTACCAACGCAATAGAAGTCAAAATCGGTTGAACGGATTGTAAAAAAGGTTTGAGTAAATGTCTAATCTTATAGCTTCCAGTCACCATGTATTTTTTCGCCACCTTCAACAACCATCGTCAATTTAAATCGTTAGTTTCGTTCAATTTACACAAAACCTAAACAAATTAGATGCCTAAACCACAGTATAAATATTAGTAGGTACAATACGGTCAACATAACTCGGCGCGTCTGAAGTTAGCTGTTTGGCTGCGCAATGGAACTTTTAGGAACGAAATTGTCTACTGCGCAGCTAATCAGCTAACTTCAGACGCACCAAGTTACGTTGACCGCACTGTACTACCGTACAGTACCGACACGCTCTGCCTCCCTCTTAGAGATTGGTCAACACTTAACTGCCATGGCTTTTTTCTTCTTTAAATCTTGATTCTTTTTTTTTAATGCATTGCATGCATTGTATTCACATATAGAAGCAACAAGAATCATGTAACCAGACTTTGTAAAAACTTGATTTAAAAGAGTGTCCGTGGAGTTTCTTGCTCGTTCTTCTCCATAGAGACCTACGCTACGTTTTGGAACGACCAACTAGCTTCATTTTTCTGACTAACTGACTCTTTGACAATTCAAAGTGCCTGTCAATGGTTTAATTGAAATAAATGCTTTGACTTTGACCTCTGAAACCGTTCCTCACCTCTCCCCGTGTCAAACGACTAGCTCTAGGAACTGCGTTTTTGTTCGAGCGGCGCGTAGACACGCACACACACGCGCGTATTTGTAAAGTCTGTTATTTTTATAGTAGTGTAGGCAATTATATCGTTTCATTCCTATAGAGTGTCGCGAGTGTGCCTAAACCGTCTTTATGAATCACTCTGTCTATTGATGAAAACCGCATGAAAATTCGTTCAGTAGTTTTTGACTTTATTACAAACAAACATACAGACGGACAGACGCGGCGGGAGACTTGGTTTTATTATAAAGTGATGGCAATTTGCAAAAAGTCAATTACTTTTTTTTTCTAAAATTAACACTATAACCCTATTCACAATAAGATTAGACATTTACACGAACCTTTTTTACAGTCCGTTCAACCGATTTTGACATATATTGCGTTGGTAGCATGACAAATGGCAACTGCAGTAAACAGTTGTTATTGTAACCACTTTTTTGCCTCTAATGTCATCCTTAAGCCTACGGAATAGAAGTCAAAATCGGTTGAAGGGACTGTAAAAAAGGTTTGTGTTTATGTCTAATCTTATTGTGAACAGAGAATGATAATATATCATTTCTCTGTTTAAGTTTTGTTTCACGCTGGCTATTACTACTTTTTTCGGTTTTACAAGCTATTCTTTTAAAAAACGGCTGAAACGCTTGCCAACTTTGCAAGTCAACACCAGAGTTTATTTTTCCTTTGCAAAGAAAACTTATACAGGGTAGTAAAAAGAATATTAAACTACCCTCACGTTGTGGTTATTTATGTGAAATAATTTTACAGTTTTCTTAACATTTTGCTTTGATTAATTACTGGTGTAAGTTCCAGCGAAAATTTACGGAGTAAACTTAAAGTGAATTTAATTGGCAGTCCCCGTTCTGCACATAATATTTATTCAGTATGAAGGCTTTATCACTAAACAAACAAAACACACGCACAAACTCAAATTCAAAACCATTTATTTCAAATAAACCATTTACAGGTACTTTTGAATTGTCAGAGTCAGGGCGGGTTGCTTCAACTAACCATTACTGACCGGTAATAGTCAAAAATGGCGCTAACTATCGTCAAATCAAAAAAATGGGTTGTTTCACAAAATCATACGTCAAAAAGTTACTATTACCATAACCGACCAGTCATCGTAATTTTGAGTTAACAAACAGCTACTTCAAACATCAAAATATTATGGAATCTCTCTTTGAATAACTTTAACTGACGGATTTTTATGTCATGAAACAACCCGTTCCATTTAACGTACGTTAAATATCGCACGTAATAGTAACTTTTTATCCGTCCGTATGTAACGTTAACCGACTGTTTGAAACAACCCGCCCTCAGTCAGTCAGAAAGATGAAGCTAGTTGCTCGTTACAAACAGTAGGTTTCTATGGAGAAGAACGAGCAAGAAACTCCATGACATGCACACACGCACTTCGGACGCCCAATATTAAACGGAAAACTTAATTGCATTTTACCATCACTGTCTAGGGGCGGGTTGTTTCAAACAGTCGGTTAACGTTGATACGGACGGTTAAAAAGTTACTATGACGTGAGATGTTTAACGTACGTTAAATGTAACGGGTTGTTTCATGGCAAAAAATCCGTCAGTTAAAGTTATTCAAAAAGAGATTCCATAATATTTTGATGTTTGAAGTAGCTGTTTGACAACTCAAAATTACGATGACTGGTCGGTTATGGTAATAGTAACTTTTTGACGTATGATTTTGTGAAACAACCCATTTTTTTGATTTGACGATAGTTAGCGCCATTTTTGACTATTACCAGTCAGTAATGGTTAGTTGAAGCAACCCGTCCTCTTTTTAATATTGTAATCCTGTCATAGGAACCTTAATGTAATCTGTCTTATTTTTGTACCATCAACAAATGTAACTTTCACGAAAAGCTTATTTGTTGTTCATACAAAATTAAGACTTATAACAACTGACGAAGGTTGTTATTCTTTTACATATTTTCCGCATAATTGTAACACGCGCGGGATAGCTAGTCCGTGGTCATACTAATATTCGTTTCTGTTGTATTCATATTTACAACTAAGTAGGTCATCGTCATCATGCCAATCTTTAAACGCCCACTGTTGGGCATAGGTGGAGACCTATACCCACCTATGGTGGGCGTGGTGATTGACACTACGCTTGGCCGATGATATTGGCGATCACAGTAGGTGTTAAGGTACTGGAGTACTGTTGGCACCTTTGGGATGGATCAGCAAAATACCAACTGGAGGCGTTGGAAGTCATTGATAGACGTGCCAAGAGGCTCATTAACAACGAGTCCCTGGTTAGGACTAAGCTCCAGAGCCTTGAACATCACCGCACCGTTGCTAGCCTATCGGTCTTTTATCGGGTACATTTCGGAGAGTGTGCTTTGGAATTGCACAATTTAATTCCCCCATCCCCATTCCATCATCGGACGAGCAGAGATACGGCGAAGCGTCACCGCTATATGGTTGAAGTTCCACGGTCTCAAACCAAGCGCTTTGACTCCACATTTATTGTGCGAACTGCCAGACTGTGGAATTCGCTGCCCGCCTCTCTGTTCCCTGATAAGTATAATCTGGGTATCTTCAAGGCACGAGTGAGCCGGTTCATCCTAGGCAATCGTGTTCCAACTTAGGCCGCATTATTACTTAAGATCAGGTGAATTGCATTCAAACGCAAGCCTATTTGATAATAAAAAAAAAACTCAGAAGGACGCTGCTGCCATCCTCAGATCAATATACTTACCTCTTTCGCCTACTTACTAAGTAGGTAAATAACAAAAACAAACAAATATGCTGGACGTCTTAATTGGTAGCTCACTGTCTCGTAAATCAACAGAGGATATAAAAGAAAGAAAGATTACAACGAGGAAAGTCTTATTTATTTGCCCTTATGAACACAAGACAATGTTTGTGCGGGAACGTCTTCACTTCGGCCGAAGACTTTATTAAATACTATGTTATTTTGTGCGTTAGACAAGAAAAAAAAACTTTCCCTGGATGAGTTAAGGTGAACTGAGTGTAAGCCAGTAACCTCACCTACACCTCATTCTAATGCACTGAGGGAGATTTTAACAAAATAGCATTGCTGGTGAGATAACAGCTCACCTCAAACTCATCATCATCATCTTCATCAGCCGGAAGACGTCCACTGATGAACAAAGGGTTAATTTTGCATTCATAATACCATCATCAATACATTCCAAATATAAAAGACTGTCGTGCCAGCAATATGAACAAGAAGAAGAATAAATTCCAGAATTAATACAAAAATATTAAAGGTAGGTACTACAGAACACAATACAGGGGTTGGATCTAGTATACGGTAGCATGAGTGGGGGGGTGAAAAGTATTGCAGTTAGAAGGGGTTGGGTCCCCAATTATAACGTTAGCAGACTCATTCATGCATGTAAGAGCGAGCGTAGCGAGTTCGGGACTGGGGGCACCCCGACTCGGATAGGTTAGGTTAGAAGGGAACGGCGACCCCGCCATCCCCTTCGTGGTTATTTTTTTTTTTAAACCCTAGCCCCGAAGCGGGGCTCTCCCCCTACTCTTTTTAGGTTAGGTTACAAAAAATGCATTTTCTTTTCATAGGAATGGTACCAGGGGGTCGGTGGACCTCCCCCCCCACACCCCAACACCACCCATCCCTTAAGGCGGTACCCTGAGCAAATAACCTTGAGCGTTCTTTCCCTCTGCGCCGCGCAAGAGATACAGTAGCAAAATAAGCTCAGATTTTAGAATTAAATCTTTATAAAATAACATATTGGGATTTTGAAAAAAAAAAATCTACCAAAATGTTCATTAATAAATTGCCTATCCATTAGTGTTAGTAAAAAATCGAATTAATGGTTACTTGCCGAGGAGATGCATGTTTTCAATAATTATTTCTCATTTCTGTGGTTTCGTTGTGAGGAGATTAGTTAAATACTATACTTCGTAAACAAAAATGAGATCTACCATTTTGGAGTCAAGATTATGTAGAAATTTAATCTATTTTTTATTTGTTGATATTTCTTTTGGATACAGAGTATTTAGGTCCGAAAAACTGGACAAAAAACGGCTAGCGCTGCGTTTTGCACAGGGACGCGCCTTAATTCGTACTACCGTATACTAAATTTTAACCCAATACAGATAAGTATTACTAAATTTCATACTTACACCATACGAAAGACCTTGTTAATCCATCCAACTAGGCTTAGTAGACTTCCAAAAGTAAGTAGGTAAGTTCTACCCACAACCTTAGCTATATAATTGTTCTAGTGTCACAAATTCACAAAAGTTCACTGTCAATATGAATCAGACGACCTCACAGTCACAAACATACCATTTTTCGTTTAAAACATGCAACAAAATTACCGCGAGCAACTATGTATGTGCACCTACGTGCATTGTTAGGTACGCTATGTGGAACTGAGGCCAGCCCACATCCGCGCCGATCAAAGGCATCCCATCTAATTTCGTTCAGCATCGCGTCATTCCTGAACCAATATATAAACTAAAACATTGTTCAACATGGTGTATAAATGTTCAAGAGCTATAGCTTCCGTTCTTAGTATAATAATACATTAAATACTACTTTAGGAAGTGGGTTAGTGCGACGAATAATGCGTTGGGTATTTGTAGATACTACTGTGGTGCCGGTCCACAAAGAGCAAAACCCCATTTCTACCCGTGGGTTTCGTAGAAGGCGACAGAGGGATATTGACTAGAGGATTGGCAGCAGCGTCCTTTTGAGTACCATAACACCTACTGAGACCGCCAAACAACCCAAAAAACCCCAAAAACCGAAGAACCAAAAAAACCGAAAAAGGGGAAAAACCGAAGAAGGGTGCTGCTCAACCTGCCCTGACTGCGGTCCGTAGTTCCTTGCCAGGAGCGGGCCAAGTTGATGAAGACGGTTTCATCAAAGTGGAGATGAAGAAGAGGACCGCACCGTGTGGACCCAACATGCTGCTGCGTCCTGCTGTGCCTACGACGCAGCTGTACATTTCGCGGCTGCATTACACCACGACGATTGAGGAAGTAGTGGAGTACTCGGGAGCGAAGACCGACTGGACTCTGAGGGTTGAAGCGTTGGAATCGCGACACAACGTCAACTTTAAGTCGTTCGTGGTACGAGTTCCAACCCAACATCTACAGACCTTTTTGAAGGAGGACTTTTGGCCGAAAGGTGTCGTATATCGACGTTACCGAGGACGGTAACGCGACACCACGCAGCGAAACACGACGCCGACAACGCCGTAAAGTGTTAAGTTTAGTAAACGTTTAGTTGATAAGGTTTCTTTATATGTATTAGTTTATGGTTGTTTAAGATTATTTGTGTATTTTTTCTATGGGCCTCCGTCGCCTGACAATAAAATTTATTATTATTATTATTTTATTATTATTAATATGCATCGGCCAAGCATGGTGATTACGGCTGAACCTCCCCTTGGGGGCCACTAAAGCCCAGCATTGGGCGGCTAAGGGTTGACATGATAATGATGATGACTGTTTCAGGTTAGGTCGAATTTCGTCAAAGTACTAGATGTTACCTACCTATAAGCAATTTGATTTACTGAGAGCCTTTCGCACCCGGGACTGGCAATCCCGCAGTAAACATTGCTGTCATTTCCCTGGCTTTGAACGTACGAATTATCGTTGAGCTCGTCTTGTCTGTTAAATACGAAAAATAAGCTTTTCAAATAAATAAATAAATCTCGAGTAACGAGCACAATATCGAAGGACTTTAAGTTTAACAAGAATTTTCCTCAACACAAATTCAAAATGGGAAAATAACAATGTAAAAAAATCTTTAAAAAAGTTCGACATACCAACAAACTTTGCGTAAACAAAAACATTTGAGAAACAAAAGAAATCGTGGAACGAATTCTTGGATCTTGACACTGCAAAGTTTAGGTTGAAACCGCACATATTAAAATCTTTAAATGTCTTTGGTTGACACGATGCTTACACAAACGTAGTTTATCGATAACTATCAAAGTCAAATATACCAAAAAAATATAAATCCTATGACAACCTGTAAGTAATAGACGCTTTTTATCAGTGTATTTCTTTTATCTTTGAGAATCATGAACCGTTTTTCTTTAAATCGCTTTAGCTTTGAAACTTTTTTTCAAGAAGGTTCTCAGATAATTCTTTAGACTACGATCTTGCGTATACGTAGGTATAATGTTTTATTAAAATTAGTTCATTCATTCACATGATTTTGGTCTCGAAAGCTTGAATATATATATATATATATATATAGTCCTCCTTATCGATTTCGATAACGGCGACCCTTTATAAAAAAATATTTCCTTGCGTGTGCCCTAATATGACTCGCCAGACCGAATTTGGTTTTAAATATCCGGTCATAACGAATGCAGTAAAGTTGGCCTGCAGTGTTAAAATTATAGGTGCTCCTACACCTATAATTTTAACTCTGCAGACCAACAACAACTGGATTTAGGTCTCTCTTTACGTATTTGACGCTTCTCGTTCAAAGTGTCAAGTCGCTTTTGCTCAAATTGTTTTACATTTTTACTTATAGTAGAGCGCCAAGACGACCTATTCGATGCGAGCCTCTCCCAACCTTTAGGGTCAATAGCACAAGCGTTTAGGTGTCTTTTGAACACATCTTTATAGCGCAGATGCTGACCACCATGCTTCCGTTTACCTTTTGCTATCTCAGAGTAAAATACTGCTTTGGGTAAACGGTGGTCCTCCATGCGAAAGCTTGAATACTGAGATACTGAACAGCATAGTCGCTTTTAAATATTCAGTAAGTTCTAAGACCAATAAAACTAATATGTTTTTAATTTTGCTCTTGTTACACATAAAAAGTATAAAAAATACCAACTTACACAGGCAGTATTCACGACGTAGGCCAAAACACAAATTAGCAAAGTTTTTGAAAAGTATTCATGTTCCCAACTCCTCATAACAGAAAACAAAGCGTGTTCGTTGCTTGTACCCTCTTACAGCCGCTATTAAAGGCGTTTTAGCTCCACATTATAATATTTCAAGGTTTAAGCACAAACAAGGATTTATACACCTTTTTTGGGGCAAGAATGGAATTAAGTTTCTATTTGCGCGCAGTGTATTTTCACGCAGAATGGATTCTATCTTTTTTAAAGGGTGGGTCATAAATCGTTCCGTTACAAAATCTGCCTAAATAATTCCTAGTTTCTGACAGGGTTGGGAAGTAATAGATGAATTTACAGACAGATAAAACTATCCTGACTCTTTACCCAGACATAAACCTATATGGTTCTCACAAGATCTAACCATTACAGGAAACTTTATGGACTTTAAATGAGACTTAATTAAACATTGACCTCAACAAGTAAAAAAAAATACGTGTAAAAGTGTTACTTTGTCCTGTTTACAGAATTCATGTCATTTAACCTCTGGAAGAAGACCCATAGCGGTTTATTAGATGCCATACTTCACTGCAAAATAAAATAAATACGAGTGTGCTTTAGACCACACGACTGAAGTAAAACTTCTTTAGCTACATCTATATGTATGAATCCGTCCTCCTATCTTCATCCTTATCTCATTCCATTTCATCCTTTCTATCATCACTTAATTAATATCTCCTTATCAACTTCACACTTTTCCTAACGCTCTCGTCACGTATTCACCAGCTTACTCCCAAATTCAACCGTCAACTTTTACTTCAAAAAGAAGAGCAATTTTAAGGATGTGTCTGAAGTGTGCCAAAGAGCAATGGAGCGCAGCATTATGGGTGTAAAAAGAATTGAGAGAATACAAAACACTTCGATGCACTCCAAAACGGGGATCATAGACGTGGGCAAAAAGCTCAAATGCGCAAAAAGCGTGGGCTCAAACGTGATTGGGTTGGTCACGTCAGCCACATGCTCAGCGACCACTGGGCCGGGGTCTCCAAAAAACAAAAAAGTTTAAGGAAATTGATAGCTGATTTGACGTGCCTAAAAAAGGTCAATAGATTTATTAATAGAACTAGTTTCATGTAATTTATTTCAAAGCCATGACCATAACTTCTACGCTGTCCATCAATAAATTATTCAAGCGTTGAAACACTACATTCAAGGCTACAAAAAAACATGAAATAATAAAGTTCTAATTAGTACAGTTTCCTAAAGGTTTATTCATTTCGATGGAAAAATAAGGTCAAATGAAAACTTATTAGGTAGCAACGTAACTTTTTCAGTCATTCATAAAGAACTCTATAACAATGAAAGTAGGGGTGAATTAGGGTGGAAACAAGGTGGAAATAAAAGTTGAAATTAATTGCGAGGGTGTAATAATTAAAAGGAACGTGACATTGCTACTGAAATATGAACATAATAAAAATTGTTGTTCATTACGCGAATGGGGTGAATTTGAAGAAAGGGCAGTGTAACTAACCAACTGTATTTTGTGTGCTTTGGTAGAGAAATGGAGAACATTAATATTTTCTTTCATACTTTCTTCAAAAAAAGCTTTTTTACAAAAAGGCAACCGCCTTCAATATCTAAAAAGTGATAAATAACTTTAGCACAGAACACACATGACTTTTGATTTGGGAGTCGGTAGCTTTGTTCTGTTTGTTGCCTTTAATTGCCACCGACTTCCAAATCTAAAGTCATGTGTGTTCTGTGGTGCTATTTTGCTGTTGACTGTACCTTCTTATCATCCAAATCCATTAAGAACCGACAACACAGTTAAAACAGAGGTACTCCAAAGATTGAAGAAACTAAAATGTCGTCTACATAGTTTTTTTTTGAGATTTGGTTGATTTTTCAAAAAGTGCTGAATGAATTTCGATAAAATTTATGAGGCATATCTGTAAAAAGGAATTTTCAAAATCGATTCACATTTGCCGGAGAAATCGCGTAACAAATGTACAAAAAAAAAAGACAGAGTCGACTTGAGAACCTCCTTCTTTTTTAAAGTCGTTTGAAAAGCGATTAGCTTTCTTCGTACCTCTATATATATAAATAAAAGAAAGTCGTGTTCGTGTCAGCCGTTCTCGAGTTATAAGTGTTGTAACACTTATAACTCGAGAACGGCTGAACCGATTTGGATGAAAATTGGTGGGGAGGTAGCTTAAAACCAGGAGACGGACATAGGATAGGATATTTTTTTTTTTTTAGGTTTAGGGTAGGTGTAGGGTAGGTGTAGGGTAGGTGTAGGGTAGGTGTAGGGTAGGTGTAGGGTAGGTGTAGGGTAGGTGTAGGGTAGGTGTAGGGTAGGTGTAGGGTAGGTGTAGGGTAGGTGTAGGGTAGGTGTAGGGTAGGTGTAGGGTAGGTGTAGGGTAGGTGTAGGGTAGGTGTAGGGTAGGTGTAGGGTAGGTAAATAGGCAGGTAAGTAGGTAGATAGCGACAGGACAACGTCTGTCGGGTCAGCTAGTTTTATATAATGTTCTTAGAATTTGAACTTCGAGAGTTTACGAATGACAAGCAGTTGGCCAATGTACAAGGGTCAGCACATAAAACTACAACAATTTCAACTTAACGTACAAAAGATTAAGGTTCATATTCAATTGGAAAAAATTGACAATTTGGAATGACTTGGTGTGCTGGCGTTTGTACTAGAATCTACATCACCAAGCCGTTAACACGGTATTAGTACTAATAAATCATAATATACTTTACAGATTTTAGTTTTCCGTTGAATTATATAATTTCAAATAATTAAAAACAGCTACCACAAGCCTAAATATGAGTGCCCTTATTAAAATTACACAAAATCATCGAGTTCAATTACTTATTGGCTAAAATATGACGACTAGATTTCTAAGCTTTCGACTGTGGCAATTTTTAAAATGATAGTTCCTTAAAAAGTCATTTTGCAACCACCAATGTAACATTTATTGCAACTAACTTTAGAACAAATTTTAAAAACCCGTCAATCCTTCCAAGTATAGTTACGTTCTATACCAATAACTAACCTTGAACAATGCTTCATCTTCAAGTACAATAGTTTACAACAAAACCAAACAATGTCTTGTTTCACAAAAGTTTTGGGTGTTAATCCAGCTATTTACACCGTGCTAATGGAATGCAAATGTTCAGAAATAGCGAGCGACAGCCGTCGATTGTACCTACTGTTTACATGTCACAACCGCTAACTGTTTATGCTGCCCTGGTATCGACCTTGTTTCTTAATAATTTGACAGCCAAGTTCTTGTCGTCTTTTGACCCGAATATTCAACAACTTCTTGAAAGAACCTGTTAAACCACTCAAAACTAAATTCGAAAAAACCAGATTCGTACTATGTAGAATTTTGTTGGTCCTATGATCAACAATTTTTCTTGTTGTGAATGCAGCACGTGCACTTTGTTCACACGAATCGAATTGGTTATTTAATGTTATAACTGAAGTAGGTCGTATCGTGCAATTTCGTCTTCCATTTTCGGAACAAATGGAATTGCAGCTCCATTTTCAGCAGAGCGCTGCATTTCGCTGTTGGAAAATAGAGAAGGAACAAACGTGCTGGTTTGACGTCACGTCACGTCACGTCAAATAAATTATGTTTTAATGAGTCATTAACACGCATTCACCAACCCTTCAATTGTTTACTAAGTTATTAAACCTAAAGGTTAACCGAAATGGGAGCACTTTATTTAGTTTCTAACAAATACCTAAATATAACATATCGATCCACCTGCTGAGGTAAATAAAGGTGTTTGTTCACAGGCGCGTCGGTCAATATTGAGCAAGATCGAACACCTACCCGCAGCCCTTACGATAGGGCATGTTTGTTCATATAAATTGCGATGGGGTTTACGTAAGTTGTAAGAGGGGAATTTTCCCACAATATGTAAGTAATGTTTTGAAATAGAAGTAAGTTATACCACGAGGTATAGGTCAAAGTTTATGTAGCCGTTTATCCGCCGCAAGAACCAAAACTTCTCTCCGGTTTCTGCCACCCTGGTACTAAAGACGCACGGTTGGTAATTAAAATTAATAAATAGGCTTTTAGAAACTAGAGGCTGGTTAACTACGAAAGTACGTTGACTCCATAAAATACCATTTTCATGTAAGTACTGTTTTATGTAGGTATTATAATGTTTTGTTGTCTTATTTTTAAAATATACGCGTTGCATCAACCCTAGATAAATCATCAAGATATCACAATTATCCTTTATACAATTCACAGTTCATTCCATATAATAATGACATACAAAATAATTGTTCTGATAAGCCGGTGAAATCCGGTTGCTGCCACGCCGGACGTCCGGATCGGAACGATACCGTGCGGGCGGAGCGGAACGGAAGCGAAAAATCACAGCGCCGCGCTCACGCTTTCCGGATTAAGCGAAATGTGCGAAACGAGCTATTATCGGGAGTGTGTATCGGGGTTTACATGTCGATAATGTATTGTGTTTTATAGCAATGCTACGGTTGAGTAATATGTATACCTAATCAGATAAAGCACTGAAGTCGTTTTTTTACACGGAGTCGTTTACGTTGTTGATTTATTTGTTTTTAGGGTTCTGTACCTCAAAAGAAAAAAACGGAACCCTTATAGGATCACTTTGTTGTCCGTCTGTCTGTCTGTCTGTCAAGACCCTTTATCTCGGGAACGCGTGGAGATATCGAGTTAAAAACCATATACTCAAGTCTACGGTTCCTTGATGCTGTAAAAAAATCAACTCTCTATGTTAACGTGAAAAAAAGATACGGCCGTTTATGTCGCAAAAAACGCAGTTATAATATTAAGTAGATTAAAGTATGGATAGTAGGTATGGATTAGTATAGAAGTATGGATATGTACCTTCAAATATGTACTGAACCTTCGGTGAGCGAGTCCGACTCGCACTTGTCCGGTTTTTTTTAATAATGAACTAGCTTTTGCCCGTGAATATCGCGGATGCAGACGAAGTCACGGATTAAGAAGTAGCCTATGTCCTTTCATTTACTTCATGCCTAATTTTATCAAAATAGTATGAATTATAGCTCCAATCTAAACTATGATCGATCAGTCGGGTAGTGGATGGGTGATCATTCTTTTCATACCGAGACCCTACCATGCCTCGGATGCACGTAAAGCCCTATCATTCGTTGATCTTTGACAGTCGTTATGGGTAGTCAGAAGGCAGAAAGTCGCAGCCAGTCCTGCCAAGAAGTGTCGGGTTGCAGTAACTGAGTTGTACAGATCAGACAGGGAATCGCTCCATGTAAAACACTGGTATTCAGCTGCAACCACTACAGACTAGAAACGTTTATTTTTTTTTGGTTCGGGTTGGAAAATCATCATGGATGTCGTCCGCCCTGGGGCGGGCGGAGGGATCTGTCAGACTCTTACTGACTAAAAACCACCCCGGTGTTCCATCTCACACCTACGTCGGGGGTTGCAGGAACTGGAGATACTTCCGCGACCCCCGACTGTCGGCCCGCTGTCGCTGGCCACTTCTCTGGTCAAGGGGGAGAGTGAGGTGTTAGGCTCCCCCCCGGACGTCTAAGAGGGGCGCGCGTGGAACACTACGCGCCGCCACCTCGGGTCCTGATGAATGTGGGGGGCGACGACTAGAAACCAACCCCAATTTATTTGGGAAAAGGCCTAGACTGATGATGATGAGTGAATTATGGATTCATATATATTATTTACTGCGTTGGCTATCTTTGGACGTAAAATGCCTCTTCTGATCATAGATACGCAGGACCAGATTATTCGAAAGGAACTCTGCTATAAATATACTGTCAGTGTGGTGAAGCTGTCGACTGCCTCGGACATCATGACTATGGTCGATTCTGTTACATTCAAACAACAACTCGCATCTCACATCGCTTTTCACTCTCACTTCGCATAAGGTTCAAAATGACCTTGATATATTTGACACTTTGAATCGGGTTCGAGTGCGAAGTGACGGGGAAATTACCTTACAGAATGGCACTTCTTACGTCATCTCATGCTTTATCTATCAAAATCTCCCTGTCAATTTAGTTCAACTCGCTGACACACTCGCAAGGGTGGCGCTAGTGTAAATTCGAATTATCAACCGAGTTTTTAGAATGCCAATCAAGAAAATCACAGCGGATTCAGATTCGAAGTTTAGAATGAGGTCTTACAGAATCACACCCCTGCAGTAAGAGTGCAGGCCGAATGGCACGGCATGCCAGCATTAATGATATCTTCCGTCGTGCTGTTGCCACCGCCGGGGTGCCTGCTATTTTAGAACCCAATGGCTTAGCAAGCGACGATGGGAAGAGACCAGATGGGATGACCATAATGCCTTGGGAGTAGGGTAGGCCTTTGGTGTGGGATGCAACATAATGTCGACGTATTTCTTAAACACCTTTCATCATTGCTTTTTTCTGATAAATGGAAAATTACTCTGCTTTGATTTGAAAATTTTAAGTTCGTTTTATCGTCCGCCTTGATATATTCTGTCTATTTCGGCAATAGAACAATATTTGTGTGACCTTTAGATGTTAATTTTGTTATATTTCTGAATTTTCATAGATTGTGGGATTTATAGAGATTGACGGTTTAGTGTAGCAATATAAATGCAACACAAACGAAATAGAGTGTTTTTGCGAAAGTGCAAATGGATCAAGAGAAGAAGAAGTGCAATTTCAATAGTGGATGTATTTAAATACGCCAACATAAGACACTGATATATCCATAAGTAGATACTAAAAGAATTATCATAATCATAAGAAAGATCGCATTCTATTTTTAGTCTTAGAGCGCCTTCAAATTAGACGCAGTGTCGCACGACTGCAGCACTACAGCCGCGCTGCGAGCGCGCGTCTTTTCAACTAGTGGCGGTGCGCACATAATTTTTGTTCAATTTATCGATTCGAAGTCAGACAATTACACCGATTAAATCGAGAAAGTCTTGGGAGGAAATCCATACTAATATTATAAATGCGAAAGTAACTCTGTCTGTTACGTTTTCACAATGAAACGGCTGAACCGATTTTGATAAAATTTGGTAAGACAGGAAATAGGCTACTTTTTAATTCGCTATAACCGACATTCACGCGGACGAAGTCGCGGGCAAAAGCTAGTATGCAATAAATTTAGACTCCAAGGGAAAAAAATAAAGCAAATCATAGAATTCTTTTCTTGACGATCTTAAGTAATTCTGTTTTTTTTTTATCACTGTAACCTTTTACTTTATAAGATTCAGTTCGTTGACTTAAATATAATAACTGCAATTTCCTTCTTTTTCTTTATATAAAATCTTTTATCGTTTTAACAGTAACCCTAAGAGCAGTGTTTCATCAGAGTCCATCGTGAAAATAATATACACTATGATAACACTATGATATTCGAACCTAGTGATAGCAGCGCGCCCACGAAGTATGTTACTTCATGAGCGCGTCCACAGCGCTACACTTTGCGATTAAGGCGACGATATACGCCGGCGACCTTGAGCGACCAGAGAATTGTATACGTTGCGTCCAAAACTCTCAGTTTAGCCGAAGAAAATAAATAAAAGGTAGTATTCTTTAACTTAAAAAAAAAACGTATACTAAAAGATAGATAATAAAGATAGATAATAAAGATAGATAAAAAATTTGACGACACGGTTGGCGCAGTGGCTGAGCGATCGACTGCTGCGCAGCGTGTTGCGGGTTCGATTCCCGCCCAGGGTAAACATTTGTGTGATGAGCACTTGTGTTTGCCTTGTGTCTGGGTGTTGTTTATCTATATATGTATGTATTTACAAAAAAAAAAGTATTTGTGTATTTATATCAGCTGTCTGACACCCATAGTATAGGGTCTCCCTAGTTTGGGGTCAGATGGTCGTGTGTGAAAATGTCCCCACATATTATTATTAAAGATAGTGAAAGTATTGTTTAAATAAACCTGATAGATTTTGTGTGATTATCAATGTGTTGTCCGCGTCAGACACAACTTCACGAGTTTATTAAACTATTTAATATGAACTTAATCAAAAATATTCACATACTAAATGATTAAGCGAATGTTCTAGTTTAACATAATATTTTTTCAAATCATTTACACTACATATTTTGATGTGATTGTCAGATTGAAATAAATAAATAAATAAATAAATAAATATCTTGGGACAACTCACACACGGTCATCTGGTCCCAAGCTAAGCAGAGCTTGTGTTATGGTAACCAGACAACTGATATACATACTTATATAATTTATAAATACATACATATTATAGATAAACACCCAGACACAGAACAAACACTCATGCTCATCACACAAAGTTTGTCCTGGGTGGGAATCGAACCCACGACCTCCGGCTTAGCAGTCAGGGTCAGTGACCACTAGACCAACAGGCCCGTCAAATCTGTAAAAGTCGCTTGTTAGCGCCTTAATTTGAAGGTGCCCCTGTCAAAAATACACCTCTACTTTTCCTACATATTTGACAGTTCTGTCACTGAGACGAGATTGGCTCTAGATTATGAAAAAGTTTATTTAGTATAATTTATCAATCAGTTATCAAAGCACCATTTGAATAAAACGAATCCTATTCTTATTATAACTTGTCGATACGAGTAGGTATATAGATATAGCACGATTTTACCAAAATCACAATTGATTTTCAATTTGTTTCTTTAATTTCTATTAGATCTCAACATAAATTGCTGTTCGTTGTCGCCCTGCCAAGACTCACACTAACATTGTTTTATTTCACATTCAAACAACGCCGCTCATAAACAAATCGTAAAATAAACTAGGAGATAAAATGCAACGGTTACTTTCAATATTGTGTTCTGTTTCCGCAAACGAACACACATCAATATTGTATTCTTCTGTTTTTCAGTGATTTAGTACAGGAATTTATAGTATTTATTTTTACCCAGGTAACCGGAATTCTGTTATAAAAGAGAAGACTAGATAAAAAGTGTATTCCTCACGATAATCAAATTAATATGAATACGCTACCAGAACTAATTGGGAATATATTAATAAATACAATAATTTTAGGAATATACCGTAATCCTGGATCTTTAATTGGTGATGATCAAATTTAGTACTAAATTATTTCTATTAAGTAAAGCTACTATAGCTTAAATGAATACTTAAAAGATAAATTATATTAACAATTACAATGCTTACAATTAAAAAAAATTGAATACTTTATCTACAGTAAGAAATAAATCCAATTCTTTAACAAATAATTATTAAACCGTTAAAAAAATAAAACTATTATATTGTTACGTACCTAATAAATATATTTCCAATACCTGTAATACTTCAAATAATCAATACATCTGTCGTAAATATTTTTATAAGAACTTTGATTGAATTGTAGTTTAATAATCGTGTCAAAGAATTACAGGATAAAATTGAAGACAATATCAAATTCCATTTGATTTAAACATACAAAAGATTTTGTCGATAGCTGCTGAGAGAGTGTAGAACTATTCATGAAACTAGAAGCTGAACCGTGAAACTGCAGTCTTCAGGGACTAAGCAAAAGTTTAGAACCTAGCCTCTATCATATTCATGGGTACTATTGGGTCCCATGTCACTTAATCATTTAGAACTATGCTTTAAACGAATTTCTAATAGGTTTTCTCATCTTTCGTTGCAAAAGGAATTTAATTTTTGGTCCAGACAATAGTTTTGAAATACCTACACGTCGAATTGTTATAAAGACCGAAAATAAGTAAAGGAGCCACGAATATCAAGTGTCACCAGTGTCGCCAGTGTCATATTTATAGTACAGTTAAGACAAGCGCTGATAAGAACTTGGTCTTTAGAAGGAGAACATTGCCAATCTCTGACCAAATAAAAAAATTGAAGCCATCTGCCTTGCCTTTTCTCAACTACAATGTTGGAGTCGTCTTGTAGTCTCTCCTGATGCAGATGATGCATTGGTGGGTTGGTGCATTGGGCTTCTTGCAAGTCATTGCGGAAAGAATGGACACTGACGGTCCCTTCATGGGGTACTGGTCGAAACAACATGTCAGGCGTTCCTAATTTAGTGTGTATGTGTGCGTGTATTATCATTATTATTATTGTATGTTTTATGATTGTTATTTATTAATTAATGAATTCACCCAATTATGGATAATTTATATTTGACTTATGTGATGTATATTTTATCTGAAATAAATAATTTGAATTGAATTAAATTGGTAAAAAAAAGAAAATCGCCTTCAAAAACTAAAAACTGATAAATAACTTTAGCACAGAACACACATTACTTTACTTTCGGAAGTCGGTGGCGCTAGCTTTGTGTTTGTTGGTTTGTATTGCTACCGACTTCCGAAAAGCTTTTTATTTTCCGCTTTTTAGTGTTGCCGTAACATCCAAATCCATTAAGAAACGGCGACACACTTAAAAGAGATTGTAAGTCCTCCAAAGATTGAAGAAACTAAAACGTCGTCTGAGTAATTTTTTTAGGAATTTGTTGATTTTCTCAAAAAAATGTATATAAACATTCGAATTGATAATCTTCTCCTTTTTGAAGTCGGTTAAAAATCAATCACATCACTGGTTTGAAAACGACTACTCGTCTGATTTTTTTACTCTGTTTTTATTGTCTGATAATTTTGCTACTTGGGCAGTTACTGGGTAACACGAAACCCCTTGGTAATACTGGTTGTCAGATTTTCTGACTTCTGACTACTGTCAAAGATCTACGAATGATAGCGGGGCGAACAGCTTTACGTGCTTTTCGAGGTACGGGGGGATCTCGGTATGTTATGGATGGTCACCCATCCATGGACCAACCGCGACAAGCGTAGTTTAACCATGACCAATCGATGTACGGCTTTCCCAAATAAATAAAATATTGCAAATAATTGATTTCTGATTCTGACTCCAACTCTGATTCTGATTCTGACTCTGATTCTGACCATTTACAAAGCCAGTCTTGCCTCTAACAGAATATTGTTTGTAAAAGCTAAGTGAATGGAAGTGAAAAAGAAAAATGTAGACGATCACGTTCCTGCCTTGCGGCTAGCAAGCCGTTTTATGTTTGAACTTTGGCCGCCTCCGTGGTTATTACTAGAAGAAAATATTCTGTGCCGTAGATTCTATCTTCAACATTAGCTAACCTTTAAAATGAAAATACACACTGAATAGATAGGTAGGTAGTGGATATTTATGTGTAAAGAATATTTCTTTAAAATTTTCACGGAAAACATAGTTTTAATTACTTAATAATTTCGTGGGCCTGCGAGCAGTTCATTATGAACCGGGATTGTTTAACTTTTAATCCTCAGAAGTATGTCCTCCTAGTACCACTTGTATAGTTTCACTATTTTTAGATAAGAGAAAATTGTGAAGTAGTAGTCATGTAAGGTTTTATCTATAACGTTATCTTTTCAAGCGTGTAGCGGAAAAATGGACACAGAACACAGAACTGATTGATTGGTTTTTCTAGTCCTGTTCGTAAAAAATCTATTAGTAGGTAGTTTATCTTTCAATATTATGAAGGGCTACAGTGAAGATTCCGAGAACAAGAGTACACGCTACAAGCTTAAGATGACCCCCTCCGTGCCTCGGAAAGCCGTTGGTCACGGCTATCATTCGTAGCCTATCTTTGACAGTCGTTATAAGTCTGATTACTTCGTGGTCCCAACATTGGGAAAAGGCTAGGCAGAAGAACAATATTAATTCCGCGACAACAAGGACATATTTTTATTGATCGTATTTTTATGTTAACCTATATATTTTTTTTGACATATTATTATAGCTTTTAGGCATCAGACATAACTATAGAAGTAGGACATAATATTATTGTGCGAGGCGGGAAGTGCCTCAGCTTGCCAAAAGCCTGTTTCAGGACACATGCCAAAAAGTCTTCTTGTAATAAACGTCCCGGGCAATAAATTATAACTTCCTTTCACTTGACCTCGAGACGAACTCTATACAAGTCATGAAGCCCTGGTACTTCCTGCCCATAACAACAGTGAGCTCGCTGAGCTCAGTGAGCCACGTTGATGGCTTGTAAAGTATGGAATGTGCACAATAAACGACTCGTAACTTTATTTCATGACCTATTGGATGACGCCAACAAGTAACGTTTTCTTACGCTCAGCTGGTTACGTCATTGGCGGCAACTTTAGTTAATTGTATTAATATTTATTGTGATTTACTTTACTGCAAGGACCCTATTTTATTATGTAAGGTAAGGTGGCATAATTTGATTAATATCAATTGAATTGAAAATGGTGGCTGGTTGTGACATAAGCGACAAATAGAGGTGTAACGTCAAATACGCAAAACCTGAAAATAGTTTGATTAGAATAACGAGCAGAATCAATTGAACCACTTTTTAATATAGGTCACATTTTTCAAAAAATCTTTATTATACGTGTTGCCCTGTCTATTTATTAATAAGTCAAGCCATCACGTGCGCAAATCTGCCAAAATAGGTAAACAAACACAAATGGTTGTCGTCCAATTTAAATTTTCTCATACGCGTGATAATAATAGTTCTTATTTCAATGCAAATACCTTGGTAAAACTAAAACAGCACATAAAACCTTAATTTTTTTTAATGTTTTTTTTTCTTTCAGAATTAGGTTCATTGAATTAAAAATCATTTGGGGTGTCTGAGGTTTTGCGTGTTTAACGTTACACCTTGTATAATCTATATCTATACATATGATAAAGTCGTAACGAGTCTATACTAATATTATAAAGAGGTAAAATTTGTTTGTAAGTTTGTATGTAGGGGATAATCTCCGAAACTACTCATCCAATTTCAAAAATTCTTTCACCAATAGGAAGCTACGTTATCCCTGAGTGCTATAGGCTATATTGCATTATCAAAATTTTAGGGATCCTTGAGAAAAGTCACGCGAACGAAGTCGCGGACTAAGTGCTAGTACCTATCTGATATATAGGGCATACACGTTACAATATTGGTATACTTGCGCAAGTTTAGACTGAAACGTGCCCAAATTACTAGTTAGGCAAGTACTATTGAACATACGTACTTACATAGCAGAACTATGTAGACTAGTTGTTTCTAATTAAGTACCATTATTAATAATCTCCTGCCCGAATTAAGTCACGGCCGCAAATAATCATGGCAGGATTTGTACTAAAAAAATTAAGATGTTTAGAGAAGTTGAAATTCTAATTCTTATATTCTTGGGTACCTAAAGAGTATATTCAGGCATTTACAATATTTTTAAAATCTCACAAAAAGAAGTTAATACTTTAACGAAAATCATTGTTTCAGAACGAAACGGCGACTGACAGTAACAGTTACACTGACAGACGCTGTTTCGCAGTTACTACATTGAAATTGCATTGTTTTTTTCGAAGTAATATCACAAATAATTATTTTTTTATTCACACCCTTGTCACATCACTTGTCTGACAATTTTATAGATCCTTAAACATCGGTAGTCACTTTCTTTTTTTTTATTAACGCAAAAAGGGCATCGCTATGAAACAAAAAGTGTTATTTTCATTTCGTAATATTTTAATTAAGCTGGGGTTTAAAAATATGCTCAGTATATCAATCTACTCCTGGTAATGTATTCTTCATATTGGAAAATATTTTAAACCCTCTAAATTACTTTTTTTTCATACAAATGAATGTATGAGTCTCGCCATGATTCTTTCAATTGAGACAAGAAAATTTTGTAGTGCACAAGTGTGGGCGCAAACGCAGGGTGCACTCACTCTTTCTCAACTGTCAGTCCGGTCAAACGGGGAGAGATAATATGGCCACAAAGTACGTGAGGCTGCGGCGCGCCCGAGCAGAGAGACCACTCAGAACAAACCGCCATTTTTGGTCACGCACACATTGACATTACTTATATAGGCATTCTCAAGCAGTTTCAAGCAAACTCAAACTCAAACTCAAAATCATTTATTTCAAATAAACCATTTACAGGTACTTTTGAATTGTCAGAGTCAGTCAGTCAGAAAGTTGAAGCTAGTTGCTCGTTCCAAACAGTAGGTTTCTATGGAGAAGAAAGAGCAAGAAACTCCATGAACAACACTCTTTTAAAATCAATAATATGTTACAAATTTCGGTTACATCATTCATATTGAATCTAGGGTACAATGTGAGAACAATGTAACAAGTCGTGTACGTTAAAAGAGGTTTAGATAAAAATATAATCATAATAAACAATTCAAAATAAAATTAGAATAACCGAGGCAGCTAAGAGATGACCAGTCCCAACCAACGGCGCCCGTTCACGAACATGACGCACGGATCGGCATCATTTAACTCAACCATTTTGAAGGGAACCGAATGATCCAACACGCGCGCCACCGTCAGCGAGACATTCCAGTGAGCATGACATACTCCCAACCGCCAGGGCACATTCAAGTCAATGAAAGACATACCTCGTAAATGGTAGCTTTAAATGACATAGTGCTCACATGTATGTGCTATGAAAAAATTATATAATACTAACACATTGAGTTTATACAAGCAGTCTTCAGTCTCGACTGTCACGTGTTGTCTAAATGAATAAATGAGAGACATTGACATTTCATGACGAACAGGAAAATATTGTTATAAAAAAAATGCAAAGAGTTCCAACCAGTGTCAATAAAATTTCATATTATTACGAATAAAACCTACAAAGTCAATACTGTAGCAGAACTATGAGTTTGGCAAGTTTAGGTAATTATTTTGGTAGATAGCGGGAGCGGTCCTTATTATTTATTTATTTATTCACACTTCATGCACAAAGGTACAAAGGCGGCGGCCTTCTGTAATCTCTATATTTTGTGATATGGCGCAGACTCAACGGTACGTGCTTTCCGAGTCACGTGGGTGTCACACCACCAACTTCGAAACTTCGAGGTGCTACTGAGAAATTACTAATGGAATATGTTTTTACTTCACCACTCTTGATTGACTGGTAGAGAATACCTAAGAATAAAGGAAACACAAAGTGAAAGAATAACAAATCCATTCATCCTCACAAGCTTTCGTTTTTATAATAGTAATATAACTAATTACGTACTTACTAATTACTGTAATTAAAATGAATTTCATCATCATCATCATTTCAGCCGAAAGACGTCCACTGCTGGACATAGGCCTCCCCCAAAGGGGGGGTTTTGCCATAATCGCCACGCTTGGCAGGCGGGTTGGCGATCGCAGTATGGTTGTTACAAATGCACAGAGAACGCTGCTGCAGGTTATCAAAAAAAAAAAAAAAAAACAATTTATATCGATAGTACGAGACTTTAAGATACTGTCCATTTTAGAACGAGGTTCTTTCGAAGTCTTAAACTGAGACCTACTTATCTGACTTTTTACAGCCCTTAGGGAGACCGATGCTGAAGATAGCGCAGTACAAGATGCTCTGCATTCAATTAATATAATCCCTAATCGCCTTAACTTCGACTGGCGAACAATGAAGAGGTACCCTGAGTTGGTAAGGTGTCTATTTCATAAAATTAGTAGAACCTAGGTTGTAAGTACAGGAAGACTTTAAGATAAAACAAAGCTTTTTCTGCTGTTTTCACTGTATTATAGGTATTCATATTAAGGTAGGGTTCATGGTGATAATCTATATAATTGTATCTAATTCGTGGACAGTCTGTCAGATCAATTTAAAACGCTTGAAGCAGTATAGCAAATATTTGTATAGTCTATAGGTAGTTGTTTTGGATCTGGTAGTTTGAGTATGTGAGTTTATATGTTTGTAAACGCACCCACGATTCACGATAAAGAAAAGTTAACATTTAAGAATCAATAGACCAAATAAATAAATGATTTATGACCAACCATGTAGCAGTGATAGCAGTAAAGGCTCAATATAACGATAGAGTAGTAATTTAAATGAATATTTTCATATAAAACTTGGTCCTAAATTTCTTGCTATGCCAGCAATGATATTTCATTCGAGCATAGAAATACCAGCACGCAGTACCAAACACGTAATCATTTACCCGTGTGATCGATCAAAAATACCCTTCTGTCTACTATGACATGAATACGGCGCGATAAATCAGCGTCAAATCGCTTCCATCGACGCGCGAACACGTTTGGAGCGAAGTGGTTCAGAGCGATTCACGTAATGTACTGCGTGTTTGTTCAACAAAACGTTTAATTGAATGTTAACTGGTGCGTGAGTAATCGGTTGTGGGAATGTCGGGTGTTAAGTAGAACTATAGGACTAGACACCAATGCTCCGCGATTTTTAAGGAGAACACTTTTTAGGAGCTCTTCTAAAAGAGCAAATCACTGTTTGCATAACAAAATAAACCTGAGCGGTCAATTCGTCATAATTCCCTATACAAACGCTCGTACGTAATTTTTTTTAATTTTTTTTATTTATTATATTATATATTGCGTTATAACAAAATATTCCTCCAGATATTTTCAACACACGGCTATCTTGTGGTTTTTATCTAGATTGTATGTAATAAAAAAATAACTTTATTGAGAAACGAATTTAGAAAAACATTTGAAAATTAGTATATTTGTGCTAATTTTACCTGAACTTTGGTCGTTCATAATGTACTCATACATTGAAAAGTATGATTAAAAAAAAGAAAACCAACTTCAAAACCTGAAAAGCTAAAGTTATTTATCACTTTTCAGATTTAGAAATCGGTTTTCTTTTTTTTTTTGAAAAACTCTTTATTTTCCGCTTTTTAGTACCGGTCAAATGCTGTAACATTGCCTACATTCTAAAAAGTTAAATTATTGCCGCTGAGAAATGTTTTTTGCCATACAGATAGCCGATTTGCTTTTAGTAATACCATAGACAGCAAGAGCCTTTCTCAGCGGCAATTATTTAACTTTTTAGAATGTAGGCAATGTTGAGCATGTAGGCAATGTTACAGCATTTGACGGTATTGCCTTAACATCCAAATCCATTAAGAAACGGCGACACTCTTAAAACAGTGATTTTAAGTCCTCCAAAGATTGAAGGCACTAAAACACCTTTGTATTTTTTTTGGGATTTTGTTGATTTTCTCAAAAAGAGCTGAATCAATTTTGATAAAATTTATTTGGTACCATTTCGGAATAAACGCCTTTCGAACAAAAAAGAATTTAGCAAATCCGTCTATATATGACAGAGTTATACCCATACATAAAAAAATATATATTTAAACATCCGAATTGGTAACGTCCTCCTTTTTGAAGTCGTTTAAAAAGTAAATAAAACATCGTTATAGAAACATTTTTACTAAAATACTGGGAAAAGGGCCCTCTTAATCCAAGTGCATACACGTGTTTACAATACCAACAATTAACATATTTGTGTATTAGTCTTAGTTATAAGCCGAAGGGTTCATTTGAACCCACGACCTCTTAATGACCGGATAACTCCGAAACTAAAGCGACTATTGTCACAGTTTGTCCCTTGTCAGACGTGTCGTACGACATCGCGTGATATAGCACTACACGTGCCGATGGATATTTTCGACTACAGTACGAGTAGACATAGGGATGAACGTAACGTGTTTATTGCTGACTTGTTCACATTTGTCAAAACTTTTGTTTAGTTTTCACTCGTGAACAGCAGTTCTGTGCAGGGAAATGTTATGTCAAATAATTTTATAGGCTTTTGCTATTTCTGTCAGCCAATCGTGAGTCAATCAATTCACAGAGAACCTCTAATGCGACTTTTTCAATTGATATGTAGTTTCTTGGTACATCACTGACATGAAAAAAAAACCGCGAAAAAAGTGCGAGTCGGACTCGCTCACCGAGGGTTCCGTACAAATTTGTAGGTACAGAACCATACTAATATTATAAATGAGAAAGTAACTCTGTCTGTTACGCTTCCACGATGAAACAGCTGAACCGACTTTGATGAAATTTGGTACGAAAACAGCTTGAACCCTGGGAAAGTACATAGGGTACTTTTTAATCCGGGACTTTGTCTGCATCCGCGATAACCGACATTCACACGGACCAAATCGCGGATAAAAACTCGTTATAAATAAATATTTTTATGATTTAATATCGGAATAATGTATAGTTTGCAAACTTTCCTCTATATTTATAGTATGAGACGATATTACTTGCCAAATTTCATAGTTCTAGGTCAACGGAAAGTACCCTACAAATTTTGATTCCCGTAAGAGTGTCGAAGTACGTTTTTTGCGAAATAATCGGCCGTATCTTTTTAAGTCAAAGGGGACTTGCATCGTGAGTCTGGCTAACTTGCGTCGCGTGACGCACCTCCCTTGCGCAAGCATGTGTTTGTGTGTACGCCTTTAACGAGCTATTTCTAGTTTGTTGACGTGTAGTTGTCGTAAATCACCAGAACCGATCTGTACTCTTTATTACACAATGAACCGACGAATTTGCGTTGTTTTTGTCTATTCCATACTAAAATTATAAAGTAACTCTGTCTGTTACGCTTGCACGTCGAAAAGGCTGAACCGATTGTGATTAAATTTTGTACGAAGATAGCTTAAGCCCTGGGAAAGGACATAGGCTAGTTTTTAAACCGCGACTTTGTCTGCATCCACAATAACCGTCATTCACGCGGGCAAAAGCTAATAGGCTACAGGTATATCAAGATGACAGTCAGTTGGTATTCGTAACTTCTTGTATATGTTTCTGTAGACTGTATTCTTGCTGTTAGCTTGATTAAAACGACTTGATTAATACTCTTTTTATCAACCGACTTCAAAAAAGGAGGAGGTTATCAATTCGTCTGTTTTTTTTTTTATGTTTTTTACCTGATTTCTTTGGACTGTGTGAACCGATTTTGATGATTCTTTTTTTATTTGAAAGCTAGTGCTTCCCGTGTGGGCCCATTTTTGGTCCAGTTCTGACAATGGCATCCATAAGAAAACCGTATAAGTCTTAAATTTGCATTAAGTATGTGCGCGATTTGTTACGCGATTTCTCCGGCAAACGTAAATCGATTTTAAAAATTCTTCTTTTATGGATAGGGTATGCTTCAGGGGTGGTCCTATATAAATTTTATCGAAATTGATTCAGCACTTTTTGAAAAATCAACAAATACCCAAAAATTTTACTTACACGACGTTTTAGTTTCATCAATCTTTGTAGTAGTTAACTTTCAATCTCTTCTTAATAGATTTGGATGAGAAGGAGGTACTAAAAAGCGGAAAATAAAAAGCTTTTTACAAAAAAGACAACCGCCTACAAAATTCAAAGTCGGTGGCAATACAAAACAACAAACAGAACAAAGCCACTGAATTTCGAAACTAAAGTCAATGTGTGTTCTGTGCTAAAGTTATTTTCCACTTTTTAGTTTTTGAAGGCGGTTGTCTTTTTTGTAAAAAGCTTTTTACTCACTGAGAGGTACACGTTAATCAGGTTAAAACACACAACGCACCTCGATAGCTAGCGGAAGTTCTAACCAACGGATCTTGACGTTTATTGTAACACAGACTAAAAATAATAACCCTGTGTTGCCATAAACAGGTATAAATCTAATATTTTATATGTTTACTTTTAAACTGGGAAATTATTTTGTTGGTCAAGGTGAACTAATGCAAAAACCGGGAGTCCGTGCTACCGTATAATCGTACCTAAACATCGAGCACAAAACGTTGAAAAGACATGTTTTTTGTGTGGGGGTTCCCATACAAGAAACATGATTTTATATTGTCAAAGTCAAAGTCAAAGCATTTATTTCAACTAGACCATCTAAAGGCACTTTTAAATTGTCAAAGAGTTAGTCTGAAAAATGAAGCAAGTTGCTCGTTCCAAAACGTAGCGTAGGTCTCTATGGAGAAGAACGAGCAAGAAAATCCACGGACACTCTTTTAAATCAAGTTTTTACAAAATACTGATTACATTATTCACGTTACTTCTATATGTGATAACAATGCAGGTAACTTGTAACTTCTACGGTAGGTAGCTCCTTAATTTTTAACTTTTATTTATTACTAGCGGGCCCGGCAGACGTTGTCCTGCCCTGAAAATTGGTACAAAAATCCAGGTCCAGCCTACCCTACCCCGCCTACCTACCTACTTACCTACCCTACCTACCTTGTTTCCACTCGACACAGCAATTTGGCTCTTCGCAGTGGAGAGATAGGTACCAGGGTGACATAGCTAAGTACTACTAAGTTATGCGCTCCTAGTACCAGGGTGACATACATCTAAGAAGTCCTACAAATCGACTGCAGCGCCACCTACCGGATCCAATTGTGAATTTAAACCATTCTCAAATCTACTGGAACACACACAATTAATTTTATCAAAATCGGTCCAGGCGTTTAGGAGGAGTTCACTTTCATACACACGCACAGAAGATTTTTATATATAAGATTAGTCGTTTTAGAGGCCATAGTGATACACACTCAGCAAAAATTTCAAATATCTACCAATTACAGTGTGAAAGATACAACCCGCTGACAGACAGTCTGTGGAACAGCGTAGGCTCAGTAATAGGGTCCCGTTGGGCTCCCTTAAAAGTAAATAAGTACTCCTTACTACTATGGCACATTGTGTCGGCTCAAGCTACCCAAGAATAACTCATGGCGCTCATACCATGGTGTAAAAGATTCATCATTAAACCGGTCGGTATACCTACTGAGACTGATAGATCCAGGGAAAATGACACACCATTCGAATACTGATCTAATTATGTTGATAGTAGAGCGTATTACTGTTAAACTATCTAGTTGCAGCCAGGGCCGGATTATCCTTAAGGCAGATAAGGCCTCATAGGCCAGGGGGGCCCGCACGGCGAGAAATAATAAATTGAAAATGTTGAAAACGTAATAAAGTATGACAAAATATGTATTTTAGGAAGTTAGAAAAAGGGTAAATAGGCCCTGAGAATTGCGTTACTTAGGGGCCCCGACATGGTTAATTCGGCCCTGGTTGCAGCCATGCAAAAGAACACGCTAGAAATAGTTTTCTAGTGTAATTTAGACACGTTTCGCTACATCCAGAGGAAAACAGTTTTTTTACTAAAGCAAAAATTACTAATATATTTTCCTTTTTACTAGCAAACGCGGCTCGTTTTGCTAGCGTCGTTTAATTATAAAAATACTGTTATTTACATCTAAGTATGTTGATTGCTGAACATTTTACGGCTCGTTCCAAACTCTAATTAACGCGACTGAAATAGTTTTTTTTTAAACAATTTACCGCACACTCACTGGAAATGTTATTTGATGTTTAAGTACAAATTAATTTGTGTTGGTATATTGGCTAGGTATGTAAGAAGTTCGTGGCTTAGTAACGGACGGACTCGGTCATGGTTAAACGCTTACCGCGGTCGGTCACTAGATGGGTGACCTTCCATTTCATAACGAGACCTCTCCGTGACTAGGAGAACACGTAAAGCCATTAGTCCCGGCTGTCGTTTGTAGATCTTTGACAGTCGTTATTGGTAGTCAGAAGTCAGAAAGTCTAACAACCAGTCAGACTTACCCAGTAACTGGGTTGTGGAGGTCTGACAGGCGGTCGCTCCATGTAAATAATATGATAATAATAATTCATTTATTTCAGGCTGCATAGGCCCACAGAAAAATAGCTTAATAATAATAAATAATAATAAAATCATTTATTTTCAGGTAACAAAGACCCATAGAAAAATACCTTAACATAAGTATACATATAACAATATAAGAATTGTGATAGTAAATAAAACTTAAAACTATATTAGTATCACTTAGGGCGGGTTGCTTCAACTAACCATTACTTATCAAATCAAAAAATTCAAATTCAAATGATTTATTTACTGACCGGGCGCAAAAATGGCGCTAACTATCGTCAAATCAAAAAAATGGGTTGTTTCACAAAATCATACGTCAAAAAGTTACTATTACCATAACCGACCAGTCAACGTAATTTTGTCCGTATGTAACGTTAACCGACTGGCCGAAACGGGCGGGTTGTTTCAAATAGTCGGTTAACGTTACATACGGACTTTCTGAGTCCCGGCTGTCGTTTGTAGATCTTTGACAGTCGTTATTGGTAGTCAGAAGTTAGAAAGTCTAACAACCAGTCAGACTTACCCAGTAACTGGGTTGTGGAGGTCTGACAGGCGGTCGCTCCATGTAAATAATATGATAATAATAATTCATTTAACCATTACTTATCAAATCAAAAAATTCAAATTCAAATGATTTATTTACTGACCGGTAATAGTCAAAAATGGCGCTAACTATCGTCAAATAAAAAAAAGGGATGTTTCACAAAATCATACGTCAAAAAGTTACCATAACCGACCAGTCAACGTAATTTTGTCCGTATGTAACGTTAACCGACTGGTCGAAACGGGCGGGTTGTTTCAAATAGTCGGTTAACGTTACATACGGACGGTTAAAAAGTTACTGTGACTGATTAACGTACGTTAAATGTAACGGGTTGTTTCATGACATAAAAATCCGTCAGTTAAAGTTATTCAAAAAGAGATTCCATAATATTTTGACGTTTGAAGTAGCTGTTTGACAACACAAAATTACGTTGACTGGTCGGTTATGGTAATAGTAACTTTTTGACATATGATTTTGTGAAACAACCCATTTTTAAGATTTGACGATAGTTAGCGCCATTTTTGACTATTACCGGTCAGTAATGGTTAGTTGAAGCAACCCGCCCTTAGTTGTACTAAGTCTTTGTGCGTTCCGGTAGCATTAGTCGGCGAAAGCGGCGGAATACCACATCCTGTGGCCAAAAGCTTTCTTCCAACACCTGATGCAGGTAGCATGTTGGTATGCATGTTGTTGTTGTTGTGGTGGCATATGGTGGTGTTTTGGACTTACACAATTAGAAGGAAAAGAACTGCTTCTTTACTTACTAGAGTGCGTGGCAGTTCCAAGAGCATTCTGAAGGCCCTAGCTGATCAGCTGGATGCCCCAATTTTAAGGCATTTTGTAAATGTTTTGGTGCGACAAGGACAACCTTGTCGTTCATCTATACTAATATTATAAAGCTAAAGAGTTTGTTTGTTTGGGTGAACGCGCTAATCTCAGGATCTACTGGTTCGAATTTAAAAATTCTTTTTGTGTTGGATAGTCCATTTATCGAGGAAGGCTATAGGCCCATGCGAAGCCGGGTCGGGTTGCTAGTAATTTATATGTCTGGTGGTGTGTGGTTCTGTTTATGTTACTAACCCGTAGATTAGGTTATTGTTTGTTTCAAACAATTGGATCTAAGTAGTCAAATAAATAAACGTATTATTATTATTATTACGTCATAGACAACTCACAAAACGCTTACAATAAAAATGAATTAAAACAGTGTAGCGGAAATATTAATATTTTGGCCTGTCGGTAATTAAATGTAGGTAGGTAAAATAATAGGCACATTCCCATTCAAAACAACATTCGCTGTGTTTAACGCTTCTGCGCGATGAGCAAACTGCAGGACAGGCATTACAAAAGGCTTACCACGGAGGATTACTAGAACGTCGCGAAGGGAGTGTTTGAACAGCGCTTATCAGAACCCCCAGTCGAGTGTTCGTTGCCTTTGTTGTTACATCGTGTTGTTAAGTAGTGATTATGTGAGATCAGAGAAGTTCAATGTGTTAACAGAATAATATTATAGTACTGTGGCAATTATGATGCAATAGCCATTATATAGGGTGACTGGTAATTAGTGTACGATACTTAAACACGTGATTGTGTTCATGATAACAAACAACTTTCCCGAAGAAAAAATGTTTTTTGTACTGGTTCACTTTTATCACAACTGCCGTATGAAATTCACGCGCGCGCACGCCTGTGACCTAAAGTGAACAAGTACAAAAAAAAAATTCTTCGGGAAAGTGGTTTGTTATCATGAACACAATCACGTGTTTAAGTATCGTACACTAATTACCAGTCACCCTATATAATATACTCTATGGTTAGAATATTCGGCAAGCTTCTAGAATAAGTTCAAATCGTAGCTATGATAGTTTGATATACAAAGACAGAAGGCTGTTAGACCGAGGAGCCGTAAAGGCTTGGTCATGTATTTCGTCCTCTAATTTATATATTATCCTTTGGTTATATATAATGTCTAGATGGAGCGTCAAGTGCACGCAAACGTGTCAAAAAGTGTCAGCCAACTATTGGCTGACAAGTGCTTATATAATCAAAGCCCAAATGCGTACTAATAATAATAAATGATTAATATATGTATAATAATATTAATTTATGTATAATTATATACATAATTGCTTATATAATCATTATTTACGCACACAGAGACGTAGATGCACAGTGTAAAACGACGCCTGCACGCACACATACTTGAAATTGTTGACTCGTTTTCTTTGTTATGATTGTAGGGCGACGCTCCATCTAGACATTATATAGTCAAAGATATTATCTTAATATAGTCTACTAAAAGTTGCTCATACGTTTTATTTAACGTAGGTTAGATCCCAGACGTAGAGTACGTTACAGTACTGACATGTGATCAAGTTTGGATGTTTAATTTCAGTTATGTGCATGCATACCTAGATATATTTTTTCTTTACTTCAGAGGTTCAATGGATTTTTATTTTATTGTAATAAGAAGCAAGTAAGAATATCTGAATCTCAACAACTTATTACAGTTTTACACACCAATTTAAAATTAGTTTTAAAATAGACGCGCTATTGCCCGCGGCTTCGTTTAGCGGATTCAAAATTTTATTGATAATTCAATATAGCCTCAGAGTAAACATAGCGTGACTCTGAGTGTTATTAGAGTTTATGCCATAGGCGAATTTTCGCCAATCCATCAAAGTCAAAGTCAAAGTCAAAGTATCTATTTCAATTAAACCATTTACAGGCACTTTTGAATTGTCAAGGAGTCGGTCAGTTAGTCAGAAAGTTGAAGCTAGTTGCTCGTTTCAAAACGTAGGTAGGTCTCTATGGAGAAGAACGAGCAAGAAACTCCACGGACACTCTTTTTAAAATCAGGTTTTTACAAAATACTGCTTACATTATTCTTGTTGCTTCTATATGTGAAAACAATGAAGGTAATCTAGAAATACAGAACATAAAAAATAATCAAGATAAAAACCATGGCATGACAGGCAGTTAAGAGTTGACCAATCTCTACTGACAGCGCCCGTTCACGAACATGACGCGTGAATCAGCACCATTCAGCTCAACCATTTTAGAGGGAGCCGAATGACCCAACACACGCGCCACCACCAGCGAGACATTTGAGTGAGCATGACAATTCTCTCAACCGCCATGCTCATTTAAGTCAAACACATAATAATTTACTTAAAATATGGCACCATGGTACTCACATTTACAAAATTGAAATAATGCTCCTAAATTATACAAAACTAAGGTTTCCAATGTTTCTAAAATGTCGAAAAAGTAATTAAAATAAATATTTGTGTATAATAATAACGATACTCGTTACTCATGTCAATAAAAAAAAAAATCGGTAGGAAACAACATTCTTCCAATTAGGAAATTCCCTAAACTGCCTGTGGAGCAGGACCAGCATTTTCCATCCATACCTACTTCCGTACTAATAATATAAATGCGAAAGTAACTCTGTCTGTTGTCCGTGTGGTGTCGGACGTAAAGAATAGCACGATCCCATATCTTCCCGTGGGTGTCGTAAGAGGCGACTAAGGGACTTACCAGAGAATGGGCAGCAGCGTTCTCTGTGCCTTTGTAACAACCATACTGCGATCGCCAACCCGCCTGCCAAGCGTGGCGATTATGGCAAACCCCCCCCCCTTGGGGAGGCCTATGTCCAGCAGTGGACGTCTTTCGGCTGAAATGATGATGATGAACTCTGTCTGTTACGCTTCACGACGGAACGTCTAACTATCTAGTTTAGATAATAGTAATCTAGACGACAACATTTTCAATTTACCTCGAGATTTCGTACAAACTCAAGACATGAAGCGACTTACAAGCATCATAAGCACTTTTCTTCGGAATCTTGAAAGAGTAACGGTATTTGTGCATCGTCCCACACTGTTGACACGACGCGCGCCTCTCGTGTGCACAGCATCCCAAGAGATATGGAGCACTCTTCATATTCACAGTTAACAAAGTTTTTATAAAATAGTGACGCTTTTTTTTGTAAAAAAATATTGCTGCAAATATTACTCTTTCATTTGTAAGTACAACAGTGCTATTCTGTTACAATCTCGCTCGGTGAACACCTAAGTGAAGTGAGACGTCATCCGATTGTAGTGCTTTGTGAATCCTTAGCATCGGAACAGATGACAGCTCAGTTCACCTATACCCTGTTCAGAATAAGATTAGAGATTTACACAAACCTTTTTTACAGTCCGTTCAACCGATATTGACTTATATTGCGTTGGTAGCATGACAAATGGCAACTGACTGCAGATGCCATTTGTCATGCTACAAACAGTTGTTATTGTAACCACTTTTTTGTCTCTAATGTCATCCTTAAGTCTACTGAATAGAAGTCAAAATCGGTTGAAGGGACTGTAAAAAAGGTTTATGTTTATGTCTAATGTTATTGTGAACAGGGTATAGGTGTTCACCGAGGGATATTGTAATAGAATAGACATACAGTATATCTATTCTGTTACAATCTCCCTCGGTGAACACCTAGGTGAAGGAGCTGTCATCAGTCCCGACGCTAGGGATTTACACACGCACTACAACCGTATGACAGCTCATCTCATCTAGGTGTTCACCGAGCGAGATTGCAACAGAATAGCAGTGCTGATGTAAGTTTTTCAGCGACACGCCGTGGTTTTGCACGGGTGCAATGTGAAAACTATATGTATAAACTCTCATCTTGAACCGCTCTATCTATTGATGGAAACCACATTAAAATCCATTGCGTAGTTTTAATGATTGAAGCGTACAGAGGGACAGACGACGGGAAGCGATTTTGATTTCAACCGACTTCAAAAAAGGAGGAGGTTATCAATTCGAATGTTTGTATTTTTTTATTTTTTTTTTATGTATGTTCGGGCATAACTCTGTCATATAACAGATTTGCAAAATTCTTTTTTGTTCGAAAGGGGTTTATTCCGAAATGGTCCCATATAAATTTTACCAAAATAGATTTAGCCCTTTTTGAGAAAATTAGCAAATTCCCAAAAAAATACTTTTACGCTTTAGTTTCTTCAATCTTTGGAGGATTTACAATCTCTTTTTGTGTGTCGCCGTTTCTTAATGGATTTGGATGTTAAGGCAACACTAAAAAGCGAAAAATAAAAAGTTAAAAAAAAAAAAAGAAAACCGCCTTCAAAAACTAAAAAGTAAGACACACATTACTTTACTTTCGGAAGTCGGTGGCAATACAAAACAACAAACTCAAAGCCACCGCCACCGACTTCCGAAAGTAAAGTAATGTGTGTTATTTAACACTTTTTAGTTTTTGAAGGCGGTTTTCTTTTTTTATACTATGTAGAAGTAGTGAAGGATATGTTCATGGCATGTTTATTAGTGTTGTAGCTGTCCTCACATATGTATTCCTAGTACAGTCGAACAAGCTCATTGGTTTACAGGCAAAAATATTCATCTTTCTACTACACTCACAATATTTTATTTTATTTCATTGTTTTGTCTCGGGCACGTAGGTATCCCTGGTAAAAACCTACATGCTCAATATAAAGCAAATAAATTAAATATTGTTATTGTAGCAGAAAGATGAATATTTTTGCCTGTAAACGAATTAGCTTGTTCGACCGTACCTATTATAAATATTTCGGTGATCCAAAATATAGACTAGGTATTTGAAAATCTCGATGGGCAATCGAGTTTTTAAAAAAGGTTTAAAGTATTATAACTTGCTTCTGACCGCGAAGTCGTCGGCGTATATTTCATATAGTTCAGCCAAAGTCCTAAACTACCACATCTATTAAATGATAACAATCCTATGTGTTAAGCTAAATCAATATCTCAATGTTAGCCAAATTTCAGCTAATTCTGTTCAGCAGTATGAGCGTGAAAGAGTACCAAACGTTTACCCATTCTCGCAAACTTTCGCATTTATAATACTAGCTTTTGCCCGCGACTTCGTCCGTGTGAATGTCAGTTATCGCAGATATATGGCTATGGTGACACGGTTGGCGCAGTGGTTGAGCGATCGACTGCTGCGCTGCGTGTCGCGGGTTCGATTCCCGCACGGAACAAATATTTGTATGGCCTACAGATAACTATTCCGGGTCTGACTGTTTGTGTATGTGAGTTTATGTTTGTAAACGCACCCACGACACAGGAGTAATTCCTAGTGTGGGGCAACGTTTAGAAAAAAAAAAGAAAATGATAAAAAAAAGTTGCAGACGAAGTTGCGGATTAAAAAGTTATAATAGCTTTAAAATAAATAGCTAATTAGCTTATGTCCATCCCCAGGGTTCAAGCTATCTTCACAATAAATTTCATCAAAATCGGTTTAGCCGTTTCATCGTGAAAGCGTAACAGACAGAGTTACTTTCGCATTTATAATATTAGTAAGTAAGTATGGAGTATGGATATGGATTATTATAGTAAGGTTGCTACTGATTTTACTGATTTTAAAATAGAACTTAAATCTCTTAATTGTTTAAGGAAGGAAAACTTCGATAAACCAATGTAATATCAAAATGTTGAAGTGATTTCCTACAATCTATATTGCGGTGTCGGTCTCCTGGTCTAAACATCGTATTGCTAAACTTTGGACAGATTCGCCAAATAAGATTAGAACATAAAGTGGGTCGTTCCACTTGTTTGGCGTCTGTTAAACTTTCATAAGCGATCGCTTTCCGCGTTACTGGCAATCGCTAACCGAGCCAAATGTTCATAGCGGATTTTCACAGAGGTTTTCATTTTCTGAAATGAATTCGAAAAGGTTTTCATGACAAAAGATAAAAGATACGGACCAATACGGACTTACTTGTTACAATTTCCTTTTTTTTTTTCAATTTATCCGGGGTCCCACAGTACGCTTTTGTTTTGTGAAAATGAAAATGAATGTAGGATAAGACAAAAAAAAAATACCAAAATCATTTTATATAAAACCACTGTTGAAAGACTGCAGTTTCAATATCTATCAACATACACTAGTCATATTTTTTTATTTATTAGTTAGCAGGCCTCCCCCGAGTCTTTCTTATTCTTTTCTTGCGCCACCTCTAACTAGGTCTCGCAGTGAGAACTAGGTCATCTCGCCACCTCCTGGGTCGACCTAGATACAGCCATTACCTACCTAACTGCTAATATCCTATACTATGAGTCGCAGAAAAAATGTTAAATTCATAGATAAAATATTAACTGATAATAGGTAATCATACTGTATTAGTGCACCAGTTCCGTGTCACCTGAGTCCACAGTCTACGGCAGACATGTCCTAAGATAGTAAGACGAGGTCGTGGCAGGGCACGAAGGAGATGGCTATGGCGGGACGAACTGGACCGATTCCTTCAAAACTAAAGAGATGAAGCTTGAACAGGGTCGGGAAAGATGGAAGGCATGGAGGGAGGCCTTTGCCCAGGCGTGGGACAGAATAGGCTATAAAAAAAAGGTAATGATCAGTCACAAAAATAAAATTAAACAAACACCATTATTGGTAATAGGCCGTGTGGTGCCGGGCGCGAATAGCACCACCCCATTTCTACTCGTGGGTGTAGTAGAAGGCGACAGAGGGATATTAACCAGAGGATGGGCAGCAGCGTCCTTCTGACTACCATATAACACGTACTGCGATCGCCAACAAGCATCGGTCAAGTATGGCGATTACGGCTGAACCCCCCCTTGGGGGAGACCTATGCCCAGCAGTGGGCGTCCAAAGGTTGATATGATGATGATTATTGGTAAGTACTTACGCTGTCATGCACTGCATGTCACACCTAGTAACACATCTTTACCTATTCGTGTTTACTTGATTGGTGCTAGATGTTCTTGTGATCGCCTACGTACAGTCAGCAAAAGAGATAGGTATGTAGGTCATCGGAAATGGTTTAAGTTTACTTTGAAATCGATGGATGTTTTCGAATGAAATTTAATTAAATCATTGCAATATTTATTTTCTATTAAATTTATTTTATTTTATTCAAAAACATCCATCGGTTTCTAAGTAAATTTTAACTATACCTGTAGGTCGATTCTGTAAAAATCAAACAACAACTCGCATCTCACATCGCTATTCACTCTCACTTCGCATAAGGTTCAAAATGACCTTGATATATTTGACACTTTGAAACGGGTTCGAGAGCGAAGTGATCGTCGAAGTGATGGGGAAATTACCTTACGGGATGCCACTTCTTACGTCATCTCATACTTTATCTGTCAAAATCTCCCTGTCAATTTAGTTCAACTCGCTGACACGCTCACAAGGGTGGCGCTAGTGTAAATTCGAATTATCAACCGAGTTTTTAGAATGCCAACCAAGATAGTCACAGCGGATTCGAAGTTTAGAATGAGGTCTTACAGAATCACACCCCTGGCGACCCTGCATACCTATCTCCTTTGCTGACTGTACATATTTTTCTTTTTTATTTAAATTTAATTAAATAACTTTTAACGTAGTGTCGTCGTGTGTTTATTAGTTAATTTGTAAATCTAGTTTCTCAGTAAGTGAATTGTTATTAATACTTTTGCTGAGCGTTGGCCGTATCGCGCGGTGGTGACGCATGTTTCCGACTCGGACATATTTTTATTTTTACTTTTGTAATATTTAATTGTTAAGTTATCGTTTAAAGCTTATATTGCAATGCTTTATGCAATATGTGCGTCACTTTCGTGTGAATAAATGGTTTTTCTTTCTTTGTTTCTTTTCTTTCTTTCTTATCTTAAACAATTACTAATTATTAATGAAAGATTTGTATGTTTGTATGTAACGAATAAACTCAAAAACTACTGGACCGATTTCAAAAATTCTTTCACCAATCGAAAGCTACATTATCGCTGAGTAACATAGGCTATATTGCATTATTAAAAAATAAGGGGTCCTTGAGAAAATTCACGCGGACGAAGTCGCGGGGAAAGTGCTAGTTAATAATATTATAAAGCCGAAGAGTTTGTTTAATTGAACGCGGTAAACTCCGAAACTATTGGGCTGCTATTTCGCCAATTGGAAGCTTCTTTATTACTGAGTAATGGTAGGTTACATTCAATTACCAAAAAAATTCAAAAAAATCTGTAAGAATAAGTCAAACGCCGTGGCAGGCAAAGTGCTAGTGAGAAAAGAAAGTTCATAAACCACAATATTCAATAACACTTATTCCTGCAAAATCGACAAACACACACACAGCTAACATCTTTAAAACAATAAAGGGTCCGCAGAAGCAAAGCAGGTCGACCTCATTACCCGCTACTAATGACTCGTCAAACTGCACATGCGTTTTGCGGCCACGCTGTTAAAACGCCAGCACACGCCAGTAAAACGCCAGTAACACGGGATATAACACGCACGCGTTGAATATTCGGTGTTCGTTAAAGACCATTAGGGTTGATTTCATGCTCGACTTTTGCGCTTTGAAATTAATGTTTGTGAAGCTTTTTGCTTTGGGTCTCATTAAATACTCATTCTATTTTAAATGTGTTTTAATGGTGCAGTATTATGGCATGAAAGCATACACATTTAATACAATTGTTTCGATTCATCTTGTCTATCTCATGATCTGTTTGCTGTTGGATAGACAAAGTTACAACACAACACTTGGCAGCATGTGGACAATACAACATGCTGGCTAAAAACATAAGAAAAATTAAGATGTTTAGAGAAGTTGAAATTCTAATTATTATATTCTTGGGTACCTAAAGAGAATCTTCAGGCATTTACAATATTTTTAAAACCCCGCAAAAAAAAGTGAATAGTTTAACGAAAAGCTCATTATTTTAGAACGAAACGGCGACAGTAACAGTGACACTGACAGTCGCCGTTTCGCAGTTTTTACATTGAAATTGCATCGTTTTATGGGAAATAATATCACAAATAATGTTTTTTTATTTCCACACACTTGTCACATCACTTGTGTGCCAATTTTATAGATCTGTTAACGTCGCTTGTCACTTTTTTTTTTATAAACACAAAATGGGCACCTAGATGAAACGATTTTTTTTATTTTCATTTCTCGATATTTTAATTATGTGGGGGTTTAAAAATATGCTAAGTATATCAATCTACTCCTGGTAATGTACTTTTCACATTGGAAAATATTTGAACCTCTAAATATTTTTTTTTTCATGCAAATGAATGTATGGGTCTCGCCATGATTCTTTAGATATCAGTCAATCTCGCGAAAAATATAAGAAAAGTCTTAAAAAATATTATAGGTAGTCTTCTAACTGCCCTAAAAATGTCAGCTAAGTGAAGAACATTATAGTAACGGGTTCCCGGTAAAACATTTAGGTTTTCAAACGAAAACTACGCTCATTATCATAAAAGTTTATTGCTGAGCAATTATTCCGCTTTTCAAGCAAAATTTAACGAAAGTGCCCGTAAAACGCTTTTAATTTAAATATTCTCATCTGGCAACCCTAAGCAGCTGTCGGAACTGGGTCACTGCACTCTTGCGCAAACTCCCGCGCATGGTTTACTACCAAACTTTTACGATTAGTTTATTTTTCTACCAAGTACTGGCGTCTAATATGATATAGACAACATTATTAGATAGGTACAGACGGGTTTATAACTTTGCCTTAAGAGGAAACACAAGGGCCGTTTTTCCATACAAACTTAGTCCCCTGTTTCCTCCCTGGATAATGCCAGTTGATCATTTTTTTTTTAAAATATCCATGTCTACTATTGGCATGTCCCTATGTTTTCCTTTTTCTCATAAATTTATTATTAAAAGAGGTATGAATATTCAAAAACCTAAAAAATTGGCATGATTTTCCGCTGTGTTCGAACATTCAGAAAACAAATTTGACTTGATTATATAAAAAATAGAAAACATTGGCCCAGTGGCTGAGCGATCGACTGCTGCGCAGCGTGTTGCGGGTTCGATTCCCGCCCAGGGTAAACATTTTGTGTGATGAGCACTTGTGTTTGCCTTGTGTCTGGGTGTTGTTTATCTATATATGTATGTGTTTACAAAAAAAAATGTATTTGTGTATGTATATCAGCTGTCTGACACCCATAGTACAGGGTCTCCCTAGTTTGGGGTCAGATGGCCGTGTGTGAGAATGTCCCCACATATTATTATTATTTATTATTATAGGAACACGGCAAAAGCCTTTCTTTATTTTTTAATGAAAAAAGCAATTAAATCGATTAAGTTTTGGAGAAGAAATCAGGGGACTACGAATCATTGATTTTGTGTACTTTTAATAGGTATTTTCGGTCAAAGCTGCAGTTGTCTCTATCGCGCTCTTCGGTTCGTGTTCGGGCATCGCGCGACAGCAATAGATTTTACAAATACCTAATTTTCAATTCTCTAGCCCGTGGTATTTCCTCTTAAGACAGGTATTTGGCGCCGATTTCATTGTTCACAAACTACACAATTTTTTTTTTGTCTATTGATAGGCATACTTTTGACCACTATCTCACCTGATGGGAAGCTATGATGCGGTCTAAGATGGAGCACGCTTGCCTAGAAGTAACCTATTCACTCTTGACTTTAAGACTCCCAGGTTGTTGCTCTCAGGAAACACAGACAGGGAAATTAGGGGAATAAGAACTAAGTTAGAGATGTCAAATTATTATTATTCTTTTTTTGTTCGAAAGGGGTTTATTCCGAAAAAGCCCCATATAAATTTTACCAAAATTAATCCGACCCTTTTTGAGAAAATCAACAAAATTCCAAAAAGAAAATACTTAGATGATGTTTTAGTTTCTTCAATCTTTGGAGGACTTACAATCTCTTCTATGTGTGTCGCCGTTTCTAAATGAATTAAGTTTAATTTAATTTAATTCCTTTTTTATTCGCATTTTAGTAATGTTAAGGCAATACTAAAATGCGAATAAAAAAGGTTTTAAAAAAAACCGCCTTCATAAACTAAAAACTGATAAATATATTTAGCACGGAACACACATTACTTTACTTTCGGAAGTCGGTGGCAATACTTAACTACTTAACAACAAACACAAAGGCACCGCTACCGACTTCCGAAAGTTTAAGTAATGTGTGTTCTGTGCTAAAGTTATTTATTACTTTTTAGTTTTTGAACGCCGTTCTCTTTTTTTTTTGTAATTTTTTTTTTATGAATGCATCCTGAAATTACAACTATAAGTAATTGTATGAATATTTAAAATCAATTTAAATTGACAGCTCTTATTAATATCTCTGTTTCTTTCTTGTTTTCTTTAATAGCTTAAAAAATATAAAGTTTAAAAACTAAAACCCGACCACAACAAAAAGTGATCTAAAAAGTACAAAACAAGAAAATATTTCACACAGAATTCAAGACATAGGTACAAAATTGTCAAGGTAAAGACGTGGTTGCATGCCTGTGTCCCGGGTGCGATGAACATGAATTATAATGGCATGCAACCACGGCTTTACCTTGACCATTTTGTACCTATGTCTTGATTTCTGTGTGAAATATTTTCTTGTTTCGTACTTTTTAGATCACTTTTTGTTGTGGTCGGGTTTTAGTTTTTAAACTTTATTTTTTTATTTAAACCATTTTGGAGTTTAAATACCAGTCGATTTTTTTTAATCATTTGTGACAAGTCACAGCTAAGTATTATTTTTTAAAAGGTACTAGTGAACCCCTTTCCAATGATACCAAACACGGTATGCGTATCTTAATTTTTTTTTTATCTTTTCTTTTTTTAAATAATTTGTGATAAGTCACAACTAAATATTATATATTTGAAAGGTACTAGTGAACCCCTTTCCAATGATACCAAACTAACATGCTTGTCTTCATAATTATTTTTTATCTTGGTTTTTTTGTCCGCCAGAGGGCGCTACATTGGATTCGGTGAAACGTCATATAGTCTATAACCAGCGGACGATCAAGACGCTTCTAACGATACCTCATTTGTTCAGTTCTGATAAGTAGTTTAGGAGCTATGAGCGAACAGATGAACATACGTACATACATACATACATACATAGCCTGTCAAAATCATAACCCTCCTTTGGCTTTGCCGTAGTCGGGTAAAAATAAGTTTAGCTCGTTCATTACAGAATTGCCAATATTTTGCGGTACCTACAGATCTGCTTGCAATATTGAAACGGGTCGCAATTTTCCGGATAAACATTGTTCTCTTTTAGAGGGTCATTAAAGGATTGATTGAGGACGTTGGGCATCTGCAGACATTATGCAAAATGGCCGTCTACCTACTGTGCTGGATCTGATATTTACGACACGATGATTTCATCATAATTATTATTGGAACGAAGTTGCTTATCGCGCGTTGCGAAAGGGGGCTAGACGGAAAAAATTGAGACCAAAAGTTGTAACGACACTTTTCGCTATAGTTGTAAGCCGTGCGGCGTGCGCGTGTTTCTCTGTCTGTCTCTCTCTCTCTCTCTCATAGAAAGCAAGCCAGTTATTTTCGTTTCGTCTTTCTATTTCGCATTGAACAGTGTGGTGTCGCGACGATTATTTTTGTTGAGTGTATACAGGTTTTTTGTACATAATAAATGATAAAAAATAATAAACAATTCCTTCATTAATTAATCGAAAGGAACTTCGTTCCATCCGGGTGTCCCTTGACACCTCTCAAGTTTTTATTATTATTCTTTACCATAGTTTGCTTGCCATGCCATGGAGAGAGCTCGGAGTTTCTTTGTGCGATAGAATCCGGAACGAGGAAATTCGCCAAAGAACTAAGGTCACCGACATAGCTCTCAGAATATGCAAGTTGAAGTGGCAATGGGCAGGCCACATCGCTCGAAGAATCGATAACCGATGGGGAAGAAAGGTTCTCGAGTGGCGACCACGTAGGCCTCCCGCCAGATGGACCGACGACATCGTCAAGGTCGCGGGTAACTGGTGGATGCAAGCGGCAGGTTGCCGTGAGTTGTGGTGTTCTATGGCGGAGGCCTATGTTCAACAGTGGACGTCTTTTGGCTGATGATGATGACCATCGTTTACAAGCAATCCACATCATAAACTTAGGTGTGATGTGATATTTGTATTATATATACAAATGTCAATGTTATATACAAATGTGGGTGACTGGTAATTAGTGTACGATACTTATACACGTGATTGTGTTCATGATAACAAACAACTTTCCCGAAGAAAAAATGTTTTTGTACTGGTTCACTTTTATCACAATAATACAACAGACGTATGAAATTTACGCGCGCGCACGGCTGTGACCTAAAGTGAACCAGTACAAAAAAAAAATTCTTCGGGAAAGTTGTTTGTTATCATGAACACAATCACGTGTTTAAATATCGTACACTAATTACCAGTCACCCTATATATGTACAATTGTACATAGATTTAAAAATATGATTATCATATCAATGCAATTAGACAGTGTTTCTTGGCCTAAGTAAAAGTCTTACAGATTGAGGTGAAAGTTAAGTTACGCTTGCCGCGGTCAGTATGTGGATGGGTGACCATCTATTTCATACCAAGACCTCAAGTCTCGGAAAACAAGTAAAGCTGTTGGTTCTGGCTGTCAGTTGTAGATCTTTGACAGTCGTTATGGGTAGTCAGAATCAAGTTTAACAACCAGTCTTACCAAAGGACATCGATGTTACCTACCCAGTTGTGGAGGTCAGATAGGCAGTCACTCCATGTTAAATACGGTATACAGCTGCATCCGATCAGACTGGAAACTGACCCCAACGTAGGTACTTGGGAAAAGCTTAGGCAGATGATGATTTGGAAACTGGAAATGTTCGTCATCCAAGCCTGAAGTCAATACAAAACTAACAAGAAGATTATTACCATAATGAAGAAATCAAAAACATGTTTGAAAAACTTTATTTTTACCTGAATGGTGACCGTCTGATATTTTTCTGTTTAAATATAACTGTCACTATTCATAACGAAGTATCCTAACATAATTGAGAAAAGGTTAGGTAGAATACGGGGAGGTGGGTCCAGCTGAAGAACAGCTGGTCAAGGCCAGTTGGGGGATCCCACACCCCCGGCTATAGGCAGACGTGGAACAATGCGGTGGTTTTAGCCGGTAGGAGTCCGGCTTGCCCCTCCGTCACCCCCACGCCACGATGCAGGAAGTATATGACGATTTCCACCGCGCAAATAAAAAAACTGTGCGGTCGGGGGACCTCCGTAAGGAACGAAGTTCCTTACGTACAGACAGTGTCATCAACTGCTAACCCCCCGCGCGTTGAAATTTCTTCGCATAGGGGGTAAGCAGTTGATGACACTGTCTGTACGTGTCTGTACAAAAAAATATATAATTATATCACGCGCAGGCGAGTGTGCCACAGCGGCTCGATGCACGCACACATACACACACGCATTTCGTTACGTGACGATTTCTACTATTTCGCTCTACCCGTAAGCCGCGTTAGGGAACTTCGTTCCAAACATAAGAAGATGATCTACCCAAGTCTACCTAATTTTCCTAAGGTTTTCAAGCAAACAAAGCGAACTGGTAGACATCGCATGATGTTGTGTTACGGTTGGTAACTCTAAATAACGTGTCGGTAATCGTAATGATCGTCCTTCAATGAAAAGGATTTTAATTAAATTGTGTATTCTTTTTACTACCTTCGACGAAGCGACGAGTGCGAAGTCGCGGGTGAAATAAAAAATAAAAAAAACTTGAGAGGTGTCAAGGGACACCCGGATGGAACGAAGTTCCTTTCGATTAATTAGTGAAGGAATTGTAATAAAATTTTATTTTTTTTTAAGTTGTAATAATATTTTTTTTATTATTAACAAATATAATGTAATTAAAAGACAATTTAATTAAACGTGTCCGTTTATGTATCGAGCGAAATGGACTCCATATTGAGCAGTTGCTTCGATACAGGGAAGTGTAAATTTTATACCTAATAGGTAAGTTTTTTAATTAAGCCAAAGTTGATTAAAACTGTGTTTGTGAATAGCTCTAATTTATTTAAATAGGTTACCTATAGCACCTATAGGTACCTACGCCTGCCTGCCTTTCTTTTTCTAGCAAAAGAGTACCTACCTACTCACTTACCTACTTACAACTACAAATAATTCGCCAATGATAAAAGTAAGTACCACTACCTACCTAGGTACCCACCTAAGCTCCCACTGGCTTAATTTAAACCAAAACATTTTAATCAAATCAAAAAAAATATTATTGTCGCTAGTAAAACCTAGAGAAAAGTACTCTGTGACCTAGAGCGATAAGGTGCAGTGGTTACCTACTGACGACCGCGACCGATAGAAAGCTCATGATTACCAAACCCAAACTTTCAATAGGTACCTACTAAACAAAACATAGAAGTAGGTACAGTAACTACCTACCTACCTAACCTACGTATTCTATGGCTTAATTATCGACTTAAAATTTACACTCGTTTTCACAATCCACACAGTCTCACAGTGAAAGGTGGATTTATCTCGTAGGTCGTTATCATCGGAATTATCACGCAATGAACTAAACATATCGCCGTAGGTACCTAGTTCAAAGAGTTCGCCGCGCCGCCTTTAAATACATAAACATATTCTACGAAAAGCGAATTCGGACTTTATTTTGTAAACGTAAACGGTTAAAAATTGAAATTTTACCAAACTAGGTATGATAAAATTATTCTGAGAAACGTATAGGCTGGTGCCCGACCGGACAATAGGAGCTATGTGCAACCGAATTTCACGGTTAATGTGTAAAAATAAGGTTTTAATTCGCTTTTCTTCTGTTCGAATTGTCTGCGTTTGTGACGTAATAAAAATAGCAAAAATAAGGTTTTAATTCGCTCCAATATTTTCATAGAAAAGCCGCCATTCAACTAATAATGAACTCTATTTGACAGTTCCAACGATTCAATTTAGCTTATTATAGCATGTCGTGACAACTTTTCGTAAGATTTTTTTCCGTCTAGCCCCCTTTCACAACGCGCGATAAGGAACTTCGTTCCAATAATATATTTATCTGAAAATAATGATGATGAATGTTATTTTTTTTGTTTTTGTTTTTTTTTATGTATTTTTTTTGTGTTTGATGAATTTGTATATGTTGATCTTTTTCAAAGACTATTACTTAATATTAAAAATGTGGATTCATGAATGAATGTTCATCTTCTCTTGTCTTTAGACCAGTCACCTAAGCTTTTAAAAGATGTTATGACACTTCTTGGCGTGTGGTGCCGGCCGCGAATAGCACCACCCCATTTCTACCCGTGGGTGTCGTAGAAAACGACAGAGGGATATTGACCAGAGGATGGGCAGCAGCGTCGTTCTGAGTGCCATAACACCTACTGCGATCGCCAACATGCATCGGCCAAGCATGGCGATTATGGCTGAACCCCCCTTTGGGGAGACCTAGCCCGGCCCGGCCCGGCCCGGCCGGGTGGGCTGCAATCTCTAAAGGACATCATTATTAATTGTATCAGTGCATCAAAGAACTTTAAAAGTATGAAAGTGGAAATAGTCCAATGAGGTCTACATCGGGCTGGTGAAATAACAGATACTCGTATAAGTTCTAATTCCAGTTAATGTTATTATTGTTAACCTAATCCAATTTTATTTAATTTTAGCAAATCATTTGCTTCAGAATTACTAGGTTAATAGTAACTGAACCGTTAGGAATTTACCAAGCTTGAGATATTTTTTTAAAATATTTTGTAATTCGCTTTAGGAACTTTTATATGTCCTTTTATATATTTGGGGGGACATGATGCGATGTTGGTACTTCTCTATTGCATTTGGTACAAATATAATCATACAAATCTTTAAGGATAATAGTAACGTTTCTTAGGGCGGGTTGCTTCAACTAACCATTACTGACCGGTAATAGTTTAAAATGGCGCTAACTGTCGTCAAATAAAAAAAATGGGTTGTTTCACAAAATCATATGTCAAAAAAAGTTACTATTACCATAACCGACCAGTCATCGTAATTTTGTGTTGTCAAACAGCTACTTCAAACATCAAAATATTATGGAATCTCTTTTCGAATAACTTTAACTGACGGATTTATAAGTCATGAAACAACCCGTTACATTTAACCTACGTTAAACATCATCAGTCATAGTAACAATTTAACCGTCAGTATGTAACGTTAACCGACTGTTTGAAACAACCCGCCCTTAGAACTAAGAACATAGAATTCCGAACAACACTATAAATGTAAAGAATAAAAGGTTAATATGCTAATGCAACCTTTTTATCTGATGGATTAAACACAAAGAACGTAACAGACTTTATGAGTCTCTTATAGCTTTGTAATAAACAAAAGAAAATACCTAAACAGATTCTTTATACTCACATTTCACTGAAATCCGCATTCGATTGAAATTAATTACTTACACTTAACCTTGGTATATCAGCTGCCAATTGAATCTCGATCACCCACAGACCGATACGGTAACACAAACAAACATACAGACGTCCGATCAGCGCGATCTATAAAACGCCTTGGACATAAACGATGAAATAACAACTTAAATATAGACCACGGTATCACGGGATTAGTGCAGAAAGTGAAGTCGACGGCAGCGTAGGCGCAACCGAGCCATTGTTTGAGCTGTGTTGCGGGTCTGAATCCCACGCGGAATAAAATAATATAGCGTCGTTGATATTACAATTCGTTCTATATCATTTTTTTATTTTTTATTTTCGTTTTTCGCGATTTATTCACTAATCTTAATTATGAACGCATTCGTAAAACGTTCTATGTGAACAGCCAATCAGAACACTGGATTTTAAACTGTTGAAATACGTTACAGTACGTTAAAAACTGAATGCAATCGGTTCTATGTCACTTTATATATTGATATTATAAACATTATTATTATTATTAAATAGTCTCAAGTCATAATTATCATTAAGGCATAGGCATTAAGTCCGCCTTTGTACAATGTTTATTTAAATTTTGTGCATAAAGTTTTAATAAATAAATAAAATAAATAATTAAAAAATATATTTATTAATCTTAGAAAACAACTATTGTCATGATCTAATAATTTCAACAATAAATTGTAATTTACCTCTCCTGTAAAGTCTGACAAAACTGACATGAAACGTATTGCAATATCAACGACGATAGGTTCTATTTATAAATTTGTATCTTCTGCCTATGATACTGTGTTTTTTCTTCTATTTTGTTGTGAATGCTGTGCACGTCTGTAATAGACGTAAACATTACTCTGTTCTCTGTTATTTGTAAATGTTTGGGTTTGTGTTGTTGATATGCCTTAATAATAAATCCACACTATTCCACACTATACTATATCCATATTCATACTAATATTATAAATGCGAAAGTAACTCTGTCTGTAACATTTTCACGACGAAACGTCTGAACGGATTTTCATGAAATAAATAGCTTGATCCCTGGGGAAGGACATAGGTTTTTATTCTTCGTCTGCATCCGCGATAACTGACATCCACTCAGACGAAGTCGCGGACAAGCGCTAGTACATACATAAGTGATAGTATCTGAAATTCCAAAATATCTGACCGGGACACTAAAACGGGATAAAAATTATCCTAAGAGTTAAGCTAGTTCAATATCTATATGTGCCAAACAGCTAAATCCGAAGAGTAACAATAATCCGTCCATCACAATCTTTAGCATGTATATACTAAGAAGTAGGACAAATAAAAAGTATTTAATCAAAGCAAAAGTATTCAATACACACTTTGTTGAACACTAAGCTTTACAAAATAGAGGCCATTTTTGCATCAAACAATAAGAGCCCTGACTTCTAAACGGGGCAGATGCGGATGCCTGTATGTCTATCTACGTACTATTCTATTTGAGATTCGAGTTGTCTGGTCTGTACATACTTCTAAAAGAAAAAAAAAGAATGGTCAGAAAGAAATCAGTAGGTTCTTATTACAAGAACCTAGTCGTAATGAGTATCAACTTTGGTAGATTTTAACACGTAATTGTTCAGATTAAACAGGTGTATTATATTTACAATTTGCATTAAAAAAGAAAGATAAGATCAATACTTCGTTGCATAAGAAAGCTTGCCCACTTTCATAAATAATTTGAAATCAGCAACCAAATAAACGGACTTCAGCTCAATGATAATATAAGTGATAGAATCTATAATAATTCAGTAAATGCTATGAATACTAAACGAGAGGCCTTGCCCTCTCTCGTGACCACAGCTATTCCGACCTGTCTGATGTTGAAATAATTCACTCAGTTCTGTTGAAAAATCGATGCCATCAAATTGTTCGGTGTCATGAACTCCTAGTACAAAGATCGTCGTTTGTTGTGTGTTTGTTCAAGTTTGTTTTTATTAAGTGATTAAATGTAATCTTCTCTGTGAAATCCATTGTTTTTTTTTTATCTATTGATAGGCATACGTTTGACCACTATCTCACCTGATGGGAAGCGATGATGCGGTCTAAGATGGAGCGAGCACGCCTGCCAAGAAGTAACCTATTCACTCTTGACTTAAAGACTCCCAGGTTGTAGCTATCAGGAAACACAGACTCAGGCAGGGAATTCCACTCCTTAGCAGTACGCATAATGAATGTGTTCCCAAAACGTTTCGTGCGTGTGGGTGGGACGTCCACCATGTACCGGTGGTGCATCGCCGTATGTCTTGTGGTCAGATGATGGCACGGGCTCGGCGGAATTAAATTATGCATTTCCGTCGCACACTCCCCAAAATGCAACCGATAGAAAACAGACATGCCAGCAACTCGGCGTCGATGCTCAAGACTTTGGAGCTTTGACTCGACGAGCCTATCATTGCTAATGATCCTCTTGGCTCGTTTCTCAATTGACTCTAGGGCATCAAGCTGGTATCTGGCAGATCCGTTCCAAAGATGAGAGCAGTACTCCATACACGATCGAACTTGCGCTTGATAAAGTTTAAGCAGCTGGTCCGGCGTGAAGTACCGTCTCACTTTTGCTAGGATCCCCAACTTTGTGAACACATAAAAGATTTTCTTTTGTTTCAAAGCTTCAGACAAACAGACCATTATGTGCGGAATTTTAGATTCTAAATGAGGAAAAATACCTATACTCCAATAGTATTTTTAAATGTTATAAACTTAAAAAAGTATTTATTTTATCTTATTTTTACCTAGACAAAAAATGTTTAACGGAAAAGCAGCAAAAAAGACAAAGTGTCAAAGGACCAGTTTTCAAAAGGACCACATTTAACTTTACACTTCATGTGTCTAAATATTTATGGTCTGCTCAGTATAGCACAAATAAGTTAGTTTTTCAAAAACTGCTACTTCTTGACAATGTTTTGTTTCGATAAAACAGTGACTTTTTAATAACAGAAAACGGTTAAAGACAACGTTTATCTTACAGCATTCAGTAGACCCAAGTTAGTCTTTGGTCTAAAATAACTTATCAAGGTCTCAAGTCTAGACCCTTAACCTTTTAGACCTAGCCTGTTCATTTAAATTAGGAATATATCTCAGTAAATATTTATTAGAATCTACACTATATTTGCGACTAACTTCAGGAGGAGTCGGACAGTTGGACAACACGACCTAGTTTACATCAGTGTCAATATCTGGAACGATAGTTAAGTAATATTGTTGAAGCGCAGCGCTATTCTGGAATAATCACTATCTTTGAATGAGCTGGAGTTGAGCTGTTAATTCCAAACTTCAGGTGGAATGACAGGTCATTTGCAACTTGCAGCTCACTTCACCCAAATCGTAAGCGTCGTCGTAAGCGTGATTACTGAGTTCTTGGGTTCTGACATTTTAGAATACGATTTTAGATGACATATTGGTTAGTTTGTATTGACATCTCTACAAGCATTACACACTCAAAACATCTGCCTACGTACTGTAAGAAGTCCAACTTTAGGGCTTCTTACTGGTACCGGGTTGTGGTGTGATATAAGAGGTTTATTCTATATATATCTAATCAAACCACTGTTATTTGGAACTGCTTTATAATCAAGATACTTTTACGTGTGCCCGTGACAAGATCAGGCTAAGAACCCGGTACCAGTAAGAAGCCCTGCAGTTGGACTTCTTACAGTACCTAGTTAAACTTGAAGCGGACTTGCGCGAATGTGTATTTAGTTCCTTACAGCGAGTATATTTAGCGCGGTTCTGTTTAATGTCAGCGATAGCTGCGCGCACGCCTCAAACAAACGCCATTGTAACAAGCCATACACTCTCCGATTTATTGCTATACGTATCCAGAGATGGATTGCAGGAAAAGTCTGCAGTAAATTCGTTGCATACCATTCGTTTGATGAGACGTTTTGTGATACGATATTCTTTTTTTTTTGTTATAACTTACAACTTAAAATGAAGCAACCGATGTTCTTCTTCTGCCAATTAAATAGATTTTTCTTTCATTCACAATACACAACATTGAAAACTAACATGCATTTTCGCCAGACACTCTTCGTGGGCTATCCACTGGGCTTCGTGGCTAACTTCAGAGAGGGGCTCTAAAGTCCGTCCTTTAAAAAAATATCCTGTACCTAAAACATACACAAAAACCCAACTGTCAATCTTGAACTTGATAGGTTTTAGTGTGGTTTAGTTGAGCCTAAACCTTAGTGTGTAGCGGTTATGTTTTGAAGTATTTTTAATTTTAACGTCAAAAGATAACACACATGACATATAACGGAGTTAGGGCGGGTTGTTTCAAACAGTCGGTTAACGTTATATACGGACGGTTAAAAAGTTACTATGACGTGAGATGTTTAACGTACGTTAAATGTAACGGGTAGTTTCATGACATAAAAATCCGTCAGTTAAAGTTATTCAAAAAGAGATAATAATATTTTAATGTTTGAAGTAGCTGTTTGACAACATAAAATTACTGTCGGTGACTGGTCTGTTATGGTAATAGTAACTTTTTGACGTATGATTTTGTGAAACAACCCATTTGTTTTGATTTGACGATAGTTAGCGCCATTTTTGACTATTACCGGTCAGTAATGGTTAGTTGAAGCAAGCCGCCCTTAGACATAGCAACGTCTTAACAGCTATAAACCATAGTCTTAGTTTACAACCTATTTCTCATAATAGTCTTAGTTTAGAACGTAAGTAAGGGACCTTGTATACGAGATACCAAAAGGGGTCCAGCATTGAATCTAGTCTTAACGACATATCTCTGCTCTACACTACATATTCGATAATTTTCAGCCATGTTAAAATGACGTAGATCTATACCGGTTCTGGTATCTCCATTCATTAGATTATGTTACTATTCACGCAGAATAACAAACTAAAGCCCACTCTTAATTCTTACATCAACAAATAAATACTTAAACAAAAGCAAACTATTTCATCCATAAACTACAATTTACAAGTAATCAATATAAGGCTTTGTACACAATTTCGACATAAACAATCCATTACATTAATGTCAGCGGTCTCGGATTCCGGTGTCGAGTGTCGAATGGCGTTGCGTAATATGCGATCTTTGTTCGATATGTCGCTAAAGTGCTCATATAAAGGCTGTTTCAGGAAAGTTATACTCTTGGTTCCAACGATTTTAGAACCTGCTGCTTTATTGGTGTTGGTTTGAGTTGGTATTACTGGGTGAAAGTTTATAAACATTTGAATTTGAAATTGCTGGTTATAATATTGGGAAAACAAAACACTTAAAAAGTTTTTATTTTATTATACTTTTCTTTTTGAAACCTCTTAAAATTTACACTATCGTTAAGTAACACGTGAATGCTAATACGAATTTTTAACAACTCACGTGCGTGTCAATACTCAAACATCTTAATGTTAAGCAAAGACTGTCGTCTTTTGTGGAATTAGGATTTCTCAGATTCTTCGGACAGGTTACCTGAGGCAAATATTCCATGGAGCGATAGGTGATCCAGGATAGAGTGGAAGGCAAGAGACTACGCATAGACTCCATCAAACCTGTCCCCAACTTCCCTGTGGCAGAATGTGGTCGCCATGGAACCAATAGAGACCGGTGCAAAGTGGTTCGCAGTTGTGGAAGACCACATGACCACTCTGTCAAGATTGAAAGACTACAAATGGGAAGAATGAGAGTTTTCATCATCATCATCAGCCAGAAAGCGTCCACTGTAGAACAAGGGTCTCCCACATAAGGGGCAGGCGTCTTGGGGATCGTAGTGTAGTTATTAAGTACAGGGAAACCGTTGCTGTCCGACTTCCTGATTTTCCCTTAGTTACCTTCTATGAGACTGGGACACTCGGGATGAAATGGGTGGGTACTATACTAGCCTGGACACGCCACGGGAATATAGAGAAGAGCTTTATGTGAACGAAGTTATCACAAACGTTTATTGTAAAACCAAACGTGAAATCAACTCCTACTTCTTCTACCTACTCGCAAGTTAGAACATTTTGTAATGTTCCTATGTTTCACCCACTCGTTGTTATTTACGTGGAGGAAAATTCTAGTTATTCGGGTTTGTCTAAGACATAATTTTGGGTTATCTAAATGTCAAAAGCCCGCCCTTTAGAGCTATTCAACATCATCAACATCAGCCGAAAAACGTCCAATGTTGAACATAGGCCTCTCCCATAGAGCGCCACAACCAGCGGAAACCTGCCGCTTGCATCCACCGGTTACCCGCGACCTTGACGATGTCGTCGGTCCATCTGGTGGGAGGCCTACTAACGCTGCGTCTTCCGGTTCGTGGTTTTTGCTGCTTGAGAACTTTTCTTCCCCATGGGTTATCGGTTCTTCGAGCGATGTCGCCTGCCCATTGCCACTTCAACTTGCATATTCTGAGAGCTATGTCGGTGACCTTAGTTCTATTTTACATATTTGTTTAAAAAACCATTAGTAAATTCAGAAAAAGTCAACTTATTGTGAATTGTCCTCCCATTTGAGGCATCCCAGAATTGACGACACACCTCAAGGTCATTTCACTTAAATTTAGCGAGGGGGAATTTAAAATAATATCATTCCATCTCATGTGTCGACATGTGGGGACACAGTGTAGATGCCAATGATTTATTTATTGCACAAAAGAAATGTATGCGAATATTATTAATATCCTGGATACTAATATTATGAATGCAAAAGTAACTCAGATTACGTTTTCACGATGAAACCGATTTTTATGAAATTTGGTATGAAAAATTAAAAGAATTTTAATTATCATCATCATCATTCCAGCCCAAAGACGTCCACTGCTGGACATAGGCCTCCCCAAGGGGGGGTTTTACCATAATCGCCACGCTTGGCAGGCAGATTTGCGATCGCAGTATGGTTGTTACAAAGGCACAGAGAACGCTGCTGCCCATTCTCTGCTCTCATTCTATTTTAATTATACAAGTTCCTAATGTACATGATATTAGATAATTTGAAGTTATCCTGCTGTGCCCTAACAGGGTCATGTACTCACTAGTTTCAAGCCTTGCGTGTAAACTATGGTTGTGCAATAACTATTTCAAATTATAAATAAAACCTATTTTATAGTAGTTTGGGATCAAAAATACCCTATTCGTAACCACATAACATTTCAATCAATAGTTTAGGAGAAAATCAGTTTAGAATGAGACCAACTGTTTACATGATTTTGCTCGTCACTGTACATTGTGCATTAAACAAAGAAATCAATCATCATCTGCCCACCCTTTCCCAACTATGTTGGGGTCAGTTTCCAGTCTAACCGGATGCAGCTGAATACCAGTGTTTTACATGGAGCGACTGCCTATCAGACCTCCACAACCCAGTTACTAGGTAACACGATACCCCTTGGTAAGACTGGTTGTCAGACTTTCTGGCTTCTGACTACCCATAACGACTGCCAAAGATCTACGAATGACAGCCGGGACCAACGGCTTTACGTGCTTTCCGAGGCACGGAGGGGACTCGGTATGAAATGGATGTTTACCCATCCAAATACCGACCGCGGCAAGCGTAGCTTAACCTTTCACCAATTGATCGTACAGATCAGATTTTACTTAGTCACGAAACAAATAAAGAAATAAAAAGATTTTCAAAAAAAAGAAACCAACCTCCTCCTTTTTGAAGTAGGTTAAAAAAAGAAATGAAATGGGAAAAGAAATGGAACATTACGGGTGTGTCGAATTAAAATCACACGTGTGCCGTCTTCGTTCTATACATGACCTCACTAAACTCCTGCGCTTACCGAACGCGACAGTTGACACCGCATCAGATAATCGCTGAACAGGTCACCTAATGCGTGAAATTGTCTTAACACATAAAGGCAATTACACGCCGTCGACAAACGCGCGATCGGTCATAAAGCGCGCTCGTAACACGCATGGCTCGACTGTGCGTATCGGAAATGGGCCGGTTGTAACACATTTACAGGGTCCGGTCCGTTTAATATTGTATTGCCGTTCAAATTATTTTTTATGTGCAACTGGTTGAATCGCCACTGACTGGCTATATGAAATCGCAAATCTGCCTTAACTATGCTGCTTCCTTCAAAAGTCCCGTATCAAAAGAAGTAGACAGTAATAAGTCTGAATACATATGTGGGGACATTTTCACACACGGCCATCTGACCCCAAACTAGGGAGACCCTGTACTGTGGGTGTCAGACAGCTGATATACATACACAAATACATTTTTTTTTGTAAATTCATACATAAAGAAAGAGAAAAGAAAGAAAGAAAAATTGTTTATTTGAAACCTCGTACAGGTAAACCGAAACATAAACAAATGATACCACATAAAAAAAGACTTAACCTGTACGAGACCAAAAAGGCTCCTGTCTCAGCACAATGCTACGACATGAAATGTCGCAGCGCTGGTATTCTGACAGGGCCTTGCAGAGACACAGTCACGACTAAAAGGTAAGTAAATAAAAAAAAACAAAATTATAATAATAAATATCTAACAAAAATAAGCAGGATAACCTTCTGTAAAGAATATGTAAACCCGACTTATCTATCAATTATATGTATAAAGTTATTAAATACAATAAATAAATAAAAGTACGCAATAAATAAATAAAAGTGATAATGATAATTTTGCATTATTTAATGTTGCAACTATCTGCCAACGCCAGCGTTACCACAATGTTTGCGTTACCACATATATAGATAAACAACACCCAGACACAAGGCAAACACAAGTGCTCATCACACAAATGTTTACCCTGGGTGGGAATCGAACCCGCAACACGCTGCGCAGCAGTCGATCGCTCAGCCACTGAGCCAACATATAAACTGCTTTGGAGCTCGTAGCTAAGTAAAATCTGTACAGATCCGTCGGTCAAAGGTTAAGTCATTCACTGCCGGGCCAAAAATGTTGAAGGTAAAACCTCCACTTAGGTCGGTCACCGGTGACCTACATGGCGTTCAACGTGTTAAGCTATGTTTGCTGCAGTCGGTCTGTGGATGGGAGACCTTCCATTTTGTACGAAGTTCCCTCCATGCCTCGGAAAGCACGTAAAGCCATTGGTCCCGGCTGTCATTCGTAGATCTTGGGCAGTAGTTATAGGTAGTCAGAAGCCAGAAAATCTGACAACCAGTCTTATTAAGAGGTATCGTGATACCCAGTAATTGGGCTGAAGAGGTCCGAAAGGCAGTTGCTCCATGTAAAACACTGGTATTCAACTGCATCCTGTTAGTCTGGAAGCCGACCCTAAGGTGTTTGGGAAAAGGCTAGGCAGATAATCTTATATATAAAAATGTTCTGTGCGTGTGTATGAAAGTGAACTCCTTCTAAACGGCTGGACTGATTTTGCTGAATTTGTTTGTGTGTGTTCCAATGGATTCGAGAATGGTTTAGATTCACAATTGGACCCGGTTGGTGGCGCTGCAGTCGAGTTATAGAACTTCTTAGATGTATGTTACCCTGGTACTAGGAGCACATAACTGTCACCCTGGTACTAGGAGCGCATAAGCGCTAACTCGAGAACGGTAAAGTGGCTCTTCGCAGTGAAGAGGTATTTTAATTAATTGGTAGGTTGATAGGGTAGGTAGTTCCAACGCGCAAAAAAAAAATAAGGTAGGTAGGGTAGGTATGTAGGGGTAGGGTAGGTATGTAGGTAGGTAGGTAGGCATGTAGGGGTAGGGTAGGTATGTAGGTAGGTGGGGTAGGCTACACCTAGATATTTGTAACGTATTCAGGGCAGGACGTCTGCCGGGCCCGCTAGTGATATACATATTTATATATGTACTGCTTTAATACATTTGTACAAATGTAGATGAATAAATAGTACCAGGCTTGCATAAACACGTAAAGTTCCCATCGCATATCATAGTACAGATAACGTAGAGTGTAGCACATCAATTTGTTGTTTGGAGAGCTCTCGAGTCTATGCGCGCTGTTTGCACGCCCATCGCGAATGACACTGATTCCAATCATAACGGCTCCGAAGAACCGGGAACTGGGTTTTGATTGTAATGTATTAGACATATCGAGTTAATTGTTTCATGTTTTTGTTTTCTTTATTTTACTCCCTGTTTCGACAAAAAAAAAAACAGACAACAGAAACAATATTTTTTTTTACCTTTAAAACATTTCATCAGATCTAAGGTTGATCCTTCTGTCATCATTATTCATCGGTTTACACATAATGTTCTTTTAAAATAGAGTCGATAATCTTTTCAGTCAGTTGGTATGTTTCAGTCCCTTGTCAAGATTTTGGGAACACATTCATTGTGCGTACTGCTAAGGAGTGGAATTCCCTGCCTGAGTCTGTGTTTCCTGATAGCTACAACCCGGGAGTCTTTAAGTCAAGAGTGAATAGGTTACTTCTAGGCAAGCGTGTTCCATCTTAGACCGCATCATCGCTTCCCATCAGGTGAGATAGTGGTCAAACGTATGCCTATCAATACTAAAAAAAAAGATTAAAACAACTTTATATTTTAAAATTAATTTAGTGTCGGTCCTTATTTTAAATCCATACCTCGAAACTGTACTCATAAAAACATCAAACCTTAGCAGTATGTAAACATTTCAAATTATACGAAAGATTGAAGGGGAATTAGTTACATTTTAACGAGTTTACGGAAATATAATAAACTGTATCAAATAAATAAAGATGACGTTGTCAAAACAGAAGCTTATTACTTAATTAGTCTTTGAACATTATGACAGGTTTGTGGATCAGCAACACATGGTCACATAAATATATATTTTAAGGTTAAGGAAAACGAACGCCATCAAAATAAATAATTAGTCCCAAATCAAGACGTTTTTTATTTTTTTATTTACATTTTCAGGATATTTTTCAGTGGCTCGTCCCTAAGTATAAACCGTACAAATTGATCGGTCATGGTTAACTTACGCTTACCGCGGTCAGTCCTTGGATGGGTGACCATCCATTTACCATCATCCGAAACCCCTCTGTGCCTAAAGCTGTTGGTCCCGGCTGTCATTCGTAGATCTTTGACAGTCGTTATGAGTAGTCTGAAGACAGAAAGTCTGACAACCAATCTTACCAAATAGTATCGTGTTATCTAGTAACTGGGTTGTGGAGGTCCGATAGGCAGTCGCTCCATGTAAAACACTGGTATTCAGCTGCATCCGATCAGACTGGAAACTGACCCCAACGTAGGTACTTGGGAAAAGCCTAGGCAGATGATGATTTGGAAACTGGAAATGTTCGTCATACAAGCCTGAAGTCAATACAAAACTAACAAGAAGATTATTACCATAATGAAGAAATCAAAAACATGTTTGAAAAACTTTATTTTTACCTGAATAGTGACCGTCTGATATTTTTCTGTTTAAATATAACTGTCACTATTCATAGTAAAATTAAATCTTCTAATAAAAGTATCGATATTATATTATTATTAGAAATGTTTCTTATGTACGTTTCAGGTACAAGTAGGTATATACGTACCTATATATTTATGTACACTTGCATGTGTCTGGGGCTTCCGTACGGACTGTTTATGGCTGACGCATTCCGTTACAGACCGCATCGCATTTACATATATATTTTAAGTAGATTGTTAAACCCATGAATGCGGCTGTTTTAATGTTAGAACTTTGTTGGAATTATCAGTAAGTCAAATTGTAACTTTACTTACTTTATTTTTTTTTTTTTTGTCATGCTGCACACTTATTTAACAGCTTTGTATACCGTGTTTTTCGCAAATAAATATATTATTATTATTATTATATCATCAAGTTAGTTCTTGGTCCTACGAGCCGGATTTTGTTTGAATGAAAATAAATAATACCAGCCTATGTCAAAGTCAAAGTCAAATCATTTATTTCAAGAAGTCCTTTATAAGGTACTTTTGAATGACATAAAAGAAAAAAATTGGTTCTAGTTGCCCTTTCCAAAAGGTAGTTTCGTATGGAGACACATCTGTCTCCATACGAAACTACCTTTTTCTTGTTTCTTGCCCATTGGCAAGAAACTCCATAATATTATTGTATCACTGTATATAAAGGCACAGTCTCTGTCTCGATCACAGAGAAGGCATGAGTATTGATGTCGCTTGCCGGATCCAGGAAAGGAACCGACTAAATAAATAACATCCTGTATTTTTATGGTAACGACTAGCGACCCGGCCCTGGTTCGCATGGGCCTATAGCTTTCCTCGATAAAAGGACTATCAAACACAAAAATAATTATTCAATTCGAACCAGAAGATCCTGAGATTAGCGCGTTCAACCAAACAAACAAACAAACTCTTTAGCTTTATAATATTAAAGGTTAGATTGGTAGAGTCGACATAAAGATCGAGTGTCTCGAATAAATATTAGATATAAAATTTAAGGAAGATCATTAATGGTGTACGTTCATACCTACAATAAAGGGTATTATGTATAACTCTATCCCATTTCTACAAGTGGGTGTCGCGATCCAACATGCATCGGCCAAGCATGGCGATTACGGCTGAACGCTCCCTGGGGGAAACCTATGCCTACCGCCCAGCAGTGGGCATCTAAAGGTAGACATGATGATGATGATTGATGAGATATAACTCTATCATCTACCATTTTAGATATGATTGCTATTTAAATTATAATTTTGTTTAAATAAACGTTCATGAACTAAATTAATCTTACTCTTATTGTTTATTTACTTGTACATCATAAAAAGATTAAAGAATTTCGTACTTGTAGCCCGTACGCAGTTGTTTATGTTAAATTATTATAAACTTTCAGAATTCAGAAACGTAAACTGTAATAATTTAAATATTTTGTTATACCTGACTACTTTTCAACGAAAGACAGACGTTATCCTGTCTAAATTCTTGATTTTATACAAATATTTCAGAGAAAATGCAATTTCAGGTTTAAACAAAAAATCCAGGCAACTTTTAAAAAAATTCCGTCCCTAAAAACGGTATTCGGACTATTATGAATATTAAAAAACCAAACTGCCAATCGGTCCAGCCGTTTTCAAGTGATGCGCGTGGTTACCAAGAATAAAATATTTAAGCTACAAAGAACTTTTGTAACCATATTTATCTGCAAATAAATCTTTGACTTTACAGAAATATTAAATAATTTTCAGACAGTCACCTACCGAGGTTTATAGGGTAAGATTACCGTCTGTTTTCAATATAATTAATATATTTGTCAGAATAGTGTTACAAAGTGGTTACATAAATATTTTGTTCATAAAATTGCCGTTCCACACAGAGTCCCTGATACACTTTAAAATATTTCTGAAACACTAGGGCCGTGGGGCCCGAGTGGGCCCAAGAGAGAACCTTGTTTTTAGGGACACTGCTAAGCGGCTGGTCGACTCTTCACGTGACCAGAGGGCTGGCCTTTTCTTGGGCCAAAGAATTAGGATTGCCATTCAATGTGGTAATGCTGCCAGCCTTTTGGGCACTTGTCCCATTGAGGGCGATGCAGACGAGTTTTTAGATGCCCTGTGAGCCCTCTATTGTACAATTGCAATAACATTGCTAATTCGGTTAAGTGGTTTGAAAATAAATATTTCACTAATTTAAAAAAAAAAACTGTCATCATTTATCTTCCTTCGGTTATCCCATTGTTACTTGGGCTCGGCTGACCACGTCTTCTACTTGTATTCCGTTATATCAACCGTCATGATATCATTGAATCCCTTCGCTTTAATGTAATTCTCCACACAATTCTTCCATCTTTTCTTCTTTGAATTATCGGCAATACTCCGGAAAGTATTTCTGCAACACTTTTATTATGATCAGTCCATGCTCCATTACGCTTCTCTCATACTTACGCAATATGTGCCTGCAACACATTGCAGCCACATATTGCATTGAAAGTATTATCCGTTTAAGCAATACTCCAGAAAGTATTGCTGCAACATTTTTATTATGATCACTCTGTGCTCCATTGCGCTTCTGTCATATTAACTCGGCAATATGTGGCTGCAACACATTGCAGCCCCATATTGCATTAAAAGTATTATCCGTTTAAGCAATACTCCAGAAAGTATTGCTGCAACACTTTTATTATGATCACTCTGTGCTACATTGCGCTTCTGTCATATTTACTCGGCAATATGTGGCTGAAACACATTGCAGCCACATATTGCATTAAAAGTGTTATTCATTTAAGAGCACCTTTATGGAACACTAGTTCATGCCCACGACTTCGTCCGCGCAATCGTCGGTTATCAGTGCGTTTTTTTTAAATGCGCGAAATTCTAATTCGTTTTCTAAAATACAGTATGTTACTCCTTGTAACGTCAACTACCTGCCAGTAACAGTCCTGTCAAAATTGTACAAGCGGTTTCGGAGATTCGGAGAAACAAACAGACAGCCAGACAACATTTTTTTAATTGTTTGCATGAATGCATGTATGCAACCATGCACATGTATTTAGTAAAAAGCAAGACAGACACTTCAATTTCATTTAATTGTATGTAAAGAAGAGTATTAAAAAAAAACATTTCTGTCGGTAATTGTATGCAAACGCACCCTGCTACTGATTACAAGTAACGGTGTATTATCATAATAATTCAAAATGGCGGCGTGTCATCCAGCCGTTATCCTCGCGCCATGGATCAGCTGACGTTATGCCATGAATGTCTAAGTAGCTGATGACACGCCACGCCGACTGACGCGGAAGTTATAACTGAGTTGCCAGTAAACAATAATGCTGCAAGGTCTATTTTTATTTTGGTGATGGCAAATTGTGAATACGAAGACAAGTTATCATAACAGCTCTTGTTTAAATGATAATTAAAATTGGACTCAACTTCCAAAATATACCAATTTAACACTTTGAATACCGAAAATCATCTACGTCGGTTCGGATGCAGCTGAATACCAATATTTAACATAGGGCTCTCCGACCTCTACAACCCAGTTACTGGATAACACGATAACCCTAGGTAAGACTGGTTGTCAGACATTCTGGCTTCTGACTACCCATAATGACTGTCAAAGATTTACGAATGACAGTTGAGACCAACGGCTTTACGTGCTTTCCAAGGCACGGAATGTTAGCTACATGAAGTGTATGGTCACCCATCCATAGGCAGACCGCAGCAAGCGTAGCTTAACCATGACTGATCGATCCGTATGACTTGTACTTGGCTACGAACCCCTACAATTTCTATTAATAAGTAAAAGAGACTTAAAAACTCGAAATATCTATCGTAAACGTCAGAAATATCGCCGAACTAAATCTAGAACAACACGCCATTCTTCTATAAGCCGTAAGTGTTTTGTGAACGAAGTTTTAGTGACTGAACATTGAAACCTAAATGCCAGACGGGAAGGTTAAAATGCAGGCTACGATAGATAAAGCTACGGCGTAGGTGTCTACAGAGCCGCAGTGGCTACGACGTAGGCGCTACGCCGTAGCGCCCTTATATTAAGTTGGGGGTCTGAATCGATCGGCGGAATTTCAATTGTGGTGTCATTCTTTTGTAAGTTAAACTTTGTTATCGTCATCATCATCAGCCGGAAGACGTCCACTGTTGGACAAAGGCCTCCCCAAATTTGCCATAATCCCCACGCTTTGCAGGCGTCTTAGGAATCGCAGTGAGGTTGTTAAGTACACGGAAGCCGCTGCTGCCCGACTTTCGGATTTTCCCTAAGTCGCCTTCTACGACACCCTTGGGATGAAATGGGTAGGCTATTCTGGCACAAACACCTCACAGGAAAACTGTATGGTAAATTAATTCTTTTGTAGAAAATCTTGTAGAAATAATGAGCTTTGATTTAAGAACTGGAGCAATAAATTAATGTTTTAGAATTTCATAAATCTTTAAAAAAGTAAGCAAACTTTTACTCAGTAGGTACAACAGCGGAACGATTTATTATTAAAAGTACTGAAAGAAATGTAATTAAAACTAGTTTATTTATAACTTCGTGTAGTTAAATACCATAAACACAGTTTAGTAGTGTTACTATTTTTAGTCACAGTTTATTAAATATTTCTACGATTTCAGTTAGTTTCAAGGTAATTCTCTTTAGTTAAGGTCACTGCATACGTAACGTGTTGGACACCTGGACGGATCGGAACGTGAAGTTTTGGAAATATCGTTTCATAGAAAATGTAAACGTTGGAGCCAGGGCAGGAGTTATATTATATTGAATAAAAACCTTTTATTAATAAATTGTTGTCTATGTTTAGTTAAACAGTATTTTTCTTTCTATCAAATTTCTGTTACAATTACATTATGATGATTTACTCATTTTTTTTTACAAAAATTAGTTTAATTTTTTAAATTCAAGCTGGGTATTTCTATTTAACAAAGAGTGTTTCATGATAAAGTTCTATTTGAAAAATTATATCAGCTTATGCTAGTGAACACAAACTTTGTTTGATGTGTGTACGTCACAAATGCACGGACGGGACCGGAACGTGGCACGTGCGGGGAGGGAAAAATAACGTCAGTGACGATGTTCAGCACGTCCCGCCCCGCGCATGCCCCGTCCCGTCCGTGATTCCGCTGCGTATGCACAGCTCCGGTGAGCAAAGTAGTGATAAACGACGAAAAATTAATTGAGTGTGACATTGCTAAGCGGCTGGTCGACTCTTCACGTGACCAGAGGGCTAGCCTTTTCTTGGGCCAAAGAATTAGCATTGCCATTCAACGTGGTAATGCTGCTAGCCTTTTGGGCACTTGTCCCATTGAGAGCGATGCGGACGAGTTTTTTGATGCCCTGTGAGCCCTCCATTGTACATATTAGGTACCTATATGTTTATATTTATTTTTAAGCTTTGTGTATATTATATTTAATTGTTTTATGTTAATAAATAGTTTGTTATTGAGTGTGTGCGTGTTCCGAGTTACTTTAACGGTGCGTGTTTGTGGTACCTACCCAACATCTACAGACCTTTAAGAAAAACCTTTTTGAAGGAGGACTTTTGGCCAAAACGTGTCGTATATCGACGTTTCCGAGGACGGTTACTGGACACCACCGCGATACACGAAGTTGATAACGTAACGTGTATACTTTAAGTTGGTCAGGTTTTTCTGATATATGTATTGTTTAAGATTACTTGTGTATTTTTCTATGGGGCTCAGTTAACAATAAAATGTATTAATATTAAAAATCCCCGTCAGTGTTTAGCCGCAGCGTTTTAAAGTCTTCCCGTCCACGTTACGTATGCAGCGACCTTTAGTCGAGGTTATACGTTTTGTGCCTATTTGTTATTTCAACACTGACTTTATCAGATCAGAGCAATCAAAAAACGATTAGTCTCATTACTTCGCTACTATTCATAACTAAATTCTTATTAACTACATGAAAGCTCAATTTTCTGACAAACTGACAAATGATTGATGACTGACTATTATTAATTTTGTAGACAAAAGCATTGTTTATCGTTAGTAGATGTACGATATCGTCAATTACATAGATTTTCTTTTTCAATTAAATGGTCGTGGATCCCAAAGTCACCAGGTCTATGTCACTTGAGCATTGCTGATATATTGAGGATATGTAGAGGAATATGAGGTTCAGAAGGACTAAGGCATTAAGTCTGCCTTTGTACCTTTGTGCATGAAGTATAAATAAATAAGAAGGTACTCCAGGTTCTTAATTAAACACAACAACAGGTATTTATAAAACACGTCATGCATTTTACAAAATTATGTACCTTTAGTATTGAGTTACCTCAAAATAAACATAAATGTTTACTTTTTATAAAAATTAATATTCACTTTTTAAACAAAACCTAACTTGAATGATCAACGGTTCTGGGTTCAATTTCCAAGTCGGAGAATGTGTTTTACGGTTTTTGTAAGGAAATGCTTACTGTTCGTGCCAATGAAAACTAGAAACTTAAATTATTCCTATTTCCCTCAATGAGTATAGCCTTCATCTAATATGCTAACTATATTCTATACCTAGTATTGCCTAATTCACTATAGATTCTGTTTCTGATTCTGATGACAACACGGTTGGCGCAGTGGCTGAGCGATCGACTGCTGCGCAGCGTGTTGCGGGTTCGATTCCCGCCCAGGGTAAACATTTGTGTGATGAGCACTTGTGTTTGCCTTGCGTCTGGGTGTTGTTTATCTATTTAAGTATGTATTTATAAAAAAAAAAGAAGTATTTGTGTATGTATATCAGCTGTCTGACACCCATAGTACAGGGTCTCCCTAGTTTGGGGTCAGATGGCCGTGTGTGAAAAATGTCCCCACATATTATTATATTATTATTATTATTATTCTAGTCCAAAAACTTTATTTGACCCAATGTTTTTGTATGGAGCGCCCTGTACGGACGGCTTTTTTGCGGAGCGCCCTGAGTGCCGGTAATAACTCGGATCATGTCCCTCGTGTGGTATTTATTCCAAGGCTTCTATCATAATGATGAACGACCTTCAAGTCTGTCGCGGACAGACGGTAATGGATAGGCTAGTCGGAACGGTAACTCAGCCTGAGTCTATGTGTGTCTATGACACTTATTGCTTTATTATAATGGAGACAGGCAATATTGATTATTTGTTAAGTACTACTTGACCTGAAGCATAAACATTTTAAATCTAGGTGCAATTTCATATCAATGGCAATTGGAGGTATTTTTTAATAGGAGATAATTCTGCAAAACTGTTCTGTAATTCTTAAGAGGACTGTGAGGCTGTATATTTTCATCCAAAAAGCGATAACGGTTTACCTTCCGTAAACTTAGTCCTATTTTCATAATTTTTAGAAATGTTGTAGATATAATAAAAAACTAGGTCTGTACGTTTTTATTTTAAAGAAATATTTAAGAAGAAAGATAGAAGAAAGAAAATAAAAGTGAGTGAAGTAATTACCTTTCATCTAAACATCTACATTTTTGACTTAAGAAGATAGAAGAGATAGAAGTAATTATCATCTAAATATTTACATTTTTTTACTTTCAAACTTCCTCGAGAGTTTTTTTTTTATCAAACTATACTGATTTACTTAAAAAACAAGACCAAAATTGTCTCATTTCGTGAAGGTTTAGGGGAGGAAGAATGTTATCGCCCAAAACCATATTTCAAAAAGGAAATGTGAGTAATTGCCTGCTAGACCTGCAACTCTCTCTATCGCACGATATGGGTCGGGGTGCAGGGTCATATTGTATTTGTATTGTCCACCTGGAGGGAGACAGAGCAAACGATATGAAACAGATAGCATTTTTGGAAATACCTACTCACGCCGCGTATCTGCACCTCACAGTCCTCTTAAGGAGGTAATTCTGCAAAAAATTAATTAATCAAAATGCATAGTACCATAGCAACCAGCAAAAGCAAATAAATAAAAATATTGTATGCCTGTATCTGTCAGTTTGTCTGTAAAATATTGCCTTGTACGATATGACCATATGCTAGTTTAACAAATGTTTGCCTCGTATGGTCTACAAAACTAATAAAGTATTACCTAAATAAGTTTCTATGACGTAATATTAAAATGCTTACACAACAAGTCAAAATCAAAAACCTCATTTTCCTCATAAAAACATATCGCTATCGCTATCTCGTCGCTAAATCCCGGAACGGAGTCACATTACGGTCACTTAGCAATCACTCGTGAGCGATAAGTCCGCAAAAAGCGGGATTAGTTCACCTCCATGCTCTATAGGCACCGTTGTAGATTGGACGAGTTTGCCGATAAAAGGATTTACGTATTTGGACACTCTTGACTCGTGAATTGTTGAGTTCAAGTTACATAGTATTACACAATATTTAAACAAATAAGATTATAAGCGTATTATTTAAGTTGCCCTCGCAAAGTACCGTTTAAGTTTTAGATCATATTTCAAGGGTTGTAGCCGTGTGGTGCCGACCGCGAATAGCACCACCCCATTTTTACCCTTGGGTGTCGTAGAAGGATATTGACCAGAAGATGGGCAGCAGCGTCGTTACACCTACTGCGATCGCCAGCATGCATCGGCCAAGCATGGTGATTACGGCTTAACCCCCCCTTGGGGGAGACCTATGCCCTGCAGCCCACTGCTGGGCATAGATCTGTATCATCATGATGATGATGATAACTCAATGGTGTAGTGGTGTAATTTATATATTTATTCAGCTGTAAACAGAACGGCTGATACTAATTACACTATTCAAACAAAAACTGTAAGAAATGGAGAGCTAAAAATGTGTGTGTTGAAAGGCATTGCCCAACAGTGGGATAGTACGGGCTAGTTAAAGGGTGGAAATGACATTACCGTGGATTAGGTACGTAATTCTCTAAAGGTATATTTCGGGGCCGTCGCTTACTAATAAAAATTAAGTACTCCAAACATTTTATCCTTGACTTAGCTTTAGTACGAAACAGAAGTTCTTTTTTATAAAACGACGACAGATTTCCAAGTTATTGTAATTTTTTTGGTGTCATATCAAAACAATGACAGCGATGACGTAAAAATTTACTTTCCTTCTTTTTTTTTTAAATTATGACCAAAACAACAGGCACAAACATGGAGGTGATAAACCCGGATCTTATCTAAAAAGTACAATGCCTTAATAAAACTCTAATTCTGATTAACCTTTAGATAAACCCTGATATTTAAAATGAAAAATTAATGTGTCAAATTGTCAAGAGCTCGTAATCTGTTATGATGAGTCGACTAATTATAAATAAACAGCTGCCCGCGACTGCGTTCCTGGTGTTTTTGCCTTCCTGGTGTTTTTTCCTTCGTGGGCTTAGCAAGACAACCCCGCTATGTTACACTAAAGTTAAGCACCCAGGAAAGCATAGAGGACAAACATTCAAACATGTATATGGAAAGTTCTATTAAATAATGCGCTCCTAGTACTTGGATGTAAAAGAGCTTGGAAACTCAGTGGTCACTTCAACTGGGTCATGATTCCCTGGTACTATAGTCATGTCATTCGTCAATGGTTGTAGCCATAGATATGTTGTAGCTAGCATACATACTAAATTTATCACTTTTTTCTCTCTCCTTAATTTTACACAAAATCTTTATAAATTGTAGCCTATGTGTTATTCTGATGTATAAACTATATTACTGTAAAGTTTACATCCATCCATCAATCCATAATATTAAGTAGGACAGTCACAGCATCTTGACAATTAATTTTACGTTCATTTTCATTTGAGAAACCGCGGATTTAAAGTGACACGACATCATGGCGCCTCCAGTTCGCGTCTGTTCGCTCGTCATTACAATTATGTAAATGAGCCATTATACAACAAGTCGCTGATTCAATGGTTCAGATCGAGATTTTCACAACTTTCTGACTAATAACTACTACGTTCTTGGTAAGAATGGGAGCTATAGAATGAAACAAACTTGTTTTGTAATTCTATTAGTGTTCAAACAAAATATTTTGTAAGTACACTAAATTAAATACAAAATTGTTTCAACGTTCGAGCTTCCGAGAAGTAATGAACGGTTATTTACAAATTGAAAGTTCTGTTTTAAATAATTGATAATGTTTTGAGATTTTTGGTAATGTTGAAAGCTTTATAGGTGAACACTGCTACGACCATCGTGAAATATAAAATATATTGCGACGTAAATACGATAAGATGAAAAGCAAAGAAAGAAAGAAGATAAAATCGTCAAGTTTACTGAGGCTCACGCTATAAATATTTAAAACAATAGTAACCGCATAGTGCATACATATACCTATATATTTTTGGTCCTAAGGTACAATTATGTACCAAAAGACCAAGATGGACTGTATCAAATGCGGGAGAGCTTAGGAGAAATAAATAAATAAGTAGACTTGTTTAAAATTCAATTAACAATAACACAATTTAAAAAATATACTCCTGATTATATGAAACGGATTACATCTATTGTAAAACCTTCACATTTTTACGAAGAAGTATAAATGAGCCACATGTGATTAACTATTACCTTTCTCGGAAATTACTCCGAAAATATAAATAATCAAAATTTTGACATTTATTATACTTTTTACTTCTCTTCATAAATACTCTCGTCATTCATGTTGCGGGAAATTGAATCAGTTAATCAACTTGTTTTACTTTTTGCGGCAAACGTTTCGGAGCACTCAATTAATTTATGGGGTACCTATATTGGTTGGCACGCCGGAAATTGTGCTGATCTGATTAGATTTTTCTATTTAGTTCTTGTTTGAATGCTTGCTTGTATTAATTAGGACTGATGTTTCAATAGTCAGATAAGTTTTATTTGAAGAATAATTATGTTGGTATGACTGTTATTCAATTGAAAAGCTGTCAAAGCGCCCAATTATTTTGACGACACGGTTGGCGCAGTGGCTGAGCGATCGACTGCTGCGCAGCGTGTTGCGGGTTCGATTCCCGCCCAGGGTAAACGTTTGTGTGATGAGCACTTGTGTTTGCCTTGTGTCTGGGTGTTGTTTATCTATATATGTATGTATTTACAAAAAAAAATGTATTTGTGTATGTATATCAGCTGTCTGACACCCATAGTACAGGGTCTCCCTAGTTTGGAGTCAGATGGCCGTGTGTGAAAATGTCCCCACATATTATTATTATTATTATCACCATTTATTAATTATATTTACCTATAAAATACATTTTTAAATATTAATAAAAAATAAAAACATTTAAAAATATAAAAAATAGTAGCCCATCGGTATCGGGAACAGGGTCCAAGCTACCGGCGGTCAGGGCTCCAGAGAGAGAAACCTCCTGACAATGCGGGCCGTGTCCAGAAGTACTGCCTTCTGAATCAAGCCCTTGATCCAGCCGCCTAACGAGAGCCTCCTTAGATGTTGGTCGAGGCTCTTGGCAATTAAGCCATTGGCAGTAACAACTATCGGCACAATGATCGCTGAGTCCACATCCCACATGTCGACAACCTCGCGGGCCAAGTCAAGATACTTTATTTGCTTGTCTTTCTCGACCTTCACGAGGTTCACGTCATGCGGAACTGCTATGTCAATAATCATTGCGCGCTTCTCCAATCGATCCACCACCACTACATCAGGTTTATTGGCTACAATAGTCCTGTCAGTGATGATGGATCGATCCCAGTACAATGTGACATTGCCATTTTCAAGAACTGGATCGGGCACATACCTGTAGTATGGTACTTCTGATTGCACGAGGTTGTATTTCAGAGCAAGTTGCTGATGGATAATCCTGGCCACAAGGTTGTGTCTATGCAAGTACTCTTCGTTAGCGAGACGAGAACATCCAGAGATAATGTGACGGATTGATTCTCCCGGTCGGTGACATGCCCGACAAATGTCAACAGTGCCATCCTTCACAATAAATCTCCGGTAGTTATTCGTCATAATAACTTCGTCCATAATTGCACAGACAAAACCTTCGGTTTCTCCAAATAGATCACCGAATCGTAGCCAGGATACGGACGCTAAGAAATCGACATCGGGCCCGTGTAGGGCCCGGAAAAAACGTCCGTGAAGCTCCTTACTCTTCCAAACCTCCTCGCGATCATTAGTCTTGAGCACTACAGGTATGCACCAGTTCTCTTTAGCCAAGGAGAGCGGGGTGAGGCCCTTGTCCACTGCAACTACATCTCGATGCATCCCCACGTCGGCTCCTAGGAAATATTCCCTGAGACTGCATATCTCACGGTTGTGCAGGGTCTTAGCATTTAAGAAGCCACGACCGCCACACTTCCGCGGGATATACAGTCTCATCACCGATGACCGTGGGTGATGCATCCGATAAGCTGGCAACACTATGTGTCACTTATCTAATATTTTATTTGTTCAACAAAAATATAAATTAAATACCATATACACATTATTAATAGATAATGATACAATGATATTTATTATTATTATTATTATAATTAATTTATGGGGTACCTATATTGGTCGGTACGCCGGAAATTGTATTGATCTGATTAGATTTTTCTACTCCATTCCTGTTTGAATGCTTGCTTGTATTAATTAGGACTGATGTTTCAATAGTCAGATAATTTTTATTTGAAGAATAATTATGTTGGTATGACAGGTTTTCAATTGAAAAGCTGTCAAAGCGCCCAATTATTGGTGATGTTGATTAATGTCGATTATTAGTTTCAAGTGTATGTATGAAGATAATTCACATCAAAATAGTAATGATGTCATCTGCTTAGCCTTTGTTCGACTAATTAAGGGTCGGCTTTCAGTCTGCCAAATGCAGCTGAAAACTAGTGTTTACATCGAGCAACTGTAAAATCTGACCTTCACAACCTGGGTAACCCATCACATACGTAAAGATCTACAAAGGACAGCTGGTACCATCGGTCTTACTTACTTTCCGAGGCACGTAAAGAGTTTGGTAAGAAAGGATCATCCTATCCACTGACCGACCGCGTCAAGCGCAGTTTAACCATTACTGATCTATGCGATCCGGCTTTTCCGTATTAAGATTATCCTTAGACTTGTCAGATGACATTTGACAATTAAGAAACCGGTCCATTAAGACGCATTAATATCAATCTAGATCACAGAAGTTTATAAGGACCTTAGATATCCCCATAAGCCTTCAGACCTACTTTTTTTGTTTTATTTTCTTTTTTTATGGAACTAGATGGGTGGGTGTACGATATTAAAAAAACTGCGCACAGACCAGGGAAGCATGGCATTAAAGAAAGTTGTCCACAGCAGTGAATGAAACAAGGCTGACAAAGTTGATTATGATAATGAAAGAAAAACGTCACGAGAAATACAGACTCAAGGCGGTGACAAGACCCAAATACTCCAAATAAGCTTAGATCAAACATGTTTCTAGCCAAATCTATTGAGATTGAAAAGAAACATGTTCAAGATTAACATATTATGTTAATCTCGAACATATTTCTGAGAATTCTATGAACATGGTAAAGTAACGTCTGAAAATAACCTTTCAGCGAAAATGTTCAAGTACACATCAAACCATACCGAACTGTCAAATTTTCCCAATTGAATATGAAACTTAATCTTTTGTGATAAAGTTGAAAATCTACCAAAAAAAATTGACAGATTGTTGTAGCTTTATGTGCTGACCTATGTAGATCACTGATCAACGTTATGTTATCAAAGTAAATAATGAAGAACTTGATTGTTATTTACGTATATTCCCGTTCGTCCCACCGATTTCGTCCCCGTCGTGGGACGAACGGGAATTTACAAAAAAAAATATTAAATTTGTTCCCGATCGTCCTATTCGGGATTTTAAAGGGATGAATGTGAATATGTTCTTAGATGAATGGCATTCGTCTCACTAAATAATTAATTTCAATTTTTCGACTTTGAGTACCTAAATCTATAATATATATTGCGCTGTTCCATATATTGTAATAAATAACATAAGTGTCAACTCTCTTATCTTTCTTTTCTAAGCAGTGTGACAGAGCCCTCGCTTCAGCTGTTTATTGCGTCTCAGAGATCCTAATCCGCCAACACGCAGTTAGTGAGGGTGGAGCAGATAAAGTTCCTTCCTACATGTATGAAAAGGTTTGTCATGCAGTGGTAACATACTAGCTATGATAAAGATATTGTTAACGAAATAATGACTCATTAATGTTAAACTTAACTTGTCGAACCGTGTGGTGCCGGCAGCGAATAGTACCACCCCGTTTGTACCCGTGGGTGTCGTAGAAGGCGACGGAGTGATATTGACTAGAAGATGGGCAGCAGCGTCCTTCTGAGTACCATAACACATACTGCGATCGCCAAAATACATCGGCCAAGCATGGCGATCACGGCTGAACCCCTCCTCGGGGGAGACCTATGCCCAGCAGTGGACGTCTAAAGGTTGACATGATGTATGTTAAACTTGATGTAATGTTACGAAATTTGAGTATTTTCCAATTAAAGGAAAACTTAGTTTATCATTTAAATAACTCTGATCGATGAAGGTATTCCTAAAACCTGTCTTGTCAAGGCATAAACCTGGAACCAATAAGTTAACTCAGTATAGTCTCGGTTCTAAACTCAATGCCTCTTGACCATTACACACCCCGTGGATTTTACACGACGCTTATTCAAAGTTTAGAGCCTTCTCTAAATAGTTATTGGCAATAGCGCTTATTGTTGTCAAAACAAAAAGATAAATAAATTGCCTAAAAGAAAACTTACGTAGAAACGGTTTCTTTTTATCAGACAACCAGTAAAATAGTGTTGTGGGCGATAGAATTGATTAAAAAACTGTACTGCGCATTAGTGGTTCATCGTAAAGGTCTAAAGTTCAAATTGAACCCTGTTGCACAACGCAGGCGCGACGGGACCTATTTGTATTGCAGCACGTAGCCAATAATTCAGGGGACGAGATGAAAAAGGTAACATCGATGTTCAGAGAATATAAATCTAGATTAGCGATAAAGCCGCCACGAATTCGTCTTAATTAACCTAGCTAAATCTGAGTCCACAATCAATAGAATTCCATGTAAAAGCATCGATTGTTATTTTATACGCAACATTCACAACAGACTTCGGATATTTGGAGAGCGCATTAAAATCGAGCGTGGCCGCGGAATGTGATGATCCCAAGCGAACACAACGCGCGGGTGACGCTGTGCGCCAAAATATTATAAATGAACAGTAACTGCTAATCATACGGGGCTCGTAAATCTTGTGAGTCATCGGGAACAGTCGGGAGGCGCGTCTAGTCTGACAGCGACTGATCTAGGACGTGCTAACAAAGGAACGCTCCTTTCCTAATGGGAAATGTTTTTCTTTTGCGCCGTTTGTGTTTGGCGTGGTAACAAAGGAATTTCATGTTTTTGGTGTCATTTTGAATCAAGTTGTATGTTTTGATTCATTGTAGTAGAAAAATAAAATGTTTAAAAAGTTAAGTTTTAATCCGCGGTCAACGTCACTCTTCGAAGATGCTTCTCGAAAAATATTTGTTCATTATGTAGTCAAACATTAGAATTTGAAAACTACAAAGTTAGTATCATTTTTAATAAATTAGATCTTCTAAAAAATTGTAAACACACCCTCCTTTAAAATATGCGAAGTAAAATTCGGACGCAGACGCGTATAAACATCGTCGATTTGAGGAAAGTCACTGGCTATTGTTTCCTCTTTAAATTAGTATTCACTGAAAGATTCACCTCGTATATTGTCGTTTCTATTTACTTTATTAAAACCAAATCAATTCAAAACTACCTTTAATTTATCACACCTGAGTTTTTGAGGACCTGCCTCAATTAACGTTTCTACGACTCAAACAAAACATCTCAACCCTAAACTGAATCTAAATAAAAAATTACGTGTATATTTACCTGAAGCGTTTCTCTCACTGCGGCCGGCGCGTTGCCGGCAACTGCATGTCGATGTCGGTCACAAGAACTGCACTGGGCACGGGACTCACTAGCGGCACGGCGAGACGGCCTCCGGCAAGAGACGAGCGGCCGAGACTGCCTGATGCCTCGCCCCGGTCCGCGCCCGGTCGATACGCGCGCACAACAGGTTACTATGCGTGCGCCGAAATGTAAACACTCCTTCACTCGTGTGCAACTCAACACTAATGGACCTAAATCCGTATTGGTCCGTGTCAGCTGCAAGGTGTGCACTCCCTTTCAAATGTTCCCGCTACAGTTTCTGAGATGTAAATGACATTTATAACGGAGCTTTCCATTGCGTACTTTCATCTGAGCAATTAGGTTGGAAATGGTAAATTATCCAACCCAGTAAACCACGAGATATGGACTGATAAAAACTTCTTCGGTCTTGACTTGGTCCTTCTACTCGTGGTCCTTCTACTCTTGGTCCTTCTACTCTTATTCCTTCTACTCTTAGTCCTTCTACTCTTGGTCTTTTTACCTCAAAATGCCAGCTCTAGATCTACAGTCCAACTCATTAGATAGCGCCGAGATAATGAAGCTCGACGAGTCCCCGAGGAAGAATTCCATTGACTTCCAACTAACAGTGAAGGAGAGAGAAAAACATTAATTTCCACAACGTTAGAATGTGACTGACAAAACTATTGTATTACTTAAACAAATAATAGTGTTAGAATATCAACGTCTAAATGTGTATTACCCCAGCATCAGCAGTGTGTTCGCACGCTCAGTAATTACCCACTGAAAGTAAGTGAGCCGTCAAAGCGTTTATGTTACGATCACTGTTCACAAGTGTACGCACTTCTAACATTGACTGTGTTACATAGAAGTTACAACTATAAAAACGATCGACATTTCAATTTGAATTATTTTATGTCCCCAGCATTATGGAATCAGTTTCCAGAATAGCCAGAACTACTTACATCATTTTAGCATGACTGAAATTTTGTCAATAGTACCTCTCTTTTTCAGGGATAAGGTATAAAAGGTACTGTACAGTCGACTACAAAAATATGTATCATTCATGATATCGTCATTGTTTGTTACAAATACTAGTAGACATGATGTTACATGTCAGATTGATATGCCAATCAAATGTGCCAATTTTATGTACACAGCTAAAATTACACTGTAATGTGTACGCTCTTAACCGAATTAATGTGTTCATATTTGGTTAAAATAATATGTATACAGTTCTAATTTTTTATTTTTAAATTTTAGAATAGTGCGGGAATACTTCTTTTCTCTTTCATTTCGTGCATGATGTCATTGGCCTGTCATTTGTTTATCGAAGTTGACTTATAAACTTACAAATTATTTTCGCCACTTATTTACATTATTTTTCTCTCACTCGACTCATAAAAAGAAGGTGTTTTCTATTCAACCTGTTTTTTTTTCCATACAGAAACTAAACTTAAGTACCTAACATTATTTGGACATAGATAAAATTTAAACTATTGAATCATAAAACCAATTTATTAATAATAATAATAATAATATGTACTAGGGAGAACTATGGGTGTCAGACAGCTGATATACATACATACACAAATACATTGAAATTTAAATCGATGTCTTGCTTTTAATTATATAACTTATCTATCGTATTCTTTTACATATAACCATAGTAGATCTACTTCACATTTTGGCAAGAAATTATAAATCTTGCGCGGGGCTCCTATTTCTGTCTGCAGGGTTTGACGTCGACCCAAATTAACCTAAGTTTTTTCTGTCAAAGTAGAATTAGTTCCAGAGATTACCCCCTACATACAAACAAATTTTACCTCGTTATAATATGAATATTGATTTATAAGTGACAGAAAAAAACTATTACACATCCATAGAGTTTTCAATGGTTTTGACAGAATTTCAGAAATTTAAAATTAGAACGTATCTTGTATACATATTTTTGTAACTAAGTGTGAATACATTAATTGGTTTCAGAGCGTACACATTACAGTGACCATCTTGCTGTAAACATTAATTAGGCACATTGAGTGAATACATATATGCGTCATGTTTCATGTGTACAATAATTTGTAACTAAGTATGTACAGTGGGTGATAGCTGTTACCTGACCCACCCTAAAAACAAACGAGTTTAAACCCTCTGTCTGTAACAATAAGGGTTATTCAATTTGTATGAGTTCATCTGACTAGCGCTACTCGATAAACAAATACAATAATAAAACAGACACGCAAAATTGATCTTTAAAACGTTAGCGTTAGGATATTTATAACTTGTTACGCAATTTTGATTTTTATGCGGTAAGACTTAAAGTTTATCACAGTATTGTGTCATTTTAACCTAACTTGTAAAAAGTGGGTAGTTGAAAGACAAATGCGTATTCATTGTAAAACTGGTATTCAAATCTTACTAAGGATATGGGTAGGAAAATAAAAAAATACCGTGACTATAACTAAAGCCAGTCTACGCACAATTGCAATGACTACGCGCGAACATTATCTATGTTGCCTTTCTAAATTGCGAATAGCCCACGCCTTTTTCAAATTTTTAAATATAATCTTTGTAGCTTTATTAACATGTCTCAATTGAGTGATTATTTAAAACACAAAATAATGTATTTGCACGAGGAGAATATTGGCATCAGAGAGATTGCAAGGAGACTTAATATAGCAGTAAGTGTATTTTTCTAATTTTAAACCACGTTTTTATATCTAGCTATTCCTTGTGCCGTGACGTAAACAAACATTTTTTTTATATACTTAAACGAAAGGTAACACCGTTTAATTTCTTTGTTTCAGAAAATACTGTGAGATTGTGGTTAAGGCGTTTTAAAGAAACAGGAAATGTTCAAAAGGATCCTCCAGGACCAACGACTAAGAACTTGTGGAAATTGGAGGCCGATTTAATAGTCGCTAATATTTGGAAATGTTACGTGATGTAATGTTGCCGACTGTGCGTGTTGCTTAGCCAAACACGGATATTTACTTCGTGCAGAGATGCTGTGGTGCAAAATTGGCTAACCAGTCAAGAAGGTATCAAAACAATAAGTTGGCCATCTAAAAGTCCTGATCTGAATCCAATAGAAAACTTGTGGGGTCAAATGATTTTAAACTGAGATTCATCAGAAGTCAGGATAAAAGAAAATTTGGCGCAACTTGTGACTTCAACGTGGGAACTCATGAGAGGAAGTGATACTTGCTGGAACATGGTGTGCAGTATGCGAAGCCGCTTGCAACAAATTATAGAAAAAGATGGTGCTCAACTTCGCTATTAAGACAGCATCACCGCCTGCAGTCAACAATACTTACGTCAGTGTGTGTGTTAAATAATCTGTTGTTATCATAATTTCTAAGGCAGTGTTTCATACAATGATGCAGGTTCATATAACGATCATAATATTTAAAACTAAAAATACTTTAAAAAAATCTAAAAAGTATGTAATACATCAAAGTATTTAGTGCTGTTTTCACTAATATTTTATAAGTAGGTAGGTATGTATGACAGTAAGTTAATGTGGTGATGTTATTGTTATAAAATAGAAATATTATAGGTATATTTCTAAACATATTACAACATGTTGATTCACTACATTCAACACTTTGTAAAGCATGTAACTACTTACCTACTTAAAAAATAATAAAAATGGGTATTTTATGGGCACTATTAAAACGAAAAACTGTTTTGTTGTCGCGTTAGCAACTTAAACAGAAAATTCACGCATAGCATAAGTAGTTTATTATTCTAACTTCTTTTAAAATGTTGTAAGTAATTATTTTTTATTTATTTTGAATAAAATCTTTATCATTATCATTATTGTTTTTATTTTTTGTGGTTATTTGTATTTATATATTATTAATTTAAATCTACTTTTCTTAATCTAATGGAAATAGTATTTTCAATTCAAAAAACATAAATGAATATTGAAAAACTACAAAAAGTAAAAGGTTAGTTTCGAACTCGCAACCAAATAGACTCATTTGTTTTCACTGGTTCAACCACTAGACCAAATAGACTTAATTAAAATTGTTGAAATTAACAACTACATCATGTGACAAAACAGTAGTCACTATATATTATCTACCTTATCGTTACGTGTTAAAGATTAAATTGGCATAACTATATTCTTTAATATATGCCTACCTTGAACAAGTCGTTCTAGTTCGTACGTATCAAATAACACTTATCTACTGCTAACTGCATAAGGTTAAAATTCGTCTAACTTTTAGTGGGTCAGATAATAGCTATCACCGACTGTACACTTATTTAAATGGGTACATGTATTTTTAACTTTTGGGGGTATACATCTCTTTGTACTCGACTGTACTACGTCCGAGGGCTGTGTTTAATATATTGTTATAAACTATGTATTATATATGTTAGTTTTTTAAACTTCATGTACAAAGGTACAAAGGCGGACTAAATGCCTTAAGCATTCTCTACCAGTCAACCAAAGGTGGTGAAAAGATAACATGGCAGGGGCAAAAAAAGAAAAAATGCATGTATCACCAGAAAAAAGATAGTAAATTTTTTTCAATTGAAAAAATAGGTTAACTATACAAACATAATAAAATTAAATTTTTATATTTAAAAATTAAATAAATTATTAAATCTAATTTAAGAAATTAGATTATTTATTCTAGGGCCATGGGGTCCGAGTGCCCATATTGTTTTTCGTGACATCACCAAGCGGCTGGTCGACTCTTCACGTGACCCGAAGGGTGATCTATTCTTGGGTCAAAGAATCGTGCCCAACAGGCTGGCAGCATTGCCACTTTATATGACAATGCTGCCAGCCGGTTGGGCACGTGTCCCGTTGATAGCAATGTGGACGAGTTTTTTATGCCATTGAGCTCCCTGCCTTTTTCTTGGAATTGTAAATAATTTCATTATTTTGATTTTTATGATTTATGAAACGAAAAGAGATTTATGAGATGACTGCTTATTGCCTGATTTTTGCCGTTAGCCACAATTTCAGCCAGACGCTTTAAAGTTCCGTAGGTTTTGCGACACTGGTATCCTAAACCGTTACTGCTCTAATTATAGAAGACTAGCGACCCGACTCGGCTTCGCATGGACCTATAGCCTTCCGCTAATGGACTATCCAACACAAAAAGAATTTTTCAATTCGAACCAGTAGATCCTGAGATTAGCGCGTTCAACCAAACAAACAAACAAACAAACTCTTCAGTTTTATAATATTAGTATAGATATAGATATCAAACTGTCAAATTTATTGACTAACCTTTCACTTCATTTTGTTTCCTGACAGAAAAGGCCTTGTGGTGAATAATTGACCCTACCCATCATTATAAAATAGTAAGGAACAATACTGGCTGGCCTGTGGTTTGGGATACACTGCCAGAGGCGTGGTAACACTTTATTCTAATTTGCACCTACCCTTGCTTAGGTATCATTTGTATTGATATTCTATGTGTATTCGTGTGTGTGTGTGTGTGTGTTTGTGTGTTTGTGTGTGTGTGTTTGTGTGTGTGTGTGTGTGTGTGTTTTGTGTGTATAAATAAAAAACTATAAAACGATTAAGGACTGTGTACGACCAATTGCTTGCTGGTTCGTGTGATAAATTGAGATGGCAGAAAACTATTCTTGCAAACTTCTTGATAAGTTATTTATTAATTGTAACAAAGGTGTTTACAATAAAACGGTCGAAAGTGTACTCAACAATATTAATTGTTATGTGGATTTAAATTTGGTTAAATGCTTCTATGTTAGCGTGCTAAATTATGTACGTACAGACCGATTGGCTCGAAGGTTGCCAAACTGGACCCTATTACTAACCTTCGGTTGTCCGTCTATCTGTCAGCGGGTTGTATCTTTTGAACCGTAATACGTAACATAATACTAGCTTTTACCCGCGACTTCGCGCCTATGTCCTTCCTCTGAGTCCAAGCTATTTCCATACCATATTTCATCTATATGTCGGAGATGGTTTATTAATCACAATTGTGGGTGTTAACTAAATTTGTTATGATTTGTTTCTTATTGTTAATTTATGTGATTTTACTATCAATTATTGTCTATTATGTCGAAACATGATTTATTGTGTGTGCACACTGATTTGTGGTTACTTTATTTCGATAATTGTTATTGATGGTTTTATTCAAAACAATTGTTGACACGTTACTTTGAATGTAAAACGAATTACTTTATGAAATCACTATTGTTTATTCATGACAATTATTATTGTGATATTTGATTGCTTTATAGTTAAATCTTATTAGATTTAGTACATTGTAGTGTTTTGTATCAAGTAAACGCGTGACGCACTTCCCTGCGCCATTGGATAGACTTGTACGGAGAGGTTGCAAGGTGGGGGGCATCGCCTTATAAAAGAGCGTGCACTCCGTAAGTATGGCAGTCGATCCTCGGATTCGACTCAGTAAAGAGTTCCTGCTCCCGACAATACTGTCGGTTTACCTGGTACAGCGCTGCTGTATATTCACATAGCTGTATAGGCTTGCTGCTAGCGAGCGATACACTTTGTATTTGGGTGGCTTATGCTACTGTACGAACTATGAACCTTAAGGGTCTTGTTTATCGATAATGGGATAATGGGAACGCCCATACTTCTGACGATGTACTATACCACTCGGCGCTCCTCCTCGATCGCCCACTGACGATCCGACATATATAAGTTCAACCGTTTAATCCTGAAAGCGTAACAGACAGAGTTACTTTCGCATTTATAACACCAAAGTATGGATTGATTACATTTGAAATTCACTTGATTAATGTTAAAAATTAAAGAGGAATACAAGATACTTTATTTATTGGGCGAACTGCCAGACTGTGGAATTCGCTGCCCGCTTCTCTGTTCCCTGATAAGTATAATCTGGGTATCTTCAAGGCACGAGTGAACCGGTTCATCCTAGGCAAGCGTGTTCCAACTTAGGCCGCATCATCACTTAAGATCAGGTGAATTGCGGTCAAACGCATAATAATAAAAAATTTTAATAAAAAAAAATAAAAAAATGTTTTTTTCGGGGATTTTTGCTCGATCATTAGGTACGTAAGTATGTCCTTCTTGTGCTAATCCGACTCGCATTAGCGTTATGTCAATAACTGTCATAAAATTGTCACATTAGGGCGCGTATTCGATTTAGCGCAACTCAAAATCACGACTACTATATATTATTATGCTAGAACATCGTAGCAGCATTGACGCACACTAGTACAATACAATGGTCTGTTTATGTGTGTGAGCGAGGATGTATGAGCACGAATGATTGAAATTGATCGACAAACATCACCGCGCGAGGTTTTATAGTGCTTTTTAAAATAATTGTCTAAAATTAATGAGTTCGTATAACGAACTGAAAAATATTCTGTTTATTAAGCATAACTTTTATTTTCATAAAATAAATATATCAGTTATGTTTATTTTCAAATACTGGTCAAAAAATTACAAAGTAAATCGATTTTGTACTTTTTTAACATTGCTTTTTAATAACTAATAGTAATTTATTCGTAACTTTGGCTCTGTAATGTACTTTAAGACTACTTTAAAACTGTATACCCTGTTGGAAAAACGCACAAAACATAATATTTTGGCATACAGTAAAGGTAGTATTCGTCCTGGGGGCCAAGTCTACTATTTTTATTAGTTCGTCATTCCAACATGATCCCATTGTCGTTTTACTAAAAGTTCGTAATCTGCTAAATTCATAGTAATGGTTGATCATTGGTCGGTCGAATTAAATCAATGACTGCACAATGACGTTCTAATGGTAGGTCACTGATCAAAGGAACTGTCAACATTATAGCAGATTACCGCCTAAGTCAGTCATTCAGTTGTCATTTTGTACGAGATTATCCATTTCTTTCATTGGCGTGTCAGTGGTTGACCATTGGAAAGTCATAATGACGCCATTATATTAGTAGATTACGAAACTTGTCAAAATCAACAATATGAAATCAATGATAGACCATTCTGACACTATTGTAATAGCAGACTTGAGGCCCTGAAAGTTAACTCGACGTCTATTTTCGTAAAATGCTATGAAGGGATGGTCTTCACTTTTAAAAACCGTAATTAAAAATAATACTTTTACCCTGTAAGACTTAATCATTCTAAAGCCTTAATTTTCTTCCAATAATCTGCTCACATCATTACGATATAGCTCTGGGTAAAACGCGAAAACATGAAGTTTTCGTCACGAATCGAATATACGCTCTTAATATTTTATATAAAAGTTCTCTAAAATCGTTGCGTCACTTAATAAATCAAAACTGTTATCAGGCAACCCTCTTATTGGCAGTGTAAATAACAATTATTAATCCGACATTATCACCCTCCCCGCGATTGATAGCCAACAGTACCGATACAATCACGTCACATGTAGTTACACGAAAACCGCCCTAACTGCTACGATATAAAGGCGATGTGAAACTAGTTACCATGAAGGCGTAGTGGCCGTGTTACGTGTCATCGTGGATATCTGACGGATTTGCCCGACCAGCAGCGTTTTATTTGTACTACGATTTTCTGAAATGATACGTATAATTGATAGAGAATCTATCCAATTACCTACGTGTACATTTTGTATAATTGCATAAACCCGAAAATAGGTAACTATTGTTCTCATTTTGATTTGACGGGATAACGTCTTATAAATATCGATTTATAAGGCCGGGTACTCATTAGCGAACCGTAACCGTAACTTACGTGGTACAGTGATCAGGATCTAGTGTGTACGCGTGTTATTTAGGCTCGCAGTTACGTCGCCCGAACGCTTTCACCGAGTGTACTCATTTTGCGAGCTGTAACTGCGCCCTTTGATTCGGAACGTGACACTTTTTCATTTCGTGCAGCTGGTGTTCATCAGAACACAAGAAGAGCATGAAAAAGTGTCACGTTCCGCCCGAGCGTGCAATCGAGAGCACGGAACAAGCGATAGAGAGGCACGATCGGCCCAAGCGTCCACCCACCATTATCAGGCAACTGTGGCCCATTGATAAAATATACAACATAAACTTAAACAATAACAAACTAATACATATTAAAACCTTATCAACTACCTATAATTAAATATACCCTATTTCACACGTAAAGTTGGCGTCGTGTGTCGCGCGGTGTCAGCAGGTAACCGGCCTCAGAAGCGCCGGTCACACCTTTCGGCCAAAATTCCTCCTTCGTAAAGGTCGACAGATGTTCAGTTGGTACTCTCACAACAAAGGAGTTGAAGTTCACATTGTGGCTCGAGGCCAACCGCTCGACCCTCAGAGTAAAACTCGACTTAATTCGGATGTACTCTTCAACCTCCTCAACCTTTATAGAGTAGTGCATTCGAGACACATACAGCAGCGTCACTGGAACAGCAGGACGCAGCAGGTGGTTCGGTCCGGTCGGTGCGGTCCCACACTTGTTCGGACAAGTTGGTTCATCCTCTACTTCTTCCCGACCTTGATGAAACCTTCTTCGTCGTTCTTCCTTTCGTCTTCGTCGTGAGTTTTAGCTTGAGGTCAATTATCATTTTACCTTGAGGTCAAATATCATTTTGAGGGGCAACTGTAATTGCAAATTTCTTATCAGCTATTCCATCTTTAGGGGTTATATTAGTAAATTGAATTTGAGGAGAATAATTTGCAGTAAGTAGATAATTCTACATTAACTGGATTTTACGCATTTCATTTTTTATTACTATAATTTTTTTAATAATAACAATAATTCATTTATTATTTTAACATCAAACAGGATTTAACAACAATATGAAAATCAGTTCAGAATCTCAGTTTCTAATAGGTCTTTTATACTTACCTGATACCTGCAAAACGGACCCAGCAATGAAATTAGCAAGGACGCATACCTTCTTAACAGCGCATTCCTCTGTCTGTCCTCAAAATGTCAGCCACGTTCAGCTGATGAAAGTCTAGCGACAATGGGATTATAGATTGTTTATCATGGAGTGACAAACGCTTCATAAAACTAAAGGCGAAAAATTGGGGATTTCTCAGAATGATTTCACAAAATTCGTCACATTCGCGTAGGCAGCGAGTAAGCTATTCCGAAAACTTTGGACCTAGAAACGTCACAGTACGTAACACAGACTCATTTTCTGTGTTTAACTTAAGGGGTAACGCTGTTAGCACAGTGACCTTTAAGTTGCCGAAGAGGGCAGTTTTCTGTTTAGTGGGCCTCCCAATGAACCATTCACTAATTACAAAGCTTGTTAAAATATTATTTGCAAGAGTTTTAGCAAACAGAAAGAAGTCTTTTATTCTTTTAAGTCACATTTTCCTCCACGTGACAAGTACGGTCAACTATTCAGCCAATGTAACTTGAACTTTGATAGCGCCTTTTTCTTTCTTAGCAATAAATTGAGTTCTGCCAAAAAAAACAGATTTGTGTCAAAATATCTTCCAATTTACGAAGTAAGAACTTCATAAACAATAGTACCTACTGATACATATTGACCTGCTTTTTCTGACATTTGACATTTTTAATAAGATTGACGTAAAAAAAATAATTATTAAGAGATTGGCGGTTAGCTCGTTTTTAAGCTCATTTTCCCCTTCGACAACACAGACAACAAAAATAAAACAAATAACTAAATAAATATTTTAATAAAACCAGCGGTTTTTCTAATTCAATTGTTACGTCTGTTCCCTATTATTTTCTGATAATTTTACGTCAATATTTAAGTTACCTGTTTATTGTATCATCAATACTTTACCTACCATTTTCCGAAGAGCGCGCCCCTAAAGCACTCTAAGGCTCAAGCTATTCAATCCCCGGCCACGTGTTAAACCATCCGGTCCGTCTCAGGTGCCATGCCGGCATCGTTACGACACTCGTTTAAGAATTCCGACAAACGCAAACTTGACCTTTTCGTTCCTTCGCACACCTTCCTTCAGCGTTTCACGCGGCAAGGCTCGAGTTGAGTTCACACGGGCAATTTTTTCACCAATTATTAGTCGGCAACAGTTGGTGGTCTCTGGTGGATAGAATTCGTAATTAAGCCATTCGCTAGAAAACTAAAGTCCCGACATTGCGCGTCGAATCAGCACGCTGAGGTGGAAGTGACCGGCCACGTCTGCAGAAGGACAGACGGTAGATGGAGCCGACACGGTTTAAAGTGCAGACCGCGTTTGGGCAAGCGTAGTGTGTGACGCCTTGCGGCACGACGGACCGACAATTTGAAGAAGGTGGCTAGCAGCGGATGCCTACGTTCAGCAGTGGACGGCAAAAGGCTGATATATAACAGTTGCCGGCACAGTTGTTGTAGATGTCGTAATTCATCATCACCATCATCATAAGCCGGAAGATGTCCACTGTTGAACAAAGGCCCCTCCATACCGGCAAAATGCCGATTGCATCCACCGGTTACCCGCGACCTTGACGATGTTGTCGCTCCATCTGGTGGGAGGTGTATCAACGCTGCGTCTTCCAGGTCGTCGCCGCCAATCGATCATCGGCCATCCGTTCTACGATCAATGTGCCCTGCCCACTGCCACTTAAGTTTGGCGATTCTTCGGGCTACGTCGGTAACCTTGGTTCTCTTGCGGATGTCCTCATTTCTGATTTTATCACGCAAGAAAACTCAGAGCATAGCCCTCTCCATTGCCCTTTGGCTTTCATATGTACTGACTTATTTTATCCTGAACATCACAGATATCGGTAAAGGAAAATATCGTGAGAAAACTTTGATCTTACTAATATTACAAATGCGAAAGTTTGTGAAGATGTTTGGATGTTTGTTACTCAATCACGCACAACCGTTGAACGGATTTGCATGAAAATTGTCACATAGATAGACCATTGCTGATATTCTGATAGGGCCCAAAGTGGCATCACTTTTAGGCCCTGTCAGAATATCAACGCTGCGACGTTTTTTTTAATGTTACAGCACCATGCTGAGCTTTTTGGCCTTATACAGGACTAATTTTTGTTTCTTTTTTTTTTAATTATTTTATTTTTGTGTTTTTGTCCTGGCGCGATGGCGGGTGAGTAAATGCTTTTTCTTTCTAATTGATTTGATAATTTTACCGCTAATTACATGCTCCATGCACTATGTATGGGTAATAAATGTATTGCCTATGTTAAGTCGCTTCCTATCGCTCAATGCCAACATGTAACAATTATTGTTTGATGTCGTGACTTCATATTTAACCAATGCCGCAGTTGCCCGTGTACGCGTACCTTAACTCACACATTGACAGACGAGAACTACGTAATACGTTCTGTACTTCTGTAGGAGGTCTGGGGAACCGTTTGCCAGTGTGTGTAAATAGCTGCGTTGACGTAGGTAAATAAAATATGGAAATTATATCTATTTAGTAGAGGTCCGAGTTTTAGATACCTTAGAGGTCCAATTTCGCCAAAAACTAAACTCAGAGTTAGGTGCATTTTTTTTTCTTTTTCAGCCTCTTCTGTCCCACGTCTGGGTAAAGGCCTCCCTCCACTACTGTCTCAGGACACCAGTTGTATGTTACCTAAGCTCACAGTTTATCCGGCATGCGGCAGACATGTCCTGCCCAGTTCCATTAAGGTTGCATCCATAATAGCCATTTTTGCTATCCCTATTTTGGAGCGCAGTATAGATGCTAATATCACGTGCATACATGATGGTCACGTGTTTGTAACTTAAGGAGGTAAGAAGACAATTTTGAATGGCAGCTAACGGCCCTGAAGAATTTTAAAACTTTATGTGAGTTTTGAAACAAAGTAAAGAGAAAATTTATGTCTGGTCTTGGAGAGGGCTCTGCTCGGAATCTCTCTGCGAGATCCAATCAAAGATGAGGAGATCCGGTGAAAAACCATAGTTACCGACTATAGGCGATAGAAATGAAACTCGTGAAATATTTCCGTTAGACAGTGCGTTTGCGAATACACCGTACCACCACACTAACTCAAAAAAATCACAGTACTCACTAACAAATCTACTCTTGCGCGGTGGCGCCGTCTGTCGTGAAATATGTAAATTAACATGCGAGTATTTAGCTAGATGAATGCGCAAACGCTCGGCAATTTATTAGGTATCAGAAATTAAGCTAGATACGTATAAAAAGTAATAAGACCTATGAAGAATGTGTAATGCGTCGCCTACATTCTGCCTCCTTAGTGCTAATTATTTAGCGCTACCATCCTGTGGTGACAATAAAGCGACGCGCGTGACCGGCCGGCGTAACACACCAGTGCGAGTACGTACATCGACAATACGGACACGTCCGTCTGAACCTGCGATAGTGGCACTCACTATTCCGTGACGCCAACAACTACGGTCAAGATTAGGGTCTGCAATGATAACATAATCACCAACTTTTAACGGACTATTCTCTTGATTCCATTTTTGGCGTGGTAACAAAGTCGGCAAGTATTCTTTTAACCAACGCTTCCAGAACATGTCTGATAATCGCTGAGCCACTCGCCAGCGCTTCCTAAGATACAAATCATCATCGTCGTACTTACCGAAAAGCGAGCTAGCTGAAGAGGTGCCTATTAAAAAATGGTTAGGCGTTAGGGCTTCCGGATAGTTAGGGTCGACTGACACGTGAGTAATAGGACGACTATTTACTAAGGCCTCGACCTCTGCTAACAAGGTTAATAAAGTATCAGGATGAGGGGCACGTTCTTTTAGAATTACTTTTAGGGAAGATTTTACAGTGCGAATCATCCTCTCCCATGAGCCTCCCATCTCAGGCGCACCAGGCGGAATAAATTTCCAATCTACCCCACGAATAACACCATCTTCAATAATTGTATCTCTATTTAGTTCAGCTAAACTTCGTTTTAGCTCAGAGTCGGCTCCCCTTAGGTTCGTGCCGTTATCTGAGAAAATAACACTAGGTAGGCCTCGGCGAGCTGCCATTCTCCTAAGAGCCATGATAGTCGAATCAGCAGAAAGATCTTCTGTCATCTCGATATGGATTGCTCGTATCGTAAGACAAGTAAATATCATGCCGTATCTTTTTTGGCGTTTTCGACCTACTGTCACTTCTAATGGGCCAAAAAAATCGACGCCTGAATAGCTAAATGGCCGTCTACTATGTTGCAATCTGGCCGCTGGCAGGTCGGCCATGCGCTGCGGCTTCGGCGCGGCTCGTCTGTATCGACAAAATAGACACTGTGAAGCCACTGAGCGAACTGTTGGTCTGAGATTAATAACCCAGTAATGTTGTCGCAATTCATTAACAACAAGCTCATTAGCCCCGTGAATTGCCTTTTTGTGATAATAATCGACCAATAAACGCGTAATTCTATGGTGACCGTCTAAAATAGCAGGTCTGCGTGAGGTATATTCAACACCAACTACTTTGTCAATGCGACCACCGACGCGCAGAATACCTGACTGGTCAATATATGGTGATAATTGTAACAAACGACTATTACGAGGCAGAGGTTCATTACGTTTTAAACAAGATAATTCCGTAGCAAAACAATTTTGCTGACAATTTTTGATTACCAAATCCTCTGCCTCCTTAGTTAAAGAAACATCAATTTGTTTGTTTGTTCGCTGACGCCAACGAATAAAGAGTAATACTCTGGCGGTGGCGCGCACCAGTGTGATCCAACTCGAGATATTATCTTCATTAGGCAAAGATAACACTGAATTGTTGGTGACCACTACGTGAACGCATCGTTCTTCACACAAACTATCATCTGATAATTTGGTGAACTTACGATCCTTTGGCCACTCTTCCTCTGGGCGACGTAAAAACGCTGGACCTTGAAACCAAGCGTCAGAGTATGAAAGTGGCGGCGCGTCCTCTCTTGTAGCGATATCGGCAGTATTCTGTCCTGACGGTACGTGACGCCACTCACATGATTTAGACAACTCATCTAACTCACCTAAACGATGAGCTACGTAGGGCTTGTAGTTACGAGGATCACTTCGGATCCATTGCAGTACTGTACTTGAATCACACCAAAAATATCGTTTATTTGGCTGTAAATCTTTGTGTTCCTTTTGTACAGTGCTAGCAAGCCTAGCCGCTAAAAGTGCTCCCTGTAACTCAAGTCGCGGAACAGAAATAGGTCGCAAAGGACTCACTCTGCTTTTACTAGCAACAAAACTAATTATAACATAACCATCTGATCGTACTAGTCGCCAGTAAACAACAGCTGAGTACGCTTTCAAAGAGGCGTCGCAAAATATATGCATCTGTTTATCTATTATATCACACTTATCGGCGGTAGTTGATATCCACTGCGTGCCCGAGTAGCAAGCTGTCCACTCGCTCGCGTTAACGTAGCACCGTGGAATATACAGCGAACTTAGTCGTTGTAAATCATTCAACCAGTTCATAAATTGAGCATGTTCGTCACTTTGGATGCGGCAGTTCCAATCAACACCGCTACGGTGAACATTTTGAAATATTATTTTACCTTTTATAATAAAGGGAGACAAATAACCATGCAAATCATATATTGACATAATAATACTTAGCATTTTTGCTTTAGTAGGGGGTTCGGAACCATTTAAAATACTTTGCGATATGCGATCGAGATATATTTTAAAACCGAATGAGTCACTGCTCGGATGCCACATCAACCCGAGAGTGCGCTCACTTGTGTTCGTCGCTCCGAGTTTAAATTCCAATGCAGTCGGCGCGAGCGCGTCGGGCGCAATAGTTCGCAGTACTTTCTTGCTATTGCTCGACCAACGTGTTATCTCGAACCCACCTTTTTTATGTACAGCTGTTATGTCACGAATTAATTGAATTGCTTTAAGTTCAGTGTCACAAGAATGCAAACAATCATCCATGTAATGGTTGTTTACAATTATTTCAACAGCTTCAGGGTATAAATCCTGATATTTTAGGGCATTTTTATTGCGAATATATTGTGCAATAAAGGGTGAACAGGTGGCACCAAAAATAAGACTTTGCATGACACAGGTTTTTAAGGGGGCATCTTTACTTTCCTGCCATAGAAATCGGAATACATGTTGGTCTTCAGGGCGAATTTTAATTTGAAGAAACATATCTTTAATGTCTCCAATCAAAACGAATTGGTGTTCGCGAAACCTTAACATTATACCGAGAAGTGAGTTATAGAGGTCGGGGCCCGTTAGTAAATAATCATTTAAGCTGACGCCATCTACTTTTCCTGCACCGTCAAACACTAATCTTAACTTACCAGGTTTGTTTAGATTTTGCACTCCAAAATGTGACAGATACCATATGTGACTCGCCGAAAGTTCAGTATCATTAAGTTCTCGAGCGTAGCCGTTACAGAATAGTTTATTTATTTCGTTTCTGTACCTATCTGCATACTCACTATCTGCCTGAAATCTTTTTAACAAACCCTGTAATCGTGACCGCGCGTAATTATAACTGTCGGGCATAGTAAATTCATCTTTAACAAAAGGCAAGCCAACCTCCCATCGATCACCTATCATACGTGCTGTGTTATCTAATATATGTACAGCTCGTGACTGTAAAGTGTTTTCACGGCGTAAGCCCGTAATACCAATAGAATCTAGTTCAAAAGACGTTTTTATTAAATTAGTTAGATTTTCAATATCGCTTACTTGCACTTCAGATTCACAGTGAGCGAGAGCGAAAGTGTGTGCATTTACGGAAGTGTGAGTGCGACCAAAGCATCCATGAATTGACCATCCTAATCTGCATTTTGTTGCGTACGGCTCGTACCGATATGTATCGCTATCACTATGTATAACTTCTAACGGGGCCATAAGGAAATAATTGTCTTCTCCAATTAGTAAACGAGGCACTACACACTCTTTACAAACAAAATCCTTAACATGTAATAAATGCTTACACTTAATGTTTTTTATAAATGACAAATTTTGAGCAGGTAATTTTAATTTATCTACTTGACGTAAACAAACATCGTAACTAGTTTTATCAAAGCCACATATTTTTGTTAACACTTTAGGCGCGTCAGGTTGCAATACTTCTAAGCCAAACGCGTCTATTAATTTTATACACTTAGATTTAAAAGTTTTAAGTCCCAATTGTTCAACTAAATCTTTATCTATCATTGATATTGAAGCACCATCGTCTAATAAAGCATAAGTAATTACATTACCGTTAGGTCCTTGTAGTTGCACTTTTACCACTTTTAGCGCGACATTATTGGTAGATTCCGGGGTAGCGGGCCGCGGCGCGCCTACGATGACGTTGTCGTGCTGTAGCTCGCGATCCCTGGACGCCGCCGCCGCTGACGTAGCTGCGGTGACGTAGGCCACAGTTGTCGGTTCTCCCTCCTGGGAGGCCTGTTGCTGCTGCTCGTCTTCAGATACTTGTGTGCGTGGCTTAGCAGGCTTATTGTAGTGTAATAACTTATGGTGTGTGAGTTTGCAGTTATCAATGTCGCACACTGGTGCCGGGCATATATCATTGTCATGCCGGTCGAGTAAACAACAATAACATAAGTTATTTATTTTCACAAATCTCCAACGATCCTTTCTCATTGCCCGTCTGAAAACACGGCAATCTGGCAGTAAATGTGTAGATTTTTTGCAGAAGTTACATAGCTTCGTATCAACAGATGTAGTGGCAAACACTTGTTTGTTATTGTTGTAATGGTATTTATCGTTCGATACCTTTTTTGTTGGCTTATCTGGCTCAGGCTTCTTTTGTTCACGCATCTGAGTAATACCTACTACTGCCATCATCTCGGCTTCTTGTTTGAGAAATGACGCTAATAATTGAAGTTTCGGTTCATTAATAACCAGATTTTTGTATGCATAATCCATCCAGCGGCTAAGTAGTACACTAGGTAATTTGGAAGTTATGGCCAATAATAGTTCAGGACTTCTTAGGTAGTCGTATTGATCAATTGCACGTAATGCAGCTACACAGTTGTTTACCTTTATAGAAAAGTTGACAAGATCTTGTTGGTAATTTGAGGGCAATGAAGGTAACTTTTTCATTTGTGTAGTCAAATGTTGCACGACTATGTCAGATCGGCCAAACCTGAGTTCTAGTGCATCCATCACTATATTCGGAGGGGTATTTCCTATCAGTAAATCAGTGACTGCCTCCTTAGCTTCGCCTTTCAAAGCTCGTCGGAGCCTCCACAAATTTTCTGCTTCACTGAATTTGCATATTGTTGTTGATTCATTAAAAGCACTTTTGAAATGTAACCACTCAACACAATCGCCACTAAAATTTGGCAAATCTTTGGGCGTGGCTAGTCGTGTCAACAGTCTGTTTTCTTGAGGAGGCGATGTTGTCATCATACCTTTCAAGGTTTGAGCCAAGTGAAGTATGCTGTCGACAGGCAGGCCGGGGTTTGGTGCGCGGCTAAATTCTTGACCATCAGTTGCCAGCGCTGGTTCCGGAGCCGTCGTAGGTGGTATGCCTGGGTCATGGCAATCCATTAGCTTCATATGGCTTTTGTCCATCCACTCCTCTACTGCTTCGTGTGGTTTGTCACTGCTGGAGTAATGCCCATCATCCTGCTCATCATCTACCATAGCCAAATCTGCTTCCAGCTGCTTATCGATCAGTTCGAGCTGGATCTTGGCCTTTGCCCGGGCGGCTTCAAGTTCTAGCTGCGCGCGTCGAGCTTGCGATGATGTCGTTTTTCGAGACATTACCGATTGATGCGGTGATGGAGTTCGTTTGAGTTCACGTTTAGTGGAGCACTGTATGTTCAAGCTTTGTACACTTCGAGTAATAGGCACTTTTACACATTCACCCAGCACGTGTTCGGATGCGCGATCTAACCTATCACTGAGCTTGCTACGGTCTTTTAAATTGAGTTTTCTATCGAAAGGTGGTGACTTGAACATTGTCCAAGGGTACTGATTAAAGATTTGGCTCGAAGGATCAAAGTTTTATAGGCGATAGAAATGAAACTCGTGAAATATTTCCGTTAGACAGTGCGTTTGCGAATACACCGTACCACCACACTAACTCAAAAAAATCACAGTACTCACTAACAAATCTACTCTTGCGCGGTGGCGCCGTCTGTCGTGAAATATGTAAATTAACATGCGAGTATTTAGCTAGATGAATGCGCAAACGCTCGGCAATTTATTAGGTATCAGAAATTAAGCTAGATACGTATAAAAAGTAATAAGACCTATGAAGAATGTGTAATGCGTCGCCTACACCGACAAACCGTAGCGTATCAGCAAGATGAAGTGGCAGAGCACATAGCACGCAGAGTTCTCTATCGGAGACTACGCGCTGGCAAGCTAGGACGTCCACGCAAAATGTGGACCGACGAGCTGGAACATGCTGGATGCACACCACTTCCAACCGTATCTTTTGGAAATCTTTAGAGCAGGCCTATGTCCAGTGTGTGGATGTCCTACGGTTGATATGTCTTGCCTGGTCTTGCCGATGAGGTCTTAATGTCTTGCCTTGCAGAATTCAAGACTTTTAATGGATTTCCGTCTATTAATTTTAATTCAATTAACCTAATTTTATACCTACTGGCAGCAGATGTGGTGCAAAATTCATTGCATCTAGATTACATATTTGCGACTGCGTAATGACCATTCATTGCCAACGTGGCAGGTGGGCAGACCTATATTCCGTTGATTTAGGTAGTTAAATAAAGGTAAATAAACTTGAGATGTATTTTTATTATAATGTGCATGTTGAAATTCTGATGTTTCTTTCAAACATAGATACCAAAACAAGGAATACTTACAACATGTTTGAGAATTTTAAACATCAATAAAAAGCCGTCATGATTGTTCACCTTTATTTATAGTATACCTATTATGTTTAATTATTTCAACAGGCCCTTATTTACGTCGTTCTTTGTTTTTTTAAAGTGATATGAGGTTTTATTCTGCTGCTAAAATTACAGGACAACATATTCTGTATAGTATTGACTGCGTAGTTACAGCACAGTTTTAATTATCATTTGAATAACTTTAGCCGGCAGTTTTGTCTGCGAAGATTCCTGAATTAAATCAGTCCAAAATTTTCAAACGGGAATACAAATACAGGGTTCAATAATTCCTAAGTGTTAAGCTAGATCAATATGAGTGCCAAATTTGAGCTAATTCTGTTCCGCCGTTAATGCGCGAAAAAGTAACAAACATGCATTCATCGGTCCATACATCATCACAAACATTCGCATTTATTATAGTATCATGATAGTAGGATAATTAACTAAATTTCATTACTAGTAGGGTAGAAAATTCTATGCAGGATATAACTACTCGCTGCATTTGTTAGCTTGCAGACAATTAAACAATCGGATACAGCTGAATACCAGTGTTTTACATGGAGCGACTGCTTGCTGCTGCAAACGATACCTCTCTGGTAAGACTGGTGGTCAGACTTTCGGACTTCTGACCTACCTACCCATAACGACTGTCAAAGATCTACAAATGTCAGCCGGGACCATTTAAATAATATTAAATTGCTTATTACTATAATCTCCTGTGACGGATACATTCAGTATTATGGAAACCAAACGGCGTGGACGTGTTCCAAGTTGAGTCAACGTTTAATAGACAACAATGAACCGTTGTGCCGTTGCTGACGTCACGTCCGGGCCGTCAGGGGTAGTATATACTACTGGCACTCGTAGTGAGAGCCAAATCACGTCGTCAAATACGATGACTGTATTTGCGGAAATTGATACAGCTGCTGTGTCATCACATTAATTTAAGAAAACATAGAACACACAGTATGCCAATATTCATACCTACTGATATTGTAAATGCGAAATTACAATATTAGTATGAATATGAATGAAGGCCGTGTGGTGCCGGTCACGAATAGCACCACCCCATTTCTACCCGTGGGTGTCGTAGAAGGCGACAAAGGGATATAACAGCGTCCTTCTGAGTACCATAACACCTACTGCGATCGCTAACATGCATCGGCCAAGGAGGGCATAGGTCCCCTTGGTGGAGACCTATGCACGATAGTATTAATACTTATACTACCTACAGTTTTGGCCGAAGGGTGTCGTGTATCGACGATTCCACGGAAGGCTACGCGACACCACGCAGCGCAACACGACGCCGTCTCTTCGTGTACAATAGTTTAAAAATATTTTTGTGTGTTTTATTATAAATATGTATGACAGTCTGTAAGGTATATATGTTATGGGTCTTTTGTTACCTGAAATAAATGATATTATTATTATTATTATACTGTGCCTATGCCCAGCAGTGGGTGTCTAAAGGTTAACATGATGATGATTATGATGAAATACGAAATTAGCTCTGTCTGTCGGTTTGTTTGTTATGTTTGTACGGCTAAACCACTGTTTTGATTTTGATGTTGATTACATGAGTACGTTGGGTTGTTCCACTGTGCTCCAAATTCCATTGTTCTCACAATGTTCATACATTATTTCCACCGCGCTCCAAGAAATGTTGAGTAGAGTTGCAAAAAAATAAATTTTGTCGGACCGCGATGCAGCCGCGATTACAGGCCGTGATCACAGATCAGATATAGATTTTCCCTTCGCCCACACAACCAGTAGGTCGATTCTGTAAAATTCATACAACAACTCGCATCTCACATCGCTATTCCCTCTCACTTCGCATAAGGTTCAAAATGACCTTGATAAATTTGACATTTTGAATCGGGTTCGAGTGCGAATTGAGCGTCGAAGTGACGGGGCTATTACCTTACAGAATGCCACTTCTTACGTCATCTCATACTTTATCTGTCAAAACCTCCCTGTCAATTTAGTTCAACACACTGACACGCTCGCAAGGGTGGCGCTAGTGTAAATTCGAATTATCAACCGAGTTTTTAGAATGCCAATCAAAAACTCACAGCGGATTCAGATTCGAAGTTTGAAATGAGGTCTTACAGAATCACACCCCTGTAGGTCGATTCTGTAAAATTCGAACAACAACTCTCATCTCACTTCGCTATTCACTTTTACTTCGCATACGGTTCGAAATGACCTTGATATATTTGACATTTTGAATCGGGTTCGAGTGCGAATTGAGCGTAGAAGTGACGGGGAAATTACCTTACAGAATGCCACTTCTTACGTCATCTCATACTTTATCTGTCAAAACCTCCCTGTCAATTTAGTTCAACACGCTGACACGCTCGCAAGGGTGGCGCTAGTGTAAATTCGAATTATCAACCGAGTTTTTAGAATGCCAATCAAAAACTCACAGCGGATTCAGATTTGAAGTTTGAAATGAGGTCTTACAGAATCACACCTCTGTAGGTCAATTCTGTAAAATTCGAACAACAACTCTCATCTCACTTCGCTATTCACTTTCACTTCGCATACGGTTCGAAATGACCTTGATATATTTGACATTTTGAATCGGGTTCGAGTGCGAATTGAGCGTAGAAGTGACGGGGAAATTACCTTACAGAATGCCACTTCTTACGTCATCTCATACTTTATCTGTCAAAACCTCCCTGTCAATTTAGTTCAACACGCTGACACGCTCGCAAGAGTGGCGCTAGTGTAAATTCGAATTATCAACCGATTTTTTAGAATGCCAATCAAAAACTTACAGCGGATTCAGATTCGAAGTTTGAAATGAGGTCTTACAGAATCACACCCCTGGATTGATGCATCGCGATGCCCTCCCCTAAACGATTTTCAAAAAGCAGAAAAGCATAGGCAAGTATACAATAACGCTTCATTACGTCTTCTTATCTTAATTACGTTTGTTCTCTCTGGAATGAATTGCCAGATTAAATTACGTTCTATACAAAAACGAAAGTTATTAATTAATTAAAAACTGGCCAATTGCGAGTAGGACTCGCGCACGAACTAGTCCGTACCATTATCTATACAACGTTAGACATCGAGCAAAAAAACGGCAAATAATCACGTTTGTTGTATGCCCCCCTTAAATTTTATTTTATTTTGTTTATTGAAGTTGTTAATATAGCGGCAGCAGAAATACATAATCCGTGAAAATTTCAACTGTCTAGCTGTCACGGTTAATAAGATACAGCCTGGTGACAGACAGCCTGACAGACAGACAGACGTACAGTGGAGTCTTAGTAATAGGGTCCCGATTTTACCCTTTAGGTACGGAACCCTAAAAAACAATGACAATTAAGGAAAATGCTGACCGCAAAATAACAATAAAATATGGGGTCCATCTAATTATATACCATAGGGTGTGTACTGTAGAGACTTGCCCAGCAGAAAGGCTTTATGTAATGAAGCCATAACTATTTAGTTTATGGTTAGAACCTGCTGGAAATATATTTGAATTATGTAGAATATAGCTTTTATACTATGACATGTGATGTCAGAGTTAGTCCGGCTAAGCTCAATGCTGCGGGCTACCTAAAGTTTTCCTCTCGTATATCTAATTAATATAATCTTCTACAAGTTATTCGTACCTTTCATTTAACGTAGCTTAGTTCTACAGTAATTCGTACACGGTACAAGGTACAAGTGTAGCCTAAGTGTTACAGTACCATAGGGTGTTATGTTCGATTGTATATAATTACATTATGTTAATACGTAACGCACCCGTGTGGTGCCGGCCGCGAATACCACCACCCCATTTCTACCCGTGGGTGTCGTAGAAAGCGACAGAAGGATATTGGCCAGAGGATGGGCAGCAGCGTCCTTCTGAGTACCGTAACACCTATACTGCAATCGCCAACATGCATCGGCCAAGCGTGGCGATTACAGCTAAAATCCCCTTGGGGGAAACCTATGCCCAGCAGTGGACGTCTAAAGGTTGACATGATGATGATGATTACGTAAAACAAACATCGTTTTTGGGAGTAATTCCATGTGAAAACTGAACTTTTTTCCATATCTATTTTCTCCTTATACCGGGCACGGCCCGGTAACAAGAGGAATGCCAGTTTGCGCTTAGTTCCGGTTACCGGTAACTGATTTTTGGTTTCGAATTGAGGTATAGCTATTTACCTATGTCTATACTCCATTTACAACAGCATTAGCCGTTGTCCTACGTGAACGACAAACGCGATAATGCGACGCGACGCGTAAATGTCAAATACTCGTTGTCTGTACTTGTGGCCTACGTAGTCGCCATAATCAATGTGCGACCAAACGCGGCAAGTGCGGATTTGTTTTGATGAGACGCAACACAATAGTTTATAAATAATTAAATATTTACTATTAAGTACCAGTGTTTTTTAGTAAAGTCAATAACAACCTCTCCTGAATAGAAATAGGTTTTTGAATATTGATAGGTGCGCGTCGCGTCGCGTCGTGTCGCGTCGCGTTCGGCCGCTTACCTAGGACAACGCCTTAATCCATATAAATAAAGTCGCACGACGACAGCGCGACTGATAGCGCTGCAGTCGCGCTGCCGTCGCGCGACTTGATTTGTATGGGTTTACAAAGCAGCGCTGCCGTCGCGCTGCTGGCGCGCGACTAATTTGAAGGCGCTCTTAGACAGAATTTGAAAAAGGTTATTTTTAAATCACACTCGTTTGGTGCCGGCCGCGAATAGCCCCACCCCATTTCTACCCGTAGGTGTCGTTAGGTGACAGAGGGATATATTGACCAGGAGACGAGCAGCACCTACTTCGATCTACAAGATGTATCGGTCAAGCATGGCGATTACAGCTGAACCACTCCTTGGAGGAGGCCTATGCCCAGCAGTGGACGTCTAAAGGTTGACATAATGACCCCTTACCCCGGTACTTTTACATATACCCGTAAGCACAATGTTTACTGTGCGTGCATTACACGCTACCAGAAGCAGTGCTTCTTATGAAACTTCAGTCCGCGCTTAAAATTTTGCCACATCACCTGTCAACACCGTTTCTCGTCTGCTCGACGTCCGCATGTCACTGCAGGGATTCAGCAGAATATCAGCGCGCAGCGTCAGGTATATTTGCTTGACACATGCTGAGCTGGACTCCCATTTGGTGCAACCTTGAGACCTTGATACCAAAAATAAAAGTAGGTGGTTGATGTAATGAAGATATTATTTTGTCATATCAGTGTTGCTCACTCCAAAAGAGTCACGATATCGAAAAAACAGCCCGATCTTTCCCGAAGTCGTCCGAAGTTCTTTTTTCATTTCACGTTACATTACGCGTTGAGTCAATTACAGCGACGACACTTATTGATGACTGAATCAATAGCACAATGGAATGAAATCTTTTCTTTACTCTTATATACTTATATTTTAGTGACCGCTTTATTTTGGAAGATTTATTACCTATGGGAGTGTCATTCCTGGAGATAAAAAATGGATTATAGGAGACGTCAAATATTGATTAGGTATCTTTAGGTTCTAGCTTGTATATTATTAGGTAAGAAAAAGTATACGGACACACGAATGCTTATGGAAGCTTTATTTAAAGCAGATTTTCTACATCTGAAGAATGACGGTTTTATATATTTATACCTCCATTAGTATGTAGTTTTTTTGACGATTGAAAACTCTGCTTAAGAGCGCCCAACCCCATCGAACCAACTTGAACGCGAGCGTGATTGAAAAATTTTTTGTTTCAACGCAAAGCTCGAAAACAAACGAGTGAGTGAGAACGCGATAACATCACAGGAAAATAGACGCGCGGAAATTTCACAAAACTTCATCCAGGACATACGTGTTTTTAAAAAAGCTTTTGGTAAAAATGTTTGTGATTTAGAATTTCCATTACATGTGCAAGGTTTCTATGAAGCTGTTTTTTTACTTTTTTTTATGTATGAGTGCATTATGAACGGCCAAAGTTCAGATAAAATTGTGCAAAAAAGCTAATTTTCGGACGTGTTTACTGAATTTGTTTCTCAAAAAAGTTTATTTTTGGCTTCATACAAACCAAGATTTAAACCACAAGATACCTGTGTGTTAAAAATATTTGGAAAATAATTGGATATAATGCTGTAATCGCGTACGAGCGTTTGTATGGGAAAAATTACGGGTTGGGCGCTCTTAAAGAAAATTTACTGTTAAATCCATACTTCCATACTAATACTATCTAAACGAATTCCATACTATTCCATACTTTAATATTATAAATGCGAAAGTAACTCTGTCTGTTACATTTTCATGATAAAACGGAAGTGTATAGCATGAACCCTGGGGAAGGACATATTATAGACTACTTTTTTTTTCGAAAATAATTTAATAATAAATATGTGGGGATATTTCACACACGGCCATCTAACCCCAAACTAGGGAGACCCTGTACTATGGGTGTCAGACAGCTGATATACCTACATACACAAATTCATTTTTAAATACATACATTATATAGATGTAAACAACACCCAGACACAAGGCAAACACAAGTGCTCATCACACAAATATTTACCCTGGGTGGGAATCGAACCCGCATTATGCTGCGCAGCAGTCGATCGCTCAGCCACTGCGCCAACCGTGTCGTCGAAATTCGTCTGCATCCGCCATAACCGACATTCACGCGGACAAAGTCACGGGTAAGAGCTAGTCCTTACTAATATTAAAAATAAGAAAGTACACTCTGTCTGTTACGCTTTCACGATAAAACGGGCGAACCGATTTTGATGAAATTTGGTATAAACATAACTTGAACCCTGAGGATTTATAAATAACTGACATTCACGCGGGCGAAATCACAGGCAAAAGCTAGTAATAAATAAATAGTAAACACCAAGTAAGTTTCCAAACCAGAACAAAACCTTTCTAAAAAACTAGTTTGGTATCCCACAATAATAAAAACAAAACAAAACAGGCATCTAAGAAAAGCAAAATACTGATATTGAACACAACGAACTTACCAAAATACTGGAATGACACGAGATTAGGGGCAATTTTTCTTTTTACGCGTATTGCGAAACAAGCTTTTACCGATAATCCAGTATTCACCCATCACGCAAACAGACTTATTATACATCTCATAAAAGAGGCTGGTATTAAGGATCCGGTTTGTCTTAGAATCTTACTCCCATGTAAGCCAGGGTCTCAGAAGCTCCGTGTCAAGGCCAACCTCATATTTTTACCCTATTACTTCTCCGTAGAGTTGCCAATCCCAAATTCTCGGGATTTTGGAGTAATTATCGGGAAAAATAAACACAATGCAGGTTCTGCATGTTATAATATCAAAAAGTTACTTTTTATTTTTACCAAGCGCTTAGATTCCACATTTTTGTGTGAACTGCCAGACTGTGGAATTCACTGCTCGTCTCTCCGTTCCCTGATAAGTATAATCTGTGTATCTTCAAGGCACGAGTGAACCGGTTCTTCCTAGGCAAGCGTGTTCCACCTTAGCGCTCATCGTCACTTAAGATCGTGAGTTGCGGTCAAACGTAAACCTATTAGAATGTTAAAAAAAAACCAGACAAGTGCGAGTTGGACTCGCCACCGAGGGTTTCGTTAAAATTCTGTGATTTGGTCGCCCATACGATTATGACCGCGCATACCTCAATCATTGATTACGAACTTTAAATAAAGACTATATTTTTTATAATTTAATTACAAATGTATAGTTTTCAAACTTTTCCCTGTATTTGTAGTATAAGACGATATTACTTGCCAAATTTCATAGTTTTAGGTCAACGGGAAGTACTCTATCAATTTTGATTCCCTTGAGAGTGGCGACGTTTTTTGCGGCATAAACGATATCTTTTTTTCACATTAACTTAGAAGTTTGATTTTTTTTAGCTTCAAAGGACTGTAGACTTGAGTATATATGCTTTTAATTTCAACTCGATACCTACCTCCACGCCTTCACGAGATAAATGGTCTTGACAGACAGACGGACAGACAGACAGACAGACGGACAACAAGGTGATCCTATAAGGGTTTTTTCCTTTTAAGGTACGGAACCCTAAATACGTGCCCACCGCCACGACAAAAACGGTTAGTTTCGCTATGCACTGACTCGAAAAATACCTACCAAAAAGTTTCGCTATGCACGAAATCACAATCGCGGGCAGTGATGAAGAAAACTGTTACAGTGTAATATTTTGTTTAACCATTTGAAAAGTAAAATAAGAAAACCTAGTATGTAAATAATTATGTTATCATATTCCAAATCATCACTAAATTCAAGTTTTGCGCTTGTTATAAGAAGAATATGACAAAATGGTTTTTTCAGGGTAACAATGATCCGCGACTAATTAATGTTCATTCAGGATTTCAACTATCTGTGTAACAAATTCTATCTCGATTCGTCCAGTCGTGGGTAACCAACAACTTTGGCATTTTTAAGTTATTTTAGTTAGATAGGACACTTTTCTTTCCAGCTGTACCTTCCATTGTTTTAGTAGAATCGAAAAATTTCGCGCATATTGAAACTTTTTTGTGGGTAATAATGAGCATAGCGGGACTAGTGCATATCGAAACTAACCGGACAAAAAAATAAAATCGTGCCCTCGGCGCCAAGTTCCATACTCTATGGAATTACGTATGCGTTTGTCATGTATTCGTGACCACACACCGTGGCGTGTTAGACACATTTTGATTTGTCATCTATACATGACTATAGAGCACAAAAGGCTAAATCTACCTTCGAAGCACCTCTCGAAAGTCAATGAACGTGAAAACGCTCGGGAATATTTAACTAAGCAAGTATTGTTTGTTCATTAAGAATCTGTTTATCGGGAGTTTTAGTGTTTTGTTCGGGTATAGTAGGAAATATCGGGAAAATCCAGACGAATCCCGACCATCCGGCAACTCTACTTCGCTGTGTAAGAGAATTTCTATATAAATATTGTTACGGCTTATGATTATTTGTACTCAGGAGAATAATGGAAATATGAACTTGTTTTAAGTATTCGAGATTTGGCTTGGTTGCCAATGCTTTTCTGTAAGAACTCACTTTAGTGCTTACTTCTGATTCCATGATGAAAACTGTATTCGGTATTCTGTAACTGGATGAAAACTGAAGTGAAGCGACTATTTCTACGTTACTATTTTAGCAAATACCAAATACTTTTGGTATCTTGGGTAAACTGAAGTCGATTTTATATTACGTACGACTCGATAAAAGGATAGATGCGCAATGTAGGTAAACATTGCTCATCATCATCATGTCGACCTTTAGACGCCCACTATACGCATAGATCTTCACCAAGGGGGGTTCAGCCGTAATCGCCATGCTGGGCTGGTGCATGTTGGCGATCGCAGTAGGTGTTAGAGCTCTGCCTCACCAAGTCGCCATGGCGACGTCGCCGGCTGCGTATCCAAGCAGTTAATATTGAAATGTATGGTACCTAACTCACTTGGCGATGGTTTGGCGACGTCGCCAAGTTGGAAGCGTGGCGACGAGCTACAGCTCCCTACGTGGCGTCTGGATACTCTGGCGGCCTGGCGACGTTGCCACTATAGTGTACACGAATAAACTGAACCTCGCTCACTCAGTCGCCAGTCAGCCGCCATTTTGGACGCTCGATCGGAATATAGTAGTTGATATTGTCGTAAATAATGAGTAATGTGTAATATATGTAATAATATATAATAATAATGATAAATAAAAATAATAAAAAGAAATTCAGGCTATTTTCGTAAATCTCCATACAGTTCAAAAAAATACCACTTCGGCTTCTATCTGATATAAAAGGATGAACTCAGTTTTTTTTTTCGTTTTTTTTCCATTTTTCTGCGACGTAGGTAACAAGGAAGTGCGATTTCTTCTACATCCATTCCTGACGGTCGTTAACGAACTGACTGTCGACTTGTCGAGACGCCATGGCTACTCGACTTGGCGACGTTCGAATGCCAGAAGTAGCCAGGCCTGCGCCGCTGGCGACGTCGCCATGGCGTCCTAATGAGGCAGAGCTCTTATGGTACTCAGAAGGTCGCTGCTGCCCATCCTCTGGTCAGTACCCCTCTGTCGCCTTCTACGACACCCATGTATAGAAATGGTGTGATACTATTCGAGACCGGCACCACACGGCATGATTCATTGCTCAAGCATCCTTTATCGTGCCTGATGGCATTTTGTTCTCTTATCGCATTTTATTTCCTCTCTTCTGAGCAGTATCTCAATAAATTGCGCGTTATTTAAAAGTAGAGCCTTTCTTTTTTTACCCTGCGTCTTGCACCCGCGTGTCGAGGCCACAGGATATTAAAATAGCTTCAAAGACGTGACCAGATCCTCCAGCGTCCCCACTATATTGTAAGTTATTGAGGGTAGAATATTAGTTATATTGGATCACTGTTGTGAGACAGTTTATTATTTACTGTAAGTTGTGAGGAACTTATCTTGTAGCTTGTACACAGAGGGTTTTTGAAATTTTCTATATTAATGTTTTTTATTGATATTTATTTATTGTGCTCTTTAGCCTATGTTTTACGGATTCAACCTTAGCCACCTCTGAGCACTAATTCAAAATCATTAATTTATTTCAAATTTTCGGATGATACAAAAAATAATTTGTAAATGTTTTAAATTTTTCGAATAATGTACTAGTTATTTAAATATTTTTTGTAAAATCATTCTTTTTTTGGAAGATAAAAAAGCATTTTCGATGACGCGAAAAACCTTTTATTTTTCTCTTCGTATTTTACCGCACGTCCCTTTTCCATTCTGTCTATTCTGAGCTGGTGTAGACCAAACCTGCCTGTAAGCATCAAGTTCATCCCGCCATCTTTGCTTCTTCCTATAGAAAACTGCAAACCGCTTTACATTAGCTACAAAACTCTCTTTGAACCTGCGATAGTTACCTATAAGTATCTAAAAATCGACATTTATATTAGTAAAGTACCTGAATTCGCATAAAAAGGTATTAAATTTCACCATTTTTTTAGAATGTAAAAACATTAATTCATCAATTTTAGTATCCCAATCGCTCGTCTAATTCACTTCAGACCGAAATCAATAAACAAGAACGAACGACACGTCTAAGTACTTATCTAAAATAATCAAAAACTCATTAGCTCGCTTTTTATCGACATTTATTTCAAAATCGATTCTAATTTAAAAATAATTTATTCTATTTACATGTTGTTACTTATTTTAATGATAATGTATGTATGATACAATCATATAGACAAAGTGCAAGGTGCATTCATTTGGAAGATTTTAAATGGCAAATGATAGCGCCTAAAGCTTTCTTAATAATAAATTAATTAACTCAACATTGAAAAATATGAAAAAGAATTTGACACATAATTGCTTAAAAAAATATAGTCATAGCCTGTCCATTTGTTTATATTGACGAAGATCACGAGTGACATTGAAGTCCACCCTCGCTTATCATTGTCTGATTTTCAAGCATACATTTTCCCAATAATTCAATTCATTACTTCAAACTAATTGAATATGCCAAAAGTGTTCCAGCTCATCAAACTATGCTAATCTGTCAATTTTCTTTGATAGTTTTTCAACTTTATTACGAAAGGATAAGGTTCATGTTCAATTGGAAAAAAATGACAGTTTGGGATGGCTTGATGTACACTCAAAACTTATGTTTAATAGATTTTGAAATTAAACAGTGTTATCGAAAAACGTGAGAAATATTTTAGGGGATTGGTTAGTTTTAGTAGAACTATACCGAATTAGGTAAGTGGAGGTAACATTTAATACTGGTAACATGGAAATGAGCTTATAACGCGCTGGTACAGCAGTTATTGGTCCCTGTTGACTTAACAATTGATTCAACTTAACTAAGTACCTCTACGTGATCATAGATCTTTCTTCGTAAACAATGCGGTGAACTTCCCAGCTTGGTACGTAGGCATAAATGGTAGATATTGGGTCCATTTCCACCTAAAAGAATAATAATATTACAGTGTAGATCTGGGTAATTTTTCAGGCTTACAAAGTAGTAGCATGGATCATCCCAGTTATTCCTGCATGATGCCTAATATGGACTTTAAGTAAATGTATTTACTACGTAAGGTAAATATATCATGATACAAGTCCACCTTTATTTATGCCTGGTGGAACGGACATCGAAGTGCATCCATAGAATCAGTACCTACATAGTTCCATTCAAGGGCTGAAACTTATCATCGCTCTTTAAAAAAAGCGGCCAAGTGCGAGTGGGACTCGCCGGTTCCGTAGCAGCAAGTAACATAATATAAAAGTTCTTGTAGATCGTTCTAACTTTGATCGATGTTTTATATTTGAGTTGATTGAATGAAAGGTAAATTGCGGTTTACGATATATGACGTATTAAAAAAAAACTACTAGATCTCGTTCAAACCAATTTTCGGTGGAAGTTTACATGGTAATGTACAATATATATATTTTTGTAGTTTTATCATTCTCTTATTTTAGAAGTTACAGGGGGGAAGGCACACATTTTACCACTTTAGAAGTGTCTCTCACGCAAACTATTCAGTTTAGAAAAAAATGAGATTAGAAACCTCAATATCATTTTTAGCCGACTTCAAAAAGGTATCAATTCGAATGTTTGTTTTTTTTATGTATGTTCGGGCATAACTCTGTCATATATACACGGATTTGCAAAATTCTTAAATAAATAACTTTAGCACAGAACACACATTACTTTACTTTCGGAAGTCGGTGGCAATACAAAACAACAAACTCAAAGCCGCCGCCACCGACTTTCGAAAGTAAAGTAATGTGTGTTCAGTGCTAAAGTTAATTTTCACTTTTTAGTTTTTGAAGGCGGTTTTCTTTTTTTTTTGAAAAAACTTTTTATTGAAGTCCTATCCATAGATACCCCACAAGTACGGGATTGATGAAAAAAAAAAATTTTGAGTTTCAGTTCTAAGTATGGGAAACCCCCAAAATTTATTGTTTTTTATTTCTGTGTGAAAATCTTAATGCGGTTCACAGAATACACCTACTTACCAAGTTTCAACAATATAGTTCTTATAGTTTCGGAAAAAAGTGACTATGACAGACGGACAGACATGACGAATCCATAAGGGTTCCGATTTTTGCCATTTGGCTACGGAACCCTAAAAAGAAAATAGCTGTTTCATATATTTTGAGCTTGTAGGTATTGCACTTTATTAGCAGCGTTAGGCGTTGAAATGTTTTATCGCAATAAAGAAAAACGAATGTTTTCTCTCTGTGGTCTAGAATCCTGTGCACGGTGACAGCTTACGCGTCTGCCGCCCTTTTACCATGTTTAGAGGGTTAACGCCCACATAACACATATCAAGATACACATTTCCAGTATAAACTGACCTTACATTGTCAGCATATAGTAGAAATGTAAATCCGATGATAACTTACCTCCGTATCAGTCCCATTCCCACAGGGAAGTCGTAGGTGTCTCCCTCCTCAGACGCTCCAGCTGCGTCCAGACACATCTCTTTAGCCCACGCTGCTAGTCCACGCTCCTCGTCCGTACCTATCATGTGTATTAAAGATCTCTGTTATCCAATAGTTTTTATCTATACCACGACAGTGGCGAACAGGCTTGCAGCCGGCCTGATGGTAAGCAGTCTCTGTAGCCTATGGACGCCTTCAGCACCAGGGGCATAAAATGTGTGCGTGCGTGAAGATCCTTACACCCCCTCTCTTGATGAACCCTATATTGTTCTCCCACTGGTCTTTCCACAACTGTAGCGTTCATAAGTTATGCCACGTGTCCACCTAAATGCAACGCGTGTGGCCTCCGCCCTCCTCCACATGGTAGACCGATTACCTGGACAAGATAGCGGTCGCCGCTATCTTGTGATCTATCTTGGAGACTAACAGTTAGTCTCTACTGTAGCTTCTGTAAACCAGAATCAACAGTGGCTACCACAAGAAAAGCGCCGAAACAATGAAGCTCGACGTGGGCCGTAGAAACGATCCAACTGTCTTAGATCCCGCAAAGAAATTAATCAGAAAAGAACAGCGGAGAAGAAAGCCAGAAACGGTATTTGTGCCAAAACTTGGAGAAAGCCTAGGCTGCAAGACGATGACGCCTCCTTACCTGGTATCAAATTATCGAGAAGACAGCCAATGATCCCTCCCACCAGTATGGACGTGGACAGCAACACTTGCAGTACAGCATCCAGTGCTTCAGCTCCCGTCTGTATGACCCCGCTGTGTGCCGCCATCCATCGCGTCAGCACCAGCGGGAAGAAGATGCTGAACCCGATGATGTATAGGTTCCGCGAGCTGTTCAAGTTCACGTACTGAAGAGCTGATAGACCTGGATATGTAAGGTATAATGGTAGTACTTTGAGCACCGAGGGTGACGGCCATCCACAAAAAGGTTGTGGCGGCATCTTTACCACCACAAAAGAATTATAACTGATATATCCTATCCCATCTCATCGCAATTTCAAAGCTTTCTAAGACATTAGCATTTATACAAAATCCCGACAGCAACCTTCGGGCAGTAACCAATCAGACACAACACCCGTCTGGTCAGTGGATCCTCCCTTTTCAATGGAGAAAGTCAAAGTCAAAGCATATTTCAATTAAACCATTTACAGGCACTTTGGAATTGTCACGGAGTCGGTTAGTTAGTCAGAAAGTTGAAGCTAGTTGCTTGTTCCAAAACGTAGGTAGGTCTCAATGGACAAAAGCGAGCAAGAAAAGAAGAAGAGTGAGGGAGAGTGAGGAACGTCCACCCTGTTCCACATTCCTCTACTGCTAGTCTACTCACCGAAAGCCGATATCATCCCGAACATGACGCAGAACAGTCCTCCCACGATGGGCTGCGGGATGATAATGAACACGGCGCCGAGCTTGCCCACCACGCCCTGCACCACCATCAGGCCGGCCGCCCACTGCACCACGCGGCGAGAGCCAACCTGCACAAGTATCATGGCGAAATAACTACGGACATCAAGCGATGTAGTTTTTGTGGTCATTCTCACTTTCTTTGGATATTATTAGAGTTGGCTTCCGTTTGATAAACCGACGATTATCGACACGTTGTATATGTTTGACAAGAGCAAATTGAAAGTCAACTCATTTATTTCATTAACACCATTAAAACACACTTTTAAACGAAATCCTCAAAGAAATAAAGAATACATACATATTTCATGATTTAAAAATTAAGCCAACCCATTGCCAGTATTAAAAGCAAACTTCCCAATGTTGGTGCAAACCACAAAGTAATTAACTCTCGCCACCACACTGCTGCGTCAATCCGCGGCGAGCTAAAGCTTTCAGCCATGTTACCACAAGGTTTGAGTGTAGGTACACAACCGGCTGCGCCTGCTACCGACACCTGTCGTTTGCACTACCTTTCGCTTAATTAATTCTAAGCTATTACAAACGTGAATGGATGTATGGATGTTTGTTCCTCTTTTACGTTTAAACAGCTGAATGGAATTAGTTGAAGCTGACTAACGTCTTATATTCAGTCATAACCTGGACCGTGTAGAATAGAAAAGAATAAAGTTTATTGTTTGTTTCCAGCATTATATGGTTGAATTTCCACGGTCTCAAACCAAGTGCTTTGATTCCACATTTATTGTTCAAACTGCCCGCCTCTCTGTTCCCTGATAAGTATAATCTCGGTATCTTCAAGGCACGAGTGAACCGGTTCATCCTAGGCAAGCGTGTTCCACCTTAGGCCGCATCATCACTTAAGATCAGGTGAGTTGCGGCCAAATGCAAGACTATTAGAATATTTAAAAAAAATCCTCTTGTAGTAGTACATACACAGAACTGTAATTCCAAAAGTAAAGGGTTCAAGCGTCAGCATTATGCTTAGGTAGAGACCTACCCTATACCCTATACCCTATACCCTTTAGGAGAGCCTAAAGGGTAGCTAGTTAGCGCTGGTTTTCAACTTAAACCTTTGGCTACTGTTGTACCGGCAATTTGTTGTGTGTTGTACCGGCACATCCGCATGCTAGACCGGTTCGACCTTCGTTGTCTTATGAGAATTCTTAAGGTCCGATGAATTGATCGTATGCGGAAAGCCGAAGTGCTGCTCAGGGCTAATGTTGGTGACATTGAGTCTGATCTCAGGTTTCATGCAACTTCAGTGGTAGGGACATGTGTCACGTCAACTTGATGAGGGCAAGCTCGATTTCAGCAAGATATGATTGTAATTTATGTGTAAATTTTTGCATCTCCGGCAGAGCATGGACAGCATTACCAAAACATGTTATTATAACCTCTGCACCCCTTACCTATGTTGACAAATAAATTCATAAATAAAGGTTGTATCCGTATTAAGGTAAACTTTACTGATTGATGTTGTCTGATATTCAATTTTGTGCGTGATTTAATTCCTTTTTATACGAGCACTATCGATGATTGCAATAAACAAGAAAGGATAATTATTTATTAAAAAGTTGAGCTAGCGAAACCCACAGATTTTCCTGAACCTAAAGAAAACTGTGTCTTCGGATCGATTCCTTCCACAAATTCTTTTGTCCATAATTTCAGTATTCTAAAAATATCAGGGCCTATACCTACAAAGTCATTCAATTAGACCATTAAAAGGCACATAAGAACGTCATTTACAAGGAAAAACAATTGAATCTAGGAATCCCTTCCAAAATGTATCAGAGTGTGATGTTCCGTCCTACGTACTAAAAGGGATCGAGGCTAACTAATACAAATGAAACATATTATAACTTGATAGAACTCTATATTGGAATCAATCAATAATATTCTGACCGTCCCTGACGGTGGGCGGTCTGACAGTCAATCTGTCATAGAATAAAACTATCTTTTTAAATCATAATGACTTATATTATCTAGAATATACTCTGTCCACTGGTTGAACCGTTTATTGACAGCTGGAACTAGTAAACAATATTTATGTTTTTTTTGTAAAAACTGATACGCATACTGTATTATAATGTCTGTAAGACGTCATAAATAAGATAATCCAATAAGATAAGGCAGTTTATATATTTATTTTATTACGCATTTTATTAAAGTTAACTTTAAGGTAATCGGGAATAATTACGTTCTATGGCAGCTGTCAAAAAACGAATAACCCAATGGGCAGGGTATAGTGTTTATCCATAGATCTAATAGTTAATGACCTACAAATTTACTGAAGAGGCTTTTTTGCTTTTAGCATACTAAAAGCATACAAGCCTCTACAGTACATACCTTGGTAACTCCAATAGCCCCCACGTTTTCCCCGAAGGTGTTAGTCCCGTTCCCCGAGCCCCACAGCCCCGCTAGCACGGTACCGAGCCCCTCCGTCCCGAGTCCGCGGTTGATGGCGTGCAGAGGCGGCGGGGGGGCCGCTGTCAGAGGGGAAACTTGAATTTACTTAATCATAATCATCATTTCAGCCGAAAGACGTCCACCTGCTGGACATAGGCCTCCCCCAAAAGGGGGGGTTTTGCCATAATCGCCACGCTTGGCAGGCGGGTTGGCGATCGCAGTATGGTTGTTACAAAGGCACAGAGAACGCTGCTGCCCATTCTCTGGTAAGTCCCTTAGTCGCCTCTTACGACACCCAGGGGAAGATATGGGAATCATAATAGAGAACATGAAGTTCGTTTTCACTAATGCTCGGCGACCCTAGACATTATTGCACTTGGATTTTCAAAAAAATTAACAGTTCGCTTCTGTTTAGGTATAGCTTTAGGCGTTACTTAGAGTTAGTGGAAAGGCGTTCGCCACGTAGTGAGCACTAAGAAAGAAAGAATCTAAGACCCGGTAGGTGGCGCTGCTGTCGAGTTCTAGGTTTTGTTTTATTTTCAGGGAAGGACAACGTCTGCCGAGCGCGCTAGTAGACCTATATTAGTATGTACAATTTACTGGACCTTTTTCAGAGGGAAGAAATATTGATGTAAAGGAACAAAATTTTTTTACAAAAAAAAAAAACAACCGCCTTCAAAAACTAAAGTCCGGGCTTTAGTTTTGTTTGTTGTTTTGTATTGGCACTAACTTTTTCGTAATAAAGTTTTTTTACGCTTGTTAGTGCGTACTTCTTGTCACACAAACTACGAATTAGTCGTTAGATCTGTATTAATAAAATGGTTTTCTTGTCTTGTCTCTAAATAAGTATGTATGTATAATGTTTTTGTTGTTTTATCATGTATTTTATGATATTCTTCGTGCGCGCCGTGCCGATCAGTCTTTTTGTGTGCCTCGGAACTATAAGTGAATGATATATATTTATAGTTCCGAGACAGTGTCGGCCAACGCTGAAAACCAGCGCCGTGGTTCGTGCCTTGCTGCGTGGGCCAAGGCATTTATGCTGAGCGTTGGCCGTTTCGCGCGGTGGTGACGCGTGGTTCCGACTAGGGATATATTTGTATTTTTGTTTATTTTTTTATTTTTATTTTTTAGAATTTAATTGTTAAGTTTTAAGCTTGTTATGTATTAAGTGCGTCACTTCCGTGTGAATAAATGGATTTTCCTTCTTTTCTTTCTTTCTAAATAGTGACACCACCACCAGTCATCCCTTAATTTTTCACCTTTAGGTGTGGAATATTTTTGAAATTTACATGGGACCAACTTTGAGGTATACACAATTAATTCAATCAACGAAATCGGACTACACTGAAAAAAGTTATGCCTGGCCAAACATAAAAAAAACACGCGTCGAATTGACAACCTCCTTCTTTTTTTAAAGTCACTTGAAAACACGAAACAAACTGCGGTTTCATACATTTCTATCGTGTTGCAGCGATTTTTTTATGGAAACAATATTAAATCCAAAAATAAAAGTTGTTTTCTCTGAAAAAATCCCAGTGAATAAATCAGCCTGTATACTGAATTTATAACTCTGTTTTAGTTTGTAGACTCACCGCACATCCTGGCCGTGGTGGGGTAATAGCTGATAGACTCCACAGTGCAGGCCAGCACCCCTGCTAACATACCCAGCACTCCTGCCACACTCACCGTGGGCACGCCCCATTGACCTGACATAAATGATACAAAATACCTTAGTGCCTTAAGGCTGCTCTCTCGAAAAAAGCTTGAAAGAATCATGCAGATGAAGCAACTTTTCGTCGGCATTTACAGAGAAATTACATATGAAAAAAATTGTTAGTAATCTACATGATATGATACGTAATTTGGATAAGCCACAATTTTTCTATCGGTATCACATAATAAGAAAAAAAAAATCAAAGCACCTCCACTTCATTGAGATGAAACCATTTTACTCCTTAATTTCTTATCAAAAGAGTATAAAAAAAAAATCTACTGCTTTGCAATACAAAGGGAAATGATTTGGTTTTGTTACTTTTTAAAAATATGTATTATTTTTATTACAATAAATTAAAAATGCGTCCGATTAAAGACTGCGTCTACATCACCCCCGCACTCGTCCACAAATTCAATACGGGCCAAATGCTCAAGGTTATTGGCATGTATACAAGCCTTAAATCTAAAGCCAGCCACCAGTGTGTTCTATGGCACTGAAACCTCGTCTCTAACTATGAGCCTTATTAGCAAGCTCAAAATAGTACAACAAACTATGGAGCGGGCTGTGCTCGAAGTCTATCTGCGAGATCGAATCAGAAATGAGGATAGCCGTGGACGGACCAAATTTACCGACATAGGCAAGTTGAAGTGGCATTGGGCAGACATAGCTCGCAAAACTGATGGCCGCTGGGGCCGGCCGCAAAATTTTCGAATGGAGACCACGCACCGTGAAGCACAGCGTAGGACGTCCACCCACAAGGTGGACCGACCACCTGATTAGGGCCGCAGAATGATGTTTAATGCAAGCCGACTCCAAGCGATATTTTTGGGAATCTATAGGAGAGGCCTATGTCCAATAGTGGATGTCTTACGGCTGATATGATGATGATGATGACGATGTTATTATATAATACATAACTATCATCTCACGTTAATTAACCCGGCGTCATGGGGGTGAAAAAATGTAACACGGACGTAGGGGGTGGGTCATACAGACCCGCTTATTAATTATGAATTATTCCTGTATTTCATAAATAAAAAAGATCAAATTTATTCGGATTTATTTTTTTAGGTATTCATGTAAATAAATAAAAGAAAAATATCATATAATATTATGTTTTATTCAGGTTTAACAGACTTTAAAAAAAAACTAAAAAAAATACCAACATCTTTTTCTTCTTGTTAAATGTAGCGATTATTAAAAAACAATCAGTCTTAATTTTGTAATGGCACATTTTTATAGGAAACTAGGATATCTTTAGAAAAAATTAATAAATAAAAATATTAATCTCTCCACATCATATTATCATAGGTACAGTCAGCACAGAAAGGTACGATATGTTCTAAATAATTGTTTGTTGCAACTCTTGCAAGTATAATTTGTTTTAAGATCTTTTATTCCTGGATACACCCGACACCTTTTGCAAACATTAATAGTTTTTTTTGCCTAAGGCTCCCCTGAAGACTTGTAGATTTGACAATATACGCTTTTGTTCGGCTTCTATGCGATCCATTTTTTACTACCTCCAAAAACACAAATAAAACCATTAAACTACATATTGGTAACTAAAATCATAAACAGCATCAGGAAAACCATATATAAAAGCATAAATTCATTCAAAATAATTATAATCATGTGTTAACAAAATGGCGCAAAATGGTTACACTAAGTGCGGGGATGGGTCTCACTTACCTTTTACTACTTTGCGAACATGTAACTCTTAGTGCTTCTGCTGAATGACTATTGTATTGCCTGCGAAGCACAGAACAACTCAATATCTCCAGCTATTGAGAAAAACGGCAACATCGGAGAGGCAGTAACCGAACTCCAAGCAAAATAAAATGTGCCGAGTCTCACAGACTCTATCCCCATGACGCCAGGTTAAAGTCAACCTCATTCTTGGACATAGTCGTAAAGTATAGCCTTATCTCTTGAAATGAGGCTTTACTTTACGACTATGTGTGTAGTGTAGTATGTGTACTTGACACTACACACACTACACTACATACACTACACTACATACACTACACTACATACACTACACTACATACACTACACTACATACATTACACTATATACACTACACTACATACACTACACTACATACACAACTCTACATACACTACTCTACATTACATACACTACACTACACAAACTACTCTGCACACACTACACTACATACACTACACTACATAAGTTACAATACACACACTACTCTGCACACACTACACTACATACACTACTCTACATACCCTACTCTACATACACTACACTACAATACATACACTACACTACATACACTACACTACACTACACACTACACTATACACACTACACTACACAATTCATAATCTTCACAATCTTACTTGAAGAAGATTATGAAAGATCCCTATAAAAGCACCTCTGTCGCACTGCACTACGACTAAAGGTTATCCATTCACTGTAACAACACCACTATGAGATAGCGGCTCGGCTGGCACCGGCTCGGAATATACAACCACTAGCTGCCAATGCAACGCCTACAAGCCGCTAAATATTTTATTCATCATTATAAAATATACTTTACTTCCTTTCATTTAAAGTCTTAACTTCAATCGGGAATTATCTGTTGTGTCGGAACAGTACTGTTATTATGACCGACGACCTTGACCTTTTAAAAATTAATGCGGTTTTAAATATGAACAAGTATCAATAGAAAGTAGAAGAAGTTTACGGTCTAACATCATATAAGGCCTATGATCTCTACCAAAACATACCAGGGTAAGGCACTCGGAACCAGGGTGCATCTTCAATAATGTTGAGCTTTACATCTGTCCGGGCCGGGTGTCCGGACGGGAACACGTCCGTGACGGTCAGCACGGCACACAACGCCCACATTATTACTATAGTTAGCAATACCTACGAACATTAAATAGTTTTAAGAGAGAAAACAACACATTTCTAGGAAGTACGGATATCGTGTTGGCTCAGAAATAAACCATTTCTTTGAAGGGTTCTAAGAAATGTTATGATTCCATTTATTGAAATTCAACACATGCAGGATAAATTACTAAAACATGGAAGCCAGCTACTTTGATACAAAAATAAACAGAAAAACATGTTATTGAAAATACAGGTTGATTTTTGAGAAAATTTAAAATCAACATAAGTTCAAGAAGGTTATTATCTACCTACACTTTTTCCAACCATATCGAGTTCCAGTCTACACAGATGCAGTTAAGTATCAGTGTAACACTGCCTATCTGACCTCCATAACCCAGATACTGGGTAACAAGATACCCCTTGGTAAGAATTGTTATCAGATTTCGGGCTTCTAACTACCCGTCTAAATTTTAAATTAAACTACTGTCTTAAATCTACGAATGACAGCCGGGCTCGACGGCTTTATCTGATTTTCGAGGCACGAACAGTTGTCAAGAAGGTCCCCCATGTTTAAATCATATCCTATTTTTTTTTTATTATTATCTTTGTGCGGCTGTGGTATCACTGCGACCAGAGCTGGTCTATTGTGATCGCCGCTTGTGTTGGTTAGAGATCATCACCAAACCCTGCAGCTGTGATGAACTGCAGGATCTGCTTTGGGGCGATCTCCATTAATTCATCCGGGATTAACAGGTATTTGCCCAGATGATTGTTGCGCTTGTGCATTAGTGCTCCGCATTCCCCCAGAAGGTGAAGTGTCATTTCATCAGCCTCATTACAGCGTCTGCAGGTTTGCGTAGCACTTAACCCCAGGTGGAACATGTGCAGCAATGTCCTGTAGTGTCTCTGCTACAGTGCGCAGGTTGTTCCTACTGAGTGCTAGGACAAATCAAAAATCATATCCTAGCAGACATGGTCTTCTTACCGGGAACAGTTTGAAGAGTGGGAACCAAGCAATGCTGATTCCTTGGCCCCTCTTCCACGTCAAGGTCGGTATGGTTACGTTGGTCATGCATTGTGAGAAGATGGTCAGCAAGGTGAATGTCCTGCAACAAAAAGATTTTGTTCACTACAACTTTCTGAAGTCTTCTTTTTTTCGAGTTGATGGTAGTCAATTCTTTTTAACCAACTTCAAAAAAAGGAGGTTCTCAGTTCGAGCCGTATGTTTGTATGTGTGTATGTATGTATGTTTGTCCGCGATTATCTCCGGTTTGGCTAAACCGATTTTGTTGCGGTTTTCAGAAAAGTATTTGTTACATTCTGGAGAAGGTTTTAGTATACAAATAGAAAATTCATCGCTTTTCGAAAAAATCAACAAAAACCAAATAAATATACATAGAACACGTTTTCGTTTCTTCCATCTTTGGAGAACTTAATGGATTTGGGTGATAAAGAGGCAATAAAAAGTGGAAAATAAAAACATTTTACAAAAAAAGAGAACCGTCTTCATAAACTAAAAACTGTTAGTTAGTTTTTAAAGGCGGTTCTCTTTTTTGTTTGTAAAAAGTTTTTAGATTTATTCTTCGTTCGTCCTGAAGTTTTGTCCCACATTCCAAAAAAATCTTAGTTTGTCCCATATCTCTATTGAAATTGTGCCTCGTCCCAAATTTCAAGTACTTTAAAGGTTTAAAGTACTTGTAATACAAGTACCAAGTTACAACATTTTTTGTTCAACAAAAAAAATAATGAACTTATTTTAAAATATGGAAAGAATATACCATTTCTGTGATTTTGATTGTGATACTAAAGATGTAAAATACCTAAATGTTTAGAATTATTTTATTGTTTCAAAAGTTTCAAATAAGTACTTTTGTAACTTGGGACTAAGTACAACTTTAATAGTGATATAGGATAAATTAAGAAATAAAAAACTTAGAAAAAGATAAACTTAAAAGTACATAATATGAAATTGAAAAAGCCATAAGTATAGGTATGGAACCCACACCTTCACGCATGAGAGGCGGGTGCTTTAACCAATGGACCATCACGACAAAAATAACGGCGCAATTATTAAAAAAAAATCGATAGCACAAAATAGGTACAGTGGAACAACGTAATTAGTTTACACATTGCACGCACACGCGGTATGAAGAGTTACATACACACGTTAAATAAAACGAACGAGTTCTGCTTTTTATTAGTGTGCGTATGTCGCGTCACTAAGCAGTAACTATAATATCAATGTATGTATCGTCATCTGTGTAATTGAATAAGTTATAATATTTCGCACCCAACCAATGTAACAGGTTTGGCGCAATGGCTAACGTATCTGGTTAGTCATTAAGAAGTCTTAAGATCAAATCTCGGTTGCAATACATTCTTTTTGTTTTGTAAACATAATTTTCGTAAAACTTTCATTACCTAGTTGAATTGCTAACAATTCAATTCCGTTCACAGATGAGTAAAATAACGTTTGAGAAGTGCGCACGGAACTCTCAGACAATTCATTTTGACCGTTTAGGATATAACTACCCACAATTTTTGTTTATTTTTTTATACTTCCACCTTAGTTTATAAAAAATGAGCATTCTTAGTTGTCAGTCTACAAATATAAAAAGCAATCCTAAGTATATAGATGAACACTCATATTTCTGTGCGTTCTTTGTTTGTGATGCAATTGTGCTTGAACTTCTTCCAACCATGCAACAAGACGCAATTCATTGTTTTGCATGAGCAAAACGTTTTCATTAGTGAAATTGCAAGGTGATTATTAATATCGGTGAGTAACAAAGCTACTCGTGACAATGTTTTCATTACGTTAGTAATATTCCAACTCAAATTCTTAACTTATCTCACCTTTGACCTATGACTAAATTAATGTAAAATAATATTTAAATATATCAGAATTTGATTCTGATAAAATTTACTTATGCCAGTCTGTTTTTGTCTAACATAAAACATTTAGTCGAAATAAAGAAAAACTTTTAAATTATGTAATTAAAATAGTCATGAAACACGTTTATTATTTATCTAATAAATAAATAACGGTATTAAGTTTTATTACAACGAGGCAATATAAGACAGTCAATTAATTTATCTATGATTAATTATCCACCAATTCACCATTGTTTATCTGCATTATTTTAAATATTATTTTGTTTTTATTCATTAAGGAGAACCGTGCAGTTATGTGTCCATCGAAGTGCGTATTCTGAAGAAATAGACCATCATCGACGTGGGCCAAAACCGAAGGCGAATTCTTCGGCTCGTTATCACGACATCGTGGCAAGGCTGTTTACGGGACTAATCCGTTTTTATCCACCCGCATAACTGCATCAACACATAATGACATGTGTGCTTATAAACAGTGCGATATCACCTGCTGACCGGCTTGAAGCTGGTTTAAGTTGCAGTAAGCCACCACGGAAGATTTTTCTGTCCAACGCTCACCGGCAAAAACAAATTCTATTCGCTAGGTCATATTATTATATTCATTTTAATTGGGAGAACAATGTGTTTATTTTAGTGATGAGAAATGTTTAAAGTCGTTTATGGATGGCGTTAAAATACTGTAAACGAAGCCGAATTACTATTAGTATACTTAGGTTTAAAAGCTACTTCATGTTGCCGTGATTCTCTTATAAACACCTAAGTTATTATGTATAGTCCGTAGTTGACAGTTATTTGCAGTATATATTTTGAAGTGTAAGTGATGTTATTGTTATTCAGTTAGAAGTTAAATTAATTTCTTACTATCTAACATGTTGATTCACTTCACTTTCATTGAAAAAACAATTACGTCCATTCATATTCAATAAAAAGAAAACTTTGTCTTGTCTTATAAACTCTTAATGAAGTTGCCAATAGTGTTCTAATCATAAAAAAGTTAGGTATCAATAGCGATATAATAATATTTTTACAATAGTTTGCGTTATATAAATAATTGTATTGGTTACACGTTATAACCCATGCCAAATTGAACCCTAAGCCAACTCTTGTAAGAAACATAATAGTCGAAACGAGCTGGCTCATTCACTAATGACCCAATAGCGATAAGGAACAATAGGATTCCGCATTCCATCTTTTATTAGTGATCGATGATTCCAACGCCTAGGTTATTTAATAAAATATTTTGATTTATTTTATTGGTTTTATTTAATTACCTTTTTATTTTTTTGTTTAAGTTATTTTATTTGACACAAAATATTAATGTTTTATAGGACAAAGGAAAAATAAAAACCCAAAACCATAACACCTGCCGGGGTTTGATCTTACGACTCGAGGCTTATCTATGCCAAGTGCTTTCACCGACCGGCTACCTGGTCCTTATTTAAAAGGTTGAAATATTGGACTTCATTCAATTAAAATTGGTAGACGTGGGTATATCATACGCACACAAACAGTTTAACTTCATAACCGACCAACCGACTAGTTCATTTACACACACAGTGACAATATCCCGTATGTGTGGCCTGTAAATCAATTACGTTGGCCGAGTGTACATTTCAGAAATTCTCATAAAATGCCCACTCTATTGCTTTTCACGAAGTATGAACGCTTAGAAGTAATAAGTATTAAAAACGATAAAATGTAAACATGAAAAATAATTATTGAAACGTAAATCTTCCATTTTATTCAAAACACTTTCTTGTACAACTGCGTTTGAACAAATCCGGAAACAGCCTAGGTATCCTTTAAACGCGCGACGGGTTCACTCAAGTAGAGAGATTGGACAAGTTTAGAGTCTTTTGTTACCAGCCACCTGATTCAGTACTATTCATAGTATTCTTACTATTATATTCTACTTCGTTCACAATCTAGTTCCCAAGCATGTAAACGAATATATATATTTAGAAAAGTAACTGTAATGCGTCACACGTCAACGTCCGTATGGTGTCGGACGTAAAGAATAGCACTATCCCGTATCTTCCCGTGGGTGTCGTAAGAGGCGACTACGGAATTCCCCAGATAATGGGCAGCAGCGTTCTCCTGCCTTTGTAACAACCATACTGCGATCGCCAACCCGCCTGCCAAGCGTGGCGATTATGGCAAAACCCCCCCCTTTTGGGGGAGACGTATGTCCAGCAGTGGACGTCTTTTTGCTGAAGTGAACTGTAATACACACACACACCACACACACACCTGAGTGTGGTCACAGCCGCCATAACTGGCCATGGGTCGTTCACTAAACATCATTTTGTCATAGGAGTTACAGACAGCCCACTGTGCAGAGCTGGCATGGGGGCAGACGAGTAAGTGAACTGCCCTGAGGTCGCTTCGTACAGAGCAAAGTACATACTTCGGCAACCCAGATAACCTACGGGACGGCCAGCAACGTCAAGGCGCTACTGACTTTTCTTAGGGAGCTGGGGTGAATCGAAGGCCTTACTTTACTTCCCACCTGTACGTAAAATACGCACTTAGACGTGGAGTTGCGGACACCAGCCCATTATAAAATACGATACCTATACACACGGTATTATTTTGCGTTAGTACTGCTGATCTACGTATGTTTCTTCTTCCGAACTACGAAGGTTAGCAGTTAGCACTGCATACATTTCCTTCCCGATTTGGAATAGTACCGCGGCGTTCGAGATACCATAATAAAACATTTAGTATATTTGTTTATTTATTAATAATTATTCAAAATTTCATGTCATGTTTTGAACAAAAAGCAAAAGAAAATAATTGAGAATACACAAAATAATTTAAACAAATAAATACTAGTTACGTCAAATTACCTTCAACCAATCCTTTAGGTCATTAATACCTGGTCAATTAGCCAGCCTTTAAGTTTTGTTTTGAAAGTATTGTCAGATGTTTTTTTTATTATTATAGATAGGTGTGCTAGTTATTCTTAAATGACCTACAACAAAGTTGATATTTGTAAAGTGAAAAAAACATAAATTGAAAACAAGGATTTTACACTTAACATTCATATCATTTACGTTGTAGGCGTAAAGCATAAACGAGAAAAGACCGTACGTAAAGCGATCTTTTTCAATAAAGTACATCGTAAATAATAACAAAAATGTGACGGCTTAACATTTACGTTTCTTGTGAATAAGTGCTGAATAAAACTGTTTGTAATAACAATGTTGTTTAGCAAATACACGTGTACACTTACTAGGATACGTACGTTTGTATTTCTTCCGTTTCTAACGCTTTAAATAAATATGTGCGAAAGCAATCACACGTTCCTTTAGCTGTGGGATAGGGCTGAGACGGGTTTTATTGAATTGCTGGCTCACGTAATTTAATCAATTGTCTAGAGAAAAACAAAATGTGTAGTTATCTATTGGCTGGTCTTATTGGCTGGTTAGAACTTCTTGGTCTAGTCACGTTAGAAAAAAAATCAACAAGATCAAGTGATTATCATTATAAAATTAAGTTATTGACTAACCACAGGCATAGATTGTGTTAAATGTCCCCACATATTCAACCAATCAACTTTATATTTTTTTATTATGACGTTCAAAAGTGCCTTTTTAATGGTCTAATTGAAATAAATGATTTGACTTTGACTTTGACTTTTGATATTATATTATATTATTATACTAGCGGCCCCAGCAGACGTTGTCCTGCCCTGAAAATAATAAAACGACTACAGCGCCACCTACCGGGTCCAATTGTGAATCTAAACCATTCTCGAACACATTCAAAAACTTTCATCGAAATCGGTCCAGCCGTTTAGGAGGAGTTCACTTTCATACACACGCACAGAAGATTTTTATATATATAAGATTATAGATTTAGTATTCCGGCTAACTGGAGTGCGTTTTAGGTCTTGTAGCCTGCTACTGCTGAATTGTCAAGGAGTCAGTCAGTCAGAAAGTTGCAGCTAGTTGCTCGTTCCAAACTAAAGGTTTCTAAACATAGCTAGTTATCAGCTATCCATGATTGTAAAACTCCAAAACATTTACTGAGTCAATCATCATTATCATATCAGCCTATTGCCGTCCCCTGTTGAACGAAGGGCTCCCCCAGAGATCGCCAACCAACCTGGTCTTGGACCGCCCGAATCCATCCGCTGCCATCCACCTTCTTCAAATCGTCAGTCCATCATGCCACAGAGCCAACCTTTACACGCCAACTGCCGGGCATAGGTCTCCTCCTAGGGGGGGTTCAGTCGTAATCGCCATGCTTCGCCGATGCATATTGGCGATCGCAGTAGGTGTTATGGTACACAAAAGGACGCTGCTGCCCATCCTCTGGTCAACATCCCTCTGTCGCCTTCTACGACACCCACGTGTAGAAATAGGGTAGTGCTATTCACGGCCGCCACCACAAGCTGAAACCCTTGAAAGATGACCTAAAAACTTAAACAGTACTTAGTAAGGGCTTTCCTCAAATAGTAATAGGGAGATATCCTACTAATATTATAAATGTGAAAGTTTGTGAAGATGTTTGGATGTTTGTTACTCAATCACGCGTAAACTGTTGAACAGATTTGCATGAAAAATGGCACATAGATAGACCACTTCCTGGATTAACATATAGGATACTTTTTATCCCCGTAAAGTGTTCCCTTGGGATAATCGTTCTTTTTACGCGGGCTAGTATTTATATATTTTTCTTTCTTTCACATTAATTCTCGTCAGCCGGCGGCACCCCTGTGGTATTGTCAAGGCAAATATTTCCAATCGCGAGATTGCACCGCTCTGCTAACGCAATCTTCATTCCATTGTTCAAATTAAATAAATTTAATTTAAACGCAGTCAGAGCGATAATTATATGCGGTGTATGTCAACGTCAGAGAATATATTGGATTAGTTTTTAGCATCTATTCGTAAAAGTGAACAAATATATTATTACTTACTAGCTTTTGCCCGCGACTTCGTCCGCGTGAAGGTCGGTTATCGCGATAAAGTAGCCTATGTCCTTCCCCAGTGTTCAAGGTATTTTTATGCCAAATTTCATGAAAATCGGTTCAGCCGTTTCATCGTGAAAGCGTAACAGACAGAGTTACTTTCGCATTTTTAATATTAAGTATGGAAGTATGGATTAGGGTGAAAAAAAATAGATTTGTAGATACTTCAGGATAGCGGCAGATTATGATGAGAATTTAATTATTTTAAAAGTCCAACACACAGTGAATAAGTAAATCAAACCTTTCAAGCGATTGAATTTTCGATTCTTCAAAGTTTTCGAAAATCTAAAATAAGATTACTATAATACACAAAGATATATAATATTTTAAAGCTCCCATTTATGGTCCCAGACCCCGCCTAACTGCGTCAGAGCCCCAGTCTTGCGATATACGTGCCCACAGCTTAGCCGGCATCCGGCAAACATGCCCCGCCAAGTCCCATTTCAGTTTAGCGGCTTTTTGACCTACATCGACAATTTGCGTTCCAGTCTGGAGCGCAGTGTGCTATTGCGGAGTGTGTGTTTTTAATTAAAGATCCGTAAATAAAAAAACGCAGACGAAACCGCAGGCGGAAGCTAATAAATAATATTCAAAGGGCTCATGTGTTCCGTGAAACCACGATTCGAACGCAATACCGTCATGTGCACCCCTTTGTGACGGGAACCATTGTTTGCAACAAAGCAGCCAGCTTGCATAATCTGCAGCGCGGCACTGAACGCCCACTTCAATCACTAGAGGACGAGTTGTAAGCCTTCGGAACTCGCTTTAACGGAGTAGCTGGAAAATATTGTCATACACACACACAGCCTGGCTTTATCACTGGCCGTCTTTCAGAGGGTGAAATTCCTCATAAAAATGAACATCCTTTATTATGGAACCAACTTTGGTGCCGAAAACCTCAAACGGCGTTAATATAACAACCTTCTTTGCAGTTATATGTTTCAGACGTTTGGGTTTAAAACACTAGGGCCATGGGGTCTATGTGCTCACGTTGTTTTTAGCGACATTTCTAAACGGCTGGTCGACTCTTCACGTGACCAGAGGGCTGGCCTTTTCTTGGGTCAAAGAATTAGCATTGCCATTCAACGTGGTAATGCTGCTAGCCTTTTGGGCACTTGTCCCATTGAGAGTGATGCGGACGAGTTTTTTGATGCCCTGTGAGCCCTTCATTGTATTTCTACACATAATTTCTACACATAGTTTTATATTTGTTTTTAAGCTATGTATGATACATTTAATTCGGTTAAGTGGTTTGAATAAAAATAAGAGTGTGCTTTAGACCACACGACTGAAGTAAAACTAGTAAAACTTTATTTAGCTCTATCTATATGTATGTATGTATGTAAAATGCGTCTGCCTCTCTCTCTTGCCCCTACAGTAATATACGAAACGTAACTCTTTCTATCTTCACTAACTTATATCTCCGTCTCAACTTCTGTTCGCCTCGCCCGATCACACTTTTCGTAATTCTTTCCTCACGCATTCACCAGCTTACTCTCCAAGTCAAGCGCGCATAAAGAAGTTTAACTTCCAAAATAATTTTACGATCTAAAACTTCGAAATATAAAAAAATAACGCCGGTCATGTGTGAGTCGGACTCACGCACCGAAGGTTCCGCACAAAACTACAAAGGTTTTTGGTTTTTTTTTCCATTACTTGTGCGACATGACATTGCTTCTTTGCAAGTTTAATGCTTCTAGGTCAACGGGAAGAACCCTATAGGTTTTAATTCCAGTCTGCAAAACATGTAGCATGACCGGGGCATTAACGGCATTTGCCGACATGTATCGGCCAAGCATGGCGATTACGGCTGGACTCCACTCCTTGGGGGAGACCTATGCCCAGCAGTGGACGTCTAAAGGTTGACATGATGATGATGATGATGATGATAAATCGGCATTTTATTTGAACGCGCTGATCTCCGCAACAAACAACAACAGACAGAGTCCCGGGCAAAATCTACTTATTCATATTACGTAGCAAGGCAGGAAGCCGTCATATTGCATTTTTCGCTCAAAGAACGTTATCGTACAATCCATTGCGGTTTCAATCGAGTTTGCGGAGAAAGCAAAATTAATGCGAACTTCTAAGTGGATCAAGTTTTCCCCTTTAGGCGACTTGTGGCTTTGCACTTTCCTTTTTTATTGAGGATTTATTTTCTTGATTATTTTATAACAATTTCTCGCAGTATTGTTCTAGAAATCGTAAGTACGTATGTAAGTATAACAGGTTAGATTCTTAGGTAATTTTGGGCTACATAAGGCCACAGAATACTTAATAATAGGTACTACGGTATGGCTAAACCCCTAAAGTAAATTACATAGGTACATTTCGTTAGTAATTAATCCTTTACTCCTGGGTATGTATATTATTATCGTAAATATTTTAAGCTTAGTACATATTTCTGTATGAATGAATTTTAAATTTTATCGAATTGTGTATTTAAGATACCATCAGCCGTGAATACAGAAAGTTATCGAAATACATATATTTTTATAGGATAGTTACACCACACCTACGACACTCTATACAAACGAAACGATTTAATTACCTACACTACTACCAAAATAACAGACTGTACAAATACGTGCGTGTGTGTGCGTGTCTACGCGCCGCGAGAACTAAAAGCAGTTCCCAGAGCAGTCGTTCGACGTGGGAAGAGGTGAGGAACAGTTGCAGAGAGAGGCGGAGCGTGTCGCTACTGTACGGTAGTACCAGAATACTTTTTTCTATACTTTGGTTAGGTACACACAAAATTTATATTCTAAAAGTTTTTTCAAAAAAAAAGACAACCGCCTTCAAAAACTAAATAGTGATAAATAACTTTAGCACAGAACACACATTACTTTACTTTCGAATTTTGCAAATCCGTCTATATATGACAAAGTTATGCCCGAACATACATAAAAAAAAAAAATATAAACATTCGAATTGATAACCTCCTCCTTTTTGAAGTCGGTTAAAAAATAATTATACTTGAGTACATAGTGTACAGACTTTTTAGAAATTTTACAGTGTTACAATTTTAAAGTTTGGTAATGGCTTGATGTGAAAATTTTCCTAATTAAATATGAACCTTAACCTTTTGTAATACAATTGAAAATCTATCAAAGAAATTTGACAGAATGTTGTACCTTGATGTACTGGCCTTTGTGAATGTGTGATATTTGATCGAGTGTTGCTGTGTAATGAATGATTTTCGTTCCGTTGACTAAATGACGAATGCGTGACGACGGACCTTTCTTTTCTTTTTTTTTCGGACCGGATTTTTCTTTTTCTTGTGTAAGCGAGATAGAAGATGATCAGCAGTCTATAGTGCCTTCTCTGTCTACGGATTAATCATTATTTGTGACATTATTTTCCATTAAACGGCTGTAGGTGTCAATGTTACTATCAGTGCCGTTTCGTTCTGAAATAATGAGCTTTTCGTTAAAGTTTTCACTTTTAACATCAATTTTTATTGCGGGGTTTTTTAAATATTTTAAATGTCTGAAAACACTCTTTAGGTACCCAAAAAAAATTAGAATTTAAACTTCTGTAAACATCTTTATTTTTTTGTACAAATTCTGCCATGATTCGACATCGGTGAAGGTTGACTTACAATTAATATAAGTCTTAAATCGCCAATCCGCCTTGAGAAGGTTATCAGCGAGTGTAAATTTTAATTTAACGACTTTTCTTATTAAACACTGAAGCTTAAAACCAGAATTAACAATATTCCTAGAGATACATAACAAAGGCCCGGAAATTTAATTATTTACCAGATTACCCGTTTCTAGTGTTAACGAACAATGTGTGTTCAAAGAAAATTCCTGACCTACCCTCATTTACCGAAGGTTTAAAATCCCAAGCAGGTAACAACAGGGTTACCGCTAAAGTGCGTTTAATTACAAAATGGCGGCGAAGATCAAAGGAGACGGTAATCCGAAATGAACTCGCTCGAATTACACGGAGGGAAGTATACTATGAAATGTGAAGATAATGAAAGTGGGCTTAAGTTTCAGGAGCTTTTGTGGGGTACATGATATTGACAGGTTACGGTAAATTGGTTGTTCGCTTTGTGGAATATCCAATCTTGAGAACAGAAAATTATAAGCGTGTGGTTTTCATTCTGATGGTAATCGCATTTCGGTGGATAATTAGCCCGTATAATTATTACCCGTGTCTTAAACATATTCCTAAGTATCATCATCAACATCGTCATCAGCCGAAAGACGTCCACTGTTGAACATAAGCCACCCCCATAGAACGCCACAACGGGCGGAAACCTGCCGCTTGCATCCACCGGTTACCCGCGACCTTGACGATGTCGTCAGTCTATCTGGTGGGAAGCCTACCAACGCTGCGTCTTCCGGTTCGTGGTCGCCACTCGAGAACCTTTCTTCGCCATCAGTTATTGGTTCGAGCGATGTGGCCTGCCCATTGCCACTTCAACTTGCATATTCTGAGAGCTATGTCGGTGAACTTAGTTCTTCGACGAATTTCCTAAGTATAGAGACATATAAAACATCATCTTGTAAACAAATAACTTTAAACAGTTCCCCAGGAACAAAAACCAGGAAAAAATATTCTCTCCTGTTTAAATCACTTTATTTTTATTCTGCTAAGGTTCAACATTATAATAAAATACCCAGAACGTTACATCAAGAGACAACTTCATCTTAAATCAATATCAATTTCCCGTATTACGCATCCAAACTTCTTGGGAATATAAACTTGTCAAACCAAATTGCGAAATCTCGTCCCGCGTCGAATAGAAAGGCTACTTCCCAGTTGACAACTTTTAGAAAACGGTTTGCATCCCAAAATAAATAAGTATGTGTGTGTAGTGTGTTATGAAAGAGACAAAAGAAGTAGTCCTTCACTGCCGTTCAGCCCTTTTAAACTGAAAGTTGAATGACAGAGAATCTTCTTCTTTTAGTGGCTCTCTGAACTACGAGGGTTGGCAGTCAGCTGTGCATACTTTTCCTTTTCTTTCGCGAGGTGGAATAGTTCCGCGGCGCTCGAGATACCAGTCCACTCTCGTAGGGTCCTTAACCAAGATTTTCTCCTGCGACCGACACCTCGCTTTCCAGGTACTTGTAATAGGGCGTATCTTTCGTGTCTTATCACGTGTCCTAAATACGCAACTTTCCTTACTTTGATGGTATCCCAAAGTTCGCGTTTCTTGCCCACACGTCGCAGGATGTCATCGTTTGTAACCCTCTGGGTCCAACTAACTTTTAGCATTCGTCTATAAGCCCACATTTCGAATGCTTCAGATACGTTTTCTGAGTTCCATTTTGATAGTCCAAGACTCACATCCGTATAATAATATTGGCCACACATAACAATGCAAAAGTCGAGCCACGGTTAGTGAGTACTTTTTTCATAGCGTTGAAAGCACTTCGGGCGACTTCAATGCGAGTTTTTATTTCTGTGTCACAATCCTTGTCTTCAGTCAGCCACGTGCCCAAATATTTGTTCTTTGTGACTCTTTTTATTTGGTACCCAGATATTCTTACCGTAGGGTTCAAGTTGACATTACGAGACACAACCATAAGCTTGGTTTTGTTGACGTTCATTTTTTTTTTTTTTGGAACGAAGTTCCTTATCGCGTTGTGAAAGGGGGCTAGACGGAAAAAATTCTTACGAAAAGTTGTCACGACACTTTTGTATATTTGATTTAAGAGCCATCTATTAACGTTATTGGCGCAACTGTGCTCTTCGAGTTCGAATATCGAACGGCCAATAGATGGCGCAGAAATAATTTATTGGTCTTTCTATCTAAATAACTACGTATTGTACTAACATGTTAGAAAATGTTAATCTTTAAAATTAGTTACTTACAATGTAAGCAGCCATAATAACTTTTCATTCCTCGCTTTTTTTTTTGCCCTGTCTTAAAGCCACTTAAATTCACTTTAACGCATCACATTAATTAGTGAAGGAATTGTAATAAAATTTTATTACAATTCCTTCACTAATTAATCGAAAGGAACTTCGTTCCATCCGGGTGTCCCTTGACACCTCTCAAGTTTTTTTTTTCAATCTACTTTTAATTTGGGGTTTTTATCCCAAGTGAGGATATGTCAACCCCATCGTACCTTTTTACGAATACCACCACTTGGACATTAAAATAGGTAACTAAATAGTACAACTCATTGCTGATCGGTCGCAGCTAGACGACATAGCTTTATAGCTCCCTTTGATTTTGGGTTGGCCAAGATAACTTGAATCAGACCTACATCAAGTCTGTTTAAATTGAGTTCGGTCATCAATGACTCGCGTTCGTCTTTATTTCGGTCACATTCCATCAGCAAATGTTGCACATCTTCAATTTTATTGCAAATTACACAATTAGGTAAATTAGTTTTTTTCATCAAGTATGCAAACTTTGCTGACGGAAAGTGGCCGGATCTAAGTCTTAGGGCTAGTTTAACATAATTTCTACTTAAGTTACGAGATGGCGATTATGGCAAAAACCCCCCTCTGGGGGAGGCCTATGTCCAGCAGTGGACGTCTTTCGGCTGAAATGATGATGATGAAGTTACGAGACACAACCATAAGCTTGGTTTTGTCGACGTTCATTTTCAAGCCAGCTTTCTCACTCCACTCATTTACGCGCTCTACGATCTCCTGTAGCTCTGTCTCCGATGCAGCAATAAGCACTGTCTCATCGGCATAACGGAGGTTATTTATTAGGCGTTCATTGACTTTAATGCCACAGTAAATATTTCCAGTGCTTCAGCCATGATGGCTTCAGAGTAAAGATTGAAAAGCAGGCAGAGAATGCCGGGTGAATTCTCTGCCCATTTCGGTGCCCTCCGCTATTCTTTTCTGATCAATTTCATTACGAGATTCAGACAGTCGTAACATTTCTCTGGGACTCATTGAGCATCATTACCTCGGCGCTTTTCTGGTGGTCGCCACAGCTGATTTTGGGTTTCAGGACTTGCAGTAGTTTGGTAATAGTGTGACGGGTTTTTAGCAGAGAATGCCTTGTGGTATAGGTACCAAACACGTTTCTACATGAATATTAAGTTACTGCAGACGACGCGGGTCCCGCCTATCTGAAAGCATGGAGCTCGCCCCGCGTTGTAACCAATCTAAACCTCAGTGAACATACATAACATAAAGCCATAAAGATGGCAGGGAAATTTTTATGGCATTGTAGGGACACATGTAAGTACGTATGGCAGAGTGATGGTAAGCGAAAATGTATGTGAGCGAGAAGTATGGGCGAACGGGCAGTGACTGCACACTGGCCCAAGTGAAAGGTTCTCTCACGGGGTTTCACGCGGATATAAATTCGGTATACAAAATCCAGTCTTTCTGTGGACATTCCGAGACCCCAGGGCCAGACTAAGCAGCGCTCATAAATAGAGCTTAGCCTATTCGTAAACCTACAAATCCTAAACCCTAAAGCATGTAATTGAAAATTAATTTAAGATTATATTGATATCCTATCTCTAAAATGTCCAAACCTCAGATGGAGAGGATACGTAAGAAATGCGGTTGTCGAACCTGTTGGAAAATAGGGTATTTTACTCTATACGAGAAAAAATCTATAAATATATTATTGAGACAGTTTAGGCATAAAGCAGTCGGAAAATGTAAGTTTTAGTTCATAAAATAACAAAATAAATTTTTAAATTCAATTCAAAGTTTTCAGTTTTTTTAATCTGTTATAAAACACCATGAAACAGTAGCGGCCATGTTATTACGCCGTATGGCTGTGTAAACAAAAAATTGACAACTATTAGTCAACCGATTGGCGTATTTAAGCTTTGTACTTTTACTATTTTCGTAACCGACGTAATTTTTAAATTATTACACCTATTACAAAATATGCTTTTAATTATTTTTAAATTACATACAATTTTAGTATTTAATATGAGCGCATTTGATACAAAACGAACTGACGTCATTTCTGCTGAGCAATATGGCGTCCAGTAAGAGGCGTTTTCGTCAAACTACGCGCGAAATAAGAAAATTTAAAATTTAGATGCATTTTTATGGCACTTATCGATTGAATGAAAATTTTGTGTATTTTTTGGTGGCATATTAGCACTACAGAATTTTATTGAGACACTTTTCAAAAATGGGTGTAATACGCTATTGTCGAGTTGGGATGTAGCCGAATAAAGCTGCGGGGTAAATGTACTCTCCTTTCATTCATTTCTATGCAAAGTATTCGCTTTTATATTTTAAAGTCAAAGCACCGTCTTTACAGAACTTTTATTATTAATCCTTTTAGAAAATTAGTGTTTCTCTAACATAAAATACAAGTCAAGAATTATGCATTTCATTTATACTAATCTATACTAAAATATTATAAATCTGAAGAGTTTGTTTGTTTGTTTGTTTGGTTGAACTAGCGCGTTCAACCAAACAAACAAACACTTCAGATCTCAGGATCTACTGGTTCGAATTGAATAATTATTTTTGTGTTGGATAGTCTATTTATCGAGGAAGGCTATAGGCCCATGGGAAGTCGGGTTGCGTCGCTAGTTACTAAATAAAACAATACTTCAGAGAGTGACAGTAATCATGAATATGGACAACATTTGAGAACAACATTGAAATATAAAAAGACATTTAGCTACTCCATTCGATAATTAATTAATAGTCTAATTGGATTATTTTCGCGACTGACATAGCCACAATAAAAAGGTAATTAGCCTCCCAAAAGCCGAGTCCATAATTAACTGATAACGTACGGCCGTAAGTCAATAATGTCACCACACTTAATTAGCGGTGTATTTGGTAGCTAATAACAGTGTCGCATGGTTCACATAACTCTTATGACACGGCGGTAATTATAATTGGCTTATTATGCTGTTGGTCGGAGTTCAAAAGACATGGTTTTGCCGTGGGTGACGGCAAAAGGCTTAGAAGATAAATTCAAGAATTATTTACCTACCTATATCTATTTAAACCAGCCTCATATCAAGGAAACTATCTAAACTACTATTACATAATTATATATGGTATCCAGATATATAATTATGTATATGAGTTTACATCTTTTTAACTTTTTAATTATTACTTTTTGTTATGCACCCGCCATATTATCTCTTCATCACACTTGGTTGACTGGTAGAAAATGCCTAAGGCATTAAGTTCGCCTTTGTACCTTTGTGCATGAAGTATAAATAAATAAATAAATAAATACTATTATAAAGAGGAAAGATTTGTTTGTTTGTTACTTTATTCATTCAAAGTCAAAGTCAAATCATTTATTTCAATTAAACCATTATAGGCACTTTTGAACGTCATATTGTAAAATTTAAATCTAGTAGCCCATTCCAAATGGTAGTTTCGTATGGAGAAGAATGGGCAAGAAACTCCATACATACTCTTTTAAAAAGAATATTGTTTACAATTTTCATTTGCATTTATAGTTAATTAACACGGTACTATACCAATTACATCAATTACCATAGAAACACTCGATAAAATATAAATGTAATTAAACTATACAAAGCAGACAATATTGTGTCTTAAACAATTATACAATTATAGATCGAGAGAACAACGTATTAACGGATTAGGTGGCCGTATGCCATCGAAACTAGTCGGACGAACCCGACAACACAGTGAGTTAATCCGTTGTTCTCAATCTATAATGTGTAACAATACTCACGTTTCGTTTAATGGAAAAATTATACAATTATTCGTTACTTACTAACTTGGGACAGTGGACACCCTCGCATACTGTTTCTCACAGAATATCAAACATACGCGTTTAATTTTGCTCCCTTCGTCCGCAAACACATCACATTCAGGGTTGGCCGTCAGGAGGTACGACACATAGGCGATTCAGTTACGATTTAACTGAAAAACTATTCGACCGAATTCAAAAATTATTTTACAGCTATTTTTAAAGCTACAGTATTCCTGAGTGACATAGTAGCATGTATGCATGTATGTATGTTAAAGAATTATGCTTGTTTTTACGACAACATCCCGAAAATTTTATAAGGCATAAAGACGTAACGAAAAGGAATGTTGCCCCTAGAGATAAACATAGGCTTTGCTTGCCACAATGCAAGCTCGATGTATATAAAAAAAAAATCATTTATAATGGCTATTATGTATGGCATACGACGTTTTCCAACACACTTGTGAAGAAAATAATACAAATAAAATATTTTCAACAGTGAAAACGAGTTGTGAAAAAATTTTCGCAATGGCGGGAAAAATTAATCAGTTTTCCTATGCGCGCGTATCAAATAATGGCGATCGGCCATAGACTAAAAGAATGAGGTTTCTTTTTTTTCTCTTTTCGCGGATAGCGTACAAAATGGGGAATTCAAAGTTTTCTTTATTACAGAGAAAACAAAAGTTATATTTGAGTGAAAGTTTTATTTATTAAAAACGTACAAATTGAAATTATCTATGTAAATACGAAGTTGCATGAAATGAGCAAGCAATAGGTACATTAATTTATTTGTACTATTGAACACGATCTTTTTTGTATCGAAACTTTTTTAAGAACAAAGCAACTCAACCAGTAAAATAAAAAAAAAATCCTATAACTCACTTGTGAATAATAGCAATGAAAAAGTCACAGTTTGATTACAGATGTCATTATGTATCTAATTGCAGTGAAATTAGAGCCATTTTATGAGCAAGAGTGTTGAAAAATTTTTTTTTTAATCTGTAACAGTACGGGCCTCGCTTTTGTAGTGAATCGGGGATGTTTGCGCTGTATCGTACTGATGGCAAGAAAACGGTATCCCTGATCTGCAGAATACGTGACAGCTGCAATGGAATTTTGAAGACTGTTGAAGATAGGATCTCTTCTCCAATGTGGAGATCCTTAATTAAACGGGTAAGATAGTGTTATTTGTATTTAATTTTTAATTTAGCCTGTATGGATTTTATTATCTGAATTAAATGATTTTTTTAAAGAGTAATTGTTTTCTTACTTGCAATATTGATCTAAGCAGACATGATTTTCAGTGCTAATACTGGCAATATTTGTTTCACGGATAAGTTATGAAAAGAGCTGTATTTATCATATGTTTCTCAAGAACCACTGAACCAAAATGCGTTTCAAAGAATTCCTAACAGGTCCCATGTGAATAGAAATTTACAGTTCAGGCATTAATATCAATGCAAACCATGATTCCAAGAAAGACGTTCAGAATGTAAAACTATTTTATTGTAATTTCTTTACTGCGTAGTGGGAATGTGGTATATAGGATTCTATTCTAGAATATTCCATAAAATCTGTGGTGTGCACGTAAGAATGGTAGGACGTTGACATCACTTGACTTCTCTTCAATAGATTTATAGCATGAACTCGACGAACAAAGAGAAGTCATTAGAATTAATCAGTAGGGAGAGAATTTCCCGTTAAATGCTAATAGGATCAAACCAAAAGTGATTTAATTAATACGTTTTACGATAAATCCGTCTGTAGTTGCTTTTTATTTGAAAGAAAACTCAAAAATACTAACTTCAGTATCAGGCTCACAGGATCATAAAGAGGTTAAAGAATGCCCTGCAATGGTTTTAAAAAAAGAGATGGTTCTAGGTAACATTAATCCGTAAATAACAGAAAACCTCAAACGAAATATAACAGCCTTCTTGCAGACTATATTTTTGAGCCGTTTTGGGGTGGAAACGCTGGGGCCATGGGGTCCGAGTGCTCACCTTGTTTCTTGGGACATCGCCAAGCGGCTGATTGACTCTTCATGTGACCCGAGGGCTGGCCTATTTTTCATTCTCATACAACGCCTGGTTTCCATTGCCATACAACGTGGCAATGCTGCCAGCCTCTTGGGCCCGTGTCCCGTTGACAGCGATGTGGACGAGTTTTTTGATGCCCTATGCTCTTTTTTTAGTTGTACATAATTTAATTTATTTTACTTGTAATTTATTTTAAGATTCTGTTAAAAGACCTTAGTAAATTGAAAGAATTTAAACAAGAATAATAATCAGCAATTGGAACGGACCAGAAACTGCCAACGTAACCACTTTTCTTGCTTAAAAGCTCGCAGCAAGTTCTGCAGCTGTGGGTACAAAATGTTATTTTAATATTCTCCTTTGTTAATATTTTAGCATTACATGAAGTGAAGTACAACGTAGTAAGTGGCCGGGACTGGATGCAGATGAAATCAATAGAGCGCACTTGTTGCAGCCAGGGGAGGCCGCGCGACCCGGTTGCCATGACAACCGCTCACCTCGCTCCACCTACGTGTTCCCTTTTATAATATCCTGGTACCGGACGAGGGAACGAACAGAATTATTTGGCGAGGTTTAATGGAAAATTTGGATCTCACGGAAATCTTGTTATAAATAAGATATGTTTTTGATAAATCTAAAGTCTTGATCCTTTTAACAAAATAATAAAATAACGAGTATTTACGGTAAATATGTTAACATAACGCTTTTTAATTTTATTATTTTTGCCCAATTAGATAAGAAACAATGGATATAAAGAAACTCAATGTCGCTCATTTCGTAGTAGGTGGGTACGATTTCTTACAACATTAAATAAGTACTTCACCCTGTTTAGTAATCTGTACCATTAACTGCCAACAAACCAAATTAGATCCAATCACGAAAACTCACAAAGGAAATTGGAACCGCCATTTCTTAATTACCAAACTTGGGTCTAACAACACAAGGCGGAATTTCCGGTGCTGCTTAGAAGATGCACGGTGAAGTTACGCAGGTTGGTTGAACCATTCATTTGTTTGCTAATCACGTATAAGCAATAGATAGATAGGAAGTCATTTATATATTTAGTAACATTATTAAAGCGCTCTTCGTGTTTCCTACTTTCTTATAATTTGCTGTGCCCGAAAGGGTCAATAATTGTAGGAAACTATTTAACCAACTTAAAAAACGGATGTTCTCAGTTCGACCCGTATGTTTGTATATATGTATGTTTGTCCGCAATTATCTCAAGTTTGGCTGAACCGATTTTGATGCGGTTTTCAGAAAAATGTTTGTTACATTCTGGAGAAGGTTACACAACAAACAACAATCAGAAACAAATACAACAAAACACAAATACAGTTACAAACAGAAATAACACAAACAACAAAAACAAAAAACACACAAATAGAAATTTATTCAACGCTTTTTAAAAAAAAACAACTAAAACCAAAAGAAATATTCATAGCAGACGTATTCGTTTCTTCCATCTTTGGAGGACTTTCAATCTCTGTTTTAACTGTGTTGCCATTTTTGGGTGATAAGGAGGCACTAAAAAGTGGAAAATAATAACTTTATTATAAAAAAGAGGATCGCCTTCAAAAACTAAAAAGTAATAAATAACTTTAGTTTTGTAATGCCACCCACCACACATTTTACGTACAATATTTACACGAATAATAAAAAAGGAAAACCAATAACTATTAAACTAAAAAACTAATATAATAAAGCATCAAAATATTCCTCCACATCGCCGCCATCTGGAAATGTACCCAAGACTGGCGGCATTGCCACGTTGGCAAATGCAAATGCTCTACCTCTGACCAAGGTAAAAGCCAGCTCTTGGATCACGGGAAGTGTTAATCAACCCTTTGGACATGTCCTTAAAAGGGAGATGGGCACTAAGTCTCAATCTTCATTAAAAAAAATATATTTTTGTACTTACATGCTATAGTTTTGAGGCTCGCAGTGAATGATCCCGCCTACATTTACATACAAAAGAAAGCTACTTAACCGTGACCGTCTATGAAACCAGATTTATGGTAACGGTTACGTGCGATGTTAACAAGTGGCCATTTTGACAACATTAATAACTCTCACTTATTAACCGGAACAACTTTAACACGATAACAATTTATTAACATTAGAAGGTACTGAAATGTAAAGAAAGAACTATGTTTGTTCTAAAAATAATCTGATTTAGCTAAAAACCTAATTCAATCTTGATGCAAAAGGTTGGGCACTGCAGCTAATGAAGATTTTTTTTTTCAATGTAGCAAATAAATGTTTGTTCCATCTATATTCCTTCCTACGTATTTTTAAAATCGTCACATGAAATTTTAAAGACGTCCTTTAGTAAAAGAAGAAATTACCTCTGGATCAGTTACGGCTCATGATTGATTGGTTAGGTAGAAATATAGGGTGACTGGTAATTAGTGTACGATACTGAAACACGTGATTGTATTCATGATAACAAACCACTTTCCCGAAGAAAAAAGTTTTTTGTACTGGTTCACTTTTATCACAATAACACAACAGCCGTATGAAATTCACGCGCGCGCGCGCCTGTGACCCAAAGTGAACCAGTACAAAAAACATTTTTTCTTCGGGAAAGTTGTTTGTTATCATGAACACAATCACGTGTTTAACACGTTCAGACCGGCACCTCATCAGTAGGTACTTGGTATCCTACGGCGCAAATCTTCCTGTGGCCACCGGTGGTACATCACCACCCCATGAACCAAAAATCTTGCCGGGCGGGGTGCGCCACCGGTGGAAGCACACAGGATTGCACAGGAATTATGCTTTCTCTCTCTTTCTTAAGCCAGTAATCGTAATTTATAGTAAATTGTTTTGTCTCATTAATCAGATCCGCGCGTGCCGCTCTGACGTAATAAAATAATTTTCATTTTATGCCATCCATGATGGCATTTCATTTTATATTTTTTTCAATTTTGATTTAATCTTTTTATTATTAAATTTTATCAACGTTATTTAATATTAAATAACTTGCATTTCGTACAATTTATGTTGTGATTACGTCAGTTTTTTTTCTAATACTTAAATAAAAACTTTCAATATTGATTTTTGTTTACTTTTCGAAATAACATCCACCTCCTGAGCTGGCTTTACTGGGCGGGGACGGTAAATACAACACTTTCTCTCAAAGCGGCGCGAATTTCTTAGTATATTGAAAGTATAGTGTGATGTGGCCACCGGTGGTACACCTCGCCGTGTCAGCAAATACTCCGTGCTCCACCGGTGGTACACGCCGGTCTGAACGTGTTAAGTATCGTACACTAATTACCAGTCACCCTATATATTTTTGTATTAAACTATTTTAATTTGAAAAATCGCAATTGAAAATAAGTCTACGTTGAATGTGACAATCATAATACATTGCATTTGGAAATAGAATGAATTTTAACTGAAACGACACATGAAAATAGTCCTAGTTCAAACTACAATATTAAAATACGTCATTTGCGTCATACTTTAAATCTGCCTACTACTAATGAATATTATAGCACACAGATTACACATTATACATCCAAGATCCATATCTAATACGATCAAATCAAACCCTAAGGTGCAGCGCAGACGACAGACTATTCGTGACGCACTTTTTAGTCTGTGAAACTAGAACCTATGCAATTATATGCAGTAACGCACACGACGCGCAAAAAGTCCGGCGCACAAAAAATCCGTGTAATTCGGGCAGACCGCACCGCGCCGCGCCGCGCCGCTCGGCACAAAAAGTGTGTGAAAAAAATTAAACGTTTGCTTAAACGCGCTAACGCAGACGGCGCACACTTTAGCCGGCAATCTGCATTTGCTAGGGGTGGACGTATAGAATCCGAAAGTATAGGATGTACCCAAAATTCTCTATTTCTTCTTCTTTTTCTGTACTTCATGTACAAAATAATACTTCGCGATCTCTGCACGATTTCCATAGCGTCTACGTCCCTACAGCTCTACCGACAGAATGATCGAAGATGTGCGTCGTGTGCGTTGAGTCTGTGAAATATCCGCGACCGACTTTTTGCGCGCCATGCAGACGTTTTGTGCGCCGCAGACTCGATCGCACAAAAAGTGTGCCGTCTGCGCTGCACCTAAAAGACCTATTGTAGCCTCCACCCGTTTTATTCCTCCCCTAGTGGCGGTAAATGAATAAAAAAAACGAGTGTGTACTATAATAGACAACATTTAATTCACTAGGTCGGAGGCACACAAGATTTGTAGGGTCGTGGGTTACGGTCGTCTATTTGTCACTTCTGCAGGGACAGGTACTTCCCGTGTAGTCCAGAAGTAAATCCCGGAGTCGGAAGCTGGCTGGCTCGGGAAGATGGTGAACGGTGAAAATATACGATGAACTGACGGTGCGGCCGTCGTCTCGCTCAGCACACCAGGTGCGGAGCGACAGGGACCTCGGGTCCGCAGTTCCCCAAAGCGGGTTGAGGTGGCGGTAGAATTCCTACCCTGGAATTCCCGTCGTAGAACCTGGAATTCACCATTCCAGCTTGTTAAAAGATGGCCTTGCAGTTCCGTGCTGGGGGGTACCACCGACGACGACAAGAAAGTACCCATCTACTCGTAGTAGTACTGTCGCGGTGGCACCTACCAGAACGGAGTTTACATCGTGAACAAGCTTGAGAAGAAGAATTACAAAAGTAGGAAACGAAAGCTAAAACGTTAGGTTTTTTAAAATTTCAAAATTATTTTTATTGAGCTTGAAGGTAGAAACAAAAATTAGCATTACTTGCAATTACTGAGGTATTCTAAGATGGTGCTTATTAGGATGAAAATATAAATAAGCAACAGCAAATTAATTATTTAATTAACAAAAGAACAAGATAAATAGGCAGAATGACAGTAAGCAGAAGATGGCCTGAAAATGATGTGTGTTTTGTGTGCTGTTCAAAACTTACCCTAGTTCGGGATTAACACTACACTTATTTGCACTTTTAATTAGGTTAAGGAAAACAAGGAGAATAAATTGCTAACGCTCGTGTCTGCTAGTGCGCTTGACGAGACGCTAAACAAACGTGCAGTCTCACGTCAACCTAGAAGCGACTGAACGTGAGCTGCGCGGGCGCAATGGCCTTTTATACCCTCTCCCCCCGAACACTTCACCTCGCACCGCCGATATCCGTGTAACGTTCCGTTACACTATATAGATTAAGTGTACCTATTTAAAAAAGGAAATATGAATATTTCTGTACAAAATATACCGTATAAAGTTTCTAATAAATAATAAACTCTGGTGTACGTTTTCCATTAGCGTGGACGCTAATAGGGTTACTTGCCCCTCCTCGGCGCCATCTCCCGCTGTCCCGTATAATCTATTAGCCGAGACTCCTCGTAGAACCCTTCCTTTAGTAAGTTTTGTTGATAAAAATATTGGAAGTTAATAATCTTACAGAGTGTGTTTTATAACAAACACGTGTTATAAAACACACTCTGTAAGATTTACAAGCTTAAAGCGTTTTTCTATGCCCATCATCCTTTGAACTCATTCCTACCACCTTTAGAGCTGTCTCGATTATTTAGACACTAATAATCCCGGAACATGACTACTGAACTGAATATCGATACAATTAGACATTTTGTCTTGCTTTTGGATTGTCTAGAGCGCTACTTGTGTGCGCATTTCGAATACCGATCGAGTCATTCAATTTCGTCATCGTTTTGTTACGCGATTTGACATTATCTAGCACTTAGCGATCGAAAACGATTGATTACGTAACATTTTGAAATCTTATGTAAATTCCATACATTTCGGATTTATCTCATTTCGTTATCGTTCATGAAAATGTGACTTTGTCTAGGCCCCTTGATCGTTCTTGGCAGGTCCCAGGAGCTGCCCCGTTTCGAGATTTCTGCTTAGTTAATGGCAAAAGACTCTCCTCTATTATAGAAAACTTATACAATATAACTAGCAAAATATGGGCGTACCACTTTTCCAACCTATCGGAAAATACTTGACATACATTCTCCCGGGCGAACGACGCTGCAGCTTAAAAACCCGTTGCCATGCAAATTAATATTATTGCGAACAGAATAATTCCCACTGATTGACATTCAGCTCAACATATCAATCAACAAGTTGCAGGACATGTCGACTGGCCTATATTGAAGCGGGACTGTGATAACTAACCTGATACGGATCGATGGAACCTGCAGGGTAGTGCGTTAACCTCTGACATTCTATGCGAGCCTGGTGCAAATTTTACGAAACCCACCTATAGACAAATTTACTTGACCAACGATCTTAACGATACACAAAACATTCTCTCCTTTACCATCATGTATTGAATATAGTATGTAGTGTATGTATTTCACACAAACATAGTAGGTGTGTAGATACATAGCTGTACTGTTTATCCTTCTCTCAAAAGTTGTCTCAATGAGATCGCTTTTAATGTAACCTTCCAAAATTCAAATTGTTATCTTTAAGTATAAATAAATAAATACTGTCAGGAAGAAAAAAAAAGTTTAATACATAAATATAAAACAATTTAAAATATAAAAAAGGTTATTCGAAGTGGTCTCCATTGGCTGCAATACAGTCCTTTAAACGTTGAGGCCAGTTATCAATAGAAGCACGCACTCTTTCCATGGGAAAATTCTTTACTGCCAATCGTTTGGATTGTTTTAGGGACTCCAAATTATCATGGCGTTTAGAGCAAGCCGTACTCTCTAAAACTGACCATAAATCATAATCCAGCGGATTAAGATCGGGACTAGACGACGGCAAGTCTTCAGCTCTGATGAAGTCCGAAACGTTCACTTCCAACCAAGACTGCGTGGACCGAACTTTATGACCCGGCGCCGAGTCTTGTTGGAAGGACCATACGTGGTTATTGAACATGGTGTTGTTAAGGGGCTTAACTACCTTCTCAAGAATGGTATCTTGATACACTTGTGCCGATGTTTTGATACCTTTTTCAAAAAAATATGGCTCAGTCACTCCTTCATAGCTAACGTATAGTCTAAATAAAAACTATAGTCACCTCCAGCACCATCCTGAGCGTATTTGCGAACAGGGTTTGATTGTCAGTACATCAACCATTGTTATATGGTTAAAGTAATGACAAACAAACAAATGACTCAGAGGCAGGCGTATTATTCATCGTTTTTTTTTTAATTTTTTTTAATGATTTTAATTTGATTAGATGATTTTAAATTTTATTTTATTTGTTTCATTTGATTTTAATCTAATTTTACTTGTTTTATTAGACTTTAATTTTATTTTAATTTATTATTTTAATTTGATTTTATGATTTTAATTTATTTTAATTTTATGATTTTAATTTATTGTTATGCTTTTAATTTACTTTTACATGATAATAATAATTTTGATTTTATTTACATATTTTAATTTTTTTTATGTTAGTTTAAATGTTTATGATCTGATGGATTGAAATAAATTATTTTTGAATTTGAATGTCAATTTTATATATTGTAGATACTGTGTAGATGTAGGTACATAAAATAAAGAAAAAAAATAACTTTTTACAAAATAATACAACCGCCCTCAAAAACTAAAAAGTGATAAATAACTTTAGCACAGAACGACTTAAGTTTCTGAAGACGGCGGCTTTTGTTCTGCTTTTTGTAACGTATTGCCAAAATGGTCACAATCCGATTAACAGTTTCGGAGAAATGTGTGGACAAACATACAAACATACATACATCTATACAAATTTTGTATATTCGTTTAGATGCCCTAGCTAGAAGATTACATCATATGTGAATATAAAGCAGTTCCAATAATATTACATTCATACGTGTCGAATTGATAACGTCCTATTTTTGAAGTCGGTCGGTAAGTTCGGAAGTAATGATAATGTTAGCGATGCAAAATGCAATGTTCCCCGCGTATTGTTTGGCAGCCAGTCGTTGGGCTGCGTCGTGAAAAGTTCCTCTTATTGTACTGATAGCTAATGTAAGAAACGCCAGGTACATAATTTTGCTAACAGTTAAATGGACTTTATTTACGAATATTGGAATTTCATTTACTCTGCTTTCTTCTACCACATAATAGAAAACACAACATGTGACAAATTCAAATAGGTACAAGAAATATAACACACAGAAAATAGATAAATCCTTTTGCAAGACATCACACAGTGAAACATCGCCCTTTCGAAAACGTTTCTATTTAATTTTGTCACGAATTCCGGAACAGTTCACAAGTTAGTTGGGATTCTCTGATTCCCTGAGCGTGATTGCTTTGCATTGTGAATCCTGGCTTACAAGAGTTACTCTCAAAGATGTAACGCGTGGGTCCACTACGACATAATTATATCCTTACGTAGATATGCTAAACTTGTCAAAGGCAAAGTTACGAAGGAAAGCTCGCTTTGAAACTGCATAATACGTATAATTAGGCGGAATTAGGACGGATATGTGGGTTTCGAGAACGCCAATTTGGTTTCATGAAAACATCAATTTGACATCGCCGTCACCAACTTAACGACACGACCACTTACTTCGGGAAGTAGGTTTGTGAGGCAAGAGTTTTCGGGACGGCTTGAATTATACATCGTGTTTGATGATTTCTTATGCATACACTACCGCACAGGCCGGACAAGTTTGGAGTCGAACAACCGTTTAAAGAAGTTGCAACTTCCTGTAATTGACCGCAAATTGGACGTAACACGAGGTCTAACATCTCAAGTTCGATTAGCGCAAGTAACAAATTTTTGTAATCCTGTAGATAGTAATTAGTACCTATCATTTTTGTTACCAGCTATTGTTACGCAAACCCTTAATTTTCATGTTGAGCAATAAAGGATCGACGTAGATTTTTGCACACGTAGAGATAATTCATTTTTGGGTTGGAAAGTGACATAGCATACATTCTATTCCAGTAAAAATAGACGGTTATAGCTGATTGAGACTCACCCAGCTGCGATGCCCCACTGCTGCGAAGCTGCGTCTGCCGCGTGCTCGAACAGGGTCAGTCCCACCAGAGCCACCGTTGGTGCTATCGTCAGGGGGGTCACGAAGCGCAGCAGGGAACCAATCACGCCGAAGTAACCTGGGCAAATATTGGCATTGTACTGTATCTGTTCGGTCTCTTATTTAGTGGTTAATCAACCACAGTTTCGTGTGTTGCTAGATTAAATATAATAAAGTCAAAGTCAAATCATTTATTTCAATTAGACCATTAAAAAGGCACTTTTAAACGTCATAATATAAAAAATATAAAGTTGATTCTAGTTGCCCATTCCAAAAGGTAGTTTCGTATGGAGAAGAATGGGTAAGAAACTCCATACTTATAATAATAATAAGCTTTATTTACCTTGCACAAACACTGTTTTTAACATAGTTAAATTAAGAATTTGCACTTTTATATTTATTATGCACAAGGACCGCTAGCGGTAAAAGCCTCCTCCAACCGTTTCCATGCTATTCTATCTCGTGCAACCTTGCTCCATGTTCTGCCTGCTATCATGGCTATGTCATCGCTCCATCTTTTGTGAGGTCTGCCTTGTCTGCGCTTTTTATCCATTGGATACCAGTTCGTGGTTATCTTTGACCATCTCTCGTCTGATACTCGTTGGATGTGGCCAGCCCATCTCCACTTGAGCCCGAGTACTTTCTTCGTCACTTCCTTTGCCTTGGTCTTCCCTCTGATAATGCTGTTCCTCACTTTGTCTTTCAGTTTGTAGTTTGTGTAGCTCCTTTCCAGTCCTCTTTGACATACTTTTATTTTTTCTAAATTTCTTTTTGTTAGAGGCCAAGTCTGGCAAGCATATGTGAGAGTGGGAAGTAAGCATGTTTCCATAGTTTTAGTTTTCCATTTAGTGTGTATTTTGCTCTTGAATATTTCTTTTAGTGTCCAGTACTTGTTCCAGGTGCATTTGATTCTTCTCTCTATCTCTTTGTCTGTGCAGTCTTTGAATGTGATGAGGTGACCCAGGTATACGTATTCTTCGACGTATTCTAGGTTGGCCGATGAAATTGTTATTGGTATTTTGTGCGTGTTAGTCATCATTTTTGTTTTTGATTGGTTGACTTCTAGACCAACTTTTTTGCTTTCCTCGGATAGTGACTCTATCATTGACTGAATTTCTTTTGGGTCTTCCGAAAGCAGTACAATATCGTCAGCAAATCTTAAATGTGAAAGGTATTTTCCGTATACATTTATACCTTTTTTTTCCCAGTTCATCGCTCTAAAGATTTGCTCTAGCACCGCGATAAATAGTTTGGGGGAGAGTGGGTCTCCTTGTTTTACACCTCTTTCTATTCTGAAACTAGTTCCTGGTTTTTCAAGTGTAACTCTAGAGTGACTGTTTTTATATATTGCCTTTATCAGTTCAATGTATTCTTTGTGTACTCCCTGTATTGATAGAGCTTCCCATATAGAGCTGTGTGAAATTGAGTCGAAAGCTTTGCAGTAGTCGATGAAGCAGAGATATAGAGGTCGGTCGTATTCATTATATTTTTCCAGAATCATTTTCAGAGTATGTATGTGGTCCAATGTAGAGAAGTTAGATACAAATCCAGCTTGTTCTACTGGTTGATTTTCGTCTATGCTTTTTGTCAGGCGTCGTAATAGAGTCGATGAGAATAGTTTGTATAGGCTTGGCATTAGACTTATAGGTCTGTAATTGGCTATCTGTTTCGGATCTCCTTTTTTAAACAGAAGTACAATGTTTGAGCATGTCCATTGTCTGGGTATTTCCTTTTGTGCTAACACGATATTGAATAGAGTTGTTAATGGATTCGCTAGAGTGTTTTTTCCGACTATTATCATTTCATTCGTTATGCCGTCTGGACCTGGACTTTTTTCAGTCTTCAGCTTATTAATTGAATATTCGATTTCACTGATGCAAAATTCCGGAACGGGGTCTGTATTTACAGGATTTATTTGTGTTTCCTTTATAATATCGCTGTGTTTTTTGTAAAGTTGTTTGTAGAAGTTCGTAGCTACTTGTATTAAGTCATCTCTATTGGTTACTAGTGTACCCGACTGGTTCTGTAGTTGATTCATTAGTGTTTTAGCCTTTGTTAAGTATTTGTATGCCTTTTTAACAGCTCCCGATTTTTCTAGATAGTTTTGTATGATTCTTAGTCTATATTTTTTGGTGTTGTTTTTTATTTTCTTATGTATAACCTTGTAAAGTTTACTAAGCCGGTATTTTTCCTGTTTGGTTTTTTTCTTTTTACCTTTTAGCGTATGTTTTTCTTCTTTGAGTTTTATAATTTCATCTGTTATTATTATTTGTTTGCGTGAACTTTCCGTAGGTATATGAGAGGAGTTGCAGCTTTGCAGGATTGTTTTCTCGATGTTGTCGTAATATTCTTGCACAGTTTTCTTCTCTGTTTCTTTGTACTTGGCTAGTTCGTTTGTGTATTTTACAAGGTTTATATTTTTCTGTGATTTGTGGGCAAAGTTTGATCGTGTTTTGTTATTTCTGGTAATGTTTATTTTTATTCTGATTAGCCTGTGATCGCTTGGGTGTTTGAAATTGCTCAACACGCTGAAATCGTCTATAATATATGGTTTATTCGTTGCGATGTAGTCTATTTCGTTTTTTACCGTTCCGTTAGGTGACTTCCACGTCCATCTGAGCTTTGGTGGTTTAATAAACATTGTGTTAGTAATTTTTAGGTTGTGTTGAAGACAGAACTGTATGAATCTTTCTCCCCTTTTATTTCTTTTCCCATATCCATGTTTTCCCATTACACGGGTTTCTCCTTCTTTTGGTGTTCCAATTTTGGCGTTCAAGTCTCCGAGGAGTATTATGCTCGATGTGCTTTTTTCTATGGCTTTTTCTAGGCATTCATAAAAGTGTTCTATTTCTTTTTCTTCAGAGTTGGCTGTCGGTGCATATGTTTGTATAATGGTGAAGTTTTCCTCACTGATAGTTACATGAATCAGCGCCACTCTTTCTGATATACCTATAAAATCTTGTACTGATATATTTTTTTGTTTTTTGACAACGAAACCTACTCCATTTCTTCCCTTGCTTTCTCCATATAGGTAAAGTCGGTATTCCTCTCTATCTTCTACGGTGTGCCCTTGTTTACGGGTTTCGCAGATGCCTAAGATATCCCATTTGATTGTCGATAGCGCGTATTCTAATTCTGTTATTCTTGTTTCATTTGCCAGGGATCTGACGTTAAAAGTTGCTATATATACATTGTTTTTGTATGTTGAAGGGTTTTGGTCTACTGCCCCCGTGGTGACCGGCCATACTGGGGGAGAGTTTTTGGATTTTTCTTCTTTTGTTTCTTTATTTTGGTTCTGAGTAGAGTTTGCGGTGGTGTGAGGCGGTTTTGTTAATTGCTATTCATCCGTATCATCGACCGAGGTGGCCGACGGCGACCTCGTAGCTTCATTTCTTTTCGTAATATAACTTGTTATCGAGCTTTGGTTTTCTCTGAACATTTTGTTTTTCTTGGCCGTCTGATATTTCGTGAGTACCTCTGGATAATTCCCTGTTTGTTGTGGAGGGGTTATCTCCAACTCTCTCTTTTTGGAGTGTGATTTTTTTGTAGACTTTTCTTTAACTTCTCCTGTTATGTTGTGTTTGTGGCCTTTTATCACTAATTTGTCGTAACTTATATATGCAATTTTTCCTTCACTTCTTTCATGGTCTAGCTGGGCTTGCAAGGATTTACGTACTTCTAGCACTTGGGGTGGGAAATCTTCTTTAATGTAGATTTTAGTATTTTCCAGTTTTTTCTTGTTTTTCAGGATGTTTATTTTCTTTCCATACGTTGTGAGAGTGATGTTTATTGGTCTAATTTGATTTTCCTTCAGTTTTCCCATTCTTCTAACCATTTCTAAATCGTTTTTGTCGTATGTTATTCCCATTTCGTTGATAATATTGGTTATTTTTCCTTCCAGCTCTTCATAGGATTTCTCCCCTTCTTCCACTCCGAAAAATATTAAGTTCTTCGCTCTTACTTGCTTTTCTATTAGAGAAATCCTTCTCTCCTGGTCCTCGTTGGTCTGATTGATTTTTTCGATTTCTTTTTGAACAAGATTGAACTTCCGGTCTGTTTTTTCATTTATTTTCGTGGTGATTCTTTCTTCGTGTTCACTCACGGTAACATTCATATCGCTTTTTATTTTAGATCGTAAGTCGCTCAAAAGTTTTTCTATTTCTTGAGACATTTTATTTGTAGTTAGAGACCTCTTGTGACGTATTGTAGAACTAAAAAATGTCGGCTATTCGCAGCTAGATGTCGCTAGTTGCCACTTACTTGTGCCTCAACAGGTATACGAAACTTGTAGTTAAGACCTCTTCTTGATTTGACTACTTGTCAAAAGATGTCGTTGTTAGGGATTAAGTCAGGTCGATGGCTTTGCGCACGAAAATTTTTAGGTTATTTATGATAGTAGATAATTCTGAATGTTCAAAAACACTGTATTTTTTATTGATCACTGTTGTAGTTCAATGATTACAAGATTATCTTAGAGTATTTGTCTTTCACTTGCGTTCTAGTGTCACTTTAGTAGCAAAATGCGGCGGTGCCTTAGCAGTTTTTTAATTTGAATTTTCACTTCACTAGCCGTTTATTTTTGACTGACCACACTTTCACTGTTGTTCTGTAAGTTTATGATCCTATCTTCGTCACTGCACTATCAATATTGTTCGTATTTTTGAAATAATCTTAATATTATTCGGGACTTGTATGTAAAAAACGTTTACACCACCACGCCCTCCATACTTACTCTTTTAAAAAAAATGTGTACAATATTTTGCATTTACAGTTTACAGTTATATACCTATACGTGAATACGATGGACCTTGCATAAAAACACTATATTGAAGTATGTACCAAGTATTACAAGATAAAGAATGACAGCTAAGTTGTATACATAGATACATAGTGTTCACATATTATTATTTACAATTATTGTAAAAGTAGACAACCACTCCATACATTTCAACAAACTATGAACCTATGAACCAGTGTGTGACCCAAAGCAAGAATTAAATATAATGTATATACTAAGTATAAATTAAGTAGTTTTAAAAAAAAAGACTAGTACCACCCCATCTCTTCCCATGGGTGTCGTAAAAGGCGACTAAGGGAAACCTGGAATTCTCCAATGCACATTAAGTGTACCTGGTCATGATAGGCGTTTATTGTCTTTCCGCTATCATCGTTACAGCAGGGTATTGCGAATCACTTAGAGGGAGGATTACCAGGATCCATATTGTGACTTACGGCCTTTCGCTTCATCGCAATCTCTACCGATCGAACTGCTATTCTAGACCATTGAATAAAGAGAATATATAATAAACCACTGTTATTACTGCGGCCATGATCAGTGCAAAGATCTGTTCTTTAGGCTCCAGCATCGATTAATATCGACTTAGTTTCTGTGCCGTTTAGCACGAGAGACTTTCGTTTCTGACCATCTCCACTTTGATGTTCAATGGGCCTGAATCAGTTGATACTCTTTGAAGAAAATTATATAGCTTGAGAGCATATACAACAGTCTCGAAACCCGGCTGTTCTGGGGGCATAGAGCAGCCTGGATCCTGAATTATTTTTACCTGTTAGACTTAAGACTCAGTTCGCCCATTTGTTGGCTGAAATACGTTTTCGTCTCTATCTTGTGCTTTATGTAATTTGACAGTTGTGCTACAGTGACTGGAACAATGCTTAGTCGAAGTACCTATGTGCTAAGTAACGTCTATCAATCTCCATCTTATGGGTTTCTTCAGGACAGGCGGTAACGTTTACTATAATTATTTGATACTTGACCACATCACATCACAGGGGGAAATATTAAACAAATTGTGATGTTCTTGATAATAAATAATATTTATTTTGAAAGAATGTTATAACACTCTTACAGTATTTTTGAAACGAAATTCCCTAAAGCCGGGTCCAGACGGGTGTAACGTGTAATGTAATCCACCATGTAATATAACACGAATTCCAGCCAACGCGGCTCACGGGTAGAGCGAAATAGTAGAAATCATCACGTAAGGAAATGCGTGTGTTTATGTGTGCGTGTATCGAGCCGCTGCGGCGCACTCGCCTGTTTGTGATATAATATTATTATTTTCATATATTTTTTTTTGTACAGACACGTACGTAAGGAACGAGGTTCCTTACGTGTGCTGGGGTCCCCCAACCGCACAGTTTTTTTTTTTAACTATATAAAGTCGGTGTTTTCTAGCCCTGTTGTGTATTTCTTATAAGAGTAGTCCCTTATAAGAAATACACAACAAACTCACAGGTAAAGTTTATTTTTTAAAGACCATACAGTTTCTTTCAGTAATGGGCATAACTAAAACCATGTAGATTGATGTCTAAAGTAGTAATTTAATGAAACCACTACCCAGATTTGAGGGGACTTGTCCAGACTTTTTACCGTCGTTCTGTCAAAATCACGAACACTAGGATCAAAGAACGTGGCTTAGCCATCGAAATACAAAGAGCGAACGATATAATCTCTTCCCGTTCTACCAATCTCAAGTTCCTAATCGCTCTTTGACACTACACTATACCTATCTATATATCAAGATTGCACGATGCTCTGAGCATACTGAAATATGAAACTTTAATAGTAGTGGATATGTCGCCGTCATCTGGTTGAATCTGCTATTTGATTGAATGACGAGCGCGTTCATTCAATGACGATATTTACTTAAATGACTAGGCCGAACGATTGTACAGAGCGGACGTAAAACAAGTCAGGTGATTGAAATTTGTGATGGGTGGTGTTGGGGAGGGGAGGGGGAGGTCCACCGACCCCCTGGTACCACTCCTATGAAAAGAAAATGCATTTTTTGTAACCTAACCTCAAAACACTAAAGTTGACTAAAAAGCGTAGGAACTAAAAAGCGTTTAAAAAAATAACCACGAAGGGGATGGCGGGGTCGACGTTCGCTCGCTTCGCTCGCTCACTAGACCCCGCCATCCCCTTCTAACCTAACCTATCCGAGTCGGAATGCCCCCAAACCAAAGTCGGTTATATCCCATTCAACGACTATGCTAAATGACGTTCAGTCAAGACGTTGAACGTTACATTAAACAACTTGACGAGTTGTCCTTTAGTCATTCAATTAAATGTCGTCATTCAATGAACGCGCTAGTCATTCAATCAAATAGCAGATTCAACTAGATGACTGCGACAGATATATAGGTCGCCGTGACGATGTAGGTCAGCTGATTGATCTAATAGTAACAGTTGTAAGCTCGGCTTAGTAATGAAGATAGTTAGGTCTTAGATTCACGCGTCTGATAGATGCAACATTTAAACATAGTTATAGAGACGCAGCGAGCCATAGAGAGAACTCTATGGCGCGCAAAAAAACTCTATCGAGTATAGAGAATCGAGTATAGAGAACTATACTCCGAGTATAGTTCTCTATACTCGGAGTTTTTTTGCGCGATAGAATCCGGAACGAGGAAATTCGCCGAAGAACTAAGGTCACCGACATAGTTCTCAGAACATGATGCCAGACTGTGGAATTCCCTGCCCGCCTCTCTGTTCCCTGATAAGTATAATCTGGGTATCTTTAAGGCACGAGTGAACCGGTTCATCTTAGGCAAGCGTGTTCCAACTTAGGCCGCATTATCACTTACGATCAGGTGAATTGCGGTCAAACGCAAGCCTATTTAATAGTAAAAAAAAAAAAAAAAAAAAATGCAAGCTGAAGTGGCAATGGGCCAGTCACATTGCTCGAAGAACCGATAACCGATGGGGAAGAAAGGTTCTCGAGTGGCGGCCACGAACCTGAAGACGCAGTGTTGGCAGGCCTCCCACCACATGGACCGACGACATCGTCAAGGTCGCGATTCCGCGATTATAATTATTGTAAATGCAAATTGTAAACATTATTCTTTTTAAAAGAGTATGTATGGAGTTTCTTGCCCATTCTTCTCCATACGAAACTACCATTTGGAATGGGCAACCAGATTCAAATTTTACAATATGACGTTCAAAAGTGCCTATAATGGTCTAATTGAAATAAATGATTTGACTTTGACTTTGACTTTGATGCAAGCGGCAGGTTGCCGCTCGTTGTGGCGTTCTATGGGAAAGGCATATGTTCAAGAGTGGACGTCTTTCGGCTGATGATGATGATGATGATAATGATGATGACGAGAGACCGTTATTTAAGCATTAACTAAAGATTACATTAACAATAACTGGTGATGTATTTTGTCTACCTTTGTGTACCTTGTCTATGAGTGAGGCTGATTTTTTCCCATCATAAAAACCCGGGTACTAGGTATTTTTATTTACCACGAAAATGTTACAAACAGAAAAAAATATTTCCATATGAATAATACATAATTATTAGTAAACTAGCAACCCGCCCCGGCTACGCACGGGTGCAATGTAGGTAAAAAAAAAACTATACGTATAAACTTTCCTCTTGAACTTCACCTCACTCTATTATTGATGATAACCGCATTAAAATCCGTTGCGTAACGGGAAGCGACTTTATTTTATACTATGTAGAGAAGTACTTTTCACCGCAAGACTTTTCTCTAATAACAACTTCATCAACCACTTAAAATATTTATTTTTATTTTATTTTATTTGGGAAAATAAACGGTTACACAGTACAATATTATGGTAAAGAACTTGACTAAAATGGGAGTATAAATGTATAATGCCGGCACTTCACATGGCGTATTTGTGCAAATATTCGCGTTACTTGGATAATACAAAATTGACTTTATTTCAATAAGCACAGGGTACATTTTGTATTATATAAATAAGGCGAATATTTGTACAAATACGCCATGTGAAGTGCCGGTGCCGGAAGTGAAAATAACCAACAACATTTTCCACATAATATAAAAAAGTTAAACAAAACACGCACGACGTGCGATATAAATAACATTGAATAAAGAGTATGATTAAATGTCTAAATAAAACTTAACTGAAACTCATACAAGTAAAAATAATAAGAGAAAGAAAATATAATAGAACATTAAAAATAGAAGTTACGACTTTAAGATTGCTATTTACTTAATTCTGGTATGATTTTATACACAATACTTTTAAATTTTCCAGCGGAAACAGTAAAAAACTCGATATCCCGGAAAATCTTCTTAAACTGAATAGTAAGACGCCGAAGGGGTGCTCGCGAGCCTGCGTTTGATCGACAAGAGCTTACAGCAAACAGCAGTCGTGCACGCACACCTCGACATATAGTTGTTCTGGGTACTACATAACTTATTCTATTGCTTATGTCTATACAATCATATGCATTGTTACATAAATCAAACAGAAACATCGATTACAACATTATACGCCTGGATTAATAACAAGATAAAGAACATGAAAGAGTCTCTCAAATATATCTGTTTAAAAAAAAACCTAGGCAAAAGAATATGAGACGCTTAAAAAAAAAGTAATATTTGCATCAAAGCGCTGCAGAAATCTACGCTTACGCGGGAACATAGACCTAATTTACTTACGGAAGCTGGAACAGTAAAAACTCTTTGCTCGGGAAAGCCTATTAGTTTATTACTTTGTTGGCAAAAAGTACGCCCTCTGTGGGCTAATTAACTTCTTGTTGAAGTATGCGAGTTTGCGTATGTTTTACCTACGTCTAGTCTTTAGTTAGTGTGTTTCTCTTTAGTAACTTAAGTAGCGTTGGTCAGGATGATGGATGATTAAATGATCAAACATACAAGATGATTTTTTATGCACGCTCCAAATTTCTCAGGGTGATAGTACCCATGAAATTGAATAACTTTCTCCAAAAAACATGGGTCGAAATATTAAAAAAAAAAAACGGACTTCCCATACAAAATCAATAGTCAGCTGATCGATTTTGTATGGGAAGTCCGATTTTTTTTTTAATATTTCGACCCATGTTTTTTGGAGAAAGTTATTCAATTTCATGGGTACTATCACCCTGAGAAATTTGGAGCGTGCATAAAAAATCATCTTGTATATGGCCTCTAGTGGAAGGGTCGCCGATTTATTCACCTTGCGAAATATATCGCGCCTATCTTCTATAGGCTCAGCACTGAGTTGACCAACCCTGTGGGTGGCTATGGTAAGTACTTAGAATTTGCCTGTTCACTCTTGCTTTGAATGTTAACGGTTTAAATAGTAGGGAGCATAGGTGCTGACAACTATTAGAATAGAATAGAATAATATTTATTTGCTAATATTTCCAAACGAAGGCCTACTTGCGCCATAAATTTTAAATATAAATTTTCTAAAAATTAATAAAATAAAATAAATAACTTAACTCAGAGTTAGTTGCTTACACGAGGATAGGTTGTATTAGTTTGAATGTCCTTGAATGACCTCCTGAATGTTCTCCGCCCTGGGGCGGGCGAAGGGGTTTCTCAGACTTTTACTTACTTAAAACCACCCCGGTGTTACATCTCACACCTACGCCAGGGGTTGCGGCGACGACGTACGATCCTTTTCAAACCCCGACTGATGCCCGGCCTTGTCAAGTCAGAAGGGGTGAGTGAGTTTTTTGACTCCCCCGCAAAGTGTAAGAGGGGAACATTAAGCGTCGCCCCTAGGCCCATTTCGGGAAGCTGGAAGTTGTAATCTCCCTCTCCCTTCCCGTAGCCCCGTAGCTCCTTCTGCAAGATGACGGTTTTGCAGAAGGATACCACCGCGTCCCAGTACTCGTCGATTCAGACCATCGAGTCAACCACAGCCTGCAGCGACTGGCACACCCTGACAGCGTGTGCCGCACCGTATCCACTCGACAGTCGACGCAGTGGTGACACCTGGCTTCCTCGCACCACTGATATAGTGACGCGAGTACTTTCGCCTGCAGGTTAGGGCGGGTTGCAAGTGGATCTAATCAAGTATTTAATAACTCACCAAGAAACACCTGGAACAGCGCCGACACGGCGATGGCTCCGGACAGCTCGCACATCCTACTCATCCACACCTGTTTCTGCTCATCATCCGTCATGGCATTCAGCACCTCATCTGCCGGACACTGCCACATCGGCAGGTTGAGGATCGCCAGCGTCGGGACCAGGAAAGAGATGGTCCCGCCTTGCACGATGGGGAGACGGCAGCCGAATGTCGCTTGAAGCCAAGTTATTAAACCTGGGATGGAGATAGAAAATGTTATCATTTTCATATGAAACAATATGGTCTACTAGCCTTGCCTGTATGCCGCACAGTGGCTCGCGCATCATAACCTGGGGTGTGATTCTGTAAGACCTCATTCTAAACTTCGAATCTGAATCCGCTGTGAGTTTCTTGATTGACATTCTAACAGTTGATAATTCGAATTTACACTAGTGCCACCCTTGCGAGCGTGTCAGCGAGTTGAACTAAACTGACAGGGACATTTTGACAGATAAAGTATGAGATGACATAAGAAGTGGCATTCTGTAAGGTAATTTCCCCGTCCCTTTGACGCTCACTTCGCACTCGAACCCGATTCAAAGTGTCAAATATATCAAGGTAATTTTGAACCTTATGCGAAGTGAAAGTGAATAGCGATGTGAGATGCGAATTGTTGTTTATATTTTACAGAATCGACCTACTGTTCCTCGTGTTCTATCTGCGCTCAATAGCCTCATGGAAGCCAACCCGAACTGTGATCTATTTGTAGACGAATTTAAAATTGTAATGTGCGTATGTCTAAGCTTCTGCGAAAGCATGACGATTTGACATATTTTTATTGTTTTATTTTATATGGGTTTTTTGTTGTAATCTGTTATGTTAGCGTAATTGGCTCATCGAAGCAGTGTTAGTATAAATAAATAAACAACACAATCAACATCATGCCTGTATTCCTTGCAGGGTTGGGTGTATATGTTACTGACTACGGCGATAAAGTTGAATTTTGCTTGGCAGAGTTGATGCATTAAAACTACGTGTGGACTATTTGATGGGTTATTTTTAACTAAAAAAAATAAAGTAATGTGGACTGCAAATACATGCATAGGTACATATTATGATACTTGGACATTACAGTCAAAACTAATAACCGATGAAACTACTTTTGACAAACAAAATCTGTCAATAATACTTTTGACCGATTTACTATCCTTACTACTATGAAACCCATTAGGTCGGTAGGTATATTTTTGTGACCCTTTTAAACTTTTGTTTTAGTAAGTAAGTAGTTACTTAAACGTTAAGTCTTTAGGGAAAATACCCAGTGGCAGGGAGGTACTATAGTTAAAAAGTCAACGAAAAATATAAGCTTATAAAAAATGTTCACAATCCTATTAAGACTTCGTTTCGAAGAAATGAGTGGACAAACATACACACATAGATACACCTATAAAATTTTGTGCATTTGTTTGGAAACCCTAGTAAATTATCATTTGTAAATATACCTTTTTTTTATCATTTGATAGGCATACGTTTGACCACTATCTCACCCATGAAGATTTAGGTATAAATGGAGCCAACACTTAGAACAAAAGCTTGAAACCAGCTGTGGGCTGATGCTCTCTTTCTGAATGCATACATAAGAACGAGACAATAATATGTGTTTTCTTTATCTTATATATGCATTCAGAAAGAGAGCGTCTGCCCACAGTTGGCTTCACTTAGGTATTTAGAGTGTTGCCTCCACTTTTATCTATAAGCTTCTTGATCTCACCTGATGGGAAGCGATGATGCGGTCTAAGAGGGAGCACGCCTGCCTAGAAGTAACCTATTCACTCTTGACTTAAAGACTCCCGGGTTGTAGCAGTTAGAATAATATTACAAACATACGTGTCGAACCGACACCCCATTTTTTATTGAAGTCGGTCAAAATTGAACGAAGATTCTGAAATTTCTGCTGAATTGAAATACCTGTTTTAAATTCATTAGAGCCATTGAATATGAACTGTTTGAAATAATGACGTATTATAAATAGACGCGTCATACACGAACATTAGTGCACTTTAAAACGGCGTAAACTTTTATATCTAAACATACCAGTAGGCACATACAATTAAACAGTGCCAAGAAAAGGTCAGTTTGTCTTTGTGTAATTTGTGCATCGTTTATGCACACATGAAGGCATTTTTCCTTGAAATTGTCACAAAATTACGAGCGATACTGACGTATTGCCGCGACACTATGTGGTGCGACATGACTAAGTGAAATTCGGGCAATTAGGCTTTAATATTATATAATAAATAATAATAATTTTTATTTCACAAAAAATACAGATTTAACATGTATTCTAAAAGGACAATTTCAATGAGCTTTGGTAGTAACACAATTCAATACAAATCTAAGAACTAACATCTGTACACAATATGGAAAACCCTGCCTCTCAAACTATATTGCCAAAATTGAGCGCGGGTAGTGTATAATATACTATCATTGGTTTTAAAAACAATGTTGATGTCACATTTGTGTACCACTAGCTTCTATGTACAAAAAAGCGTACCAAGTAGGCAAGCACAAAGGTATTATACCTAAGTTAACCACGCCCGAGGCAGTGAAAGTAAACAACTAGTAGAATACCAATTACTATAAGACACTTGTAGCAATGTGTATGGAACACTATTTATAAACATACTAGGAACCGGGGGTGTAACTCAGTGGTAGAGTGTCTGCTTCGCATGCTGAAAGTCCTGGGTTCAAATCCCAGCACCTCCAAATATTTTTTTTCTTATTGAATTTGTATTTTTTTTTTGTAAATGTTTCTTAATCCTTTTGTACTCAGAAATTAAATTGTGATATATGGTTTTTTTATATGTAGATTATCCCTCTCAGGTAAACTATCTCTATTTACTTCCATTCCCTCTGCTGCTTCCACATGCCATCAACCATACCCACACCACACTCACTCAAGCATCCTCTCACACACTCACATACTCTCACATCTCTTTTTTACACTTTCTCCAGTTACTCATACATACTCCCGTATTCCACTAACTTACTGTATTTTCTTTTCTTTTTTGTGTTTTTGAATTCTACCATAGTTATGTGTACTACAATATTATGATGTTCGCAATCACAGCGGGCATCTAGCCGCGGGAGGGCTCTGGTGACCTGTAATACAGGTTTGTACGACATGGTTGGCGCAGTGGCTGAGCGATCGACTGCTGCGCAGCGTGTTGCGGGTTCGATTCCCGCCCAGGGTAAACATTTGTGTGATGAGCACTTGTGTTTACCTTGTGTCTGGGTGTTGTTTATCTATATATGTACGTATTTACAAAAAAAAAATGTATTTGTGTATGTATATCAGCTGTCTGACACCCATAGTACAGGGTCTCCCTAGTTTGGGGTCAGATGGCCGTGTGTGAAAATGTCCCCTTATGTTATGTTATGTATATAAACCTACTTCAGGCACCAGTCTCTCACAAAGTGAGCTCCTTGTGCGTGCACTATTGTTAAGGTTAGCATTAAGTATGTAATTTGTGGTGTCACACACTTTCTGGCGGTGACATGACTTGATACGAACTTCAGTGTAATATCAAAAATATGTACGAGAAATGTACGTAAATGTACGCCAAATAAAAAAAGTGTACTATAAAGACTTAGCAGAAAACAATCATGTCACCGCCAGGAAGTATTCTTTCTAGCGGGCGCTATGTATTTCACTAAGTAGACTTTTACTTTTTTTCACTTTTAGACTTTGTTATGGGCCAAGAGAAATGTACGGAAAGTGGATGTTCAATTTCAATAACTGTTTTTTTTTTTACTATTAAATAGGCTTGCGTTTGACCGCAATTCTCCTGATCGTAAGTGATAATGCGGCCTAAGTTGGAACACGCTTGCCTAAGATGACCGGTTCACTCGTGCCTTAAAGATACCCAGGTTATACTTATCAGGGAACAGAGAGGCGGGCAGGGAATTTCAGTCTGGCAGTTCGAACAATAAATGTGGAGTCAAAGCGCTTTGGTTCTATTCTCGTAGGTATTTTAATCTATATTAATATATATAAAAGAAAGTCGGTTAGTTACACTACTTATAACTCAAGAACGGCTGAATCGATTTGGGTGGAAATTGGTGGGGAGGTAGCTTAGAACCAGGAGACGGACAACTTGATACGAACTTCAGTGTAATATACACTGATGTTCGTATTAAGTCAGGTCACCGCCAGAAAGTGTGACTCAATTTGTGTAGAGAAAATGAACGCTTTATATTTAACGCTTTACCTATCGAATTATGACCATCCTCCTTTTTTGGAAGTCTTTCAATAACTGCCCTGACTTAAGTACTTATCAGGTACTCGTGATTTGTCATATCAAGGTATACCTAAACACTTCTAAAGGCCCTCAATCAAGCTTTATTTGTACAAATACGGAAACTGCAACTCGTACTTATTCCTGGCTACTAAATCGAAACAGAAACAGATACAGAAACTTCCTGTTTGTTTCGTGTATCTATCTACAAATACAGTGACGTCATTGCATAAAGATACGGTTTATGGCCCTATAAAGTGCAGTTGCTTAGTATTAAATGCACCTGTTATCTCTCTTATCATATATTATCCTATATCAGTAGGAATCAAGATCAATGTCACTTTACACGTTGCTTTGCAATATTGCTATAAGCAAGGAAGAATGTTCATTGTTTAATAATCACTAAACATATAGGTTTGGTAGACGAATTGTTAAGATATAGAAATCTTCTGGTCACGGATATATTGAAGAAATATAATAAGATAAATAGCATTAGAAAAAAGAGGTTCATGTAAGCAGGAAAGCAAAACATTTTATTTTAAAGATAAGTTAAAACAATTTTAACTAAACTTATTTTAACATTATTTTCATAAATAGATCTAAGATAATACTAAATATGGACGTATAATAATATAAACAGAATAAAAGTCTTTTAAAGATTAGGTAACATTTTAAATTTGGTAGAATTACAGTAAAACGAATAACGTTCCGGTTCCGGGTATTATTCATCCCTGCTTCTGATAGGTTTTTAGCATTGACACTGTAATTTTAAATTGGAATTAACTAAACAACAAGATGAAAACCACATAATTTTAGAAGATAAATTAGTAAAATAATTACAAAGACACGCGACAGCTACTGTAAAAATAGATTATAATAAATTCGGTGTTTATCGTAACTTTAACAGGTTTATTGTACGTTTGTTACAAAGTATGCATTAAAAATAACCTTTTTTAACTTATGTCTTGTAAATGGAGTATAGGTAGGTTTCCTTGCCTTTTCCCAACTATGTCGGTGTCGACTGCCAACCAATCGTACCAGATGCAGCTGCATACCAGTGTTTTACTATGTCGGTGACGATTGCCAACCAATCGTACCAGATGCAGCTGCATACCAGTGTTTTACTATGTCGGTGACGATTGCCAACCAATCGTACCAGATGCAGCTGCATACCAGTGTTTTACTATGTCGGTGACGATTGCCAACCAATCGTACCAGATGCAGCTGCATACCAGTGTTTTACTATGTCGGTGACGATTGCCAACCAATCGTACCAGATGCAGCTGCATACCAGTGTTTTACTATGTCGGTGACGATTGCCAACCAATCGTACCAGATGCAGCTGCATACCAGTGTTTTACTATGTCGGTGACGATTGCCAACCAATCGTACCAGATGCAGCTGCATACCAGTGTTTTACTATGCCGGTGTCGACTGCCAACCAATCGTACCAGATGCAGCTGCATACCAGTGTTTTACTATGCCGGTGTCGACTGCCAACCAATCGTACCAGATGCAGCTGCATACCAGTGTTTTACTATGCCGGTGTTGATTGCCAACCAATCGTACCAGATGCAGCTGCATACCAGTGTTTTACTATGCCGGTGTCGATTGCCAACCAATCGTACCAGATGCAGCTGCATACCAGTGTTTTACTATGCCGGTGTTGATTGCCAACCAATCGTACCAGATGCAGCTGCATACCAGTGTTTTACTTTGTCGGTGTCGATTGCCAACCAATCGTACCAGATGCAGCTGCATACCAGTGTTTTACTATGCCGGTGTCGATTGCCAACCAATCGTACCAGATGCAGCTGCATACCAGTATTTTATTATGTCGGTGTCGATTGCCAACCAATCGTACCAGATGCAGCTGCATACCAGTGTTTTACTATGTCGGTGACGATTGCCAGCCAATCGTACCAGATGCAGCTGCATACCAGTGTTTTACTATGTCGGTGACGATTGCCAACCAATCGTACCAGATGCAGCTGCATACCAGTGTTTTACTATGTCGGTGACGATTGCCAACCAATCGTACCAGATGCAGCTGCATACCAGTGTTTTACTATGTCGGTGACGATTGCCAACCAATCGTACCAGATGCAGCTGCATACCAGTGTTTTACTATGTCGGTGACGATTGCCAACCAATCGTACCAGATGCAGCTGCATACCAGTGTTTTACTATGTCGGTGACGATTGCCAACCAATCGTACCAGATGCAGCTGCATACCAGTGTTTTACTATGTCGGTGACGATTGCCAACCAATCGTACCAGATGCAGCTGCATACCAGTGTTTTACTATGTCGGTGACGATTGCCAACCAATCGTACCAGATGCAGCTGCATACCAGTGTTTTACTATGTCGGTGACGATTGCCAACCAATCGTACCAGATGCAGCTGCATACCAGTGTTTTACTATGTCGGTGACGATTGCCAACCAATCGTACCAGATGCAGCTGCATACCAGTGTTTTACTATGTCGGTGACGATTGCCAGCCAATCGTACCAGATGCAGCTGCATACCAGTGTTTTACTATGTCGGTGACGATTGCCAGCCAATCGTACCAGATGCAGCTGCATACCAGTGTTTTACTATGCCGGTGTTGATTGCCAACCAATCGTACCAGATGCAGCTGCATACCAGTGTTTTACTATGTCGGTGACGATTGCCAACCAATCGTACCAGATGCAGCTGCATACCAGTGTTTTACTATGCCGGTGTCGATTGCCAACCAATCGTACCAGATGCAGCTGCATACCAGTGTTTTACTATGCCGGTGTTGATTGCCAACCAATCGTACCAGATGCAGCTGCATACCAGTGTTTTATTATGTCGGTGACGATTGCCAACCAATCGTACCAGATGCAGCTGCATACCAGTGTTTTACTATGTCGGTGACGATTGCCAACCAATCGTACCAGATGCAGCTGCATACCAGTGTTTTACTATGCCGGTGTCGATTGCCAACCAATCGTACCAGATGCAGCTGCATACCAGTGTTTTATTAAGTCGGCGTCGATTGCAAACCAATCGTACCAGATGCAGCTGCATACCAGTGTTTTATTAAGTCGGCGTCGATTGCAAACCAATCGTACCAGATGCAGCTGCATACCAGTGTTTTATTAAGTCGGCGTCGATTGCAAACCAATCGTACCAGATGCAGCTGCATACCAGTGTTTTACTATATCGGTGTCGATTGCCAACCAATCGTACCAGATGCAGCTGCATACCAGTGTTTTACGTAGAGCGATTGCTTCTGTGACCTCCACAACCCGGAAACCGGGTAACACTATACCCCTTATTAAGACTGGCAGTCTACCTATAGTAGTATGACGGACAGGTATCCGCAACTCCACGACTAAGCGCGTATTTTGCCTACTACGACTGTTAAGGATTTACGGATGACGGCCAGGACTTTTTCTTTTCTTTTACGAAAACAAGTATTAAGTAAATGCTATTACTAATCATAAAATACTCTCACGATCCCTGTACCTACTGCTATATGCACCAAAAAGCACAATGTGATGCGAGAATTAGCAACATTGCGCGATACATTATGTAGGCGCCCAAAATAAAAACCTTTCCCAGCCATATATTTTGCTAATCTATACTAATATTATAAAGCTGACGAGTTTCTTTGTTTGTTTGGTTGAACGCGATAATCTCAGGATCTACTGGTTCGAATTGAAAAAATATTTTTGTGTTGGATAGTCCATTTATCGAGGAAGGCTATAGGCCCATGCGAAGCCGGGTCGGGTCGCTAGTGTGACTTAATTTAGTAGTGCCGGCCGGAAATAGCACCACTCCATGTTTACCCGTGGGTGTCGTAAAAGACGACAGAGGAATATTGAGCAGAGGATGGGCAGCAGCGTCCTTCTGAGTACCATAACACCTACTGCGATCGCCAACATGCATCAGCCACGCATTGCGATTACAGCTGAACCCCCCCTTGGGGAGACCTATGCCCAGCAGTGGGCGTCTAAAGGTTGACATGATGATGATAATCTATACTTAATATTATAAAGCTGAAGAGTTTGTTTGTTTGTTTGGTTGAACGCGCTAATCTCCAGGATCTACTGGTTCGAATTGAAAAATTATTTTTGTGTTGGATAGTCCATTTATCGAGGAACGCCCATGCGAAGCCGGGCCGAGTTGCTAGTAATTATAATATGTCTGATGTACATCTGACCTCAAACAAGGAAGACCCTATACTATGGGTGTCAGACAGCTGATATACGTACACAAATACTTTTTTTTTTTAATACATACTTATATAGATAAACAACACCCAGACACAAGGCAAACACAAGTGCTCATCACACAAATGTTTACCCCGTGCGGGAATCGAACCCGCAACACGCTGCGCAGCAGTCGATCGCTCAGTCACTGCGCCAACCGTGTCGTCAAATGTCACACGTCATGATGATGACTTTAATTTGATAGGCAGTACCTATGCGTAGTTAACTAGTATGTGATGTGTCTTCTTACATGTAGTATAGTACGATAAATAAATGCAGAGTTTACAAACCAGTAACAAATATCATAGTCGATATGATATTGGACCGGTCTGGGTCAGTCTCTGCCATGCACAGCGCTGGGCACAAGATGAACGGGATCGCCACTATAGCGCCGATCATCGTCAGGTAGTGCTGGAAACAAAACAAGAATGCACCTTAGAGCTCTGCCTCATTAGGACACCATGGCGACGTCGCCAGCGGCGCAGGCCTAGCTACTTCTGACATCCGAACGTCGCCAAGTCGAGTAGCCCTGGCGTCTTGAAAAGTCGACACTTCGACAGTCAGTTCGTTTACGTCGTCGGGAATGGATGTAGAAGAAATCGCACTTCTTTGTTATCTACGTCACAGAAAAATGGAAAAAGAAAAGAAGAAAAAATAGAAACTATGGGTTCATCCTTTTATATCAGTTAGAACTTAGCCAAAGTGGTATTTTTTTTTAAACTAAGTATATGGAGATTTACGAAAATATCCTGATTTTTTTAATTATTCGTATTTATCATTATTATTATATATTATTACATATTGCACATTACACATTACTCATTATTGACAACAATATCAACTACTATATTCCGATCGAGCGTCCAAAATGGCGGCTGACTGGCGACTGAGTGAGCAAAGTTCAGTTTACTCGTGTACATTATAGTGTGTACATTATAGTGGCAACGTCGCCAGGCCGCCAGAGTATCCAGACGCCACGTAGGGAGCTGTAGCTCGTGGCCACGCTTCCAACTTGGCGACGTCGCCAAACCGTCGCCAAGGGAGCTAGGTACCATACATTTCAATATTAACTGCTTGGATACGTAGCCGGCGACGTCGCCATGGCGTCTTGATGAAGCAGAGCTCTTAAAGTAGCAGCACTACCACACCCGCGACACTCCATAGAAACGAAACGATATAATTACCTAATTGATAAAATAACAGACTGTACAAATACGTTCGTGTGTCGTGCGTCTACGCGCCGCTCGAAAAAAAACGCAGTTCCCAGAGCAGTCGTTCGACGCGGGGAGAGGTAAGGAACGGTTTTAGAGGGAGGCGGAGCGTGTCGCTGTCGCTACTGTAAAGTAGTACTTGTATTTATACTGTGGCACTACCCTGCCTGGCACATGAAGTAGGTATCATGATATGTAAACAACAATTTTCGATGCTTTTTATCGTTTTTGATAAGTTAACAACAGTTAGTGATAAGTTGTGTGGTGCCGGCAGCGAATAGCACCACCCCATTTCTACCCGTGGGTGTCGTAGAAGGCGACAGAGGGATATTGACCAGAGGATGGGCAGCAGCGTCCTTCTGAGTACCATAACACCTACTGTGATCGCCAACAGGCATCGGCCAAGCATGGCGATTACGGGCGAACCCCCCCTTGGGAAAGACCTATGCCCAGCAGTGGATGTCTAAAGGTTGGCATGATGATGATGATGAGTGATAGGAACCTCCTTCCACAGAATACGCTAAAAAACAGCAGAGGAGTTATAAAACATCTCTCTAAAAATTCCCTCTCGTTTAATATCCATGTATTAAGGTAAACTTCTACCGGCCAGGCCTATTAATTGCACGGCCGAACACGGTCAGCCGCGGGCGGTCCTGTACGCTACAAACATGGACCGACAGATCTAATTACGTCTTCATCCATGGGATTAAATTGTGGAATTAACAATTATTTTGCTGTTTCAGTTAATGGTTTGACAGCGAGAAGTAGACCAACAGATAGAGAAACTATAGCTTTACAACAACTGGGTCACTGCTTTTGGCTCTTGAAAGTCAGAAGCAGAAGACTGTTGTCTTGGACAAGGCACGCATTCAAATTAAATCAAAATATTTATTTAATTTATTTTCTCAAATATGGTACCTACAGAGTACATAAAGATACCAGAAACTGGCAAACTTGAACCTAATGCTTTATTGATAATGTTGAATAGTAGATTGTTATACAAGGAGCTAAAATGACCCATTATATACGATAGAAACCGAGTTTTATTTAATGGGTTTTAGCGCCGTGTGTTACACTATACTTTTCACTACGATTGCGAGAAATTAATTACGGTCACTACCAATTCAATTTGCAATTAGAGAAAAATTATAAAGATTTCGCGCCAATGTCTTTTTTTTTGTTTCTTCTGTAGCCGCAACACATTGCATGCATTCTACCAGAGATCGCCGATTTTAGTTCCATTTTCAAAATTAAACTGAGGTTCTTTTTTATGAAACAGTAATAAGTCGAGTCTTTATTCATGATTATTCTACTTATGACTAAAGACTTTTTCGTTTTTGTAGGCTCATTGTCATATTTGACACACAAAAATTAAAAAGAAAAACTTTTTCCCCTAGAGGATGAAATGCTATTTTATCCCCGCTCTGGTATGCTACAATGACGGCCTTTTTGAGCAAGAGAAGTGAAAAATCTATTAAAGAAAGGATCATGACAGGATTTCTACAAAAAAAAATAAGATGTTTAGAGAAGTTGAAATTCTATTCTTATATTCTTGGGTACCTAAAGAGTATCTTCAGGCATTTACAATATTTTTAAAACCCCGCAAATAAAAGTTAATACTTTAACCAAAAGCTCATTATTTTAGAACGAAACGGCAACTGACAGTAACAGTGACAGTGACAGCCGCCGTTTCGCAGTTCTTACATTGAAATTGCATCGTTTTATGGGAAATAATATCACAAATAATGTTTTTTTTTTTCCACACACTTGTCATATCACTTGTCTGACAATTTTTATAGATCCGCTAACATCGCTTGTCACTTGACTTGTCATTTTGTGTTTTTTTATAAACACAAAATGGGCATCGAGATGAAACGAAAAAGTGTTATTTTCATTTCGTATTATTTTCATTATACGGGGGTTTAAAAATATGCTAAGTATATCAATCTACTCCCGGTAATGTATTCTTCACATTGGAATAGTTATTTGTTATACAAGAGTGCAAAGTTGCTTTTTAACCGCGTGTTCAATTTTGATGACCGAGCAAGCGAAGGATTCTAAAATTGAATCACGAGCGCAGCGAGTGATTCAAAATTAGAATCCTGAGCGTTAGCGAGGGAATCAAAAGAGCACGAGGTGAAAAATCTTTGCACTGGAGTGCAACACGTAACTTTTCATTCCACCTCAGCGAGGAAATGACTAAATGCAAAAAAAAAACGTTTACAAAGTCTGAGTTTTTAACAAATTAAAAAAAAGTTGTATGATATATTCGGCACCATAGAGGTAGCAGTAAATAGGTTTAATGTTTTTTTTTAATTCACAAACTTAGTGCACACGATGTTCTAAATTCAATTTACTTTATCCTCTAGAGAATAAAAACGGCTTTTCCACTCAGATATTGAAGATAAATTTACTTTATCCTCTAGAGAATAAAAACGGCTTTTCCACTCAGATATTGAAGATTAAAAATACTCTTTCCGAGATGGTGGGATGAAAAATATTTTAAACCCTCTAAATAACTTTTTTTTTTAACAAATGAATGTATGAATCTCGCCATGATTCTTTGACAGATCGTAGTAGCTTTACGTCCTGGCGTCTACACAATACCTGTAAGTTACACTCAGGTAGTCCCAGCAAATGTCAACATGGTAAAAAAAATTGTCAAAATTATAATTATAATTAACTAGCTTTTACTCCGGGACTTCGTCGTGTGAATGTCAGTTATCGCGGATACAGACGAAGTCGCAGATTAAAAAGCCTATGTCCTTCCCCAGGATTCAAGATATCTTTATACCAAACTTCGTCAAGATCGGTTCAGCCGTTTCGTCGTGAAAACGTAATAGACAGAGTTACTTTCTCATTTATAATATTAAAGTATAAAATAATAAATAATAAATAAAAATGCCTTTATTTTCCACCACAAATGTAAAATACAATTTTATACAACGTGCCGACTATTCAAGGGTGGACTGGAGCCTAAACTAAGGAAACCCTGTATTTCAGGACTCCAGGTCACTCGCCTACGGAAAGATATGAAATCTTTGTATAAACACATAAGAGGTGGACGGGGATCATGTTTGTAGGTGTGTGTGTGTGCGTGTGTGTGTGTGTGGTGTATGTGTGTGTGGTGTGTGTGTGTGAGTGTTTGTGTGGGGGTGTATTGGGCGGCGAGTGGGTGTGTGTATGTGCACGTGTGTGTGTTTGCGTGTTTAAGCGTTAGTGTGGTGAAGTGCTTACTTAACAATGGTTATGAGAGATTCGGTGACTATGTAGTTTAAGTTTAATAAGTAAATTTTAATCATCCCTTTACATACCTTAAAATTTTAAAGTATGGAAGTATGGGCAAGTATGGGAGTATGGAACAGTGTGGATATGGATTAGTATGGATTTACGTAGTAATGTAACTCATTCATAAATACCTGTAAAGCCATAAAGATGCACAGGTACCACGGTGGTATATCATCGATGCCGTATGTGACATTTCCTTTCCTGTCGTCATCCTGAGCGCCATCTCCTTCGGGCACCTGAGTTTACATTAATATGCATTATAATTACGGTAATACCTAGTACTTATGCCTATATTGAATTAGTTAAAAGAATAAAAACATTAAGCCAACCCCACAAGAGCGATATTATAACTTGGGGGATAATTTCTGCGCAGGTGAAATAGCTTAACGACTGTCGGGCGAAAAATGTGAAAGTCAAACCTCCGTTACTTATACACCTATGCGGTACATTTGACATTTGAGAGGATAGAAATAGTTGAACGGATAGATAAATATCGCTGCAGTGATAAGCGTGATTTGCCTGGCCAGCCTTAGTTTACTTGAGATGGAACTTCAGGGTAAATACAGAAAATCCACAGTAATGTGTGAAATGTCCCCACATATTATTATTATTTACATTTATTCATTTCGTATACATTTATATTTTATATAGTGCAATGTATATTTAGTGCAATACCAAAAATATAAAAACGAAGCAATCTGTATATACGTCAACTAGAACTGGTTTTCTAAGGAGCGGCCTAATAGCAGGTAGCTCAGATTTAAAACATTACTTGTGACTCGCGTACCTACCTACTTATGGATAGATGTTTACGACTAAAATGTTATGTGCAAAATATTTATCATGTACCTACCTATATTTTTACTTATTTTTTGTTTAGTACCTAGTGATTACGCAGTGTTGCTTTAGCGAATGTGAGTACCAATACAAACCATCTCTGGTTTAATGGTACAAAACAAACATGAATGTATTACAACTTTTATAGTTTAAATAAAAAAAAATATGATATTATTAGATAAATATTAGAAAAAAAAAAAAAAACATTTAAAAATATAATAATAATAATAATTCATTTATTTCAGAAAACTGGTTACATAGACAAAGGTTCCATATAAAAAATAGTAGCACACCGGTATCGGGAACAGGGTCCAAGCTACCGGTGGTCAGGGCTCCTGAGAGAGGAATCTCCTGACTATACGCGCCGTGTCCAGGAGTACCGCTTTCAGTATCAAGCCCTTGATCCAACTGCCCAACGAGAAACGAGAGCCTCTTCCGATGTTGGTCGAGGCTCTTGGAAATTATTATTATTATGTTTATTTGTTTGAATAATCTCTCAAATTACTTATGCCGATACCGATTCCAAAATCGTTAACTGAAAGCTTCACTAATGCGTATGTCATGGCACGTAGTCATAGGATATATTTTATGGTAGGTATAAATAACTTCAATGCGGACGGAATCGCAGGGAAAACCAACATATAATTTGAATATAAAGACTATAGCTGCGTTTTACTTTTTTACACGACTGAAAACACACACGCCTTCTCCCCTTATCTTCCGAACCCTATATTTTTTACTAAAAGCATCTCCCAGCCTTAAGGCGGAGCGTAATTAGTCATTAGCATAAATCCAATTATTTTTATGTCATGAAAATGGTTTTCCGCCGAATAAGGCCTGATTCATTATTTGTGTACTTTATTAACAAATCTTGACGAGTTTTTTCTCGCATAATCATTACGGGTCAAGTACACTACCTATCTAACTACCTAAATCAACAGTTAAATTAAAAATCTGACAGGTACAGTCCAAAACATATTACGAAGGATATAAATAGCTACTAACTTAGTCCATAGAGTCGAGGTCGTGGCGATTTCCTCAAACGTAAGTACATAAGAAGAACGTATCTACCTATTGGGCTATATCTAATACATACATGATAGTGTACCTAGTTAAAGAGTAAGTAAGTATGGGCTCTCTTACCCATCCTTCTCCATACAAAATTATAATTATCATAATCTGGGTATCTTTAAGGCACGAGTGAACCGGTTCATCTTAGGCAAGCGTGTTTCAACTTAGGCCGCATTATCACTTACGATCAGGTGAATTGCGGTCAAACGCAAGCCTATTTAATAGTAAAAAAAAAAAAAAAGTATCTTTTGAATGGCGCTATTAGATTGACTTTTGCTACATGATTAAAATCAATGCTCAGAGAGAATTTGAAACGAAACTAAAGTGACCGAAATAGATTAAAATAATTGTTGATTTTGACAAGTTTGGTAATCTACTATTAGAATGGCGTCATTATGAAAATCGATAGTCCATTCTGACACTATTGTAATAGCAGACTTGAGGCCCTGGAAGTGGGCTGGTCGTGTCTGTTGCAGGACCGATGGCCCGTCAAACAGACTCATGCTTGAGTGGCAACCGCGAATAGGTAGGCGCAGCGTGGGATGTCCTCCATACCAACGGGACAATGACCTGAAGAAGGTAGCCGGTGGTGGTAGGATTTAAAAGGCAGAAGACGCGGAAAAATGGCGAAATAGAGGAGTTAGTAAGCAGAAGTAATGAAAAGATTAAGATACGTAAGTATCAAACAGTAATACTAATCAAATTTACTGCATTTCTTTCATCACTTATAACAGAAACCTAACAAGATTTTCATAACACGTATTTGTAAATAAATAGTTCAATTTACACCGACCTACGAGTATACTACCCACGATACCAAGTAATAATACCTATTCTAAAATGTTCACTAGATTTACTTGAAAACAATGCAAGAGAAACGTTCGACACTTATAGTTATTAAACATGTGACATATCACATAAATCAAACCTACATTAACACTTAAACTAATTAGCGGTATTATACTTAACCTGTAAACAAGTTCATAAGATTCTGCGAACAACATGTTTGCTTCTGTCATTGACAGATATCACTATATACACACACTTAATTTAAGCCTTCAGGTTTATCTAGAATAGGTACTAGGTACCTATATTTATAATACATAATTATAACAATGCACCATGAGAAACGCTACTATTTGCAAATACAGAGTTATTTTTAAAAATATCCTACCTTACTACTAACTATACTATAAGAACACTGGCACTGACTCATTTCTAAGGTTATAACTAAAAAACCCAAGGTTTTTATAGTACAGTTATCGCTACGTGTGTAATTGTTCCATGGTTCTAGCGAATGAAATGCCTTGCTGGCAGTTCTATAGTAGGTATGACGTAGATAAAATGATCATTCAGTAAAGTTACTGACTTGCAAGTATTTTTTAAATAATGTGTCCATTTGCTTACCTGAATTTTCATTATAAATAAATTAAAAAAGGTTTTGTTTACTAGGAAATTATTTTCGAGATTAGTTATAAAACGTCTGTGAAAAACAACTTTTTATTAACACAACCTTAAAATATATACACTCTGAGAACACAACCCTCTTTATTGGGCAGTCGGGTAAAAAGGGACAACTGTCATAAGACAAAATCTTCAACAGATCACCGAAAACATATTGAGTGTTTGTAAACAAACACCAGCTGACTCCTGACTACTACATTATTGAATGTTGGTGAGAATATCTTGCCAACGATCTATAAATAGAACACAAAATTGGCCCCGTTTGGTGGCAATAAGACAATCGCAGCTCTGACAACTGACTTTTAAAACACCTCTGCCAATAACTAGCGTGATTTAGTTTTATTACTACCATACCTGCAAGTATATATCGATGCATTCCTTAAAAGGGAAACTACAGCTAATTTTCAACTTTGGTTTTTTGGTTCAAACTGGTTCGTGTTTCATGTCAATCCAGTTCATTCAAACTGGGAAATTATAAGAAATCTATTCAACTTTGGACGGAAATCTTACACTTTTCTTACAGCTCATGAATGAACAAATCCCAAATCACTAAGTAGGTAGGTTCAGTCGAAAGGCGAAATATACTTACGAATAAAACTTTTTAAAGTGCTTCAGCTTAAAATTAACCCTTTATATACCCCCCGTTTTTAGGACGAAATTTGATCAATGTAGGTATTGATCATTTGAAAAATGTATCAAATTTCCAATCACTTGTACCTATATCTCTACCTATGTATGACCATATGCGTCTCTGGCTCTAAGATGACAGCTAAAACACAGTTTGTTTTTTTTATTAAGTATCTAGTCTGTGATGTCCTGCTAGCCAAAGACCTCCCCTGAGTAAAGATTCGAGTGAAGAAGTTTCGTCTTAGTAAATTATTTCGCAATCTTGGAATTGTGAAATTTTAACAACATTTTTAGACTTCGAAAACTTTCGTTCGTTTATCAAAAAAAATGTGTGCATATTAGAATTAGAACTTAGAATAATTTATAGATAGAACGGGAGAACGGGGAACCTATACCCGACTTCTACTAGATTTTGTGTGTTTCGAAAACACTTGCAAAATTACAAGTACCTAGTGATTTGGGACTTGTATTATTTTTGTTTAATAACCTTTTACAACTTAGAAAATTTTAGTGAGCTATCAATTCAGATCAGTATCTACACAGTGGTTTTATTTTCAATTCGTGCTAGTATACCTAATTAATAATTAATATTGCACAACACACGAGGACCCATTATTACTAATACCTACTAAGTTATTATAATTAAAATCTTTGGCTACCTATTGGCGTTTCGTTTGCAAAATATAAGCTTTTGATTTTGACAAGTAAAGTCGGGGCTGTGGTCGCAGGCGATCGACAAAGATTGGGCTATTTTTGCTTAGCGAATATAATTTTTCATGTATGTACTGTCAAAAGTGTCAAATTATTCAACCTTTAGTAGTTCCACCAAAAGCTGTTAATTCACGTGGCGCTAGCGTTGTGTAAGCAAAGGTAAATGAATCGAAATTGTAACTTGCCGCTGCCCGCAGCGGCTATCTACTACTGGTCAACCTCCCCAAATAACATCAGATATTTAACATTAGAAAAGAATACCTGGAAAGCCAGGTATTTTTTTCACCACCTCGAACCAGCCCTCGCAGTGCGCGTCTAGGTCATACCGCCACCTCGTTCAGGGCGTGCCGGATAATAGACGAAAAAGACCTGGGCCTCAAGTCTGCTATTACAATAGTGTCAGAATGATCTATCATTGATTTCATAATTGTTGATTTTGACAAGTTTGGTAATCTGCTAATATAATGGCGTCATTATGACATTCCAATGGTCAACCACTGACACGCCATTGAAAGAAATGATATAGAATGGTAATCTCGTACAAAATGACAAGTGAATGACTGAGTTAGGCGGTAATCTGCTAAAATGACAGTTCCTTTGATCAGTGCAGACCTACCATTAGAACGTCATTGTGTAGTCATTGCTTTTAATTCGACCGACCAATGATCGACCATTATGAATTTAACAGATTACGAACTTTTAGCAAAATGACAATGGGATCGTGTTGGAATGACGAAATTATAAAAATAGCAGACTTGGCCCCCTGAGAACAACTACCAACAAACCCAGGTTTTATATATTACTAGCGACCCGACCCGGCTTTTTATGGGCCTATAGCCTCGATAAATTAACTATCCAACACAAAAAGAATTTTTCAATTCGAACCAGTAGATCCTGAGATGGGTGATGCCCGATCGCCCCAAGTTCTAAGTTCCCCAAAATGATTTTCCATACATTCATTCCCAACGTCCCCATAATGTAAAATTAATTAATTTGTAAAGTTCACACTTGACCATTCCTCGTACTGACGTCCCCAAAAGTGTTAGAATAAATCAGCTAGTTACATTTAAGCCCGTCACAGACGTAGCTATAATATATATTAATACTTATACGTCAGACGTAGGTAAAATCAAGGCATATTACGATCAGCTATAATATATATTTTTACTACGTCACCAAAATATGTGGACAGATATAGCAAGGCATATTAATATAAATTTCAAAAATGTGAAACAAACAACGATCGCAGACGTAATAAGGGCGAAAATATATTATTATATTATAGCTACCGTGTGTGGTGTGGTGGCTAGCTATAATATATATTATAGCTACGTATGTGACGGGCTTTAAGCTTATTTTATAAGATCTCTATTTATAATTTGTACTATGTGTTTAGATTGTTTCGAAATATAATTATCCAGTGGGTGGGGAAAAATGTAGTGTAAAGGAAGAATTTAGGTTGTGTTAGAGGCATCTAGCAAGCAATCCTTTAGCTCGGGAAAATTGTAAGTAAACACATCATGTAGACTATAAATCACAATATTTGATATTTCCCTCTCATTCGCACTTATAACCACCACAATTGATGAGCGCTTACTTACTTGTTATAATGTTATTGATGTACAGCAGTGCTATTCTGTTACAATCTCTCTCGGTGAACACCTAGGTGAAGTGAGCTGTCATCCGTCCCGAAGCTAGGGATTGACAAAGCAGACGGACGGATAACAGCTCACTTCACCTGGGAGTGCTCACCGAGGGAGACTGTAACAGAATAGCACTGCTAAACAACGTCGTTTGTGTCTATCACTTCGCAGTATTGCAAAATGTAAATAATGTTTAATGAATTAAACGTAAATTGCAACGCAAATACATATTTCATTTTTCCCCTATCGATTCTCTAAAGTAACAACTAAAAACATTAACCAATACGTACGTAAGCATTGATTCGGCGACTGTACCATTCCAGATTTCGGTCAAGCCAGAGTCGTACAATTTTATTTAATCATTTTAATTTTGGGGAACTTGGAACTTGGGGCGATTGGTCATCACCCCCTGAGATTAGCGCGTTTAACCAAACAAACAAACAAACTCTTCAGCTTTATAATATTAAGTATAGACTAGCTGACCCAACAGACGTTGTCCTGTCAATCGATTTATATATTTTCTTACCGTATAAACCTTCCCTGGACTTCCACAAATATTTCAAGCCCAAAATTTGCCAAGTCGGTCCAGCCGTTCTCGAGTTTTAGCGAGACTAACGAACAACGATTCATTTTTATTATATAGATATCTTATAACGTAAGAAATAATATTAGCTTATCTGTACAATTATCAGACACAATAGTTAAACGTAACAATAAAATAGTAACAACGCTGATTCAGTCAATTCCACGGTTGAGCGAATATTCTCCCCATAGAATTTCGATCACTGATTGGCCATCATAATTAATAATAATAATTGTTTATTTAATAAAAAAGACACATACACAAAATATCTTAGAATTTAAAATAGAACATACTTAGGTGATCATTTGCCTGAACTAGGTTGAACCTGTGTTTCAGGCTAGGAAGTGCTTCTATATATTGAGCGTAGCCAAGTGAGCAAGAGATATAGTGCACAAGTATATCCTGAGGAGAGTGAGGAACACTCTCGTGGTCCGATGGGACGGCATTCCGACATGACCGGAGAGTGATCAGGCGCAAGACCAACGGCTTTAAGAGCTTTCCGAGGCACGGGGATGTCACACCACCTACTTCAGAACTCCAGGCTGCTACTGAGTAATTTCTAATGGAAAAAACTACTAACACTTTGTAAATCGAACCGAAGACCCCACGCAAAAACTAAAGAAAGAAAGAAAAATGCGTTTATTGGCATTACCTACTATAAAAATTAAATACACCTTAAAACTATAAAATACAAAAAACAACGATGATGAATGCCAAAAGGGCTCAGCATAATGTCAGATGACAACACAAAGTGCGCCACCTGACGCTGATTTTCAGCTGCAGCCCACGAGTGCCATACGCACAGGGAGGTGTGTGTCCGTTTAATAAAATAAAGGAGAAATTTAAAAGTGATACTACTCATGTAAAAGAATAAACGTTGCGACATATATTAAAATAAATAAATAAATACCCATTATCTGTAATGCATTAAAAAATTGAAAATATTTAAACAAAACATTGGTAAAAGTGATAAAATTGGTAAAAGGTATAAAAATGGTAAAGTGATAAAATTGGTAAAAATTATAAAATTGGCAGCTAAAAGTGTTAAAATTGATGAAAGTGATACAGTTGGTAAAAACGTGGTAAAAATCCATTAAAGATAAAAACGGCAAAAAATTATGGAAGAAATTGTTCAAATGGCAGATATGTCGGCTCGATCATTTTCGGTGTCTTTTTGATGTTTTAATAAAAAATCTTTTAATTTAAATTTAAAAGTCGAACAGCCTTTACTATGCTATAAAGGAGGAGGGATATTATTCCAGCATTTAGTAGCTGCATTGCGAAAACTGCTTTTAAATGCCGCAGACTTGTGCCGGGGGATACAAAGCTGTTGAGAACATTTTCTTCCCTCACCGATTCTGTGTCTTCTTGTCCACGATAGTTTTTCGTATAAATAAGAAGGGGAGTGAGACTTAATAACACCAAAGAGTAGGCACGCCAGGTGGAGTTTACGTCTAGCTTTCATTTTTAAAATGTTGTGCTTATTGAAGAACGGTGTGACATGGCCCCTAAAGGGAACTTTAAATCAGAAGCGTGCACAGGCGTTTTGAAGTCTTTGAATCATTATTTCAGTTTTTGACAGTAGACGTTGGCCATACACCGTGTCAGCATAATTTAACTTTGATAAAACCAAAGACTCCACAAGCAAGACTCGCAATTCTTCACTGAGATAGTGACGGGCTTTGTATAATATCTTAAGTCTATAATAGCAATTACGGATAGACTCAGACACGTGTTTGTGAAAACGAAGTTGCGTGTCCACTATAAGACCTAGATTACGCGCTTCGTAGACCCGCTCTATAGGCTCTCCCATAACTGTCACGCAGCCAGCACAGGGTTGAATTTTTCTTAACTGGTGGTCGGTTCCAATAAGCATGTACTTGGTTTTTGTAGGGTTCAAGGCAAGCGTGTTTGCATTGGACCATTGTACTATATTTTCAAGATCTCTATTAAGATCGTTTAATGCTTGTTCATAGTCTTCCGGCTTAAAAGATATATATACTTGTGTATCATCGGCGTAAATATGGTATTTACATTTATTTATATTTTTAATTATATCGGCACAATACAAAATAAACAGTACTGGCCCAAGAATCAAGTCCTGTGGAATCCCTCTGCGTTTCCACCAAAGATGTGCGAAGATGTGTAGCGAGGGATATGTGTGAAACTAGTCAATTACAGCGCTAACTTAGTAGGTACATGTTATGACAATGAAGCGGCCGGATTAACCATGTCAGGGCCCCTAGGCAATGCAATTCTAAGGGAGCCATTACCGTTTCCTATCCTACCTTCCTAAATTACATATTTTCTACCACAATTATAATGATATTTATAATTACGCAATTTTTTTTACTACATTACGTTTTCTTTTTTAACATTTTCAATATTATTTTTGTCGGTGCGCAGGGCCCCCTGACCCCTAGGCAGTTGTCCAATCTGTCTTAAGGATAATCCGGCCCTGTTGGTCATTATCACACACACATACCTCGCTACGCACACACATCTTTGGTGAAAACGCAGCCTGAGAAAGAAAGAAAGAAAAAGTATTTATTGGCCCGCACAGGACAAAACACACCAAAAATAACAAGGTCGAATTATTGTTGTAATTATTGTTGAATTGTTATTGTATTGTGTGTAATTGTTATTGTGTGTTATTATTGTAATCATTGTTGTCCTTACGGCCTACGGGACTGCCCCGTAAGTTACGGGGCAGTCCAATTACATTAGAAGCAGATACCTAAACCTACAGAATAAATGATAATTTCATGGATATTTACATCCTTGCCAGTAAAAATCTAGGTCGTAATATCTACTTTCTGGCGCCAGACTTCCTATTCTTTAGATAAAGTATTTACACTTTATTTCCTCTGACAATACTCGGTGACTTTGTGAGCAATCCCCACGGTAATACCGCCCTTATTTTCGGGACAAAAAAGCAAAAAATCCCTCGTGATTTCATAACAAGATGGTTAACAAGGTGAGCCATCGCAAACATAATAAATATTGTCCCTATCTATTTTTCGGTAATGGTAGGTAATATTTGTGTCGACCGACAGAGACGCGCCTGAATTTTAAGATATAAGCTTCTACCTGCGATTTCACCTGCGTAGCCTTTAGAATTAAGCTATAGTCCTAAGTAAAGCGACTGGAACGCTAAAACGGGATAACATAAAAATCCTATATGAACCGCTCAACCGTGGAATTGACTGAATCAGCGTTGTTGCTATTGTTTAACTATTGTATCTGCTAATTGCACAGTTAAGCTAATAAGCTTGATCAACACACACACACACAAATATTACAAGAAAGTTTGTAAAATGCTTTATTTGTACCTACAGCACTTTTGATCGCACCTAAGACGATCTACTGACCGATCTAAGTATACCTACTAGTAGGTGCAGTAATTGTATTAAATCGAATTTAAATTGAATATGCGTCTATCTGTATAAAAACATTATTCAATATCAAATATTAGTGTTACGAAAATAATACAAATGATACCCTATGTTCATTCAAATAATCATATCACGCCCACTGCTGGGCATAGGTCTCCCCAAGGAGGAGGTTCAGCCGTAATCGCCATGCTTGGCCAATGCACGTTGGCGATCGCAGTAGGTGTTATGGTACTCAGAAGGACGCTGCTGCCCAACCTCTGGTCAATATCCCTTTGTCGCCTTCTACGACACTCACGGGTAGAAATGGGGTTCATTCAAATAAAGGTGAAGAATTGTATTAATATTTACTACAGTGCGAGAAATCATCACTTTTTGTACGCGACCTAGAATGATGACTTGATGATGAAGACGGTGATTCCGAATAATTTCGTGCTCAAAGTCCTCTTGCTGCATGTTTACTGTTTGACATTGATAATATGTTCATTGTGAGAAGATTTCACTTACTTCAACATCAAATCTTGGAGTAGCCTCAGTCCACTGATACATGACGTCATGAAGATAGGTATAAGCTTTTCCCTTCACTAGGTACTTCACTCTACGTATTCCTGCTTTTCACACGTCTCTATAATTTGTTCTAGCATTTTTGTTTGCCAAACACCGTTAGGGCATGGTCACACCGGAATGGCAGCGGCCGGCGGCGACGCCAGCGGCTGGCAGCCTTGCGCGACCTCAACACCCCACGCGCCTAATCTCCTCTTGACTAGTTTAGTTTCTACATTCGACAAGGAAACTCGGTGAGTTTGGAGTGAACATGATGGAATTGGTTTCGCACTTATCGTGTAACGTATCCCGTCGCTATACTACAGAGAAATGGTGCGCTCAGTGTCGCGACGGGCGTGAGGAGCGCGCGGCCGCTAGCGGCGTTTTCAAGCTTTTCAAGCGGGACCAGTATCGCTTGAAAAGCTTGAAAAGGTAAGTTTTAAGTATGTAGATAAAGTTTAAAATTATTTCACACTGAAAGTGCTCGCCGCGCCGCTGCCGGCCGCTGCCATTCCGGTGAGACTCGGCCCTTAGCCTGTCCCGTATGTTACGGTAGCAGTCCGGTTAGGCGGAGTTCAGAAAGCGTGATTATAAATATACTTTGTTTCCGTCTCTAGTTCGGGGAAAATAAGTACCTACAACACCGACAGTGAAAAATTAAAACTAAAAATGTAAATACACTAAGCTCTAATCTACAAAATAAATCAATTGTGAGTGCATAATTAGTGCTAGTATTAGGTACCTATAATTAGTGCCCGAGCGAACTTTCAGTATTGGTTTCGGCCTACTTTCGGTTTCGGCTGCCATTACGGTCAAATCCGAAAATTCGAGTTTCGCCCTGCGGTCGGACTCCTTTAGTGCACTGAGCTGCTAGCGACAAAGGACCAAAACACACACGCTACTTTAAGCATCGGCGATCTGCGATTTTGCGACTGCATCGATGCTGCGTCGCGTTTTGGCGACTCTCGGCGTTCCTTCGCCGTATTAAAGTCACCGTTTTAGAGATTTTATCGATGTTGCACATCGTTCTTTATTAGTGATCGATGATGCTGCATCGTGATTTCGCGACTTACTGCGTTCGTACGCGGTTTCAGAATAGCGCGTTTTAGCGACTGCTCCGATGCTGGATTGAGTTGGCTGTAGTGTCGATCTATATTGGTCTATCGATAAAGTAAGCAGCAGTGCAGCTTCATTCGAATTCATGGTAAGGGTGTGGCTTCGTCGAAATCTACAGCAGCACTGAGTAAACACCTGTCTTCGAATCGTGTTCCGCAGATGAAAAATCGATGCGAACGGCATCCAAGTGTCTGCGGAGTGTAGCGTGCAGCTGCTGTGTCGAGCTACCGAAAAACGACTCAATTGCCGCGTTTGACGTTTTTAAGTGTGCGGTGTGGAATGTTTGATCGCTTCATTTAGTTTCTAAAAAGTGACTAAATCGCCAATCACCTATGCTTAAAGTTGCTAATCTGCCTAAAGTGTCGGTTTGCCGCATTCGTGTTCACAGTCGTGCCATGACTTGCTTTGCTAGTTTTGTATGCGTTAGTTTGTTTGATGTGAAATTGTGACTGAATATTACCTTATTTCGAATCAGATTATAAAAATGTTTAAGAACCTACTTTATTTTCCCCACAAAGCCGAAACTGAGGCCGAAGCCAAAATTCGGTTCCAGTTTCGGTTTCGACCGTAAAATTAGTTTCGGTCGGACACTTAACATAAAATTGAATATTTATAAACACTATGTAGATTAATTGATAATATACCTAAATAGTTAAATCGTGATGGAATGGAGTACAAGTAGGTACAGTCAAGGGCAAAAACATGTTTACATATTTAGCAAAATTCAAAACAGAGGTTTTCGAAAACTCGAGTTAATGTCGAATCATCTGAAATGTAAGTACCTACTTAGGAGTACTTACTCACAATTTATAAAAGTACTAGTTGATGCCCACGGCTTCGAAATCCGTTGCGTAGTTTTAAAGATCTAAGCATACATAGGGACAGACAGACGCGGGGCGGGGGACTTTGTTTTATAATATGTAAGTTTAAGGGGCTATTAAACGACTTTTACAGATTTTAAACTGACAATCACGTCAAAATGTGCAGTGTAAATGATTTGAAAAAAAAAATCGACTAAATTTTGAGAGTTTTGGACGCAGACTGCGTCCGTTCTGCATCAGTTCTGCGTCCAAAACTCTCAAAGTTTAGTCGAAAAAATTAAATAAAAGTCGTATTCTTTCAAAATTAAAAAAAAGGCGTATACTAAAAGATAGATAATAAAATTGTCTGGAAGATGGTGTAAGTTTCGTTTAATTATTTATACCTGGTAGATTTTGTGTGATTGTCAATGTTTTGTCCGCGTCAGACACAACTTCACGTGTTAATTAAACTACATAATATGAATATAATTAAAAATATTCACTTACTAAATGATTAAGAGAATGTTCTAGTTTAACATATATTTTTTTCAAATCATTTACACTGCACATTTTGACGTGATTGTCAGTTTAAAATCTGTAGAAGTCGTTAAATAGCCCCTTAAGTAGTGATGTACGCATATGTGGGCAAATATGCTGTAAGTTACTACACGCTACACTATTATGGAATCAATAATACTTCTGTAAAAGTTGTTGTTTAATTTCACAAAGTGCTAGGCCCAGTGTCAGTGATATGTATGCTGTTTCATTACTTTTGCTCTCGACTGAAATATTAATTACTTAGTACGTAATAAATATCATAAAAAGTATAACTTACTGAGTGAATCACGCCTTCAAGTCCAATTGGGATGTTCGTGATATTAATAGCGTGGACCATTTTGTAGCTAAAATTAAAATAAATAAAGCACTTTTATTACCGTCAACTGCTGTAACATTGCCTACATGCTCAACATTGCCTACATTCTAAAAAGTTGAATTATTGCCGCTGGGAAATGTTTTTTTGCCATATAGATAGCCGACTTGCTTTTAGTAATACCATACACAGCAAAAACATTTCTCAGCGGCAATAATTTCACTTTTTAGAATGTAGGCAATGTTGAGCACGTAGGCAATGTTACAGCAGTTGTTCATCATCATCATCATCAGCTGGAAGACGTCCACTGCTGAACAAAGGCCTCCCCCATAGAACGCCACAACGAGAGGAAACCTGTCGCTTGCATGCACCGGTTACCCGCGACCTTAACGATGTCATCGGTCCATCTGGTGGGAGGCCTGACAACACTGCGTCTTCCGGTTCGTGGTCGCCACTCGAGAACCTTTCTTCCCCATCGATTATCGGTTCTTCGAGCGATGTGGCCTGCCCATTGCCACTTCAACTTTCAAATTTTGAGAGCTATGTCGGTGACCTTAGTTCTTCGGCGGATTTCCTCGTTCAGGATTTTATCGCGCAAAGAAACTCCGAGTATAGCTCTCTCCATTGCTCGCTGCGTGACTTTGAGGTTTTGTAGGAGGCCAGCAGTTAAAGACCACGTCTCTGCACCATAAGTCAACACGGGCACAGCAGTTGACCGGTATCTAAATATTACCTACTTAACTCGTCATCTGCCTAGCCTTTTCCAACTATGTTGGAGTTACATGTAGCGACTGCTTGTCTAACCTCCACAACCCAGTTACTGGGTAACAACGGCCCCTTGATAAAACTGGTTGACAATCTTTCTGACTCCCTGACTTCCCATAACGACTGCCAAAGATCTACGAATGACAGCCGGGACCAACGGTTTTACGTGCCTTCCGAGGCACGAAGAGTCTCGGTATGGAATTGATAGTCACCCATGCACGGAACGACCGCGGCAAGCGTAGCCCATGACCGATCGATCCGTAGGTACGGGTTTTAATTAGGCACGAATGTTCGCAACAACCCTGACGGGTTGACGGGGTGACGGGCCCTAGACTATTCATTGAAACGTTATGTGGTTACGAATTGGATATTTTTGATCTCAAACTACTATGAAATAGGTTTTATCTATAAGTTGTAAAATTCAAAAGCAATTTGCAGTTTTGGAATTTTGCAATGTGTAAGTATACATAAGTAGGTACTTATGCTCGTCGAAAGAAATTAGAAAAAATTTAATTTAAATTTCAAAAAGAAAGCAATATCAAGAACTGCCAACAGACTTACCTTTGCTAGTACTTATCTACTTTTTTACAATATCATACACATCACAAGAAACACCACACAGCCTAATTTTATTTGAATTAATTTGATATCTGTCTCCACAATAATGATCGTTTAGATAAGGAACAAGAAACGCGCGCCGATTGACTAGTGAAGACGCTGACTGAATGTGTGGAGAGTCAATTAAACAAGCAAAGTTTATGAGAATCATACACACAACGTGGTACCTATATTGAACGAGCCTGATTAGCGAGGAATTGTGAATGTCGTGTCTGTTACATAAATGTAGAAACATTATTGAATAACTTGTACCTACGTACAGACAAACGTAGTAGTTACAGTTTGACATTGAGAGCATCTTTATTTTGCAGAATATTTTTGCAATTCAAAAGTGACATGCGGTCATGAGAGACCTTACAATTTGCCATAAACGCAAATTGATGAATATGGACATGTGCATTCTCCCTTTCCCTATCCTTACATACGGCGCTTAAACCTGGTCTTTAAATGTTCAGCAGAGGTTCAGGCTCGAGGTTTGCCAGCGAGCGATGGAGCGTTACGAATACGATGCTGCGCTCCACGACACAAATCGCCGACGTCACTAAAAAAGTTGCCAAGTTTAAGTGGAACTGGGCCTGCCACGTCTCCCGCATGTCGGTCTAATCATGGGGTCACAATGTGGGTCTCAGAACGTCCAGCGACATTGTGGTAGAGACCCAGGCGAAGATGGCGGGATGAGCTTGATGGTTACTGGAGTGATTGGTCTACGCTACCTCTAGGCAGAGAGAGTTCGAAAGGAGAAAGGGAGCCCTTTGCCCTATACTGGGACAATTCTGGCTGAAAATAAATAAACAAAAATGCGGTCATGGAAAGCCCCGAAGGCCGATGCAGCAGACTTGTCCTGCAGGCTTAGCCAAATTGACAATCTACGATCGATAACGCTAAAAAACTAATCAAATGTATGGGAATGACGTCATCTCAACGATAAGTCACGTGATGACGTGAACGAAAATCAAAAATGGATTACAAGGCGTTAACCCCCCCAGCACGGGAGTGCTGGTGGGTTGATTAGGTTCAAGCCAAATATTATCGGAATAATATTCAGTTCCGAACCTTTCAATCTACTTTCCACTTAATTCCAATGACAGTAAGGTAAGGTTTGACTTCACTTAACCAGGTCATCCTGGCCCAAGAAGGTACTGTGGTAACTAGATAATAATATTTACATGCTAAAAGAAGGAAGTACACAAAAACACGTTTTTATTGTTGACTAAGTTATTTTATTCTTGACTAAGTCAATGAAATACATTAAAAACATACATTCGGTAAATGACACCACCGGCTGTCAAAACACGACTCCCCATAGACTTTGTATGGCAATTTATACTTATGATGTCACTTTTAGTTAGTCATTTGCGAACTATTTATTGATTTCAAAACAACTACAAATCAAATTTAACTTTAAATTGAAAACCAATCGGTTTTCAGGCCTAAAGTGAAGTGTATTTTTAGAGAAGCTGTGCCTGTATGTTGGCACTATTAGTTTTTTAATTCCAATTGTCAAATTGTTACAATTACAGTTGCCAAGAGGACATCTCAAGCAGTCTCAATTGCCATACGAAATACATTCAATATGTAGGTACCTACAAACTAAGTTAAGGTAAACTTAGTTTCATGACATGACAGGGCATCATTCAAATTAATAAATACAAATCTAAAATCGACAAGTTACATTTTTTGGTGATCAAAGCTCATACCTTCTCTGTATGAAGGTTTTTCCGTCTAAAATAAAAAATAAACAAAGCCTAATGGCATTCCCATACAAAAGGAACATCTAGGAAGAATTTTCACATGTTTTCACATAAAAATAGTAACTGTTACTCTCTATCTCTCTCTCTCTCTGCAATTTTTTAACAATTAAGTAAATACAATAGGGTATTTTACCAAAAAAATCTAATTAGTCCGTCAGTTAGATTATCGAAAAATATTGGATACGTATTTTTTGTTTTATCAAATCAATAAAAACTGACGAAGATAAAACGCAAAGATCATGAATGGGGGTTTGTGACGTCACTTCGCCAGTAAAAGTGTACTGACATAGTGATGTCACACGAGTTTTCGACGCACTGTATCGTAGTCATTTTTTGTTTACGTGAAAAAAGTGAAAAAACACGTGTCCAAAATTTTTTGGAAATCTATCTGACGGACTAATTAGATTGTTTTGGTAAAATACCCTATTGGTAGTTACATACCTTATTAACGTCGAAATACTTAATTAAACTTTCTCCATTTTGATTCTCTCGCGACAATTGTTAATTACATTTGATTTACTGACGACTTTATTTCAACGTCCATAATGTTATCACTTCTGGTAAGCACAATAGTCAGGGCCTTATTTCAATTTCATAAGATAAATCAAATGTCTCATGCTTAAAAAGTAATCCATGTGTTGAACGAGACAGTTTTTCAAATAAATACACGTTGAGAGCAACAGATATCTTAAAAAATATTAAGTACGTACTTATATGTATTTTACGACTACAGATTAGTACCTAACAGATAAAATATTTTTCAAAGGTTTCCACAAAATATAATAAAACCACAAAAAAAAGTATCTAAAAGAATGTCAAGACGAATATCTTTAAAACGTTGCGTGTGCATCAATGGGTACGCGCGTTTACTGGACGCAACAAGGCGCTCAGAGACACTCAGAGTATCTAGACATACGCGTATGTGGACTGTGTCTTATAGCGGCACCACACTTCGCTATGCGCTATGCGTTATGCGCCTTATTCGCCCGCATACGACGAAGTGTGGAGGGTTTATTCGTCTATATTTGCTTTATTCGCCCGCATAACGCATAAGCGCGAATAGCAAATACGCCTATCCGTCCACCTGTCGGTTTTTTGACACACTTCAAAGGACACGAATAAGCGCAGCCACAGTCAACACGTCCATTTTGTTTTTTCAAAAGCCAAACACACCACATATTATGTTTGGCACACCGGCACGAAGTGTGGATGGCATGTTTGTTGTACGCTCATATAACAAATATTTGGCGAATACAGTGTAGCCGCATAGCAAATAACGCATAACGAAGTGTGGTGCCGCCTTTAGAAAACTTAGTATCTCGACCACGCGTACCTCGAGTACGCGCGAAACACGACTGTTTGTACAGACGCCAGTACATCATGTCATACCAAACTGTCAAATTTTCCCTATTGAATATGAACCTTATTCTCCTTACAATCAACTGACTTCAAAAAGAAGGAGGTTCTCAATTCGTCCGTATGTTTTTCTTTTTTCTTTGTGTATTTGTTTCGCGATTTCTCGGGCAAATGTAAAGCTATTTTGAAAAATCTTTTTTGATGGATAGGGTGTGCCTCAAGGGTGGTCCCATATAAATTTCATCGAAAAAATCGACAGAAAGCAAAAAAAAATATACATGGTTGATGTTGTAATGTTCTCACCTTGTACTTTCAATCTCTGTTTTGACTGTGTTGGGAAGTACTAAAAAGAGAAAAATAAAAAAGCTATTTTACAAAAAAGACAACCGCTTTTAAAAACCAAAAAATGAAAAATAACTTTATACCAGAACACACATGACTTTAGTTTCGGAAGTCGGTGGCAATACAAAACAACAAATAGAACAGCCAAGCCACCGACTTCCGAAACTAAAGTCATGTGTGTTCTGTTTTAAAGTTATTTTTCACTTTTTGGTTTTTGAAGGCGATTGTCTTTTTTGTTATGTTATAAAGTTGGAAATCTATGAAAGAATTTTGACCAAATAGCTAGTTCGACCGTACATAAACAATATGTAAACATAATTTAGTTTCTAAGCTGTATGTTTAATACTAAGAAAAATTAAAATACATTAATTACGTAACATTTAAAATAAGTGATAAGAAATTTTATTGCCACATTTGGCCGTATAACATAAAAAATACACTATCCTTAAGTTCAGTCAAATTCAGACCATAAATTGTTACCAGTAACACATACTTGTGACTTGACAAGTTTTAAATAGTTTAAAAAAGTGCATACTCAGATCTTACTTCTATTTCTTTAGGTAGATACTATCCTTATACCAAATATTTCTACATTTACTATCCACATCCCAAATACGTTGTAAACATAATATTCGTATTCGTGTACAGTAGAACCTCGATTATTCGAACCCTCAATTATCTGAACGCTCAATTATCCGAACGTTGGCGCGAATTTGTTGCTTGCTTGAGTAAAACGCGTTATGTTTCATCGAACGTACGCCCTTACGGATTTCGCGCACATTTGTAATGTACGCATGAGTATCCATGTCGTAGAAATAGTTGAAGTTAACTTGTAAACCGATGGGTGTTTTCGAATGATATTTAATTTAATCATTGAGTTTTTTATTCTCTATTATTTCATTTTATTCAAAAGCTTTTACCGGTTCTAAGTAAACTTCAACTATTTTCGACGAAAGAAAAGAAAGAAAAAACGTTTATTGACACAGACCATGTGCACACAAAAACAATAAAAAAAAAACGTCATGGATACTTATGTCTTTTGGTAGACCCATTTCTTACTTTAAATATACTGTACCGTTTTTATGTAAAAAGGTGTTGTTTTAGTTTGATCTTGTTCCAATAAACCCACATTTGAGGCCGTGAGCGCAACAGTGGCCTATCTTTTCCAGACACAAAGCATTTTAAATTGTTTTCATTAAACGAAACGTGAGTATTGTTACACATTATAGATTAAGAACAACGGATTAACCGTTAATAACCGGACCGTTATTAACCGTTAACCGGAGTTAATCCGTTGTTCTTAATCTATAATTTTTAATTGTGTCTGGAAAAGATAGGCCACTCTTGCGGCGGTGAGCGCCTCATTTCAATTATCCGAACTAATCTCAGTCCCAATTAGTTCGAATAATGAGGTTTTACTGTACATTATTCTAGCCGACCGAAGTACGCAGCCCAGAATTTCTGGGCACAGGCTTCCTCTAGGAGTATCACTACGACCCCACCTTAATCCCTGATCTCTTATGTTATCTCTGCACCACCCTTTGGTAGAGAATGCCTTTTTTTTGGTGCTCGGTGGAAAGCCTCATGGAAATCCTCCATCGTGGGAGTGACGGAAGGGTATGCCGGACTCTTACAGGCTAAAACCACCGCGGTGTTCCACCTCTGCCTATGGCCGGGGTGCTTCGCATAAGCATTCACCGTTCCTCCAACAGGCTTGGTACAGAATGCCTAAGGCATTAAGTCCGCCTTTGTACCTTTGAGCAAAATAAATAAATGGACAACGGGTACTGCGTTGTCCAGCCGACTTTCGGGACCTTTACAAAATCATTGATCCACCTTATAGGAGGAAAACTTTCTGCATGCGAATAAAGCTTCGACCATGGACCAGTTTCACAAAATACTCCTAGTTTCTGAACCTTCACTCACCAGTTAATAGGATTATTTTTATCACAGAAACAAAATAGTACATAAAAGAACAATGCCAGAAACTCTATAGAACTTTGCCCCACTCAATAAAAGTCAAGTGCAATATGTAGCATCTTACTGTTTATTTATTGCTGATAACTACACATTAGTCTTAGTGACTGTAGAACTTGCGGTTTCCGTTTAAATCTAAAAACAATAATGACATTGATTATAGGTTAAATTGTATTATAGGTAAAATGAGTTTGTATTTTGTGGGTAGGTATTTCGTAATCCGCAAGTTCTAAAGAAAAACAATTTACTTTAGAAAGGTTCTATATTCATTACAATTATTTTCATTAATTTACTTTTCTGTACATGGGTTACTTTTACTGTACATGGGTGGGGCAGGATCTGGCATTGTCATTTATAAAAGTGTAATACATACATACACAGACATTATAATACTTTGAGAGTACTAAATCGTTTGATTTTGAGATTCAAAATTACATCTTTTGGATAAATTTCCAGGTTGGGCTTAGTATCTAAACAACTCACAAGAATGAATAATAATTTAGAACAGTTCAACAAACTTAATTTTTAATTATAAATGTTGGCATTTTGCAGGCTATGTACACACACATACATGTGGAAGGTTTCCATTACGATGTTTTCTTTACTTTTTAAATTTATGACTACATTATGAACGGCCAACATTCAGATAACATTTGTGCAAAAAGAGCTTTTTCTTTTAAATATCATAGAAAATTTGAAACCTAGACATAAACTGCAAGATACCTGGGGGCCAAGTCTGCTATTTTTATAATTTCGATTCCATTGTCATTTTGCTAAAACTTCGTAATCTGCTAAATTCATAATGGTCGATGATTGGTCGTTCGAATTATAACCAATGACTGCACAATGACGTTCTAATGGTAGGTCACTGATCAAAGGAACTGACAAAATTTTAGCAGATTACCGCCATTCATTTGTCATTTTGTACGAGATTACCATTCTATGTCCTTTCTTTCAATGGCGTGTCAGTGGTTGACCATGGAAAGTCATAATGACGCCATTATATTAGTAGATTACCAAACTTATCAAAATCAACAATTATGAAATCAATGATAGACTATTCTGACACTATTGTTATAGCAGACTTGAGGCCCTGTGTGTTCGTAATATTTGAGGAACAATTGTTATAACGCCGTCCGTCATCACGTACGTTTATATGGTAATTTTGAAGGGATTAAAAGTGGCCACATTGGCCACTTTTAATGTTTTCGACAAACTGGGTGTTAATAACAAGACGCGCGCGCTGGTGACTCGCGACAACTATCACTTTTTTTTTATATTTGACATATTCACTGATTTATCACATTTACATACATTCAAACACAATAGGGTATTACACCCATTTTTGAAAAGTGTCTCAATGAAATTCTGTAGTGCTATTATGCCACCAAAAAAAATTCAAAATTTTTATTCAATCGATAAGTGCCATAAAAATACATCTAAACTTTAAATTTTCAAATTTCGCGCGTAGTTTGACGAAAACGCCTCTTACTGGACGCCATATTGCTCAGCGTAAATGACGTCAGTTCGTTTTGTACCAAATGAGCTCATATTAAATATGATAATTGTATATCATTTAAAAATAATTAAAAGTATATTTTGTAGTAAGTGTAATAATGAAAAAATTACGTTGGCGTTTATGGCGTAATAACATGGCCGCTACTATTTCACGGTGTTTTAGAACAGATTAAAAATACTGAAAACTTTAAATTGAATTTAAAAATTTGTTTTGTTATTTTATGAACTAAAACTTACATTTTCCGACTGCTTTATGCCTAAACTGTCTCAATAACATATTTATAGATTTTTTCTCGTTTAAAGTAAAATACCCTATTGGTAGAAATCACAACTTACAATGTACTACAATAAAACATTGAACTCCAAATTGATGACTAGACCGCGGTCTATATGACAGACCCAGATAAAAACCAAATAAATGTGACGTGTAATAAAACTTTGTTCATTTTATAGATTTGGGTATAGCCCTCATCATCTTTTTCTGACTAGCCGTTTCCCAAATGTTGGGGTCGGCTTCCAGTCTAACCGGATGCAGCAGACCAGTGTTCTACAAGGAACAACTGCATATATTTTTTTTGTATTATTGTCTAATAGACTTGCGTTTGACCGCAATTCACCTGATCTTAAGTGATAATGCGGCCTAAGTTGGAACACGCTTGCCTAGGATAAACCAATTCACTCGTGCCTTGAAGATACCCAGATTATACTTATCAGGGAACAGAGAGGCGGGCAGCGAATTCCATAGTCTGGCAGTTCGCACAATAAATGTGGAATCAAAGCGCTTGGTTCGAGACCATGGAACTTCAACCATATAGCGGTGACGCTTCGCCGTATCTCTGCTCGTCCGATGATGGAATGGGGATGGAGGAATTAAATTGTGCAATTCCAAAGCACACTCTCCGAAATGTACCCTGTAATCTGACCTCCACAACCCAGTTACTGGGTAACACGATACCCCTTGGTAAGACTGGTTGTTTGTAGCTACTGTCTACCTGTAACCTTTATGGTTTTAGACCTTTCGTTTGCTGTTCCATACATTTTTTACGAAATATCCTTTGTTGCCAAACGATCCTCCACAAAAGTGGTCTTACGATAAATGCTTAAAACTATGTTATGTCAGCACCGCTTTGACATGACAACGGCTCAGCGGGAATTGCTTCAAAGAACTCCAAACGTTAGCTTTCAGCGCGTCGCCCACAAGCCATCACCTTTTTATCTTGTCATTATAAAAAATACTTTAACCCACACGGATTAAAGGAGTAACCTGAATGGACAATTATAATGCCCTATGACCTTTAGAAAATGACTGCCTGAGTTATTACGGAGACAACGCTCTACAAAACCCGAACTTTTTCTCAATATCAATGTGAAATAAAGTAATAAAACGTTTGACTACTGTTCATAGAACATCTGGTTTAAGGATGGTACTTCAAACCTTCATAATTAAAAATATCAAGTCAAAAAAACTAAGCATGGATGAAGCGTTTTTTAACCGACTAAAAGGAGGACCTTGTCAAGCCGATGTGTATATTTTAGGGTTCCGTATCTGACGGGTGCCCAACGGGTTATCGTGGAACCCCTAGTACCTACAAAGAGCTGTATCTTTTGAACTGTAATAGGTAGACTCTTGAAATAGGGTATTACACCCATTTTTGAATAGTGTCTCAATGAATTTCTGTAGTGCTACTAAACCACTAAAAAAAACACAAAATTTTTATTCAATCGATAAGCGCCATAAAAATGCATCTAAATTTTAAATTTTCAAATTTCGTGCGTAGTTTGACGAAGACGCCTCTTACTGAACGCCATATTGCTCAGCGTAAATGACGTCAGTACGTTTTGTATCAAATGAGCTCATATTAAATATGATAATTGTATATCATTTAAAAATAATTAAAAGCATATTTTGTAATAGGTGTAATAATGAAAAAATTACGTTAGTTACGAAAATAATAAAAGTACAAAGCCTATATTACGCCAATCGGTTGACTGACAGTTGTCAATTTTTTGTTTACACAGCCGTATGGCGTAATAACATGGCCGCTACTATTTCATGGTGTTTTATTACAGATTAAAAATACTGAAAACTTTGAGTTGAATTTTAAAATTGGTTTTGTTATTTTATGAACTAAAATTTACATTTTCCGACTGCTTTATGCCTAAACTGTGTCAATAACATATTTATAGATTTTTTTTTGTATAGAGTAAAATACCCTATTATCATTTATCAGTGTGTATTACTATGGCCACTACAAGAGTAAATAATGAAAATAAAATTAAGTTAAAAATTAAAGGGCCGTTTTCAGCGGTTTTGCCCCGATCTTTATGTACCTACCTATATTGTACAGTGGCACGGAACCCTTCATTTACGAGTCCGACTCGTACGTGGCAGATTTTTTTTTGTGTGTCCACTTATTACATTTGACAAAATCCGATTTTGGTGATGCTTTTTATAAAAGTCATCATTATCATCATCATTTCAGCCGAAAGACGTCCAGTGCTGGACATAGCCCCCTCCCCCCCCCCCCCATGAGGGAGGAGGGGGTCCCCAAGCTTGGCAGGTGGGTTGGCGATCGCAGTATGGTTGTTACAAAGGCACAGAGAACGCTGCTGCCCATTCTCTCGTAGGTCCCTTAGTCGCTTCTTACGACACCCACGGGAAGATATGAGATGGTGCTATTCTTTACGTCCGACACAAAATATGTTTATAAAAGTAGTGGAAATTAATCGCTTTGGAAGTTGTAGCCATGTTTAGCAGTGACGGTGCACACGATGCAGTCGCTTGGCATCAGATGGCGGTGTTCAGTCAAGGTCACGTCCAATGCTGTTGAAGAAAACCAGCTAGTTTATAACACAAACAAATGAGAAACAAGTTTTAAATTCGACAAAAAATTCCATAATTTCGAACTAATTTTGATGATTTTTATTTAATAATGCTTTTTAAGAAGAACTAATGATGACCTTCGAAGATGGAGAATACAATTCTTCAATGGATAAAAAAATGATATTCGACTAAAAACTTAAAAACTCTTTCTTTCTTTTCACACTACGTATCTCAAGTAGCGAACTAGCGAAGTACATTTCATTAATATAACACTCTAAGCAAAGGTTGAGCTTGTTAGCATCAACCAGTCTATCTATACTCTAAATAAAATAAATATGTGGGGACATTTTCACACACGGCCATCTGACCCCGAACTAGGGAGACCCTGTACTATGGGTGTCAGACAGCTGATATACATACACAAATACATTTTGTTTTTTTGTAAATACATACATATATAGATAAACAACACCCAGACACAAGGCAAACACAAGTGCTCATCACACAAATGTTTACCCTGGGCGGGAATCGAACCCGCAACACGCTGCGCAGCAGTCGACCAACCAACCGTGTCGTCAAGTCTGCGTCGACTCTGGATTGCTACTTAGATTTTTTTATTGATAATATTTAATGAAGGTCTTGAGATTGAACTCAGAACAGCATGCTCAAGACAGCGCGTGCGGCCTATAGACCAATAAGCGATGAGGCAGACAAACTTAACAATAAATAAGTCAGTAATATATAAAATACTAGCGGGACCGGCAGACGTTGTCCTGCCCTGAGGACCGTTACAAAAATCTAGGTCTAGCCTACCCTACCCCACCTACCTATACCTACCTACGTACCCTATCTACCTACCAATTAATTGAAATATCTCTTCACTGCGAAGAGCCACCTTGCCGTTCTTAAGTTAGCGCATAAGTTATGCGCTCCTAGTACCAGGGTAACAGTCAAAGTCAAAGTCAAAGTCAAAGCATTTATTTCAATTAAACCATTTACAGGCACTTTTGAATTGTCAAGGAGTCGGTCAGTTAGTCAGAGAGTTGAAGCTAGTTGCTCGTTCCAAAACGTAGGTAGGTCTCTATGGAGAAGAACGAGCAAGAAACTCCACGGACACTCTTTTAAATCAAGTTTTTACAAAGTTTGGTTACATTCTTGTTGCTTCTATATGTGAAAACGATGAAGGTAATCTAACAATACAAAACACAAAAAAGAAGCAAGATAAAGTGGCATCTAATCCATGGCAGATAAGAGCTGACCAATCTCCACTGACAGCGCCCGTTCACGAACATGACGCGTGAATCAGCACCATTTAGCTCAACCATTTTGAAGGGAGCCTAATGATCCAACACACGCGCCACCATCAGCGAGACATTTGAGCGAGCATGACAATACTCCCAACCGCCATGTTAATTTTTGTCAAACATAAAGGTATTAATATACATGGCTCCATGGTATTCACATTTACAAAATTGAAATAATGCTGCTAAATTATACAAAACTAAGGTTTCCAATGTATATTATTTTATCTTATTTTATTTTATTTTATCAGTTATGGGCTCCTAGTACCAGGGTGACATATATCTAAGAAGTTCTATAACTCGACTGCAGTGCCACTTACCGGGTCCAATTGTGAATCTCAACCATTCTCAAATTCACTGGAACACACACGAAAAAATTCATCCAAATCGGTCCAGCCGTTTAGGAGGAGTTCACTTTCATACACACGCACAGAAGATTTTTATATATAAGACTAGCTGACCCGACAGACGTTGTCCTGTCCTTATCTACCTACTTACCTGCCTATTTACCTACCCTACACCTACCGTACACCTACCCTACATCTACCCTACACCAAAGTCAAAGTCAAAGTCAAAGTCAAAGTCAAAGCATTTATTTCAATTAAACCATTTGCAGGCACTTTTGAATAGTCAAAGAGTCAGTTAGTTAGTCAGAAAGTTGAAGCTAGTTGCTCGTTCCAAAACGTAGGGTAGGTCTCTATGGAGAAGAACGAGCAAGAAACTCCACGGACACTCTTTTCAATCAAGCTTTTACAAAATCCAGGCTACATTATTCTTGTTGCTTCTATATGTGAAAACAATGTAAGTGAAGAGAAATCCAAAACATTCTAATTAAAAATAAATTAATATAAAAGCCATGGCAGTTAAGAGATGACCAATCTCAACTGACAGCGCCCGTTCACGAACATGACGCGCGGATCAGCACCACTTAGCTCAACCATTTTGAAGGGAACCGAATGATCTAACCCACACGCCACCATCAGTGAGACATTTGAGCGAGCATGACAATGCTCTCAACTGCCATGCTCATTTATGTCAAACACATTGAATAAATAAATGGCTCCATAGTTCTCACATTTACATAATAATTGAAATAGTGCTATTAATTTACACAAAGTCAAAATTTCCAATGTATGTAAGTATTTCATTCGACAGATAAAATATAATAAGTAAATAATAATAACGGTACACGTTATTCATGTCAATAATAAGGGGTGAGCAACATAATCTTCTTGCAATTAAGAAATTCCCTAAAGCGGCTGTGGAGCAGGACCAGCATTATGCCAAGCATTTTTATCATTGATATAATCTTCCAACTTATAATATGCTTGCCTACATAGTGTGCGTTTAATGCATGTTTTAAATTGTCTTTCATTTAATTGCAAAATATCGAGCGGTATTTTATTATAACATTTTACACAATACCCCATAAAAGAAGTATGTACTTTTGACAATCTGAAACTTGGTTGATATAATTTGTTCCTATTTCTAGTATTAAAGTTATGTCTGTCACTTATTTTACTAAACAGGTGAAGATTTTTCCGAACATGCATGATGTTTTCGTATATATATTGACAAGGTACCGTCATGATATTAATTTGTTTAAACAATTCTCTTAGAGACTCGCGTCTGCTGAGATTATAGATGGCTCTGACAGCCCTCTTTTGCAGAATAAAGATAGAATCTATATCTGCAGCCCGTCCCCAAAGCAAAATACCGTAAGACATGATACTATGAAAGTAACTAAAATAGACTAGTCTAGCGGTATCCACGTCTGTCAATTGCCTGATTTTTCTGACAGCGTAAGCGGCCGAACTTAGCCGCCCTGCAAGAGATGTTAAGTGAGGACCCCACTGCAGCTTTGAGTCAAGCGTAATCCCTAGGAAAACTGTCTTTTCGACGAATTCAAGTACGTCCTTATTCAATAAAACGTTACATTCACTACTTTTAACATTCGGTAAAGCGAATCTTATGCACTTGGTTTTCTTCTCATTTAACACTAAATTATTTGCAGTAAACCAATTATGAACTTTAATCATGGCGTCATTTACGTCGTCATAGTGCTGTGCCCGTCTATTTACTTTAAAAATCAATGAAGTATCATCAGCAAATAACACCATTTGAGGTTGATTTCTCAGTAAATGCGGTAAATCATTAATATAAACTAGAAATAGGAACGGACCCAATATTGAGCCCTGTGGTACTCCCATTTTTACTTTCAAGCCCGATGAATTTACACCGTTTATTTGAACTTGCTGCAGCCTATCATCTAAATACGATTTTACTAATCTGAGCGCTAGTTTACCGAGTCCGTAGTGCTCAAGCTTTAAAAGCAGTGTTTCGTGATTTACGCAATCAAATGCTTTGGAGAGGTCACAGAAAATGCCAATGGCATCCTGTGACTCCTCCCATGCGTTAAAGATATGCTTAATCAAAGTGATACCGGCATCAGTAGTGCAACGCCCTCTGGTGAACCCATACTGTTGATCATGTAGGATTCTATTGCAATTAAAATGACTGAGCATTTGATTAAGCATTACTTTTTCAAACACTTTGCTGAATACCGGCAAAACCGAAACGGGTCTATAATTATTCGTGTCCTTGCATTCGCCGGATTTGAAAAGTGGTATAACTTTACTGTACTTCATTAAATCTGGGAAAACTCCTTGGTCTATACATAAATTAAATATGTAAGCTAAATAGGGTGCTACTGTCTCAATAATCGATTTACAAACATTAGTAGACATTCCCCACAAATCCTCAGTAACTTTGATCTTTAGTTGTTTAAAAGTTTTTATAATAATCTCAGGGTTTATATGTTTAAATTTGAATTCCGAAGGGCAGGCTAAAACATTCGTTTTTAATAAATCAAAAGCAAGTGAGGGCGAGGAAGCTAAATTTTCTGTAGTTTTAATTGGAATATCAGTAAAGAATTTCGCAAATTCCTGAGCAACATCGATATTAGTACTTATTAGACCACAGGGTGTCTCCAGAGTGTAATCAGTTTTATTTCTTTTGTTTCTATTGGTTTCATCATTGATAATTTTCCAAACAGTCTTAATTTTATTTTCTGCTGATTTTACCTTGTTGCTTATGTATAAAGCTTTAGCTGTCTTGCAAGTATTTTTAAAAGTTTTAGAGTAAGTAGCAACATACTTATTAAAAGTTTCAGTGTTTATATAAGGCTTAAGGCCATATAGCTCAAAAAGTCTTTCCCTACTTTTCCTGATACCTTTAGTTGCCCAGTCACTGAATAAAAACTTAGGGCTAATAGTTCTAGGTATTTTCTTAAAAATATTATTAAACTCTGTTTGCACAACTAAAAAGAATTCTTCATACAAAACATTACCATCACCTACCCTACACCTACCCTATACCTACCCTACACCTACCCTACACCTACCCTACACCTACCCTACACCTACCCTACACCTACCCTACACCTACCCTACGCCCTACACCTACCCTACACCTACCCTACACCTACCCTACACCTAACCTACTTACTTTTTTTTTTTTTTTTTTTCTCTCTCCGTAAGAACCATCTTCGTACTTCAAGGAATATTATAAAAAAAGAATTATCCAATTTGGTCAAGCGGTTCGCAAGTTATGCGCTTACCAACACATTTAGCGATTCATTTTTATTATATATAAGAAGATATGCACCCACCTGCAGCATCTTGAATAGATATAATACCATGATCTAGCGGACTGCAAAGCTGTGCTCTCCGTTTTCTGAAATTGAAACGTGGACATGTTAAAATACTGTTTTAATCATTTACTTACGTAAGCATTCAAATCATACATAGCAGATTTTTTTCTATAATTCTAAGTGTCTTAAGAGCGCCCGTCCCGTCATATTTCCCATACAAACGCTCGTACGCGATTACGGCGTTTTAAGAAATTATTTTCCAAATATTTTTAATACACAGGTATCTTGTGGTTTAAATCTAGGTTTGTATGAAGCCAAAAATGAACTTTATTGAGAAACAAATTCAGTAAACACGTCCGAAAATCAGCTTTTTTGTACAACTTTATCTGAACTTTAGCTGTTCATAATGCACTCATACATTGAAAAAGTATAAAAACAGCTTCATAGAAACTTTGCAAATATAATGGAGATTCTAAATTACAAACATTTTTACCAAAAACTTGTAAGGTTTTTTCCTGCCAATTTTCCTGTGATGTTATCGCGTTCTCACTCACTCGTTTGTTTTCGAGCTTTGCGTTGGTTGAAATAATTTTTTTTTTATCCCCCGACGAAAAAAAGGGGTGTTATAAGTTTGACGTGTCTGTGTGTCTGTGTGTCTGTCTGTGGCACTGTAGCTCTTTAACGGGTGAACCGATTTGAATGCGGTTTTTTTTATTTGAAAGCAGATTCTCTAGCGATGGTTCTTAGACATGTTTCATCAAAATCGGTTCAGCAGTTTTAAAGTTATCAGCTCTTTTGTTAGCTGCGGTAGGGATCTTAGGGAATTACATTCTATTTTCACAACTTCCTCAATATATGGGTATCAAATGAAAGGCCTTGACTAGTAGAATAATGTATACTATATTGCAAGGGAATGAGGAATGAGTAACGAAATGAAAACTAAAAATTTGTAAATTATTTTTGTAAACTCTTATACAAAACCAAACTAAATTACGTTTAAAAAATTTAAAATAAAAATTAAATTAAAAATTAAAAAAAACCCCCAACGCAAAACATAAAAGCGATTATGTAAAAAGTCAAAAATAATACCTTTTGTTGAGCCATCAAATGTTTGTTCGTTGAAATGGCGCTATAATGTCGCGGCGGGGTACCGCTAAGTTTAAAGCAATAACTAAATAGCTAAAATAGCGAACTGATGGTAACTAGATTTGCAACAAGATTAACAACTTGGTTAGCAACAAAAATTTGATAATATCGAAGCAAATTGGTCGGAAATGCTGGTAAATTAATAGACAGTGAATGAAATTAAGGGACTGACTTACTTAAGCGGTACCCCGCCGCGACATTATAGCGCCATTTCAACGACCAAACATTTGATGGCTCAACAAAAGGTATTATTTTTGACTTTTTACATAATCGCTTTTATGTTTTGCGTTGGGGGTTTTTTTAAATTTTTAATTTAATTTTTTCAATCACGCTGTCGTTGAAGTTCGTTAGATGTTGATGGGCACTGAGACATTAGACAATGGTAGTTTGTAAGTTCAGATATCATCATATCTGTCTAGCCTATCCCCAACTAAGTTGGGGTAAGCTTCCAGTCTTATGTCCATTCTGTTACAATCTCCCTCGGTAAACACCTATACCCTGTTCACAATTAAATTAGACATAAACACAAACCTTTTTTACAGTCCCTTCAACCGATTTTGACTTCTATTCCGAAGGCGTAAGAATGACATTAGAGGCAAAAAAAAGGGGTTACAATACAACTGTTTACTGCAGTTGCCATTTGTCATGCTACCAACGCAATAGAAGTCAAAATCGGTTGAACGGACTGTAAAAAAGGTTTGAGTAAATGTCTAATCTTATTGTGAACAGGGTATAGGTGAAGTAAGCTGTCATCTGTGACGATGTTAGGGATTTACAAAGCACTACAATCGGATGACAGGTCATTTCACCTAGGTGTTCACTGAGGGAGATTGTAAGAGAACAGCACTGACGAACTGGATGTAGCTGAATATCAGTGTTACACATGGAGTCCATGGCTGTCCGTATGGTGTCGGACGTAAAGAATAGTACCATCCCATATCTTCCCGTGGGTGTCGTAAGAGGCGACTAAGGGACTTACCAGAGAATGGGCAGCAGCGTTCTCTGTGCCTTTGTAACAACCATACTGCGATCGCCAACCTAGGCGCCAAGCGTACCGATTATGGCAAAGCACCCCCTTTGGGGGAGGCCTATGTCCAGCAGTGGACGTCTTTCGGCTGAAATGATGATGACATGGAGTGACTGCGTCTCTGCACAACCCAGTTACTGGGTAACACAATACCCCTTGGTAAGACTGGTTTTCAGACTTTCTGGCTTCTGACTACCCATAACGACTGAGAGATCTACCAATAGCAGCCGGGCTTTATGTTCGAGAAACAGAACAAACGAAAATTGTTTGTCCTGTCCTATACTTACTTCCTCTCATCAATTTCCTTCATTTGACGTTCAACTTTTGCCCAAATGTCTTCTTCAATCTCTTTTTGTTGCTCTTTTAACATGCTTTGTTTCAAATATTTCTCATAATACTCATTGGCAAGAGATGATGGGGTGTACTGCTCGGATTTGTCTGGTGACGATATGTGTAAGGGCAATGTCTTTTCACTCTTCTCTTCACTTTTGATGGGAGATTTCCTCTTAAACATAGTAGTAATGACATTTCTCGGAATGGGCCTCTTAGCTGACAGTTCAGCTTCCTTAGCCATCATGATAGATGATAGAGCTACATTCTTTTTTCTTTTCTTTAATATATGGTTTGGTACAAATTCGGGAGATAGTGGGTCAAGATCACTTGAGTTTTCCGAGCTTTTATCCTCGGTTCCATCTTCTTCTTTTACCTGAAAAAGTTTAAAATTTGTTCATTAATTTTCTGTCAGTAGGCCTCCCGCCAGATAATAATAATAATATAATAATATGTGGGGACATTTTCACACACGGCCATCTGACCCCAAACTAGGGAGACCCTGTACTATGGGTGTCAGACAGCTGATATACATACACAAATACATTTTTTTTTTTTTTTTGTAAATACATACATATATAGATAAACAACACCCAGACACAAGGTAAACACAAGTGCTCATCACATAAATGTTTACCCTGGGCGGGAACCGAACCCGCAACACGCTGCGCAGCAGTCGATCGCTCAGCCACTGCGCCAACCGTGTCGTCAAGATGGACCGACGAGGTAACCGGTGGATGCAAGCGGCAGGTTGCCGTGAATTGTGGTGTTCTATGGCGGAGGCCTATGTTCAACAGTGGACGTCTTTTGGCTGATGATGATCAAACTACTAGCACTGCCCGCGACTTGGTTGCGCATGGTTAAGCTACGCTTGCCGCGATCCGTCTGTGGATGGGTGGAACCACGTTAAGCCATTCGACTTGGCTATCATTCGTAGATCTTTGATAGTCATCATTTTTACATCTTTGATAGTTTTCTGCTCACATGCGATTATCAGACTACCGAGGAACTTCTAAAAACTTTAAGATAAGTAACTACTCTAGTAGAAGCATAGTTAACGCACGCACACATACACCTACACACACGCATACACATACACTTACACCTATACTCACACTTACACGTACACCTACAATACACAACACATACACAAGTAACAAATTGTATTAGAATGTGCTAAGTAATTTTACTTTATAGAATGTTTAATTTGAGAAACGTAACACTAATGTCCAAACTCAAACTCAAACTCAAAATCATTTATTTCAAATAAACCATTTACAGGTACTTTTGAATTGTCAGAGTCAGTCAGTCAGAAAGTTGAAGCTAGTTGCTCGTTCCAAACAGTAGGTTTCTATGGAGAAGAACGAGCAAGAAACTCCATGAACAACACTCTTTTAAAATCAATAATATGTTACAAATTTCGGTTACATCATTCATATTGAATCTAGGGTACAATGTGAGAACAATGTAACAAGTCGTGTACGTTAAAAGAGGTTTAGATAAAAATATAATCATAATAAACAATTCAAAATAAAATTAGAATAACCGAGGCAGCTAAGAGATGACCAGTCCCAACTAACGGCGCCCGTTCACGAACATGACGCACGGATCGGCATCATTCGACTCAACCATTTTGAAGGGAACCGAATGATCCAACACGCGCGCCACCGTCAGCGAGACATTCCAGTGAGCATGACATACTCCCAACCGCCAGGGCACATTCAAGTCAATGAAAGACATACCTCGTAAATGGTAGCTTTACTGGTCTAAATGGTCCTGTCTGGCTGGTCTGGTGGCTAAATGGTCCAACCACTGTTATTATTGTTCAAGCTTTAGGAAGTATGTATTGTGCACTGTGACCTGAAATACAGGCTCAGCCTAGTTCAGGCACAGTTGCTCACCTTTTATTTCTAATAATTGTTTTAATTCATTTATTTCTGTTCTAACGTTACACTTTTATATGAACAAATAAATATTTTATTATTTTTTTTTTATTATTATTATTATTTCATAGTCAGAAGCCACAAAATCTGGCATCCAGTCTTATGAAAGCGTATCGCGTACCCCAACATAGTTAGGAATAGGTTAAGCAGATGATTAGGTACCATGTGATCATCCATACTAATCAATACTTCCATCCATACTTAATATTATAAATGCGAAAGTCTGTTACGCTTTCACGATGAAACGGCTGAACCGATTTTGATGAAATTTGGTATGATAATAGCTTAAACCCTCAGGAAGGACATAGGCTACTTTTTAATCCGCGACTTCGTCTGCATCCGCTAAAACCGACATTCACGCGGACGAAGTCGCGGGCAAAATCTAGTAATTCTATAAGTTTAATGTATCAGTTACTCACAGTGTAATCATTAATTACATCTTTAATCAATAACATTTAAAATGATTTGGCTGTGTTCCAAATATCACATGAATATTCTTACTTTGGCTCAGTATTCTCATGCTTTTGGAACTCAAAACATACCATATTAAGCATTTGTTGAATCATTTTAAAATCAGGATTCTTAAACTCCACTCCCCCGCTTCCTTCAGATTCATAGTAAGATCGTTCGTAACTTTCTGTGGAATAAGATTGTTACGATTAATGAAGAACAACCCATAGCACAGAAAAAAAATGTTTAAGTACAGTCAACAAAAGAGACAGGGTCGTTGGATGTTTTTGAATAAAATAAAATAAAATGAATAGAGAATAAACATTTCAATGATTTAATTAAATTTCATTTTTTTTTTTTTATCATTTGATAGGCATGCGTTTGACCACTATCTCACCTGATGGGAAGCGATGATGCGGTCTAAGATGGAGCACGCTTGCCTAGAAGTAACCTATTCACTCTTGACTTAAGACTCCCGGGATTTGAAAACACCCATCGGTTTCTGAGTAAAGTTCAACCATTTTCGATGACCTGCATACCTATCTCTTTTGCTGACTGTACATAGAAGTGAATGAGAGCAGCGACTGCATCATTCACATCAATGTAGCTGGTAGTGCATTAATAGATAGTGAAGCTTCCTTTTGCTCATGACTTTGTCTGAATATGAATTTTCTTTAACCTAATTTTATTGACAATAAACTATAAACTACCTCAATAATTTCTGTTCCTATTGGTGAAAACAAATATAGAATAGTAAGTGTTTGTAGTTACTCAAATAATGTCATAAAAAACTGTGCATACAAAACACATCCCTGAATACTTGTTTTAACAAAATAGTTCCAGAATTATTGATATAGATTTTGTGAACCTTATTTGGTTGCAAAATCTATTCATCAGCTTTCTACAAATGTATAATTTTAGTTTTCTTTTCTTTACTTTTTATGTATTCTACTTGTTTCTCTACGGTAGGTGAGTTTACGAACTTATTAAATTATTTAAACAGAAAACCAGATCTAGTGCTACCTGTGGCCAAATAAGTATTTCTTGCGGGAATCAAACCCAATACATACAACACAATGGACAATCGCTCAGTCATTGTGCCAATTAGTTGTATCAATATTATCAAACTTACATTTGACTTTGAGGCCAAACAATCACACTACATACCTTCTTCCTCACTGTGAAAGGCCGGAGGTCCAATAGCAGCACATGTCTCCAAGCGTGCAGGTACCATGTAGCCTTGTGCCACAGACAAGTCTTGCATTATCTTTTCCAAGTTGGTCCAATCACTCATTGTTAACTTTTATTTGTTCAAGTTGAGCTAATTATTTAAGTTGAGCTAAGAGGACCCTCTGTGACAGGTCTGTAGCTTCTGTGGAGAAGGCAATACAGTGACAATGTATCAAACTTAAGGGTTTGTTGCATAGGGTAATTTAAGGCTATGTATACTCCGTCCATAATAAGCTTAGACATATACACAAACCTTTTTTACAGTCCGATCAACCGATTTTGACTTATATTGCGTTGGTGGTATGACAAATGGCAGCTGCAAAAAACAGTTGTTATTGTATCCACTTTTTTGCCTCTAATGTCATTCTTAAGCCTACGGAATAGAAGTCAAAATTGGTTGAAGGGACTGTAAAAAAGGTTTGTGTATATGTCTAATCTTATAGTGAACAGACTAAAGGTACTGCCAAAAGGTTGGTGAGAAGAAAAATTTGATATAATGCTCCCAGCAACTCCATCCGTTTTGCCATTTATATGTTTATAATATCGTTACACTCAATGTTTACTCAATTTGTATAGGTATAGGTGCATACTTAAATAATAAGTATTTTAAAAGGTTACAAGTACAGACAACTGAACTATACCTCTCTCCAGCAACCCTTAGTATAAATGTAACGAAAGGAGAACAGGTAAGAGAGTATCCAGATACAAAGTTAATTGTAGCAGCTTACTAGTTGTGCTTATTTTCATTATGAATTATGTCGATATTTATTGCTTAATTTATTATAAGGGCGCATGTCTGAATTTCTTTGGATAAAAAGATATTAGACAGATTAAACTGTTTATATGATTATTGGTTAGTGTTCCATGTGTAATAAGTATTTCAATTGACGCAGCACTTACCTACTAGCAAGATTGACATACAGGACCACTGGACCAGACTCTGACGATAAGTATCTATTTGAATATCTTATATTGCGGTCCAATATAATGTATATACGCAACGCTTAAGATAATTATCTAATGTATAATTGCAAAGATTGATATTGTCTTGCGGCTGTGCCTGCATCAACAAACGGGTTCAGTTGAAAGCGTCTTTCTCACTCTTTACTTGGATATAGGATTTCGGGTCAGTGGGTCGTCTAAACGATAACAGGCAGACCTGGAAGGAACTTCTACAGGGCTCCGTCCTCAGTTCCCTTCTTTATAACTTAGATACCGTTGTGCCGTTAGTGCAAATAAGCTTCCGCATAAACAAAAACAATCACATCCATCCTTTAGCTGTACGCCTACGCAATTAGTTTTGTTTGTTGTTGTATAATTGTATTGTATGTCATCGAAAGTCAGATGTCAGATTGATTGACTCAGATTCCTCAATCGTTGACGTTGTGTCATCTGTAACTGCCGTACTCAGAGACGTCACTTAATAATTATCAATCATAACTCTCCACTGGTTTAACCGTTATTTGACATCTAGTGGTTTTGAGAAACAACCGTGATAAGGCGAAGACTCGTCGTCATCAGACGTAAGTTTGATGTCGGAAGACGACAAATAAATTACCTAACTGTAAAATATGAATTTGCTTGTTTCATTTTCGAATATAAATCCATTGAATTACTTTCAAAGTATATAGGTTTTAAGGATTGCATAAATATAAAATAATTATTTTAGATTTTATTAATTTAAGGCGAAAGCATTCGATCCCATCACTATGTTCGATAGTAACTATATTACAATCTTTTTGTTTTTTGTGAAAATTATAGCAAGCAAAAAGGCAGCTGTCAAAATCTAATAACCCAATGGACAGGGTGTAATTTTACTCGATCAACATAATTTGGAATACCTACTGTCAGTCAAAAATATGATAGATTGAGAAAATTTAAATGTTGTTGGGTCAGTGGGTCGGTTTCGGTTAACATGTGTGTTAGGTTATGCGAAATAAAGATAATTTGGATTTATTAATTCATTATAAAATACCCCAAATTTATAGTTTCCTTTGGCAATGTTACAGACATCCGTCTAAATTACTATATCGTGACAACCTTTTAGAATCTGCTGTTGGCTGTCAACAAGGTGACCCCCTTGGGCCAGTGATTTTTAGTCTGGCCATTCATAAAATTATTCGACAGCTAAATTCCAAATTTAACGTTTGGTATCTCGACGATGGAACCTTGGGAGGTAATGTAGACGGTGTTTTAAAAGATTTGAGTTTCATAAAAAAGGAAATGCATTCCATAGGCTTACAACTCAACCTTTCGAAGTGTGAATTATTATACTTATCGGACAATACTGACAGACAATCGACACTTTCCAAATTTAACGCAATAGCCCCAGACATTAAAATTATAGATAAAAGCACTCTTCGTCTCCTTGGGACTCCCATCTTCGAGAATTCCTTTCCCAATTTTATAGAGGAAAAAATACAAAATTTTAATGACATCTCGGAAAGATTACTCCAAATTAACATGCATTCGGCCATCACCATTATTCGGTTCTGTTGTTTCGGCCCTAAATTAAATTATTTCCTACGCGCTTCCCATTTGTGGAAACACAATCACCTTTTAGAAAAAATGGACCAAATTATCCGTCATACTTTAACATCTGTTTTAAATTTGACGGGCCTGTTGGTCTAGTGGTCACTGACCCTGACTGCTAAGCCGGAGGTCGTGGGTTCGATTCCCACCCAGGACAAACTTTGTGTGATGAGCATGTTTGTTTGTTCTGTGTCTGGGTGTTTATCTATAATATGTATGTATTTATAAATTATATAAGTATGTATATCAGTTGTCTGGTTACCATAACACAAGCTCTGCTTAGCTTGGGACCAGATGACCGTGTGTGAGTTGTCCCAAGATATTTATTTATTTATTTATTTATTTTATTTGGCAATGGACGACCGTGTTTGGGCCCAAGCTACTCTACCTATTCGTATGGGGGGCCTCGGCGTGCGTAAAATTTCAAGTATCAGTTTGCCTGCATTTATATCCTCGGTCCACGGCACTGAAAAATTAATCAGGAATGTTTTAGCTCCTACACTGGTTGATTTTGATGTGCCGTGCTTCGCCGAGGCCATGGACGCCTGGAAACTTGCTTGCCCGAGCACTGATTTACCCGACAATCCATCTTCTCAGAGGCGGTGGGATGAGCCGCTCTGCAGGTTAGTACAGAATAATTTACTTTCCACTTCTTCTAATTCTGCTGAGCGAGCGCGTCTGCTGGCTGTGGGTAAATGGGAGTCGGGTCTTTGGCTTCTGGCACTTCCGTCGTCAAACGTAGGTACTATGTTTGACGACACTTCTTTTCGCCTCGCTGCTTCCTTACGTTTAGGAGCATCTTGTTGTTCTCCTCATCGCTGTCGCTGTGGGGAAGCTGTCAACTGCCTCGGACACCACGGCCTATCGTGCAACCGGAGTGCAGGTCGCATAGCGCGGCACGCGAATATAAATGACATCATTCGTCGTGCTCTCGTCGCCGTCGGCGTTCCAGCAGTTTTGGAGCCCAACGGCTTGGCACGCGACGATGGCAAGAGACCGGACGGCATGTCATTATTTCCTTGGAAGTTGGGTAGGCCTTTAGTGTGGGACGCTACGTGCGTCGATACTCTTGCGCCATCCCATCTTCCTAGCTCAGCGTGCTGTGCTGGTGCTGCTGCTGCGGCTGCAGAAAACCTCAAACGGCGAAAGTATAGTCACCTTGGTGATAACCTTATTTTCGAGCCGTTTGGGGTTGAAACCCTCGGGTCGTGGGGTCCGAGTGCTCATCTCCTTTTTAAGGAAATTTCCAAAAGGTTAGTTGACACTTCTCGTGATCCAAGAGCTGGTTTTTACTTTGGGCAGAGGTTAAGCATTGCCATCCAACGGGGCAATGCAGTCAGTCTCTTGGGCACATTCCCAGATGACGGCGATGTGGAGGAATTTTTTGATGCCTTATTAAATTAGTTTATTTTTGGTTGAATAGTTATAGGTTTTTCTTTTTTTAATTGTACGTGTAAATCTTTAAGAAATATATTCATTATTATTATGTGACGTCTCTGGGTGAGGTAGTTAATCTGTCAGTCTTTGGACTCTTTGAAACATTGGCTTTTGAACCGTGATTTGTCATTATCCGTACCCAAAAAATTAGACTGTAATTTTCTCTCGAAAAAGATCTCAAAGATCTAGTAGTCAGGTAGTCACCTGGAAAAAAGCAGTTTTTTTTATTATTCCAAACTTTTCCTTGTATTAAACCTTCGCCGTATCACAGAACGATACAAGTATTTTAAACAATTAAAATTGTTGCTACCAAACATATTAAGTGAACGACTGTTTCAATCACTGCAACACGTCATCAAACTAGTCAATAAAATCCGAAACAGCTCATAAATAACGGTTTATTTAATCAGCTTTGTGTTGCTAATGACGAAGATTTCAATCGATTGCTGTTTCACATGCAAGTGAGCGCGGAGACTAGGCGACTCGTACACTGCACCGCATCACGTAGCGTAGCGCCGCCGCGCAGTAGTGCGTGTTCTTACGTTGCTTGAAAGCATCTCTTTGTATTGAAAACACGCGCGCGTGACTACGTCGCCACGCACCCCGTTGCGTGATGCAGGGCAGTGTGCGAATCGCCTTATGACTGCTTTTGAATTGTGTGCGTTTCGACCGCGCGGCTACGGCGATATTTCGAAAAAAAAACTATTGCAAGATTATGTAATATTTTGTAAAAGCTGATTCCCAAAACCATAAATTTGTCGAAGTTATGGTTATAAAGTTATAAGGGATTGAACGTGGCCGCGCCATTGAAACGCGGAGAACCGCGCGGCCACGGAGATCTTTAAAACTAAGCATAGCAGAGAGCTGAAATTCAGGTAAATAACAGATTGAATTTGTAAAAAAATGTAAAAATACAGAAAAAAATCCTAGGTTTATATTTTAAGAGCTGCAAGACAAAAACCCCATGGCCGCGCCATTGAAACGGTAAATAACACTCTAGCGCCGATATCACACTGAAAATGCATCGCAGACGTCTGAAATTCATTGTAAAATCTAGATTTGAATTTGTCGAAAATGTAAAAAATATGCAAAAAATACCTAGGTTTAGATTTTAGGAGCTGTAAGACTAAAACCCCATGGCCGCGCCATTGAAACGGTGGAAAACACGTTATCGCTGATATCTCGCTGAAAAAGCATCGCAGAGGTCTGAAGTTTTTGTAATACCTAGATTTGAATTTGTCGAAAATGTAAAAAATATACAAAAAATACCTAGGTTTATATTTCAGGGGCAGTAGTGCAGTATCATGTAAAAATAAGTTTTGATTATCTATCGAAGAAAGTAAGTATTAGTGAGTTTTTTTTTATAAACAACACCTATTAATATGTAGAACTACCGATAATATGCAAAACATATTTTTTATTCATAATACAAAGCCTTGCAATGTGTTTTGAATATTTCGATAGGGTGACCATGCCTTGTTGTTTACAGAAAACTTTCCACCTGTTGTAATAGAAATCATGTCCCAAGGATTCTAAATTGAATTAAAATGAAACGAAGAGATACAAAAACATAATAATATATCTTTATTTCTTTAAAAATCACATAAATCACAGATTGTTTACTTGCACTAAGATATAAACTTCTATTAAAATCACAAATCACAGATTGTTTACTTACACTAAGATAAATATTTTTTATTAATTAAGGGGACAATTTTATTGTCGAAATCATGCAAAAAAAAAAATACATTTCATACAAACCAAAACTATAAAATGAGGTAACCACCTCGTATAAAACGTCAATATTTTTGAGATTTCCACCAAGAAATCGAGGGTCAAGAAAAAAAGTGGTTGCATATTCCCACTTAGCGAGCTTATTTCCAATGTAAAGTAAAGTATAATATTACCCTGATTTTTTATATCTTAATCATCATCTATTAGAAATTTCAAAAATATTGACGTTTTATACGAGGTGGTTACCTCATTTCATAGTTTTGGTTTGTGTGAAATGTAATTTTTTTTTGCATGATTTCGACAATAGGGTATTTTACTCTATACGAGAAAAAATCTATAAATATGTTATTGAGACAGTTTAGGCATAAAGCAGTCGGAAAATGTAAGTTTTAGTTCATAAAATAAGAAAACAAATTTTTAAATTCAATTCAAAGTTTTCAGTATTTTTAATCTGTTATAAAACACTGTGAAATAGTAGCGGCCATGTTATTACGCCGTACGGCTGTGTAAACAAAAAATTGTCAACTGTCAGTCAACCAATTGACGTAATATAGGCTTTGTACTTTTATTATTTTCGTAACCAACGTAATTTTTTCATTATTACACCTATTACAAAATATACTTTTAATTATTTTAAAATGATATACAATTATCATATTTAATATGAGCTCATTTGATACTAAACGAACTGACGTCATTTACGCTGAGCAATATGGCGTCTAGTAAGAGGCGTTTTCGTCAAACTACGCGGGAAATTTGAAAATTTAAAATTCAGATGCATTTTTATGGCACTTATCGATTGAATAAAATTTTTGTGTTTTTTTTGGTGGCATATTAGCACTACAGAATTTCATTGAGACACTTTTCAAAAATGGGTGTAATACCCTATTGTCCCCTTATTAATAAAAAAATATTTATCTTAGTGTAAGTAAACAATCTGTGATTTGTGATTTTAATAGAAGTTTATATCTTAGTGTAAGTAAACAATCTGTAATTTATGTGATTTTTAAAGAAATAAAGATATATTATTATGTTTCTGTATCTCTTCTAGTTTCATTTTAATTCAATTTAGAATCCTTGGGACATGATTTCTATTACAACAGGTGGAAAGTTTTCTGTAAACAACAAGGCATGGTCACCCTATCGAAATATTCAAAACACATTGCAAGGCTTTGTATTATGAATGAAATATATGTTTTGCATATTATCGGTAGTTCTACATATTAATAGGTGTTGTTTATAAAAAAAAAACTCACTAATACTTACTTTCTTCGATAGATAATCAAAACTTATTTTTACACGATACCGCACTACTGCCCCTGAAATGTAAACCTAGGTATTTTTTGTATATTTTTTACATTTTCGACAAATTCAAATCTAGGTATTACAAAAAACTTCAGACCTCTGCGATGCTTTTTCAGCGAGATATCAGCGATAACGTGTTTTCCACCGTTTCAATGGCGCGGCCATGGGGTTATAGTCTTACAGCTCCTAAAATCTAAACCTGGGTATTTTATGTATATTTTTTACATTTTCGACAAATTCAAATCTAGATTTTACAATGAATTTCAGACGTCTGCGATGCATTTTCAGTGTGATATCGGCGCTAGGGTGTTATTCACCGTTTCAATGGCGCGGCCATGGGGTTTTTGTCTTGCAGCTCCTAAAATATAAACCTAGGATTTTTTTCTGTATTTTTACATTTTTTCTACAAATTCAATCTGTTATTTACCTGAATTTTAGGTCTCTGCTACGCTTAGTTTTAAAGATCTCCGTGGCCGCGCGGTTCTCCGCGTTTCAATGGCGCGGCCACGTTCAAACCCTTATAACTTTTTAACCATAGGTATCTTCGACAAATTTATGGTTTTGGGAATCAACTTTTACAAAATTTTACATAATCTTGGAAAAGTTTATTTTTCGAAATATCGCCGTGGCCGCGCGGTCGAAACGCACACTCTCCACGTAAGGGCTCCAAAATTTCAATTCGCCTCAATAATTAGGTACCAATTATTTAAACAAAGGTATCATTGTATCAATTAGTGTAGTAGCAAATAGGTACCGTATTAGATTTTAGTAATATTTTCAAGCTGATTGGTCATTTTGGGCCAGTGAACGGAAACTGTTTTGGGCAGTCATTCTGAAGCTCACGAATTATTTAAGTCAAAAGCAAAACAATAAAAAAATGGTCTTTTATACCCTTAATTCCGTTCACTACCCAAGTCGTTTGTAACAGGTCCAGCGAAAGTCATCGCCGCCGCACTGTGTGGTGGTTTTTTTTTAATCAATGGCACATGGGAATGCTTCTTCTAGATTAAAAAAAAACGGCTCTGGAAAGCGAAACTCTTAACCTTGGAATGCAATAGACTTATTCCCTTTATCACAAGGCAGAAATGTGAAAACACTTGACTTGATGATTTATTTAAGTCAACAATTTTTTACTTCGTGTTTCTTTTGGAATAAAACGGTATTTCAAAATCAAATCATTTATTTCAATTAGATTAATAAAATCCACTTTTGAACGTCATTTACAAGAAAAAGAATTGAATCTAGTGTGTGTCGTTTTTGTATGGAGAAGAAAGGGAAAGACTGACGCCTATTATAACATTAAAAATATTTTATAATAATTATGTTATGTAGTACAGATGCATTAATTGAGTAATTACATACACATACATTACAGTAAACACAAAAATCCTAAAATAAAAACATTGTAGGTACTATAATAGATACAAAGTACTTGATAAATTCATTAACTATCTTTTTAGATACTCACATATTTTATGATATTTACAATAAAGTAAAAATGAAATCATTTATTTCAATTAGACCATTAAAAGGCACTTTTTAACATCATATAAGAAAAATTAAATCTAGATGCCCCTTCCAAAAGGTAGTTTCGTATGGAGAAGAATGGGCAAGAAACTCCACACCTACTTACTCTATTAAAATAATTGATAAAAACTATATTGTGTGACCATAGACAACCATTCCAAACTTTTCAAGACTATGAATCATACGTGTGCTGGGCTGTAGGTAATCGCCGACTGTCGAAAAAAAAATTACTAGCTTTTGCCCGCGACTTAGTCCGCTTGGGAGTCAACATTTACTCTTCATCATCATGTCAATCTTGAGACGCCAACTGCTGGGCATACGTCTCCCCCAAGGGTGGTTCAGCCGTAATCGGTGTTATGGTACTCAGAAGGACGCTGCTGCCCATCCTCTGGTCAATATCCCTCTGTCGCCTTCTACGACACCCACGGGTAGAAATGGGGCAACAGTTACTGGCCCTCCGCAATTGTGGAACAGATGCCAACACATGAAGCTACAACGATCTGTCAAATTTCTTTGATAGATTTTCAACTGTATCACAAAATATTCAATTGGGAACTCAGTACATACTTCCAATGATTACCTTTTATAAATAAATAAATATCTTCATATACCAAGAACACTTTAACCCATTCAATGCTTGCCAACCAATTCATGGATGTACACTGTTTACACTTTCCTACATGTATGGCTATTATCACCATAGTACCCATAAATATGATAGACTTTTATCATGGGACCAACAAGCCCGCAACATTATTCCCAACTCCTGTAAGCCAGAATCAACAGTGGCGACCACCACAAAATCGCCGAAGCAATAAAACTCGACGAGTCCCAGAGAAACGATTTAACTATCTGGGATCCCACAACGAAATTAACCAGAAAAGAACAGCGGATGAGTAAGAAATAAAATATATTTTCCACTTCCCTCAATATATCAAACAGGAGGCAGAACAGAACTAGGCCAATAGGCACAAAGGGACGTTTACAACTGGAAGAAGCCCAGCTGCCAACAGTTGTCCAGTTGTCATGGGTCCAATCAACAGTAAATTATCGAAAATATGGCCTACAGGTAGTTGTTCCGCACCCACGGTACAAGAGAAATTCCTTTTTTATTTATTCAAGAAAAATTATACAAAAGGAAAATACATATCTTCTGCCAAACTGCTGTACAGTTTTTCGGCATTGTTCTCGTGGATACAGTTTTGTGATATCCAAGTACTTATTGACTACTTTAGACTATCCACACATGGACGCAAAGTCGAAGTCAAAAATAAAAATGGTACACACACTAAACATCGAATTATGGGCTCAGGTCGTCTTGCCCACCAGGCTGGTATGAGAGACGCATACACACAGTCCATTACCACACCCTAGTGTGTGTTTAAAGAAAGAAAGATCGTCATCGGAAAAATAATTTTGATCAGGGAACCGTTGCATTTTTGTGTAGATCAGCTGATTTGTTACTCGATATTTCATGTTTGGTCCCATTGTAATATATTAACATTACACAACTAGCCTAGCCTTTTCCCACTATATTGGGGCCGGCTTCCAGTCTTACCGAATGCAGCTGAGTACCAGTGTTTTACATGGAGCGACTGCCTATCGAACCTCCACAACCCAGTTACTGGGTAACACGATACCCCTTGGTAAGACTGGTTCTCAGTCTTTCTGGGTTCTGACTACCCATAACGACTGCCAAAGATCTACAAATGACAGCCGGGACCAACGATTTAACGTGCTTTCCGAGGCACGGAAAGAACAAGAGTTCTTTCCGTGCCTCGGATACAGATATGAATGGGATGGTCACCCATTCACAGACCGACCGCGGCTAGCGTAGCTTAACCTTTGACCGATCGATCTGTTCGGCTTTAACTTAGCCACGAGCTCCTCTCACACTAACTAGCTCTCACTTGGCGTAAAAACGTTGGCACCTTTATAAACTCAGCCTACCACTTACGTCTGTTTGAAAGCACGCATCTCAAATATTGCTGAACGGATTTTGTTCGAGTACTTAGTAACCCTTGGGAGGATTTTGTATAATATAACTTTATAATAATAACTTTATTTGCATCAGAAAAGTACAACTAAATAATTAGGTATTTGTAACATTTGGTAGGTAGACATTACATACGTAAACAAATAGATTCTTGCACTTAAATACTAACCAATAATGTGATAGGTATCATATTTCTCACCTTTCTTAGGTTTTTTATATGTTGTTCGTTAAGTATTTACGTCACACGATAATTATTTAGTACATATTCAAGCAGTAATCACTGATCTTACAAAAGTGGCGGATTTTTTTAAAGACATAAATCATTTTTCCGGCTGTATCTATTGAGATCATAATGTGTTCATTCCAATTTAAGTCTTGATCTACAATTAGCTTATCTACCATCTGCACGAAGATAAATATCTTCGCCTAGGATAAAAACATCGTATATTATGCGTGAGCATTTATCATCACGGTCCATTCCATCCATTTTCATTCGTCCGAGGTTTGGGCTGCAATCCAGTCTCGACTGTAATGACAAACTAACCTCACTAGTATCATAATGTACTGCCTATTATCAATACTAATATTATAAATGTGAAAGCAAGTTTATTACGCTTTCCCGGCTTAACTAGTGGACCGATTTTCATGAAATTTGTTACAGACAGCTTGAAGCCCAAGAAAGGCTATAGGCCTATTAGGCTTTTTGATCCGCGACTTCGTCTGTATCCGCGGTAGAGATGGGCGGGTGGGTAAAAATTGGAAGGAAAGGGTAAAATTGGTTAAAATGAAAAAATAACCATTTTTACCGGGTGTTCGTAAAAAATACCGGGTAAAAAATGAAAACTGTCATTATATTATTTCATTGGCTTCGTCATTAACACTACGATCTACCATGTTATTTTCACATTGACCATTGAAGATAAAATATTGATTTCAAATAAAACGAAGTATAATCTCCCTTTTAAATCTTGAATCAACATTAATTTTTAAATAAAATAAACTATTTAGAACCAATATTAAGTACTGTACTGAGTGCACTACCTTAAAATTATACAGATAAGTCTAGTAACATATAATAATAATAATAATAAACGTTTAATTCAGACTATGAGTCCATAACTGGTTAGTAATACAAAAATACCTTACAAACTAGTGGTCATATACTAGTGTTATATACATATAACGTGAAAGCATTTCAAAACAAGTATGTAAATGATGAACAATTAAGTAGGTACGTACTAAATACAATAATTACAATGCAACCTACACAGTAGTAATATACAGTAAGTAATAATCATCAAAAAATATTAAAATTGCATAATTGGTTTTGATCCTAATATATTATACAATATAATATGGATTAAAATTGACTTACCTTATTTTATAGTATAATAATATGAACAAAACTTCGCACAATTCCGTTGAAAAAAACTGAATGTAAATCGTAAAACTATGACTAAACGTAGGTGCGTACGGATTAGAGGCAGCCTCGCCTGAGGCACGCACGGCTCCCCCTGTTGCCTCAAGTGCGTACGCCCCTCCGACCGACAACTGACGGCTCGCGCCGCGGCAGAATCGCGCGAGGCACGCCTCGGGCTGAGGCGCGTACGCACTTGAGGCAACTATTGAAAATTACAATAAGTAGTGTAAATAAAATTGATTTTAATTTTTCCCCGGTATAAATTAAAAATAGGTAGGTAAAAATGGGTATAAATGGGTATTTTCCCGAAGTCTGGGTTTTTACCGGGTATATGCCCATCGGTAACCGAACAGCCGATTCAGGCAGACGAAGTCACGGTCTAAAAGCTAGTTATAATATAAATATCAACTTCATTAAAAAGTATTGTCTTAAAAGTAATAAAATAATGCTATTTATTTACATAAAATAACTACTTTGAAGATATGTCAGTCAATTCCTTTTAAAATTTAGTTTCAATTTAACTACGCTAGTAACAGCGGGATGCATCAAACGAAACGTTTTATAAATTCGTAAGACGTATTGCTTGCCTAGAATCGCTAGAATATGTCTATTCTGTTACAATCTCCCTCGGTGAACTCCTAGGTGAAGTGAGCTGTTATACGTCCGTCTGCTTTGTCAATCCCTAGCATCGGGACGGATGATAGCTCACTTCACCTAGGTGTTCACCGAGGGAGATTGTAACAGAATAGCACTGCAGGTGTAAAACTGTTAATTTTGTTACTTGAACAGTCTTTATGACGTAGCGTGAACATTTTGACACATCGTGACGTTAACATATTGTTAGTCAAATTTATTTATTTATTTATACTTCTTGCACAAAGGTACAAAGGCGGACTTAATGCCTTAAGCATTTTCTACCAGTCATTTATTTCAATTAAACCATTAATAGGCACTTTTTAACGTCTTATAAGAACAATCGAATCTAGTTTCCCGTTTCAAAATGTAGTGTCGTATGGAAAGGAAAAAGCAAGAAACTCAATACTTACTCTTTTAAAATAATTGTTTACAATTTTTGTATAAATCCAGGAATTATATAATTATAGTGAATATGATTTACCTTGCATAAAAATCACTATATTAGAGTATATGCAAAGTATTGAAAGTTGAGAGTTAAAATGTATGTTCATAGATACAAGTGTTCACACCTTATATTTCTAAAAACAAAAAAGAATATGATTGGTTTTAAAGGAGTGTTCATGGAGTTTCTTGCTCGTACTTCTCCATAGAAACGTACTGTTTGGAACGAGCAACTAACTTCAACTTTCTGACTGACAGACTGTGACAATTCGTGTGCGGACACACCATACCACTGGCGGTAACCATACCGCAAACGATTTCCCACCCACCCCCCACCCATTAGGGTCTAAAACTATACCACTGAGAAAATCGTTTGGGTTAGGTTAGGTTAGAATTGTGACCATTACAGAGGCAAGGCGAGGATGCGAAGCGAGTCGTGCCGTGGTAGCGGCCGCCGAGCGCCAGATCCCCTCTATTGTTGGTGAATTATTTGGGTTAGGTGAGTGGTATAGTTGTAGACCCGCCATACTACCAGCGGTATGGCCGGTGGTATGATGGTAGGTAGACCATTCCAAAGGACCTGTAAATGGTTTATTTAAAATAAAATGGTTTTGAGTATGAGTTTGGTGTTTCGTATTGTTTGCAGTTTGATGCAACCCGCCGTTATTATTTTTAAGAATCACTGGTTGTAGTACTTGTAGACTCCTGTAAACGTTTCTTTATAATCAAGTCTTTTTCCTTCAACACTTCTTCAAGGTTCGACCATGTTATTTCCTTCTGTTTCAATTCTATGGCTTTGCTACGTTCTTGGTATTTTTTCGCGAGGTCTTGGGCATATTTTGTCGGTCGATATTGTTTGCTATCGTCAGATGCCTTTGGAGTCTTCGGCGCGGTGTCACTTAATGGGGATTTACAGCTAATAGGCTCTTTCCGTTTAAAAGCGATCGGTCCGAGGTATAACGCTGGCGCTGGAGACTTCCTCTTTGTTGGCTCTTCTAGCCACTTGTTTACCTTATCTATAGATTTCTTTATCTCCGGGTCGATTTTTATTTTTGGTGACGTTTCGAAAGGTTTCGTGCTTGTGGTTGTCGAACATGACGGTAACGTGTTTGTCGAACATGACGGTAACGTCGTCGTATCTTTGGGTGTCGATGTAGTTGGTGGTACGATATCCAACGGTGCTTCGACCTTCACGTTTGAATCACTTTCTATTTTGGTCTCAAAATATTCTGGCTTAATCAACTTCAAGGGTGCTGAGCTGTTTTCAGAGGAAGTGTTCTTTTTGGCATATAGCCGCAACAGTGTGGCTATAGCGACGTTCTTTTGTTTTTTAAGTTCGTACGAGTCGGATTTTGACCCCTCGCTTATTTGGTTCTTTAACGTCGTCACAATATCTTCAGTTTCGTTTTCTTCATCATTTACATTTAAGTCATAATCTTTATTATTACTACTAACTTCGGCTTCCTTTATACTTAAATCTTCATTGACTTCAATAGTCTGTGCAACCACATTTGAGCTAATTTCTTTTTCAATAATATTACTCTTACTAAGAGAATTATTATTCCCACAATTATTTGTACTGGTACTAGACGATGTCAAACCATTTGGTTTAAATTCCGGGACGTTAGGATTTAATTTACTAGCTTTGGTTATAGTTATCACACAATCCTTGGAATTGGCAGGATCGTTGGCACCATCCTCATCACCGCTGTTGAAATCTTGCACCTGAAAGAAAGACGAGGCGTATTATAAGGAAAATTAAATGATAAGTAAACATAGTAAGGTAGTAGAAATACTAGGTTCGATTGGTCCTGAACGAAGATGGAATGTGAGTCTTTTTAGCGTTTCGATGACAGACTTATTCTATATAGTATATTTTTGCGGGCCAGATCTTGGCCACTTTGATCTCGTCGTCTGTGGCAGCCATTCAATCTTCCTGCGTGCAGCTGTTAGGCTCCATGGCAGTAGTAAATGGCCGTACACAACTTGACCCCCTAATAGCATTATCTATAATAAAGGTTAATAAATAACCAAACTTAAATTCTTACAAACAGTTTCGTGAACTTTGTTTAAATGGATACTCCTTTCATGTGATACAGTTTAGTGATGTCATAACTTTTAAGGTCATAAGTGTACTCGAGCGTGTTCGCAAACACAAGTCATTCTTTGCTCGAAGGGACGGCATTGCGACTTGACTGAAGAGTCAGGCGTAGGACCGAAGGGTTTACGTGCTTTCCGAAGCATGGGGGTGTCTAGAACTACTCCTATTTTGCCCTGGTTTCTACCAAGTGTTTTATGACAAAAAAGCTTTTTTTTTTATATTTTAATAGGCTTGCGTTTGACCGCAACTCACCTTATCTTAAGTGATGATGCTGTCTAAGGTGGAGCACGCTTGCCTAGGATGAACCGGTTAACTCGTGCTTTGAAGATACCTAGATTATACTTATCGGGGAACAGAGAGAGCGGGCAGTGAATTTCAGTCTGGCTGTTACAATACATGTGACATCAAAGCGCTTGGTTCGAGACCGTGGAACTTCAACCATATAGCGGTGACGCTTCGCCGTGTCTCTGCTCGTCCGATGATGGAATGGGGATGGGAGAATTAAAGACCGATAGGCTGGCGGTGGTGCGGCGATGTTCAAGGCTCTGGAGTTTAGTCTTAACTAGGGAGTCGTTGTCAATGAGCCTCTTGGCACGTCTATCAATCGATTTTTAAACTAAAGCAAATAACTGACCATTCGTAACAGTTGCTGAATGCCTGCAAGGTCTGGTGTGGCGGCTTCTTCTGCATGTAGAGACTTTCTGCTTACTGCTTCCCCGAAGAGGATGTGCATCTCGTCATCTGTTTTATAATAATTTTGTTCAAGAGAGTTCGTATTACTGGTCCACCACATTACAATCCGATATTTTTGACGTTAATACGTCTTTAAATTTACTGCTATAGTGGGAGGCAATTTATAAAACTGATGACAGCAAAATCAGGGATACTGTTTGGTATTGTAGCTAAGTACATATCTATTGAAATGTTGTCAAGATGATTGAGAGAAACGTTCATTCCGGAGTTAGGTTTATTAATCCCAAAGCATACATGCCAAATTACTTAGTAACAGAATACAAGCTTAGCTTGCGAAACGTGACCTCTGATTGCACAGGCGACAGTCTTAATAAGTATCGGCAAGGCACGTGCCACATGTCGATTCCTGAGTCAATTTCCTTTGCTGCGTTTATTTGCGTAAAAATGCGTTTATTTGTGGCGACATTTAGTTACAAAAAATGTTACTTCTGCCAAACTGTAAAGCAGTTTGTTGGCAGATGTTGCTTCCATATACAATTTTATTTATTTTCGTGTAACTACTTTCTGTTAGTACTTTCCATAAATTATAATTATTCATGAACACTTGAACACTAAAATTTAACAGCAGCAAATGCTGCTGTTAAATTTTAGTGTTCAGTTTAGTTATCCATAATTATAATTTATGGATATTACACAACGATATAACTATTTTAAATTGCGTAATGGTATTCCAATTCACGCCGGCGAGACCGCAAACAACAAACACACTATCATAGATATAGGTTTTGACACAAAGTGTTAAAAGTAAACTATCTCACTTTCTTCTTCTATCTTGTCACAACGGGGTAGTACAACTACTTGAAACCTGTTTACAGTATTACGATTCTTGTTACATTACCGGAACACGTGCCAGTTTCTCGCTTCGCGGAAAATATTGTGCATTGCCTGCAGGTGTGCGGGGAAATTCGAAACTTTGCCTCCGCGGTGCCTAGCGTTGCCATCCGTCCGGATAAAGCCGGACAGCTTTTTGACCTCTTGTCCGGCCAAATTTAGCTGCGTCCGGCCCGTCCGGGTTTTGTTAGGATTTTTATATAATCGTTCAATTCAATCTCTTCAGTCAGTAGCGAACGAGCGAGCGAGACGATATTTGCTGACTCGCAACTAAACGCTTCTTATAAAGTACGTAGCTACATAAGTTTTCTTATTTTTTTTTGCTTAAAAATCCCTTTTTTTAGCGTCCGACTTTGGAATTCAAAAGTCCGGCTTTTAAATATGTGTTTTATTCAATATTCTTGATGTCCGGCTTTGGGACCCAAAAGCCCGGCTTTTTTTAAAGGGTTAGTCCGGCTTTTTGATTTTTAGAAATGGCCACGCTAGCCGTGCCCCACGGTTAATACGGTATTATGTATACATACAGTATGTTTGGTAGATATCGATGCAAAGCCGTAAAGCGGAGCTAGTATAGACTATTTCTAACCATTTGAACCAAACTTGTCTTAGACGAAGTGTGTGTATTTTTTTTTAACAAATTTTATTGATTTTTGATGACAGTTAGTGGCAAATAATGGCCAGTTTGAAAGATAAATCATTTATTTTTTATTTTAATGTATTAAAGTAATATGCAAGAAATCTAATAAAACTTGTCATATTAAGACAATTTTTTTACAGATATTTCAAGTTTTTTTTAAGATGCAAGAAAACTGTTATTTGACGGCATTTAAAAAAATCACGGAGGGTGCTTTTTTTGTCAAACTGGCCGATCCCTTGGCCCGCCCGGTCACTCGACCTTGACTTCCGAAACTAAAGTCATGTGTGTTATGTACTAAAGTTAATTAACACTTTTTAGATTTTGAAGGCGGTTGTCGTTTTTCGTAAAAAAGCTTTTGTATTATTCAAATACGGCGAATATTGCACCAATACGCCATGTGAAGTACCAGCATAAGTTAATGTCCATTGTTTATTTGCGATCACAGAGCACTCGTTGTTCATGTGAAACGTGGTATCGTGTAGATACCAGTGACGTTGTTGTACGGCCGCAGCCGACCACAATAAACCACAATAAAGATAATGGACTCTTTATTTACGAAATACATGTCGTTTCCTGCTCTTGACTATGAAAGCTGAAGGTAAACTGACGGACATAAAAAAATATTAAAATTCAATCTGCAGTTTCGTTTTTTGTTTTTTCTTTAGAGTCCACTTATTAAGCAGTCGAGATTTCTTAATGTTTTATCATTTCAATTACCTAAACGTAAACTATTTCAATACACACAATTGCAACTTATGGCTCCAATGATACCATTCAGAAATTTTTTTTAAGTTGTACCGTGTTGCACTCAAACAATGATTCATGAATAACACTCTTGAAGTAAGAGTAAACTTTTTTTGCCCAATCCTCATGCATGGGGAAACATTCATTGGAAACACTTGAAAATTGTAGCTGTTATTACGAGATAAGCGTGTATTTATTATAACAAAAAGCCGAACTTGAAATGGACACGGAATGGAGCTGAGTAAATTACTTACCACTTATTATTTCACTCTAGAACACAAAGTGATAGGATTTATATGACATCGCCCTGTATTTTTTCTATACAGTCACGAGCAAATACATGTAAACAGTTGGTCTCATTCTGAACTGATAATCTCCTAAACTATTTATTGAAATGTTATGGGGTTCCCAATAGGGTATTTTTGATCTCAAACTACTATAACTTAAGCTTTAACTATAAGTTGAAATAGTTATTTCACGAGAAAATAGCTTTTGAATTTTGCAATCTGTGTACATATTTGTGCTCGTGACTGTACGTAAAATTTTGTACTTAGTAAGTACATACTTATATAATTTTAATTAAGTATGTAGTTAAAAATATCTTGAGAAAGTAAACGAAAGCATTAACTTTTACTAAGTTTCGTGATAACTATTTTTTTTTTCTTAGTTTAATTTTAATTTGATTAATTATATTATTTTTACGATAACTATTTCAAGTATTTACTTCAATTGAAAATATTTGATTTAAGTTACAATGTTTTAAAGCACATAATTAATCTCAAAACTAATTTATGAAAAACTTATTAGCAGCCAAATTCAGTCAAAAAGCCAAAATTTACTTAATGCAATTTCAGCTACTTTCAGTTTCAGCCATAGGAATCTAAACACATCTATGGTTTCCAGTTCAACATGGTCTGCTGGTCGTAAACGCACGAAAAAAAGGCAAAAAGCAATGTATTAACCATTTACACATCTCAACCAAGAGTTAAAAAATACGGGGTACCTCAAGGTAGCGTCCTAGCACGCTACCTCGCGCTACCACGGTACAAATGTAGGAAAAAAGGGTAAAAAAAACTGAAAAAAGAACTTACTTAAAAACTAAATAAAACAAACTAAAAATAGATCAAAACAATATTGAAAATTATCATTTATAAAATCTGGAACTCTATAATAACATTTTTCAATTAGTAGCGAGTTGGGAGCTTTCTTAAATTTTGATAAGGGTATATTTTTTATTACTATCAGCATAAAATATAAAGTATACGCGCCGCAACCTTAGGTACTTTGTGCTATCAGGCTTAGATTATGAAACAAGTATAAAAAATATGCCCCTATGAAAATTTAAGAAAGCTCTCACCTTGCTACTAATTGAAAAATTTTATTATAGTGTTCCAGATTTTATAAATGATAATTTTTAATATTGTTTTAATCTATTTTTAACCGACTTCAAAAAGGAGGAGGTTATCAATTCGAATGTTTTTTTTTATGTATGTTCGGGAATAAGTCTGTCATATATACACGAATTTGCAAAATTCTTTGTTCGAAAGTGGTTTATTCCGAAATGGTCCCATGTAAATTTTACCAAAATTGATCCAGCCCTTTTTGAGAAAATCAACAAAATCCCAAAAAAAATACTTAGACGACGTTTTAGTTTCTTCAATATTTGGAGGACTTAGAATCTCTTTCAAGTGTGTCGCCGTTTCTTAATGGATTTGGATGTTATGGGAATCGCTAAAAAGCGAAAAATATAAAGCTTTTTCAAATAAAAGAAAACCGCCTTCAAAAATTAAAAAAATATATTTTTTTTTAGACTATTCATTATTTTGTACTTTAGCACAGAACACATATTACTTTACTTTCGGAAGTCGGCGGCAATACCACCACCACCGACTTCCGAAAGTAAAGTAATGTGTGTTCTGTGCTAAAGTTATTTATCAGGCAAAGCATAGCGCCAATTATGTTAACCTAATAACAGCTTTATAATACCTATGTCTTACAAATAAAAAAAACTGATTACTGAATACGATCAAAATGTGAAAATGCCGATATTCGCATATGGAGCTGAATATTCGCATATGGAGTTGAATATTCGCATATGGAGTTGAATATTCGCATTTGCATTTGCCTTCGCGAATGTGGGAAATCAGACATTCGTATAGATTCTAGTACATAACTTATGCTGATAAACACGTTACCCTCCTTTTCATCGCGCAGTCGGGTAAAAAGGAACCTAAATGATAAGGACGTTTTATATGTATTTTATGAACGGCTCCCCCGGAAAATTAATTAGATAAACTTAATGGACCTGTCAGGTACAATTTAAACGATAAATATTTTCGTGTTTACTACGCCTATGTGTTACATCGTTTTTACGACATGGTATGGTATAACGGGCTGGACACCAGCCCGCCACTGTCAAATCAATATCTTTTTAAGTCGTAAATTTACGACTTAAGCAGACATTAATGTCTTTTTAAGTCGTAAATTAACGACTTAAAAAGTCATTAACTTCGTTGCGTTGGTCGGTTTGTCGGATTCGGGCGCTAAGGACATGGCAACCAGTGGAATTTAAAGAATGCAGGACCGACACATACATACACACACAACACTATTTAATATGTATGATGCAAACAAAGGGCCAGGGGGCCAAGTCTGCTATTTTTATAATTTCGTCATTCCAACACGATCCCATTGTCATTTTGCTAAAAGTTCGTAATCTGCTAAATTCATAATGGTCGATCTTTGGTCGGTCGAATTAAAAGCAATGACTGCACAATGACGTTCTAATGGTAGGTCACTGATCAAAGGAACTGTCAAAATTTAATTTTTTAATTACAAATAAGTAATTCATGTGTAATTTTGTACGAGATTACCATTCTATATCATTTCTTTTAATGGCGTGTCAGTGGTTGACCAATGGAAAGTCATAATAATAATATGTTGGGACATTTCACACACGGCCATCTGACCCCAAACGACGACGCCATTATATTAGTAGATTACAAAACTTGTCAAAATCAACAATTATGAAATCTATGATAAGGTAGTGTCGCCGAAGATGGCCCGGCTCCTAGGATAGCCCACTTTAAAAAAAATACAGTTATGATTATTCGAAACATTTGAAATTTCGTGGGTTTATGCTATTGGTACTATAGACCATAGTGCAAGTGTGTTTCATTACCGGCGCGTCGCCATTTTGAAGACAGATGGCAGTTTGCTTGTTCATGTCAAGACGATACACGTTTTGTTACCTGCATTATCTAAATCCTTTTGAAAATTAACGAATTTAAAACAAATCTCTTTGCTCTAAAATGTGAAAATTCATATTTAATCTATTTATAAGCGAATTACAGGTGAGTGTTATTATTTTATTTCCTTTTTTTGTATTTTTACGAGATTATACTCAACCCGGGTGTAATTTCCTATCATGGCCCATAATATAATTCCCTTAATGAATGACATCAAAAAAATAAATTTTAGAAAAAAAAACTGATTTATTTTTATTTTTGATAAGTTACTTTCAATATTGATCTCGAAGTTAAATTTTATTTTATTTAGTGGTTTGTTTTTATTTTATAGTTGATTCTCATTTTGATAGATTTAAGATAGCCCACATTAAAATTTTTGGTTGATTTTTTACCTTTTATGAATAATGTTATGGGAAGTATGTGTTTTTATTTCGATGTTTTATGTTAAAAGTGTTTAAGAGTTTATAATGCATATAGTTTCATTATTATTTTTCGGGCCATCTTCAGCGACCAGCTTCCCAAGATAGCCCAATATCAAGTTTCTAAAAAGTGTTTACATTTGTGTTAAAATGCCAAAAGCTGTACTACATTTTTGGATATCTTGTTTCTCAAATAAATATATTACAACTTCCATTATCTTTTTTCTTTACTTTACTTATCTGCAAGATTTTACGAGGTTTTGAAATTAAGCGGGCCTTCATTGGCGCCTGTACCTTAGAACATTCTGACGCTATAGTACAAAGCAGACTTGAGCCCCAGTTCACACGGAGACGTCCGTCTGCGTTTTTACCAATTCACTGAAATGTGTGTACATTTTTGTGCAGTTGTTAAGTTATTTTATTAACTACCTACATAAAAATTTACATGTTCATTAAATACTTAATAGTTTAAAATCCTACGGCAGTAGATACCTACGATAGCGTTTTTTAAACTATTAATTATTTTGTAGTTTTCTGTTAAGGTTATAATTATGTATTTGTACTAATACCTATCTTTCGATTCTATCTTGAAAACCAATCAAGGCAAAGTGCATCTTAAGCTGGCACTTCACTTGGCGTATTTGTGCAAATATTCGCCTAATTTGGATAATACAAAGTATACCCTACGCATATTGAAATTACGTTCATTTTCAACCAACTTCAAAAAGGAGGTTCTCAATACGTCCGGCAAATGATGATGATGGATATGGTACCTATACCTCAGGGGTGGTCCCACATACATTTCGTCGAAATTGATTCAGCACTTTAAAAAAAATCGACAGACAGCATAAAAATATATATGGATGATGTTGTAAGTTTTCCCCCACCTTGTAGGTACATACTTTCAATCTCTGTTTTGACTGTGTTGCCGTTTCTTATTGGATTTAGATGATTAGGAGGTACTAAAAAGCGAAAAATAAAAAGCTTTTTAACAAAAAAGACAACCACCTTCAAAATCTAATCTAGTTATTTATCACTTTTTAGATTTTGAAGGCAGTTGTCTCTTTTGTTAAAAAGCTTTTTATATTATCCAAATAAGGTGAATATTTATAATACAAATACGCCAAGTGAAGTGCCAACATTAAGACAATCCTAAGGCTAAGCGCGCACTACAAATTTTAATCGTTGCGGATACTAATCGCCAATCTGTAAACAATACCAATATTCTAGAGTTCGCGCACTGTGAAAACAATTCGTTTGCGATTTCCGTTTATTTCAATCGGTTTCATTTCGCATTTTTAAAATCGCAACAAATTCATTTCGTAGTTCGCGCTTAGCTTAACAAGCTGAAACATGACTAAGATACGATGTCCCGCTATGGAGTTCCAATGCCTAACTTACAGGTCCATCATCAAATCAATTCTGACCATTACAAATGGGATAAATTTCACTTCATAGATTTTTATACATAGTTTTAAATAAGCAAAGCTAATAAAAGCGTGTTAATATCAATGGTTAAATCGGCGTCAATGACGCTGGGTGATATTGACCCGAGGTGATTTTAAACGGACATAATAATATTATTGTTTTGCGTTGGTCGTATTGTTGGCGACGATTTACGCCGGCGACCTTGAGCGGCCAGAAAATCGTATGCGTCCAAAACTCTCAAAGTTTAGTCGAAAAAATTAAATAAAAGATAGTATTCTTCAACTTAAAAAAGGCGTATACTAAAAGATGGATAATAAAATTGTCTGTAAGATAGTGAAAATTTCGTTAAAATATACATGATAGATTTTGTGTGATTATCAATGTTATGTCCGCGTCAGACACAACTTCACGAGTTCATTAAACTATTTAAAATGAACTTAATCAAAAAAATTCACAAACCTACTAAATGATTAAGAGAATGTTCAATCACGTCAAAATGTGCAGTGTAAATGATTTGAAAAAAATATAATATGTTAAACTAGAACATTCTCTTAATCATATAGAAAGTGAATATTTTTGATTAAGTGTGATTGTCAATGTTTTGTCCGCGTCAGACACAACTTCACGTATTAATTAAACTATATGATATGAATATAATTAAAAATATTCACATACTAAGTGATTAAGAGAATGTTCTAGTTCAACATATATTTTTTTCAAATCATTTACACTGCACATTTTGACGTGATTGTCAGTTTAAAATCTGTAAAAGTCGTTTAATAGCCCCTTATCATATATTTTTTCAAATCATTTACACTACACATTTTGACGTGATTGTCACTTTGTGTAGCTGAAGATACAGCCTCCCTCTTCCTGACCGTTGGTACACTTGAGTTCAGCGCCGCATGTGCAGCAAGGTACAAGTGCGTCAACTCAAAACGGGTCATTATGACCCAGCGTCATCGCTCTTGTAGTAATTATTTTTGAGACGTACTTTTTTCGTCTATTTTGAGTTTGATGATATTTTTTTGTAAAAAATGTCATTGAAAAATAACCCAGACAGAACTTGATTAGTGTTAGAAGAGTCGGAGTTCGACAAAGAAGACTAATGTTAATAGGGGATATTACTGCAATGTTCTGGCACCAGAGTGCAGCACTAGCATAGTCCGTAAACAGTTTATCGACGATATTATTTTATTCTGAGCATAACCTAGAATCCACTTTCAAATGGTCGTAGGACGCCATAATATGGTTAAAGTACAGCTAGCTAAGTAAGATTAATTAAAACTTTGATATATTTTCACAAAATACCTAGTTATTACAATTAATAACATAATATACCTAACAAGAATACGAGGTTATGATTTACGGAATGTGCTAGTGGCGCCCTCTGCGTCCAGTTTCGCGTAATGTTCCCTATGTGTACGAAAATCGCAGAATTGCAGATTTCGTGGGAGAACTACCAAAAACCTTCCAATAGGATTCCAAGAACTCGCAGGAGAGGTCAGGTCCTTAATTCTAAAATGGATAGACAGAATACACATGACTTTAGTTTCGGAAGTCGGTGGCTTTGTTCTGTTTGTTGTTTTGTATTGCCACCGACTTCCGAAACTAAAGTCATGTGTGTTCTGTGCTAAAGTTATTTATCACTTTTTTAGTTTTTTTTTTTTTTGAAGGTGTTTCTCTTTTTTCAATAAAGATTTTATTTTCCACTTTTTTGTGCCTCCCTATCACCCAAATCCATTAAGGAACGGTAACACTGTTAAAACAGAGATTGAAACTCCTCCAAAGATGAAAAGATGAAAGAAACGAAAACGTCTTCTCGGTTTTTGTTGATTGTTTTAAAAATCGCTGAATAAATTTCTGTTTGTTGTTTACTAAATCCTTCTCCAGAATGTAACAAACAGTTTTCTAAAAACCGCATCAAAATCGGTTCAGCCAAACGGGAGATAATCGCGGACAAACATACATACAAACACAGGTCGAACTGAGAAACTCCTTTTTTTTTAAGTCGGTTATTAACATCTCCTACTTGTCATACATGTCCAGATCATTTGATTTTGTATTGCAATAATTGTACACACACAAGAACATCAAGATCATTGTACAATTTAGAAGATTGTTTCCTTATTATTTTTATGATAAGAAGTTTGTATGATCTCTATTTTAGTATGTATAAGATTGTTTAATAAGTTATCTGTCCGTACTCCTAAATACATAGTGTCCCTGCCTGTTAAAACATTAAGATTTCTCTGCTATGTTTAAGTTAAATAATATATTAAGGTACACATGTAAACCTTCCGAAAGAAATTCTCGGAATGGTGGTGAAAACTGCATAAAATCCATTCTGTGGTTTTGAACAACAGACATGACTCTACTTTGCTTTTATTTTATTTATAGTATGAATACCATGGCAAACGGAAGAGGGGTCGTCCTATTAGAAGGTGGGAAGACGATTTAAGGTTGACCTTGGGACCGCTCTGGACAAGAGTGGCAGAGGACAGAAACCAGTGGCGACAGTTGGAGGAGGCCTATGCCAAAAGGCACACGGAAATAAGGGACTTGATATAGAAGAAAAAAAAAAAAAAAAAAAACTAAATGTTCAAATATTTCCCAAATAAAGGCTATATTATTATTATGAATACCAAAATCATCGTTAATTAGGCAATAAGGCAATAAGCAGCTTTGACATTTAACAAAAAGTGTATTCCTATAATTAAAAAAAATTATAACAACATAAACAGTAATGTAAGTAGCGCTTGCAACAATGTAATTTGATACGCATGACTTACTTATAAAAGATGCTTATTGCATAATTATAGTGCTAAAAGACGATCCATATGTCCACCTGACAGAGGGAGACAGCATCATATTATGCTTATTCTTTTTTGTACAGCACTGTCTCTCTCTGACCAGCAGATGGTTTGATTGCCTGTAAAGTGTTTAAGCTGGTTATGACTCAGATTTATGTAACTGATCAAGTTGAAACATGTTGTAACATGACATGATGAAAGTGTTAACTTATCAAAACATTGTCAACTTATTTATAAACTATTTAAGTATGTCTAGTATGATTGCATTGCATCAGCAAAATTCACCAGCCTGATGTCAAGAACACTATTAATTATAACAACAAGGTATTGGAATCAAGCCTCAAGGTTTTAATTTTGTCAAAAACAAAAACCTGCATTTTTACTACTTAGTTTATTTAGTATGTAGCAAATGAATGGGTACTCTTTTACATATAAATTCCTTTTCAAAATTTTTATTAGGTACCTTGCAGACTAGCACCAAAATATTTTTATTTTTAACCAGTGTTATCACCTTTTTCTATAAAAACCCTGTAAATTGTGAATACTCATACCCGTCAATATTATTTATTCACAACAGCACAATAAATGCCAAATAAAAAGGAAAAATTTCATCAAAATTATACAATTCATCTAAATAAACTTAATATATCCTCAAACAACATGGTAATTTTGTTATTATAGCTATGTCAGAAATAGCATTGTAGGTATTGTTCCTGTTTTGTGTTAACATATTATGCATATTTTGTTCTTAATTTACAAAATACCATCATGCAAGTACTCACAACGTCAGTCTGATAGAGCTGTTGTCTTAAGGAAGATGCACTCAGGTGAACCACAAAGGTCAGTGCCCGTTTGGTATGGTAATGAAGAAATTACATGCGGAAATAACAAATATGCATTTACAGAATAATTATATTTGTTATCTGATACTGACCTACAAATTACAAACAAAGTAAGGAAAATTGAATTCCACTGGCTATCATACTGGTTTCACCTTAAATACATTGTTAAAAAAATTAAATAAGGATTGTTTTATAAAACAGTGTTTACCTTCATCTGTAGCAATTATGGGTGGCGGAGCATCTCCCATGAGAAGGTAGCCTTCATCAAGATCATCCTTTTTCCTAAGTCTCTTGCCAGATGCTCTCGCAAGGTCCTTCAGCACCTCTTCCTTCGTAGACCAAGTCTTCACGTAAGCCATACTGAATGCACTGTAAAACACAAAATAACTTTACTTTTCCGTTAAGTAATTGTGTTTGATTTTCCATTTTGATTATTTCAATGAGATTCGGGCAGAAGGTCGCCAAATATACAATAAGAGTAATCTAAAAAAATGTATGGTAGGAACTGATAAAGTGAAAAATCAGTTATTGGGTCGTCTTAGGGGCAGAGCTTATATATTTAAGTAAAATGTGGAATAAGTATTTGTTGCATTCCAATAGGGAAAATGATTGCCACTTAGTCCCAACAAAATTAAATAAAATCCAATTTTCATGGAATTACCATATGTTTTTCGATTCAATTATTTGCAGTATCAGCACACAGTCACAACCGAGACGCGATCAAGTTCGAAGTTCAGACGATGAACTCCTCACAGGACCGTAGACGTACGAGTCATGTATCCGAACGAGCGAAAACAACGCTGGTAGCCTGGTTCAAATCGTAATGGTAAATGTGTGGAAAAAGAAATCTGCTAAGTGCTGCTGCCATGAGTCCATGACAAACACAATGACATCATGACGTAACTGACAATGACAAGTGACATTAGTGACAATATTAGAATATGTATTTATTCGTCTATGAGTGACAATGACAACGTCTGTTATTCTGTGTTGTCAGTTGTAAAACACAATCTACTACTAAGTTGGAGCTACGGAAAATTGTAAAGGTGCATAATTATAAAACATAACATGTTATAAAACGTTGAAATGAAATATGTTTCAGTAGGTGACTGTGGAGACTGAATGTTATAAAACATGTTATAATAAAAGTGAAAACATTTCGATTAGCTATTCTTATTCCATTTACACGTTTACGGGATGTGCACTGTTAGTTTTACCACAATAATTGATATTTTTTACTCTCCGGTTTGTGAGCATTTCAACCGACCACTTCAAGGCCTGTACCTAGCTACGCCCATGCAGTATAGTAGTATTTTTTCTTATCATAGAAGTCTATTGTTGTTTAGGGCAAAAGCATTGCCGAATTTTCTGATGTTTCAAAAAATCTACCATTTTGGGATGATTTCATAATCGGGAATGCCCCGATTTATATTTTCTGGTAATCAGTCACGTATAGTACGTGACTGCGTGCACGAATAATCATTATAGTAGGGGAGCCCAAGAGGCTCTTCTTCTTTTTCCTGCCCTTATCCCATGTTACTTGGGGTCGGCGCAACATGTTTTCTTCTTCCATTCCGTCCTGTCCAACGTCATGCTTTCATTGACTCCCTTTTCATTCATATCATTCTTCACACAATCCATCCATCTTTTCTTTGGCCTTCCTCTCCCTCTCCATCCATCCAAACTAATATTCATAGCGCTTTTGGTCACATGAGTTTCGTCTCGTCTCTTCACATGCCCATACCAAGACAAACGATTCCCTTTCAACTTTTCTGTCACTGGCGCCACTTTCAAACTTCCTCTAATATATTCATTTCTCACCTTATCCATTCTGGTAACTCCACACATCCATCTCAACATTCTCATCTCCGCTACGTGCAATCTTTTTTCATCCATCTTCTTCACGGCCCAACATTCCGATCCATACAGTACGACAGGTCTTGTCACGGACTTGTAGATTTTCCCCTTTAACTTGAGGGGCCAAGAGGCTAAATTGGGATTTACTCGAGCGTCGCTGTGGAGATCTGTGATTTGTACTTAACTTTAATTTATGTTATATAGATCCATTTAGTTTTCATCTACTCTTGTACTTTTTACTTCGTACGCCATATTCTATGGATCCATTTAGTTTTCATCTACTCTTGTACTTTTTACTTTTTACTTCGTATAAAAAATTTGTTGCATATCTCGGTTGTCAATCTAGTTCAATACTCAATTATTTATTGCATTCCACAATGTATTTGCTTAGGTGGTAAGTTGGTAAACATTTGTAGTAACAATCGTGGACCCTGTCGGGCACAGCAAAACATAGATTTGAAGGACTACTAAATTTATACATGCAAACTAATACTTAATCTAATTATAATTTAAGGTAACATTTTATTAATTATTAATTACATCGATAATTTTATTCATTATTAATTTAATTAAAAAAGAAATATTATTCATTAAAATTATTCTGTCAGTTCTATGGATTTGTCAATGAAATATTCATTTAAAAAAAAAATATTATTCATTAAAATTATTCTGTCAGTTCTATGGATTTGTCAATTAAATATTCATTTATGCTATAATAACATTTATTTATTAGTATTTTTTTTATTTTTTTTGTAAAAATTGCAATCTTTTTCTCATTTCTGAGTATCTCGGGTAGTTTATTGTATATTTTTATTGACATGACCACTGGACTAGATGAGTGCATTTTTAATCGGGATGTCGGTATGTTTAATCGTGTTTTGTGTCGGAGTGTGTATCTTGTCTGTATGTCTTCTCGTTTAGTGTAAAAATCTTGATGTGTGTGTGCGAATTTACAGATTTCTAGTATGTATATAGAAGGAAGAGTTAGAATATTTAATTTTATGTAATAAAATATAAAATAGTTACCATGAGTTTGCTATTTTAACTATTTAGTTATTGCTAACTTAGCGGTACCCTGCAGCGACATTAAAGCGCCATTTCAACGAACAAATATTTGATAGCTCAACAAAAGATATTATTTTTTACTTTTTAAATAATCGCTTTTATGTTTTGCGTTGGAGGTTTTTTAAATTTTTAATTTAATTTTTTTTAGCAACTTTGTGACTGCTATATCTTTATGTCACGCTCAAATTGTCAGATTATTAAAATGCAAACTTCTCTGCATGTAATTAACTTACCTTGCATTAATCTGACGCGCTCGAGTTTTTCTGATGATCGATTTTTTTTTATTAATCTGATCGGATGTCCTAGACGCTGCATAAAAGGCTCAGGTATGGTGGGAGCACTTCATAAGTCTCAAGGTTGTCCCCCGTTATTCTGCCGCGCTCGAGTAAATCCAAAAATCCCCACTACGGCTCCCCTACTATTATTTCGAAATTATGAAACTAGATGAGATGAGACGGAGAATGAGACAGATTTGGTACCAAAGAAATTTAAATAAAAAAAAATATGACAAAACAACAAGGACTGGAAGAACTTGGGGGAGACCTTTGCCCAGCAGTGGGACAATAAAGGCCAATAAAAAATAATCCGATGGAATAAGATAGACAATCATCTAATAATACCTCATGTCTTACCCGATGCAATTCCGCCTATCTACATACTTTTGTGTAAGTATAACAAGGTCACCAGTAGCTTGCGCTGTGGCCTAAAAGACCTACCACTCCATGCAAAAAAAAACTTTAAAGAAATAGCTGATAAGTCTGAATCGGAATACATTCTTACTATACTACTCTACAACCATATTGGCTCTGCTGAATAGCGACGGGAGTCGCTTGCGCACGATGGCATAAAAGACGTCTACCCTGACCTCCGCAAACATACTGGAGGCACTACAAAATCGGAGCAGCCCCAACAATACCATGTACATGCACTGAGCGACCTCTTTAACTTAGTCACTACAACGCGCAAAACTGTGGGCTTCTATTACTTCTGAGTTCTGACTGCCAATGACCTACGTTTCCTTTCTATGGCAACTTAGTCGTCAAGGCCCTCAGTAACGTAATGTCCGAGGTATTTGAACTGTTGTATCCGCTTCAGTTCAGTACCATTCAACTTAATAATAATAATAATAATAGCCTTTATTCAGACAGAAAATATTTAAAAAACAATTTTAAGTTAACGACCCTACTGAGTCGATGACATCGACATCTCCGTCTGTTTGCCCAACTTTGGCAAAGGCCTCCTCCATTTCTTTCCACTCTACTCGGTTTAGAGCTTTTCTTGTCCATAGTTTCCCTGCTATCGCCTTTAACTCGTCTTCCCACCTTCGAATTGGTCTGCCTCGTTTCCTTTCCTATTTCTAGGGTACTACAAAAACCTGTACTCCAGCTAGAACCAAATGGAAATTACAGAACTAAGCAACGATGATAATGTGCCACCCATACTAGAAGATGAAATACATAAGGCAATCAAAACACAGAAGAACGATAAAGCCCCTGGTCCCGACCAGATCAACAATGAATTGCTTTTAAGCTGCAGAAACTACATTGCACCACTACTAACTTGTATTTTCAATGATATATTGAGTACCGAAATTATTCCGTCACAGTGCATCAACCATCATCCTGCTCCACAAAAAGGGTGACAAGACCGAAATAAATAACTATAGACCAATGGGTCTATAGTTATTAGTTAGTATTAGTAAATATTGGACATTAGACTAATGAGTCTAATGTCCAATATTTATAAAATTTTTGATAAAATAATTTTTGCCCGAATAACAAGAACTCTAGACGAAAACCAGCCTAGGGAACAGGTCGGCTTTAGGGCAGGCTACATATACATACTGTCAGACAAATTATCGAGAAGAACAAGGAGTTTAATGTGTCATTCTATTGCTGTTTTATCGATTACAACAAGGCATTTGATTCAATTGAGCACGAAAATATCTGGTATTGTCTAAAGAACCAAGGAGTTGAACAAAAATACATCAGAATAATAAAAAACGTATTTTCTAATAGTACAGCTAAAATCAAGTTAGAAAAAGAAGGGAAGGAAATAAGAATAAACAGAGGTGTAAGACAAGGGGACCGGTTATCGCCTAAACTATTAACAGCTGTCTTAGAAGAAATCTTCCGGAAATTCAATTGGGATTATTATGGGCTAAATATGTACGGGGAAAGACTATCCCACTTACGGTTCGCTGACGACATTATATTATTCGCCGAAACAAAGGAGCAACTACAAAACATGCTAATAGATCTAGAAAAAGGAAGCCGCAAGGTAGGCCTAACGATGAATGCCTCCAAAACTAAAGCACTAACAAATGCGTCCGAAGACCCCATCATCATAAACGGCGTACCAATTGAGTATGTCAAAGAGTACACTTACTTAGGCCAACAAATTTCAACGACTGATATAATGTCAAAGGAAATAGACACCAGAATTGGGAATGCATGGAAGTGCTACTGGCGACTAAAAGAAATTATAAAGAACAAAGAAATCAAGATGTCTGTCAAATCAAAACTGTACAACACCTGCGTGCTACCAGTTCTAACCTATGGTTGCCAAACCTGGGCCCTCACCATTCAACTTAATCGCAGGTATATTTGACGGACGCCTACCAGTAGCCTTGAAGACCATATACTCACACTTCTTACAATTATATAATAAACCATACTTTTGGTTATATGTTTCACATAAGGCTAGCAAATGTCTCATTGCGCCTACAGTTGGGGTCAACAGCGCCGTGTCGTCCGCGTAATTAAAGTTATTCATACAGTTATTGTCGACCCAGCATCCTACTCCTGTGCTACTGAGCCAAACAGCAGGCAGTAGAGCTTGGGAGACAAAAAATGTCAAATCACTCCAACCTGTACGAGTCAGAGAAGCTATTCGTACATCTAACATATTTTATCATTTTTTTTTTGTACAAGAAATTAAAAATTCGTTGCACCCATGTAGGCACGCCAGGCACGCCATACGACTGTGTATAGTACAGTCAACAGCAAAAGTCAAAATCAAAATCAATGCTAATTTACTACATAACACTAATTTATATAATTTATTAGGTACTAGTTTATTTATTAAAAGTATGTGATTGTCAAACACATACTTTTGAATAATTTCGACTCCACACATAGACAAACTGTACTGACTTGTCTATAGGGTATTTTACTCTATACGAGAAAATATCTATAAATTATATGTTATTGAGACAGTTTAGGCATTAAGCAGTCGGAAAATGTAAATTTTAGTTCATAAAATAACAAAACAATTTTTTAAATTCAATTCAAAGTTTTCAGTATTTTTAATCTGTTATAAAACACCGTGAAATAGTAGCGGCCATGTTATTACGCCGTACGGCTGTGTAAACAAAAAATTGACAACTGTCAGTCAACCGATTGGCGTATTAGGCTTTGTACTTTTATTATTTTCGTAACCAACGTAATTTTTTCATTATTACACCTATTACAAAATATGCTTATAATTATTTTTAAATGATATACAATTATCATATTTAATACGAGCTCATCTGATACAAAACGAACTGACGTCATTAACGCTGAGCAATATGGCGCCCAGTAAGAGGCGTTTTCGTCAATCTACGCGCGAAAAATTATTTAGATGCATTTTTATGGCACTTATCGATTGAATAAAAATTTTGTTTTTTTTTTGGTGGCATTTTAGCACTACAGAATTTCATTAAGACACTTTTCAAAAATGGGTGTAATACCCTATTCTTGCTGTCAATACCGGTAAAACGGGGCTATTCGGGACATATTTTGAGTCACTTTACCAAATATCTTGTTTATTTCACATAAAATACTATGGTGAAAAAATTGTACGGGTGTCGGAGAACTCCTTACTTCTGCAGACATACTTTTGAAGTAGCTACATGTAACAGGAACAGAAAAATAAAAAAATAATGAGGCTGTCCCAAATATCGCATATTTGGGGCTATTATGGACAGCACTGAAAAACCGATATAAAATGCATATTTTGAGACAAAACAGCCACTTTCAACAAGTCTATCGATATTTAGGACAAAGACTGACAAAAACTACATAAAATAATGTTTTTGTTTTAGGGATTGGTAGAATTTTAAGAAGAAATTTTTTTTTTTCAAAAACTAGTCAGGATTTTGCGCTGTGCGAGAAGTTTTGCCGCCTAAATTTTGACGTAAAAAACGGTCTCTGACTCTTTCACCAAAATTTGTTACTAAACTGTTTAATATACTGACATTGACAGTTGACAATTATGACGTTAACTATAAATGTGTTGCTAGAGTTCATAAAACAAATCCTACCAAACAGCAAACGAAAGTTATCAATATTTTTGTACGAAATCCTGGGTTGTCCCAAATACCCCCCCGAAACCCAAATAGCCCCGTTTTACGGTATGTCTATTTCTTCCGTAGACATAGCGTGGTCATGCTACGCGTGCTGACGCGAACTTCGTTCATTAGTATTGAATTTCTGATTTTGATCATCTACTTTTGCTGTTGACTGGTTCCCACGGTAATCGGGCGAATGCCGCCATCTCTCTTGAGCAGGCCACATAAGTTAGCCCCGTACAAAACGTCGATGACGGCCTTATTCAGATTCCTGGAGAGTATAAAGTGCGCAAGGTGCGGACAGGGCGCAGATGGGGCGTCGTCGCGAGTTTTTGAAACATATAGAAAATATGAGGCACGGGTGTGACGCTGGGCGCGAGATTACGCTGGTAGTTGTGTGTGAGTTGTGATATTAGAGTATATTCATCTATGAGTTGTGACACACGCACCGCGCGATTCTCAGCACCCGCGCCCCACCACGCCCGCACCCGCGTTCTCGCCCGCCCCTCGTCCGGTCGCGACTGTGCCCGTCCTTTCTATATGTTTTTACAATAGGGCGCAGACGAGTAAGCGTCGTGTCCGCGGCCTGTCTTTTCTATATGTTTTGCGTCGCGAATCGCGACGCTTCTATACATTTTGTATCAAATGGACGCGGAACAGACATATGACCGCGCCCCGTCCTCGTCTTACTTCTTTTCTGTGTGGCCAGCGCCTAAAGTTAATCAGAGTCGTAAGCTTCTTCAAGAGCAACTCACCAGCTACTTACCCCAGCGTCTGAATAAATAAGGTCCTTTAGGTGTTGAGGAGTCAAGCCGTCGAGGCCGCCGGGCGGAACCTCTGTATATTATATTGCACTCTTTGGGCGGAACCGCTTCGAAAGGAGCATACGGCTGCGACCAACTCGCATAGTAATTATAATATACCTATACAGAAGGACCAACTTTTGAGTACTTGATTTATTTGACACGTTGACACTTGACACTGACAGTTTTTTAGTTTTATTGACACTTTGATTTGACACAAAGAGTATTTTGATTTGACTGACACATTGATTGAGGTTGACAGACAATGACAGATTGACATATTCATGAATGAAATTGTGAGTTGTGATTTGTGATCTTCATCTTTGTTTATTAAGTATTTCTATAGGAGTTTCGCGAAAATCTTATCGGTAACACAAATGGGAGACGAAAAGCAAACTGACGATGTTCAATCGGACTTATCTAATGCGACGGAGAGTTTAAAAATTGAAGGTGACCAAAAAGAGAACGGAGACGCCTCTAAATCGGACAAAGTGAAAAGTAGGATTACTGTTGTATTTTTACAGCCAAGATAATAAACAAACACAGTTATTCCAAAATAATATAATTATTAGCTTATGAAACATACGATGGAAACGTATTATGATTTATGTGTTACAATCGTACAACCAATGCCCTGGGGCCTAGTTATTTAAACGGTTCCTTCGTTTCTTCACATCATACGTCACACAATCCAATCTTTATCTTCATCTACCTCTTCCAGCTTTCCCCTTCATCATCATCTCTAAACTTCTAGTAAACTATTCAATTAGTGAAATGTAATTGCTAATTGTATATGAAGTTTTCAATGCACACATAAAGTTTTAGCAAACCAATAAAACACTAACAACATTATTATCCATTCCAGTTGACATCCTGTTGAAAGCTACAGGGAATGCACCAATTATGAAGAAAAAGAAGTGGGCTGTAGATGCAGAGAAACCAATTGGATGGATTATGGAATTTGTGAAGAAATATCTTAAGTTGGAAGCTGATGAGAAACTGGTAGGATGTAATTTTAACTTTGAATGTATTTTGTAGAAGCAAGAGCAAAGTTGCAAAGGTGTAGGGTCAAGCTTATTTGCTGATATTTAGATACAAAGATCTAACGATATAGATTTATTAAATCCCGTTTTTGTTTTTCCCTAGAATAATTTAAGACAAGAGAGAGATGTTTTTAATTCTAAAATCTAGTGGTCAAAGTCGCAGGCAGAAGTTATTACTTCTATAAATTTCATTAGCATTTTAAAATACATATTTAATTTTGAAACTAAATTGACATAGTAATTTTTAATTTTCAGTTTCTGTACGTGAACCAGACATTTGCCCCATCACCAGATCAGTTAGTGAAGAACTTGTATGAGTGTTTTGGTACTGATGGTAAACTAGTGTTACACTACTGTAAGAGCCAAGCGTGGGGCTGAACTGTGCTTCATTGTGTACTGAACTGAGTTACGGCAAGACAATTTTGAAAGTGAAAGTAAGAAATGTTGACTGTATATTTTAATCATGCAAAAGTTTTTGTCTGTATGTGGTACTTTTTAACGGCTACATAACTGAGCCAATTAGGATGAAAGGTTACTGGGCAAACTGTACAGGTGTGGTCTAGCTTAAATGAATACAGATTTGGGTAATATATTTTTGTGTGTTGAATAAGTGCTTTTAAGTGATTAAATCCATAAAGACTTGTTTTTAGCTTCTAGTCATATAATAATTATCATTCTTTTGCTAAAAACCAATTTATTTTCTATCATAATATTTTATTTATTTCTGTAAACTTGTGACAAATATTAAATTACGCATGTGCATTAATTGCAATTTGTGTAAATGCAAATGCATAGTCTAATATTTGTCAATAGCTCTTGAATTCCAGTGCAATTAACCTTTATATTGATTTAACTGTGATGCCTGTGATGTCGCCCTACTTGGCAACTTACCAAAGGCCTTTGTTGAGTCTTTCCAGGTAGGTATTATTTATATGCGGTGTCTCGCGGTGCGCGTCTAGGTCAACTCGCCACCTCCCGCTAGGCCGGCCTCGGCGACGCCGACCATCTTCAAACACCCGTTGTGTGGAGACATTTGCTTAGTCATTACTGATACTGATTAAAAATAACAGAGTCTAGGTATAATGAATGGACACAGTATTACAATATTAATACTGTGTAATGGATTTGTTTTTTTTTCTTTTGCTGTCCTTTTGCGTGACAAAAATGATACAGCTGTAAAAGGAATATACAGGATGTTTGGTAGATCGATGCAAAGCCGTAAATTGGAGCTAGTATAGACTATTTACAACCATTTGAACCGAACTTGTCTTAGTCGAAGTGTGACAATTTTTTTTTTAGCAAAATTTTAATGTTTTTTGATGACAAAACCCAAAATATTGCAGTTAGTTACTACGGGCCTTACTGGCCGATCCCTTGGCCCGCCCGGTCACCCAACCTGACTCCGCTTGACTTTTACGTGTGGGGTCGGGCCAAGGAACTAGTTTATATGAATGTGGAAATAAACAGGAAAGAAGAATTGATTGAGAGAATTAATTCAGCGTTTGAAACGATAAACCTGGAGATCAAGTTAAAAATAACAAAAACAGAAGTGTTAAGATGGAGCCGTGTTGGTGTTAGAGACCACAGCAAACATTTTGAACACAAACAATGAATGATTTTAATTAAAATTTTCTTTTAAGTAATTCGCCTAAAAAATGTAATTTTCTCCCTCAATTTGGTTTGTAGGTCCTAATTTCAATAATTAGTGAGCTATCCGCGTAGTTGATATCTCGAAAGAAAGAACAATAACCAGACATGTTTTTAAAAATGTTTGCACAGAAAAAGCACAGTCCATGATTTTTTTCATGTGTGTAAAAAAATTGTTTTATCACACAGATCCCCTAAATTATATTTTATTAGATTATTTGCGCATTATGTTAACCAAATAATATAAAAAATAAATGACTTATCGTTCAAATTGGCCATTATTTAACTAACTGCAATATTTTGGGTTTTGTCATCAAAAAACATTAAAACTTTGCTAAAAAAAATTAGTCACACTTCGGCTAAGACAAGTTCGGTTCAAATGGTTGTAAATAGTCTATACTAGCTCCACTTTACGGCTTTGCATCGATCTACCAAACATTCTGTATATTATGTACTACCATTTTCATGAATGTATCAATAAAAATTAACAGCGGAATATATATTAATTTTTTTTGTATAAGAAATTCAAAATATCAGAAACAATAAAATTCATTCATAGAAGGGTTCCAAGGTTTAAACCTAATTGCACTGGACTATTGCACATTAGGTTTAATTCTGGAGAAACAAGTTGTGGTGTGGAGTGGGACCCTAAACCAATTTTACTTACTAAAGCCCGACCGCTTAACTGAGACCGTTTCCGAGTTACAGCGCGGTGCGCGCGGGGTGACAGTTGTTACAAGTTGACGTATCAGTCAATGATATATTATACACTTAGATGCGTTACCCACGCTCAATAATGGCAATATTAAAGCAAGGCAATTGCCGGGGTTTCACTTAGTCAGTGTCGCGGCTATACGTCAGTATCGCTCGTAATTCACACATAACTGACGTAACAAAATATGTATGTTTATCTTTTTCTAACAGCACGCATAGCATGACCACGCTATGTCTACGGAAGAAGACGTACTGACAGCAAGAATAGACAAGTCAGTACAATTTGTCTATTCTTTTTTTTTTTTTTTTTTTTAATCTATTGATAGGCATACGTTCTTCCTGTCAGTATGTCTATTCTTCCGTATACATAGCGTGGTCATGCTACGCGTGCTGGTATACGCTGTATGCTTCTGTCCTTTTCTTCGCACTGTATAATTGTATGTGACTTGTATGTGAGGTATGTAGATATAAAAGTTTGCGACATTTTAAAGCGCACTGATGTTCGTGTATGACGCGTCTATTTGTAATACGTCATTGGTATCAGTGAGCACTCGCACACGTCACCACACCCCTCCCGCACCGCGCAGCTACAGTTAAGCGGTCGGGTTATAATTCGGTTCGGGTTAACCTTTTTCCAGTGTCTGGTAACTTAGTGACCGATACGTAAACCACATTATTGTACCAATTATTAGGATCATTTTATTCTACTACACATGGGATTTCACTGGTTTTGGAGATGTTAAAGAAACAATTCACTCAGCTGATAGGTACCATGCGTTTGAAATTCATTGCGTTTTTGTAAAATCAAAGAGTAATTTGTTAAGAAAATTGGGAAATTGTGATTTACCTTCACTATCTTCAGAACCAGTTGATTCTCAGGTATGTCTCAGAAGAAAAAAATCGTCCTAGGAATTGGAACGATATTATGAGGTTACTAATTAGTCACGCTATATAAATGATGTTGTGAAATACAGAATGATCTAAGTGTGAGATTGCGAAGTTATGCACAGTCGTTGTGGACTCTGAATTCTTTGCATTCCTGTAAAATAGACTGTTGAGGCTTGTTGGAGGTGACACTGGACTTTGAATCTTAGGGCCAGCGCCGACTGGCGGCACGGCACGGCAAGGGATTTTTATGTGACGAAACATAATATACCGTAACGTCATTATATTATAGTTGAAATCTTATAAATCTCGAAAAATGTACATTGTATAGTATTTCATGTTGTAGCTACTACGATAATCATTGAAATTGCAAACAAAATGTCATGACATATGTGTATTATGCTACATTACATAAAAATCCTTTGCCGTGCCATCAATCGGAATACTTGAAAGAATGCTTATCCATGTGCATTTGTAAATTTGTGATATTTTGTAACATAATTAGATGTAAGTGTATGTAATAAAGTTATATTGAACCATTTCTAAGTAGGTACTTTTTTTTTTATTAGCTTTTATAGTTACGGTTGCGTACCCGAAGGGTGTCTAACAGGACCCTATTACTTATGGGGCAGAAGCCAGAGAGGTTGATAACTAGTCTTTCTAAAGGTTATCAGGTTACCCATTAACTGGGCTGTGGAGGTCAGATAGGCAGTCGCTCCATGTAAAACACTGGTATTCTGCTGCATCCGGTTAGACTGAGATAAAGTTTAAAAATTTTTCACACTGAAAGTGCTCGCCTCGCCGCTGCCATTCCGGTGTGAGTCGGCCCTTACTCGTTTAGAACTACATATTTGCTAGTTAACACCTCAGACCAATAAAAAAGTAGTGAACACATTTGTCCACTTAACCCCCGGCTCGCAGCAATAGGGGATATTAGTGCAATGTTCTGGCACCAGAGTGCAGCACTAGCATAGTCCGTAAACAGTTTATCGACGAGTCGTTCAAAGCGTGAAATTCTGCCTTTAATTAAGTTAAAAATTAGGAAGTGTGTTATATTATACAAAAATGTATCAGTGCTGTGTATTTCGATGAAGAAATGAAGGGAATTATTCATTTCCAAAAGAAGAAAATGTTCGAAAACTTTGGGAAGCAGCTAAAAATCACTATAAAATATGTTCAGGTTAAGTATTCAGGTGAGATAGTCGCATTTACAGAATAACGTTCACATTTATCATGTAAGACAACCAAATATTATTTTATTCTGAGCATAACCTAGAATCCACTTTCAAATGGTCATAGGACGCTATAATATGGTAAAAGTACAGTTAGGTAGGTAAGTAAGATTAATTAAAACTTTGATATATTTTCACAAAATACCTAGTTATTACAATTACCTAGATTTACTAGATATACCTAGATTTACGGAATGTGCTAGTGGCCCAGTGGCGGCGTAGGGTAGTTTGGCACCCCGGGCGGATGTGTATTGGGCACCCCTAGTTCCTTAAAATAAAACACCAAATTATACTAAACATGCATACGAGACTTTATTTTACTAAAATATGTAAACATAGGTACTATCAAAATTGAATTTCCTGTCTCTTTTAATTGATAAAATCGAAAGATTGGTTAGTCGCGCCCTTGGCTGGCTCATTGTAGATCTTAAGTCAGTATGATTTTATTAATTTTAACTGTCATAAGCTTGTTTCGCATGCGCCATCTAACCAACGCTAAACTTGGAACAAACTCAAAATAGGGGCTATTTTGAGTTTGTTTGTTTTGAGGCATTTTACATTCATCATCACTTCAGCGTAGTTTTGGTCCAATATTGGACATAAGCCTTCTACATGGCGCGCTATTTTTCCCGGTTCTCTGCCTTCCGCATCCAGCCAGAACCGGCTACCTTCTTCAGGTGATCGGTCCATCGGGCTGGAGGGCGTCCCACGCTGCGTCTACCGATTCGCGGTGTCCACTCTAGGACAAGTCTGCTCCATCGGCCGTCGGTCCTGCAACAGACATGACCAGCCCACTGCCACTTCAGCTTGCTGATTCTGCGAGCAATGTCGGTGACTTTAGTTCTCCGGATTTCCTCGTTGGGAATTCTATCCCTTAGAGAAACTCCAAGCATTGCTCGCTTGTGAGTTCACAAGTTCGCAAGCGGGGCTAGTTAGCCCCGCTGTAAGTGTTCACGTCTCGGCAGCATAAGTCATAACAGCCAGGACGCACTGGTCAAAGACTTTCGTCTTCAGACTCTGCGGTATAGGCGACGAGAAGACTCGACGAAGCTTACCAAATCCTGCCCACCCCAAATGCACCCTCCTATCGGCTTCCTTCGTATTCCTGGACCACTTCGAGCAAGTAGCCATCAACGGTGATCGGCCTTGGCACGACGTGTTGGTTGAACATAACCCCTTCGTTTTGTCCAAGTTCATGCCTAGACCCACTCGTCTTGAGGATTCATTTAGGGAATGCAGCATTTCGCTCACTTCTTCCAGAGATCTGCCACAATAACGATGTCGTCGACAAACCGGAGATGTATGATGTACCTACTTACCGTTTATGTTAATTTTCCACCCAGTCCAGTCCAATGTTTTGAAAACGTCCTCAAGCGCGTTGGTGAAAAGTTTCGGAGATATAACATCACCTTGTTTCACCCCTCTGCGCAGCGGGATTGCTTTCGAGTTTTACTTGGACGGTCATTGTTGCGGCGTTGTAAAGACACCGCAGCACCTCGATATATCGCCATCACAGCAGAGAATCTAGTACGGCCCAGGTTTCGATGGAGTCGAAGGCTTTTTCGTAGACGAATGCCATACACAGCGGCTGATTAGACTCATGGGTTTTTTGTACAATCTACCATACAGCATGGATGTGGACCACGGTGAGGAAGCCTTTACTAAACTCAGCCTGCTCTGGCGGCTGGAACACTTCGAGTCTACCTGCGAGACGATTCGTGATGACTCTTGAGAACAGCTTGTTTACGTGGCTCAGAAGTGATATCGGCCGGTAGTTCTTAAGAAGAGTTGTATCTCCTTTTTTAAAGAAAAATGCCACAACACTTCCGCTCCACGCCTCCGGTGTATTACCACTGTGGATGACGGCATTAAATAGCTTTACTATCTCTCTAAAGACAGGAGCCTCACCTGTTTTAAAAGCTGAGTCGTAATGTCGTCATCGCCCAAAGCTTTGCTGTTTTTAAGCTGTTCCAGAGCCGCACTAATCTCGTTTTGGTCAGCGTCCGGGATATCCTTGGTGAAATGGCGCGTCAATTGGGCCCTTGGATCTTCGGTACCATGGGAAAAGGCCTCACCGCCTGAGATTTGTACAGCTGTCCATAGAAATTTTCAACTTCCACCGAGATCTCTGGTTTAGAGGTGACTGTTCTGCCGTCATTTTACATTGAATCTGAGAAACTCTAATGTAGTCCATTGAACCGCTTCTTGGGCAGAAATGTTGGCGGTTTCCAAATGTATCTCCAAATCTCCAACAGGATGTATTTTTTTTACAGATTTAGAACCATTCCACGATTCCACGACGATTCTTCTGGTGATGTTACCAACATTTTATGCTGAATAACACTAAATGTTACAAGCATAAAATCCATTGCCCCGTAATGATGATGTACAGTACGGTCAACGTAACTTGGCGCGTCTGAAGTTAGCCGATTAGCTGCGCAGTAGACAATTTCGTTCCTAAAAGTTCCAATGCGCAGCCAAACAGCTAACTTCAGACGCGCCAAGTTACGTTGACCGTATTGTAGTTCTTAGTAAAATCTTTCGTGACATTTTAACATTGCTCTCTGCAACTCCTCTGGTAATGCAAGTTCAGTATCTCGGGCCATTTCTCCAGGCATATGCTTTCGAAATCTCCTCTTTCCTCTTTTTCCTTCAATCGGAATGTTTAAATACTCTTTAATACTGTTACGTAGCAAATAGCCCTTTCCACTATTTGGTTGCGTTGACTTCGAAGAACATTTTTTAAGAGCTTTAATTTTTATCACACGCTTTTCCATCGATAGCCCAGATGTTTGTAGGTATATATACTTTTCTGTCTGATTAACTTCTAGGATTTCACACCAAATGAAAGGTAGCATAGAAAACTGAAGTCATAGAATTGATGCTGCTTCTCTTGTTTCGACGTTTTCTTTGGGGTGCTGGGATCACACATCTCTTGGAAAAGAATAGTGGTTTAACAGCGTTGTGATGGGCCATCTTGTCTCTGATAAATCATATAGCGGACACGACTACATTTATATTTCCCACCGATGTGTGGATGATGAAAAGAACGTGTAAACTCTTTCTACAGTTTTGAATAACATTAAACCTTGAAGTAACGCTCCCAAATGAGTACACTCGCTCTCAAATAAATTGGATAAAAGACAAGAAAATAATATGGTTTCGATGCGTTTCAAAATATGATATTAGTAAGGAAGTAGACAAGCGTAGGTTAGTTATTTATTGATATGTCTTAATAGAGCGAGATTTCGTGTGCATACTTTGACTGTTCAAGTAAGTTTTCGTTGTCACCCCTTGCTGCTTGGTACCCGGGGCGGACCGCCCCCTCCGCCCCCCCTTTACGCCGCCACTGCTAGTGGCGCCCTCTGCGCCGAGTTTCGCGTAATGTTCCCTATTACTTTCATTTACAGTTTTGACTTCGCTACGGTTTTATATATACTTAGATAAAATTAAAGAAACAAGTGTTATTCGTAAAACACGTTTATTTACGAAGACAGTCATAATTCGGTAATAATGAATACTTAGTCACAATACTGTTAGCTGAACTGTATGCTTTACTTCCTGTCGCCGCTGCCCTTTACAAACTCCTTACTTGTCGTTCGCGTCGGTAAATTATCTAGGAAAATAAAAATTGAGTTAGTTTGAGTCGTTCACAGACCCTGAGTGTCGCTCGCTATAGGTAGGTACACATATAGCAGCCATCTGTTCAAATTAGCCTAGGCCGATTTTTCTAATCTTCCTAACAACAAAATTTAAAAACTCATACTAATCTTTCTGACCAAACGTCACAAATTCATCAATATCCAATCTTAGATATTTATATATATATTTCAGCCTGGATTTTCCCACTGCTGGGCAAAGACCTCTCCACTCTCCTTCCAACTCTCTCTGTTAAGGGCTAATTGGGGCCAGTCTTTTTCGAAGGAGTCTAGATCATCCCGCCATCTCCGCCTGGGCCTGCTGCGATGTCGCTTGCCATGTAGAGGAACCCATTGGGTTGTACGTTTGGCCCAATGATCGTCTGACATGCGGCAGATGTGTCCAGCCCAATTCCATTTCAGCATGACAGCTTTCCGAGTGACGTCAGTTATTTTTGTAATGGAACGGATGGTGGTATTCCTAACCCGGTCTTGCAGTTTTATACCCAGAATACTCCGTTCCATAGCTTTCTGGCAAACCGAAAGGGTGGACCTCTGTTGATTTGTCAAAGACCATGTTTGTGAACCATATGTGAGGATGGGAAGAATACACACGTCGATGAGCCTTCTCTTAAGGGACAGTGGAAGAGTGCCCTTCATGAGGTCTATCATTGCCCAATAACTCTTCCAGGCATTTTCGGTGCGTCTAGCAACTCAATCTTAGAGCACAGGTTAAATCCTCTTAAGTACCCAATTTAACTAAATGACTATACGACATTCAACCATCTGGTTAAACGTTGCGCACAATGACTTGGCCCTTTAGCTATATAATTGGATGCCGGCGTTCAATGAGCGGCCTAGGCGCCCAATTAGCTGGCTAATTTAATCTGATGGTTTCGACCTTAGATTATGGTTTCGACACATAAGCAGGTTATTCAATGTAAAATTATCAAAGGTTGTATTGAGACACGGACTAGAAAAAAAAGGAAAGAAAGTGAAGCACCCTAAGTAAGCCAGACAGTTTGTACAAACATGCTTCACGCACACATTTACATCATAGTCACGGACTAGAAAAAAAAAAGGATTCCGCAACGAAAGTACCGACTACCGACCGCACCGATCTATGTGTGCGTCTCGGTCCGGCGTACTTTAGGTGCTTCACTTTTGATATGCGTGGCGTGGAGTCCTTCTTTTTTTTTCTAGTCCGTTTATTGAGAATGCCGAACCGGGTAGGCTAATCCGCTTAAGTGTGTCGTGTAGCGACCTTAACACAAGACTCGGTGTCACACTTTCTGGCGGTGGCATGACTTTATACGAACTTTAGTGTAATGTCAAAAATTTATACGAGAAATGTACGTAAATGTTACGCCAAATAAAAAAAGTGTACTATAAAGACATAGGTAGCAGAAAACAATTACCATCGTGTCACCGCCAGGAAGTATTCTTTCTAGCAGGCGTTATGTATTTCAGTAAGTAGTATTCCACTTTTAGACTTTGCTATGGGCCAAGAAAAATGTACGGATTTGGTTGTATCTATTCTCGTAGGTATTTTAATCTATATAATATAACTCGAGCAGTAGTTAAACTCGTTTCTTTGTATATTTTGAAGCCCAAGTGTTATTACACCCTCTGGTTTTGGAGATCGCATTGCCAGTAACCGACAACCGGCACAGATCCAGACTACGAGCTGCTACATATCAATGGTCCGCTTACGAGATCAAACTCATACGCTAAATCTATCTTTTTTAAATTGAGAATAAAAAAAACACGAATATTAAAAAAGAAAACCTATCGCTATTAAACTAAAAAAACGAATACAATATGGCTTCAAAAAGTTTCTCCACATCGCCGTCATCTGGAAATCAGCCCAAGAGACTGGCGGCATTGCCATGTTGGAAAGCAATACCTACTTATCCTATGTCCGAGGTAAAAACTAACTCTTGGGTCACGGGAAGTTTCAACCAACCTTTTGGGATTTTTTTTTTTAAAGTAGATGAGCATTCGGACCCCACATTGCGAACCCACCATACCTACCACAGGCAATACCCCTGGTGGTATGGTGGGTATACCACTCACCTAACCTAACCCAAATGATTCACCAATAATAGAGGGGATCTGGCGCGCGGCGGCCGCTACCGCGGCACAGTTTGTTCTCTCGCTTGCCTTCGCGCGTTTATGGTCACAGTCAAATGATTTTCTCAGTGGTATATTTTTAGACCCACCGTACCACCAGGGGGCCAAGTCTGCTATTTTTATAATTTCGTCATTCCAACACGATCCCATTGTCATTTTGCTAAAAGTTCGTAATCTGCTAAATTCATAATGGTCGATCATTGGTCGGTCGAATTAAAAGCAATGACTGCACAATGACGTTCTAATGGTAGGTCACTGATCAAATGAACTGTCAAAATTTTAGCAGATTACCGCCTAAGTCAGTCATTTAGTACGAGATTACCATTCTATATCATTTCTTTCAATGGCGTGTCAGTGGTTGACCAACGGAAAGGAATGACGCCATTATGTTAGTAGATTAACAAACTTGTCAAAATCAACAATTATGAAATCAATGCTATCATTGATTTCATAATTGTTGATTTTGACACCATTTTGACACTATTGTAATAGCAGACTTGAGGCCCAGGGATATGGCCAACCCCAAATGTATTTTATATCAGTTGATTGCTCATTTCGTCCTGTCATTACCTGGCGGTCTGCAACACTTGCGCCCTCCCGAGGATTGTGCGCTGGGTTTATCCCCGCTTTTCTTACTGTTGTCACTTCGTGCTGTATTGTCGCACGGACAACACGCGACCACGCTACCGCGAGTCGTGTCCATCGCTTGGATTTTTTCTGTCTGGAAACAGAATAAATTCATTATTATTTTATTAACCGACTTCAAAAAAGAGGAGGTTCTCAGTTCGAATGTGTGACTCGAATACATAGATGATGTTTTGGCTTGTGGTTCCCTTCAGCAAAGGTTTTGATAAGGACTTTCAATCTCTGTTTTAACTGTCTTGCCGTTTCGTAATTGATTTTTATGATAAAAAGGTACTAAAACCCGCAAAATAAAAACCTTTATTTACGAAAAAGACCCGCCTTCAACAACTTAAAAGTGATAAATAACTTTAGCACATTATGACTTTAGCTTCGGAAGTCGGTGGCAATACAAAACAACAAAAGCCACCAATTTCCGAAACTAAAGTCATATGTGTTCTGTGCTAAAGGTAGGCATTAATAACATTATATAAATATCACTTCAGTTATTGAAGGCAGTGTTTTTCGAAAAAATAGGTTTTTTGTCTTAATATACAATGGGTTGATTTGGTATTCATTTGCAGAGCAAATGATGTGCAGGACAGTCTAGGCAAGGTGATAGTGAATTGTTGGACACTCACCGAGTTCAAGTTCTATGAACTCTACGGTGTCATTATTTAGCACTGGTTTGCGGTTGTAGTTCTCTCGAGGATAAAAGATTGTAATTATCAAAGTTTACCTTGCTAGGCCCAGACGGGACATAACGTCGGTCTCCGGCAGCCTTGGGTGCTGTTTTCTCAGCTAGAGGTAGCCTCAACTCCTCTTCTAACGTCTTCGGACTTGCTGATGTCTGATTGCCTGTCGGTCGCGGTGCCGAATTTTCAATGTATGTCTGTTAACGAAATAGAACTTATTGAAGCACAATTTTTTTATACGATTGTACCTACTACCTAGCGTAATACACTATGCATACGAAGCGTAACTGCTCTCGCGTGATTCTCCATGTGTGATGCGCTCCTGGTAGTACCTACAGACCTCAGGCACTTACCACTGGATGATGCTGAACGGGCATGTCCCGGTGCGACATGTGCTCCTGGTAATACAGACCTATTATGCTGAACCGGTACACGATACCTCTCCCGCGTGGCCTAGCTCCTGGTGTGACAATCATGTGCTCCTGGTAGTTGTTTAAATAGACGGAAATGCTGACCCGTCAACGCTCCCGTGTGGCCCAACTCCGGTGTGTCATGCGCCCTTAGTAGTTGTAGAAACGATTATGCTAAAACGGCACACGTCACTCACGTCTCCCGCATGACTTAGTTACCGATGTGACATGTGCTCCTGGTATTTGTACAGACGATTATGCTGAACCAGCACACGTCACCGCTCCCACTTGGCCTAGCTCTCGGGATGACATGTGCTCCTGGTAGTTGTGTCTAGACGGTTATGCTGAACCAGCACGTCACCGCTCCCGCGTGGCCTAGCTCCCGGTATGACATGTGCTCCTGGTAATTGTACAGACGATTATGCTGAACCAGCACACGTCACCGCGCCCGCGTGGCTAGCTCCCTGTGTGATATGTGCTCCTGGTAGTACAGACCTCGGGCACTCGCCACACGATGATGCTGCCGGCGGCGCAACTGCTTACGATGAAACGCGCATCCGGACTAAACCGGACGCACGTCACCGCTCCCGCGTGGCCCAGACCCATATGAGTGTATATACCTTCCTGGTACTTCCACAGCTAAACAGAGAAACAAAATTCTTTAAATATGTACACAGAATCTAGTTTCTATACCAATAGCGTACGAAATTAACTGTCTTCGAAGATACGGCGTCTGCCCTTTCGACTTACCTTCACCATTTGGTCGTTTGCTCCCGTAGCAAACAATGCGCCGTTGTGTGAGATATGAAGTCCATTGACAGCGCCAATTTTGCTTGCCTCCAACTGGAAAATATACATACAATATGGGGTGGAAAAGACATATCTCATAGCTGGTAACTACGCATCATCTGTCTAGCCTTTCCTAACTATATTGGGGTCAGTTTCCAGTCTAACCGGATGCAGCTGAATACCAGTATTTACATGGAGCACCTTTCCTATCTGAACCGTCACTACGCATTATCATCATCATATCAGCCTATCGGTGATACGCATACTGGGCATCAAACTCGGTTTTAAGCAATCCAGTTACTGGATAACACGATACTCCTTGGTAAGACTGGTTGTCATGACTTTCTGACTTTTGACTACTCATAACGGAAATTTACGAATGACAGTCAGAAACGACGGCGCGGCTGTTCGTGCTTTTCCGCATTTCTGGTGTGAAAAATTACACTATGGTAGCAAGCAATAGCTGTAACGTCTTCGCCATCATTTCGCTAAGCAAAAAATATGATTAATAGAACGATTTTACGCTATTTACAAAATTCCACATGATACACTATATTTTACAGAAGGCGACGGCCACGTCTATTGGCGATTCCCAGTAGTAGGACCAATCTACTGAGTAAAGCTCCTATAACGCGTACCTTGCGTATAGATCTTTTTACTTGTTCTCTGAGTGAGTTCGCAAAAATCACGATGTACAGAATATGTTACGATAAATAATAAAACTGTATTCCTATGGCCATACTATTGAATTAGGACATTCCTGTAATGATAGTGATGATGAGTTAATAAATAAATACATTTTTGACAAGCAGGTAGTGTCACCTTCCACCCTTACCTCTCTAGCGAGGTTGCCACTGCCAGTCTCCCAGTACGCAACACGTCTGTCAGATCCGCCTGTGAGTAGCTGACAACCATGCGGCTCGAAACATACACACATGAACAGCGTGTTCGCGTACATTACTTGACGACGGCTTAGTGAACTGCGGAATAAAATACAAGACTGAAGAAGGGACCTATCAACGAATCTATGGAAGAGTATGTGTTGTGGGCTTGTTTATATGAGATTACAGGAATTTCATCAAAACTCCTGTGATAGGAAATGTCGCTGAAGGTCACCTAGGGGCCGTCTCCACGATCGAGAGAATCGCGGCGATATTATCGTCGTGCCACGCCGTATTTCTATACACTCTCTTAAAACGTGTCTACACACGGCGACGTTATCGCAGCGATGCGACGAGTGACTGAGTGCGAGCGAAACGTCATCGTATCGCCTTCTATTTAGACACTAGCGACCCGGCCCGGCTTCGCATGGGCCTATAGCCTTCCTCGATAAATGGACTATCTAACATAAAAAGATTTTTTCAATTCGAACCAGTAGATCCTGAGATTAACGCGTTCACCCAAACAAACAAACTCTTCAGATTTATAATATTAGTATAGATTACCCGACGATAGAAGCGTGGAATCGACGCGATTCTCTCGCTCGTGGAGACGGCCCCTTACAGAGTGTCGAAACTGCTAAATCTATACAGCCAATGTTAGGGCAGAACCACTTACCAATTTTGAAAAACCTTTTACCACTACCTAGACGATAGTTTGTTAATATAATATGGCACATCAGGTTTTAGAAAAACACTGTAACACAGGCAAGAAATAGAGACAGGCTTTATCCGTACTTTTTAAAAACTTAATGTGACATAACTGTACCTACATTCTTGTGATAGTGAACGCATACAACTCACATAAGATCCCATATAATGCAGGAACCGTCAGTTCCAGCGCTGACAGCCTCCGTATTGTTAGGCGACACCTGGATGGCAGACACCGGGCTCTTGTGTTCCTTGAGGACCTTCTTAAGGGTCTGCTGTTCAGGCTTTATGTCCCACACGCGGACCTGAAGTGATTACAACTTGGGATAAAATGCACTGGATCATAAGGGTCGAAAAGTGGGAGTCGTACTACAACACGAACTTCAAGTCGTTTGTGGTGCGCGTTTCGACTAGGTAGGTACTCATTATATTGAGAGTTGAGACATTCCTCAAGGAAGAGTTTTGGCCGAAGGGTGTCGTATATCGGCGATTCTGCGGATGGCTATATATATGTCGCCGTTATCTGGTTGAATCTGCTATTTTATTGAATGACTAGCGCGTTCATTGAATGACAACATTCAATTGAATGACTAGGCCGAACGTTGATTGAACAAGCGTCACTCAACGTCCAACTAGTTAGCGGATTGTAACATAGCCCCTTGAACAGAGCGGACGTAAAATCAGAGTACCTAATTGAAATTTAGTTTATTTTTTTCCCACTGCGGCGCCAATAGTCACCAAAACAAATATGGCGTCAAATAGCTCGCACAGATATCACTGTGTTGATATTTTTTTTGATTAAATTTACTTTAAAGTTTGTTACCTATTCGTAATAAAATAGTGGGTTAAAATTTAGTATACGGTAGCACGAATTAAGGGATGGGTGGTGTTGAGGAGGGGAGGGGGAGGGGAGGTCCACCGACCCCCTGGTACCACTCCTATGAAAAGAAAATGCATTTTTTGTAACCTAACCTCAAAACACTAAAGTTGACTAAAAGGCGTAGGGGGAGCCCCTCTTCGCGGGGCTCAAGGGTTTAAAGAAAAATAACCACGGAGGGGATGGCGGGGTCCACGTTCGCTCGCTCACTGGACCCCGCCATCCCCTTCTAACCTAACCTATCCGAGTCGGGGTGCCCCCAGACCCCAGCTCGCTCTTGCATGCATTAATGAAAATGCTAGCGTTATAACGTTCAGTCAAGACGTTGAATGTTACATTAAACAATTTGACGAGTTGTCCTTTAGTCATTCAATTAAATGTCGTTATTCATTGAACGCGCTAGTCATTCAATCAAATAGCAGATTCAACCAGATGACTGCGACATATACATGTTATCGGTCTTTGATATTCGAAATAAATGATTTATTATTTTTTAATATTAAAGCCCCGCTTCTATTTCACGCCAAACAAAAGATATTGGTCCCGGCTACATTTTGACACTGAAAGCCGGGCTGGCCGGATGACTAAAGAGACACTTCAGCAAAACATGAGTAAAACAACAGTCACCTGTCCCTCGCAACCGCCGGAGATGAGCGTCCTGCCATCGCTAGTCATGTCCAGTGCCGAGGTTCCTTTATTATGTGTGTTGAAGATGACGTAGATCAGGCGCCCTGTGAGCGGAGTGAACGCGCGGATGTTGCCGTCGTTCCAGGCTGCGAAACAAATTAAATAGCTCTAAACAATTTAAATCCAGGAGATTGCACTAGGAGTGGCCATCGTCTCCAGCTATGTTATTCTGTAAGAACTCACTCTGGTCTCACGTCTGATTCCGCGGTAAAAACTGTTTTAGTTAAACCTACGCTAGCGCCACTGAGTGATACATAGGTGAAGCGAACTATTATTACTTTTACCTACAATTTTAGCGAATACCAAACACTTTTCACTTCAGGTAATTGAAATCAGAAAACAGATAAGATTCGAATTCGCGGGTGAATTATTACAGAATTGCACTGTAGGTAACGATTGGCGGTAGTCAAGAGTCTCAGCTTGGCAGTACTTGCAAAGACATCTAATGATTCTTCATACAGCAATATGTTGTTAATATGGGAAAGAGCAAGGTACAGTGGTCTGCAGGTCTTAAGGGTCACGGAACTAGCTTGGGGTATAGCAAATAGAGGACGTTGTTGGCGAGGGCAAAATGATTGTTAATGCGGTAGTCCGCTCTTGCTGTAGTCAATACAAGGTGGATCACGTGAAAAAATAATGTAGCAGGTGAAGGTCTTTGTAGTTATGAAGTTAAATAGATTTTCATCCCTTCTATTCGAAAAGTATCGTTTTGTTTCTATAAGCGGGAGCAAAGTAGGTCTTTTCTCCACTAGACTTTTTAGCGGGCAGTAATGAGATTTGAATTTGGAACATAAATCGTTCATTGAAATCGAACGTAAATTGTATAAATTACTGGCTGTAAGTGTTGGCTGTACGGTGCGGTAAGGCGCGATAACTAAAAAACAAAAACAAAAGCGTATCAAATACAAATATACATTTTTAATTGACCTTTTTACATTCATGTCATTTTTTTTATTCAACTTATTCATAATTACATTAAAAAAATGACATGAATGTAAAAAGCTAAAAATATTTTTGCTCTCAAATCATATGACTCGGGAGCAAAAATATTTTTCCCTCAGACGATGTACTTTGAATCCCTCGCTTCGTTCTGGATTTAAAATAGCGCCCTCGCCGTAAAAATATAATTTTGCTCCCTTGTCACACAATCTACTATGTGCCTTATGGCGAACAGGATAAGAGACCTCTATTACCATACCTGACACAATAGACTTGCCATCCCCAGAGAACAGGACAGTGGAACATGTAAAGTTGGGCACCACGATTCGTAGCAGTTCCTGGCAGGTCTCCAGACACCACACTCTGACATCACCTGTTCCAGCTGTGGCGAATACGCCGGACATACCACTGAAATGTGACGGTTATTGTCTCGTCATGGAGTTTCTAGCTCATTCTTCTCCATAGAAACCAACTGTTTAGAACGAGCTACAAGCTTCAAATTTCTGACTGACACCTTGACAATTCAAGAGAAATGAAGAAGAATGAATTAAGAAGAAAGAGAAAAGAGAAAGAATATTATTGCAGTTGTAAATGACTAAATTAGAAATAAATGGTTTTAAGTATAACACATATTCTTTTGACCATGACGTCAAAAAAGCAAAAACGTGCTATCGGCGCTAAGGTACAAATTACGTATAGGTATAGATGCTTCTTGATACTTCTATCAAGAAGCATCTATACCTACATGCCAGTGGAGATCAAAAGGTTAAAGAGATGTAAGTATTACAATTTTTTATTATACATTTGGAGATAAGTTTTATAATATTTTATTAGCAGCCTTTAATTCGAAATTGGCACATTTGATTGGCACCACATTTTTAAAGACTACAGTAGCCATTTGCAGGACCTATTTCAAAAACGGAACGTTGAGTATCTCTCTGCTACTACGTATCACTGTATTCTATTATGAAGCTATGTGAGTAAAAGATAAACTGGCAGTACTCAATAAAACTATTAATCACGAGTTTACTCGTGGTGGTTCTCAGCAGCTGCTGGGCATAGGTCTCCCCCAAGGGGGGGTTCAGCCGTAATCGCCATGCTTGGCATATAGGTTGGCGATCGCAGTAGATAGGTACTCAGAAGGACGCTGCTGCCCATCCTCTAGTCAATAGGTATCCCTCTGTCGCCGTCTACGATACCCACGGGTAGAAATGGAGTGGTGCTATTCGCGATCTGCACCACACGGCTGCATACAAACCTTAAGTATTGGCAATGTTTTTCCACCACGTTTTAGCCGACATAACACTGGAAACAATATCGAAAGATCATTGCATAGCATAAAACGTACTGCGGAAACGCGATATCATTGATGGCGCATCGATGGCAGGTGACGACGAGAGTCACCTCAAACGTGGCGATGTTGACGGCGAAGATCTCGCTGCTGCGAGTCCCGGCCAGTAGCAGCCGTTTGTTGCCCCGTAATGTTGGGGACTCCATCAGCTCAAGGGATGTTATGCATGCTGGTAGTTTGGTTGATTTTAACTAGAAAGAACGAAAATTTCTTACAAATATGTGGGAAAGAATGGGTCTTATGGGAATTCAATGATACTTCAAGGATCAAAGTCATCCTGTCCGGCTGTAACATTTGAATAGGCAGCAGGCCAATCGATTAAAATTGGGTTGTTGACACCATTAACCAATAATTCCAAAATAAAAATAATCTTAAAATACACTTTATTTTAGACCCGAAAACCCGAATAATTTTCCATTAACTGTAAAATTCGATTTTAAGTTGCTTTGAAATCAATTAATAGTTACACTCTGTCCACTGGTTTAATCGGTTTTTGACAGCTGCAACTAGTGAACAATATTTATGTTTTTTGTAAAAACTGATACGCATACTTGTATTATAATGTTTGTAAGAGGTCATAAATAAGATAATCCAACAAGATAAGGCAGTTTAAATATTTATTTTATAACGCATTTTAAAGTTAACTAAAGGTAATCGGGAATAATTACATTATAAGACAGCTGTCAAAAAACCAATAACCCAATGGACAGGGTATAGTCAATTGAGTTTGTAAATAAGTGACGTCACAGGCCGCTATTGTCATCTCTGGGAATCTCATTTTGACAGCTCATAAAAAGTATGTCAATTGATTGGTGGTGTCAAGTACCCAATTGAAATCTAGATTTGTAGGTACTTGGAAATGTGATAGAAAAACCTGCAGAGAAAGCTTATTGAGCAAGGTGTCAATGTTACTCACAGCTTTAAAAAAGGGCATGTTAGGGTCGAGTAGCTTGCCTTTAGGAAAGGATCCTTTCCAATTGATCTCGTCCAGGATATCGATGGTACCATCTCCAGAACCCACAATCAGGCATCCATCATCCATAATGAGGATTGATTCTATTCCTGGAAAACAATGCTTAATATAACCAGTGTTATCTTTTGCTGGAGACACTAAAACCCAGCAGTCACATGCCGAAAAGCGGGTGGAGGCGATTATAAATAAATATGTGGGGACATTTCACACACGGCCATCTGACCCCAAACTAGGCAGACCCTGTACTATGGGTGTCAAACTGCTGTTAAACAAATAAATAAAAAGATACGTATACTTATAGATAAACAACAACCAGACACAAATGCTCATCACAAACATACAACGAATGTTTGCCCTGGGCGGGATTCGAACCCGCGACCCTGTACGTCGGAGAGTAGTCATAATGCAGTCATGACATGATTAACTTTTTTTATAATTTGGAGATAGATCTAGGAGGCCGAAATAAAGGTCAGTTTTGCGATTTTTTTGTGGGAAAACTATTTCAAATTTCGAATTGAGGTTTGAACCAAATGAAGGTATACACATTCAAGAATATGTTCAATTTTTTTTATTAAAAGATATCAAGGATATCACATATTGATCGGTACGGTCGGTAACTCGGTACTTTCGTTACGCGTGGCGCGGAATCCTCTTTTTTCTAGTCCGTGACTATGATGTAAATGTGTGCGTGAGGCATGTTTGTACAAACGGTCTGGCTTACTTTGGGTGCTTCACTTTCGATATGTGTGGCGCGGTCTTTTTTTTCTAGTCCGTGACACAGACGGTTCTCCTTAGCTGTACCCCTCTACCCTCCATAGACAGCTCATAAAAAAATAGGTACTTATGTCAATTGATAAGTGGTGTCAAGTAGGTACCCAATTGTAAATGTGGAAGGCTCTGCTTAGGACGAAAAAGTAATTTTCAATCTTATAAACGTGTTTACAATATGAGATACCTTGACTATAGCAGAGAGACTCTGGTCTCTTTCCCTTCTTCCAAGGTCCGCACTTGGCGAGGCAGCCAAGCAGCGCAGGCTTAAAGTTACCGACCGAAGCCATCGGGTCAGAAGGGTAATTTATTGAAAACTTAATCATGTCACCCGTCCTGGTGGACACAAATATGAATTACTTACTTTGGATTCTTTAAAACTTAGGTAGGTTTTATTGATGATTTTAGATTTCACCAAAAGTATTGAGATAACTCACGTCGTCCCCGCGTATCCGTACGTATCATCTGAATTGACAGCGATGCAACGGACGGTGCGCCGGAGTTTGCCTAGTGCCACATCTACCACATCAAGATTCTTGCTCTCAGCGCGAATGTTCCACACCCTCAAGTTGGCTTGAAATTAATGAATAAGAGATGAACATGCATGGCAAAGGTAGTTACTGTCATCTTAGAATGGCGTGCTCAATGCTTTTAGTTTGAAATATATTGCATTATGATGAATGCAGTTTAGTGCTGACTTTTGGCCCATTACATGTATGATGTAGGGAGGGAGGGAGGGAGGCGAGGGGATAAAGATCCCTGATGTTTAATCATTTCAATCATTCATATATTTTCAGCCTGAATCAATACACATAACTTACAATTACCTAATTATATAAAACTAGAACCAATTAAAAATGTAAATAAAAAAGTAAAATATCAATATAAATAAATAATAACTACTTACAAATAGTAAATTATGAAAATAATTTCTAACTAAGTATAGGTACACAATTAGCCCCGCTAACAACTTTGTTGATGAGATGATGAGCTGTAATGCCTCGGTTTGAGCTATTCTCGTACATTAAATTCCGACAAAATTGAGTACAGTCAACAGCAAAAGTAGATGATCAAAATCAGAAATTCAATACTAATTTACTAACACTCATTGATATAATTTATTACTAGTTTATTTATTAAAAGTATGTGATTGTCACACACATACTTTTGAATCACTTCGACGCCACACAGTTCTGACGCGAACTCCGTTCATTAGTATTGAATTTTTGATTTTGATCATCTACTTTTGCTGTTGACTGTACCTACTATAACATCATCAACATATCAGCCCATTGGCGTCCACTGGGTTGGTTGGCGATTTCTGCGGGGTCTGCCCCAGAAATCGCCAACCAACCCGGTCTTGGAAATACCTGCATCCATCCGCTGCCAGCCACCTTCCCACACTACTTGCCCAAACGCGGTCTCCACTTTAAAGTGTGTCTGTTCCATCTACCGCCTGTCCGTCTGCAGACGTGGCCGGCCCACTTCCACTTCAGCGTGCTGATTCGACCTTCATATAGCTATGCTAATAATACTCACATTCACCCCCCGTAACAAAAGAGTTAACCCTCAAGTTAAGCGCAGTCAGGGTCATGGCATCTCCAGTGGTCAGTTTGGAGGCTGCAGCGGTGCCCGTAGCCGAGGACGCGAAACAGTCCCATAACACCACGCACCCATCGTCGCGACCACCCAATGATATCATGTAGCGCTCGTCTGACGAGAATACCAACGCTTCGACGCGAACCTGATGATGGCAAAATGGGAATAATTAAAAGCATGATTGATTGATTGATTGGTTGATAGGCCTAAAACCGGCTTCCTATTCTCATCATTCAGTCAAATTTAGAAAAAAAATATTGGGGACGATAAAATGTCAAAACAAAAAACAAAGTAATTTATAATGATAACAATTTTATTTTAATAACAACTGAATGGTAATAGTCTAAAAATGCATGCAATTAGGTAGTTCGACACCCTTATGCTGTGCCATTACCTACCCAATAACTCCAAGAGACAAGTTCTCTAAAAACATCATGTGCGTTGAGTACGTGGCAAGTTCTCGCCGGACATTTTATTCACGATTCAGGGATTTTTGTCCTCTGTGGACCAGAGTCCCGCATCTACGCAGAAGTGCCTTTAACAGAATCCTAGCTACCTCTTCGTATTTGCTCATACGAAACAGAAATGACGTGAAGTCAGACTCACGTCATTTCGGTTTCATCGCTACTTTTAATTTTGCACCTTATACGTTTTTGGTCCTAAAGTGTAAAGTCGTTTAGTGTACCTATTTCTATGAAATTACGGAGGTCAGAGCGAATTTCTCATGACATCTATACTAATATATAAAAAGCTGAAGAGTTTGTTTGTTTGTTTGGTTGAACGCGCTAATATCAGGATCTACTGGTTCGAATTGAAAAAATCTGTTTTTGGTGGATAGTGCATTTATCTAGGAAGGCTATAGGCCCGAGCGAAGCCGGGTCGAGTCGCTAGTTAGATAATAAACTGAGTTTTCAGTGACTTTAAGTTGTAGGTACCTACTTACGAACCTGCCAGCTAGAGCCGCGGTTAGGTAGGAAGGTATTGCGAATGAGATTTTGGTTTAGTTTTAATGTCAAAAAAATCACTTGCCTTATGCAACTCATGACTTCCAAGTAGAACCTTCTTCTTAAAGTCCCACACTTTAGCAGAAGCTTTGAATCCAATGTGGTTTATTTGACCAGATCCGACAAAGGTGCCTTTAGGAGATAGGGCGACTGTTGCAACACTGTTGGTGTGGCCACTCAGGAAGTACATCTTCTTGGTCTTCCACTCCTGGATGCAGACCTTATTGCCCATCGGGTAGACAATGTGCTCACTGTCTGGATGGATTTTTAGGCCTCTGATGGCGGATCCTGTTGGGTGGTGTAAAGTTTAAACAAACTTGTTTTATGCACAGAGAGGTGGTAGGAGTTTTAAAAAATTGCAAATATTTTTCACCGTCTTGACGTAAGAGGCAACAGAAAATATAGTTGAAAGGAAAGGTTTTCAGTGCTACAAAGTTCTGTGAAAAGTTTAGTATAACTTTACCACCACAACTTTACTAGCACAAGTAACAAAAACTTCTTACCATCAAATCCAATAATACCATAAGACTCCAAATTCTTCACATCAGTCATCTTACTTACTTAATTCAGTCTTTTCTATTTATTGTCAAATATAGTGTATAATATTTGTATAATAAAATAAGAAATAGAAAATTACTATTGTCAGTTCAGAAGATTGGCGTTTGTTATGTCAGTTGCTAGGTAACGTATAAACAAACTTTTTAGTCTTGTTTACTCTGGCTTTATGATCACGCGCGAATCTAGCCCTCAAAAAAGGTCGTAGACACCATACACTTTTTTGAGGGCAACGGTTGCCTGAAAATCGGCCAAGCGTGAATCGGACTATGGGCTCACGACCATCATTGCATCCCTACAAAGAGACGTTTACAAAATGTATGTCGGTCCGGCCAAGATCTTTTACATTGTAGGTATTTGCGTCGGTCAGTGTAGTGTAGGGCAGGTAGGTAGGGTATGGTAGGTAGGTAGGGTAGGTATGGTAGCTAGGTAGGGTAGCTAGAAAGGGTAGGGTGTAGGTAGGTAAGGTATAGTATGGTATGGTAAATAGGTAGATATGTGTGGTTTTTTATGCATAACATGAAAGATCATGACATATTTGACGACACGGTTGGCGCAGTGGCTGAGCGATCGCCTGCTGCGCAGCGTGTTGCGGGTTCGATTCCCGCCTAGGGTAAATATTTGTGTGATGAGCACTTGTTTGCCTTGTGTCTGGGTGTTGTTTATCAATATATGTATGTATTTAGAATGTATTTGTGTATGTATATCAGCTGTCTGACACCCATAGTACAGGGTCTCCTTAGTTTGGGGTCAGATGGCCCTGTGTGAAATGTCCCCACATATTATATTACCTTAAGTTTCTTTCACGTGAAAATTAGGATTGTGGGCATGCCAAACGTGAATTTTACTAGCGGGGGTCTACCGTTGTGGGCACGGTCCCACAACGGTGGATCCGCGCTAGTAAAGTTTGCCGATATAGAGGCATACGGTCAGTGCAGACAGCATCAATATGCTAAAGCAGCTTTCATTAATTCATGGATAATTAACTGGAATTTAACAAAAATAGAGTTACAAAATTGGGTAACTAATTGTGTGTTAAAATTAGTTTTATGTACTGTTGGCGCAGTGGCTGAGCGAGTGACTCTGCGCTGCGTGTCGCGGGTTCTATTCCCGCAGGGAAAAAACATTTGTATGGCATACAGAAAGTTGTTCTGAGTCCAATTGTTTGTGTCTTCAGTAATTCCAAGTGCCAGGGGCCATAAAAAAAAAACAGAAACTGGTTTAGTGTAAATTGGTGGTTGATTAAATTGAATTCTAAATTGGTCCGGTTTAGAATTCAATTTAGTGTAGAGTGATCACTAGCTAACAGCTTTGGTTCCTAAATAGATTTTCTACAAATTGTATAGTGTAATAAGCCTATACCAAACATTTTCCAAATTATTGTTTACTTCAGGCAAATGATTTTATTTACATCAAAATAAAGTACTAAATACAAATATAACGTGTGACCCAATGGGTCCCTTTACATGGCAAGCGACATCGCGGCAGGCCCAGGCGGCGGGATGATCTAGACTCTTTTGACAAAGACTGGTCTGAAATAGCCCTTAACAGAGAGAAGTGGAAGGAGAGTAGAGAGGCATTTGCCCTGAAGTGGGAAAATACAGGCTGAAAAAAAAATAAAGAAGAAAACTTCAAATACATAAACATTTTATTTCATACACTCAATACATTAGAACTAATTTATCTGAATATTCTAAATATTTTTTTATTATTTTTACTACGGGCTGCTGGATTGTTGACCATTTTTATAATCAAGTTAAGTCTCATTTCCTTCCTAGGCATCTTCTGCGGACTGCCTTTGCTTTACCATCAACCTGTTCCTTGGCTGCCTCAGCAATACGCTTGGTTTCATTTATCATGTACTGTTTTATTACGGACAGGAATTCTGAAAGCTAGAGAAAAAAATATAATTACCTTTACATAGTACAAAACCAAGTCACTCCCGCTGTTTGCACACTTAGATCTATTAGACTATGCAACGGATTCTAATGCAGTTTTCAGCATTCGATGGAAAGATTCAAGAGAAAGGTTTATGCAAATAGTTCGCCTTTACATTGCACCTGTGCGAAGGTGGGGTGTGTCGCTATTTATAAAAATCGTTTCGGATCATTTTTAATAAAAACTTCAGTGGATTCAAAGAAACTTTGAGCAAGTTGGGCCCTTTTAAAAATTGTTCACTTCCTGTACAGCTGTCTACAATGAAAGTAATTTATGGTAGAACTGCATAGGATCATGAATATATAGTGATGCGATACAATAGGTATGTGTATTATTATATGTGTTATATTATTTGTGTTGTGTATAATTGTTAATTTTGTATGCACCTTTGTATATTGTGGTAAGAAAATAAAGCTATTATTATTTTGTATTCTCAGTTTTTTGAACATAGGATACACATGGCCTTATGTATGTAAATAGGATAGATACTCCGCCCCTAAGACGACCCACTGACCGAATATTTTAATATAAGAATATTGTAACAATGATGATTAATATTGGTTTTAACTCAGTAGGTACTATACGGTGTACTCCGAACAGACTAGTAAATGATACCAACCAGCAAGTCATCTTCCTTCTTTCCCAGTTGAACGAAGGCACATTTCATAGCATGGCTCTTGTGTTCAGCCCACGGATCGTCTCCAGCTTCCCAACCATCCAGCTCCTTGCCACAGAGGAAGCATTTGGCGGCATCAGCATCGTCTGCACCCGTTGCTACCGAATAGAATCCGGCCTCCGCCATATTACGTACGTTACACTGATTTTTATCATTAAATGGCCAGTTCTTGAAGGTTTTTATTCTTTCTTCAACTAAAAATAAAGATGGACTTTCTAGTACAGCCTTTGCCATTGTCGTACAGAGATTATTTTGTAGTTTAACTATAACTCGATAGCGTTAAATAATTACGGAACGAAAGCGATTAACAGCGGTTGAAAATGTAGCCAATTCAAATCAAGACAAATTAATTATTATGATCACGTTTAGTTAGCTGTCAATGCTGTCATTGTCATTTCTTTCACCGACCGCCGACTGGCAGTCTGGCACAACGAAACGTTGGAAGACGTTACTGGAAGATATTCTCGATTGTGATTTTATGTTTAAATTATTATTTCGCGAATAGGAATATGACGCGAAACTCGGCTCAGAGGGCGCCACTAGCACATACAATAAGTGTAAACAAACCGCCACCATGGAGCATAACCTCGTATTCTTGCTACATTATGGTAATAACTAGGTATTTTGTGAAAATATATCAAAGTTTTCATTAAGTACTTTAACTGTATTATGGCATCCAACGGCCATTTGAAAGTGGATTCTAGGTTATGCTCAGAATCATATTTGGTTGTCATACATGATAATAGTGAACGTTTTTCTGTAAATACGACTACCTCACCTGAATACTTTCCAATTTAAATGAAATCTTCGGATTTAAAATGTGCTGAACATGTTTTAAAGTGGTTTTAGCTCGAAAGTCTTTACTACGTGTTGCTGCTTCCCCACTTCCCATAGTTTTCGAACATTTTCTTCTTTAGGAAATGAATGATTCCCTTCATTCCTACATCCAGGTACACAGCACTGATGCATTATTGTATTATATAATTCACTTCCCAATTTCGAACTCAATTAAAGGCAGAATTTCACAATTTTCATCACGCTTTGAAACACTCGTCGAAATACTGTTTACGCTAGTGCTGCACTCTGGCGCCAGAAAGGAGTTGTTTCAAAATGTATGGAGCCTGGGCCCGGTCCTTGTACACCATACTTAATAATAGGGAAACACATTTTAAATAGTTCTCAATTGTACAATTAATTTTAAATAGCTTTGTGAGCAGGTAAAACACAAGAAATTGCACTTGAAATTGCAACACACAACAAAAAGCAGTCATGGCGGTAAGCTGTCATTTTGATCGATTAATGACGTTGGACATTTATAATTCTGATTTCCTGCGTCGATTTGTGGATAGCAAGGTAAACAGATGGGAAAGAAACGGCGTTAATTTAAAAAAAAAACGAAAGGGAGTATGCGTGAAGATATAGGTATAAATGGAGCCAACACTTAGAACAAAAGCTTGAAACTAACTGTGGGCTGATGCTCTCTTTCTGAATGCATACATAAGAACGAGACAGTGATATATGTTTTCTTTATCTTATGTACGCATTTAGAAAGAGAGCGTCTGCCCACAGTTGGCTTCACTTAGGTATTTAGAGTGTTGCCTCCACTTTTATCTATAAGCTTCTTGAGATGTATGTTATAAAGTACTCTAGAAACTAGAAACAAAACGAGACGAAAGTGACTGAAGTGAGACTGTTGTGACACTGACAGCTGACAGTTCTCTTTCTATGATCAATGGTCGATCTATGGTTTATAGAGTAGTTAAATCTGTGTGACGCCATGTTGAAAATCCATAAAAATATTGTTAAATTATCAATTTACTACCACAACAATAAACATTTAAATGAATTATCTGTATTTTTCCCGGATTCTACGGATTTTTTCTTTTTTTTGAAGTGGTGTACATACATAGACTGGGCCCAGTATGAAACATGTCCTTTGCAGTATTATCCCATAGTTATATTATGCCGGCTCTTCACATGGCGTATTTGTACAAAAACTCGCCTTACTTGGATAATACAAAGTATACCCCACTGATATTGAAATAAAATCTATTTTGTGTTATCCAAGTAAGGCGAATATTTGCACAAATACGCTATGTGAAGTGGTAGCATTATATTTTACACCTCTCGAATAAAGTTGAATTTAAATTCTGTTAGGCGAGTCTTCTTTTTCCTGCCCTTTTCCCATGTTACTTGGGGTCGGCGCAACATGTTTTCTTCTTCCATTCCGTCCTGTCCAACGTCATGCTTTCATTGACTCCCTTTTCATTCATATCATTCTTCACACAATCCATCCATCTTTTCTTTGGCCTTCCTCTCCCTCTCCATCCATCCAAACTAATATTCATAGCTCTTTTGGTCACATGAGTTTCGTCTCTTCTCTTCACATGCCCATACCAAGACAAACGATTCCCTTTCAACTTTTCTGTCACTGGCGCCACTTTCAAACTTCCTCTAATGTATTCGTTTCTCACCTTATCCATTCTGGTAACTCCACACATCCATCTCAACATTCTCATCTCCGCTACGTGCAATCTTTTTTCATCCATCTTCTTCACGGCCCAACATTCCGATCCATACAGTACGACAGGTCTTATCACGGACTTGTAGATTTTCCCCTTTAACTTGAGGGGCATCCGTGGGTCACAAGTTGTTCCAGTGACCTGTCGCCATTTCATCCATCCTGCGTTGATCCGGTGCGTTACGTCTCGGTCTACATCGCCATCCCCTTGGACCAGCGACCCGAGGTACCGAAAGTCGGAGCAGGTCGGTATGGGCGTTCCGTCTAGAGACATGGGCACAGGACCAGAGAGACCGCCGAAATTGCAAAACAAGTACTCCGTTTTGGTTCTGCTCAATTTCAGGCCAACACTCTCTAGTCTTTGCCACCACACCTCCAATCTGCTCTGGACCTCTAGGCCACTTTCGGCTACCAGCACAATGTCATCGGCGAACAGCATACACCAGGGTGCCTCTTCCTGGATGTCGGACGTCAAAGCGTCCATTATAACCAGAAAGAGGTAAGGGCTGAGAGCCGACGCTGAGCCCGGATGTCCGTGTGGTCCCGGATACAGAATGTGGCCACCCCGTTTCACCCCGTGGGTGTCGTAGAAGTCGACTAAGGGAGCGTGAGACCTAGTGCAGACCATAAAGCACCTTGGGTCAACCGTGTGGTGGCGGGTAAACCATCAGCAACAGCGTTCCCAAGGAGGGTTGGTGTCAGGCAGGCGGCCGACTGTAAAACTTTTGCCAAAACCTTAGCAACATTCTGTTAGACTGTTCTAAAATTCTGTTAGGCGAGTAAAATCGATTAAATTGAATCGAGTCAAACAAGTGGTAATTTTTCGAGTTCTTTTCTTTTTGGAGTGTTGTGTTCCAGTACTAATTACTAATACTAACTGAGTTTTGCGGCTCTCCTCTAGTCCTCCCTCTTTTTATTTATTTCATTTCCATTCCATTCATCAGAGTTGCTCGCTCGTCAGACTTTTTAGATAAGATTTTTGCGGACTTTAGGTTTGTTGGATTTTACCCAATAAAGCTTTGATAAAGTTAATTGTCACTAAAATACATAACGTTTTCTATTAAACGTTGTAACCTCAGTTCATTACCTCTAGTTGATTACCTCTCGACTGAGCGATCAAAAACGAAACCAAGTGCCTAACATTTTACAATCATTTGTTAATTCCATTAATTATCGACTTTCATTTGTTTTCGTTTGGTGTTTAGTGATATTCCGCGAATATTGCGATGATCCGAGCTGTTTTCTAGCATCGTCCAGTCGAGTAAAGTATTTTGGTAAGTATTTTTGCATGTATTAACTATTCTAGGTTTTCGGAAACTAGCCATGCATTAATTTAACTAAATTATTCGTTACTTCACTCCGAAACTAACGGTACTTACTTAAACCTATTAATAAAGTCTTGACGGTGACTAGAATAGGAACTTAGAAAGTCCTTGAAAATACGAGGAGAACTCTCAGATAAAAATATGCATCCCAATTTATTTTTCGACGGAAACGGTAACATTAAAATAGTTATCTTTCTATATGTTGTCAAGAGCACTAATCGAAGACATAACCCCCAAAAACTAAGTTGCATAGCATGACAAAACACATGTCTTTGTGTAATACCTTGCTAAGTAGAGGTAGGTAGGTCTAACAGCTGTCACCATTCCATTCTACTCTCAAATATATATGTACCTGGTTATTTTGTAATTGTACCTTGTTTTTTTTTAAATAGGTGTTATTCTGGAATATAAAACTAAGTGCACATTGTTTAATTTGGCACTAAAATATAGATCGAAATGTTGCAAAACATTTAGGAAACTCCACAGTAATCCTAATTTACATATTTATGTATGTAAAACAGAAGCTAATAAAAAGAAGAATGAAAAGGTCATTTAAAATATAAGAAAAGGCTGAATAAATTGTTGTTACAAGTGCCACTGTTCTGCACTTTCTAAATGTAACTATGTGAAGGCTATCTGATCCCAAACATGTTTTGAGAATTTATATGAGTTTCAAAATTATTTGCTCTTTAAGTACCGCCCCTAAGATGACCCACTGACCAAAAATACTTACCTATTTTTTGTTAATATGATTTCCAATTTGTAGACTAACTATTACACGCTAAGACGTGGAGTTGCGGACACCAGCCCGTCATACTACTACTACCATATCATAACTATATTAAACTCCATTTATTATTGCATTAGAAAAATAATGGCCAAATAATAATGCTTATTATTTTTTACTTTCGAATTTATATTATAAAACAACTGCATTTTAGTGACTTTTTAAGATATAAATGGGAAATAGTTTGCTTTGTAGGTATTTATGGTAAAATAAAGCTTATTACATGCTTACACTAAAATAAAGACAATGTTATAACATCACTTTGATAGTGCTATAACAAATAAGGTATTTCTATTTCCATAACTGTGGCAAAGAAAAATAATAATCTACACTTTAGGGACAATCCCATTTATAAACATTCTTTTTTTTTAATAATGATCATAAATAATAATATGTTGATAAAGCAAGTTTTGAATACATTAATATCTTGAGAAACACAAAACCTTTTTCCTGGTAAAACCAATGGTTAAAACAAAAAGTATAGACTGAGTTAATAAGGCCATTAAAATTATTTAAATGTTTTTTGAGGGAAAATTAATGTTTTAATTCAATTATTTCCTCCTAAAGCTATTTAAAGTGCCCACTCGGGCCATTTCTAGAGTCATGATTCATTGGCAGTTCATTTATTTATAGCTTATCTTGTGCCCAGTTTGTAATTGTCCATACCTATCTAGCTAGCTACCTACCCTGCCTACCATTTAGTAGGTAATATACTAGCAATCACACCAATTACCTCTATAATTTGTTGCATCAAGCTGTTTAGGGTTCCATACCCAAAGGGCGAAAACGGGACCTTATTACTGAGACTCCACTGTCCATCTGTCTGGCTGTCTGTCACCAGGTTGTATCTAGAGATAGCTAGAGAGTTGTAATTTTCACAGATGTTGTATTTCTGTGTTTAGTATTTGTTGTTATAGCAACAACAAATACTAAACACAGAATAAAATAAATATTTAAGGGGGGCTCTCATACATCAAACGTGATTTTTTGCCAGTTTTTTGCTTGATGTCTAATGTTGAATAGATACGGAACCCTTTGTGCGCGAGTCCGACTCGCACTTGGCCAAATTTGTTATAACACATTACAGATGTAAAACTTATTACTTACTGCAGAAAATGATGTTTTATTTTACATTTGTATTTCGTATTTTACTTTTTTATTCTGACTCATGAGGCCTAAAAAGGACAATGCCAGAAACTCTAAAGAACTTTGCCCCACTCAATAAAAGTCATGTGCAATATGTAGCATCTTACTGTTTATTTATTGCTGATAACTACACTTTAGTCTTAGTGACTGTAGAACTTGCGGTTTCCGTTTAAATCTAAAAACAATAATGACATTTATTATACTATAATAACCTTGGATAAATTGTATTTTAGGTAAAATGAATTTTGTGGGTAGGTATTTCGTAATCTGCAAGTTCTAAAGAAAAACAATTTAGTACAGAAAGGTTCTAAATTCATTACAATTATTTTCATTAATTTACTTTCTCTGTACATGTGTTACTTTTTCTGTATATGGGTGGGGCAGGATCTGGCATTGTCATTTGAGAGTACCGTCAAAATGTTATCAGGGATTCCCCGTCGTAAGATTTACAACCAGTAAGCATAATGCTAAATCAAGCTTCAAATTAAATTCAAATCAAGAACATTATTCCTTCATAGTAGCTAGACGCGTACTTATTTACAGAATATCAATTTTAGAACAGAATTTTTGGCGGTTATTATCTGCAATTGCGCATTTGGCGCGCGTTATAGATTCCCTCATCCAACAGACTATTAATTTTATTTCTGTGTTTTCGTTTGGTCTGGGACACTGTGATGACGTGACCGCGTGATGCGTTAACGCACCATATGTTCGCGTTAGTATTTAGCACCACATCAAGTGGTTAATGTCACAATGGTACAGGAGTACGGGTCACGATCCCAAATCTCTCCATGTAACGGCTACTAGAGTTTGCTAATAAGACTACCTTGAACCGTAACACTTACAGCCGTGTAAAATAAAAACCCATAATTGAAACGAATGTGAGAAAAGAAAATTGAAAATGTGGAAAATGTCCAGCACGCTACGGCCACGACTACATGACAGATTTCTATACGTAGGTACCTAATAGGGTATTACACCGATTTTTGAAAAGTGTCTCAATTAAATTCTGTAGTGCTAATATGCCACCAGAAAAAAACACAATTAATATTCAAATTCATAAGAATGCATCTAAATTTTAAATTTTCAAATTTCGCGCGTAGTTTGACGAAAACGCCTCGTAGTGCACGCCATATTGCTCTGCGGAAATGACATCAGTTCGCTGGTTAACAAATGCGCTGATATTATATACCTATGATAATTGAATATAATTGAAAAATAATTAAAATAATATTTTGTTATAATTAAAAAAATATGTTGGTTACGAAAATAATAAAAGTACAAAGCCTTTATACGCCAATCGGTTGACTGACAGTTGTCAATTTTTTGTTTACACAGCCGCACGGCGTAACATGGCGGCTACTATTTCATGGTGTTATAAAACAGATTAAAAAACTGAAAACTTTGAATTGAATTGAAAAATCTATTTTGTTAATTTATGAACTAAAACTAACATTTTCCGACTGCTTTTTGCCTAAACTTTCGTATTCGTAGCATGGCGCCGAGGGTACGTTTATGCTTTTTTTGACGTAGCAGACAAAAGGTTGAGCAATAATACCACTCCATTTTGTCCCACTGCTGCACTGCAGGGCTAAGGCTCTTCTCATTCAGACAGAAGGCATGTTGATCCATATTGATGCATGCTGACTTTTTAGGGTTCCGTACCTCAAAAGGAAAAAACGGAACCCTTATAGGATTACTTTGTTGTCCGTCTGTCTGTCAAGACCCTTTATCTCGGTAACGCGTAGAGGTATCGAGTTGAGAAGCTGTAAAAAATCAAACTTCTAAGTTAAGGCGACGATATACGCCGGCGACCTTGAGCGACCTGCTATGTTATTCTGTAAGAACTCACTCCAGTTCTCACTTCTGATTCCGCAGTGAAAACGGTTTTAGGTATTTTGTAACTCGATAAAAACTACGCTAGCGCTACTGAGTGACAACAAAGGTAAAGCGAACTATTATTACGTTACTATTTTAGCTAATTCCAAATAGTTTTCACTTCAGGTATTTGAAATCGGAAATGAGATATGATTCAAATTCGCGAGTGAATTCTTACAGAATTGCACTGCAGAGAATCGTATGCGCTGCGTCCAAAACTCTCAAAGTTTAGTCGAAAAAATTTAATAAAAGATAGGTAATAAAATTGTCTGTAAGATAGTGAAAGTTTTGTTTAAATATACCTGGTAGATTTCGTGTGATCAATGTTTTGTTCGCGTCAGACACATCAGACAAATCTGATTTACGGCATTCGGTTAAATAACTTTCGTAATTTTAAACAATAAAGATTATAATTCTTAGGTATTATGAAATTCGGAATTTTGAAAATCGGAATATCGAAATTCGGAATATTTGGGCGTTCCCCTTTATAATATTAGTATAGATTAGATTTAATGATTTTTTTATCAGATGAAAAACGTTAATGCACGAAAGTGAATCAAGGCTCAGTCCATCTCAAACACGATCCTTTTTGTTCTTCTGTAATTGAATTTAGCTCCCAAGGGCTTTATCATTCCCTGGGGCCTTCATCCATTCTTCACGGGGAAAGTCTCGAACGAAAGCTACCCATCAGTTCTTGTGAATAGTTCAGATTCAAACATTATCATTGTTGCAATTTGTATTGTCATTGAATACGGTTGCAACTCACAAAACAAGGATCGCGTTGTATTTCATTTTGTATTATGTGAACCGGATCACGTGTGCAACGGCTAAACGCGATACTGTTTACTAATAGCAAAGGCCTGGCCCGTCACGGAAAATGTATCGTCGCAAAATTATTAAAAATACACCAGAACGAAGTAAAAATCTATTACGGCCAAGGTAGCTGTAATGGACGCATGCTCAAACGTGGAAGAAAACAAGAAGAAACATCTATTTTGTAATTAAGATTCTTTTTTAAAACACTTATTGGAATGAGGTGACTGTGCTGTTATTCTCATTTTCGAACAGGTCGTCGTGTTTGCCAAAGTATTTAAACACAATGAAAATTAAACAATTGTGATTATGTAAGTAAATGCGAGAATGACTAGGTAGACAGACACCTTTTCAACTGGAGTATATTGCATATTATTTATGCGAATGGTTTGCTTATCCATAATACAATGAAATATGATTACAACGTATGCAATGACTCACCAATTTGACAGAAATGGCGAAATTAAAAGGCACACCATTAAAAAATTAAATAAGCTTTTACAAGATGATCATAGTCTAGCATAGCTATCACACAGCCGAAAACTTATAGCAGAACACTCATACAAAATACAGTTCAGAATAAGGTCACTTTCTAGAATCAGATAAAATCCTTTCGTGACTTCTGGACTTCTATCGGACGTAAATCAGCGTGTCTGGCGACAACAAGCCTGATTTATTTTATGATCCACCAGGCAAGTTGCGACAAATATCCCAAACGGAACGAGTGCTATGAAAAGGAAATGTTATGACGTTTGTTCTGTAACTCTGAAACTGTCGAACAACTGAAGTTGGATTACTTTCTGCATATTTAGTGATTTTGTTTCTTTTTGGAGTTGATTTTTTTAAGCGTTTTTCTTACAATTACGTTGAAAACTTCTAGGTCTTAGATAGACATTCTTATAGCTGAAAAATTCGGAAGTCGACGTAACCAACTCATTTATGTAACTTATGATCATGATATTATTATCATCGCATCGCATTCTCATAAAGCAAATATTCACGAAGCACTGCCTTTTGTCACAATTTACCGTTTGTTCACTTATGTATGAAAAAAAATATTCAATATCACGGACCACAGATCATGCTACGTCACGAGTTTCTGTAAACTTGAATAACTAGGTTGGTTAAATGTTGACACACGACTGACTTGCTAACACGTCAATATAACAAGAGCTTTTGACAAAAAAAAAAACTAGTAAGGAAATCATGGAAAATCAACTAAAGTTAAGTAAAACAGCGATGAAATGAGATCAAAAGCCGAAAAGAATTAACCCACGCAGTTGCTTGAATCTTACTTGGTTTTCTCAGGCACTTGGTAATAATAGGAGCAATAAGAGGTTCCTTATACGTCCTAATTCCTGTTTACTATTAATTTCAGAACGTTTCGTGTAGGAGGATCATGTTCGGCCTCCAGCCAGGTTAAATGGCGCGGTGGTTTCCGGGATAGCTCGGGATAGGCCTGACGATCGATGCGGCAGCCGCACTGCGGCTCATCTCGGGTTCAACGAGCCTTAACTAGTTTGGAAGTATTCCATTCAGGAATTACTAACGGCCACTTTTAAGCTAACCACTTGTGATTTTTTGTCTTACCAAGGTTTCAAGTTACCTGAATTGAACATTTGAGAAACGGCAATGGATGAACTTCCAATGCAAGATGGTTGTCATTGATTGGAAAAACAAAATCGATAAAAATACAAAATGGGAATAATAAAACCACAACCGAAGTCATCAATGAAGATAACCTAGGGAAACATATATGACATATGGCTAAACAAAAGGTATCAGTCTGGACCACGGTCTGGAGTCAAATAATAAAAACTCCAGTTTGCACCTCACTCTGAAAGTTTTTAAAACGTCCAACTTGAGTCTTGAACCGATCTTAACCTAGTGCAATTCTTTTCCGGAAGTTTCTCGTCCAACTTTCAGAACTAACTGTATCCAACCTATAATGGATTGTTTACAAAGGAATGTGTTCTGTTGTAATCAATCAATTGATGTCAATGATGGGCAATTGACTTTAATTAGCTGTTTCGAAGTCGTCGAGGCCTGATACGCCACGTAGTGATTCACTAGTTGCACCGTAAATTATTTTATTGACCGTTTTAGGGTTCCGATCCTAAAGGGAGAAATGTAACCCATATAAGATCACTTTTTGCCGTCTGTCACCAAGGAAGGGAAATTTTGGCCCAATGTTACATCTTGATAACGTGCACACATATTGCAAGTCGAAAAACATTTTTTGTGCATACCCCTGTACCCCTGCTTGAAACCGGCTTGTTCTAAGCCGGTTTTTTTGTCTACTTTTGCCAAATATCTCGTAAGTAGTCTTAGTCCATTTTTCTGTAATTATTACAATTCATCACGTCCGATCCTTCACGTTGCTTGTTATTATTCGTTAGTACTCCAAATCCTGATCTAATTTATGAACCAACAGTAACCCGATTACCGATCGCCCACATGCGAATTAAGCTAATACACCTATACAAATACAGTTAATGTTCCCGAAATCGAGCGATCATTACGAGTAATGAGCTCTGCAGAAGTGTGCGTTTAGGCTTTAGCATTGTCGACGAGGGATTATGTTTGTCCTACATTACATAATATTTGATCATTCGAGAACCAGTACTGCGAATATTGCGATTTGCGAACAGTGGGCAAATCCTTTACCCAAAACTACACTTACAATCTCTGATGACTTGAGCGCCGTTTGTTGTACAACTAACGCCACTTAATCAAAAGCTAAATCAAAGTCAAAGCATTTATTTCAATTAAACCATTTACAGGCACTTTTGAATTGTCAGGGAGTCGGTCAGTTACTCAGAAAGTTGATGCTAGTTCATTCCAAAACGTAGATAGGTCTTTATGGAGAAGAACGAGCAAGAAACTCCACGAACACTTTTAAATACTGTTACAAAATATTGGTTACATTATCCTTATACTTCTTGTATCCTCATTTGGCATCTCTAATAAGTTAATCCTCTCCGAAAAAGGATTTATTGGTCCATGTAGCAATTAATGGTGATTATAAGGAATAAACTTTCCTCGCATAAGTTTTTGGGAAAAGCAGCCCAAAAACTCATCCCAACAAGTTTCTTTCTTCCTTACTAAGCGTGGAAGTTTTACTACTTTTGTATACAGTTTCTTTCGATTTTCTTCATTACTGACTTTATTTATTTCCATCATAATTATTCATCACCAGCTTCTGCCTGCGACTTCGTCCGCGAAGTCAAGTATACTATTAAACGTGCAAAGCCTTTGGGATTCGGTAATAGTACCAGTATGCGTAGCATGACCACGCTATGTCTACGGAAGAATAGACATACTGACAGGAAGAATAGACAAACTGTACTAACTTGTCTATTCTTGCTGTTAGTATGTCTATTCTTCCGTAGACCTAGGGTGGTCATGCGTGCTGCACTTTCTTAGATTACCCCTTACAAACAAATAATTTTACATCTTTATAATATTATTTTAGATCACTACCTAAAGTCTAATTTATCGTGCAGCTTTTTAGACCTTGACATTTGTCAATCGCTTTCTTGTTCTGTGGTAATGCCATCCACATAGGTACATCGATTTTCGACCTTGCGACTGTACATTTTGTCGTTATATTTCTTTTAGCACCGGTATCAGGTGTCAACCGTTTGGCTATATGGGTCAATCAAGCTATATTTAGCTGTCCCCAGTAAGTTCATTTGAATAGTAGGTACCTACCATAAATTACGTTAATTTAAGTGAATGCACCGTATCGCGTATTGTGTTTGCCTTAACTTCGGTATGCATAACTTGAAAAGTTGTTATTGTTCTAGAGGTTATTCGTATCAATGTGCCTACTATTACAATATGAACAGTGTGTGTAGTATGCCGTATATTAATGTTTACGATACTAAGGCTACATAAAATTAATAGGAGTACTTTTACAACAACGTTTTTAATCAATTCTTGTCGTCAAGTGGATGTAGATAACGAATGCGTTTCTTACATAGCTACTATTTGGTATTGGCTTAATATCATCGGCCACGATGATGGAATATTTTTGCAACACCGAGGTCGGATACATTCGTAGTATTTGGTCTGTGTTTTAGAACGCAGTTGTACTTTTCGATATATTATTCTTAAGTCATCTTTTACAACACTTTCAGGAAGTGATAATTACGTTTACTATCTGTTGCCAAAACAACTCTTACATTAAATCACTATGTAGTAGACTTAAAACGGTTAGCTTCTTTGACTGTGAACTAGAATATTCCTTAGTGCACGTTCAAAATAGCCCATTGGCCTCAATTGAATCTGAATCGAATACTGAGCGTCTTGGACCGGCCCATGCAGTAATCCGTTTAAGTACAATTATTAAACCAGCATCTTCGATAAGGACGATATAAGGGGAAAAAATAAAAGAATATAAGAAAAAAATAGAATAACACCTTTCTTGTATCCTACAAAGTTCATCACCGTATAATTATTGCGCATACTCAACACTGTTGCATAATGTGATAACGCTCGCACACAGACGTTTAAAGTACGTATTTACCACACGCTATTATACACTTTATTTAACGGGTATTAAACTCGATAATTAATTGCTTCAAGCTCGTTTATTGAAAACGTCAGTATGCATATAATATTATATGTTTTATTTATAAAATTAACACGTGTACTGTGTTGTCGTAGATTATAGCCGACCCAAAGTTTCTTTATTATAAAATCATGCAATACCTACTTTGTTTTCTGTAGTCCTATTGTTACTACAGTTATCGAATCGTTATTATCGTTTTGGTATACTTAAAGTAGCTTATCAGGATTTCCAATTTGGTTCCTCCCTATCTCCGATAACCCACATGTGGAACTACCGATGGTGGCCTGGTTTGTGAATCGAACTACTTTATTATAATTTTCAGCCTGTACGATCGCACTGTAGGGCTAAGGCCTTCCCTTCTCCTTTCCAACCTTCCTATGTCTAGAGGTAGTGTGGACCAATCCCTCCTGTAAGCGTCAAGCTCATCCCGCCATCTTCATCTGGGTCTGCCACGATGTCGCTTGGTTTTCTTTAAATATATTTTTCAACCGACTTCAAAAAGGTTCTGGGTTCTCAATTCGTCTGTATGTTTTTTTTTTGTATATTTTTTACGCGATTTCTGCGGCAAATGTAAAGCGATTTTGAAAAATCTTTGGATAGGGTATATGCCTCAGGGGTTATTAAAGTTAATAGATTTAGCACTTTTTGAAAAAAATCGACAGGAAGCAAAAAAATATACATACATGGATGATGTTTTAATTTTCTCCAACCTTGTACTTTCAATGTCTATTTTGACTATGTTGCCGTTTTTTAATGGATTTGGAGGGAGGAGGTACTAAAAAGCGAAATATAAAAAGCTTTTTTACAAAAAAGACAATCGCCTTCAAAATCTAAAAACTTTAGCACAGAACACACATGACTTTAGTTTCGGATGTCGGTGGCAATACAAAATATCAAATAGAACAAAGCCACCGACTTCTGCAACTAAAGACATGTGTGTTCTGTGCTAAAGTTATTTATCACTTTTTAAATTTTGAAAGCGGTTGTCTTTTATTAATATCAGTGTCATTTCCGCCCTTCTGTTCTTTTTTTTTGTTTATAGATTCTAATGACGCTCCAGGACTTTATTTTTTAAGTTTTTGAGTAATTTCGGCTGTTAATCATTTGAGAAACTGACCTCGGTCGTTACGAAATTTTCCTTGCGAAATACGATTAGTATGAATCATCTTCTATTTCCATCCCCGAATAAAGATCCTTTTAAGTAAGCCCCCAGAGATATTAATTCCTTTTAATCTCATTCCGTCCCGCTGAGTTATTGCGACATGAGTTATATTACACTTTCAAACTTTATTTTTCATAGACTCGAGGAAAATTGAAACATGTCGGAAAATTTTCTAAATGAAATGAATCTCCGGCGTCACTGTCGCCCCCGCTAGAAAGACAAAAATAATGTGAGAGAAAACACGCGCTTAGCATAATATAGCGGTTTTGATATTATTATGTTATGCAGACAGTACGCTTGACTAGACATGTGACATTTTGCTCATGGGTGTGGAGTAAAAGATGGCTTATCTCGGTTTCCAGCAGTTATTCTATTTCACATATTTTGTTCCAGTGGCTCGCATTTGACCTCCATACATCTTTCTGTCATACGCAAAAGGTTCTCCCTTGTGGTTTTCTGTCATTAAACCTAGAAGCCTGCAGAGTTTTTCGTGTTTCAGTTATTTTATTATGTAAAAGGGTATTTTTTGTCCCTACCTCAATTTGATTAAGCGCAAATTGGTTTTCTTAGATATAGTATTTATAGATTTATGTTTTTCTTGACATTAAAACTTTCAAATGCAGCAAATCGTTAATATTTGAGTACAAATACCTACATATTGTAAAGATTTACTAGAATAAGGCCTTTCTAGCTTTTGGTACCTATCATTTTTGCAGAATAACCGCTTGCTAAAGTTGGTGTTTCAACCTTTATGAAATGCCATAAAAGCTAAATCATTCATGGTCCGATTTGAAAACGTACTATGCATGCACAATGAATAGTTTTAAATATTCATAGTAACGATACAGCAAAAGCACTTAGCATAGAACATCATTAGAAATCTGTGCTTTATAATACAGAGTAAATTCATAAAGTTCTAATTATCCACGTCTTTTTCTTGTTAACAACTCCCAAAAAGCTGTGAAAGTACGCCGAATTTCCCAACACATTAATTAGGACTAATTCTTTCAGTAGTTAGGGCCGGAGCACTTAGTGGTTCTTAGAAAGTTGTCCTTGAGCTAGACGTCCTTGACCTTCACATAACGGTGCTCCAAACCGGGCTGCTTTTAGAGCTTCTTGCTCAAAATGTACTTTCTCTAGACAGACGACCATGTTATAGAGTAAAGAGTGATTTTACAACGAGATGTATTGCTAACTCTGCGTCGAATTTTTGCATTAGGAATCAAACAGAAATTATTTAAAGAAATTGATCATTTTTACTCCAGGATTCCGAGCTTTGTTTATCCAATAGAACCACAAAGAAAAACTTAGATAGCTAAATTGCCTTTTAATGTCAATTTTAAATATGCCAAGTACCAACACAGTATTTTCAGCGTTATAAACTGGTAAGTATTATTTTGTTCGTACAGGCTTTTAGTATTTTTATATTTACCCGAGCTCAATAGTGCTAGCTTCGCTTTTCATCGCCCGACCTAAAATGTGTAATCATTTTTCGGGAACCTTTTTTCTTGCTAAATTGCTTGGATCAATATTAGTTGTAAGGTTCTTTGAATTTTCTGAATATCGAGACTCGTTCACAGATCATTTAATGTGTTAAATAAGAGTAATGTCTTTAGAAAATTAATGTATGTTTGTACTATTGCTATTACCAAATATTTATATGTACTGTGCTATTACTATGACGACACAGTTGCCGCAGAGGCTGATCGACTGGCTATTGCTGGTGTCGCGAGTTATATTCCTGGACGGAACATCAGGTAGTTCCAGGTCTAGTTGTTTGTGTATATGAGTTAATATATTTGTAAACGCACCTACGAGGCCACGATACAGGAGCAATTCGTGTTTCCATATTGTATTGGGGAAAGCAAAACGTTAATCAAAACTGAGAAAAAGTGAGAATCGGCATAAATTCAGCGTCTCGCCTGGGAAAGCTTGTTATATTTTGGCGTCAGGCTGCCATTCCTCGACCGACCTTCTGAAGGTCACACGTAGGCTGTGTGTCAATTGTCTCGGAGCCGTGTGTCGTTAACCCTCGCCTTGTTCCCGAGAAACGCTCGGATTTTCAGCAGTATAATATTCAACGTCACTGGCGCAGAAAAGTAACGAGACCTCCAAGATGTTATGACATGATTTGATTATTTATTCTTTTGATAATATTTGAGCTGAGACGTTTATTTTTTCAAGGAGGTTTGTAAAAGTCGTCAACTTTTCATTGTTACAGTCTGAATATATGATATTTGTCTTTTATTCTTCGTCATTACTTCAACGTAATGTTCAACATTATGTTTTACAATATTCTTTATTGTATATGGTGTTGGGGTTTCTTTGTATTTCCAACACGCTAACTTGTATTTACCGTGCGGTACCTGATCTAGTTCTGGTGTTTCTTTAAAGAGTTAATAGGGCACACCCACGGAACAAATAACTCTATTTATCTGTTCCGTGGGCGCACCATTATTATTTGCTGTTATCATTGGAACTACTTTCATTTGTTATGTAGCGACATCTTTCGCACATGATGTGTACTACTGACGTTTCCTAGATCGCGCAATCAAAGTTCTCAGCGACATTAGCATATATACAAAATACCGAATACAACCGTCAGGACTTGAGCAACACCTGTCTGGTCGTAGGATCCTGCCATTTCTCTTGAGAGTGAGGAACTTTTCAGTTCACCCTGCCCTCATACCTCTACAGTGCATTTCTTTAGTTAAAACTGGCAGCAACTGACATTGATTGGAAAAACAGTATTAAGAATTTAACGCCTCTAAACAAATGTATCTAGCAGATTAGCTCCTTCAAATCCACACGAAATTGAACTGAATAATACATAAAAAATAATAAGCTTTTCCAAGTATTTCGTTTTAAAATGTCTCTAAAATGTTTTCAACAGTTGACGACGCGTAAAGTTTTCTGCATGTAGATGTCTGATTGCCTCCCCAGATGTCCGTTGTAGTTGAATGCATTTCATTGTCGTTCGTTGACCTTTCTCTGGAACATCTAGAATATTCTAGAACTCATTATTCCCTGTTTACTTAGCTTCGTCATGCATTTAATTTGAAAGCTGTTTCTCTTAATGGAAATTGTATGCTCCATTGGCTTCCCGTTGAGGTACTTGTTTCATTAGTCTTGGAGACAAATTGGCTTGGAAGAAAAGACGTTTTTTTAAGCGTTTAATTTTAGACCTGATAGCGATGTGAATTGTTTTCATACTGTTACCATCCGCTCTTTGGTTTTCATATGCTTGTGATGCACCATTGATATCTATCTACTTTAGTTAGAGACCTCTTTTACGGCATTTGGAACAGTAGTCAACATCGGACATTGCACTGAAGCCAGTATAATGCTTTTACTAAGGTACCAAAGTCAAAATCAAAAGTCAAAGTCAAAGCATTTATTTCAATTAAACCATTTACAGGCACTTTTGAATTGTCAAGGAGTCGGTCAGTTAGTCAGAGAGTTGAAGCTAGTTGCTCGTTCCAAAACGTAGGTAGGTCTCTATGGAAAAGAACGAGATAGAAACTCCACGGACACTCTTTTAAATCAAGTTTTTTACAAAGTACTGTTACATGATTCTTGTTGCTTCTATATGTGAAAACTATGACTACCACCGTCTTCAGTTATATTTAACTACAATAACTTCTGATTTATCACGTCCATCTACTGCAGGACAGAAAGTTTTATCGTCTTCCGACTCCTCGGCCTTCAACACCCAGTTTACCATCACAGCTGCCTCCTCCAAACGGATTACTAACTTTTTAAGCCGTGAACGAATCGTTTTACTTTTCAATGGATTCAAACCAAATCTTTGGCTTAGTAAAGCGCCGATATTAGAGAAAAGTGAATAATGATCCTCGATTGTTCTCTATTGGAGCAAAAACATTGAGTCATCCATCATTTGAGCACAGACTTTAATATGAGTTTTTGAGCCATTAAATCGTCTGTAAAGATACTGATATTTTCTTTCGTTACGTTTAGTGAAAAGGCTTTATTGGCTTTTGATGTTACTTTGCTGTAGCTTAATTGTAAATCGTAAAATAAAACCGTCAGTAGATAAGATTTTTTTTCATTCATAGATCAGTCTACTGATGTGTCTTTAATGATAAAATATTCACTTAATAATATCAATTCTAACTTTAAAGCCAACTCTATGACAAACAATTAAGGCGCTTCCCTGACCAAATAACCTTGATCATACATTTCCTCTTTGCCGCGGATCGAAATTCGCACAATTTTTAGCATTTTTTTGTAATAAAAAAAGAGAAACGATCTTTTGAAATAAAATAAAACGTGAATTGTAAAGATTTTTAAGTTACCTATCTATTAGTGTAATCGTCAAATTATATTGCACGTCAACTTTAGCAAAAGATACATGTTTTCAATTATTTTGGTCATTTTTTTACAGGGAGACCTATAGGGTACATAAAAAAAATAAGAACGTGGAATGTGATGATAGGATATTGAATATTAATAATATGCTTTTAGACGTACATAGTTTGTTTCTCTTAATTTATGAGTTAATAGCCCCTGAATAACGAAGTAAAACGCACTTTTGGTAGCGGTAGCGCCCTAAGTAGAGATAATTATTACTTGTATTATTTACGTTTGAATTGCAAACGTAAATTTTATAATACAAGTATTAATTATCTCTATAATGAGAGCTATGGAACGGAGTATTCTGGGTATAAAACTGCAAGACCGGGTTAGGAATACCATAATCCGTTACATTACAAAAATAACTGACATCACTCGGAAGGCTGTCATGCTGAAATGGAATTGGGCTGGACACATCTGCCGCATGTCAGACGATCATTGGGCCAAACGCACAACCCAATGGGTCCCTCTACATGGCAAGCGACATCGCGGCAGGCCCAGGCGGAGATGGCGGGATGATCTGGACTCCTTCGAGAAAGACTGGTCCCAAATAGCCCTTAATAGAGAGAGTTGGAAGGAGAGTGGAGAGGCCTTTGCCCTGCATTGGGAAAATCCAGGCTGAAATAATATAATAAATATATACCTGCATTGTAACTAGTAATTTAAACGTACAAATTCAGTCCAAACAAATAGTCTTAATGTATTTAAACATGACGACAATTTATTATATAATGTCGTCTGTATAAACCACAGACACTAAAACAATAGACAGTTAAACTATGGAACTGGGCACAATATAATTAACGAGTTTAACAGTAGCGGTGTGACCACGTGGGTCTTTTGCATATTGTTTTATTCTGGTATTTTCCGGTTTTTTTCCTCGAATTGAGATTGCAGCTTATACCTACTAAAATATGGTGATAGCAAATGCACGTGTCACACGAATTTTAATTATCTAAGTCATATCTCCGAATCTGCGTCTGATAGTAAATTTGACGCGTTTTGTAGATAAGAAAAAAATTGCCATGCTCAATAAAAATGGCAGCATTGCGGTTACCAATAAATAGTAAAGTAAGTTCCAAAAAAATATTCAAAATCCACACAAGGCAGCAGGATTTCATTCAGTACCAAATAACGTATCCAGTTATTGCTACATGAAACTGCCACTTTGGATAACCACTGCAATATGATATTTTTGCCATCGATACTCGATTGCAAAAAATCGTAAATTCTATCTTGTGGGCCTAGAGTTTTTATTCGAACTCGATCGTTATCGCTAATGTCTATTTTATTATTTATTATTATTATTATTTATTTTCAGCCTATATTGTCCCACTGCAGGGCAAAGGCCTCCCTTTCTTCTTTCCAACCCTCTCTGTCCAAAGCTAGTGTGGACCAATCCCTATGTCCTGGTCCTAATGTCTATTTGTATGGAATAATTGTGGTTCCTATTGTTGCCACTAGACTACACTGTTCCAGTTTCAATACAAATTGGAGGTTAAATAATAACTCACACTACGCCCTTAGAAACTGCTGAAAATACTTCAGGAAGAGTGAGGTCGAGTATACAGTATTCTATAACTTCTTTGAAAATATTGACACTGAAATCTTTCATACACAGATCTGGAACTAGACGACATACACGAATCTCTTATTTATAAGTCTGTCTAAGTAGCGGAGGGCCAGCTGCAGTAAGTGGCACGTCATGTGGTTTTTCACAAACTTGTTCTTAGCGTCCTACTCTAGGCATACGGTATTATGCTATTTACCCCTGCACATAAAGTCTGTTTCTTTTTAATATGGAATTCAAACAGGTTCTAATGGTTTTACATTCAGGCAAGAAAACAACTTCTTTGTTTCCTTGCTTTCTTTGAATGTAAAGCCTAATAAAACCTCCGTACACTTTTAAACTGTGTTAGTTCACTCCGGATCTCTTCTTCACTCTTCTTCAATCGAAGAAGAGAACTGTTACTGATAATAGTGGTCATTGGACCGCAGGAGTAAGTACCTACAAGATGAAAAATGTTCTTAATGTGCCAATCCACGTCACTTCCTCGTTGCCTGACGTCGATAACGTTATCAGTGAGCACATTACTTTGTCTAAACTAATAGGTAGGTAATTCCAAATACACTTCGAGTCAATAAAAATTGATCAGCGACAATCAGCAAAATCGGCTGATATTTTAGGCATCAACCTTCGCATCAACCTTTTAAATATTACCTGTTCTTTATCGATATGTAGTGAGATGGCACGTAACCTACACACCGATTTGCAATATTTCAAGGCCTTTTTGTCTAAAAGATTTCCGGATCAAACCAATTTTATCAGTAGATTATTTACCTTACCTTTTATTTATTCTTAATCTATACTAATATTATAAAGCTGAAGAGTTTGTTTGTTTGGTTGAACGCACTAAGCTCAGGATCTGCTGGTTCGAATTGAAGATTTTTTGTGTTGGATAGTCCATTTACCGAGGAAGGTTTTAGGCCCATGCGAAGCCGTGTCGGGTCGCTACTCATCGATAAAACTGCCAAGTCATATCGTAAATCGTTTTATCGAGCACTTCAATTTAAACGATACATTAACTCCAGTGCCTCTTAATAGTAAGTTCTATACTATTCTGAAAATAAGAACCAGAGTAACAAAAGGAAAAAATAATTTCAATGTAATTACATTGTAACTGAAGCAGTAATTGATGTTTGTTATTATCTTGACGACTCCATGCTACCCGTGTTCCGTTATATAAACACTTATAACAAATACCACGTGGAGTAATGAGATTCTTAGAACATCTAGATAACATACAACCTAATGTTTATCTTTTTGAATCATTATGTACTTAACTAGATAGTTACTGTATTTTTTCAGTTAATGAATTTAGTAACTTATCTGCTTAACATTGAATGAATACTTTTTCTGGTTATTTTAACGGCACTGTCCTTAAAGCATCTTTTACATGTCTTTCAATCATGGGTTGTTTCAATTTACACGTCCAATCAGATGAAATGTTTGTCCAATCAATAAGGGCACCATATCTACTTACGTTTGATTGTCTGCCAACATATTGACGATCCGCCTTATTCTCTTAATACATAGATACCTACTTCATTGTTAGAAGTTCCAATTTCTGTCACGTTATCTTCGTTGACGACATTTATCTTTCCAATGTGTGCCGGGTACGTTTACAGACCTTTTTACATATCACTGTCAGTTTCGTCGCGTCAATTACTAGGTTAAGTAGTGTTCGTTATAATTGTATTTATCTTAATTATAATTATTCTTTAACTTTGCATTCAGTCGGAATTATACTGTTTGTGCTGTTTCTGTTACATCCTACATTGTGCAGTGAACATCCAGCTTTCAATGTTGCACGTTTAAAACAGATAGCTATCAATTCCGTCCAGAAATAGACATTTTAATAGTTTCACTTTTCACCTCAGCCCTTGCGTTCTGTCTAATTTTGCAAACTTCGATCTTTAAGGCACGAAGGTAAGAACTGTTTGATGACCTCAGTGGTCATGTAACTCAGTGGTGTACGAACAGTGATAAATACGTAATTTAATGTCATATTGACCGAGGACGCCTCAATAGATAATCTTTTATCTGACTATTAAATAATGAGTGGTCGGGAACACGCGCACAGCCGATCACTCCGCAAGTGCGCCCGCGCTAGTTCGGAGACGGACGCTCGTCGAGCGCTCACATATCTCATTTGACACCAAACACGTCTCGGACTTGAAATACCTTTCGAACTCATCCCAAAAGTGACAAATATAAGTGAACTCTTCAACTATCTAACAGTGTCTCCAGAAGTTACGTGATTGTGGGCCAATGTGGAAGTTTATCTATCAGATAACAATTGTGTAAGAAATGTGGTTGTATATATTGAAAATACCGGGATTTGGCAAACACCCGTTATACGAAGAGAGTGCCAAAATGAGGGCGCCAACAGAGGTGCGTCTTGTTTTTATTTACATTGTCTATTGTTGTTTTGGAAGTTTATAATTCTGTATGTCTATTCTGTTACGATCTCCCTCGGTGAACACCTAGGTGAAGTGAGCTGTCATCCGTCCTTCTGCTTTGTCAATCTCTAACATCGGGACGGATGACATGATTCACCTAGGTGTTCATCGAAGGAGATTGTAACAGAATAGCACTGTTGGTTCGAATCTTCTACATTCCTTGTAAATGACAGTTATCCAACATATCAAAGAATTATTTAATGCCAATGTCCGTTTCTACGAAGGTCGTTTTATTTTCTTCTTCGTCGACCCCATTTGTCGAATGTAGCACTTAAAAAAGATTTTAAATAAACTCACGTTTTATTTTTATTTTTTTTACGTTTTTATTTGCGTCTGTAAGAAACTTAATCTAGAAACAATTTAGTCGGATCCTATGTGTACGAGAAATGCAACTACCTACCAAGCTGTGCATTCTTCACGAGTCCTTGTTTCCGTTAGCAACGATTTGTGGAATTGTTCTATAGCCTTTGTGTGTTTGGTTGTCACAACTGGTTCATTCAGTTGTAGCTTAAGGATGCCCTGCGTGCGATGCGTGCCTTTCATTAAAGCTCAAAAGCCAGGCTTGCAATCAATAATGCGAGACAATAAAAAAAACATAGAAAGCACAAAAATAAAATAGCTCTAAGTAGGTATTGAATCATTATCTCATCTGTCGAGCTTGCCCTAACTTTGACCCCCAGGCACGCCACTGGTTTAGTCATATGGTGACACCAGCAAAATTCTATAAACAAAGTCACCAACGCATGTAGACCAGACTCTTTCAAGTCCATGTTGATATAGATTTTAACTTTTTAAGCCACGATTCTGAGAAATGTCCTATTGTATCGTTGTCACTGGCTAGCTCATTAGCTTTTATTATTGTATTTAACAAATATTTCGTTATCTGCTTTTGGGTTTGGGTACGTTTTCATTAGAATTCTATGTCCAACATTAGGGTAAATAAACTCAGCGACCGTTGCTCGCTACCCAGCAGCTTAAGCTATAAAATCGTCGGGTTATATTGCCGTTTTTACGCAAATGATTTTTGCTGTAATCAAGGGAAATAATTTACTCTAAGCTTGTCTCTTTAATTACTACGCATTTTACGATTTCATAGTAATCCACATTTGATACTGTTGAGGAAAACGGATAGTATAATATTGTTGTTTGATTAAAATTCTCACTAAACGTTCTAATGGCTTCTTACTGCACATCATTATCAAGTTTATTAACGCAACGTAATTGTTTTTCTTTTACTTCTTTTCGAAGCGATGCCCGTGGTTAAAGCTAAAGTATTTTTTTTAAATAACTTGAGTCCGCGGTACGTTTATTTATTGTTATATATATAATTTAGTTAATAGTTTACTTCTAATAAATCTCCTGGAAAAGATATTAGCTAAACTGTGATAGCAGCCGGGAAATATTTCTGCTCTGATACTTTATCAACCTCTTCTACTTTAGTTTTATCACAGTTAATGACATTGTTTAATATATCAGCTGCCCCTTTAAACTAAGCGATATTTAGAAGCTGATAGCAGCTAGTTCCTGAACTGTTATCTTCATTGTTATCTTGGTTGGCCTGTGCCAAAAAAAAAATAGTTGCTTGGTAATTGCTTAATTTTTTGAAATCTGAATAGACCTGTTAAAGGCTGGTTTTGCTGAATATAGGTACTCGTAAATAAAAGTATGATAGCGGTCGATCCGTTGTCCGTGTGGTGTCGGACGTAAAGAATAGCACCATCGCATATCTTCCCGTGGGTGTCGTAAGAGGCGACTAAGGGAATGGGCATCAGCGTTCTCTGTGCCTTTGTAACAACCATACTGCGATCGCCAACCCGCCTGCCAAGCGTGCCGATTATGGAAAAACCCCCCTTTGGGGACCTATGTCCAGCAGTGAACGTCTTTCGGCTGAAATGATGAAATAAAAGTATTAAATGTTTGTTTAACAGCTATGTAAGTACGTCTTAGACCATTTGTTCTAACGTGTACAATAGAACCACAAATTATGTAATTATTATATACCTAAACCTCTTAGTCATTCAATATGTCGCAATCATCCTGCTATCTTGTCAAAACATTAATATTCATATCTGAAGGGTCGAGGGTTAAACTTCCATTTTCATCTCGAACGTACGATAGACGACTAGTTATCAAACTTTCGAACGTATAACGTTCAAATAAATAATTGGCAAAAACTTCCACGATAGTATTGCGTGGTTCTGTTGTCTTATGGACAAATAGATTCACGTGTAAACACATGTGGATCTGTTTGTGCATAAAAGCAACTAACGATTTCAATGACCATCCAGTTTATTGTGGAAATAAATATAATGATCAAAAAAATAGTAAATGATCACCAAATGACCACCAAAAATAGTAAATGATCACCAAATCTTAGGACCCTTAAGTCCCCCGGGGGTGGATGACATGGTTAGGTTAGAACTGTGACCCCCTACGCCTACTGCCAGAACCAAATCGCTTTTTTACAGTCAAGCTCATATATACTACAATACTTTGGTTAAATGTTGGTGATTAATATTATTTACTATTTTTGGAGGTCATTTACTATATCTGTAGGTTTGTTAAACATTAAAATGGGGTTAAATGTTGGTGATCATTTACTATTTTTGGAGGTCACTTACTATATATCTGGAGGTTCGTTAAACATAAACCGTTATTTATTGACTATTATAGGTCTCTACTTACATTAAACCGTGTATCTAAAAGTATGGAAACTCCAAAATAAAAATCAAATTAAAAAGTTTACCACTTGGAAAGCAAACCCAAAACTTTTGCAGTGCTCCCAAAAAATTCCATGGAGACACGATTTTTTTTTTACAAAAATACAACATAATTAAAAGGATATTCCAGAACGCGAAGATGCTCTTCAATAATTTGAAGAACATCTTCGCATTCTTACTCTTATTAGAGTAAAATAGGGAAACGGACAATCATCATTTGCTCTTTATGGGTACCTTAACCGGGCTTGCTAGTTGTACAATGTGCTTCAATATTTCCGCTACTGATGATTTCTTCCACTTCCTTGGGCACCGTTGCGAATAACAACTTCCATTTAGCTTTTAAAATTCGATTGATCTTTGGGCCAAACGCACGACCCAATGGGTCCCTCTACATGGCAAGCGACATCGCGGCAGGTCCAGGTGGAGATGGCGGAATGATCAGGGCCTTAAGTCTGCTATTACAATAGTGTCAGAATAGTCTATCATTGATTTCATAATTGTTGATTTTGATAAGTTTGGTAATCTACTAATCATTATGGCGTCATTATGACATTCCAATGGTCAACCACTGACACGCCTTTGAAAGAAATGATATGATTTAGAATGGTAATCTCGTACAAAATGACAACTGAATGACTGAATCTGCTAAAATTTTGACAGTTCCTTTGATCAGTGCCTACCATTACAACGTCATTGTACAGTCATTGCTTTTAATTCGACCGACCAATGATCGACCATTATTAATTTAGCAGATTACGAACTTTTAGCAAAATGACAATGGGATCGTGTTGGAATGACGAAATTATAAAAATAGCAGACTTGACCACCTGGACTCCTTCGACAAAGACTGGTCCCAAATTGAAAAGTTGGAAGAATAGTGGAAATGCCTTTGCCCTGCAGTGAGAAAATTCAGGAAAATAATAATAATAGGTACTTTGATCTTGTTAAAGCCTGACTATAATTTTAATCACTGAAATGAGTATTGGAACAAGACCGCATACCTTCTTAAGAGTGCCCACCCAACGCCATCGAACGAACTTTAACGCGAGCATGATTGATTTTTTTTTTGTTTCAACCAACGCAAAGCTCGAAAACAAACGAGTGAGTGAGAACGCGATAACATTACAGGAAAATTGGCCAGCGGAAATTTCACACTTGTTCCAGGACATACGTGTTTTTGAAAATACAGTACAAGTTTTTGGTAATAATGTTTGTAATTTAGAATCTCCGTTACATGTGCAAGGTTTCTATGAAGCTGTTTTTTTACTTTTTCAATGTATAAGTGCATTATGAAAGGCCAAAGTTCAGATAAACAAGTGCAAAAAAGCTGATTTTGTGTTTACAGAATTTGTTTCTCAAAAAAGTTTATTTTTGGCGGTACACAGAGGTATCCCTTCAAGTGTGATTCTCCTGTGTTAAAAATATATTTGGAAAATAATTTGTTATAACGCTGTAATCGCGTACGACCGTTTGTATGGGAAATATGACGAGATGGGCGCTCTTAAATATAGAATCCTCCTATGTGTTCTCATAATTTCAGCCATGCTAAGTACAGCTGATCTAGCTGTCAAAAGTACATCAGCACTGATGTTCTCCGTCACCTCAGCCATTCATTCAACTGTGCCATCGAACCGCACCACATGACGTCTGCTAGTATACGATAACGTATCAACACGACCCTCGACACGAGATTGTGAATTTTTATTGCTTGGTTATAGTAATATCGTTTATCAAGAATTTTGAATATTTTTTCACATTTATGGTAATTAAAACGTGATCGTTATTGATGTAGATGTTAACTACAAATTGTGTTTAGAATAGATTTTTTTTAATCAATAAAACAATGGATGTTATAATAAACATGGTCTAGTAGAAATATCGTATCAGAACACGTCATGAATATCGTTCTCGTATCGTATCTTTATCTTAGCAATTACTGATATCGAGCGAAATCGTTTGTTTTAAACAAATGTTACAGCTCTTGACTAAGTTCGAGAAAAGCCTTCGTAACTATTATGTAACATATCCGCAGATCCCCACTAACCTGGCACGCTGCCAAGCCGGCTCAGGTTTTTCATGCCGCAGGATATGACCTTTATTTCTTCCCCTCTACGGCATAATTTATCTTGCCCACTGTAGTTCAGGGGTAAATGATTCTGAAATGTTAATGCCAACAGTAAATCAAGAGTGCTGAGAACTGTGCCTATTTTTTTTATTAATCTGTTTTAATAGCTGTTTAGGGGTCCATTTTCTGAAATAGCGGTTTAGTTAATGGTATATTTTATGAAAATAAGGCAGGGATATCAATAGGTTTTGATGGCAGATCAAAATTGTCACAAAAAAAATGAATCCTGAGCTTGCGGTCTATCCTGCAAAAGCACTTCTCTGTTCAATGACACGCTGACTGAGATTAATTCATTTCTTTAGTAAGATTGAGTAAAACATAAGCTCTGCTAAGTTCTTATAACAAGAAGCTCGCTCGCTCTTAGTTCGTAGATCTTTGGCAATCGTTAGGGGTAGTCTGACAACCAGTCTTACCAAGGAGTATCGTGTTACCTACTTACTCGGTTTTTAACATAAGTCGTTGGGACAAGGCTAGACAGGTTATAAGTTCTTATAACTAAGAAAATATTAAGTCTTAATTCAGATTCAGTATTTAATGACTTAATACACAGTTGTAGATCTAGTGAAGCTTAAAGTTAATTTCCGACGTCTTTCATCTTCGGTGGACATGATGTAGATCGATCATCATTTTCATTAACCAGACGAAGAGGAAACGTTCAATTTGCCCCCAGATTATTATAGATATTGTCTCTGTCTATACAGTTTTGGAAAAAAAATTAAAGGAATGCAAGTTTATTGAAAGTTAAAAAAAAGACAAGACAGGCATGCCAAAAAATGTTAAACTTAAAAGATAATAAAACACAAGACCGAAAATAAGTTTAGACAAGTACCCATAGACACACGTCTATTAGATTGAATTGCCTCTCTAACGCCGGCGCTGCAGTTTCCTGATTGTTTTAAGGATCGTTATCAATTGACCTCCCGCGCAACAGGACGTCGTTTGTCACTCAATTAAAGTCCTGACTAACCCAACTACCTGCTGATTTATTAAGGCCTAGGAGTTTCAAGAGTTCCTTAAAATCATAACTGGGGAAGCGAGACAAGAAACGAGAAAAAAACTTTTTACAAAAAAGACATCCCCCTTTAAAAAGTAAAAAATAACTAAATTTGCAAATCGGCGGCTTTGGTTTTGTTTGTTGTTTTGTATTGCTACCGACTTGCGAATTTAGTTATTTTTTACTTTTTCAAGGCGGTTTTCTTTTTTGTAATAAGTTTCTTTTTTAGCTTTTTAGTGCCTACTTCTTATCATACAAATTAATTATGAAACGGCGACACCAAAAAATTTCAGTCATCGTTTAATTTTCTACCCATAAGGGTGAAATATTTTCAGGAAATTTATATGGGACTAACTTTGAGGTGTACACTATTAATTAAAAAATCATCGAAATCGGACTACACTGAAAAAAGTTAAACGTGGTCAAACATAAAAAAGAAAAGAAAATATTCGTGTCGTTCTTGTTTTGAAGTCGGTTGAAAAATACCAAACGCAAATGAAGTAATTACAATCACTAATAAAAATAATTAAAATAGGTACTTAAGTATATCTTACAATGGAATTTAATTTTCTTACACATAGTGTTATTTAAAATACAATAAGAAATTCAATTTGTCCGCGTATTGTTACGGCTTCTTCTGGTGCTTTCCCGCTAGTGAAGGTCGTCAATATTGTTGGCACGAGTAGAGCTAAAAACGATGATACAGTTGATTATATAGGAAAAGAAATGTGATGGACATGTGAAAGATTTATAGACATTTGAGAAGTGGAAACTGACGTATTCATTAAAGATTTTGTAGCCTAAAAAACAATACAGTGTTATTTACCTTTTGTGTATACCTTTTTATTCTTCACGTACAATGGTTCCGTTTTGTTTCTAACAAATACATTCCCTGCTCTCGTTTGTAACTTTCTATTGTTGTTGAATTATTTTCTGTTCTGTAGGCCAGCGCAACTACCCTGTGTTCTAAACAATGTCGATTTATACAATCCGGGGGTAATAAAAAAAAATCCTTTAACCTCGTGGGGTCCGAGTGCTCATCTCCTTTTAAAGGCCTTCTCCAAAAGGTTAGTTCACAGTTCTCGTGATTCAAGAGCTGGTTTTTACCTTGGCCAGAGGATAAACATTGCCATCCAACGTGGCAATGCCGCCAGCCTTTTGTTGGGCACATTCCCTGATGGCGGCGATGTGGAGGAATTTTTTGATGCCCTATTATATTAGTTTTTTGGCTTATATGTTATAGGTTTTTTATTATTCATGTAAATATTGTAAACCCGGGGGTTACCTCCGCTGTTTACATTATCTCATGGTTTCTGTTCAACATTTTCTTTGAAGTTTATTTGTTCTCATTGAACTTGGTGTAACACTTTATGATATCTATTGTTCAACAGCTGATGTCGATTTCCATGATATAAATAAAGATTTATTTATACTGAAGTATTTGTTTTCGGTAAGTAACAGACTAATTGGCGCTACTGATTGTTATGCGGTATATTTTAAAGCAACATTATTATTGTTTAAGATCAGTGAATTTTGCGATGGTCCCAAAACCGTTCGAATGTATCTACAATCCTCAATAAACCTTAACTAGGTCTAGGTTTATGATAGGGAGAAATTTCCAAAGAAAAAAACCAATTAACAGTAGGCACCTGATTTCGGGAATTAAACTGAAAACTAAATTCTGAAATGAAAGAATGTTAACTGATAAAAGTTTTGTAATCAAAGATTTAAAAAAGACTTGCTAAGAATATGAGTACTACAAGAAAAGGATACTGTCCGGGGATTTTCTCTGATGATATTTATAGTTGCACTTCTAACAAAACAATTTAAACAAACTTAATGTAATTTTCATTCAAATGATTGGTCAGTGGGTCGTATTAAGGGCGGGGTTTGTAGGAGTTGGAGTATACGCTTAGGGAAGCTATGAGCAGCAAATAAATTAAAAAAAAATATTTTCGGTAAAAAATAGTTTTGGGACTTAGTCAATTTTTCGTTTTTGTTTTTTATTTTCGATTTATTGTTTGATCTAAGGCTTTCTGTGCTTTAGCTGCGAATCGTGCCTTCCATTAAAGCACAAAAGCCAGGCTTGCAATCAATAATACGAGGTAGTAAAAAAAAACACGGAAAGCACAAAAATATAATTTTTATATGTAGGTATTAAATCTTTATCTCACCTGTCGGACTTGCCCTAACTTTGACCCCTGAGCACGCCATTGGCTGCGATGTGGTTTTTTCACTTTAAAATTACAATCATCATTTGCCCAACCTCTTCCGGGCTCGGCTTCCAGTCCAGACAGATGTAGCTGAATACCAGTATTTTAACTCAAACTCAAACTCAAATCATTTATTTCAAATAAACCATTTACAGGCACTTTTGAATTGTCAAGGAGTCAGTCAGTCAAAAAGTTGCAGCTAGTTGCTCGTTCCAAACAGTAGGTTTCTATGGAGAAGAACGAGCAAGAAACTCCATGAACACTCTTTTAAAATCAATAGAATAATACAAATTTAGGTTACATCATTCATGTTGAATCTAGGGGTACAATGTGAGAACAATGTAACAAGTTGTGCACGTTAAAAGAGGTCTAGTGGCAATGAAATTAGACAATTCAAAATAAATTTAGATGGAACGACTGCCTCCCTGTCTCCCACTTTAAAATTACAATATTAAAAATAAATAGCAATCTATTCCACCTTTTTCACGAGTTGCTCGTATTGCCAAACATTCGTATTATTTATAGTATTTGACGTAAACAGTGTCTGGAAGATGGCCAGTCGGTCTGTCATGTGTCTTGTGCCATGTGTTCGTATTAGCGCCTATTATCGCGTGATTTCTGAATAAATAATGTCCACGTGAGAATTTGTTTCTAACTGTTTATACAGAATTGGACCGTGCGTTGCGATACCGTTATGGTGTAATTGAGGATACATTTGTATTTTATTTAAAGTTATTTATTCTATTACCTTAACTGTCGTATGATTTCGCTAAATATCGTGTTAGCATTTGACACTAAATTATGTAATATCTTTACTGCTATGCAATGTTCTCTAATTTAAATTTTGCACCGGTGGTGTAGGTACCATCGCGGACACTGGCGGTGAACCACTTTTCAAATCTACAATTAGAAACTCAAATAAAATTACTTTTTAAAATCTACATAATTTGAACATCATTGAGGAAGTTCAATATTTGTGTTTTAAAATAATAATTATTACTATAGCGACCTCCAGACGAAGGTCTAGAGCAAATTCTATTCGCCTCTACGTTTTGGACAAGATACAATGTTTGATGTGATTCATCTTAATTTCTGTTCACTAAAATATTTTATAATTGATACATAGCTTCTAATGTAGAATTTAAAATTCCTAATAAAATAGGTTTTCTGACGTTTCGTGTCCTCCATTTTGGTTTATTTTGATTAGATTCATGTAAATAGGGACAACCAGATGTATCCAAGCTATTAAAGATACTAATGTCTTTTGTTCACTCAATCCTAATGGGAACTGATAAAATATTTGCTGTCTAAACAAACGAATTAATTAAGATAAGTAAAATAAACAACAATTTCTTCTAATTACTTTCGCATGGACAAATCCTATTCACGAACAGATTGCTAATTTAGTTTTAATTAGTCCCATTATGCTAATAGGTAGGTATCTATGTGGTTAATGGTTTAACTCTAGTCAATTTATTCTAGCTATTCTTGTTAATGGAGATGTAGTAAGTAGTGAGCCAAAAGGAACATTGGCAATGATAGGCTCGTCGAGTCAAAGCTCCAAAGTCTTGAGCATCGACACCGAGTTGCTGGCCTGTCGGTTTTCTATCGGTTGCATTTTGGGGAGTGTGCGACGGAATTGCATAACTTAATTCCGCCGAGCCCGTTCCATCATCGGACCACACGACGTACGGTGATGCGCCACCGGTAAAAGGTGGACATCTCACCCACACGCACAAAACGTTTTGGGAACACATCCATTGTGCGTACTGTTAAGGAAAGAAATTCCATGCCTGAGTCTGTGTTTCCTGATAGCTACAACCCGAGAGTCTTTAAGTCAAGAGTGAATAGGTTACTTCTAGGCAAGCGTGCTCCATCTTAGACCGCATCATCGCTTCCCATCAGGTGAGATACTGGTCAAACGTATGCCTATCAAATGATAAAAAAGTGATGTTAAAGTGAAAGAGCCGCCGCCTGCCAGATACAAATATTCTGACGATTTTTGCAATTTTCAGCCCATTACAGTATGGTTATAAAAAACTTAGACACGGCAATAACGAATATGTAATTAGAGAATTAGATACATAGAATAAGATTGAAATAAAATACCATTTAACCTAATTAAACATATATACAAAGGTAAAAAAAAAAAAATATATCTTATGTACAATGAAGGGTTCACAGGGCATCAAAAAACTCGTCCACAGCGCTGTCAACGTAACATGGGCCCAACAGGCTGGCAGCACTGCCACGTTGTATGGCAATGTTGATTCTTTGACCCAAGAATAGACCAGCCTTTAGGTCCTATGAAGAGTCGACCAGCCGCTTGGCGATGTCAATTACAATAAATAAAATCATCATAATTAAATGTCCTCATTACATAGGAACATAAGTATCTTGGAGAATCATTGATAATGGTTATTATTATTATTGTCTAAATACATCGCACAGTACGTATACAGTCGAGTCTAAGTTTTTTATACAACCAGATACCTACTTAGCGAAAAATTGCCAAAATCGTAAGACTATTTGACTGGGCCACCCAAACGCTTTCACCCTAAGTACTTAAATGGTAGACAATTGTTTTAGAAGTTGTTTAACCTTTGTAGCTTAAGCTTTGAAAGGTTTTAAAATAAAGGTTTGATTGCTTAATTATCGGTTTTTATTTATTTTTTGTATTCGATGTTTTAATTAATTGCATAGAAATACAATATTTACATATAAAATAAAAAAAATAAAAACTAATATAATAAGGCATCAGAAAATTCCTCCACATCGCCGTCATCTGGGAATGTGCCCAAGAGACTGGCTGCATTGCCACGTTGGATGGCAATGCTTAACCTCTGCCCAAAGTAAAAACCATTGTTTTTAATTAAATTCTTTCTTTTTGTACTAAGTATGCTGATGAAATTAATATATCTACTTGACCATGCAATTTTTTTAAATTTGAGTTTGCCATTATTAAGTCGGCAATAAAGTCAGTCCTACACGTAGCCAGACAATTCAATTTACTATCCATTTCACCTATAAACTAGGGGACTTGCGTAGTTACGCAAGATTCTCTGGGCCAGGGAAGCATTAAATATTTAAAGGGAAAGTCAGATTCCAAACCCGCATTACATTGGATGGCGTCTACATGTATTTTTCATGCTCGTAAAGTTTTAATGTCTCGTTATTCGGTTTTGGGATAAAAAAGATCTTTTTATTATTAATGAGCTACTAACTGCTTCCTGCGACTTCGTCAGCTTGAATTTCGATTATCTGCTCAGTTTCATTTTGCACGGAACTCTAATACTTTTTCTAAAATAAAAGTAGCCTATGTTACTCCTGATAACTTCAGCTATCTGCCAGTGAAAGTCCCGTCAAAATCGAACCAGCCGTTCCGGAGATAAGCTGGAAAAAACAGGCAGACAGACAGACAAAAATGTTTAAAATTGTATTTTTGTTATTAGTACCGTGTATACCTACACTAGCAACCCGACCCGGCTTCGCATGGGCCTATAGCCTTCCTCGGTAAATGGACTATCCAACACAATAAGAATTTTTCAATTCGAACCAGTAGATCCTGAGATTAGCGCGTTCAACCAAACAAACAAACTCTTCAGCTTTATAATATTAGTCTAGATTCAAATGCATCCAAAAAAAAAAAAACAGTTTTTTAACTTTATAAAAAGTGTGAGATTTGATTTTGAAGTTTAAAAACGTGTCTTGCAGTGGTATGCTGTAAAATTCCTAAATCCTGTATCCCGGTAAAGTTAGGTGAACTATGCTTGACGTCAACTGTCATGGTACGTGACACTGAGCCTAGGGTTGACAGCTAAAGCTCAATTTACTTAAAGTCACTGAAAGGCAGTTTAACAAAATTGCACCACTGATGACAAAAACGCAAATTAATCAACATTTTAATATTATTGACGTGACAACGTCTTATAATTCGATAGAGCCGGCTGCACGAACGAAAAATCATGACGTCATGCGGCGTTACCTCGCTCTGCGTCGTTACCTCGCTCTGAGGCGTTCCAAGTGAAAAGTGAATGTGGTGTCAATTGTTTATAGCAACGATAATTACAGCGATAAAGGTAATGATTCTTTCGCGTTGTCACGTTCAACTATCGTCAGTAAACCGACTTTACAGACAACCAATTTTTTTTAACGGCGCAAATATAATAGCCTTCTTGGAAGCTATATATTTTAGACGTTTGGGGTGGAAACTCTAGGGCCATGGGGTCCGAGTGCCCATATTGTTTTTCGTGACATCGCCAAGCGGCCGGTTGACTCTTCACGTGACCCGAAGGCTGGTCTATTCTTGGGTCAAAGAATCAGCATTGCCATACAACGTGGCAATGCTGCCAGCCTGTTGAGCACGTGTCCCGTTGACAGCGATGTGGACGAGTTTTTTGATGCCCTTTGAGCTCCCCTGCCTTTTTCTTCGAATTGTACATAATATTATTAGATTTTTAAGATTTGTATATTTTAATATTATGTTGATTTCCTATTATCATTATTATAATTATCAGCTTGGTAAATGTAGGCCTCCTCCAGAGATTTCTTATAGCAATTATGAATATTCATTTGTTATTACTTAATATGTATTAATTTTTTCCCGGACATTAAGGCGAGTACTCACATACACTCACATAAATGGTACATAAACTAATGTCAATTTACATAACAATGCTTCACGCTACCCGTATCTTCTGCTAAATAAGCCTCCATACCAGATGTAATTGCTCTGTTATTTCGATGTGCGCTCTCTCGTGACATGTGTCAGGGACACCAGCCGGAACATAACGACGTATTGGTCGCAAACTCCTAAGTGTCCTATCTTCTTCTTGACTTATTCTTTGGCACAGTTGGTTTCATGATTTATAAATGGTTTCATCTCTACATAGTATAAAACAATCCGCTTATCGCCGTCTGATCCTCTGTAGGCTTAAGCCATTGGAACTATTAGTTAATCTGTGCTTAAGCGCTGGACACATAGAAAAGACGTAAGACGAGTACGGGGCGCGGACAGGGCGCAGACGGGGCGCCGCGCCGTCGCGACTTTTTAAAACAAAGAAAAACGTTTTTGAAAAAAGAGAACCGCCTTCGAAAAACTGTAACGTGATAAATAACTTTAGCACGAAGTCGGTGGTAATATTGGCAATACAAAACAACAAACAGAAGAAAGCCACTGATTTCCGAAACTTAAGTCATGTGGGTACTGTGCTAAAGTTATTTATCAGTTTATAGTTTTTGAAGGCGGTTAAATTTTTTATAAAAAAGTTTTTCTATATGTGTTGCGTCGCGACGCTTCTATACATTTTGTATGAAAGGGACGCGGAATAGACATAAGTAATATGTCCGCGCCCCGTCCTCGTCTAAGACGCTTTACTCACCATCCTTCTTGCTGTACGTCCCGCCAAGGTCATGCACGATGCACGATGCAAAACGACCGTGAATAAGCTTGCTGTACGTCAATAATTATTATTACCTAATTGTTTTTTTTCACGGTACTTTTGCATGGCGATCTTGGCGGGACGTACAGCAAGAAGGATGGTCAGTAAGACGCTTTACGTCTTCTCTGTCCTGCGGCTTAGATCTTTTTTAGAAACTACGCAACATATTTCAATGCGGTTTTCATCAATTGATTCAAGAGAAGGTTTATACGTATAGTTTACGTATCGTATCTGTATCTACACTATCTACTTTGCACCCGTGCGAAGTCGGCGCGGTTGGCTAGTAATTTCTCTAAAACGAATACCTAAGTACTGGTTGCGGTCAATTTGCAATAAGCTAGCTGCCCATAATGATTCGTAGAACCCAAGGCTTGTGCAGATCTCATACCCGACAGTCTTCCCAAAAGTAGTCTTTATATTTTAGTCTATTAGTATTTAAAATCCACGACATTTTGTGTATAATGTTTTGTTAATACTTGATTTGAAAGAATGTCCATTGAGTTTCTTGCTCGTTCTTTTCAATAGAGACCTACCTACGTTTTGGAACAGGCTTCAACTTACTAACCGACTCCTGACAATTCAAAAGTGCCTGTAAATTGTTTAATTGAAATAAATGCTTTTACTTTGAGTTAAGTTTAAAAGTCCATTTCTTAATTAAAGTCGGATAAATAAATGCTAAACGTTTCAAAGTGAAAACAGTCGTCAATTTACTTTGAAAAATAAAGTACATTGACGTGCTCGCTCACCCCTTGTTCCATTAAACCTTTCAATCGAGCTGCATAGTGGTTTTACTTTCAGTGAAAAAAACTCCTACATTCGAATGAACAGCGCACCACACGAATTGTTTCATATAAATTGTTCAATGTTAGAACTGGAGCTGTTACAGCGAATAACCACAAAAGTTGTAAATGGTAAACATGTTTTTCGACGACCCTTTGTCGTTACTACTTTTTGTTATACGACCCTGTGGTGTAAGCCGAATTGAATTACACAGTCACGCTGACGACAGACACCACGCAATATTCGAACATGAAATATAATTTCTACATCAAAGATATCCTTACTGTGAAAAGAATATCCTTAGGTACTATGAAAAGAATTCTTAAATCTGGACCATTCCAGATTGCAAAACAGCCATAGTCCCTAAGCAAAACAAAACAGACCCGTTTAAATATGCAGCTTCATTTGTTAAAGAAACATAATTTATGATCGGGCAGGCTCTACCGTCTTCGGCACGTTTTAATCTTACCTTAGCAACAAAACAATATCCTGTACGTATACACGTTTTGAACATGCTGATTAATCAGAGAAATAGGCTAATGCAGGCTGGCAGTGCAGGTGACCCTGTTCCGAAACAGGTCACACCACACATGGTGCAATGCGGTCGGTAGCACAGGACATAACCCGCAGATTTACTATAGACACGCCTAGATATGAAAATCCTATGAATTATTTCAATACACTGCCAAAAATAGAACCAAGGCGCTTCTGGCAATGTTCTAAAAGTACTCCCGAACTTACGGGTGTATCTTTTATCCGCTAAGAAGTTTATAACTCCAAATCCCTTTGAATAATTTGTTTCTTAAGACTCAATGAAATTGGGAGGTAAATCTTTCCTAACTTGGAATTTTTATCTGAGCTATAACGTTATAATAAACCTGTCAGTCTCATCGTTTCTTTCACCTGGACATGTCACAAAAATTGCTCACGTCCGAGAAAAACGTGAAATGGGCTCCTAAAAAAACCTATATAGCGAAATTTTTAACCTGCTGTGAGGCTACATAGTGACAGGCTCGGGTGTCGGGGGCCATAAGTTTGCTCTGCGACGAAGGACTACAACAAAGTTGACGAACTAATTAGTTAATTAGCATCAAGTAACAAACCTCTCCATTTATTTTTGTCCTCCATTTTGTACGGTCCCTCGTTACACGTGACCCGTCCCTCGCTAATATTGAAATACTAATTCCAAGCTTATTGTTCAGACCAAAACTAGTTTTACATTTATTTATACGAAACCTGTATTGCTCCCAAGTTACGAAGTTTGAAAATGTCAGCTTAAAACAACACAAAAGTTTACCTTAAACGCCCAAACTTTTCTAATTTTAAAGTGTTTTTGTGGAGTTAACTGTTAAAAATACAATGATATTGTCGGTGCATTGCGAAAAGGCTACAAGTGCTCTCTTTGTTCTCATAGGTCGTTGAAACAATAGGCAGGTTGACGCCACAGACGTGGCCGACAACTTGTCGTATTCAAGAACTGCCAGATGTTAAAAATGTGTTGGATAAAAAAACTTTTTTGACAGGGGGATCACTTTTTTTGTTTTACTCAGATTTTTTCTCCCTCAAGGGCAAAAAATGTATGTTGTAACTTTGTAAGGGTCGCAACCAATAAACTATAGGGGTCCTTTTGTTTTCTTAGAAATTGTTTCGTTTATGGGTTCTTAAACATGTTTTAATAATTATGTTAAACGTTAATAATTTCGTGTGTAAGTCATAATACGAAATTAAATTCATAAATCAATAAACAATAGCTCACATTGTACACACATTTATTGTCGACCCTGACGTAAAACAATTAAGACGGAGTAAGTGACAGAGGTCGTGTTAATTAGGGTTTAGGACGAAATTGCGACGTTGAAAATCTCGGAGCAGACTGAGTGCCTTGTTAATGTGACGCCTATTATGTTCCCAATGTAATTATTAGATGGAATATGTAAGATTTATTAATATTAATCTACGAACCATGCCGCGGGGATCTTGATGATAAAAATTTTAGGAAAGATCGTATTTCTTTTTTCGCTTGCTAAATTGTACCTGTATTACACTATAGTTGGTTAGAGCATGAGATTGCGTATTTTCAGTATAACCTGATTACCTGACCTTTAGTTTCGCTACTGTACCCTTTACTAAACCAAGTACTAAAGCTACGAAACTACATAACATTATGTATCAGCGTTGATACATGTACTACAATAAACGACAGTTGAATGCTCCTTAATATGTTCACATTCACATCTATAAATACAAGAAGCGTTCTTTGCACGGCCTCCCGACGCGACCATTGTCCACCAATCAGTGATGTCTGCAGATCGACGATTTAGCACTTGAAGCATCCGCTGCATATCAACGAACATCCATTATACTCGTTTCCTATTTCAGTAGATAGAAAACAGTCAATTAGAGACTCTTCTGGGCTCTCGTCTTATTCGTAAGTGCGTAGGTCAGGTGACAAGTCACCGCTTGGAAGTAAATCAAATATCTCTCTGTGCAGTGGTAAGTATATTAAATATCCCAGTGAAGTGGCATGTCTTGTCTGTCTGTCTGTGATAGGTGGTTGGGGTTGACATGTGTTGGCATTATACTAGCTAGTACAGCTGTGGAGTGCGCTGTTGACTGCGCAGTACCCCGCCCCTCATCCCCGCTTACACGTGAAATTGTTACTGCGCAGCCACTCGCCTCGTGTTCAGAGCCACTATTAAATTTGAATCGAACTGTAGGCTAGAGTTAGTAGTGCGTAATGTAATGTTAACATGTGTGTTCTGTGTTGTTTCAGCATGAGGTCACGGCGGTGGTGTGGTGTCCGCATGGAAGCCCGGCGGACTGCTGATCACGTGCTGCACACGTTGCGTGCGCAGTTCCGCCGCGCTCTGCCGGAATGGACCGCGCGCGCCTCTCGCCGACGCCGGACTGCGCGAACCATCGGTCGCTCCAAGGAGGACCCCACGAAACCATCGATACCGCTGCCCCGCCCGCGGAGGCCTTAAACGAACCAGAGACTCCGCGGCCCGCGCCGCGCGCGTTAGCTTCTATCCCCGAGAGTGAGCCTCTGCTCCGCGAGCCGCTCAGTGTCAGTGCTATCAGTGAGAATGTCTTGCGCAAGCACAACGGGCGGCCGCTGCACGTGCAGTTCGACGCGCAGTCGCCGCCCGCGCCCGCCTCGCTGTCGTCCAGCGGCTCCAGTTCCTCCGACGATGAGGACGTATCCATCGCTGAGGCTCGTCCTCCCGATGGCGGCTGGGGCTGGGTCATCGTGTTCGCCTCCTTCATGGTCAACCTTATCGCCGATGGAATCACCTTCAGTTTCGGTGTCTTCTTCCCACACTTCCTGGAGTACTTCGGCGAGAGTAAAGGCAAGACGGCCTGGATCGCTGGCATCTTCATGGCGATGCCGCTGTTGTCCGGCCCCATCGCCAGCTTTCTTACGGATAGATACGGCTGTCGGCGAGTGACGATATTCGGCGCAATCCTTGCCGCTACAGGATTCGTTATATCCGCCTTCGTAGATAATATGGAGACATTGTTTTTGACGTTCGGCATAATGGCCGGATTCGGATTAAGTCTGTGTTACGTGGCAGCGGTAGTTATAGTCGCGTATTACTTTGACAAAAAACGTTCTTTAGCCACCGGAATTTCGGTCTGCGGTAGCGGCATCGGCACGTTCGTGTTCGCACCCCTGACCTATGTATTATTAGATGAATATGGGTGGCGAGGAACCACGTTAATATTAGCTGGTTTATTTTTAAATATGGCAGTGTGTGGACTGTTGTTCAGAGATCTGCCGTGGACGACCACGATGAACGAGGAAAGAGCTAAAGAGAGGAAAAGGAAAAGAGAAAGGAAGCGGTTAAAGCGCGCGCGCATTTATCAAGCGGCGCAAGCGTCATCGGCGGATAGTGTTTCGGACAGTAAGAGTAGTCCGGCGGCCTCGACGAAAGCGAACGAGACCGCCGATATCGAGACTGTGACATCACCTATAGTGCCGCAGTTCAGTTCTCTGGTGGACCTGCCCACGTTCATGACGGGTGGGGAAGGGGTGTCGCTGGAGACGTTCGAGCTGATGTCGAACAGGGGCCGGGCGTACGCCATTCTGGCTCAGAACTACCCCGGGGTCATGTTGCCTTCGCGAAGTTTTAGCGACAGTGGGCGTCTGCACGAGATGTCTCCTCCACGGGCGCTTATGTCTCCGGGAACGGCGTCGCCTCCGCACGCGCCGCGGCCTCCGGCTCCGAGCCAAGCACCCATCAACGACAAGGCAGCATTGTCCCTGTGGCTTCGGCGCCAAGCCGGGACGGGCTCCACCAAGAAGCCGCCCGCCTTCCTCAAGGACTTACGCGTTCACCGCCACTCGCTCACGTACAGAGGCGCCATGCTCAACATCAACCGGTACCGGCTCAGGGCGTCCTCCTGTCCCAACATCTTCAGGAACTCCATGACGACCATTGCTAAAGAAAAGGTGAGGACTTTCATTTACTTCTGTTTCGGTTATTTTAGGATATAAATATCGCAACTGCTAAAAGCAAACGTAATAATTGACAGCATCTACTCGTAAATATACCTCTATGATAACTTACCATCATGCCTGTACAGAATTTACACTTTTAAAACTTAGAACAGTTATCTACAGTATTCTATCTTCATACAAACGGTCGGTACACCAGTTAGACCTACGCGTCGCGAGTTTAGTATACACTTGGTACTCAAACCTAGTCGCGAATGCGCCGCAGTGGCGAACGGACGGTGTGGTGGTTTGGAAGTAGTAAGCGCGCGACTTGTGACCATCATTTTCAGTGAAATAAGTACAAGTACTTACTTAAGGGGGTACCGAAGGAACGATACGTAATTGCTAAATAATTGCGTTCGTTTGATTCCTTGTTACATCGTTATTACTTAACCTTTTGTCATGCAATTCATATATAAGATATTAGAGGATTCACTCTATACTTCATAGGCGTTAGAAACACGATCACTTGAAGTTTTCTCGATAGAAAAAAAATCCAAAGTAATCTCTTAAAAACAAAATAAACCCTTACTACGTCGTAAATACTTCACGAAAGGTCATCTGTTTTTAAATAATAACAAAACTACATGTTCTCTATCGCATAAATGTTTTACTTTTTCAAAATGTGTGTTTGTTTTAATAATACGAAGGAAATACCTAAATTAACTCGTGTTCTACCCATTCTAACTAGAGCCGCCACGCTTCCCTCCTGTCCGCTTTAGTCTTGCTTCGGCCATCAGACGGGGAGCTTGTGTCGCTTACGCTTACGCACGGTTTTAAAAATATAACGAAGAATTTTATGTTAATTCAATTTATTTTAAATGGAGAACAAAGTAAACAAAGAAAAGAATTGGTTGGCGAAAACAGAATTCTATTCGCTTACAATGAAAAAATAAAGTAAGTAAAACTCGTATCTGATTGCGTTACAGGGTGGTACGTTATTTTTTTAATGGGATGTATTAAAAACAATTTAAAAATAATAATATAGTATAATAATATGTGGGGTCATTTCACTCATGGCCATCTGACCCCAAACCTGAGAGAGACCCTGTAGTATGGGTCAGACAGTTGATATACATACACAAATATTTTTTTAAAAGCATACATATATACATAAACAACACCCAAACACAAGGAAAACACAAGTGACCATCACACAAATATTTACCCTGGGCGGGAATCGAACCCGCAACACGCTGCGCAGCAGTCAATCGCTCAACCAAAATCATCAATCACTAGCCAAAATGTATCTTTCTAGAGCAAGACGTCTACAGGCTGAGAATCCTGAACGCAAAGAGAATACTCCTGTTGTTTCGTACCTAAGTACTCGGTTAGGTACTGAGGTCAGCACTGAGCACATCAAGCCACAACAATCTGTCAAATTTCTTTAATAGATTTTGAACTTTATTACAAAAGAATAAGGTTCATATTCATATCATATTATATTAGGAAAATTTGACAATTAGGTACGGCTTGATGGGCTGGTGTCTGTACCTACGTACTAACAATATAACTAAGTACTATTTACGATATTTCAACAATACACCACGGGTGGGCAAATTCGCTAAATTGAATCGTTCTCTGTATCTTTTTTCTAATTATAGGGTAAATGAACCAGTTGTTGGCATTTCACTGCCGGCTAGTATAGAAAGAGAAACAGACCATTTTGAAGACAATAATAATACTGTGACTTTGTAAGTGGTGTGCGTTTCGACCGCGCGGCCACGGCGATATTTCGAAAAAAAAAACTATTCCAAGATTATGTAAAATTTTGTAAAAGCTAATTCCCAAAACCATAAATTTGTTAAATTTATAGTTAAAAAGTTATAAGGGTTTGAACGTGGCCGCGCCATTGAAACGCGGAGAACCGCGCGGCCACGGAGATCTTTAAAACTAAGCGTAGCAGAGACCTGAAATTCAAGTAAATAGCAGACTGAATTTGTAAAAAAAATTTAAAATAACAGAAAAAAAATCCTAGGTTTATACTTTAGGAGCTGCATGACAAAATCCCCATGGCCCCATGGCCGTATCATTGGAAAGGGGTTCACTAGTACATTTCAAATTTATATAATATTTAGTGGTAATTTGTCACAAATTATTGTAAAAAAAGGAAAGATTACCAAATAAAGTAAGATACGCATACCGTGTTTAGTATCATTGGAAAGGGGTTCACTAGTACCTATTAAATATATAATACTTAGCTGTGACTCCAAAATGGTTTAAATAAAAATATAAAGTTTAAAAACTAAAACCCGACCACAACAAAAAGTGATCTAAAAAGTACAAAACAAGAAAATATTTCACACAGAAATCAAGACATAGGTACAAAATGGTCAAGGTAAGCCGTGGTTGCATGCCATTATATTCATGTTCATCGCACTCATATGGGATACAGGCATGCAACCACGGCTTACCTTGACCATTTTGTACCTATGTCTTGATTTCTGTGTGAAATATTTTCTTGTTTTGTACTTTTTAGATCACTTTTTGTTGTGGTCGGGTTTTAGTTTTTAAACTTTATATTTTTTTAGAGTTTCTATTGTACTTAGAATATACCTATACTATCATAAAATGTAATTAGGTAAGTATTATTCGATTACTAAATGGGTACTTACCTAGAAAGTACCTAGGATAGGTGCCTACTTACTTACCCACAGTAAATTATTAAATTAATAAGTAGTAAGATAAATAGTAATTATTAAACTAGTATTTAAATGTTTGAATATTTTTTTAATAAAAGTAGATATTTGAAATCGTTATAGGTGTTAGGTGCCGGCACTTCACATGACGTATTTGTGCAAATATTCGCCTTATTTGAATAATACAAAATGTACCCTATAATCATTGAAATATAGTCGATTTTGTATTATAAAAATAAGGCGAATATTTGCCCAAATACGCCATGTGAAGTGCCAGCATTATAATTCGTAATACTGTAGCACCCTCGCTAGTCGATCGACGCACGGAGTGTCGCGTGCGGCGGCGCGCGGCGCGTGAATGTGTGCCTTGCGCACACATACACGGAGCGCATAGAATACCTAAAATCGATTAGCGCCAGAAGCTCGGTGCCCCCTTAATATGGCAAAGAGCTATTATAAACTTTCCCAAAAGTATTTTTTATTAAACTGTTTATCCGAATGCAGTTTTTTTTTGTAACAATAAAGCTTTTCGTACGTCTCAGTCGAGGCGCAAATATTATTCAGTCTCTTTAGAAGGGTGTTCTTTTTTTTTTATTAAATCTACTATTCAAAAAATACATCATGTATTTTCTAAAATATAATACCTATGTAATATTTACAATCACAAAATTAGAAAGAAACCCAAGTAGGTTGATGAAATTAAATGATACCCAATTAAAATACTGTAGGCGGGCAGCTCTGCGCGTCTTTACGTACCGCGCGGCTGTAGGTAATTATTCCAAGAACAGGGCCGAGTCACAATACTGTCATAACGTTAAATATCACCGTGAATAATGCCAACTTGTCTAACTCTTTCAGGTCCAATGGTACGCCGGTCTATGGGACTTCTGGGACCTGGTAGTGGATGTTCTGGACTTCTCTCACTTCTCCAACCCAGCGTTCCTGATCTTCGCCGTGTCCAACTTCCTGCTGTACATGTGGTATGACGTGCCGTATGTGTACATCGCTGATAACGGCATGAGTATGGGCTTCAATGAGTCGCAGTCTTCAATGCTGATTTCTATTATTGGAATATTGAATATGTTTGGCGAGGTGAGTACTTTTAAAACCTTTTTTTAGGGTTCCGTACCTCAAAAGGAAAAAATGGAACCCTTATAGGATCACTTTGTTGTCCTTCTGTCAAGACCCTTTATCTCGAGAACACGTGGACGTATCGAGTTGAAATTAAAACCATATATTTAAGTCTACGGTCCCTTGATGCTGTAAAAAAAATCAACCCTCTATGTTAACGTGAAAAAACGCATTTATAATATTAAGTAGATTAAAGTATGGATAGAAGGTGGTAGATGGATTAGTATAGAAGTATGGATATGTACCTACAAATATGTACGGAACCCTCGGTGGGCGAGTCCAACTCGCACTAGTCCGGTTTTTTTTTTATGTTGGTTAGTGTAATGTGGTTTTTTTTTTTTTTTTTTTTTTAATTCTTTATTAATAAGGGGTTTTTATCCACACGGATACGTCAACCCCATTGTACCTTTACCTTAATTTACACACAACTACGAGTATATATTATAAAACAGGAAAGGGAATTACTGCCTAGACTTTTGAATTAAGCCACAAATTATGCGTTTAGTCCGTTCTGATTTAGGGTATGCCAAAATGTTTTGGATAAGTCCAACATCCCACAAATTTAGTTCAAAGTCCCTAGCCATTTGTTCCCTTTCATCTTTGTTCTTAACACAATCCATCAGCAAATGTTGCACATCTTCAATTTTATTGCACGTCTCACAATTTGGCGATGCAGTCTTTCGCATTAAGAAGGCAAACTTTGCTGATGGATAGTGGCCAGAACGAAGTCTTAGCGCTAACTTAACATAATTTCTAGTTAAACATTTATCATCAAACCAAGGCACGCGAGGGGGTTCGTTTTGAATTATTTTATACCAAATGCCCTTTTCTTTGGATATTTCATTGAAGTATTTTTTCCACCTCTCGAAACATATATTCTTAACCCTAGAGTAATATTCCCAATAATCGGAAATGTATGAGGTAACGTTGCCCATCTCAACTGCTAGTTTCGACAGTCGGTCAGCCTCCTCGTTGCCGCGTAACCCTATATGTGCTGGAACCCATTGCAACATAATCCTAATGTTATCTTTGTTGTAGCAATGAATTAGCTTAAGAATGTCATAGGCTATCGATGCGCCTCTGAAACCAGAGGCGCATCGAGCCAAATGCTGTAAAGCGCTCTTGCTGTCTGTAAATATGACTACTTTACTTAAATTTTGACTTACTGAATAAGACACCGCTTGATATATAGCAATGAGCTCCAGAGACATTATACATATATTTGCATTAATTTTAAACATAGCTTCATAACCTGTACTTTGGAAGAAAAAAGCAGCTCCCAACCCACCTATACTTTTTGATCCATCTGTGAAAATTTTACACCAATCACTATATCTGGAAACTAATTCTGAGACCACTTCGTGTACCAATACATTAGGATTATACAATATTTTTGGGTGGGTAACACATTCTAATTCACTTTTGATAGCCTCTTTAATTTCCAAAGCTGATACCCAAATTTCTAAAGAAAACATCTTAAGACTCTCCGAGGCATTAATTTGAAGCTGTCCTAATTCTTTAAAGGAAGTGGCTAGTAAGGGTTTTTTTTTTATTCGCCCAATAGCTATTATTACATAGGGAGTCTAATTCGGAAATAATGTTTATAGTTATATTATGCGACCACGACAATGATTTTAAAATTATCTTATATGCGAGGTATTGTCTCCTCAAAAACAATGGTGGAATGTGTAGTTCACTCTCCATCACATGGATTGGTGTGCTTCTTATGAAACCTCCTATTATTCTAAGTGCCTGGTTTTGTAATTTATCTAGTTTGCTTGTATGTGTTTTTGCACTAGAATCATACAAGAAACAGGCAAAATCAAGTCGACTTCTTACTAGCGATATATATAATCTACGTATATGTTTAGTATGTACCCCCCAAGACGAGCCTGCCAGAACTTTTAATACATTAAGGTATTTTCCACATTTACTAACAATTTCATTGATATGTTTCCGCCAGTGTAAACTTCTATCTAACCATACTCCTAAATATTTAACACATTCCACCATTGTTAACGGCTGACCATACACTTTTAATAAAGGCAATATTCGCCTTCGGCCCCTACTGAAGATACAATAATTAGATTTGGCTGGTGATAGCGTCAATCCCATCTCACCCAGTAACGTGATTATACAGTTTAAAGCATCTTGTAAATAACGCTCACTTTTATCTATTTGCTTGTCCCTGTAATAAATAACAAAGTCATCTGCGTATTGCGATATCATAACGGTTTTTACTTCCCGACAAATTTGATGCGTAACTAGATTAAATAGTAGAGGGGACAACGGGTCACCTTGTGCTAATCCTCTGTTAGTCAATCTTGTTTCAAAAACTTCGCTATTAAACGACTTAATTTTTAATTGTCTCTCGTTCATAAACGACCAAAGATAAATACACACTCGAGAACCAACTTGCATTTCATCCAATACTTTTGTAACATAATCAATTGAAACATTGTTATACGCGTTTTCAATGTCCAAAAAGCATGCAACTGTAGGGATATTTTTCGTAAATCCAACTTGAATGTAAGAAACTAGTCGGGATAGTGCATCCAAACATGATTGTGCCTTTCGAAACCCTACTGTGTATGGAGACAGGAGTTTGTTCTTTTCTGCAAACCATTCTAACCGCTTACAAATCATAAGATGAAAGATTTTACATACACACGAGATCAACGAAATAGGCCTTACTTTAATCTCGCCATTGACATTATTTGCAGATTTAGGTATGGGAATAATTTGAATATTTCGCCATTGGTGAGGAACAATACCGAATTTAAATATATCATTGTAAATCTTTAACAGAAGGACTTTTCCTGAGTCCGGTAAATTATATAACATTGAATACGATATAGCATCTTGCCCCGGTGTCGAATCCTTTTTTTTAAGACAATTTTCAAGTTCTTGAGGTGTAAATTCGGAATCTAGGATTTCATTTCGTGACTTAAAGCTTGGAATTAAACTAGGAACGTAGTCTGGAGTCAGAGAACGTAGTAAGTCAACTTGTTTGTCAATTGGAGGGCACCATCTTTGTTGTTTAAAACCTTTCATCCACTTCATACGGCGCCACATTTCATGTGTCGACGTAACTTCGTCTATAGAATTGCAAAATGTTTGCCAACCATGATACCTAGCATTCTTAATTAATGTTTGAGATTCTAAAGTTTTGGATTCTAGTTTGTTTAAATTATCAGGGGTGGGATTTTTACGGAAATTTGCCAAGGCCAACCTTCGTTGTGCAACTATTTCAGACAATTTTGGAGACCAGTAATTTTTCTGTTTAAAATTGTCATTTGGTTTTAAACTGAATTTAAAATAGGGTATATGTTTACTAGCCGCATATTCAATATGGTTTATAAGAGTGTCATACATTTGTTGCACGTTACCATTAAAAGAAATAATATTTTCAGAAATCGTTTGGCGGTATCCTCTCCAATTTGCATTCTTAAAGTTACGTTTTTTAACAATATGTACATTACAAGATAAGTTAGCTGTAATTTTAATAATCAGGTGGTCACTACCCAGATTCTCATTGAATACTTTCCAATCAAATTTTATTGCTACATCAGAGGAGACAAACGATATATCCGGGGAAGTCTGCTGCAAATGACCATTTACCAACTTCACTCGCGTAGCGACACCGTTGTTAAGCGATATAAAATCATTTTCTAGAGATGAATCCCTAATTTGAGTGCCTCTTACGTCCGATTTACCCGACCAATTAGTGTGGTGACCGTTGAAATCCCCAGCTATTATAGTTTTACTAGAAAAGTGACTAAAAATATCATTCCAATCGGAAGGTTGAGTTTGAACAGACGACGGACAATACAGTGATACAATATATTCTAAGTCTTTGCAGTTTAATAACTTAACGCACATTAATTCAATACCCACATTATTACTATTAAATGATACTGGATGAGACTGGATTGACTTGTGCACCAGGATAGCAACACCACCATAACAATCGTATCTATCATTTCTATATATATTAAATCCACTAATATTTACACTAACCTCGCAATCCAACCATGTTTCGCTAATTATGGCAATATGTATATTTTCTTGAACTAACAGATCCGAGAAGGATACCAATTTAGGACGTAAGCTCTGTGAGTTCCATTGGAATATGTTAATCTTTATGACTTCTTGTGTACTATCCATTACTGAGGCAACTTAAATATCCCAAGATATCGTCTCCAAACAAAATACCAAACAAAATTTTCTTAATCACCTCCCAAATAATTTTCAACGTAGATAGTAGTTTTTCTTCTAATTTTAGTTCAGAACTATATATACCTTTTATTTTTATCCATATCTTCATCCATTCAAAATTATTTAACAATTGCCCACTTGGCTTAGGAGTTTCTTTTTCTTTCTGTGAACTTTTATCTACGTACGTTGTCTGCTCCTCGGAAACATCACTTTTCTTCTGACGATTTTGACTTATTTTCTTTTTATTAGTTTTTTGTTTTGAATTTTTAATATTTTCCTGTGTCCCCAAATTTGCATAATTTTCATCCTCTTCCACTTCATCTTCTTCCATATCCGACATCGGTTGTTGATGGACTGCGGCTCTGGTCAACACATCTCTATAACTTTCTTTACTAGTGTTGACTATGGTTGTAGGGTGATTGTTATCAACTCGCTGTGAGACAACGTCTGTGTTTAGATCCTCCTTCTTCTCCATAAACAGTTCTAGTGCTCTTCTGTATGTTACTTGCTTTTCGCTCATGATAATCCGAATAGTTTTTTCTTTTAGAAAAACAGGGCAAGTTTTATCCAGGACAAAGTGGTTTCCCCTACAGTTTAAACATTTAAAATCTTCTATGGTACAGTTTTCATGGTTACCTCCACATTTTGGGCACAAAACCTTTTTTGTTGGGCAGTATTTAATTATATGGCCAAATTGCCAACAACCCGAACACTGCGTTACTGGAAACACGTACGGCTCAACTTTAAACCGGCAGCCATAGGCATAGATATATTGCGGTAACACACTACTTTTAAAGCTTACTTTTATAGACTCACAATTAATCCATTTTCCATCGGACTGCACACGTCTTAATCTCTTTACAGTTAACACTTCGGCATTCGCTTCTAAAATATTAATAAGTTCTTCTTCGCTTAATTCAAGGTCAATGCCTCTCACTAAACCATACGATGTTGACATATCTTGTACTAATTGACATCGTAAACCCATGTCCTTGAGACTTTTACATTCGATTAATTTTATAGCATCGTCTTTTCTCTGGAATTGAATGAGAACTTTGTTTGCGCTTTTATATTTTACCCTAAGAATATCCTTAATGTTTTCCGACCGCAATAATTTAGCCATGGCTATTGGTTTAGGTAAATTCTCCAATGAGGTAACACATACTTCATGATTCGCTATTGGTTCTGATGTACTGGTATCTCCTTTCTCTTTGTCATGATTTACGTCAACCGAATCGCTCCTTATTAACCGTTTGGGTTTTCTTCTAATTACAGTAATAAAACCGTCATCACTATGATGGTCATCTTCTCGCTCTTTTCTTTTCTCTGCTAGTCTTGCTTCGCCTTCATTTATCGCTTTTCCAATCTCAAAATTTACCTCTTCGATATTTCCCATCCTATTTAATTGTCGTTCACAGTTCTGCAACACCTCTGAATCACTCAAATCTTCACCACTTAAATCCTCGTCCATTTTAACAAAATGTGTAACGTGGGTATTCGTAAAAAATTTGTGTCACTCGCTACGAAAGGCACAAACGCGTGCGCACGGCCCAACGTCTCGCGCCACGTGTGTAATGTGGTGAATTTCAACAAACCGCAAATTTGAATTTTCGCGCCTCAGCTCATAATGCAACTCAGTCAAATGTCAGATCCGAGGGTCCTTTTACGCTATTTGTTAATTTTTTACATTCACAGCAAACGATTAAAGTGTTAAAACTGGGAAACAATTTACACCAGGGTGTTGAAACTATCCCGAATTAAAATCCACAAAATGACTTTCAAAGATCCCTGTAGTTCTTCAGGAAACGATAAATTACTGGAACGCGCCAAGACCATCCGCCAATGACAAGCTTGTCCAATGACAAGACATTAGTCTCTTACTATGGCTAGCACATATTACATCTGCATCAGGTCGCAACGGTTCATACAAAATGTACGAAAGTAATAAGTTTGGATTTCTTGGGCAGACTTATGTTTATTGTGGACTACCTTTTGTATATGAGCAAAAATAGGGAACCTCAGGTTTATTGAAAGCACTTTTTCCATAGTAACCATAGGACATTTAAATCCGTACTACAAAAAATTCAAAATTACCCGGTATTCTTTATCGAATGTTATAATTATCTCCATAGGAAGAGGAAACAATTACCTGCATATAACAATAAGCCTGTGACAATCACATTCGCAGCCATTATCAGCAACCGGCTTTGTTTAACTTGACCTATTTGAATCATCTCCCTGATAACGAGACATATAGATTGCTACGCAATATGTATGTATATCTTGGAGTTTTGTGTAGTAATTATGTTTTGGTTATCTGTCAGACAGAATTGGAACAAATAAGAAAACTGAACTTTATACATTGTGCCTATAGGTTCAACATTTAATGTAACTAATACGTATAGAGACTACTCGATAATGGTATTAAGTACATTATAATAACATAAACACATCTACAATTTCAAGAAAATAACGAATCTATCTATTATTCACGTTAAGATCGACGAAGCGGGTTGATTCTGAGCCTTTCTTCTATCTCATTAATGACTGACTGTAGAATAAAGACGTATTCTGTTGTTTGATAAAATGACTAATAGACTGTCTTCGAAACTGAATTTACTTATCTATTTATCTTTAGATCAGGAACATTTCTCATATAGGTATTTGTTCGTATGGTAATAGACCAGGGGGCCAAGTCTGCTATTTTTTTGATAATTTCGTCATTCCAACACGATCTCATTGTCTTTTTGGCAAAAGTTCGTAATCTGCTATATTCATAATGGTCGATGGAATTAAAAGCAATGACTGCACAATGACGTTATAATGGTAGGTCACTGATCAAAGGAACTGTCAAAATTTTAGCAGATTACCGCCTAAGTCAGTCATTCAGTTGTCATTTTGTACGAGATTACCATTCTATATCATTTATTTCAATGGCGTGTCCATGAGAAAGTCATAATGACGCCAATAAATTAGTAAATTACCAAAATTGTTAAAATCAACAATTATGAAATCAATGATAGACTATTCTGACACTATTGTAATAGCAGACTTGAGGCCCAGATGATATAACCATAATGCCTTTGGTGTGGGATGCAATTTGTATCTACACCTTTGCGTCATTCCATTTTCTTTGCACGACCTAATGTGAAGGGGCGTAGTTAATACCACTTTCTTGAAAGCTGCATATGTTTGTGCCGTTTGGTGTTTAAACGTGAACCATAAAGCCCGAGTGCTCAACCTGTATTTAGCAATCACGGGAGACCAGGTCACGCGAAGAGTTGACCGCCCCCTTAGCAATCTAAGCGGCCGGTCGACTCTTCACGTGACCAGAGGGCTGGCTTTTTCTTGGGCCAAAGAAATAGCATTGTCATTCAAGGTGGTAATGCCTTTTAAGCACTTGTCCCATTGAGAGTGGTGCGAATGAGTTTTTTTGATATCCTAAGTGCCCTTCCTCCCTTCCATTTGTACACAATATTTTTTATCTTTCAAAGGGAATTGTTTATTGGATTAACACTTAGCACTAACAATTATGTACTATCTTCAGTTTACCACAGTTAAAGCAAATACATGTTTTGACTTAACGTAAGAACTAAGAAGTGAGCTCGGGAACTGAGATTGTTGACAGGACGTGATGGAAGAAACACGTGATAAGAGTAGTAGATGAAACTATTCAAATTCAAAATCATTTATTTCAACCACTTCCAGGTCATAAATTACAATTTCAAATAAAATTTCATTACAATAAAAATTATAAATAAATTTAAAATTATTATTATCATTAAAATTAAATCATTAAAATCAAATTCAAATCATAAATATTAAATCAAATTCATAAAATTTAATTAAAATCATAAAATCAAAATTATAATCATAAAATTAAAATAATAAAATTAAATTAAATTAACCCGACTAAAAATACGCCTGCCTGTGAGTCATTTGTTTGTTTGTCATTACATTAACCATGTAACAATGGTTGATGTACTGACAATCAAACCTGTTCGCAAATACGCTCAGGATGGTGCTGGAGGTGGCCCGGAGCCTGCGCCCAAGAGATGTGCACCGCTTTCGCATCGTCACATATAACATCATAATATTGTAGGAAATTGAAGTCAAATTGTATGCAGTTGACATATTTGCACCACGTAAGCAAACGTCAACTATATACAATTTGACTATTCCGTTGGCGTTAACGCTAACAGAAAAGGGATCCGGTCTAGGCACCTGATATGCATATGGTTGGAACAGCCATGGGATTCTCGTTATCAGTAGGAAGACGACAATGATATGTTTCAAATTTTCAAATTAAAATTATTTATTTGTAAACATAGGTAGGGTAGGTTAGGTAATAAGATCTATTTTTATAGTTAGAATCGCTATGTTCAGCCTAATAGGCATACAAATTTTTGAATACATTTTATGTAATACTAATTTTAAATTATTATTTAAATGCATTTATAAATTTAATTATTTAGTTATATTTTATAATATTAATACCGTTATAAAGAATTGAATTTAAATAAATCGGACATTTGACTCACACAACGACTTAACTAATTATTATTTATTAAAATTGTCTGTTAAAAGTTCACCAATAGAATAGTACGCTTTTGTAACCATAAAGTCTGTTAACATTCTTTTAAATTTATTAACATCATTCTCAGTTCTTATATTCTTGGGTATCATATCTAATATATAAAATTCTCGTGTCACAGTTTTCGTTCCCGTACTGCTCCGAAACGGCTTGACCGATTCTGATGAAATTTTTTGTGCATATTGGGTAGGTCTGAGAATAGGCCAACATCTATTTTTCATCCCCTTTTTTCACCCCTTTTTCATCCCCCATTAGGTCGATCGGGACAGGACAACGTCTGTCGGGTCAGCTATTATATATAAATTTTTGGGGCCATTCCCAGAAAGCTTTTTGCGTATAATGCTGTTTTATGAGGCCTAACATGAATTTTGTCCTGATGACTTTTGCGAAGACTAAAAATAGTAGATTGTTATACAAGGAGCTAAAGTGATCCATTATATACGAGGTAGTTTTACTCCCGAGCTTTAGCGAGTGAGTAAATAGAAACCGAGTTTTAATGGGTTTTAGCGCCGTGTGTTACACTATACTTTTCATTACGATTGCGAGAAATTAATTACGGTCACTACCAATTCAATTTGCAATTAGAGAAAAATTATAAAGATTTCGCGCCAATGTCTTTTTTTTGTTTCTTCTGTAGCCGCAACACATTGAATGCATTCTACCAGAGATCGCCGATTTTAGTTCCATTTTCAAAATTAAAATGAGGTTCTTTTTTTATGAAACAGTAATAAGTCGAGTCTTTATTCATGATTATTCTACTTATGACTAAAGACTTTTTCGTTTTTGTAGGCTCATTGTCATATTTGACACACAAAAATTAAAAAAAAAAAACTTTTTCCCCTAGAGGATGAAATGCTATTTTATCCCCGCTCTAGTATGCTACAATGACGGCCTTTTTGAGCAAGAGAAGTGAAAAATCCATTTGGTATTTCCAGATCCTGCTGGGCTGGGTGGGCGACTTCCAGTGCGTGAACGCCAGCATCGTGTACGCGGGCTGCATGGTGGCGTGCGGCGCCGTGACGCTGGTGATGCCGCTGCTGCGCGGCTACGGCGCGCTGGCGGCGGCGTCGGGCGCCTTCGGGGCCTGCATCGCCGCCAACTACTCGCTCACCAGCATCATCCTGGTGGAGCAGATCACGTTGGAGAAGTTCACCAACGCGTACGGTCTGCTGCTGCTTATACAAGGACTTGCTAATCTTATTGGACCGCCTTTAGCTGGTAGGTATTTTAATTTTTCTTTGTAGACTTATTTATGGTTAGAATCATCATCATCTACCTAGTATTTTCCCATCTATGTTGGGGTCGGCTTCCAGTCTAACCGGATGCAACTGAATATCACTGTTTTATATGGAGCAGCTGCCTATCGGACCCCCACAACCCAGTTACTGGGTAACATGATAGATACCCTTTGGTAAGACAGGTAGTCAAACTTTCTGGCTTCTCACTACTGCTTCTTCTACTTATGGTTAGAATACTACATATTTTAAATGAGTGTTAAAATCGCTATGCGAAATATAATATAAAAGCATGTTATGCTGTCATATTACGCTGACAATTGTAAAACAATGTGATTTATTGCAAAACCTGTGATTGTTATATAACTATGGCGACAACTATCGCACCAAAATAAGTACAAGCGGATAGACGAAAAGGGAAAAATAAAAAAGGGTCTCGTGGGTAAAAGTCGTACAAATCGATCGGTCATAGCATAACTAAGCTACGCTTCTTCTGTGATGTGGGGGACCATCCTTTTCACACCCCTCCGTGCCTCGGAAAGTCCCAGATATCATTCGTAGATCTTTAACAGGGGAACACCCAAATATTCCGAAATATTTTATTCCGAATTTCAATATTCCGATTTTCAAAACTCCGAATTTCATAATACCTAAAAATTATAATCTCTATTATTTAAAATCACGAAAGTTATTTTACCGAATGTCGTAAATCCGATTTGTTTGTTTTCCGATTTTCATATGTTCGAAGAATCAAATGCTCGATGAGTTCTCGGTCCGAAAAACGAAATTCCGAATTTCAATATTTCGAATAAACTAAAATTAAGATTCTGATTCAATTCAGCTACGCATATATATTCAAAATGGTGTCCCCTTGTTTCGCAGACAGAAATTTCATAGAATTTCGTTTCCCAGAAAATGTTTCATATAATATTTGGTTCTTGTATTTTTATTTCGACTATTATTGTTTCAAAGACTATTTACTTGAATGAAACATATTTCACAGAAACACAATTCAAAGAATTTTTAATCAAATTTTTTTGTTTAACAAACTTATCAAACAGTAGAATTACTTTTTAACAAATATTGTTTATTCGGTGTATTTTTCTATGGAATTTATTTCAACAAAAATATATAGGTATAAAAAGAAAGACAATAACAAAAATAATCTTAAAAAGTCAATATGTATGTTGTGCTACAAAAGTTAATGACAGAAACGAATTGCTGTGAAACCGACTCCACGTAGTCTTGTCTGCCCTACGCCTAGAGTGTAATTTAAATTCGCGTAGGCGCGGAGGGGCGAGGCGGCCAGCGAGCTGAGGAGCAGGTGGTTTTTACGCCCGCCGCCGCGGCTGAGGCTGGCCGGCGAAGCCGGCCAGTAAGCCGAAGCTGCGGTGGTGAGCGTGAATACCATCTGCGACGAATAAGCTCGCGTGGTATCGCCGGAGCCCCGCAACGCCGTAGCCGTGACAGAAACCATGCCTGCTGCATGTTGCATGTTCGCTTGCATGTTGAATGCTCGCTTGCATGTTGCATGCTCGCTTGCATGTTGCATGCTCGCTTGCATGTTGCAAGCTTGCTTGCTTGCATGCTGCATGCTTGCTTGCACGCTGCATGCTTGCTTGCATGCTGCATGCTTGCTTGCACGATAAACGATTGCACGATAACGATAAAGATAATCGGAATTTTAATAATCGGAATTATAATTATCGGAATTCGTATTTTTGATGTTCGGAATTTTCATTATGTCGGACTTTTTGTTATTCGATCTTTTGAAGCTCGGTATTTTGAGACTAGTAATTATAAACGTTCGGAATTTTGAAATTTTAGTATTATAAAAATAGGATGAATGATAAATCGGAGTTGCCATATTAGGAGTTTTGAACTATTCGGAATTATGAAAATCGGTATTTTGAAATTCGTATTTCTGACTTTCGGAATAAAGTTTTTCGTATTAATGTAGTGTACCCCTTTAACAGTAATTATTACTCGAAATCAGAAAGTCTGAAAACCAGTCTTACCAAGGGGTATCGTGTTATTCAGTAACTGGGTGATTGCCTTTTCTCAACTGCGTTGGAGTTGGATTCCAGACTAGACGAATGCAGCTGAATACCACAATCCAGTTACTGGGTAACACAATAACGACTGTCAAAGATCTACAAATGACTGCCAGAACCAACGGCTTTACGTGCTTTTCGCCTCAACTGACCGACCGCGGCAAGCTTTCTTTAACTTAGCCATGAGCTCCTCTATTTTTATATAAGATTATATTATAAATGTACAGTTTTCAGACTTTTTCCGGTATTTATAGTATAAGACGATATTACTTGTCAAAGGACATGTTTCATAATGGGCCCAGTCTATGTACACCACTTTAAAAACAAGAGAAAAATCTGTAGAATCCGGGAAAAATACAGAAAATTCATTTAAATGTTTACTGTTGTGGTAGTAAATTAATATTTAACAATTATTTTTATGGATTTTCAACATGGCGTCACTCAGATTTAGCTACTCTATAAACCATAGATCGACCATTGATCATAGAAAGAGAACTGTCAGCTGTCACTGTCACAACAGTGTCACTTCAGTCACTTTCATCTCGTTTTTTTTTCTAGTTTCTGGAGTTGTTTTTAATAACCTCCCTTTCGTTTTTTGAATTTAACACCGTTTCTTTTCTATATGTGTATCTACCTATCCACAAATCGAAGCAGAAAATCAAAATTATAAATGTCTAACGTCATTAACCAATCAAAATGACAGCTTACCGCCATGACTGTTTTTTTGTTGTGTGTTGCAATTTTAAGTGCAATTTCTTGTGTTTTACCTGCTCTTAAAGCTATTTTAAAGTAATCGGACAATTGAGAACGATTTAAAATGTGTTTCCTTATTTTTAAGTATGGTGTACAAAGACTGGGCCCAGGCTCCATACATTTTGAAACAACTCCTTTCATAGTTCTAGGTCAACAGAAAGTACCCTATAAATTATGATTCTCTTGAGAGTGTCGAAATGTATTTATATAAATTTATTTTATTTACTCATGTATTTTGTCGTCTCCAGGTTGGGTGTACGACGTGACCGGCTCGTACGACCTGTCGTTCTACCTGGCCGGCGTGTTCATCGGTGTGTCGGGGCTCGTGCTGTTCGTGACGCCCCTCGTGCGTCTGGTGCGCTGGTGCGGCCGCCAGCCGCCGCCGCCCGAGGACAAGACCAACGGGGAGCTGAAGCAGAACGGCAAGCTCATGGTGTAGGGGACATACGCTGGGATAAGGAATTATGAAAACAAGAAGAATGCTGCCGATTGACTAAAAGGCTTATTACACTATACAATTTGTAGGAAACCGATTTAGGAAATTGGCAGGTGTAATCGCAGTTAGAACAGATTGGATCCGATTGAGTGCATAGAACTTTTGCCTGAAATTTTGATGTCTGAGGGGTCAATTGTCTGTCAGTAATGTCTGCAAGAATAATTCACATTTAGAAGGGTGTTAGATATGCTCGCTTTCTCGGACACCACCGCGAAAGACGACACTCTCAAACTTTAATTACATTTATATTATTTTGTCCGGTTCAGCTGTAACCTTTCGAATTTAACTGGCAATACACCAAGCCTTTATTATACAGTCCACTTTCATTTCTCTCCAACGGGCATATCTCTATAGTTTTTAAAATGGGAGGTTTACTAAATTGAATTCTAAATGGTCTAGATTAGAATTCAATTTAGTGTAGTGTGAGAGTAAGACGAACAATTTAGGTACCTAAATTGATTACCTACAAATTGTATAGTGTAATAAGCACTTAATTTGGCAAATACAGTCGAGTTTAAGGCCATAGGTGATGAGGCACCGCGACTGGCGATGTTGTCGGTTTTCGAAAGTATCTGAACTCTTCATTCGGATGCTAGTCGCGCAATGCAAGGCGCGATGTTCTATAGCAAGGGTCGGCAACGATGTCAAGTTGCTGCTCTTCAGTACCATAAGCAAAAATCGTACAATCGATCATATGAAATTAATTTCATTCAATGCACCTGCTACCTTTCCTTCTTCACATTGTCTGCTACAAATCATACTGTAGACATTATAAAAATGTGAATAAATTAAACTTTCAGTGGGTCTTTAAAAATTTTGTAAATGTATCTATTGGCTCTTCCGTTTCAATAGGTTGCCGACCCCTGCTCTATCGCCAAACTAATCTCAGAGGGCGCCACCGAACTTTAACGTGAAAACTATTTTTTTTATTCTATACAATTTATAAGGGACTTTTCCGCGTAGCGTATGACAGTCCTATCGTAACCTACGTGGCAAGCGTGCTCTATCCTAGACCGTATCATCGCTTCCCATCAGGTGAGATAGTGGTCAAACGTATGCCTATCTATAGATTAAAAAAAAACCTACGTGAACACTATTAGCGCGGTAAAATTCTTATTTTATAGAAGTTGCGTTACGAGTCTTGTTGTAATTATCAAAAATGGATGATAATAACGGACGGTCAACCATTATTTCAGCCTGGATTTTCCCACTGCTGGGCAAAGGCCTCTCCACTCACCTTCCAACTCTCTCTGTTAAGGGCTAATTGGGGCCAGTCTTTTTCGAAGGAGTCTAGATCATCCCGCCATCTCCGCCTGGGCCTGCTGCGATGTCGCTTGCCATGTAGAGGAACCCATTGGGTTGTACGTTTGGCCCAATGATCGTCTGACATGCGGCAGATGTGTCCAGCCCAATTCCATTTCAGCATGACAGCTTTCCGAGTGACGTCAGTTATTTTTGTATTGACGTCAGTTATTTGGTCAACCATACTGGAATTAAAAAAGCTGCTCCGGAAGCTAATAAATATAATTTTGATGCACAGACAAAAAGTATTATTATGTCAGTGTCACTTTGTTTTACGTTATAGTTCAGTAGCGCCAACGGAAAAGTTAGGCAGTAATATTCTTAATTGTTTTGTTACCGCAATTCGACGCAAGAGAAGGTAAACCGCATAGCAATAGTGCTGAAAGTAAGCTTCCAAGCATGTGTGCACTATTTTATAGAGCAAGATGTCTGCAATGCAGAAATAACAATGCTAAAAATTATGATTGGTTTTATACAATTATACTCCTTAATATTTTTGAATATTTTTCAGTCCTATATTGGAAATCTTACTTTTTTGATTGAACTTGTTTTTATATATTATCAGTTTTTCCTTTTTCTTGTGGATTATTTTTTAATAATACTATTTAAATCTATAATAGTTTATTAGACAACTAAAATATTCCATTTATACATAAAATTCGTGCTAATAATCACAGAATCAAAGCACTCATCGAACCAGTGTACATAAATGCCAATAACATAGCCAGGTAATTAAAAGTGATAGCTCACACTGGTCTAAACACTCACTCCCTTCGCTCAATGTTAGAACTTTCTTACAATTATATCCATGTAAGTATTTCCAGTGTTTTGTACATCTTCATCATCATGCTGCAGCAGAATACACCTTAAAGTCATGACAGTTTAGATGAACTTTCAATGTGTTTCAATTTCAATATGTTACGATGTCGTGTCGGAACATGTTTCAAAATCCAACTATAATATCATGACGTTAAGGTATATTGTATTTCAGCACATAAAAATCCCTAGCCGTGTTCACTGCTGGGCATAAGTCTCCCCCATCACATCTTAGTATCAATTTATTTATATCTAATGAGGCATCCCCGAATAGTTTTTTGAAGAATGTTTCTAATAATAATAATATAATAATAATAATAATAATATAGTAAGAATAATGAATCGAATTTGGTATGTGAAAGTGGTAGTGGAAGTTAGACGCGGCTCTAAGGGTTCCGTAGTGTACCATTACTATTTGTCAAATACAAAATAATTTATCTTAAAAATAAATTGTGATAAACACACTTAACGGAGCCCAAAAAGGTAATATTGTAGAACTAAGAACAAAGTTGTGACTTCAAAGGCACTTAGCAATTAAAATCAAGTTTCTAATTAATTACTAGTATTTATAAGGATAATTGAAATTGTAATAAAAGCTAATTACCTATTAGAGAGGATTTCGAACTGTCAGAAAGTGTAGTAATATAAAAAATAGTGTTTAATTTGTGAAATGAGATCGTATAGTAATAAGTTTTTTTAACAGTGAGTGCTACAAATACCCAATACTAATTGTAAGCTATTAGAAGTTAGACAAAATAATTACTGACTCTAAAATGTGACTTAGGCAGTGTTTTAACAGAATATAAACTTTTTCAGCAATGTTTAAAAGCTATTTCATTAATCGCGTCAGATTTAATGTAAATTAATCAAGGCGTTATATAAAACTTGAGAATCGATAAAAAACTTTAAATTGTATCACCAAAGACTGCCCATGTATATATAAAAATCAGAAAATATAGATCTTTCAGTAGTTAGAAGATAGAGATTGAATAGTATACTCCTTTGCTCCTACACTCGACGTCGAGTCAAGAGTTGGCAAAGGTATTGACTGTTCAGTATTTAAAAACAATGCCATTAATGTATCTGCTATGTTATTTATTCGATATTGTATTGATGTTTGTTTTATAAATTAATAACTACTAACATTTTTTTTAAGTAGATAATTGAATGATATTAGTAACAATCAGTAAAATGATGTAAGAATCATTACAGTGTCGCATAAATAAAGAACGAATACTTCTAGATACGTTAATGATATGTTTAATAGAATGATTATAGTGTAAGAGATATGATTCCAGGTGAAAATAAACAAAATATGTACCAAAAAGAAAAAAATGTTATCATGTAGCTTTGTTTGCATTTTGTGTAGTCTTAGGTGTTATATTAGAGTTAATGCCTTCAATACTAACAATGAATGGCTGTAAAGTGGAAGCGCTAGGGCACCGCAAAAATCAAGTATTCTTACGTTTTTTTATATCTGTAATTTGTTATCTTCAGCTCAGTAGCTGGTTGCATAGGAATAATAAACTAAGACGCGACGGTAACGGATATGTATTGAGACAATTCTAATAATTTAACCTTTGACCGCCACTGTCATGTATAAATGACAAACTAACATGTGCTCAGCACGTCACGCTCATGACTACATGACAGGCATCATCATCATGATCATGTCAAGTCAACCTTTAGATTCCCACTGCTGAGCATAGGTTTCCCCCATGTTGGCGATCGCAGTAGGTGTTATGGTACTCAGAAGGACGCTGCTGCCCATCCTCTTGTCAATATCCTTCTGTCACCAACTACGACACATGACAGGCATGACAGACGAATACTACTCTATGGTATAACATTTAGAAACGTACTTCAATAGAGTAGTAATAAATCATCTACATGACTCTCTATGTAACTTAAAATAATCCGTAAATGTCATGTTTTCATTAATTATGTTGTCGATTATGATAACTTGGAGAGTTATGTCAAAAAACGTAAGAAAAATTGAATTTTACAAGCTATTCAAGTGCTGTCATTTTAATTTCTTAAATCTTTTCAATTTGAAACCGATTAATGTACTTTTACTTACCAGATGCCTTTATGAGACCAGTAACTGTTGTACAATATTTTAGTACTTTATAAAAGACACAAATAATTTTAGTACTCCAGTGCTACACTTTTACTATCTGTTATTACTAATTACAATTCCTGCTGTATTTAGTCCTATTGGTTCTTTTTTGGTAGTAGGTAGTAGCATACGGTTCAATATTAACGTTATCAGAGTTTTTAATATTGATGCAAATATGCGATGCGCAATATATAAAAACTTTATTTTTTTTTCTCATAGTCAATATTATCGGAAAGAGAAAAAATTGGCTTCCGAAACTTTGAGCCATAACTATCAGTCGTGACTTGAATTTAATAATAGTATTCAAATCTTATGAATAATATCACACTTATTATTATCATGACACAAATGAATGCAAATAATTATTAAATATAATATCTAACTATATTGTTTAATTTTATAAGTACTTCATCTTGCCAAAATTATGTGTGCAAACAAAAGATATATGTTTTTGAGGAAACTTGTATGACACTATACAGTTAATATACTCTATATATGTATATCAACGAATATGTATTTTGAATTAGTTTGTGGCCCGTTTACTGTGGGAATAAATGGTTGAATAGTTTGATATAGAGCAAGCATATGACAGAGCTGCTGTATTATTATGAACATCGCTTAAAAAAAATCCCTTCCAACGTTACCTGCGATAAGCAGCATCATTGTCCAAAAGCTGCACGTAACAATACCATTATCCATTTGGCATTTTAAACTCTATTTCACATTCAATAAAACAGTCATTTAGTTATCATTGTCACATCTCAATCAACCTATACACGGACTTTATTATCCTCTATTATAAGTAGAACTTTAAAGTGAATAATATTTCCCTAAAAACGAATGTCTTGTATTTGTAAGTAGTTAAATAATGTCAATAGGTGATTGTGTGTGATTCGTTCATATTGTGTGGGCCGACGACATGTAAAAGTGATTGTACTAAACGGGTATACAAACAAACTGTATTATGTATATATCTGATGCAGCCTGCTGTGTGTGTATGTTAGTAAAATTCTTTTTTTTTAACTTATTTCGTATTTGTTTTATTTTTCCTTAGTTTTCTTAATTTGGTGTGCTTTCATAAAAAAAAAGTTCCTTTGACTTAGTTCCTTGTCGCACTCGTACGCATGTTTCCTTGGTGTGAACGAATGTCTAAATTGTGTTTTTTTTTATTTTTCTGCAAATATACATGTATGTTTTAATTTTCATGATACATTATTATTATATAACTTTCTACATATTGTGGCTTGACGTATTTATGGTCTTATATCATTAACAAATTGTCTAAAAATCAAATTGTGATAATAAATGAGAAATCCTAAAGAGTAACGAAATGAAATAAATACTAATTATTAAGTATAGCTAGTTATAACCTAGTAATTGAAAAGTAGATTGAATTTTGATCAAGAAAATAAGATTTGCATTATTTAAACAGCTAGATTTAGAATTTGTGACATTTTACACTAGACATTTTCGATTATAATTCATCAGAGAGAAATTAACCGCAATAATAATGTACTACCTAATTATAAAATGAGAATAACATAAAAAGTTCTTCCATAGTATTTTTTGCACTATCTAGAATATTGGCACAACTTAGAATCAAAGCCTAGGTTGTAATGATTGAAGACTAATAAATAATACACATAGTTTTGAAATAATTCCTAACCCCAGGATAAAATTGCACTAGCCATTTGATAATAATTATAATCTGCAAATTAATATTCAAGATCCAATAAATTAATCATAATACTTACGAAAAAGGACTATATTCACATTAAGATTTTAAACAATAAAACTAAATATATGTGATTATTATAACAGTTTACACCAAGTTAAGCAATCATTTACCTACTTGATAATACTATTAAATTGTAATAAGTCAAATTCGATTAAATATTTATTGTAGAAGTTGTTAATGAATAAAATACCTCATACAAAGCATTATATTTTATTGATCGGGTCTTTTTAATATTGGCTATTTGAGACCCTACTATCTAAAGATTCAGAATTATGTATATAATAAAGACCATTTTAGCTTGAATTTGTCTTTTACTTTTAAGCAGTTACTGCTATCCAAGCAAAAAAACACTGATTAAAGTGATTTTATTTTTCGGTTCACTGGAATGCTGACTATCCGAAGAATATTTTATCCATTAAAAAGTGGTCGAGTTTGCGTCCATTTATGGAATAAGAGTACCTATTCATAATCCGTGTTCGCTGAGGCACGTATAGATGACTTCTATGCTATTATTCGAAAGCATAGATTCGCATCCCTGATGTGTTGGGTTGGAAGAGGAGACTGTTGGCGCTGCCACGCGCCAACAGCCTCCTGATGACCGTAGCAGATAGGACTGATGGCCTTATATGGAAGCACTGGACGACGACGCTAGCACAGTATAAGTATTAGTACGATGAGCATAGAGAGTACCATGGAGCCATATTTTAAGTAAATTATTATGTGTTTGACTTAAATGAGCATGGCGGTTGAGAGAATTGTCATGCTCACTCAAATGTCTCGCTGGTGGTGGCGCGTGTGTTGGGTCATTCGGCTCCCTCTAAAATGGTTGAGCTGAATGGTGCTGATTCACGCGTCATGTTCGTGAACGGGCGCTGTCAGTAGAGATTGGTCAACTCTTAACTGCCATGGTTTTTATCTTGATTATTTTTTTTATTTTGTATTTCTAGATTACCTTCATTGTTTTCACATATAGAAGCAACAAGAATAATGTAAGCAGTATTTTGTAAAAACCTGATTTTAAAAGAGTGTCCGTGGAGTTTCTTGCTCGTTCTTCTCCATAGAGACCTACCTACGTTTTGGAACGAGCAACTAGCTTCAACTTTCTGTCTAACTGACCGACTCCTTGACAATTCAAAAGTGCCTGTAAATGGTTTAATTGAAATAAATGCTTTGACTTTGACTTTGAGTACTAATCGTACAGTAGCGACACGCTCCGCCCAGCACCGAAACACTATTCCTCACTTCTACCCGCGCCGCATTGGCTCTGGCAACGTGTTCTAGCTCAAGGGCTGACTCGTGGCGCGTAGATACGTGTTTTCGCTCATTTGTGAAAAAGAAAATCGAAATATATAAATTAAATATTTTATATTTAAAAACAAATAATAATGTATGAAATTATGTAGGTAATTTTTATCATATTAAACTATGACGTATACATGCACGTACCTGTTTTTAATTAAATACAAGTTGGAAGAAATTAATAAAAAAACTAAAAGTATTTTAGAATACTGTGTAAATCATTCCCTCATCAATCGTCATTCCCTCCTAAATGTAATGAGAAAGTGACCGTGAGGGAATGACGAATTTTAACTAAAGCTACAAACTTCTTGGTAGTTAACTACTTACCTATTTGGAAGTTCGAATTTCAAGAATCGAGTACCTACATGAGAGAGAGAAACACTTGTGTTTGAGGCCGGTATCGTGCGCTCGCTCGCTCTCGCGCGCTTGCGGTGGCAGTGACAGCCCTAGCGCTATTAACGCACACACACGCACGTATCTGTACAGTCTGCTATTTTGGTAGTTGTGTAGGCAATTATATCGTTTTGTTTGTATGAATAATCGAAAAATGGTCCCGTTCGTCAACACTGTGAACGATCGAAACTTTTTTCCCGATCGTCAACAGTATTGACGACGGAGTGTAACCAAGATGCTTATAGATAAAAGTGGAGGCAACACTCTAAATACCTAAGTGAAGCCAACTGTGGGCAGATGCTCTCTTTCTGAATGCATACATAAGATAAAGAAAACACATATCACTGTCTCGTTCTTATGTATGCATTCTGAAAGAGAGCATCAGCCCACAGTTGGTTTCAAGCATTTGTTCTAAGTGTTGGCTCCATTTATATCTATACCTTCATGGGTGTAACCGATCGGGAATATTTTGAAGTGTTGCGGGTGTGACGCTAGTGTTGCCTTCAAACCGTGCCCAGAAGTAGTGTGTGTATTATTGTGTGTGTATTATTAGTGCGAATGAATTCTAGACATGTTTATTGAATTTATTAATTGACATAAGTTGTTATATGTAAGTACTAACACTAGTTTGTAAGCCTATGTTATTACTAATAATAATGGATTGTACTGGTCTGACAAATAAATGATACCTAATAATAATCATAAATAAATGGAAGAAAAGGAATCGAAAGTGTCCTGCTGCTGCAGCGTGTATGTACCTACCTATATAATCATTCTTGTAAATGAAAATATTGTAAACACCCTTTTTTAAAAGAGTATGTATGGAGTTTCTTGTCCATTCTTCTCCATACGAAACTACCATTTGGAATGGGCAACTAGATTCAAATTTTACATTATGACGTTCAAAAGTGCCTTTTAATGGTCTAATTGAAATAAATGATTTGACTTTGACTTTTGACTATATATTTATTTTTATTTTATGCGCAAATGTACCAAGGCAGCCCTAGCCATTATTTACCAGTCAACCAAGTGTGGTGGCTTATATTCTTGGTTTTTCTTCGTCTGTACAGTTACAGCAACCTTTGGCTGTAACTGTAGTATCTGACTTACCTTTCATCTTTCCGTCCCTAAGCCTTAATACATTTTATTAACTTATCAGATGCACAGAACACAACTGACTTAAAAAAGAAGGACGTTCTCAATTCGACAGGTTTTTTTTGTTTAACCTAAACTGAACGCATAACTTTTTTCAGTGTAGGTACAGTCAACAGCAAAACTAGATGATCAAAATCAGAAATTCAATACTAATGAACGGAGTTCGCGTCAGAACTGTGTGGCGTCGAAGTGATTCAAAAGTATGTGTGTGACAATCATATACTTTTGTATCACTGTAAGTACTGTGACTGTACCTAGGCCGATTTCGATGATTCTTTTCAGGGTTCCGCAGCCAAATGGCAAAAAACGGAATCCTTATGGATTCGTCATGTCCATAAGAACTATACTGTTGAAACTTGGTAAGTAGATGTATTCTGTGAACCGCATTAAGATTTTCACACAAAAATAGAAAAAAACAATAAATTTTGGGGGTTCCCCATACTTAGAACTGAAACTCAATTTTTTTTTTCATCATAAGTACCCATACGTGTGGGGTATCTATGGATAGGTCTTCAAAAACGATATTGAGGTTTCTAAAATCATTTTTTTCTAAACTGAACAGTTTGCGCGAGAGACACTTACAAAGTGGTAAAATATGTGTCCCCCCCCTGTAACTTCTAAAATAAGAGAATGATAAAACTAAAAAATATATGATGTACATTACCATGTAAACTTCCACCGAAAATTGGTTTGAACGAGATCTAGTACTTAAGTATTTTTTTTAATACGTCATAAATCATTCAATCAACTCAAACATAAAAATAAAAAAACTTTTATATTATTTTACTTGCTGCTACGGAACCCTTCATGGGCGAGCCCGACTTGCACTTGGCCGCTTTTTTTAATTGATAGTGTACCTCAAAGTTGGGCCCATATAAATTTCAAGAAAATATTCCACCCCTAAGGATAGATAGGTAATTAATTGATGTCTGAAAGTTTTTGGTGTCACCGTTTCGTAATTAATTTGTATGATAACTAACCTACCTAGGCACTAAAAAGCAAAAATATTCGTTTTTACAAAAAAGACAACAGCCTTCAAAAAGTAAAAACTAAATTATACTTAATTAATTACTTAATTACTTACCTACTTACTTAATCTCTTCATCTTTTTTGTTAAGTTTTTTTTAAGCAATTCTTTGATCATTACCTGTGCCTATCATAGAGTATCTATGTAACGTGCCTATCTACAGGTAAGAAGGTACCTTTCCTCTCAAAATTTAATTTATCAATCTGCGAAGTAGCTTTAATTAATCTAACGAGTCATGGTTAACATTATAAGGTTAACTTATTTAATATTCAACGGCGACGGCGCAAAGACAAACGTAAGTAATTAAATTATCTACGCCATGTTTCCTATATCACGTCTCTGTAATTTATTATTCTATGACGGCTCTGCTACACCTATTCATTCTGCGCGCGCTGGAAGTTGAGAAATTATAAATGATTTGTTTTACCTTTTTCGTTTCATAGTACTTATGTAAAACAAAACATTTTTGAAACTTCCAAACACGGGTTGAAATAACAGGAAATTATTATTAATCGTTCTCCACATTAGGATTTCTAGGAAAGTCGGATACAGTCGTGCAAGCCCAAGCCCCGGCCAGGACAATGACAGACAAGGGCATTTTATTTTATTTTTAAGCATTCAGTTGTGTTACAAAAGCGATTGCTTATATAAAAGAGTTAGGTAGGTACCTACCTACATATAAAATGAGTCAAAAAACCTAGGTATTATAAAGCATGAACCTTTGCGATATTCCTCAGGATAAACGATGAAACATAAAAAAAAATTACATCCGGTATTTATTTATTTTTATCTTGCACTTTCGCCGTGACTTCATCCGCGTGTATTCCGTCCGTGTGTCTTAAGGACCCCTAATTGTTTAATAATGCAATATAGCCTATGTTACTCAGGGATAATGTAGCTTTCGATTGGTGAAAGAATTTTTGAAATCGTACCAGTGCTTTTTGATTTAAATCGTAACAAACAAAAACACAAATCTTTCTTCTTTACAATATCATAGTTTAGATGACTGGCTAGAAAAAACTTTTTACAAAAAAAGACAACCGCCTTCAAAAAGTGAAAAATAACTTTAGCACAGAACACACATTGACTTTAGTTTCGAAATTCAGTGGCAATACAAAACAACAAACAGAACAAAGCCACTGAATTTCGAAACTAAAGTCAAAAAGCTTTTTATTTTCCGCTTTTTAGTACCTCCTTCTCATCCAAATCTACTAAGAAGAGATTGAAAGTTAACTACTACAAAGATTGATGAAACTAAAACGTCGTCTATGTAAAATTTTTGGGTATTTGTTGATTTTTCAAAAAGTGCTGAATCAATTTCGATAAAATTGATATGGGACTACCCCTGAAGCATACCCTATCCATAAAAAAAAAGAATTTTCAAAACCGGTTTACGTTTGCCGGAGAAATCGCGTAACAAATCGCGCACAGACTTAATGCAAATTTAAGACTTATACGGTTTTCTCATGGATGCCATTGTCAGAACGAGACCAAATTAAAATGGGACCACACGGGAAGCACTAGCTTTCAAATAAAAAAAAGAATCATCAAAATCGGTTCACCCAGTCCCAAGAAATCAGGTAACAAACATAAAAAAAATAAAAAATTAATAAAAAAAAGTACAGACGAATTGATAACTTCCTCCTTTTTGAAGTCGGTTGAAAATCAAAGTAATCAAGGTAAGTAGGCCTCATAATGGTTTAGGTAGCTAGCTATAAAATATAGTGCAAGAGCAAACCAAATGTGCGTGATACGATGTTCGTTTGAAAGCCTGGAAGAAAGAGGAGCTTGCAGTACCGGAGGGACGTACAATATTCACATTCAAAGGTAAGGATTCCGTTCTAAATGTAGCATGTCTCTTAAAACAAACTGGTGTCTATCACCAAATGTGTCTAGCCACTGTACCTAAACAATGAATCGGCGATAATCGATGTTGAGTGATCTTCGTAGGGTAGTGGCACCAATAAATGAACGATTAAGCGTTTTTGGCAACTTTCTCATGATATTGATGCTCGCTGATTTTTTTAGATTCCAAATATTCTCAAGAAACGATCGATAAAAAAAATAACTTCCTAAATCCACAACTTTCTTTTTAAAAATTGTTCAAAAATTTTTTTGTTAAAAGCCCCTGAAGTTGAACACTGAGCCCTTATTATGAGCATTTTATACCCAATAGTTGAACTAACATTTGAATTGAAAAGTATTAGAAATATAACACCTAAGTTTTGAATGCTTTTAATTATTGATCTATAAGAATCAGTCATGACAGAAAACATTTTCAATGTATTTTGCCATTAACAATACTAATCCCTTTACGTGATATAAATTAGACCTAGAATATGAATTAAGTAATTCAATAATCAATTCGTTTCTTTTTTGGGGTTATAGAACCCCAAAATGAAAGGGTAAAATTCACTTCAGCGTTTAGCTTAAAGTACGATATTCAAAAGTTGAACGAATAAAATGTGAACATATTCCTTGGTTCAAATTTTGGGCTTGAATTCTAAAGTTCAACAGTGTAAAGTGTAAAATTTCATACTAAAATAAGCCAAATAAATATGAAAACCCCCGGTCAACTTTTGGTAATTCAACGTCTAAACTAACTAAAATTTATTTTAGTGGTTTTGTTTTCGTCTGTTAGCGTGCGTTTATAGATTACTAGCGACCCGACCCAGCTTCGCATGGGCCTATAGCCTTCCTCGGTAAATGGACTATCCAACACAAAAATAATTTTTCAATTCGAACCAGTAGATCCTGAGATTAGCGCGTTCAACCAACCAAACAAACAAACTCTTCAGCTTTATAATATTAGTATAGATGATGGCTGTAAAAATATGCCCTTTTTTCATTACTTGAACGCCGTTCATCTATTGGATCTAGCGTACAAAATGTAATCCATTACTTGAACAGTTAATTTCTCTATAAAATATAATTTAAAATGCATTTGTGGTTCTATAGAATCCAAGTCGAATATATCAAGATTTTATTACAATCAAAACCACTCAAATCTATCACTAATACTTTCTTTAAACTGACAAAATTCTTAAATTTGAAGGGCACTTACCTTAATTAGGTTTCCATATAAAACCGATTTTCGGCGAGAAACACTCAGATTATAAGTCATAACAAGCGCATTTTAGCTGTGACGTGACGTGATGTGAGTGTTGTTATGTAATCGGGAAGAAAAAAAATAGAGCCCTAGGCGGGAAAAAATATTGCATACATGTAATTAGCGTGGCATTTAATATTTTTTGGTTTTTCACTCGATCGTTCATCTGTTGGGGGTTGGTCATCTTTTGGTGCCCCTACCCTAAGTTAGGTACAACTTGCCCCTTTATGCGTGAAAGCGTGAGGAAGAGGAATCTAATAAAATGATGCGATACGTAATTGTTCATACTAAGTTGTTAAATGAGTAACTTAACGAGACTGTATCGATCTTCTTCCTTAAATCTATGGTACGGTAAGTAAGTAGGTACCGATAGAGCGCTCCAAGCCAAATTAGTCATCTTTTAACTCAATGAAATTTAGTAGATAGGAATGCCATTGTATCTATCCAGGCTTGTGGTCAGTTTCTGTTCAAATAGGTACCTTGATTTCAAAATGACACGTAGGTAATTCAAAATCCTGTGCAAGATTTTAAAATCATTAATGAACTTTCGGCGCAGCAAGTCTCTACCTTTTCTTCTATGAATACCTAGGTACTTTGTGTCGTCGTCATTGCCCTGGCTGGAGGCCCTAAAAATCACTTTTTAAGGTACCACAGGATTGTCTAGTTATGCAGTCAACAACCTCTAGGTTGAACTGCGAGATGCGATATCGAAAAAAAATAAAAAAAAATGTCGTCGTTAAGTCCGAATTTCGTTTTCAGCGATGTGTACATTGTAAGTTTTGTTAAATTGTGTTTTGTTTTTAATTTAATTTCACTAACCTGCTTTTTTTTAGAAATCCCCCGAAAACGAAACTTATTGAGACATTTTCACATGTAACCCCGTTTTCAACCTTCTGACCTCGAATTCTAACAAAAACCCAAAAGGTGAAACGACAAGTCCACAAACTGCGTAGATATTTCATGAATACATTTATGAAAGTTGATAAAACAAAAGAATTGTGGAATTCCCTTAGCTCGGCGCTCGCTCGGACGACCCGACGACCTCACAAGGGAGGGCTATCCCGTCTCGACTACCCATGATCTTACTGATACATACAAACTTACCTAAATTGGGACTATTGCTACAAAAGAATATTATCGTGTTGCATTTTGTAGTCTATAAAAACGGCTGTACAAATTGCGGGTCCTTTACATCGTAGGGTTCTTTGCAAAAGGTCTAAGATCGATAAGCATTTGATAAAACTGATAAGCTGGTAATACTGTAGGTACAATAGTTTTCTTTGTGCAGGCTGGTAGCTAGGTAGGTGCCTTCTTACTAGTGCCGAGGATAACAATTAAACGAACGGTTCTAACTTCATCACGCTATAGTTTCATCATGGGTAAACGAAGGGACATAATCATTTCACTAGTTATGATAAAATTAGGTGGAGAGACTTTAGTAAGTATGTTAAATAGTCATCATCATCATTTCAGCCCAAAGACGTCCACTGCTGGACATGGGCCTCCCCAAGGAGGGGTTTTGCCATAATCGCCACGCTTGGCAGACGGATTGGCGATCGCAGTATGATTGTTACAAAGGCACAGAGAACGCTGCTGCCCATCCTCTGGTAAGTCCCTTAGTCGCCTTTTACGACATCCACGGGAAGATATGGGATGGTGCTATTCTTTACGTCCGACACCACACGGACTAAAATGTTAAATAGTGATGGATTAATATTCGGAAAACTCCGAGTCTTTCTTTTCGTCCAAAATTTCACAGTGCTTATATAGGTATATAACCAGTGTGTGTTGCCAGAGATGACATATGGCACAGAAACGTGGTCCTTAACTGCTGGCCTCCGACAGAAACTCAGAGTAGCGCAGCGAGACATCGAGAGAGCACTACTCGGAGTTTCTTTGCGCGATAGAATCCGGAACGAGGAAATTCGCCGAAGAACTAAGGTCACCGACATAATATAGCTCGCAGAATATGCAACTAGAAGTGGCAATGGGCAGGCCACATCGCTCGAAGAACCGATAACCGATGGGGAAGAAAGGTTCTCGAGTGGCGATCACGAACCGAAAGACGCAGCGTTGGTAGGCGTTCCACCAGATGGACTGAGAGGGTAAGTAACCGGTGGATGCAAGCGGCAGGTTGCCGCTCGTTGTGGCGTTCTATGAGGGAGGCCTATGTTCAATAGTGGACGTCTTTCGGCTAATGATGAGGACGAATGCTAATTCGTCATCATCAGCAGCCTCATCAGCATCATCAGCATTCGCATTTATTGTTAGCATGCTTGTGATAAGCAGCCTAAGAAGTTTGTGGCTAAGTAAAAGCCATCAATCACTAATTTAAAAGCCCATCTAAAAGTTATACACGTTGTTTTTTACAAAAGCTGTTTAGCCGAAAGTGAACCGACTCGTCCCATTCGGCAATGATCGTCATAATAGCAAATAGCATAGTAATTAACGTGCTTAGACTTACGAATTCGCATGCTCATAAAATGATTGCAAAATTGCCGCTACTAATGATCAACGTTATTTTATTTAATACCTTAAATTCGAATTATTGAGATAAACCAAGTGCTAAAATAGAATGATAGAGATTTGACAGCCCGCCATTAGGATTGACAGGCGGTATTACCTACTATTCTAATGAATATGTTAATATCGTTTTCTGAGTTTAATTTCGGGAGAAAATAGTGCCAGCGAGTATAATATTCCTATAGTATACCCTTTCGTACTTACCTAATTACTTACTGTAGGTACTTGTAGGCATAATAGGCGCGAGGCTTTTACCAATTAAATCTGTCACAGCCTTGTTCTACCTTCGCTGTACAGCTACTTAGCTTAGGTAGGTATTTAGGTACCTACTGAGACTTTTTTTCATAGGATAAATCTAATTTCAGCTTCTTTCATAGAACTTCATAGTTCAACCATTGTGAACTTAGCACCCGATTTTTGAAAAAAAAATTGGTTTTGTTTGTTTGTTAGATTTCGATAAGTAGCGACGCTAAGTTCGTTAACAGAAGTAAGTAAGTACCAAAAACAAAATCTGTGAAGGCGGTTCACAATATCTCAAAAAAATATGAATGGTCTCCTAGCAACGTTTTCCTGTAACTGTAATCTAGGACTTTATCTTAATTTTTGAAGTCTACACAGACAGAAGTCGCGGACATAAGCTAGTTTAAAAATATAAATGTGTGGTAGGAAGCCCTTGTGTCAGAGCTGGTTAGTGTCACGACGCCGACGCGTCGCTTCGGGCACTCGACCCGTACACTGGTCTCTAAGGCATTGCAACTAAACTTCAGTTATTTCCTTCAATTCTCATAGTTACATGGACGTATTTTACCATAGCTGCTATTTTATTCTATACTTTCCTATTTAGGTACTGTAGAAACTCTGGCTGTCAAGAGAAATACAACCATATTTGTATTGGTTTCGATTATAAGATAAACTCTGTTTTAGAATTTAGAAGAACTTGACGTCTGTTGTGCTGTGGTGTGGGCTGTCAGGGTGAACTAAGAAGCTATCTAATATCTTTAAACGAGCAATTCTTGTATATTTATACTCTGAATCTCGGAAACTGCTCCAACGATTTTCACGAAATTTAATATGCAGACCCGCTGCGGGGGCGATAAATCGATCTAGCTAGGTTTCATTTATAAAACACACAAAAAAAAACCAAGCATAGCTCGGTCGCCCAGATTTTTAATATAATATTCGTAAAATAATGAATTAATATTTTTTAAGCATAATTTCTCTTGTTTTAATAATAATTAAGCATACCATTCTAAAGCATAAAATTTACGTATTATGATATTAAAACTTATTTTTACCATGGATGCAGCTTGCTGTATCCATGGTAAAAATAAGTTAAAATAAGTTAAGGTATGCAAACATATAAACGAGCATACACCACGCATGCAAGCAAGCTTGCAGCAGGCATTGTTTCTGTCACGGCTCCGGTGCTGCGGGGCTCCGCGGCGGTCCCACGCGAGCTTATCGTCGCAGATGTGTTTTACGCTCACCACTGCAACTTCGGCTTGCTGAAGTAATACAAAGAGAATTTTGTGTCATCATTAGATACTACCTGTCCCAGTTATTATAGTACCTGCTCACATACACATACAGGCAGACCGGGAACAACTACCTGCAGGCCATACAAGTTTTTGTTATGCGCGGAAATCAAACCCGCGATACCGTGCCATCAAGTTATTTAGTTTTGTCAGTGAAGGAAAATTATAATTAGGTGATCACTAAAAACTAGGCTACGCTATGGTCCCCACCACAGCATAGCCTAGTTTTTATTGATCACCTAATTATGATTTTTGTTATTCTTTTTATGGTGAGCCTGCCTGTCACAGTTACAACCCGACGTGCAGCTGCTAACTAATTTCTGTCCAGGGGGCCAAGTCTGCTATTTTTATAATTTCGTCATTCCAACTCGATCCCATTGTCATTTTGCTAAAAGTTCGTAATCTGCTAAATTCATAATGGTCGATCATTGGTCGGTCGAAATAAAAGCAATGACTGCACAATGACGTTTTAATGGTCACTGATCAAAGAAACTGTCAAAATTTTAGCAGATTACCGCATAAGTCAGTCATTCAGTTGTCATTTTGTACGAGATTACCATAATACCATTCTATATAATTTCTTTCAATGGCGTGTCAGTGGTTGACCATTGGAAAGTCATAATGACGCCATTATATTAGTAGATAACCAAACTTGTCAAAATCAACAATTATGAAATCAATGATAGACCATTCTGACACTATTGTAATAGCAGACTTGAGGCCCTGTTCTCATCTAAGTTTTCTTATTATATGCACTATTTTCAGAAACAATAAACAATTTATTTTCTTTTAATATTGGAATTAGCCACCTACCATCAAACTTAGACGACACGGTTTGAACCATAGATATCCGAATAATATTTGAATCAAATATTTGGTTGCCGACAAGTAGTTATATGACATTTCATTTCATTTTTTTTTTTTTATTCATTAATTATTTAACACTGTGTCTGAATGTTTTCCAAAAAAAGGAACTAAATACACGCTAATAGCAATCCACAACTAAAGTCCAACACATCTATATAAAAAACTGGCCAAGTGCGAGTCGTACTCGCGCACGAACGGTTACGTACCATTATCTATCAACATTAGACATTGAGCAAAAGAGGGCAAATAAAATCACGTTTTGTTGTATGGGAGCTCTCATTAAATATTTATTTTATTTTGTTTTTAGTTTCTGTTGTTATAGCAGCAACATAAATACATAATTTGTGAAAATTTCAACTGTCTATTTATCGCGGTTCTTGAGATAAAGCCTGGTGACAGACAGACAGACGGACAGACGGACGGACAGACAGCGAAGTCTTAAATAGGGTCCCGTTTTTATTACCCTTTGGGTACGGAACCCTAAAAATAAATCGTTGTTCGTTAGTCTCACTAAAACTCCATAACGGCTGGACCGATTTGGCTAATTTTGTTCTTGAAATATTTGTGGAAGTCCAGGGAAGCTTTATACGGTAAGAAAATTTAAGAATCGATTGACAAGACGACGTCTGTCGGGTCCGCTAGTAATAAAATAATAATAACAATCTAGACAAATCAGTACAAGAATATTTGGTTAATTCAATAGAATAAAATCTAACATATCTACAAACTCCAATAAATAATCTAAATAATAGTTTAAAAAAACTAAAAACACGCTTTTTATAGAAAACCAAACTAAAAAATAGAAAATAAATTTTAATAAATTTAAATTAAGAAAAGTGTTAAAAATTTCAATAAATATAAATTAATAATAGTGTGAATAAAAAAAATATATTTTATTTTAAAAAAAGCGTGGGGTGCATGGTGTCAATAGTTATAAATATTTTATTGACAGATATGAGTAGAGTGATTATCATTTTGATAATATCTTAAAAAGCACCCCACGCTTTTTTTTAAATAAAATATTTTTTTTTATTCACACTATTATTAATTTATATTTATTGAAATTTTTAACACTTTTCTTAATTTAAATTTATTAAAATTTATTTTCTATTTTTTAGTTTGGTTTTCTATAAAAAGCGTGTTTTTAGTTTTTTTTTACTATTATTTATTTTTTACTTTTTAGTTTGAAAAATGGAATAATTTTATCAAATTAGTGTATTGTCATCGGCCCTCGATAAATCTACAAAGTTTGAACGAAATCTGGCCGTTTAAAGTAGGTCAAAATCGCGCCCAAAGAAGTCGGTTACAAACAAACATACAAACATACAGGTGAAGCTAATAAAAAGCGTAATAAAAATGTGAAAGGCCGCAGTAAATTAAACTAATCTGATACAAGTCTTAACAAACTCCACATCCACCATATAGGAGAAATTACACTGTGGGGCAAATTAAAAAATAAATACAGTTTTCCAAAATCGACTGATTTTAATCGAATTAAAATGATCGAACACACCTTTCAAAGTTTTTAATAAACCCCGCTACGATATAAAACTCCGCCGCAGTGCAATTTGTTCTATTTGTTAGCTCTACGCCACGCAAAACAACTACGGTAGCCTCTGCCAAGTTGTGTTGAACCACGCAAATGTAGGAGTTATCCGTACTCAAATATAATGCTGCGGAATTTGTATGTAAGTAAGTACTTAGAAATATATACCTACATTCAAAGAGTTAAGTAAGTTAGTTGCTAAGCGTTTGGTTGACTCTTCACGTGACCAGAGGGCTGAACTTTTCTTGCGGATGATTTTTCTGATCCCCTGTGAACTCTCCATTGTACATAATATTTAGAACTTTATAAGTTCTGTATATATTTCATAAGTATGTCTTAAAAAAGAACTTAAAAAAATCAACCAATCAAATCATAAACTAGATAGAAGGATAAATTTCTGGCGCGAATCAAACAAAGAGGTCTGTTATTTTTTGTACCTACTTATTGATTTATTTTTTAGTGCCGCTCTTCTACTGTTGGATGTCAACTCTGTGGAAAAAGCACTCTTTTGTCAGAAGGAGTGTTCAGAGTTAGCCACTCATTCAGTACAATCCCTAAAAATAATATATTACTAAAAAGCTACCATGATCCTGTGACAGACATGCAGATATGCAAAATAGTAAGATTTATATTTATACTATAGAATTCTAAAATATTCTAAAAATGCGCTAACGAAAAGAGTGTGAAAATACTGTTACAGTCTGTGGATAGCTTTGTGACGTCAGGTTACTAACACGCGTGTTCCAAACTCAAACGTACAGTTTTTTAAATTCGAATTCGGAACACGAAAACACGTTGCTAAGCTTTTTGTTTTATGCAATGCGAACTGAATTCACTTTCAGTCATGAAGGGTAGGTACTCTATTTTTTAAAAATACATTTTTATTTTAATAGATTATGAAAAAATAAACTGGTTTATAAAATGAAAGGGTTTAATTTTTAACTTTATTTTATTATTACCTATTATTTGTTGTTATAGTAATATACACTGAAAGTTTCAAGTGTTTACTTCCATAATAGAGTTCATTAGATATAGCCCTGTGACATGCAGACTGACAGCGGAGACTTAGTAATAAAGCCTGTGAAATGAACATGGAAGTTACTCAGGGAAAAAAGAAGCTATATGTAGACATTAGTCCTACCAATTACGTATTCTCAATGAAAAATACGTGACACAGGCACATACAAAGAAATAACTCTCAAGATTTATAAGTCTAGACAATATTGCTCTGTTCTTTTCAAAGATTCAATATAGGTTGCCAAGATCGGATTGACGTGGATGCTGTGAGCCATCCGAAACCGTCATATCACAGATATCCGGGTGAGATTACATTCCTTGCGGAGGAATCTCTAGAAATGTATTAGGAAATTGATACAAGGTTGGGACTTTTTGAGAAAATATTTTAGGTTGGAAATCCTAACAAAATAATGTAGGTTTGCTACGTAAAAATAACATAAATTATCATGAATGGGTCTTAATATTATAAAGCTGAAGAGTTTGTTTGTTTGGTTGAACGCGCTAATCTCAGGATCTACTGGTTCGAATTGAAAAATTATTTTTGTGTTGGATAGTCCATTTATCGAGGAAGGCTATAGGCCCATGCGAAACCGGGTCGGCTCGCTAGTACAATATAAATTAGGTTTAACAATAAAAATATACATTACGAATAAAAAATAGGTTACCTACTATTATCTTTGTGGGTGCAGACAAACGAAGTCGCGAATTAAAAAGTAGCCTATATGCTTTCTTGGGGTTTCCATTCATTTTCATACCGAATCCCTCCGTGCCTCGGAAAGCACGTAAACCCGTTGGTCCCGGCTGACATTCATAGACGTAGACTATCAAGGTTAGATAAGCAGTTGCTTTATGTAACACACTGGTATTCGGCTGCATCCCGTTAAACAGAAAGCCAACCCCGGCATAATGACAAGACAAGGCTAAACCGATCAGATGCTGCTCTAGATTTGGATGATAACGACGACTTCCGAAACTAAAGTCACACATGACTAGTTGTATTATGCTAAAGTTATTTACCACTTTTTAGATTTTGAAGGCGGTTGTCTTTTCAACCGACTTCAAAAAAGGAGGAGGTTATCAATTCGTCTGTATTTTTTTTTTATTTTTTTTTTATGTTTTTTAGTTGATTTGTTTGGACTGGGTGAACCGATTTTGTTGATTCTTTTTTTATTTGAAAGCTAGTGCTTCCCGTGTGGTCCCATTTTAATTTGAGCCAGTTCTGATAATAGCATTCATGAGAAAACCGTATAAGTCTTAAATTTGCATTAAGTACGTGTTATGGTTAGGGTATGCTTCAGGGGTATCGAAATTGATTCAGCACTTTTTGAAAAATCAATAAATACCCAAAAATTTTACATAGATGACGTTTTAGTTTCATCAATCTTTGTAGTAGTTAACTTTCAATCTCTTCTTAATAGATTTGGATGAGAAGGAGGTACTAAAAAGCGGAAAATAAAAAGTTTTTTACAAAAAAGACAACCGCCTTCAAAAACTAAAAAGTGAAAAATAACTTTAGCACAGAACACACATTGACTTTAGTTTCGGAAGTCGGTGGCAATACAAAACAACAAACAGAACAAAGCCACTGAATTTCGAAACTAAAGTCAATGTGTGTTCTGTGCTAAAGATATTTTTCACTTTTTAGTTTTTGAAGGCGGTTGTCTTTTTTGTAAAAAGCTTTTTATTTGTAAAAAAACTTTTTTTATTTCCATATTTTATGCTCGTGCCTTCTTTGTATGAGAAGAGGCCTTTGCCCTGCAGAGGGACAATTATAGGCTGTTATTATTATTATTTCCATATCTATCCATAAAGTTTCAGCTATGCCGGATGCCAGATGTGGCAATTTTGGGATCATGTACCATTAGAAAAAGGGGAATTATGAATAAATTCAACAACTGCATGCCGCATCCACATAATGGTTCATCATACGCAAGCGTGTTCGACCTTAGGCCGCATCATCACTTAAGATCAGGTGAATTGCGGCCAAACACAAGTCTATTAGAATATATAAAAACTGTGTAAAGATTACTTATTAATCTTACGTTAATAATAATAATAATATAATATGTGGGGACATTTTCACACACGGCCATCTGACCCCAAACTAGGGAGACCCTGTACTATGGGTGTCAGACAGCTGATATACATACACAAATACATTTTTTTTTTGTAAATACGTACATATATATAGATAAACAACACCCAGACACAAGGCAAACACAAGTGCTCATCACACAAATGTTTACCCTGGGCGGGAATCGAACCCGCAACACGCTGCGCAGCAGTCGATCGATCAGCCACTGCGCCAACCGTGTCGTCATTACACACAAGATCTGTTATTCATTTACATATTACATTATTGCCGCTCTCTGACACAAGTCCGATAAACCGACTACACAGACTATTAACGTCTGATCCTTGCCAAGAAAAATGTAGAACTCGTAGTTTATATGTTACTTCACGAAACACGATTAATTTCCCTGAACGTGAAGCGAGCGGTTATTTTTTTTGTTTTCAAATCACAGACTTCAGCTTCTCAAGCTGTTTCTCAACGGACAAGTAAAATAAACTGGTTTGTTTTTAAAGAAACTCGTTTTAAACTAGATACGTTTATTTAAAACGTGAGTGGTTGGTTTTTAAGGAGTTTTGACAAGATAATAATAATAATAATAATAAAATTGTTTATTTTTCTCCACAATATTAATCTTAATTGCTAGCCTTATTAATTTCTACGGTGCCATACAAAACATTATATTGTGGGAGACTGGTGCCTAAACTAGGCTCAGGGCCTGTATTTCAGGTCACCAGGACTCCTTCATTTACATTTAACAAATCTAGATATGGGCTCGTACAAAAGTGTGCGATTAGGGACATGTTGTCATAAATAAATAAATAACTGTTAACATTTTTGTTTTTTATATATATATTGATATAATTACAATTTTATAATGATTGGTTAGTATAGTTAATATCGGGGTGAAATTGAGTGTGTACTGCGCGTATGTGTAGTGTGTAGTTTGTGTAGTACTGAAGTGAGTGTTGTGTGTGTATGTGGAGGGGGGGGGCGTGTCTGTGTTGTTTTTTGTTGCTTGTTTGTTTTATTCGTATATAGGGTTTATGTTGAGAATGTGAGTAACTTTTCAGTGTCATCGTAATTAAGTTCTTGAAGCCAACTATGTAATTTCATTATGATATGAAGATAATACGAATGTAGTACCTACAGCTGCATATACTTTTTATTTACTACTCCGTTGGTCTCCGTGTATATGTTATTGAGTTGTTCCGTTAGAAGTTGGTGGTGAGACATCCTCGTGCCTTGGAAAGCATCTAAAGCCATTGGCCAATTCTACTTCTGATTTCTCCCCGGTACCTCAGAATGCCCGTGGAATTTGCTCTCGGAACTGCTTTTAGTTCGAGCGGCGCGTAGACAGGCACACACACGCACGTATTTGTCCAGTCTGTTATCTTGGTTGTAGTGTAGACAATTATATCGTTTCGTTTATATGGAGTGTCGTGGGTGTGCTGGTAGTGTCGGATTGCCGTCCTAACAGACTATAAGAGTGAGGGAAGCACAAATGTACTTCCTAGCACCCTTATTAAGCTGGATTCCATTGAGATTGATCACTATGACCAAAATTCGGCCGGGATTACCTATGTTATACTCACTATTTGACGAATAATTTTGTTCTCAAATCAAGTGGAACTGCAGCAATCTTATCATAATTTACAGCAAAACGTGGGCGAACATAGCGTTGTAGAATTTTTCTGCTGTTCGTGGTTTGATAAGCCCTTTTGAAAACAATGTTTTCAAAATGTTGGGCTAAACAACGCAACAGGAACTAAACAAAGCTCAAATACTTCAGCAAGAAGTTAACGGCATCAGAAGGCGTACACTACATAAATACGAAAAACATTATTCCGAAAGTCAGAAATACGAATTTCAAAATACTGTTTTTCATAAATTCCGAATGGTTCAAAATTCCTAATATAACAACTCCGATGTATCATTCATCCTATTTTTATAATTCCAAAATTTCGAACGTTTATAATTACTATTCTCAAAACAGCGAGTTAAAAAAAATCGAATAAAAAAATTCGGAAAATTCGGAATAAAATATTTCGGAATATTTGTTGAGTTATAACATTTGTTGGGAGTTGTAACATTTTTCCGGGATTCTGCCTCGATGTCTTTCTGGTGGTCGCTACTGTTGATTCTGCTTTTTAAAAGTTGCAGTGATTTGAGAATAAATTGGCGCGCTTGTCCCAAAAAAAAAGCAATTTCAAAATTGACTTGATTTGAATATAGGCCTATTGAAACAGTCCCTATCTCCCATCGATGATCACGTCAGTCCTTCCTCATTAGTATTCCTTCTGAACAACCGAGCCTATCTCTTAAACCAAGGAGTTATGTGGAAGGGTCTCACCTCCGTTCAAGACGGCAGGTAACATTTTTTGTTGGGGTTTTAAAGATAAGGGTGCATGAGCAAGCTAGTATTTCAATTGAAGACATGACATGCCTTTGTGTTTATTTTGATTGAAGATCCTGGTTTGTAATTATATGGTTTGGAAAATATTGGAAGATCTTGATACATTGTTCTTGGTTAGGTACTTAATTAAGGTGAAATTTTAAGAATACATAATCAAAAACCGATAGTACCTAGTACCTACTACAAACTGACTTTATTTACTTATTACATTTGGGAAAACAAACAGTAGTATATTAAGAATAAATAGTGTTGTCTTAATATTAAACTTAACAAATATACTACCCACAACATTTTCCACAGATTACTATAATAAAAACAACAAGCTGTTAGCAAACGTTTAACTGGTAGCAGGGCTAACTTAATGAAAAATAATAAATTTAAAAGGAGAGTAAGCAATATTTTATAAAATATCAAAAATCAAATTTAAACAAAAAAAAAAAATCATGCGTGATATATCATAAAGGTCCTTAGCTAATTAATATTGGTGCCTATACTGTATAAAGTCTATGGAGCCTCCTGCCGATCTTTTAGAATTTTAATTATATCATTTTTAAATTTATTTTTGCTTAAGAATAATATGTCAACCGCACCAAAGCGCGTATTGTATGTGTCGACTAAGCGATACAGCGGTGAGCGTACACGAGCATTGGATCTACAAAAGCTGGTAGCAAACAGTCGCCTGGTGCGTACCTCCCGCCCATGTACTGTTCGAGGAACCAGGTAACACAAACCAGACACCAAGTCAGGGCAATCAGACTTTCTACATATTATAAAACAAAGTCCTCCAGCGCGTCTGTCTGTCTGTTCGCGATAAACTCAAAAACTACTGAACGGATTTTCATCTGGTTTTTAGCAATAGACAGAGTGTTTTATGAGAGAGGTTTAGATGCATGATTTGTTAAGGTTTTGTGTAAATTGGTTGAAATTCGACGATCGACCCGTGCGAAGCTGGGATGGGTTGCTAAAATTATCTATACTAATATTATAAAGCTAAATAGTTTGTTTGTTTGTTTGTTTGGTTGAACGCGGTAATCTCAGGATCTACTGAACCAAATTGAAAAATTATTTTTGTGTTGGATAGTCCATTTATCGAGGAAGGATATAGGCCCATGCGAAGCAGGGTCGGGTCGCTAGTTATTTATATTTACTAGCACTTTGCCCACGACTTCTTCCGCGTGTATTTTCAAAAGGGCCCCTAATTTTTAAATCATGCGATATCGCCTATGTTACTCATGGATAACACAGCTTTCGATTGGTGAAAGAATTTTTGAAATCGTACCAGTAGTTTTTGAGTTAAATCGTAACAAACAAATATTTCCTTTTTATAATATATTAGTTTAGATTTAAGACAATTCTGGTCCACAATATACTCACTCACTCTCCCTTTACACTCACTCTCTCTCTTACTCTCTCTTGGCTTAAGCCCTTATTACATTTGACTAAATTAAGTCGACTAATTTCAGTCGCTACTCAAAGTCAAAGTCAAAGCATTTATTTCAATACCATTTACAGGCACTTTTGAATTGTCAAGGTGTCGGTCAGTTAGTCAGAAAGTTGAAGCTAGTTGCTCGTTCCAAAACGTAGGGTAGGTCTCTATGGAGAAGAAGATACTGAATTCAGTTACTACTTACTACTACTACGTACTTACTGAATGCGATTACATTGTACTGAATTCAGTAGCGACTGAATTTAGTCGACTTTATTTAGCCAAGTGTAATAAGGGCTTTAGCTCTCAAGTTACAAGTACCTACAAACGGATAAACAGACGAAGAAACTTGTTTTTTATATACCTACCTCGTTAGTAGACGTAGCAACTTACAATTTTGGAAGTAGTAAAAGGGTTATTTTAATTAGGTATACTTTGAGATAAAATAAGTAACAAATTAAACCAATGATTTTCTGCGTACGAAGATGTTTTTCTTCAAGAAAGTCTGCGAGCAAGAATTAGAAAAACAAAGATGAAAGACTTCTTTACACAAAACTACATAGAATAACACTCGAAAGTTACTAATTAATTAAAGGAGACGAGGATTTCTGGAACTGAGCGTAATAACTTGAGAAAAAGCGTTAGAAGTACAATTTTTCTATGTTAAAATATAAAACTTTTGCTTAATTCACGATCCAGAAAATGCGAAAACTAAATAATAATTACGCCAAACTCTTTTAAGGGGGACCTTAGGCGACCTTTTTGTGGGATTGAATATTGGCCGTGTGAGATCTCACTTAGAGGTCTGACTTCGGCTCATTATTTTTGATGATCTTTTAAATCTATGATTTGTGAGTTTCTTAATAATATTCTTATTCTCTATCAATAAAATTCTGTTTTTAATAACTGAATATTAAACGCATTTTAAAAATCATCTGTTTGGTATAGGTGGTATGTGTAGGATATTATTAGTTCAATAATATTAATGAAGTCCTAAATACTGTTTTGGCGCCTATTCCACCCGATAGAACGGAAGGTAGAGTATGAATTCCTACATAGTGCAGCAAAATACTGGCTCGGCGCCTATTCCACTAAAATCTCGTTTGGTTTGCCGACTTCTTGTACAACCTCACTTTTACTCAATCTCTTAAAACTCCGTTCTCAGATCGACAAAATCCGTGGAATATTCGATGAAAGATCACATTTTTACAGCCCAAGACTTTATAAAAGGGTAGGTATCTGTTTTTTTTATGAGAAATTTGAAATACCTACCTATCTTATATTTAAAAATTTTCTGTGCGTGTGTATGAAAGTGAACTCCTCCTAAACGGCTATACCGATTTGGATGAAATTTAATGGGTGTATTCCAGTGGTTTCGAGAATGGTTTAGATTTACAATTGGACCCGGTAGCTCTGCAGTCGAGTTGTAGGACTTATTTATTGTAAGGGCAGAACCACGACTGCCAGGCCCACTAGTATATTTTATTTGTCTTTTGTCAACTTTGCAGACATATACAATCAAAAACAAACTAGGTCCTCATGCGTTTCCTCTATCACGATTTCACGAAAGCTGTTCATCCAGTAATGGAAAACTGGTACAACTAAATATGGTAGGTACGTAAAAAAAGAACAAAAAACTACGGTGTTTGAAAAGCTTGACGACCTGGACCACCGCAAATAAATTGGTTATCGGCTTACAAATCCCTTTATCGGTTCTGTGTGAGTCATAAGCTCGAATATGAGGTCCTGGATTTATTTTATTACCTGTTAAAAATCTACCAATCCACGAAACTGATTTTAAGAAAGTCCAAATTATCCGTAGTGAGGTATTCAAACTTGGTGATAAATAACTTTTATATTAGGTAGGTACCAGGTATACGTAGGTATACCTACCTGGTACCTACCTACGTGCTCAAGATAAACAAATAAAATTAAATAAAATTAAATAGTGTAGTAGAAAGATGAATATTTTTGCCTGTAAACCAATTAGCTTGTTCGACCGTACATGTGTACTATCTTTCTAACCTAATACCTCTGCTTACTATAAGAACGCCAAAATCACACAATCAGAACACGCTTATATTGATATTAGTAATCACTAAAACAGGCAACTTGTTCAGTTTAAAAAAATATATGGTTAAAAAACTACGAACATTTTCGAGCAAAAAAATATGTAAGCCGTCAGATAGAGAAATGGGGTTGGTTTAGAAAATTATTATTTTAATATTGGCACAAGTCGCGTGGTGCCACCCCATTTCTACCCGTTGGTGTCGTAGAAGGTAGACAGGAGGAAAACAGATGGAAATTGACCAGAGGATGGGCTGCAACGTCCTTCTGAGTACCATAACACTTACTCCGATCACCAACATGCATCGGCCAAGCATGGCGACATCCTAACATTGAAGGTACAAAACCTGATCTGGATCGTCTCCTTTGATTAGCTGGTATGTAAGGTAAGAGGTACTCTATATATTTTATACTAATGGATAACTCCTCTACATCTATTATATGTCAATTTACTTTAATTCCAATTTAATTTACTTATTTTCTATTCTCACAACCACCAAGTACAAAATAAAATAAGACCATAAAGTTAATTTTCACTGTAAAACCTGTCATTCTGAAACATTAATGGCATTGGGTACACGTTTTACTAGAAATAATAAAAATGTCGCATGAAAAATAACTCTAAACATTATATTCATACGGAGAGTCACGTAACATAATTACGTCACCGCGACAGGGTTGCTATGGTACAGTTACTGTTGATACTATTAAAAGTTAATGCTTTACACATTGGACTGGCAGCTAACGTAATTTGAATAAAATTTAATTATAAAATAAAAACTTTATTTTCAGACAACTAAATCCATACATTCCGATTTAAATTAAAATACAAACACAATCAAATTACCCGTTTAATTAAGGATCTCCTATAGCGGAGAAGATATCCTATCTGCTATAGTTTTCCGAATTCCGTTCGATAGCTTTCCTGGTTTTTCTAAATATTTAAATCACCATCATGGACTAGAAAATAAAGAAGGACTCTGCGCCACGCAAATCGAAAGTGAAGCACCCAAGAGCTCTGCCTCATTAAGACGCCATGGCGACGTCGCCAGCGGCGCAAGCCTGGCTACTTCTGGCATCCGAAGGTCGCCAAGTCGAGTGGCCATGGCGTCTCGACTAGTCGACAGTCAGTTCGTTTACGTCGTCAGGAATGGATTTGGGATGGATTAAGCTAGACCGTTTGTGCAACCATGCATCGCGCACACATTTACATCATAGTCACGGACTAGAAAAAATGGATTCTGCGTCGAAAGTACCGACTACCGACCGTACCGATCTATGTGTGCGTCTCGGTCCGGCGTACTTTAGGTGCTTCACTTTTGATATGCGTGGCGTGGAGTCTTTCTTTTTCTAGTCCGTGATCACCATTCACCTATTCCCAACTACATATATTGGGGTCCGCTTCCAATCTTACCGAATGCAGTAACAGCCTTTGACCGCGATAAGAACCTTTGATAAGAAAAGAAAATCAGAAAGTCTGACAACCCATAACGACTGTCAAAGATCTACGAATAATAGCCGGGACTAACATAAGCCGCTGGACACATATAAAAGACGTAAGACTAGGACAAGGCGCAGACATATGTCTCTTTTATACAAAATGTATAGAAGTGTCGCGACGTAACGCATAGAAAAGACCGGGCGCGGACACGACGCTTACTTGTCTGTGCTCTATTGTAAAAACATATAGCAAGGACGGAAAACGGGCGCGAGCGGACGAGGGGCGGGTGAGAACGGGGGTGCGGGTGTGGTGGGGGCGCAAGTGCCGGTGCCTGCGTAATCTCTCGTGGCACCCAGCGTCACGTCCGTGCCTCGTCTTTTCTGTGTTTTAAAAAGCAGCGACGGCGCCCCGCCCGCGCCCGGTCCGCGCCCCGTCCTCGTCTTACGTCTTTTCTGTGTGTCCAGCGCCTAACGAACGTCTTTACGTGCTTTCCGAGTCACGGAGGGGTTTCGGTATGAAATGGATTGTCACCATACCATATTTTACATTTTCACACACGGCCATCTGACCCCAAACTAGGGAGACCCTGTACTATGGGTGTCAGACAGCTGATATACATACACAAATACATTTTTTTTTGTAAATACATACATATATAGATAAACAACACCCAGACACAAGCCAAACACAAGTGCTCATCACACAAATGTTTACCCTGGGCGGGAATCGAACCCGCAACACGCCGCGCAGCAGTCGATGGCTCAGCCACTGCGCCAACCGTGTCGAAAAGAAGCATTAAAATAAGGGGATTAAATATAATGACCATCAAAAAATACTTTAGAAACTTACACCCTTACCAAAAAAAAAAAAAAACTAAATACCAAATGTGGTAAATGATCACCAAATCTTAGTGTGCAAATTAATGCAAATGCATAACCAAAATCTTTTTGACCCGTAAGTCCCTCCTGGGGCTGATCCGACATGGTTAGGTTAGGTGAGAACTGTGACCCCCTACACCAGATCATTTACTATTTTTGGTGATCATTTACTAGATCTGGAGGTTCGTTAAACATAAGCATTAAAATAATGTGCAAAAAAAGGCTCCCCATTTAACATCGATAGACTTCTTCGTTTTCAAACGTTAATAAAAGTTCACAAACTACACTTCTGCAAGTTCGCACGCATCATTAAGGAGGTAACCCTAAATTTTTCTACTCAAATTGTCTGTCTGTACATAAAAACGTATTAACATTTTTACAACTTCGATATGGTAAATTGGAAATGTACTCAAACTTGTTTTGGACGTAACAAAATTTTATATGCCAACAAGTTGGTATAAAACATGTTCTGTTTACGATATACCAAGGATATACAATGTTGATCAGGGTTATCAGGGAATACGGAAAAAGTGGTTGGAGCTGCTATTAAGTGTGGATGGACCTTTTTGTATTTTAGGCACCTTTTTATGATTATCAAAATTAAACAGTTATGCTATGCTGTATGCTGTGATATTTATTGTTGTCCCTACCGATGACGTTTGCTTATGACTATTGATCTCCACTCTCGCTTACTCGCTGACTTCGTGCTGCTTACCACAGATTCTAATCTTTTATGAATTGTTGTTGTTCCGTGTGGTGTCGGACGTAAAGATCATAGCACCATCCCATATCTTCCCGTGGGTGTCGTAAGAGGCGACTAAGGGACTCACCAGAGAATGGGCAGCAACGTTCTCTGTGCCTTTGTAACAACCATACTGCGATCGCCAATCCGCCTGCCAAGCGTGGCGATTATGGCAAAACCCCCCATTTTAGGGGAGGCCTATGTCCAGCAGTGGACGTCTTTCGGCTGAAATGATGATGAATGATGATGAATTGTTGTACGATGTTGTAGTGCATAAATTGTAACCGGAGTGTAGACAGGACGTAAATAAGTTGTTTCTGTTATAGCAGTACAAAGTAATAACACACCAATAATTTATTATAACGAATATAAACTGCACGTAAAATTATAATCAATGTCATTATTATTTTTAGATTTAAACAGAAACGGCAAGCTCTACAGTCACTAAGACTAATGTTTATTTATCTTCTATCTATATACATATAATAAAACAGTAACAAAACTGTGTCTGTACATTGAATATATTAAAAAAAAAAATTGAGGGTGGTTTAGGAACAGTAATAGAGCACGAATCCAAAAAAAAAAAAATCTGTCTGTTTGTCTGTTTATCTGTTTGTTTGTACACGCTAATCTTCGGAACTATTGGGCGGATTTGAATGATTTTTCTTTTGTTGTATAGGTATTAAGTCTGGGCAACATATAGGCTATAATTTATCTTGGAAACTTGAACACCTGATGCAGAACCGCAACAGACCAGCTAAATTATAAGAGATACAAAAATGGTACCATAGCAAAAATTGTTCCACGTGATGAGCATTTTCTGCTGAGAGAATAAATTTGAAAATCTGGAACACCTGATGTGGAACTCCAAGAGCCCAGCTACACCGTGACACATATAGGAATGACGTCTTAGCAAAAGTTGTTCGGTCTGATGGGCATTTCCTGTTGACTTATAAAAATCGAAGATCAGAAACATCTGATGTAAAAATCAAAGCTATCACTAATTTCACTGTATCTTACAAAATAACATAAGCTGGGAGTACCTCCACGCGGTGAAGATTATGATTATGATTATGAAGGCGGTAACAGTTTAGGACTGATTTTTGATGACGATGGTATATCATTGAAAATGTGACTCTACTGGCCAAAATTCCCATTATTTTTTTTATTTTATCCAATAAATATGCCTTTCGGGTTATGTTATATGGGTGTTTAATTTCCTTTTCCATTTATCTTCGTGACACGGTAGCCTACCCGGTAACGCAGGGGAGCAGTCACTTAGATTTTAATTGATCAGGTATCTTTACAATAAAACTATAACCATGCCTAGAAAGAGGTCAAATCTTTCCCAATGTTCCAAAGGAGCTAAAAGATTGAGGATCATAAGATCCCAAGAATCTACCGAAGAGCGTCAGGAGAGACTTGATGCTGTTCGAGAACATCAGGCTGCAACTCGCTCCGTGGAAACCTCTTCAGATCGCGAAGCACGCCTGCGTTCTCAGCGTATTTACGCATCTACATCTAGGTCTCTAGAGACAAGTGCGGAACGTGATGCGCGACTGTCCGCTGATCGTAAGCGACATGCATTGTCTCGCGAATCGGAACCGATACAGAATCACGCTTGAGTTCTCAGCGTATTCGCACATCTACTAACAAGTCTTTTGAACCGAATGATGAACGTGATGCACGACTAACTGCTGATCGAGTTTATGACACACTAGCGACCCGACCCAGCTTCGCATGGGCCTATAGCCTTCCTCGGTAAATGAACTCTCCAACACAAAAAGATTTTTTTAATTCGAACCAGTAGATCCTGAGATTAGCGCGTTCAACCAAACAAACAAACAAACTCTTCAGCTTTATAATATAGATATAAGTGTAGATTGTCCCGAACACGCACACAACAAAATATACATAATCGGTTAGAAAGTGAGAGAAAAAGAATTGCTGGAGTACGGCATGAAGAGACAGAAGAAAAGCGCAACGAACGTTTGAATTCTGATCGACATCGACATTCTCTTAACAGAATGTCGATATCATCTGAAGAATCAGATGTGTCTCAAAATATAGCCGTAGGTCATGGCGACCTTCCTTGGGTTGATAAGGAACGGAGTTCATTTACGTATACTCCTATGATTGACTACGCCACATATTCCGCCATCGGAGGTATGATTCAAAATTGTACTTTTTGAACGCCTCGAATCATCTCGCGCATCCCGTTGTTTTTCCGTCCCCGGGCTCTTAGAATTCGACATCAGACGTTTCAGATCGTCGATTTTGCCGACCCCGTTGTCGCTGGCATAAGCAACAGGATCCGCGTACGAAGTCGCGGGCAGAAGCTAGTCAACAATAAATAAGCAGTAAGATGCTACATATTGGATGCTTGTACATGACTTTTATTGAGTGGGACAAAGTTCTATAGAGTTTCTGGCATTGTCCTTTCTTCGATAGATTTCCAACTTTATTACAAAACTATGAGGTTCATATTCATTTAGAAAAAAAATACAGTTTGGTATGGCTTGGTGTGCTGGCGTCTGTACAATATATATTGTAGTTCCTACCTTATATGTTACTAGCTTATTTTCACTATAACTTGAGTTCCTCCTGATTTCTAACAGCATATTGAAATTGAACTAATGTCAAAACTGTCAAGTGAGTTAATTCGCTTGTTGTTACGCCGGTTAATTAATTAAACACAGAAATTCAAATGAGATTTAATAGCGTCTTAGTTTTTGTATACTAAACACATATTTCATCCCATTCATAGCTTGCCTACATAAACTATATTGCAAACTAGATCAAGCCAGTAATAAGAGAACTTTCGGAACTAATTATCGTGAACGAGCCAATAATGACGTACAAGCTGGGATTAAAAATACTTATTGAGTAGCATACACTGTCAGTTCATTATGTAGGAGTAGAAGCGTCACTGTACTAACTTGATTATTAAACTTTATTAGTGAGGCTTAATAAGGCGTTTTGCTAAGAGAACGCGACTAGGCGAACATCGCAAGTTCGCGCGAATTTTAGTCGTACGAATCCGCGATCAAACATACTAATATCGGATACGTTATATCTTTAAATCGTCGATCCCATAACCCCTTTAGACTAGGGTCTTTAACCAGTGCGTCCTAACCGTAATGACTTACGGAGCTGAAACGTGGACACTCACCGTGGGCCTAGTCCACCAATTCAAGGTTGCTCAGCGTGCTATGGAGAGCGATCCTCGGGATTTCTCTGGTGGATAGAATTCGTAATGAAGTCATTCGCCAGAGAACGAAAGTCACCGGCATTGCGTGCCGAATCAGCACGGTGAAGTGGAAGTGGGCCGACCACGTCTGCAGATGGACAGGCGGTAGATGGAGCAGACACGCTTTAAAGTGGAGACCGCGTTTGGGCAAGCATAGTGTGGGACGCCCTGCGGCACGATGGACCGAGGATTTGAAGAAGGTTGGTAGGCGATCTCTGGGAGAGGCCTACGTTCAGCAGTGGACGGCAATAGGCTGATATGATGAATATTGGATAGGTGTCCGCGTCGTCGGGAAGCGGGTGGAGAGGACTATTTATCATGTCAACCTTTAGACGTCCACTGCTGGACACAGGTCTCCCCCAAAGGGGAGTCCAGCCGTAATCGCCATGCTTGGCCGATGCATGTTGGCGATCGCAGTAGGTGTTGTGGTACTCAGAAGGACGCTGCTGCTCATCCTCTGGTCAATATCCCTCTGTCACCTTCTACGACACCCACGGGTAGAAATGGGGTGGTGCTATTCGCGGCCGACACCACACGGCGGAGAGGACTGTTGGTGTATGTAAAATCAAATAATGAAATTAATGTGGGTAGGTGATTTATAAATGTCATTAAAACAGTCTTAGCTCAGCGCTGGTGTTTGATTCACGCGTACCTAACACAGAAACCTTAACATGGCGCAGTCGGAAAATATCGAACCGCGATAGTCACAGCAGTTTTTTTTTAAATATTGATATAGGCTTGCGTTTGGCCGCAACTCACCTGATTTTAAGTGATGATGCGGCCTAAGGTGGAGCACGCTTGCCTAGGATAACCCGGATCACTCGTGCTTTGAAGATACTCAGATTATATGTATCGGGGAATAGAGAGGCGGGCAGTGAATTCCACAGTCTGGCAGTTCGCACAATAAAATAATGTGAAAGCAAAGCGCTTCGTTCGAGACCGTGGAACTTCAACCGTATAGCGGCAGTTTCTATAATCGCGCGACAACGCGATGGTCGTAACGCTTACTCGCGCGATAATCGCGTAGTCGCGTTCTGTTAGGACAACATCTTATAGTGAATATAGAATTCTGCACATCTGTTTCGTGGCTATATGTACAGTTTCTAGAATAGCAGTGGCTACGAAAAACTTTCTCATGACACCATTTATTGAGTCATTCACAAAACCTTGAAACCTACATGAATTTTGAATAGATAGAGAGAAATTCCTAATAGAAAAACCCAATACTATTTTGTCCGGCTTGGGATTCGAACAAAAAGTGATTGATTGATTGGCAAATTCGTTCAACACTGGTCTATTTCTGTCACCTTTCCACAATTCACATTAGCACTACGTACTTCTGTTACCATTAGTTATTTCATCACGCCAGCTTTTAGCCATAAAACCGAAAGTTGTGAGCCTCTGGGGTGTAATGGCGGCGCACAGTGATCCCAACATAACAGATTACGTAAAACAACAATATTATCTGGAACAATCCCGTATTTCACGTCTCGATTCGCGCGACACATCCGGAAATTAATTTAATAATACAACGTTTAATATTAAAGTGGGGTGGGGCTTAAGTTATAGGGCGGAGCGGGTTGGGAAAGTAATGGACCTGTAGTATTTCAGCAGCGAGCTGTTCTGTATAATCTCCCTGTGTGAGGTGAAGCGAGCTTGGCGGGCCTACACACCAGTCGCGTGAATCATGCGTCAAGTATATACGGGGCTCTCAAGTCATGGTAGTAGGAGAAATCCTAGGGTTATAGTCGGTAATAGTTCGACATAATTCTCCGTTCTCCGCAGACGGAGGGTATCCATGAGGATTCCCCCACGAATGAAGATGAAAAGAGCTGGAGGTGAGTGGTCATCAATGGGATTTACAGCTCACTTCACCTATTGCTATCTTCAGACATGGTTATCGCCTATGTTACTTTTTTCAACCACTTTCTTTCACATGATCCAACAAGCAGGAAATAAAAGTCATTAGCTTAACTTTACTGTCACACACTGTGACACAATATTTAAACAATAGCAACAACGCTGATTCAGTCAATTCCACGGTTACGCGCTTTGTAACAGGCTAATGAAATTTTAGTAAAGCAAATAACATTGTCAAGGGAATGTCTCTGTGTATTACTACCATTCTATGGACAACCTAGTCTGAAATGAACGATAAATAAAAAAAAAAGGCAAAATATGGAACCCTCTTATACTGATAAAGGTTTCAAAGTCAAAGTCCAAAATTCTTTTGTGAAACATAGGTACATAATATAAAACAGTACGCTATGTTTTGTCGTCCGTATGGTGTCGGACGTAAAGAATAGCACCATCCCATATCTTCCCCTGGGTGTCGTAAGAGGCGACTAAGATACTTACCAGAGAATGGGCAGCAGCGTCCCCTGTGCCTTTGTAACAACCATACTGCGATCGCCAACCCGCCTGCCAAGCGTGGCGATTATGGCAAAACCCCCCCTTTTGGGGGAGGCCTATGTCCAGCAGTGGACGTCTTTCGGCTGAAATGATGATGATGATGATGATGTTTTGTCATAATAATAATGGAAATAAAATACAGGCTTGTGGAGTCAGAAGTACCGTACTACAGGTATGTGCCCGACCCAGTTCTCGAAAATGGCAATATCACATTGTATTGGGATCGATCTATCATCACTGACAGGACTATTCTTGCCAATAAGCCTGACATAGTGGTGATAGATCGATTAGAGCGTCGCGCAATGATTGTTGATATAGCGGTTCCGCATGACGATTTCGGTGTTTATATATTCCAGAATATAATTATGTATGTGTAGTTATATAACTTAGTTATATATATCTTCTTTCACTTTTTAAATATTACTTTTTGTAATGCACCTGCCATGTTATCTCTTCACCACCCTTGGTTGACTGGTAGAGAATGCCTAAGGCATTAAGTCCGACTTTGTACGTTTGTGCATGAAGTGTAAATAAATAAATAACCTCGTGAAAACTGAGAAAGATAAACAAATTAAGTATCTTGACTTGGCTCGCTAGGTTGTCGACATGTGGGATGTGAATACAGCAGTTATTGTGCCGATTGTCGTTACAGCCAATGGAATCATTTCCAAGAGCCTCGACCAACACCTAAGGAGGCTCTCGTTAGGCAGCTGGATCAAGGGCTTGATACAGAAAGCGGTACTCCTGGACACGGCTCGTATAGGACCCTGTTCCCGATACCGGTGGGCTACTATTTTTTATATTTTCAAATGTTTTTATTTTTTTACTAATATTTAAAAATATAATGAAATATGTAAATAAAATGAATAAATGAAAATAATAACAATAATATCATTTATTTCGGGTAACAAAAGACCCATAACATAATATACCTTACAGACTATCATACATGTTTAAGACGAGAGAAAAAAAGAAGACATAAGACATACAAATATTTAAACATGCAAAATTCTTCTTCACGACCCCTGTTTCATGTTTTAACTACAGTCATGACGGATAATGAAATTAATTCGCTATCCGCTCATGTTGGTGCCACAGCCGCCTGCATCCACAGCGCTCGAGCCGCTAGATTACCCATTGTGGTCTAAAAGAGCAGTTTTTCGGGCAGATTTTAATAAGTGCTACCCCCGAATAGGATTTAATTTCGCCCTGTCACTGGCAGCGAACAGGCGAGCACTCCAAAAGAATTCGTTGCCAAAATAAAAATATAACTAGAAGTTGCTTTAGAATTTAAATCGGCGACCCCATGACCCGAACAGAAGTGGGGGGGAATTACTTGCTTGGGGATTGTGCGTGATGTTATGGTAACACTGCCGCCACTGCTGGTAAGATCTTATGCACTGTATTTAAAAAAAAAAGCCTCTCAAGTACTAGTGAGACTTGATAATCGCAAAAAATATAATAATAGCATTTATTTTTTTCTAGTAGGCTTGCGTTTGACCGCAACTCACGACGATGCGGCCTAAGGTGGAGCACGCTTGCTTAGGATGAACCGGCTCACTTGTGCCTTGAAGATACCCAGATTATACTTTTAAGGGAACAGAGAGGCGGGCAGTGAATTCCACAGTCTGGCAGTTCGTACAATGAATGTGGAATCAAAGCACTTGGTTCGAGACTGTGGAACTTCAACCGTATAGCGGTGACGCTTCGCCGTGATAAATGCTTGTCTGATGATGGAACGGGGATGGGAAAATTAAAATGTGCAATTTCTCCGAAATGTAGCCGACGTAATATGATGTAACTACATGGTTTTCGGATTTATTTCCTTTCTTTGAGCTACATGACATTGCTTCTTGTCAAATTTGGCAAACATGATTCTGGGGCGATGGGACCCTATAGGTTTTTATTGTTAAAATATGCGACATAAACAGCGGTATCTTTTGATTGCGTTGACTTAGAAGTTTGAATTTATCATCGATCCAAGGGATTGCAGACCCGTTCTTGAGAAAAAGGGACCAGACAGACGGACAACGAAGTGATTCTATAAGGGTTCCATTTTCTCCTTCTAAGATACGGAACCCTAAGCATAGAGTTTTATTGCCCATTATCTCCTTAAGAAACCACCTTTCTGAAGGGACTACTAGATTCAATTCCTTTTTTTCTTGTAAATGACTTTCTAGAGCTTTTTAATGGTCTAATTTAAATAAATTATTTGACTTTAACTTTGACTTCACGGTTACGTATTATAATATCTAAAGTTATTCTAATTATTTTCGATATAACTACGGTTGATTCACATATGTTCATAACACATATTGGTCGTCTGAACTACTGTTCGTTTCGTTCATTAGCTATTGCAAAAATCTGTGAAACAATCTTTAAGTTTTTGACGTGACAACGTCTTATAATTCGATAGCCGGCTGCACGCACGAAAAAACATGACGTCATGCGGCGTTATCTCGCTCTGCGGCGTTACCACGCTCTGAGGCGTTCCAAGTGAAAAGTGAATGTGGTGTCAATTGTTTATAGCAACGATAATTACAGCGATAAAGGTAATGATTCTTTCGCGTTGTCACGTTCAACTATCGTCAGCAAACCGACTTTACAGACAACCAATTCTTTTTTTTAGGTCTTTCGACCGTAGTTATTTCTAAAATGGTTAGAATAACTATAGATATTATAATACGTAACCGTCTTTACAAAACCCAGTTAAAACTATGATCAACTGTGCGTTTATTGCAATAAAACTGTTGCTGCTGTTTTATTTTTAACCGACCCCAAAAAGGAGGAGGAGGTTTTCAAATAGACTGTTTTGTTTTCTGTTTGTTTCCTCAGAACTTTCCACTTTGTGAACCGATTCCGATAATTCTGTGTGTAATTTTTTATTTGAAAGCTGGTGCTTGCCCGTGTGGTCCCATATAAATTTTATGGAAATTGATCCAGCTCTTTTTGAAAAAATGAATCGAATCCAAAAAAAAAATATTTAGACGATGTTATACTTTCCTCAATCTTTAGAGTACTTTCAATCTCTGTTTTAACTGTGTTGCGGTTTCATAATGGATTTGAATAAGAAGAGGGCACTAAAACGAGGAAAATAAAAAGCCTTCTTACAAAAAAAAAAACAACTGCCTTCAAAAACTAAAAAGTGAAAAATTACTTTAGTACAGAACACACATGACTTTAGTTTCGGAAGACGGTGGCAATACAAAACAACAAACGGAACAAAGCCATCGACTTCCGAAACTCATGTTTGTGTGTTCACAAAAGCACGAGCGCGCTAACGTACAAAGATTCGAGTCGGTTTTCGAAATGGACTTCGCGTGCAAAAGCTATTAAGTAACACATAAAAATCATGTCGACAACCAAAAAAGCCTGGTTCGTTGACATCACCCTTTTAACCTCTATTTAAACAGAACAGACGTTAATTAATAATGTAACCTATGCATGTTAATTCTGCCGCCTATGGAAATGAATAGATTACCTTATTTAGATTAGGACGCAGCGAACCGAACGCTTGGATTAAAGGGTAGTCGTAGAGCACGGCAGAATGTATTTTTGACACCGTTCAAAGCTATGTATCTCATTACCATTTCATGCTTGTATGAAACTTGATATGTTGTTAATTAGTTCATAACAACATATTCTAGTCAAAAATCATATTTTTTTGCCTAGAATAATGTTGTTACTACGGGAAAATAAAAACAGATTTAAATTATCTTGTGTTAAGATAAGATCAATCCATACTTCCATACTTTTATATTTTTTATTTCAATATTATAAATGCAGAAGTAACTCTGTCTGTTACGCTTTCACGATGAAACGGCTGAACCGATTTCGATAAAATTTGGCATGAAGATAGCTAGAACTTTGGGGAAGGACATAGACTACTTTTTAATTCCCGACTTTGTCTGCATCCGCGATAACAGACATTCACGCGGACGAAATCGCGGTCAAAAGATAGTATTCTATATGTGTGCTGAATTCCTGCTAATTCTGTTTCATCATCATCCATTCATCCGTTCATTCCATGGTAAGGCGGACGCCTCTTCAATTCGTCTTGAGCAAGCGTCATAATCAATACTCGTCCTTCTTTGTTTGAGAAGAGGTGTTTGCACAGCAGTGGGGCATTTCTCTAAGCTGCTTTCAGTAAAACATTGCCCGAATATGATACTTCTGCATTTAATTGAACCCAAATCCAGTTACTTAACTTCTATTACCCATGTGAAGTTAATTAGTAGCATAAACCAAAGTAAAGCAATTAGTGCTCTTATGTTCAATATCTCGAACTCACTGAATAGCTTGAGCATTACAGCTTGTTTCAACGCTTAGTTTGTAAGCTGTTTATGATTTTCAGGTTTTAATTAATGGGAAATTGTTGTTTTTTGCCCAAATGGCTCAATACTTTTATTTGATTTTAACTTTAAGCTAAAATGGAGGATGATTGGGCGTTTCAAACCATTTTCGTGCTTATATATACCAATTGTTTTATATAACACAGTACTTTATTGAAAATGGAGTTTAATATTAACACAAATAGGTCTAAATCGAACGAATTCCAAGACAGCATACCCTTTTAATTAAAACAAGAATGTTGATCGCTGGAATACCTCTTTACGCAAAACATTCGTACCTACCGAACTCCATCAGCTACCGAACCGAGCCATTTTAAGAAAAACTTCACAATTTAATACCATTTTAGCCTCTATTCGTTCGCGTTAATGGCTATAATGGCGTAACTTCTGGTCGGTAAGACAGGAAAGCTGTCAAAAGTGTACGTGCCACGATCATTCTCCTATAAAGATTGTTGAGACGCTACAAATAGTTTCGTATGGGAATAATAATGTTTTAATTTATTTTTGTGAGTAGTAGGTAAATCCGTTCACATAATTAGGTATACAGGATGAAATTGAATTCATTAGCAAAATTTTAAGGAGTGACTCAGACCACGAACCTGTACAACTTTCATTACGGAGCCAAATCAAACAGCGCGCAAAAAAAAACAGGTGTTCCATACAGAAGTGCAATAGGTACTCGGCCAAAATGTATGGAACAGCTGTTTCTTTTTAATTTTTTTTTTTTTTTTTTTTTTATATTGTTATAGGCTTGCGTTTGACCGCAACTCACCTGATCTTTAGTGATGATGCGGCCTAAGGTGGAGCACGCTTGCCTAGAATAAACCGGTTCACTCGTGCCTTGAAGATACCCAGATTATATGTATCGGGGAATAGAGAGGCGGGCAGTGAATTCCACAGTCTGGCAGTTCGCACGCTCCTTTTGCAGGTCTCCTGGCAGAAATTTCTTAAGAAATAAGCAGTACCTATGTAGGTACTCATATTTTATAATGTTCTTATCCTGTGTTGTCTACTGTGTGTACATAAATAGTAAAATAAATAAATAAATGAATGTAAAAAAAAGAATACTGCAAAACCAAAAAAAAAATCTGAGAATAATAAAACTAGTATCGTTTTACCGAATAGCCGTGAACATTGTAACCTTTAGTTGGTCGTATTGAACCCTTTCATGCCCTTATCGCCTCTTTACACCAATGGCCAACCTAGATCATTCGGTTACGGATACAATGTAATTGGATTCCTCACAATTTCTGATTATAATCGTACGAGGACCGCGTACGATTTGGTTTTTGTACAAAGTGAAATTGTTCTCATGTGTGATTTGGTGATATGCTTTGATCCTAGATTTTAATCGTAGATTTAATGTTGTGTTAATTCGAGAATTAGGATTTTATGTTTAAAGTATATGGCGCTCCGATTATGAAACAAAAGGCAGATAAACCGCGCGGAACACTGAAAGTGAAGCCAAAAAAGCAAATACAAATTATAAAACGAATCCGCATCGTTGAAAAAAAAACAAATAAATATACAAATACAAATGCCAATACAATCACGAGATTGTTTCTATTCGCTTTTGAATTTGTATTTGCTTTTTTGGCTTCATTCTGAGTGATCCACGCGGTCTATCTGCCTTTTGTTTTATAATCTGAGATATGGCGCTTTTGCCTTAAGTGTGGTGCCGGCCGCGAATAGCACCACCTCATTACCCGTGGGTGTCGTAGCAGGCGATAGAGGGATATTGACCAGAGGCTGGGCAGCAGTGTCCTTCTGAGTGCCATAACACCTACTGCGATCGCCAACATGCATCGGCCAAGCATGGCGATTACGGCTGAACACCCCTTGGGGGAGATCTATGCCCAGCAGTCGGCGTCTATAGGTTGATGATTATGGCGCTTTTGAACGTCATTATGAAAAAGATTTTTCAAAAAAAAGAAAACCGCCTTCAAAAACTAAAACGTGATAAATAACTTTAGCACGGAACACACATTACTTTACTTTCGGAAGTCGGTGGCGGTGGCTTTGTGTTTGTTGTTTTGTATTGCCTTCCGAAGGTAAAGTAGGTATGTTAGTCCTCCAAAGATTGAAGAAACTAAAACGTCATCTAAGTATTTTTTTTGGGAACTTGTTGATTTTCTCAAAAAGGGCTGTATCAATTTTGATAAAATTTACATGGGACCATTTCGGAATAAACCCCTTTCGAACAAAAAAAGAATTTTGCAAATCCGTCTATATATGACGGAGCTATGCCCGAAAATACATAATGAAAAAATATTAACATTCGAATTGACAACCTCCTTCTTTTTGAAGTCGGTTAAAAAAAATGAATCTAGTTGCCCCTTTCCAAAAGGTAATTGTGTATGTTGTAATGGTGAACACCTTTGTAAACATACCATGTTTCTGGCAAATAAATATTCTATTCTTTTCTATGGAGAAGAATGGGAAAGAAACTCCATACTTTCTCTTTTCAAATTGTTGTTTATAATATTTTGTATAAGTACTCGCACTCGCAATTACAAAATATTGTGATGATTATTATTTTAATGGATTTATGGGTTTCAAGTTTTTCTTTAAAGAGTTTCCCAGATATTTAAATAAAATATTTCAACTCAAAATTAAGGGCGACTTATTCTTTTTTGTCTGACCGTTTCTTGATTTATTTTAATGTTATGAAGTAGGAAATAAAAAGTTAAAAATAAATACTAAGAAAATGCAACCGTTTTTAAACTAAAAATTTACTTTAATCCACTTTCTTACTACCCTTTCCTCGCCCCTTACTTTGCTTGAAATAGCTGAACTTTGATATATTATAAAAACTATTGTATATTACCCGTATATGCAAAATAAAAGTCTAATGTCGGTCATCTCATCTTATCTTTTCAACCTTTAGACGTCCACTGCTGGGAATAGGGTTCCCCCAAGTGGGGGTTCAGCTTGGCTGATGCATGTCGGCAATCGCAGTATGTGTACTGTACTCAGAATCACGCTGCTGCTCATCCTCTGGTCAATAACCCACTGTCGCCTTCTAGGACACCCACGGGTAGAAAACGGGTGGTGCTATTCGCGACTACACAGCTTTAACGCTTCACGGCTTCACGGCTAGTGTCAGTAGTCGATACAACAATAAACAGAACCAAAGCCGCTGCAGTAATCTCAAAGTAAAGAATTTTCCAACAAAACTATTTCTTCGTATTTATAAAGAAGCCATGCCAGTCTAAGAGGTAAAGAAGTTTTTGATAGGGTGTTTCGAACTAAGCGTATTTATTCAAAACAGTAGCAACAGTTTTATTAAAAACATCGGCGTTGCTAATTAATGCTTTTGAGTGTAACTACAATTTTTCAGTACACCTTTCGCTTTAGACGGGTTGAATTTAAATTACTTACTTTATTATTTTTATTTTTTAAAGCTCCGCTCGCTCTGCTCCGCTCGGGTGAGTGTTTGTCTTTCTATCTCATTAATTTCTCAGCTTTCTTTGCTCTTGTCCGGTGTTGCCAGACTTACGATGTACCCTACAAAGCGACGTTAAAAATAAACGATACCTAGGTACTTTACACGGATAATAGGATAGTTACATCGTAAATTAATTATGTGAAGTAGATTCTTTGTGATTACATAATTAACAGAACACTTTTTGTGACTCAGTTATTGATGTGTTTACTGTCTATAACACGTTGATATTCTCACTTCACTGCGTCAATGAAATCTTGTCATGGCATATTTAGGTGTTATTGTCAATTTCTCATGTCTTCTTAGCGTCATCGCCATCATATCAGCCTATTGCCGTTTACTGCTGAACGTAGGCCTTCTCCAGAGATCACCAACCAACACGGTCTTGGCACAAAGTACGTAAGGCTGCGGCGCGGCGACGTGCCCGAGCAGAGAGACCACTCAATACAAACCGCTACTTTTCGCACGCATACATTGACATTACGTTTATGGGCATTCTCGAGCAGTTTCAAGCAGACTTCAGTCTCGACTGTTACGTGTTGTATAAATATGAGAGACATTGACATTTCATAACGAACAGGATAATTTTATTTAAAAAAAAAATGCAAGGCAACCAGTGTCAAGAAAATTTGATAGTCACAAATGTGTCACAAATAAAACCTACAGAGTCAATACAGTAGCAGCCCTAGTGAGCCTGGCAAGTTTATGCAATTATTTTTAAATATAGCGTGAGCGATCCTTCTGTAAACTTTATATTTTGTGGTCTTGGGCAGCCTGCAATAACTTCTTCAAATCGTCGGTCTATCGGGCCGCAGGGCGTCCCACACTGCGCTTGCCCAAACGCGATTCCACTCTAAAGCGTATCTGCTTCATTTACCGTCTGTCCGTCTGAAGGCATGGCCAGTCCACTTATACTTCAGCGTGACCATGTACTTCTTAGCATATTCATAAAAAAAATGATTTTAATATCACAAATATTGCATTTATAGCATAAATTGAGGCAGCCCCGGTGAGTAAGAAGAAGGACTTGTATTAGGACTGTCCCATTTCCCTCCATACAAATCTAACCACTGCTGAACGTAGGCCTCCTCCAAAGATCGCCAACCAACCCGGTCATTAACTTCATGGGTATAACAAACTAGCAACCCGACCCGGCTTCGCATAGGCCTATAGCCTTCCTCGATATATGGACTATCCAACACAAAAAGAATTTTTCAATTCGAACCAGTAGATCCTAAGATTAGTGCGTTCAACCAAACAAACAAACAAACTCTTCAGCTTTATAATATTACGTATAGATACCTATACTTACTGCGTTTTTTTTAAACGTTGCTTTACACTTGTATTTTCTCCTGTTTTGTGGATTTCTTTTACAAACATTATTAAGGGCGCGTATTCGATTTAGCGCAACTCAGAATCTAAATGATTGCTAGAATGGCGTAGCAGCATTGACACACACTAGTGTAACACAATGATCGGTTTGTTTATTTATTTATTTATTTATTTATTTATTTGTACCAACTTAAACTATCATTACAGGGTTTACCCTAATGCGACAGTTAAGACCTTATAAATACTAATTAAACTATACACTTAAAATAACAACAATTAAAAAAAAAAAAAAAAACAAAAACAATTACATTATTACCGTATTATTACACTATAACTTGGCACAATATAACATTACAACCACTACTATAATAGTAGTAGTTATAACGTTACACTATGCCAAGTAAATAGTTACTTACATGAACTAAGTCCATTTCTAATTTTATATTTTACTTTTAAAATAATCTATACATATATATTTAAGTAATATTTTGCTTGTAGCATAAAATAAATAACAACACCCTTGCGAATTCACTCCGACTACACGTAAACACATCAATTTGAGTTTGGAGGTCGTTGATCGTACGGAAAGCTCTGGTAAGGGGTGCCTTGGCGAGCAGGTTTGTCCTGGCTGCAGGTACCAGTAGCAGTGGCGGGCGGCGCCGCCTCCACACGTAGCGATCCGGCACACACAGACTCAAGCGCTGCAATACTCCCGGGTTAGTCTCCACTCCACGAAGCACCTTCACCAAGTAGGCGACCAGCGTAAACTCCCGTCTTACATGCAGTTGATTATAGCCCACCATGCCCAGGACAAACAGAGTGGGATACATCAGTGGGTAGAACGGATAGACCCCATATAACTTCCTGTACAAATGGCGCGTGAATTTGTTCTGAACGCGCTCTAACATTACACAGTACTTATTATTAATTCATTTATTTCAGACATAGTCCATACATTATAATATCAAATCATTAGCCCATATGACCGCACTATGTTCCAGATGACTCCTGACTAGTGCGTCATACAGGACCCTCACTGTTGAAATGTTTGTGAAGCTTTGTGTCTGTCTCAGAACAAATCCTAAGTTTCTGTACGCCTTCTTACAGATCTTGGTTACATGCTCACGGAATGATAGATCGGGAGTCATGCAAACGCCCAAGTCTCGCACCTCTGTGACACGTTGCATTGGTGCCGCGTCCATCACGTACTCGTAGAGCAGAGGCGCACGAGCACGGGTGTAACTCATCAACGAGCACTTGGATACGTTGAAGTATAGTTTGTTTTCACGACTCCATTGTACTATTCGATCTATGTCTTCCTGTAAGCGCCTGCAATCTGATTCTGACCTAATCTCAAGCAGCAACTTGAGGTCATCTGCAAATAATAAACAACAGCCATGCCTTACGACATCCGGCAAGTTGTTTATCATTATTATGAATTCTAGAGGCCCCACGTTGCTGCCCTGACTTACACCAGACCAAGTGTAATAAAAGTCTGATTCACATCCACTGCAGTCTACATACTGCTGTCTATTTAGCATGTAACTCGCGAAAAACTGCAATAGATGTGGAGTACATCCGACCTCTGCTAGCTTCCGCAATAAGATGTCGTTGTCGACAGTGTCAAAAGCTTTTTTGAAGTCAAAATAAGCTGTGTCCACCTGCACCCCAGCATCTATCGCCGGCACCACACGTCCCATGAAGTTAAGGAGATTGGTAGCGGTGCTACGACCCGGCCGGAATCCGTGCTGCGCATCCGTTAACTGTCCGCGCACTTGCTCTTGCATACAGCGCTGAATGACAGACTCGAACACCTTTGCCGGCGTCGACAACACTGCCACCGGCCTATACCCACAGATGTCAGCTCCCGCCTTGCCTTTGGGCACTGGAATGACCCGCGTAATCTTCCACCGAGCTGGAAACTTCGCAGAATGAAGACAGGCGTTAAATATATGCAGTAACGGTTCCGCGAGTACCCTACCACAATCCTTAAAAAGAAATGCTGGTATACCGTCCGGGCCCGCAGATCGCTTGGGCTTGAGGCGCTCGAGTGCACTTCTGACGTCCTTAAGACTAAGTACATTAATCTGCACGCATGCACTACCAGTGTTACCTGCTTCCGCCGCCGCCGCTACTGAGTCTAGTCGTGGTGGCGTACTACTATATACCGACTCAAAATATGTCGCAAACTGCTTAGCACACTCCTCATCTGACAGATACTGACCATCCTTTATAATGGCCTGTCTACTTGTTGTACTTTTCTGTGCTCGTATGTACTGCCAAAATGACTTAGGGTCTTTCGCGAACTGACTTTGAATCGTATGTTGATGCTGTTTGAGTGCAATTTCTATTGATTTCTTAATATGTGCTCTATATCTAGAATATTCATCGTAATCACTATTTAATTTTGTTGTTTTATATATTTTATGTAGTGTTGCTTTAATTTTTAAATTTCTTATTATATCGCTCGTGTACCATTTAGGGTAAATATATCGCTGTTTGACAGAAAATGTTTTCCTAGGAACACTGGCATCTAAAATGTTGTTTAATTTCTCATAAAATAAATTCAAAATATTCTCGACATCAGTCTTGTCATATATATCGGTCCAATCAGCATTTGCTAACATAGAATATAACAATTCATAATCCGCTTTATAAAAATTCCAACGCGGTCTAATATCAGCGCGTGTGCCGGCGGCGACGAAGGGGGCGGCGCCGGCGGGCACGATGCGCGGAGCGCCGGCACTCGCGAGCCGCACGCTCGCCGCAAGCGGCGGGTGGTGTGCATCCACGGGCACGAGCGACCCATCCGCCATCACGACTGATACCTCGCAAAAACCTGTACTTAATATCAAATCAAGTTGTCTATTTAAACAGTTAGGTACATTATTGTTTTGAGTGAATCCGCAATAGGACATAAAATATTCATAATAATTCCTCACATTTAAGGGACACGAATAAAGATTGAAATCACCTAACACAATTATTTCTTTATATTTTGTACACAATTTCTCAATTATGCCAAACATAACCATATAGTCATTCTCCAAACTGCCAGGCGGAATATAAATCACTGAACATAAGAATAAAAATCTTTTATTTAAGTAAACTGTTGCATTGACTATTTCAAAAACGCAGGTGTCTATAGATACGTCACTTACATACACTTGTCGCAGCTCCAGCCGACGTGTGGCCACTTAAAACGCTCCTCCCTGTTTCCGACCGTCCGCTCGGTCGCAGCGAAGTATTTGATATCCCGGCGGGATTAATTCCGGGTCATGTATGGAAGGGTTGCAACCCGATTCCGTGATTGCATATAAATCTGAATCCATTAATTCCAAGCTATTTTTAAACTCGTTCAGCTTCGTTCGAAGACCCCTAACATTTTGGTAATATAAAACAATTATATTAATTTGATCTATTTTTGGTGGAGTTTCGAAACCAAATCCACTCGTTAAACTCAGCATTGATGGGCCAGATTTCTGGTTGATGCAACTTCTGGAACCAGTTTTCAGGCACTCCTATTATAAACGACGAGTAGTCTCTTTCGGTTTTGTGATTGATTTTATCAACTTTTATTTGCACATTTGGACCGCATACACTCTTTACATGATCGGTTATAGCTTCAACGGTAGTCTCAGGATGCAATCGCCACACATGCAAGTGTTTTTTACGTTCCGTTGCTTGAATAGCTTTTAACTCCTTATTTGTCCCTACTGCCACATTTTTCAGTGGTCTGTTATTCTTTTTCTTAGTTACTGTTGTCCAGCCCTTTCCAGTGTCGCCTCCCTCAACATCAGTTTGTTCATAAGGTTCGCTTGTTGGTGGGGTAGCGATAATAGTCGTTTCCGTTACAGGTACTACAGCGGATTTCGTGGCCCCACCTTTGTTTACGTTTTGTGTTTTAGTGGTGGTATTTTTTGATATTTTCTGTATTTTACGACTATTAGAACTGTTCTGTTGACTAACAACTTCTGCAAATGAAGAAGTTGAAGAAGTTGAAGGGTTATCGACTATATTACTCTCACTCATAATGTCTTGAGCTTGTTTAGTACATACTTTTTCTTCCAGTACCCTCATCAGTTTAGTTATGTTATCCAAATCAGTTCGTGTTTGGGTGAATTGATTCAACAAGAGATTAATTGTTTTAGCCTGGCAGTCCATACGGGCTGTTATTTCGGCTCGAAATTCCCTTATTTCTTCAAGCAGTAGTGAATTAGAATCTATTGTCGGTGAAAACGTAGCCTGACTACCTCGTTGAGTATTAATGTTACTCATGGGCGTGGTGGCGGTGGCAGTCTTAGATACAGGAGTCTTAATGCTGAGCGGGGTTCCCGTGTTCCCTCTTTTAGGCATTAAACAGATACACTCTGGACATACCCACTTTATTTTAAATTCCTCCGTATATGACTTAAATGTGTCTATATTTATTTCAAGACATGCTATATCATAACGTTTCTTACACTTTCCATTAGAACATTCCATATAGTAGTCATCGGCTATTATTGAGCCGCAAGCCCCGCAACTAGGCATTGTTTGGGTTCCGGAGAAATAAAATTCAACCTCCAAATTGCAAAAAAAAAAACTGCGGTGCGCTCCGCGTCCAACGTAGTGCGACAAGGATGAAAAAAAATTTTTCGCAGCCCGTCTCTTTCCCCCCAAGTGAGGAAGAGCGTACCTCGGCTGGCGCGAACTCCGCGATGTCCCGCACACAAATTCACTGCTTCACTGCACTTTAGTCTTAGTTGTACTTATTGCTGTTACTCGTTAAAAGTCATTATAGCGTACATTATTACTCCAAAAAGAACTTGAGTAACATAAATTAACAAAAAACACGTCCGCACTGATCGCGCGCAAGCATTACTACTTGTGTGCATCAGAAAAAGAAATACGCACGAAATAAGCACGAATCATTAAAATTAATCGGCAAACGACAGCGCGCGATGTTTTACAGGGCTTTTTAAAATAATTGTCTAAAATAAATGAGCTCGTATAACGGACTGAAAAATATTCTGTATATTAAGCATAACATTTACTTTCATAAAATAAATATATCAGTTATGTTTTTATTCAAATACTGGTGAAAAAAAATTGTCAAAGTGAACCAATTTTCTACATTTTCAACATTGTTTTTTAATACATAATAGTAATATTTTTGTAATTTTGGCTCTGTAGCTGTCTTTATGACTGTATATACTGTTTGAAAAACGCATAAAACAAAATATTTTGGCATATTGTAATGGTTGTATTCGTCCTGAAAGTTAACTCTGACGTCTATTTTCGTAAAACGCTATGAAAGGATTGTCTTCGCTTTAAAAAACCATAATTAAAAATTATACTTTTACTCTGTTGCTGTCTAAATCAAGACTTAATCTTTCTAAAACTGTAAATTGTCTTTAAATAATCTGCTCACATCATTACGATATTGCTCTGGGCAAAACGCAAAAACATGAAGTTTTCGTCACGAATCGAATACGCGCTCTTAAGTCACGTATACAAACAGACAGAGCTGGAACAATTACCTGCAGGCCATACAGACACGTAGCCTAGCAGCTAATTGCCTCAACCGCAACACTAACCGTGCCTCCGTCTTCTCGTAACTTTTACTAAAGTACCAGATAGCAAAATGTCACGTACCTATCTACTTAGATTTATTTTATTAAATCCACAATTGTGAGGCCAAAGTTTTCCGAATTATATAGAAATTGGGCAATTTATTGTTGAACTACTTCCAAAGTGCGTTAGCCATTGTGTGCGAATTTGAGAAAAAGTTATTAAGTTAGCAAGTTGATGAATCGACGTAAATCTTTGTGAACTGGTAGAACTTTGGACGTGAATTATGGCAGGTTTTGAATAGGTCTGTTTGATTGTATTGTGGAAAGTGTAACGGTTTGTGTTAATATTTTAATTAACAAAAGCTTCTTTTGATCAATGATGCTATTGTAAGTGTTGCATTCTCAGACTATGAAACAAAAGGCAGATAGACCCTGCGGAACACTGAGTGAAGTCAAAAAAGCAAATACAAATTCAAAAGCGAATACCTACAATCTTGTGATTGTATTTGCTTTTGAATTTGTATTTTTTTTTTGTTTTGTTTAACGATGTGGCGTTTCGTGCTATACTGACTCGTGTCAGTTCAGCACGAAGCGCGTTGTGAGTTTTGAATTTTGAACTTGTATTTGCATTTTTGGCTTCACTGTCAGTGTTCCGCACAGTCTATTTGCCTTTTGTTTCAAATCTGAGGTTGCATTATGAATTATTTTATGTGCAGCCAGACAATTTTATAACCTCATACTAAACAACCTTTTTCATAGGTACGTAAATCTTTGACAGTCGTTATGGGTAGTCAGAAGACAGAAAGTCTGACAACCAGTCTTACCAAGGGGTTACCCCGGTACTGGGTTGTGGAGGCCAGACACGTAGTCACTCCATGTAAACCACTGGTATTCAACAGAATCCTGTTAGACTAGAACCCGACCCCAATATAGTTAGGAAAAGGCAGATGATGAAGTAAGCAATGCAGTTCTGTTGTTTTGGTCGTTATCGAGGCTTGCGTGCACTCTCTACTGCATAAAACTCCCTTTACAAAACGGAAATCCTTACACATTTCACTTTGTGGTACCCGATCAGTGTGGTAGAGAAACCTGATCAGGTTAGTAAAGCCGACGTCCTCTGCAGTATTTATTTGCTAGGCCTTACTGAAAGCCTTTGAAACTCTAACGTTATCAGAGCAAAGCTTTACGTTTTCCCTTTGAGCTGTTTTGAAAGACTACGGATATTCCTAACAGGGAGGTATAGATTGAATGTAAATACAAACACGGAAACATGAAATGTTGTATTGAACAACATTTCTCGTAGAAAGTGGACAAATAAACTTCATTCCACGTAGATGCTGTTAGAAATGTAAATGTTGATAAGCTGAAATTTGTTTGATTTTTTTTTTGTTTGATCCAGGTCTGGAACGATTATTCCGGCAAGTGTTTTACATGGAGCAACTACTTATCTGACCTCCATAACCCAGTTACTGGGTGACTCGGTACTACTTTGTAGGCGAAAGACTGGCAACCAGTCTTAAAATTCCAGGTCGATTAATAAAAAAATAGTTTGTTTAAGTCGTCTTGGATTAGGATCTACTTTTACCCCTAAAGATGGGACAGTTTAAGAATGGGTTACATCTGTAGCAGAATTTGATTATTTATAGGTAAAATAATTCGATTATCCACATCTAATAAACGAAAATTATTATATGGTAATTCATTTGAAGGAATTGTATAAGAGTCAAATTCAATATTATGAAAATCAGAGAATTCAGAACTTCAATATCATTGATGTCCAATAGATTTTAAAGTAATTAAAGGGTTATTTAATTCATCTAATAAATACAATAAACGTAAAGAATGTAATGCAACAAAAATTAAAGTAATTGCTGGTAAAATTGTTCAAATTAATTCAATAGTTTGTCCTTCTAATAAAAATCGATTAACATATTTATTAAATAAAAGGCTTGTTATAAAAACACCTACTAAAATTGTAATTATAATAAGAATAACTAAAGCATGGTCATAAAAAAAATGTTCTATTAATAATAATAATAATCATTTTATTTCGGACAACTACGAGATCCATAATTTATTAGTAACAGGTTTGCACTTAAAAACTATTGTTAGTACCTTAACTAAAGACTAATTAATGAGAAGACCACCCACCACTAGAGCAACAAAATACTACAAAAAAATACTATTAAAGGAGATGCTCTATTTTCAACCGACTTCAAAAAAGGAGGAGGTTATCAATTCGTCTGTTTTTTTTTTATGTTTGTTACCTGAGAACTTTGAACTGGGTGAACCGATTTTGATGATTCTTTTATTATTTGAAAGCTGGTGCTTCCCGTGTGGTCCCATTTTAATTTGGTCCAGTTCTGACAATGGCATCCATGAGAAAACCGTATAAGTCTTAAATTTGCATGAAGTATGTGTGCGATTTGTTACGCGATTTCTCCGGCAAACGTAACCCGATTTTGAAAATTCTTTTTTTAAATAGATAGGGTATGCTTCTGGGTGGTCCCAGAAAATTTTATCGAAATTGATTCAGCACTTTTTGAAAAAATCAACAAATACCCAAAAATTTTACATAGACGACGTTTCAGTTTCTTCAATCTTTGGAGTATTAACTTTCAATCTCTTCTTAATAGATTTGGATGAGAAGGAGGTACTAAAAAGCGGAAAATAAAAAGCTTTTTACAAAAAAGACAACCGCCTTCAAAAACTAAAAAGTGAAAAATAACTTTAGCACAGAACACACATTGACTTTAGTTTCGGAAGTCATTACATTTCGGTGGCATTACAAAACAACAAACAGAACAAAGCCACCGAATTTCAAAACTAAAGTCAATGTGTGTTCTGTACTAAAGTTATTTTTCACTTTTTAGTTTTTGAAGGCGGTTGTTTTTTTTGTGTAAATTTAAATTTGATCGTGTTGCAATTTCAAAAAAAAGGATAATCCTTTATAAATAGGGTTTAAATTCATTACATATAGTTACGTGTAGATCTGGCTTCTGAATACCTATAACGACTGTCAAATACCGTGTGGGAATCATACCCCAAACCTGTACCACAGCAACCAAGTGCTCGGTCACTACACTGTGAGTTTCATATTTTTAAGGCCGGAATTTTTGCAGTATAAATACTTCTTCTGCCTACCTAATTTTATGTCGAATTGTCTTAGTTTTTGTTATTTTATAAGGCCTTTTGTAATTACAGAGAAGCGGCCTTTTTCCTGTAGTGGGAAAATTACAGGCTGGTATTATTATTGAAATGCACACGTTTCCAATTTGCAGTGATTGCAGAATACCAGAAATGTTAATTTTTTTTCTATAGTATTTTAAAACTATTCAAATATCGAAATAACAGTTCTTGTTAGTATAATTTGAGCATTTTTTAACTAAAATATTCGTGCAATAGTCACGTTCGTTAGGAATAGCCGGTACATGTCTATTTAAATAATTTAAACGCGGAAAAGCAATTTTGTTCACAAAACGTTTGCGAGTTTTGGAACGAGTGTTTTTATAACACTCACGTGAGTTGAATGTTTGGATGCCTGTCCAACTTGCATATTATATACCTAAATACGTGTTTGACATTTAATTTAAAAGAGTAAATATGGATTCTTTTCTCCATACGATACTACCTTTTGGAAACGGCAAATTAGATTTAATAAATCTTATGTGACGTTCAAAAGTTCCGTTTAATGATCTAATTTAAATGATAAAAACGCGCAAAGTGACGGGTTTCGTACCACTGTACCTGAAGATCGAGCAAAAAAACATTGAATTATTAAATTTATTTTATTATTTGTTGTTATCGTGTTCATATACACACTCGTGAATTTCAAGTATCTACCTATTACGGTTCAAGAGAAAAACCCTGCAGACAAACAGACGGACGGATAGCAGAGGTTTAGTAATAGGGTCCCGTTGGACACATATCCAGTCCCGTACTTGTGCCCTATTGACTTTGACATGCTTTTAAATGGATTTAATTTGTAAAAGTCCTTTGCTGGACCGAGACTAAGCGTAGATACTGCCGTAAACACCACACAATGCAAACATATTTTTACTTACCATTATACTACAAGGCTGCACTAAAAGTATCGGGAATGGAATATTTCCACTGTTCCTGTCATATTAAAATCTTTTTAATTGAAAACTCTTTGGTTTTAAAAATCGAATACCATTTATTTAAAAAAAGATTCTCGGTCTTGTCACAAGGTTTTGTCAAACTTGTTTAGTCGTTGACAAAATAGAATTGACTCGAGAAAATTCAAGAGCGATGATTTATTATGATTTTCGAAGTGGTTTATCACAAAAACAGTGTGTTGACCGGATGATTTCTGCATTTGGTGATGAAGCCCCATCCAAAACGACAATTTATCGCTGGTTTGCTGAATTTCAACGTGGACGTGTCAAGCTCAGTGATGATCCCCGTCAAGGTCGTCCGAAAACTGCAGTCACCCAAGAAAACGTTGATGCTGTGCGTAAGCTGATTGAGGAAGATCGACATGTGACATACCGCGAAATTCAGGCAACTTTAGACATTGGCATGAGTCAAATACAAATAATCTTGCATGAACAATTAGGTGTAAAAAAGTTGTTTTCCCGATGGATACCGCATTCGCTCTGTGAAAAGCAAAAAGCGGCTCGCGTTACTTGGTGCGTTAGAACTCTCGAAAGATTCCACGCAGGATCCTCAAATGCTGTATACAACATCGTATCAGGTGACGAATCCTGGATATACGCGTGCGGACCCGAAACAAAAAACCAGTCACGAGTTTGGGTGTTCGAAAATGAGTTAAAGCCAACAAAAATTGTTCGTTCACGGAGTGTTGCAAAAAAAATGGTAGTCACGGTTGTCTCCAAAACCGGCCATGTTGCGACTATTCCTCTTGAGGGACAAAGAACGGTTAATGCAGAATGGTATGCTAGCATTTGTTTACCACCGGTCGTTTCTGAACTCCGTAAAGAGAACTGCAACCGCTGCATCATCCTCCATCACGACAATGCGAGTTCTCACAACGCGCACAGAACAAAAGAGTTTTTAGAGCAAGAAAACATAGAATTATTAGACCATCCGCCGTACAGCCCCGACCTAAGCCCTAATGATTTCTATACTTTCCCTAAAATAAAGAATAAATTGCGTGGTCAGAGATTTTCATCACCTGAAAAAGCTGTGGACGCCTACAAAACGGCCATTTTGGAAACCCCAACTTCCGAATGGAATGGTTGCTTCAATGATTGGTTCCATCGTATGGAAAAATGTGTCAAATTTCGCGGAGAATACTTCGAAAAGCAATAAATACGTTTTTAAATAGTAATGTTGTGTCACTTCCTTGATTCCCGAAATTTTCAGTGCCGCCCTCGTACTCCTGTCTCGCAAATACCAGGGAAACATGGCACAAAAGGAGTAGACCTAATACTTAGTGGTTTTAAGACGTGGAACAAGTCTTTAGCGAATGATAATGATGAGCATATTTTAACCATTGTTATTTAAAGGCAGAATGCTGACTTTTATGGTTTCAAAACTCTGTTTCAAGATAAGGGACCAATTAATTGCCTGTTTTATGTACTAAGTTGCAGCGACCGAATTGAACCAAAATTTGGACGAAGTGTCCAAGTTGTGTTTCGATTTGGTAACTTTTAAAATTGCTCCCAAGAATTGTCTTCAATGGGCTATTAATTGTGGAGTTTGGAAAATGTTGGTGTGACACTCCCGTGACTCGGAAAGCACGTAAAGCTGTAGGTTCTGCGAATGATCTCTCCCCGGTCGTGTCGGATTGCCGTCCCACCAGACTATGAGAGTCAGGGAAAAGTGTACCTGTGTTTGCAGGAGATATTTTATCTCCTGCGTTTTTGGGTTGTGTCCATTGAGATTGGCTTCCGTAACCGAAATTCGGTCGGAGAATATTCATTCATCATAATCATGTCAACCTTTACACGCCCATTGTTGGTTATAGGTTTCCCCCTAAGGGGGGGTTTAGCAGTAATCGCCATGCTTGACCGATGCATGTTGGCGATCGTAGTAGGTGTTCTGGTACTCAGAAGGGCGCCGCTGTCAATTCTTTTGTCAATATCCCACGGGTAGAAATTGGGTGGTGGTAAGAGAATATTATTAGATACGACAAAACCTCTGAAAGCTCAGGATTTTAATAAAGATGCTTTTTGAAGGCTTCTTTTTTATACGCGAATTATAAACAATATTGACGCGGATGAATTCACTTATAAAAGGGTTTTACGTTTGAAATAATAACAAAAGTTCTAATGATCACAAATGACCTAATTTCGTTTAATATACTTTTTTTTGATATAGTGATGAAATGATATAATGAATTATAAATATAATTTAATTTTGCCTAATATTCAAAATTAGTTACTATAATATTCAAAATCTATATGTAACGTTTAATATAATTTAAAAACCTTTACTTTGTTTTGTATATTTTTGCAATAACTGATTAGATTTCAAACGCCTGTCATTTTCATTAGCCGTGCTGGTGGGGCGGAATAAATAAATACGCATTGCCTGTGTCAGATATCATCTACTGTTATTGAATCATCTGTGTTGGGTTAGATCAGTGACCATTGACGCGCGAAGCCGAGCGAGCGAAGCGAGCGTGCCGCGGCAGCTGCCGCCGAGCGCCAGATCCCCTCTAGTGTTGGTGAATCATTTGGGTTAGATGAGGTTAAATCAGTATGATATTTCCTGATATTTACTTAATCATTAGTTAAAGAACGTTGGCTTAAAATTAGTAAATATGAAAATTAGGTCAACTGAACGTTATTTGAAAAGAGCATTATACAAATTGAAAATTATATGAAATACTAAATGACATTAGTGCAAAAGAAGTTTTTATGTTTTTATAGCTTATGAAAATTATATCACGTGAACGTTATTTCAAGTGATATTATATTAACTGTTATTATGCCATATATTACACACCCGTATAAAAGCTAGTTTTGTAACTAAAGCTATACACAGATACAAGCCACTTATCTGGTAGCCAACCGCAATTGTGGTCTTAGTTGTAAACGTCCTAGTTCCTCTCAGGTGTCTGCTAATATCTTATCGGTTTCGTAATTGGAGGTGTGGGCTGCGGGCTGTGGTCTCGGATCTAACCACTCTTGTAGCTGAATTTCGCCTTTTTGCTACGATTTTGTGCCTTTGAGAAGCAGTACTGGATTGTTATGGTTGCAAATTATCGAGTGGAAATATTTTAAAACAATAAGATTGAGTGATGAGAAATATGGGAATACGAAAAAGACTGAGCTTAGTTGAGAAAAGATGATTGCTAGGAAACGAAAATTTTCATGTTTAGTATATAAAAAATCGTTTGTGTAAAATTGGGCTTATGGATACATTTAACAGTACAGGCGTCATGTGGGTGTTATAAAAAAATCAAAAAGAAGTTGGAATTGGAGCCCTCGTTTTTTTTGTCCCAATTTCATCATTCACTTACTGTCAGGTATTTTGTGGCTGCAAGAAACACGTTTATTATTATTAAGTTAAACTGCCCCCAACGATAAGCTACACGTGAGCAATTCAATTCAAACATTTAATACATAAGCGAATGCTCGTAAAACACGAAGCAATATTCATAAAGTCTTATTTTGTAATACAGTAATAGCTCCCCTGTCTGAGTCATAGACGATCGTCATTTTTCATTAGGGAGAATATAAAAAAATATATTATCGCGGGAATACCGCGCGATGGCCGGACTTATATTAAAGTAAGCGGATCAGGGTTTTAATAATAGTCCGTTTTAATATTAAAATACGGTAGTTTCTTATGTTTTGTACGAAAACTGACAGGGTTTAATAATTCTGTGGAAAAATGTTACAAATTTTTTTCTTTTTGAATTTCTTGCTGGGTCAGCCATAATTAATGGATCTGTTGATGTTTTGATCATTTAAAATTTGTATTTTTTTGAGAATATCAGTTTCAAGAAAGGTTATATTTATTATTCGTTTGTAAACGCCAATAGAATAGGTATCTGTATGGAAAGACAAAAACAGCTCACAGATAGGCATTTACAAGCTTTGTAGTCCTATATCTTTGTTTGTTTTATTGAATATTAGGTCCTTGTGGCGAAGCGCATTATTTAATTCGTTGGATATTACTGATAGAACTGTAGATAGACTGATATAAAAATAAAATACTTTTTTGCAAATTAGATAACCGTCTTTTAAAACTACAAAGTAAATACAAATAACTTGAATTTCTTAAGTTGGTGGCAATATCGAAACAACAAACAGAAACAAAGTCTCTTAATTTCAGGCTTATTTGATAGTAATTGAAGGCGGTTGTCTCTAAAAAAGTTTTCGCTTTTTAACATACAAATGCATATTGCTTCAAGTTTAAGCGGATATATATAAAAAAAATCAAACACATCGCCGATCGTTGATTCACTGACTTATTCCTATATTTTATATAGCTCTGGTGTCTTAAAATGTGCGAAAGCTACGGTTTATGAATTAAAACTTTCCCGGAAAAAAATATGAGATCGATTAGCGATTATTATTTAGAAAAAATCACGAGCATAGTTAAAAATAATAATAATACTCCTGGACACGGCGCGTATAGTCAGGAGATTCCTCTCTCAGGAGCCCTGACCACCGGTAGCTTGGACCCTGTTCCCGATACCGGTAGGCTACTATTTTTTACATTTTTAAATGTTTTTTTTTTTTTTTTTTACTAAAATTTAAAAATGTAATTTAATATGTTAAGAAAATGAATAAACGAGAATAATAATAATATAATAATAATAGTTATTTATTTGTACAAACATTTAACACAACGTAACATTGTATAAGCGAATAAAACAGTATAATTGTACAAACAGTGAACAATCGGTAAAGGTACATACAATACTTTCAAAAATACGGGTCAATCAGAGAACCATTTTTGAAATCTGTTAAAATACTACCTACTATCCTCTTGATTCCCTAAACCTATGTACATAAAAGCTCAAAAAATTAGCTTGACCAAAAAAACTTCGGCAAAGGAAAACCGCTATTCATATTTAACCGACCAAAGCCTAATTATCTTTCAACTAGCGCTCAGCGGCGGCCGCGGGCGAAAGTGTACAAGTCGAAACTTTGTCGTATTAGTGGCGAGGACTGAGATTACGTTCTATGGGAACGATGCATGGCCTACTAGCTAAAACCGCGGTTTCACCCGCATAGAGATTTTCATCATTATCATTTTCAGTCAGGACGTCAACTGTTGATCAAAGGGAGGGAGTGGGGGGGGGGGCGGTTGACATAATCCCCACTCTTGGCAGGCGTCTTGGGGGGGGGGGTGCGCCAAAGTTCACCTAAAGGGGTATGCCCATCGGCCATACAAAAAAATGCCTGAAATGAACAACAATGAAATATACGCCAAATTGTACTACATATCGTAGGAAATCTATTACAATTTAAATAATTATCAAAAAAGTGGGCAGAAGCTAGTTACAATTGTTTTTCTAAAATATAGGTTAAGCCAAGATTAACTATTAATATGCATTAATTAAACATCAAATTAGCATTTTAATGTTTTATTCATCATTAAAAATAACTAATATATCATCAAGAAACTATACAGGAGGATAGATATAATAAAACATAATTTAATTGTTGCTCATCAGTGCGTTCAATAGGCAAAAATACTAGGGAATCTCAATACTTACAGCTTGTGACGTTATGCCTGTCATTTTGCACCGATAAGACTTTACTCCTTATTCTTTCAATATCGAGCTAGTTAATTAACTAACCTAACCTAACCTAACCACATTTAGAGCAGGTTCAGGTCCGTGTTCAAAAAACCTAGTCAGTCAAAAAACCTAATCTAAGTCCGAGTTAAAAAATTGGTATCATGTGCAGAAGTAAAATCAAAATCGTTAGAAATGGCCTAAGTCCTCGTAAAATAATTATCATAAAAGCAATTTGAACGTAATACAAGTCCTAAGTTACATAAAACCATGAAGTAAACAATCAAAACAATGAAATGCAGTAATGTCAAACTGTCAATTAGGCAAAGGAGTGATTCATACAGCCTACGATACGCTTTCTATTTTGAAAATAATTAGAATTAAATTAATATTGACAAGCACATATTATTTTAATTCGATTTACGGTGCTTATAGCTCGAATTATATTAAATTAATGATAAATATGCATTCATTCTATAAAAAAGTTAGTGATAGATTATTTGAAGAGGCTGAATGACATTTACTCGTGCCCAATAAACACTGACATTTAATATAAAAATAAGAATGAATTAGACGGATATCAAGTTAAATATTGTAAAAATTGTTATATTTTCACCCTACCTAAACAAACTTGAGAATTATTTTATTATACATATTTTATTCCAACTAAAATTATGGACTTTTAGTAATTTCTGTACATTTCAGGCATTTTTCAGGCGTTCCCCTTTACAACTAATTGGAAATCCGAAAATGTTCTTCCTAACATTTTTAATCCTAACAAACACAATTCCTAACTACTCTGTCTCTAATGTTCATAATTCCGAAGCATTCAACTTCATAATGTCAGTAGCGATAAACATCTATTATATTTTTATTTGTTTTCCTATATTTTCTCAACATGACCATCTTTTACACTATTATTCAAAGTCATATCTTTTTTGTTTAGATTTCTTTTTATTCATAATAATCAGTATTAAATACATTAATTTTGCGTAACTTTATTTTCACATAACATGTCCCCTTGTTTCGCAGACAGAAATTTCATAGAATTTCGTTTCCCAGAAAATGTTTCATATAATATTTGGTTCTTTTAATTTTATTTCGACTATTATTGTTTCAAAGACTATTTACTTCAATGAAATATATTTCACAGAAACACAATTCAATGAATTTTTATTCACATTTTTTTGTATAACAAACTTATCAAACAGTAGATTATTTTTGAACGAATATTGTTTGTTCAGTGTATTTTTCCATGGAATTTATTTAAACGAAAATATAATTATATAAATAGACAATAACTAAAATATTGTCTTAAAAAGTGAATACGTTGTGCTACAAAAGTTAATGAGAGTAACGAATCGCTGCGAAACCGACTCCACGTAGTCTTGTCTGCCCTACACCTATAATGTAATTTAAATCCACGTAAGCGCGGAGGCGCGAGGCGGCCCGCGAGCTGAGGAGCAGGTTTAACGCCCGCCGCCGCGGCTGAGGCTGGCCAGTAAGCCGAAGCTGCGGCGGTGAGCGTGAATACCATCTGCGACGATAAGCTCGCGTGGGACCGCCGGAGCCCCGCAACGCCGGAGCTGTGACAGAAATCATGCCTGCTGCATGTTGCATGCTTGTTTGCACGCTGCATGTTTGCTTGCATGATGCATGCTTGTTTGCACGCTGCATGCTTGCTTGCATGATGCATGCTTGTTTGCACGCTGCATGCTTGCTTGCATGATGCATGCTTGTTTGCACGCTGCATGCTTGCTTGCATGATGCATGCTTGTTTGCACGCTGCATATGCTTGTTTGCACGCTGCATACTTGCTTGCATGCTGCATGCTTGCTTGCACGCTGCATGCTTGCTTGCATGCTGCATGGTTGCTTGCGCACTGCATGCTTGCTCAAATTAAAACTATAAATATCATCTTCTACCCATGAGTATGAGTGAAAATATAATTATGTTTAGGGATAGAAGCGTTATGATAAAAAAACAACAGGAGTTTAAATATATTTACATTAATGATATTATTAATTACAATTTTCGGAAACATGAGTGTTATGAACATCGCCGGTAGCACTACAAAGAGTATGAATGAAAACTTTAGGATGAAAAATTTTAGGAAGAGTGATCATTCGGATTACAAATCCTTAGGAAGTACAATTTCGGGTAAAGAACTTTAGGTGAGCCAATATGGACCCGTCTTGGAGATCGCAGTGAAGTTCACGGAAGCCGCTGTTGCCCGACTTCCGGATTTTCCCTTAGTCGCCTTCTACGACACCCTCGGGAAGAAAAGGGGGGGAGGGGGTCCTAATCTAGCCCGGACACCCCACGGGAGCGTTTTCATAGCAACTGTGTTTTTTTTGGCCTAAAATGTATACCCATGCCACTCGAGAATAGTGTAACTTTCTACCAATTAAAGATTTTAATGTAATCTAATAATTCCAAATTCAAAATCATTACTTTTATAGGGTCTCCTTTTAAATATGTATGGATATGAAATATATAGATTAGTTAGGAGGCTCGGCTTTTTATGACTAATACAGTCATAAATTGAAATGCCTTATATTATAACTAGCGATCCACCTTGGCTTTCGTCGCACGAGTGCAATGTAGTATAACTTTACGTAATTTTTTTTCTCTTGAATCACTTTATCTATTGATGAAAGCCGCATTCAAAAATATTGTGGAGTTTAAGGCATTAAGTCTGCCTTTGTACCTTTGTGCATGAAGTATAAATAAATAAAAGAACTAAACGTAACGGCTGGAGCGACTTCGACTTATATTATGTAAAGATAAAGATATTCTGGCGAAATATTGCTGGTGCTATTTTGTGATACATGAGCTGTGTCGTACATAGTGTACCAGTGTATTGTGAAACAATGGGGTTTCTAAAACTCTCCGGCGTGCTGACTGTGCATGTGCGATTAGTCGTCTTGTTAGATATATACCTATCTATGCATAGTTTACAATAAAAAGTAACTATGTAACACAAGGGCGTCGCCAGGACTCGCCAGCTGATGGCCTAGGGGGGGGCAAATTAATATTTGGTGGATAGGAAAAGTATGAATTTTAAATACAGTTAAAGGCACATGAACCTTTTGGAATCTCTAGGGGGGGGCAGCTGCCCCTACCGCCCCCCCTTGGCGACGCCCTTGATGTAACAATTACTTAAGTGTATTACTGAAGTACAAAAAAAATAAATTAGAAAAATTAAAATCTAGACCGGCTCAAATCTTCCCTATAATGGGTCCCGACTGATGAAATCGCTACTGACGTGGTTTTCATTTCAATGCTATAGTTATTCAACATTACTAAACATAATTCTAGACTATAGGACTTGTTTATTTCTTTTCAGTTTTTATTCAAACTTCGCTTTTTGCGCAGTCGGGTTTTTTATTTTTCTAATTTATTTTTTTATTTGAGACTTTTCTGTTATGAATACCTATTCAAGTTAGATAAGCTGTCTACCTTTCTGCAATTCTGGTGTATCTTTACTATTACGTGTTTTTAGAGTTTCGAAGTTAACATGGAACCCTTTATAGTTTCGCCATGCCCGTCCGTCCGTCGTCGGTCCGCGGTGTAGTTTCAAAGACGGAACCCTACATTGCGCGTAGCCTACCACGCACTTGGCCGGTTTTTTTGTATTATTTTTATATTACTAAGGCTTTGTAATACCTTTTTGGAATCCTTAAAATGAGCTCTTTATTTGAATACCCACATTACAGATATAGAAGAAAATATAGTTTTATTACGCGATTTTTATTTTTATTTTTTATCTATTACTATGATGATATACATTTTAAGAATCCTTTAAATAAGCCCTTGAATTTGATGCCCATATTATAGCTGACAAAAAAAAAAAAAATTTTTACTTTAAGCAATGGCATTTCCCAGCTGCCAAGTTTATTTATTTGTTTCGTCACCTATCTAAGAACACTTGGACTAATGAGACGAATCTAACGATACCTTAAATGACATAAATCCGTTCGGTAGTTTAGAAGATATCAGGTAATAAAGAATTTTTTATTTTATTTTACCGGCGCGAAAAACATAACCCTTTCCTTGCAGTCGGGGTAATTAACAAAACATCATTGTCTTGATACCTACAATCTTACGATTTTGTGCCTAATGAATATTTTAAAAATAATCTAGGTTTTTTAAGTAACTTTTTATAAATACTAAAATAATAATGAAAAATGAACGCGTTTTTTAGATCTCATAGTGCTGCCAAATGCTTGAAATATTGCTCGCTACAGAATATTATTAATTTTGTAACCTTTTTAACGCATTTTCATGAAAATATATATGAAGCCGTTTGAAAGTGATAAAGTGTTTAAGCAACCGTAATTAATATGCAAATATTTTTCATAATATTAAACAAAACTAAAAATGAAACTAAGTATCATCTACTCTTGTATTTTTTATTTTTGGGATTTATGCTTACAAACCGACTCACAACACAGCGGTCATCGGTAATATGCGTGACGCTTGAAGTACCTACAGACGTGATATGATACTTATTTCCTCATAGTGTGAATGCGTAACTCCTCAACAGACTAAGTCCCTTTTGCTGGAGAGTTTCAAATGTCCATTCACTTGCACCCTTGACGATCTGAACAACTGTAGGCCGATTCTGTAAAATTCAAACAACAACTCGCATCTCACATCGCTATTCTCTCTCACTTCGTTTAAGGTTCAAAATGACCTTGATATATTTTGACACTTTGGATCGGGTTCGAGTGCGAAGTGAGCGTCGAAGTGACGGGGAAATTATCTTACAGAATGCCACTACTTACGTCATCTCATACCTTATCTGTCAAAACCTCCCTGTCAATTTAGTTCAACCTGCTGGCACGCTCGCAAGGGTGGCGCTAGTGTCAATTCAAATTATCAACCGAGTTTTCAGAATGCCAATCAAGAAACTCACAGCGGATTCAGATTCGAAGTTTAGAATGAGGTCTTACAGAATCGCACCCCTGTTCTGATGCAGTAAAAAACGTGGGCACGTATTGGGCCCATATAGTATAAGACTAAAGATAGCTAGAACTAGATTTTTAGAGTGGAGACCGCGTTCGGGCAAGCGTAGTGTGAGACGCCCTGCGGCACGCACGATGGACGGACGATTTGAAGACGGTGGCTGGTAGCGGATTGATACGGTCTGCCCAAGACTGGTTTGGCTGGCGTTCTCTGGGGGAGGCCTATATCCACCAGTGAACGGAAAAAGGCTGATAATAATAATAATAATAATAATAATATGTGGGGACATTTTCACACACGGCCATCTGACCCCAAACTAGGGAGACCCTGTACTATGGGTGTCAGACAGCTGATATACATACACAAATACATTTTTTTTTCGATATGATGACGATCATTATACAACTAATATCCACATGGCATAGTCAATACGAAAAGAAGAAATCTTATTACCTAATCTCAATCTAATCCCCCAATCAAAAAAAAAACTAAAAAAAGAAAAAAAAAAACAAAAAAAAAATTAAAAAAGAAAAAAAAAACCCAAAATCTAGGAATCTTATTACCTAATCTCAATCTAATCCTAATCTTAATCTTATTTCTTGATATAATCTGGGTATCTTCAAGGCACAAGTGAACCGGTTTATTCTAGGCAAGCGTGCTCCACCTTAGGCCGCATCATCACTTAAGATCAGGTACCGCCTTTTGCACAGAGGCTAGCACATCAAGCTACTACAATCTGTCAAATTTCTTTGATCGATTTTCAACTTTATTACAAAAGCATAAGGTTCATATTTAATTGGGAAAATTTGACAGTTAGGTATGGCTTGATGTGCTGGCGTCTGTACATAAGGTTGAATACCATTGTGAATTTCAATTCATATGCACGATATAGGTTCATTCTGGACATCACTGACATTGGTGGAGGATGAAATCGTAAGGAAACCTGGCCTTATCTATATCTATACATATAATAAACCAGTAAAAAAACTGTCTGTACATTGAATATATTAAAAAAATAATTATTGAGGGGGGTTTAGAAACGGTAATAGAGCACGAATCCAAAAAAAAAATTCTGTCTGTTTGTCTGTTTGTCCGTTTGTCTGTTTGTCCGTTTGTCTGTTTGTTTGTACACGCTAATCTTCGGAACTGCTGGACGGAATGATTTTTCTTTTGTTGTATAGGTATTAAGTCTGGCCAACATATAGGCTATAATTTATCTTGGAAACTTGAACACCTGATGCAGAACCGCAACAGACCAGCTAAACTATAAGAGATACAAAAATGGTACCATAGCAAAAATTGCTCCACGTGATGAGCATTATCTGCTGAGAGAATAAATTTGAAGATCTGGAACACCTGATGTGGAACTCCAAGAGCCCAGCTACACCAGACACATAGGAATGACGTCTTAGCAAAAGTTGTTCGGTCTGATGGGCATTTCCTGTTGACTTATAAAAATCGAAGATCAGAAACATATGATGTGAAAATCAAAGCTATCACTAATTTCACTGTATCTTATAAAATAACATAAGCTGGGAGTACCTCCACGCGGTGAAGGCGGTAACAGTTTAGGGCTGATTTTTGATGACGATGGTATATCATTGAAAATTTGACTCTACTGGCCAAAATTCCCATTTATTTTTTTATTTTATCGAATAAATATGCCTTCGGGCTTTTGTTATTTGGGTGTTTAATTTCCTTTACACGGTAGCCTGCCCGGTAACGCAGGGGAGCTGTCACTTAGATTTTAATTGATCAGGTATCTCTTCACAATAAAACTATAACCATGCCTAGAAAGAGGTCAAATCTTTCCCAATGTTCCAAAGGAGCTAAAAGATTGAGGATCATAAGATCCCAAGAATCTACAGAAGAGCGTCAGTCTCTGCGTTCGAGAACATCAGGCTGCAAATCGCTCCGTGGAAACCTCTTCAGATCGCGAAGCACGTCTGCGTTCTCAGCGTATTTACGCATCGACTTCTAGGTCTCTAGAGACAAGTGGGGAACGTGATGCGCGACTAACCGCTGATCGAGAACGTCACGCATTGTCTCGCATTGTCTCGCGAGTCGCAGACGTTCACGGATAGAGAATTGCGCTAGAGTTCTCAGCGTATCTACGCATCTGCTTTTAGGTTTCTAGAGACAAGTGCGGAACGTGATGCGCGACTGTCCGCTGATCGTGAGCGACATGCATTGTCTCGCGAATCGGAAACGTTTACCGATACAGAATCACGCTTGAGTTCTCAGCGTATTCGCAAATCTACTAACAGGTCTTTTAAAACGAGTGATGAACGTGATGCACGACTAACTGCTGATCGAGATTATCATACATTGTCCCGAACACGCACACAACAAAATATCCATAATCAGTTAGAAAGTGAGAGAGAAAGAATTGCTGGAGTACGGCAGGAAGAGCGCAACGAACGTTTGAATTCTGATCGACTTCGACATTCTCTGAACAGAATGTCGATATCATCTGAAGAATCGGATGTGTCTCAGATATAGCCGTAGGGCATGGCGACCTTCCTTGGGTTGATAAGGAACGGATTTCTTTTACGTATACTCCTAAGATTGACTACGCCACATATTCCGCCATCGGAGGTATATATGATTCAAAATTGTACTTTTTGAACGTCTCGAATCGTCTCGCGCATCCCGTTGGTTTCCCGTCCCCGGGTTCTTAGAATTCGACATCAGACGTTTCCGATTTTGCCGACCCCGTTGTCGCTGGCATAAGCAACAGGATCCGCGTACGAAGTCGCGGGCAGAAGCTAGGAATTAATAAAGCCTGAAATCGTCAGCCCACATTGAGCAAGAGTGGTGAATAATGCTCGTGTCTTCTCTGTATGAGAAAAATTGCATTGTTCGTGAAAAAGAACGGTGATTTATTTAAAAAAACTTCAGAGCAAAGTCATAGACTTTTTTGGCTTAACTCTCAGTGTTCCGCGCGGTCTATCTGCCTTTTGTTTCATAATCTGGGTTACTAACATTTGCATTAGACAGTTCGAAAAAGTAAAATTAAACCTGCTATGTAAAAAAGGAATGTTTGAAATTGCTTAATTAATCCTTGTCGTTTCCCGATGGTTCCCACAAGGACAAAAGGTCTGATAAAATCAAAAGTTTTCACGTGGGTCGGACCGCAGACACGAGTAATAAAACATTTTGTAATTATATTAACGTAACATATCTCCCGGGAACTTCAGCGCGAAGGTCAATATCACGTATAATAAGGGGAAGTGTTTCGGTAATGGGCTGAGATTCCAGAGTCACCCATCCAGCTTAGCTAAATTTTGTGAATAGATAGCGGAACATGTAGGTATCTATGATAAGAACACAAGTCATTGGTATTCACACACACATTCACTCATACACACACAAATATTCACACACACACTCATACTAGACCTCCTGTTTATAATTTATTTTTTATTTTTTAAATCTTGGATCTAATTGTAATTTGTATTATAATATTATTTTTGTTCTAATTTTATTTTAATATTAATCAATGTGTAACTTAACTTAATCTCAATTCTCTATTAATTTCAATTTGAATCAATCTACATCTACATTTTATCCAAATTTTCTTTTGATTTAATTTAATTATTTTTATGTTTTAATTCTAATTTAAATTCTCGTATTCTAATTTTAGTGCTTACATTTTTCACTTTTAAACTTAACATTAAGATAATCCGTTCACCCAAGCTGTATAGAATATGTACTTGCCTTTATAGCAACATATAAATGGAAGAAGTCACTGTCTCCTGAAATACAGGTACTCTAACCTAGCTCTGGAGACAGGGTCTCAAATATTTGTAACTGAATTATGGCAACAAAATTATTATTATTATATTATTATCTATAAAAGCTAACTTATAATAATTCATACTAAGTATCAATACTTTAATGTTATACATGTGAAAGTAACTCTGTCTGTTACGCTTTCACGATAAAACGGCTGACGATTTTGATGCAATTTGGTATGTTTGGACTGTGCAATTGCTTGGACTCTGGGGGACGACATAGGCTATATTTTTAATTCGCGACTTTGTCTGCATCCACGATAATCGACATTCACGCGGACGAAGTCTCGGGCAAAAGCAAGTAATAAATAAAAATAATATAGCTTTATTAATTCCACATAAATATAAATAATGTTGTAAAAAAAAAACACATCACAAGCAAACTCATCAAATAAAAACTATAGAAATAAAAATTTTACGTAACAAATTATTAATACCAAAAACAAAACAATCAAATTAAAACTAACATATTATTTTTCTAATTTAAAAATAGAATTAAATACTAAATTTGAGTTTTCTACATTATAAACTCATGAAATCACAAATTGATCATAACTAAATTTAAAATGTAATTGTTATAATAGCTAAAATAAGAAATTGCATTAATTTTGAACAGTATAACCATCAATAGTATTAATAAGCAATAGTATTAAATTGAGTACCCTTTCGAGTAGAAGCTAACTTACCCAATTACATTAATTAAGATATTGTTAAAAACCTTATTCGTTATTGCCAGACGCTTTCCGTGATTCATAACTTAAGAGCGGGTATTCGATTCGTGACGAAAACTTCAGGTTTTTGCGTTTTGCCCAGAGCAATATCGTAATTATGTGAGCAGATTATTTAAAGACAATTTACAGTTTTAGAAAGATTAAGTCTTGATTTAGACAGCTTAAGAGCTTGGTTTTTTAAAGCGAAGACAATCCTTTCATAGCGTTTTACGGAAATAGACGTCAGAGTTAACTTTCAGGATGTATACAACCATTACAGTATGCCAAAATATTATGTTTTATGCGTTTTTTCAACAGGATATACAATTCTAAAGTCTACTACAGAGCCAAAATTACGAAAATATTACTATTATGTATTAAAAAACAATGTTGAAAAAGTACAAAATCGGTTCACTTTGTCAATTTTTTTTCACTAATATTGAAATAAAAACATAACTGATATATCTATTTATTTTATGGAAATAAAGGTTATGCTAATTTACAGAATATTTTTCAGTCCGTTATACGAACTCATTTATTTTAGACAATTATTTTAAGAAGCACTGTAAAACATCGCGCGCTGTCGTTCGCCGATCAATTTCAATGATTCGTGCTTATTTCGTGCGTATTTTTTTTTCTGATGCACACAAATAGACCATTGTGTTTTACTAGTGTGTGTCAATGCTGCTACGCCGTTCTAGCAATCGTTTAGATTTTGAGTTGCGCTAAATCGAATACGCGCCCTTAAACCAAACGCCTCTAGCTGAAGTCAAGACCTAAGGCAACTCAACTATTCTACATTAACGTAGATCTGCCAACTTTGAGATCCTTTGGACCATAATGTATGAACACGATAGGTAGGTATAACTAGTATATATTATTTATTTGTGGTAAGCTGTAGTCGGGTCAAAACGTTAAGCTTACCGTCCCGAGTTGTTGAGTGGAACTAATGTACATAAAGTGTATTATGTGTGTCTATTTACCTACTTATCTTTACGTGTAACCAAGTCTTATATAGTTTGTTACTACATTGTGATTGTATTACATGACACAGGAGAATTTTGTAATCTGGGGAAACGATTTGTTTTTAAGGAAAAGAATAAGTATCTATTATTTTAATCTATGCATACCTCTCTCTCTCTGGTCGGTCCCTCATGTCTGAGGATCATGGTCAGCATTAGAATTGCATCTGGAGCGGATGATCTGCCCAGCGCGTCTCTTACAACTGTGTAATTTGGATGACGAGTCTTTAATTTGGTCGGGCCATCTTGTTGGTGAACGACTGCGCGCCTTTGGTATTCCCAACCACAAAAAGCCGCCTTTTCGCACTGTGTGGCCGAAGTTCGAAAGAATACGTTGTTGGCATAAGGTGGACAAGCGAGTTTTTATTCGGAGCTGGGTCAGGATCCATGCATTGATGCGTTTCGCCGCCCAAGGATTCCTCAGCATTCGTCTCCAACACCCCATCTCGAATGCATCAATCCTTTGCCTTTCTCGGGCAAAGATTGTCCACATTTTCACGCGAAAACGAAACGGCTTCTCTTTCTTGCTCGCGACCTGGCAAAAACCGAATCATATCAATACTGCTGGGTTGCTAACGGAAGAGTTTTTCTCCGCAAGAGGCAAGACGCCCCGTCGATTCTCATTAAAAACGAAAGTAGCTTCCTCAAATTAAAACAGATGGATAAATCCTATGAAGAAAATACCAAGGACGCAATCTGACTATTTCATGTAAATTTTGCTAATGTTATAAATATTTATCTTTGCATGTATTTACTTGCCAGTTGTATTGTTACACACTGTTATATTCCTCACGTAACCAACCTACTCACACTCAACCTATACTGTTATCAGTGCTATCACACATTTCTCATAACAAATAATCTCATTGTTAAAACCGAATTCAAAAACACGCACCCACTCTCACCACAACACACAAAACATTGTACTGTACCTATCCGAACTTCACTACTCCACAAAACACTTACGCATACACTACTTCCATATTTTTTCCACGCAAACATCCTCCTAAACGTCCATACACTGTACAACTATCCTACACGCTTACAAAAACACTTTTACTCACATTTGATTATGCTGAGAGACAACTGTACCGGTACGACAGACAAAAACAAACATCATTTTCCATTTAAAAATTATAATGGCTAATATAACAAATAAAATTATCGATGAAATCGATACTACATCCCTTGCCTTAAGCCTCAGAATAGATTCAATAGATAAGTGCCGACAACACCTCGGTATAATCGAGCAACAGTACTCGGTTGTGATCCAAAATATACGAAGTATTGGAAAGAATTTTGACAATTTTTTGGTACTACTAAGTAGACTCAATTTCTCTCCTGATATCATTATACTTATAGAGTGCTGGCTCGATACTACATCTGTCTGCCAAGATATCAATGGTTACACATGTTTCTACTCAAAACAATACTTTAATCAAAACGATGGGATAGTGGTTTTTACTAAATCATCTCTTCAAGCCATTGTGTCTGAACCCCCTTTCAAGGATTCAAACTGCGTAACTATAAATATTGGTAATGCACTATCAATCATTGCATTATACAGATCTCCATCTTTCTCTAATATAAGCAACTTCTGCGAATCTTTAGTTAACACAATGAATTCCTGCAAGAGTCATACATGCGCTATCGTGGGTGATATCAACCTAGATATTAAGCCGGGCTTCTGTGACAGCCGCTCCACTGACTACCTGGATATAATCAGCCATCACGGATACTACCCAGGTCACACTTTTCCAACTCGTGGCAATAACTGTCTTGACCACGTTCTGCTCAAAACACAAAAACCCGCCACAGTTATTGTCTGTGAAACAGGTATTACAGATCATGAAACAGTCCTATTCAGCGTACAGAGAGAGTTACCCAGGACTCCTATTAACAAAATTCAAACTAAAATAAACTACCAAAACTTGACGGAGGACATAAAAAATGAGTTTTGGGACTGGCTGTATGGGTTAACCAATGTCACGTCCGCATTTGAGGGATTTGTTGAGACCTTAACTACCAAAATTTAGCTCCTACCTTTCCACCAGAACGCAGAGAGTGGTCATGGGTATCTATTGCAGTGACCCTACCACCGTACATTTCGGTGTTCCGCAAGGTAGCGTGCTGGGCCCTACGATATTCATTTTGTATATTGACGGTCTTTGTTCGATGAATCTCCCTCAAGCCAAACTATTCACGTACGCAGACGATACTGCTATAATCTTTTACGGAAAATCTTGGGATGTAGTCCAATCAGCAGTTGAATACGGCTTAAAAGTTACAGCAAACTGGCTACAACATAACCTACTGACCCTCAATATAGACAAAACGAAAGCAGTTAACTTTTTTATTTCGAAACGAACAGCACCTCGTAAAACAATTACCTTTCGTCTTCACTCTTGCCAAAACTCCGACAACTGCTCCTGTCCTCATATAGCAAACACAAACTCCATTAAATACTTAGGTATCTATCTTGACTGCAAAATTGCATGGACAACCCATATAAACACACTAAGTAATAGAGTCCGAATGTTGCTTCATATATTTAAGCGCTTGGGTAAGGTTGCCGACGAAGCGGTCGTAAAAATGGTGTATTTCTCACTTTGCCAATCAATCCTTAGTTACTGTATCGTCTCATGGGGAGCTGCAGCTAAAACTCACATGATGAAAATAGAACGTGCGCAGCGGGCTCTGCTGAAAGTAGCATACAGGAGACCGTATAGGTACTGCACTAATCTACTTTACGCTGATGCTAAAGTACTGAGAGTTAGGCAGCTATACATTCTCTCAACTACACTGCGATTTCACAAAACCTAACTAAACAGCTGCAGGCCCCAACAACGCTCCAGTCGATCGATGAGTTGGGATAAGCCCCATTTTAATAAACAATTTGGAAGATCGTTTGCTTTCATGGGACCCTATTTATATAGCAAATTAAACAAAACCCATAAAATTCTAAAACTCAGTAAAAAAGCTTGCTCCAAAGTAATCTTCCAGTGGCTATTTAATCTGGATTACGAAAAAACAGAGGACGTCTTAAAAAAATTGTCATAAATAATACACAAAAATAACAATAAACGCATAGGTACACGAGTAATTATCACACACTTGCATCCACTCGTACCCTCCTCACATGCACTCATACACCTGCACCTACCACATCACACTCACTACACACACCACACTACACCTCACACACCACATTCACTACATCACACTCTACACAAACTGCCTACTACATAATTATTATGTACTTTGTTAAACCTAAATTTAGTAATAATAAACTTTGTTGTCTTTGTTACTGTACTCACCTTCTGATTATGGATTGAAAGAGACTGGACTCCACAACACAGGGAATCCTAGTGTGGGGTTCAGGGCTTCATCTAAGTTTGTAAAATTTGAATGAGACAATAAATGATTTTTATTTTTTTATTTTTATTTATTTTATTTCTACTCCATACATACCTACATGGTATAAAACAAAGTCAATTTCTGGCATCGGTCCGTCTGTACGACTAGATTTTTTAAACTGCAGTTTTTATGAATAGAGTGATTCAACAGGAAGGTTTATAAGTACAGTATGATTTAAATTGTACCCGTGCGAAGCCGGGGCGGGTCGCTAGTTAATAATAATTGGTTGATTGCTAGTTGCAGTATTTTTTTGCGCTTCGGTTACCAACTGCGAGGAAGGTCTGTGTTTTGTTGACTGCAGAAATAGTACTATGCCCAAATTAATTAATTCAAACTCCGTAAAGTAGCTGAGAGTATTATAAATATCGATGTTTTAATTTCCATACACAAACGCAAATACATCATTTAAAATGACATAAATTTAAAATGATCTATAAATGCCGAAATCACATCAATTGTACCAGGGCAGCATGAATTTGAAGAGCTTTATTCATAGTCTGGGTACAAACTGATTAATTTCTAAGTGGATTCGGATCTACTGTATTATTCACTTGATGTTTAATCCGTATTCATAGTTATGATTAACAAGCGTCAGTTAACGTGAAAGTACTTAAGAATTAATGAACTGAGTAGTACGTTGTGAATGTTCTATTTGTTATGTATGTGGCTGTAAAAGGTTGATTTTTGGTAAGTCTTAAGACAAGCACCACCTCCTTTCTACCCGCGGGGGTCGTAGAAGGTGCCAGAGTGATATTGACCAGAGGATGGGCAGCAGCGTCCTTCTGAGTACCATAACCAACATGCCAACATGGCGATTACGGCTGAACCCCCCCTTTGGGGGGAGACCTATGCCCAGCAGTGGGCGTCTAAAAATTGACATGATGATGAAGTCTTAAGATACTTAATATCTTTATTGCTTTGCTATAAGTATAATGCTTAGGTGGTAGCTTGAATCCCTAGAAAGAATATAAGTTACTTTTTAATCCGCGACTTCGTCTGCATCCGCGATAATCGATATTCACGCGAACGTTCCTGCGGACAAAAATAGTAAAAAAAAAAAATTGTTTATTTCAAGCATCATGACTCATAAAGATAACAATTAAAATTAAAATTACAATGCCAAATAGCAACTAGTAGTAACTTTTTGATTGTGACGTCAAAAAAAAGAAAAACGTGCCCTCGGCAACAAGCTACGAATGGAATTATGTGTAGAAGTCTGTCATGTAGTCGTGACTCCCCATTTTCAACCGACTTAAAAAAGAAGGAGGTTCTCAATTCGGCTGTAAGTTTTTCTTTTTTTTTTGTATATTTGTTACGCGATTTCTCCGGTAAATCTGAATCGATTTTGAAAATTCTCTCTTTTCTTATGGATAGGGTATGCCTCAGGGGTGATCCCATATATTAATGTGATTCAAATGATTTTATTCTATTTTTTAATTCAAATTGACATTTCTTTTTTTTTTCTCTCTTTTATTATACTGTTTTTTGTTATGATAATGATAATTTATAAATGTAATCGTTGACTCTCTGTATGTGTTGGTGGCTACTGTTAGTGCAGAGAGTAATTAAAATAATAATAAATAAATAAATAAATAAATAAGTTTTATCGAAAATTATTCAGCACTTTTTGAAAAAACCAATTAAATCCAAAAAAATCTACAAAGACGACGTTTTAATAGTTTCTTCAATCTTTGGAGTACCTCTGTTTTAACTGCGTTGCCGGCTCTTAATGGATTTGGATGATAAGAAGGTACTATAAAGTGATAAATAAAAGCATTTTTATTTTTAAAAACAACCGCCTTTAAAATCTAAAATGTGATAAATAACTTTAGCACAGTACACATATGACTTTAGATTTGGAAGTCGGTGGCAATTAAAGACAACAAACAGAACAAAGCCACCGTCATAATGACGGGGGTCATAATGACGGGGGTCATAATGACGGGGGTCATAATGACGGGGGTCATAATGACGGTGCCTTTGTTCTGTGGCGGTTGTCTTTTTTGTAAAAAAGCTTTTTGGTTTGTAATCTATACATGACTGGCGGTCAAAAGTTTAGTAAACCTAAAAAGATACCCTGAAAATATAAGATTAACCACTAAGATGGATTTAACAGCAACACATTCGAATATACATGTTCTTGTAAATTGTACATATATTAAGTTGGGCCCTTCGAGTGATAAATGATGAAGGATATTGCTCTAGCCAGTTTGTAAGCACTTAAAAGTTAAATGTTATTTGTTAAAATTACTTTATTAAGTACCCATTTCATGCTTCACAGATCTTTAAAGTTTTCTTTATGATTGAACTTTTCTACTACATCAATTATGTTGGGACCGACTTGTAGCTGTGAAACAGTATTGTTAATTTTTTGTATTCAATAAATAAATTTAATTAAATTTGGTACTATTTTACAATGCACATATTAGTATATAATTGTCAAACTCTTATCAAAATGAATACATTTCTCGCATTAAGTATTTAATGTAGATAAACTTTGTCTTTCACACTAAGTAATTTGGCCGAATAGTTTAAAAGTTATCACGTTAAGATTGAACGAACAGAGAAGAACATAGCGCCTCACGGCGGCCGGCGGCGGGCAGACGTCATTGATGGTTGTGTTCTGTATGCATTTTTATTGTCATGTCATTTATTCTTCGTCATTTATCCTAGATAGCGATTAATTACTTTTAATTTTTAATTCAGCCGCATAAGAATGTTCCTTTATTGTTTGTTTAAATACTAGATTAGCATTTTGAAATTTGCAGAGTTCTATTATAGCTTAAAGTAATGAGCACTTAGAAAGGAATTCAGATAATTCTACCCTCAAGGGATTCCTTCTAAATATTAGGTATAGGAGTTCAAAGATTGTATGGAAACTAATTTTGAAATTAGAAATCTGGGATGTACGATGTGAAGGTACATTAAAAAAAAAGTATTCAAAAAAAATGTCGCGTAACTTAATGTGGCAGACCAAATTCTACGCGAGCGAAGCCGCGGGCAAAAGCTAGTAAATAATAATGCCCGTTTGTTCCACACTGTGTGTCCCACAGGAAAATGTCTCTTTCTCATACAGAGGAGGAGCGAGCACCGATCACTACGCTTACTCAAGGCGATTTGCAATTTCAGACTTACATTACTTCACACTTCAGCCGAAACACTACTGGACATAGGCCTTTTTTATCGTGGAGAAATCCTCATGGACTATCCCCCGTCCGGGGAAGACGGACTCGTACCGGCTAAAACCACCACGGTGTTCCATCTCACAGCTACGTCGGGGGTCGCGAGAACTGGAGATCACATGTCTCCCCCAAGTGTCGCCACATTGACTGATCCCGTGCGATTCGCACGTAGCGGATCCCCGCAACCTTTACCAGGTCATCGGTCCACCTAGTGGGAGGCCTTCCAACGCAACGTCCTTCCGATTCGCGGTCGCCATTTCAGAACTTTTCGGCCCCATCGGCCATCTGTTCTGCGAGCACTTAAGTTTAGCAATTCTTCGGGCTACGTCGGTAACCTTGGTTCTCTTGCGGATATCCTCATTTCTGATTTTATCACGCAAAGAAACTCCGAGCATAGCCTTCTCCATTGCCCTTTGGGTGACTTTAAGCCTTCTGATGAGGCCCATTGTGAACGTTCATTGTGGTCGCTTACATTAATACAAGTATGAATATAGGTCTATGTTTCCTCAAGATGTTATCCTTCCAATATCAACGCAATAGCAGTGATGACTTAGATAAGCCGAGAAAGTACAAACGAAAATAATAGTTAACCCTTTCACGCATATGGGACACATATGTCCCCCCGCAATTTTCATTGGAACTTGTCCGGTGTCGTATCCGCGAAGTGACGCAAACGTAAAACAAAAAAAAACGGCTTATGTTTAACGAACTTCCAGATCTAGTAAATTATCACCAAAATTAGTATGTCGTATCCGGTCAATAGTATGAACGTGAAACGCAAAGAATAAATAGTCTATGGTGAAACAACGGATCGCAAGCGCGATCACGTGATCAACCACCACCATTTTGGCGCGCTTCTACAGAGTCGTGATGTTTTCAGCCGACAGCGAGGAAGACATTCAGAATCCAGTGTCTGATCGCAATGGAGCTAATACGTCTCGAAACTGTACTTACGATTCGTTGTTGAAGTGAAGTGCCTATGTCTATGTCTAAGTGAACCTATGTCTATGTTAATTATAGTGTCTGAGTTTATTTTAAATTAATTGTGGTTTTAATAAACGCCGTGTATTGTATCCTATACCCAGTGTGTTTTCATTGCACGAAACCCATATTCTGCCCACATGATGACTGAACTTAACGGAATAAATCCTGACTGATCCGACAAGTAAATAAAATAAAACCAAAAATAGTAACTGATCACCGAAATTGTGTTTCCTAAAGTATTGTAAAAATGTATGAGTTTGGCTGTAAAACGCGATTTGGTTTTGACACTCGGTGGCCGCTGCCGCGGCACGCTCGCCTCGTGCGTAGGGGGTCACAGTTCTAACCAAACCTAACCATGTCGGATTCGCCCCAGGGGGGACTTACGGATCAAAAAAGATTTGGAAAGGGAAAGGTGATCATTTACTACATTTGGTATTTAGTATAATTTTTTTGGTGGTCAGTTTATTTATTCCCAAAAAAAAACAGCAGTATAGAAACTAAACTAATTTTTAAACTGATGAAATGGGAAAACCTATAACTATTAAACTAAAAAAGTTAAGTACCTATTAAGTAAGTTTACCTATTTTGTTTTCTTTTAACTATGCACCTGCCATGTTATCTCTTCGCCACCCTTGGTTGACTGGTAGAGAATGCCTAAGGCATTAAGTCCGCCTTTGTACCTTTGAGCATGAAGTATAAATAAATACTAAGATAATAATTCATCAATAAAATCTCCACATCGCCGCCATCAGGGAATGTGCCCATGAAACTGGCGGCATTGCCACGTTGGATGGCAATGCTTAACCTCTGACCAAGGTAAAACTAGCTCTTGGATATCATAAATTTACCTAGTTTGAATTAAACTTTTAAAGAGAATTAATACGTTTTCTATTTACGGACATTGCCAATAATCTTTTCACTTTAATAATAGTCTACTAACTTAAACCTCTAATGATTAACTTATTATAAACTGGTGTAGAATTTACAGATCGCTACATCAGGCTACTTAGGCATCTCATTAATAAACATAAGCTTACAGCGAGACGTTATTTATCATATATTCACACCAAGTCTGCTTACTTTACATGTCTTACATCGTCTATGTATTTACCTCTTCATTTTGCCAGTCTATACGATCTCAAGATCTTAAAATAAGTATTTTGACGAAGTAGAATCTTTGTACTGAGATTGAGACCGCATAGTAAGTCTTTAACATATTTATGTTATGAATATAATTATTATCTTTACTTTATATTACTGGAGAGATTGTTTCTTGTAGCGGAATAAGCCGACGCCCAAACTTTAATCTCAAGGCAGCTCTCTCTGCGTCCAGTTCAATAACGCGTTTAGGGCAATGGTGGGGTTGCCCCGCTACTGCAGCGCATCAGGCATGTTCGCCGAGGCGCTCACCGACTGTTTTCACGCGACGATGCGCAAGCGATGCGCGTCCCTGGTGCGCAGAGTACGGGGCAGTACCAACACTGTCTTGGCGATGATTTCGAACAGACTGGATTGCCCGTACATCCGGCATTGCTGTGGTAGACATATGCCTACTAGTTAAACCTTGGTCTGTTTGCTACTTGACATTGTAATTTTAATTTTAATTGTTATCTTTATGAGTCATGATGCTTGAAATAAACTTATTTTTTTATTAATAGACATGGGGTGGTTGGCCCATATCTCCATAATGGAAACCACTACTTAATATGGTGAGACCCGTTACAGAGGAGGAACCAAAAAGTGATGATGTGATACGCTCAGTGTGTATATGTTTCAAGCAAGAAACTCTTCCGCCACCTCTAACCTCGCCCGCGCCACCCCCGCCACCCCCGCAGTTGTCCGCGCGAAGTGTCCGCAGGAACGCGACGGGCGGTGTGTCATCCTGTGGAACTCCTTGAGAAAGGTGGCCGTATGCCATCGAAACTAGTCGGACGAATCCGACAACACAGTGAGTTAATCCGTTGTTCTCAGTCTATAATGTTCCTTGACGGTTGAAAAATGTTACTATTTTATTCTATGTGTGTCATAGATATAGTTAATCATTCTCTATAACAGATATTTACATACGTTATCTGACCCCTCTCCTGTTTTTAAGCTTGATGCAGTCTTCTCCCAACTACATATGCTGGGGTCGGCATCCAGTCAGTGTGTTACATCAACATCTGCCTATCTGACCTCTACAACTCAGTTACTGGGTAACACGATACCCCTAGGTAAGACTGGTTGTCAGGCTTTCTGATTTCTGACTACCCATAATGACTGTCAAAGATCTATGAATGACAACCGGGACCAAGGGGTTTTATGGGCTTTTCTAGGCACTGTGAGACCAGGATCCATATTCTGACCGCGACAAGCGTGGCTAAACCATGACCAACTGATCATAACCACGAGCCACGCCACAAATTCAAACGCCACCTAGTAACAATCATTGGCTACAAGAGCGTTGCCAGTACTCGCCAGCTGATGGCCTAGGGGGGGGGGGGGCAAGTTTATTTATGCTGGATAGGAAAAGTGTGAATTTCAAATACAGTCAAGTCAGTCTTCAACTGCCCCTACCTTTTTTTTTTTTTTTTTTTATTCAATGCATAACAAGTATAAATTTCACTTACACAAATATATCACACAAACCATCGCGGGTTTAGCCGTGATATATTAGGCACATCAAGCTCGGCGCACTTCTTACATATTCGACGACACGGTTGGCGCAGTGACTGAGCGATCGACTGCTGCGCAGCGTGTTGCGGGTTCGATTCCTGCCCAGAGTAAACATTGGTGTGATGAGCACTTGTGTTTGCCTTGTGTCTGGGTGTTATTTATCTATATATGTATGTATTTACAAAAAAAAAAAAATGTATTTGTGTATGTATATCAGCTGTCTGACACCCATAGTACAGGGTCTCCCTAGTTTGGGGTCAGATGGCCGTGTGTGAAAATGTCCCCACATATTATTATTATTATTATATTATTAGTACCTACCCACATATTCAAATTCTCAATTAACTTATAACTTCATGAAGTGTTTTTTTTAGTACAAATTTACAATTATTTTTGTTTAATACATTTAAGGTTTCGGTAGGTAGGCCATTCAAAATTGATGGCAGCATGTATTCCCACGTCCGTTGTCCGTAAACATTAATAGATGGGGGTATCTTAAAGGTAGGTATGTATGACAAACAACGCAACGACTTCGGCCTTGCATTTTTTTCTAAACTAAAACGCACATGCTAATCCTGTCCCCCTTGGCGACGCTCTTGATTGGAAACATACAAATTGACGTAAATAAAAGTATGAAACTCACACTAGCGACTCAGTAGGCCTAGCCAAGTTACAGTCGTTTCGTATCACATCTATTTCTACAATAATTTACGCCTCGTCGTAATCCATTTTTAATTTTCGATCACGTGACTTATCTTTAAGATGACGACATTCCCAGACATTTGATTAGTTTTCTATTAGCGTTATCGATTGTAGATTGTCAATTTTGGGTAATTAGCCTAGGGCTCTGAGTACCTCTGTATTTCACAAACTCGTCTCTCCCATCCACACATTTCCTCAAGTTAAGTTTGTCACTTTCTGTGAGAAAGCGAACAACTGTTGCTACCATCTTCAACACTCAATTTAGTTGTAGTAGTTTGTTAAAGTTCGGCCCTTTTTATTTATTTAATGCACAATGTACACACCGTTGTCAGTATGGTGTCGGACGTAAAGAATAGCACCATCCCATATCTTCCCGTGGGTGTCGTAAGAGGCGACTAAGGGACTCACCAGAGAATGGGCAGCAGCGTTATCTGTGCCTTTGTAACAACCATACTGCGATCGCCAACCCGCCTGCCAAGCGTGGCGATTATGGCAAAACCCCCCCTTGGGGAGGCCTATGTCCAGCAGTGGAAGTCTTTCGGCTGAAATAATGATGATGATGAATGTACACAACATAGTTTACACGCTAAGCTTAGAACTAGTGAGTACATGACCCTGTTAGAGCGCAGCAAGATAACTTAAAACTAATATGTTCAGTGAGTATCTATTAACTAATAACTAATATCACATACTAAGTATTATACCTATTAGGAACTTTCACAATGAAGATAGTTATTATATTTTTAAACTTAAATCTATCCTTATACATAGAAGAATATATATTATAATTAGCACACAGATCTACATTTGTCAACTATTACCTTTTGATTATAGATATACATGTGTTCACTATTATTTTTTGACCTTATATGAAGAGTTTCCTGCTATCAATGTCGGAAATTTTCCGTTTTTCTTTATTCTGCCTCCTTAATAATTATGATTTAAGGCTTATGTCATCGATTTTTGGAGTTCGTTGATTAGATTAAATTGTAATCATAACAGAATAAACCATTTTACTTTTTTTTTTGACTACACGGTTGGCGCAGTGGCTGAGCGATCGACTGCTGCGCAGCGTGTTGCGGGTTCGATTCCCGCCCAGGGTAAACATTAGTGTGATGAGCACTTGTGTTTGCCTTGTGTCTGGGTGTTCTTTATCTATATATGTATGTATTTACAAAAAAAAATGAATTTGTGTATGTATATCAGCTGTCTGACACCCATAGTACAGGGTCTCCTTAGTTTGGGGTCAGATGGCCGTGTGTGAAATGTCCCCACTTATTATTATTATTATTATTTTCCATTCTCGGAAAGCGCCTAAAGCAGTTGTGTCCATTTGGCTGTCATTCGTAAATCTTTCACAGTCGTCATGGGTAATCGGACAGCCAGTCGTTCCATGTAAAACACTGGTATTTAGCTGCATCCGGTTAGACTGGAAGCCGACCCCAATATAGTTGGGAAAACGCCAGGTAGATGATGACGACAGAATGTTCTAAGGTGATAAAAAGCTCTTTATTTATTTGATCATCGTCATCATGTCAACCTTTAGAAGCCCACTGCTGGGCATAGGTCTCCCCCAAGGGGGGTTCAGTCATAATCGCCATGCTTGGCCGATGCATGTTGGCGATCGCAGTAGATGTTATGGTACTCAGAAGGTCGCTGCTACCGAGCCTCTGGTCAATATCCCTCTGTCGCCTTCTACGACACCCACAGGTAGAAATGGGGTATTTTTGATAAGTACTATATTTTATGTGTTTTATTGTTAATTTATTTAAAGCAATGCCTGTGGGAAAGTTTTTTATTGGAAATATACAAAAGGCACTATTGTATATCGTGAAACTTCAACTTATTGTAACAACCTTATGTAAGTAATTTCGTACTTATTGTCTTCTTCATAAAATCTTCTAACTAAATATGAATGAATAAATTGAGTGAAATGACTGAATAAACTTTAAGCACATGTGCAAGCAGTTATTAGAATAGTTTATCGAATTGCTAGCATATATGAGAAATAACTTCAAGTTTCCACTCTATAAAACATCTCAAATGTGCAAACATAAAACGACGACAAACATTATTAACACCTGCAAAATCACAGGACATTACTAGAACGTTCTCGTAAAACACGGAAATCTCGTCTGAAATACGTTCTGACTGCAACAAACTGAATTACCGCAGGATTTCAGGAAGGTAACAAATGTGCTGTAAAGTGCTGCCCTCTGCCGGCGCAGCGCTGTCACCACCCACTGCAAACTGTGACAACGGCTGACTGCACACTTCTGTGAACTGACGTCATAAACAAGATAGATACAGAAGGCTAACTCTATGCAACGCTCGAAAGGAGGCTTATACACACAGATGAGTACGTACAGCGATATCAAACTATTCCAACGAATGCTAGTTGCGATTGCTCGCTGTAGGTAAAAGCATGTCTATGATTTTTGATAAAAAAAACGTTGCCCCACTCTATTTACTTCTCTTGTATAGTGATGCGTTTAGAAACATGTAAACGTACATACACAGCCAATCAGACCCTTTCTTTTGTTTTTTTTTGTTTGTTCCGGCGTGGAAAATCCTCATGGATGTGCTCCACCCTGGGGCGGGCGAAGGGGTCTGTCAGAATCCTACTGATTCAAAACCACCCCGGTGTTTCATCTCACACCTACGTGGGGGGGTCGCGGGAACTGGAGATACTACCACAACCCCTGACTGAGACAACTAGACCAAGAACAACCTCTATGTTCTGTATATCCTTGTCAAACTCAAACTCAAACTCAAATCATTTATTTCAAATAAACCATTTACAGGCACTTTTGAATTGTCAAGGAGTCAGTCAGTCAAAAAGTTGCAGCTAGTTGCTCGTTCCAAACAGTAGGTTTCTATGGAGAAGAACGAGCAAGAAACTCCATGAACACTCTTTTAAAATCAATAGAATATTACAAATTTAGGTTACATCATTCATGTTGAATCTAGAGGTACAATGTGAGAACAATGTAACAAGTTGTGCACGTTAAAAGAGGTCTAGTGGCAATGAAATTAGACAATTCAAAATAAATTTAAAATAACCGAGGCAGCTAAGAGATGACCAGTCTCAACTGACAGCGCCCGTTCACGAACATGACGCACGGATCGGCACTATTTAGTTCAACCATTTTGAAGGGAACCAAATGATCCAACACATGCGCCACCATCAGCGAGACATTCAAGTGAGCATGACAAACACTCAACCGCCAGGGCATATTCAAGTCAACGAAAGACATCTCGTAAATGGTGGCTTTAAAGTACATAGTGCTCACATGTATGTGCTATGCAAAATTATATAATACTAATAGTTTGAGTTTATACAATGCAAAGATAATGTAGTTCTACATCTTCAGCAGCTCCAAAAAATAGTCACCAATGCTAATCAATAAATCTATGAATCTCGCCCCCAAAGTAAAATACCGTAAGACATAATACTATGAAAGTAACTAAAATAGACCAGTCTCGCGGTATCCACATCAGTAAATTGCCGGATATTTCTGACAGCATATGCTGCCGAACTTAGTCGTTCTGCGAGAGATGTTAAATGAGGACCCCATTGTAGCCTTGAGTCGAGCGTGATTCCCAGGAAAACAGTTTCGTCAACAAATTCCAGTTTCTCTTTATTCAATACTATATCGCAATCACTACTTTTGACATTAGGTAAAGCAAAAAAAAAACGAAATGCATCAGATTGCATTTCGTTTTTTTTTCCATTTAATACTAAGTTATTGGCTGTGAACCAATTTTCGAACTGAAGTAAAGCGTTATTTACATTGTCGAGATTATTAGCCCGTCTATTTATCTTAAAAATTAAAGAGGTGTCATCGGCAAATAACACCATTTGTGGTTGGTTTTTAAATAAACGGGGAAGATCATTAATATAAACTAAAAAGAGGAAAGGACCTAATATTGACCCTTGTGGGACTCCCATTTCTACTTTTAAACCATATGAATTCACCCCATTTATTTGAACTTGCTGCTGTCTGTCATACAGATAAGATTTTATTAAACTAAGCGCAAGTTTACCTAGTCCGTAATGCTCAAGTTTCAAAAGTAACGTGTCGTGATTTACGCAATCAAATGCCTTGGAGAGGTCACAAAAAATTCCTATGGCATCTTGCGCCTCTTCCCACGCGGTAAATATATGTTTTAATAAAGTGACGCCGGCGTCAGTCGTACAACGTCCTTTGGTGAAACCATACTGATGCTCGTGTAAAATGTCATTTGTGTTAAAATGAACAAGCATCTGATTTAGCATTATCTTTTCAAATACCTTGCTGAAAACCGGCAACACGGACACGGGTCTATAATTATTGGTATCTTTACTGTCCCCGGATTTGAAACGTGGTATGACCTTACTAAATTCCATTAGATCTGGGAAAACTCCCTGGTCTACGCACATATTAAATATTATAGCCAAATAAGGCGCTATTGATTCAATTATAGATGTGCAAACTTTAATAGACATGCCCCACAAATCTTCAGTTAATTTTATTTTGATTTGCCGAAATGCTTTTAAGACTGTTACGGGGTTTATATGTTTAAATTGAAATTCTACCGGGCAGCCTGGAACGTTCGCTTTTAATAACGCAATTGAGACGTCAGGTGAGGAATTTAAAGCTTCCGTGGTTTTAGCTGGTATGCTAGTAAAGAAATTAACAAATTCATGAGCTACTTCTAGGTTAGAGCTTATGGGACCATGTGATGTCTCCAATGTATATTCAGTGTTACTGTATGTCCTATGTCCTTTATGTCCTCTATGACCTGTATGTCATACAAATATTTGTCTCGTACGAGAATCTAACTCGAGACACGTACCACAGCAGCCAATAGATTAACCACGGAGCCTTTCAGAAGGGACCCAAGTGTGCGTGGTATGTCGCTCATTTAATCAATTGAACCTTCTGTCACTAACTAGTTTGGGCCGACTTGTTACATAGTAAAAACTTGAATGTAATGTGATGGAAAGTTTTTGCGTGTGGTCCTAATATAATAAGTTGGGAAAAGGCAAGTTTGGTTTATTAGGGGTTTGTGTAAAAACTGACAGATTTGGTTGACTATAGTGGAAATGCAAGGGTGTGGTGGACACGCAAACAATGATTGCTGAAATTAGAAGGAAAGTAAGTATAAAATGATTTTAATTTCTTTGTTTTACTTCTGTTTGTTGTTTTGTAGACAACTTTTTAGATATTGAAGGCAGTTGTCGTTTTTATAAATAAAAATCTAGTGCCCATTTCTTTTCATACAAATTAATTAAAAACGGTAACACCTAAAAATAAATAAGAGGTACTATCCATTAAAAAACAATCGCCGTAATCGGACTCACTGTAAAAAGTTATGTATTGTCAAACATAAAAAAATTGTCGAATTGAAAACCCGATTTGTTTCCACTTGTTCTATTAAACAGTTCTACCGTAGAACTAATGGGAATTTTTGACATCGGTTAAATTTTTTGATGTGCTTATTGGGCGTTATTTGTCAGGACTAAATAAATATCTATAAAATTACTATTAAATATCGTGGATTTCAATATTATAACGTCTTACAAAAACCATTAAAACTTCTAAATATTGGAGTCCTTGTTGTTATACTACAAAATTACCAACAGAGACAGATCACAAATACATAACACTCAAAACAGAAATACAATTGAACTAACTATAGTCATTTGTTCTATCAACAATTCAATGAACGACTGTAGGAACCTAATGATGAACCCTTTCATTCCACGAGCCCCCAAATAATGAAATTCTCCGCCACCATTTTTTTTTATCCGAACTCAGTCATTTGTGATGACAGAGAAGTTCAGAGACGTCCTCGTCTGAATTTTATTGTGTTAATAAGGTTAGCCGCGTTAATTAAACTTAAGACAAAACGCGACGAATTTACCTAACGCAGAGACAAATGGTAGGGGAGGTTGTTCGCCCAGTACAAGTGCGTGTTTTCAAAGTTTAGTTTTAGTTTTTTTTAAATAGGTTTGGAAGGTTGCCCTAGGAATTTCTCCTGTATCGTAGGTACAGTCAGCAAAAGAAATAGGTATGTAGGTCATCGGAAATAGTTGTAGTTTGCAAAGAAACCGATGAATGTTTTCGAATGAAATTTAATTAAATCATTGAAATGTTTATTCTCTGTTAAATTTATTTTATTTTATTCAAAGCCATCCATCGGTTAGAAACCGATGGATGGCTTTGTAGTAAACTTTAACTGTATCTGACGACCCTGCATACCTATTTCCTTTGCTGACTGTACATTTACAAATATATAAACTGGCATACATTGGCAACCAGGCCCGGAACCACTACCAAACGAAAAGAAAAAAAAAATCGATAACATCGTCATACCATGTTGCCGGCTTGAGCATTTGTCAGATTTTTTGTAGATATATCAGCAAATATAAAGCAGTCTCTCTTATGAATAGAGTGTGAGGTAGCCGCAACAGTATCCTGAGGGCTGTGGGTGGGAAGTGCGAGTGTCCTATCAGCCACCATTGGACGTCTGTACTGGTTAGGTGAGGCTTAGCTACCATGCATTGATGATTGATGTAGGAAATAATTGATGAGTGTAAATTTTGACTGTAATTATAAAATAAGATTTTTTTGTATTATTATTATTTTATCAGATTTTATGACATGTCGTAATTTAAATAATGAAATGATTTAGTCTAGCGTCTGTGATATAATTCTTATTGTGTAATTATCCCATATATTTATTGTGATTGTAATTAAATTCTAACTTTTATAATTTATAATTTGTATGTGATAATGTTGTAATGAATTATTATTATTATTTATTGTCTATGGAACCAGTTTTCTGAAATAAATGTATTATTATTATTATTTATTATATCGGCCATAAAGCAATTATATACACACGTAAGCAAGGCTCTCGTTACATATAGTTAGTAACTCAGATGTGCAAAAACTGGTCTAAGTCTAGATATCAGCATTGCCCTTCCATTGGTTTCTGAAAGTCAGATGGTAATGAGAAAATATTTACAGTATGAGTAATTTTGGACGCTTCCGTGTTGATTTACCTCAAACAAGTTTTATCTTTGCTGTTATCAGAAGGTCAGTTCATTAACTGACCTTCTGACTGACTGATGTAACATATTAAAAGCAAACAAAGCAAAGCAAAGCGAATACTTTAGTCATAGTTGTTGTTGAGTTCCTTTCACCGTATATATTTTAGTCCAAAATAGGATGCAAATCAATTCAACTGGACGAAAATCCAGATTTCGAGTGTACATAGGCAAATTACGAGAAAAACTTACTGACACAACTTTCAGGCGAAGCGCACAAGCGACCGAGCAAGCGTGTATTCAATATTTATTTCCTTAGGTTCACGTGAACGAAGCCGCGGGCACAGCTAGTGATAATATAAATTACAACCCAATCTATTAATTCCTGTGAACATAGATATTGGTTCGTAGCGGCACGTTACGCCGTAGATGCCTACGCGCTACGGCGTAGCACGTGAATCGTTAATCATCTCAAATATAATTGCCAATACAGGGTGTTCTGTAAATTGTCCACAATCTATGAACAATCGACAGTTTTGATAAATAACTATCGTAATTGGGTTTATGACCAAACTTCAAAACAAAAATCATTAAAATTATTTCAAAAGTTCAAGATTTTTTTTTTGAACGAGTTGTTTCTCATGCAAAAAAAGAAAATCTTGAACTTTTGAAATAATTTTAATGATTTTGGATATTTAATGCTGATTAAATTTAAATTTATTCTAAACAAAATTTTGGATGTACATTAAACTGTTATTACTGTATAACAAAGTGTCACATTTTGCATATTAAATAAGTTTGATTTGACATACTTAATTAGACAATACTAAACTCAATTGACGAGGATTCCAAATGTCGAGAAAGTCCCGAGATTTCAAAAAATCTTTCCTTACTGCATTTCTAATTAACACAGCCAAATAAAAAGCTACACTATTGTTCAGCGCATAAGAATTATGTTTTATGATATATTTGACTTCTACGGACAAAGTTGCGGGTAACCGCTAGTTTGCTGTCAGTCACTCTATTTAAATACCACTGCAACTCCTGTAAGCCAGAATCAACAGTGGCGACCACCAGAAAAGTCCTAGAGAAAAGATTCAACTGTATTGAATCCTGTAACGAAATTAATCGGAAAAGTAGTTAGCTGTTACTAGTTTTGGTGACCGGCGGTGTGATTCTGTAAGAACTCATTCTAAACTTCGAATCTGAATTCGCTGTGAGTTTCTTGATTGACATTCTAAAAACTCGGTTGATAATTCGAATGTACACTAGCGCCACCGTGTCAGCGAGTTGAACTAAATTGACAGGGAGATTTTGACAGATAAAGTATGAGATGACGTAAGAATTGGCATTCTGTAAGGTAATTTCCCCGCCACTTCGACGCTCACTTTGCTCTCGAACCCGATTCAAAGTGTCAAATATATCAAGGTCATATTAAACCTCATGCGAAGTGAGAGTGAATAGCGATGTGAGATGCGAGTTGTTGTTTGAATTTTACAGAATTTACCTACAGTTTAGGTAGTACGCGCTTGTTTCCTCCGTGTGTATATTAGTAGAGTCGTCTTAATCCTCATATTTATCCGCTCGCCGCAGCCGCGAGCTGCTAATTATTCCAGACAGACTGAGCAACACAATCTATTGTCACCGTGTTACGTTGGGTAGATGTGGTGTTCACAATACTATTGGTACAGGAAACGGTGATATGTGGGTAAGACTCAAAAATGAAAGGTAAACGGTAATGAGGTTAATGACGAAAATTTAAATGAATAGAAAAAAGAATGAATGATGGGATGGGAATGAGGTTGGAATTATCACTTTTATGGTAATCATAATAAAGCCTCATTCAATTTTATATGTTTATTGAAACTAGTTTTTAAATTAACCTTGCACTCACTTCATGTATTTAAAAAATATTGGAAAAGTAATTTAAAAAATATCTTCACCTTTTGTATAAAATACATTTGTATGGTATTTTATTTGTATTTTTTACTCACTAAACACTGCGGAATTGTTTCCGCAGTGTTTAGTAAGAAACATTTAATAAAAAAACACAGGACTACAAAACTTAGTTTTATAATTATCTACTTTTAATCTCAGTGCATTTAGTCGTAGAAGGGTAATCAGAAACCAGAAAATTTTCAAAGTCAAAACATTTATTTCAATTAAACCATTTACAGGCACTTTTTAATTTTTAAAGATTTAGTCAGAAAGTTGAAGCTAGTTGCTTTACTACCACTCTTACCGAAGGGTGTTGTAACTGAGTAGTAGATGTCAGATTGAAGAAATGCTCCATGTAAAACATTAGTATTCAGCTGCATCCGGTAAGACCGGAAGCCGACCCCATAGTTGGGAAAAGGCTAGGCAGAAGATAAATCTCGAAAAGGCTAGGCAGAAGATAAATCTCAGTATTGTTAAAGAGATTTACTATTACCAGTATTACCACCTTTAAACATTAATGAGCACTTACATCTTAGTCGCAAGAATGGATGACAGTTCGAGCGAGCTTTGGCAAACACAAAGTTTAGACAATTCGTAGCGTGGCGCGTAGCACCGTAGCGACGTAGCTGTGTGTGAATTGTGGCGCTTCGTAGACAACTCGTAGCACGTAGCGTCGTAGCGACGTAGCAGTGTGTGAATTGTGGCAATTCGTAGACGACTCGTAGCGCGTAGCACTGTGTAGCCGCCTATATTTGTGTGGTCATAACTAAATTTGTATAGTAGAAAGAAAAAATGTAGGTTTTAGAAAATTTGATTTAATGGTGGTGATTTCCAACATTATTTTGAATAACAAAAATTTAAAAACGACGAAACATTAAATATTTTTAGTAAATTTTCGACTTACCCGATTTAAGGCAATATTTCCAAATGCGCTAGTATGGAAAGCAGTAAAAAGAGAATATCTGTGGCCAATGAAACGAGCGAAATGTTCGCAGAACATAAAAGAAGTAATATTGGAAAATTGGCATTTTAAATGGAACAAAAGCAATACTCCTTTTTGTGTGCCAAATGTAAATAGCACATTGGCAAATGCAATGAAATGGCTCTTTATACAATGGACTATGTTTTACTATTTTAATGTGCGACTGCTTTGCTGGTCATGTCTGTGCTGTAATATCGCCATTGTCATCGTCATAGCATTTAGCAATGCAGCTAAATTATTCGGCGACTATTTAGTAGTGTTTTCCGTAAAATCTTTATAGTTGGAGTTATTCAAAATTTCACTTCAATTTACAGCTTTAGTTCAAAATAGTAAATTGTCAACATTGGTACATTTATTTTAATATTCTGGTTGGCCTGTATTTTGCGATTGTATAAGTCCCTGACTTACTAAGCTTTATTCTTAGAATCCAATGTTTGCAAAAAAAGGGAAACGTTAATCCATACTAATTCATACTATCCATAATTTCATACTTGTAAGTAACTCTGTTTGACCCGTTTTCACAATGAAACGACTGAACCGATTTTGATGAAATTTGGCATTAGCATACTTTTTAATACGCGACATCGTCCGACCGATATCCACGCGGAAGAAATCACGGGCTAAAGCTAATAATCCGTACTTTAATATTATAAATGCGAAAGTAACTCTGTGATGAAACGGCTGAACCGATTTTGATGAAATTTGGCATGAAAATAGTTTGAACCCTAGGGAAGGACATTGGCTACTTTTTAATCCACAACTTCGTCTGCATCCGCGATAATCGACATTTGCGCGGACGAAGTCGCGGGCAACAGTTACTAGTAAACAAATAAACATCGAATGAATTAGAATGTATTAGGTAAAGACGAAATTGACCAATTAGGTGAAGCTAGTTTGACTGACGTGAGCTGTCATCCCACCAGCAGTGATGTCAAGTAGTTCTGATAAAGAAAATCGTATCGTAATAACTCTGTTTTTTATCTGGAAAATAAGATAAAATGTTCCCTAATCAGTATGCTTCAACACAGTCATACATGAAATTAGCCGTATTCACTTGAACCTCGCACCCACATTACGCAGGCAGCGTCGCGTGAACAGTGCTAGTAATAAGTGCGCCGAGTTCCCGCCAATCGAAGATACGGTCCGCGTGAACTCATCAGCTGGCATTGTTGTTCCGATCAGTGGGATTCCACTGTCACACGCGATGCGACAAGTTAACTAATGGCCATCTAACTACACAGTTAAAGTTTGAACAAGGCTTCCAGAGTGCCAAGCCCGAATTTCAAGTAGTGCTTGTGAAAAAGAAATATTTTGTGTTTTGTTGTGTTTGTGTGTTTTTTGTGTTGTGTGTTTGTTTTTGTTGTTTGTACTTGTGTTTGTTTTGTAACTGGAATAGCGCCGACTAGAGGCTCATGCCTCTAGCCGGCGCTATTATATGAAATAAGTATAGGCTTTCGGAAAAACTCACATTTGGTTTTCAGCAGACTGAGAAAGAGTTTTAATAATAATATTGAAAATCTGCTACAAATCAGTAAATTAACTGTTGAAATAATGTCATGTTATGTAATGAGACATTTTAATCAAAACAATAAAGCAATCATTTGAGAATCAATTGTCAATAACCCGTGAATTTGTTGGTTAGCGAAACGAAAAGTTGATAGTAAAAACTGACTGGTTTAGCTTTTTAAATAGGAACGGTACTAAGTAAAAATAGAAATTACTGAATAAGTACTTAGTACCGCTTTGGCTTCTAAAAGAAGAAGCCAAATGCTTATAAATGATGAGCTCTTGAAAATATAAATTACTGAACTAAAAAAATATGAGTTTAAAAAATATTTGTTATGAAAAGAAAAAAAAATCGAATAAGTTTTAAAAATACTGCTTAGATTGTTTCGAAGGAAAACTATAAAACTAACTACCTATTATATAAACTTTGGATAATTTTAGTATCCGTATCAACTTTTTCGGTGACTGAAATTTTTACTATTTATCGAGTACTATTTCGAACTCCAGTCTACTACTCAAAATATTAAACCAGCGGAACCCAAAAACACATCATGCCCATGTTTGACTACCGAGAGGCAGTAGCTAATAAATTCATGCAACAAAAACCATTAAAAACCTCCGACCCACATCAATCCAGCAAAAATACCATTTTAATTTTTCCACCGAAGTGAACATCTCAAGTCCCCAGTGCATTGGAAACCGATATTATTCCAATAGATACCGATCTCGGCGCATGATTGGCGAGGAATGTGTCGGCGCGTTCATTGATTGCGTCATCACGACCCGATGGTAGCAGCAGCGTTGGAGTCAATTGGAAGCTACTGTTTTACATTTTACAACGACATGTGTTATGCAAATGGTTGGTTCTTAGGAGGGCAGTAAATGTTTAGGACCTCCATTGTACATAATACATTTATTATTATTTTTTAAGCTTTGTATATATTTCATTCGGTTAAGTTGTTTGAAAATAAAATGATTTTCATATGAATTATGTATTAAGAAAGTATTAGAGTTACTTAAAATCTTTGCAAGGATATAATAGAGACCCAATCAATCTCTAATAATGGTTTGTTCTGTCTAAATTTAGAACATGCATATTTTCAACAGTTACTAAGCATTTTTGCAAGTTAATACAATACAAACATTCCTCTATCAACTTATAAAAGACACTATACACTAAAGAAAACCTTTTTCTTTTCTACATAAAACAGGATATTAATATTTACTTTATTTCCGATTCTCGCAGGTTGTTTCAGGATCGCTCAGTAAGATTCTCCTGAAAAATGTTCAGGAGACAGTACACAAGACAATGCACAAGCGTATAATAATAAAGTTAACGACATCACGCAGTAACATTTTATTTGAGTCTGTTCTTTCTTTCCTTATTGCTGTTTTTTCCTTTTTCTGGACGTTGTCGAAACATTTCCGTCGTAGATCTGTATTTGTTACTTCACGAATGAAAATAAGTCATGCAATTTAAAGTTTCAAGAACGATGAGTGTGCACGATCTTTTAGAGCTGTCAAATGGTAAATTTACAGAGGGATGGAGAAATAAACATCATAGTCAAAGTCAAAGCCAAATCATTTATTTCAATTAGACCATTAAAAGGCGCTTTTGGACGTCATAATAAAAGAAATATAAAGTTGATTCTAGTTGCCCATTCCAAAAGGTAGTTTCGTATGGAGAAGAACGAGCAAGAAACTCCATACTGACTCTTTTAAAAATAAATGTGTACAATATTTTGCATTTACAGTTTACAGTTATATAACTATACGTGAATACGATGGACCTTGCATAAAAACACTATATTGAAGTATGTACAAAGTATTACAAGATAAAGAATGACAGCTAAGTTGTATACATATACATAGTGTTCACATATTATTATTTACAATTATTGTAAAAGTAGACAACCACTTCATACATTTCAACAAACCAGTGTGTGAACCAAAGCAAGAATTAAATATAATGTATATACTAAGTATAAATTAAGTAGTTTTAATTAGCAATCAGTTTGATTTTGTCTAGAATGTAGATTGTTCTATGGAGCCCAGACCAGCAGCATAAAAGATCTATTGCCTGTATTTTGTACAAATCTTCTCCGGTGAGTTTACTAGTATTTCTGTGTTTTCAACCGACTTCAAAAAAGGAGGAGGTTATCTATATCTAAAGTCAATGTGTGTTCTGTGCTAAAGTTATTTTTCACTTTTTAGTTTTTGAAGGCGGTTGTCTTTTTTGCAAAAAACTTTTTTTATGTATGATGTATGATAGTCTGTAAGGTATATCTTATTGGTCTGTGATACCCGAAATAAATGAGATATTATTAACTGTAGTTAGCTTGATGTGAACTGCTATACTATTCTGTAACAACCTCCCTCGGTGAACTCTAGATGTGTAAGTGATCTGGGAGTAAAAAGGCCACATTAGGTGTTTCATAATATGTTCCATTTCATAAATCACAAAATGGCCACATTATATGGTTCATCCGACCCGATACTAAGCTTAGCTAAGCATTACAATCATAATCGATATTTATAACATTTATTTGTACTCTTTTTACCTACCATTTTATAAGTATTTCAATTATTTCAAAGCTTTAGCTTTAGTAACGCTTAGGCTTTTTTTAATTGTAAAAAGCAAAAGTGAAAATGAATCTGTTTGTCAAATCAGTTGAAATACTTTTAATAAATGTCGAATAAGATTGTAACGCTTTCTCAATCCCTAGCTTCGAGGCGGATGACAGCTCACTTCATCTAGAATTCACCGAGGGAGGTTGTTACAGTATGCACTTGCAGTGTTTGATAATTCACCTTACTTACTTTACTGCTGATGTAGAAATAAAAATGTTCTTTTAAAAGTCGTGAAGGTTCGAAAGTCAACAAAGTTAAAGCATTAGGGGTTCTTTTCCTGTCATGCGTATTTTCGCCCGCCCGCGGATCTGGTCCGCAACAGGCTGCCCGCATCCTATCATTTCATAAATGTTTTTCCTATCATGCGGGCAACACGCGCGCGGAACGCCGGTTGCTGCGGGCGAGCAGCTTGCGTGCGTGCTAACCGCATGCGGGCGGCGTTCTTCTGCCTTCAGTGTTGTTTTTACTGTGACGCGGGTCGCACGCACGGTCATAGTACGCACGAGTTTAGTCACTGGCGACACGCACGACACTGCAGCGGCAAACGAATCTTTGTCCTGCGTGTGGCCAGGAGCGTGCTATCACCATCATGCGGACCAGACCCGCGTGCGGGCGAAAATACGCATGACTGGATAAGGGCCCTTATTTCAATTAAGCCATTTACAGGCACTTTTGAATAGTCAAAGGGTCAGTTACAAAAATTGAATCTAGTTGCTCGTTGCTCGAGCAAATAAATGTATCTTTATCTTATCTTTACCGTTCCAAAGCGTAGGGTAGGTCTCTATGGAGGAGAACCAGCAAGAAACTCCATGGACACTCTTTGTCATCAAGTTTTTACAAAATCCTGGTTACATTATTCTTGTTGCTTATGTGAAAACAATGCAAGTAGACAGAAATTAACAACATCAGTAATAAAAAAATAAGTAAAGATAAAAAATTACACAAAACACCTAAAATATAACTTTGGTACAATGAACAGAACTTAACGAAAGAAACAAATCTCTGTCTCCACCACACCGTATCCGAGTGTTAATTCAATATCAGGTTGAAACCGGTTGGAAGCAGTAATATCGGCTGGTAATAACTGGAATCAACCGGATTACAGACCGCAATATCTGTTATATCGGTCGCTAGTACTCTGACGGTGGATCCGTCCGTTTATATCGTCTTAAACTTTTAATGAGTTCTGGAATTTTAAAGTGTGGTGCGAGGTTCTTTAAGTGACACATTTTTGTGGCTGCTCTTGAGTTATGGCGTCGTTGAGGACTTGATAAAGTTTATCGTAGATACTTCTGATAAATTAATTTCAGTATTCCTGCGTCAAAATAAGACAAGTGAAGGTTAATATCAATAAAATGTTTCTAAAAGTGTAACCCGTGGGGTGTTCGGGATAGAATAGCACCCCCCCATTTCTTTGGAATTCGTGCACAAAGATACAAAGGGGGATGCCTTTAATACCTTTAGCACTCTCTTATTGAGTTGCACAAAACCAACATTGGTTTCTCGGAAACTTTAAATTTATGCCATTAATTGTATCAAAAATAATGCGACAGTATCAATTTAAAGTCTCTATTAAACTAATGCTGGTTTTGTGCATAACACTGTCTGCCAGACAACCAGTCATAACTTTTTTCTTTTAACTAAATATGAATACACATAAAGTCCGACACACATTTGAATACGTATTAAACTTACGCACTTGAGTACCCGGAGAAGCATCGAATTAAACCCGAGACAGTCACTGAGCAGGCCATGATAGCCGATCGGCCACACAATAGTCAGGCACAATGGTTTAAATTGACACTTGAACCGTGACTCAGATAGCCTGCTGTCGACAGGAATCAACGACTCAATGACTACTGTTCACGCTCGTATTTTAGTTATTTCGTATCATCACGCCTGTATACCCCGATGGGGGTAAGCAGAAATGAATTGTACACTCATATTAAGAAAGTTAATTTTATTTTGTCTGAACAAAATATATACAAATCTTAAGAGCGCCCTCCCTCATCGGCCGAACATCAACGCGAGCGTGATTGAATTTTTTTTTGTTTCAACCAATGTAATGCTTGAAAACAAACGAGTGAGTGAGAACGCGATAACATAGTATGAAAATTGCCGCGCGGAGATTTCACAAAACTCGTTCTAGGAAATTACAAGTTTTTGGTAAAAATGTTTGTAATTTAGAATCTCCATTACATGTGCAAGGTTTCTATAAAGCTGTTTTTTTTTACTTTTTCAATGTATGAGTGCAATAGGAACGGCCAAAGTTCAGATAAAATTGTGGAAAAAAGCTGATTTTCGGACACGTTCGCTGAATTTGCTTCTCAAAAAAGTTGCTTTTTCGTTACATCGGAACCTAGATATTAACCACAAGATACCCGTGTGTTAAAAATATTTTTGGAAGAATTTTTTTTATAACTCCGTAATCACGTTTGTATGGGAAATATGACGGAATGGGCGCTCTTAAAGAAAAATAAAAAAAAGGGACACCAGCTTAAAATACAGTTAATTTCATAAGTATTCTGTATTAGGGGAAGCTTATTAGAAACTAGTTTCTGCATGTGACTTCGTCTGCGTGGAAGACAATTATAGGTACCAAAATCAAAGCATTTATTTCCATTAAACCATTTACATGCACTTTTAAAATGTTAAGGAGTCGGTCAGTTAGTCAGAAAGTTGAAAAGTCTTACCGGATTTAGCTGAATAACAGTGTAAAGGAGCGTACTGATTAAGTAACATGTTGTATGACTTGTGTTTTATAACACGTCTACATTATGTTACATTGTTTTTGAACATTGCAACATGTAACAATACTGTACACATTAGAAATACAATGCAATATAACAATGACTTTGTTGTTTGTGGTTCTGCTGTGCTGTTCACTATTGCATATGTTATCATTGTTAACATTGTTGTAAATATTATTAACATGTTAAATAACACGTTTTATAACATTCAGCGCACAAGTCTCCGTTGAGATTGGCATCTCAAGTACTCAGGAGATACAAGTGTTTGTGCAACTCTTATAGTCCGCATGTAAACTAATAGGGCCAAGACAGACGCAGGGCCAACGGCTTTAAGTACTTTCCAAAGCACTAGCCTCAGGTAGTAAACTAACCAATCAAATTAATTGAATATTCATTTTGTAATTGATTTGAATAATTTTATTGGCTGTAATTAGCCGGTGGTAGTGGTCGCGTGATTATCAGCTCATGTAGGCAAATGGTGCGAGCAAATTTATTGTAATTTAATTATTTATCGATGAGCGTTTATTTAGTGTTAAATACTTCGAGCTTGATTATTCAGTCAGAAAACACATGTTGATGATGTTTGGCTAAAAATACCTATGTACAGACGCCAGCATATCAAGCCATATCAAACTGACAAATTTTCCCAATTAAATATGAACCTTATTCTTTTGTAATCCAGTTGAAAATCCATCAAAGAAATTTGACAGATTGTTGTAGCTTGTGTGTTGGCCTCAGGCCTGGTACATAGTTCTGTGTACCATAACATGCCTAGCCTTTTCCCAAGTAAGTTGGGGTCGGCTACCAGTCTAACCGGATGCAGCTGAATACCAGTGATTTACATGAAGCGACTGCCTATCGGACCTCCACAACCCAGTTACAGGATAACAAGATACCCCTTATAAATAGTTACCTATATTGACTTACCTGTTCACATCTGCTTGCCAGGTAGCGATGCACAGAAATAAGTAGGCAATCCTACCTAGGCATATTCTGTGTGTTGAAAACTATCAGTTATGAAAAGAGTATCAGTCATTCGGTTATGAAAAGAGTGAAGGTGATGAAAGAAAATTGATAAAAATTAATCCAATTAAAAATAACTATGTAATCTTTTCGATTTTTTATCAAATTACATTTGATAAAAAATATGTCTCATCAAGTTATCTGATGGGTGAAGGTCGATCTTTCACGTCTCCTCTACTGTTAGTAAGATTGTATGAAGACTTTCTGGCTTCTAGCTAGCCATAATGACTGTCAAAGATCTACATACGCATGACGGCCAGGACCAACAGCTTTTCATGCTGAAGCACGGAGAGGTCTCGTTATGAAACGGATGGTCACCCATCCACGGAATGACCGCGGCAAGCATAGCTTAATCGTGACCGATCAATTCGGACGGCCTTTTCATAGCCACAAGTCATTTCAAACTATTATATATCAAACTGTAATCCATACTATTATTACAAATGCGAGAGTGAGTTTAACCAAAACTCACTCTCGCATTTGTTCTCGTATTTACGCTTTCACAACTAAAGTACTGAACCGATTTTGATGAAATTTAGTACAGCCAGCCAGCCTCAGAAAAATACATTAGTTATTTCTTAATCCGCGACTTCGTACGTTCGACTTCGTACGGGCCATTTACACTAATTTTATAAAGAGGAATGATTTGAATTTTTGTATGTTTGTAACGAATAAACTCAAATATTACTGATCCGATTGCAAAAAAGTCTTTTACTATTAGAATGCTACATTATCCCTGAGTAACATAGGTTATATTTATCAGTTGAAAAAATTAGGCATACTAAAGAAAATTCATGCGGTTTAAGTCGAGGGAAAAGAGCTAGTCAATTAATAAAGAGTAACAAGGTTGAATATACTGGTACAAACAAACTGTATTACACATAATGTGCACCCTACATTCTTGCGAATCAAGTCATAATTCATTCAGTAGCTTAGGTAACAAGCACTTGTATGGAACGTCCGTATGAAAAAAACATTCATTCATCATAACCCAAAGACCTGCAGATGGCTCTAAAATTAACATTTAATAGCCTGACCAAAATTCAGTATAAAACTTTGTATTGTCACTTAAAACAGCCACAGCATTATAAATTCTCTCAATTTCTTAAACGTCAAATGTCTGAAAGTAAAATGTCAAACTTATTGCACAAGTTTGATAGGTGCTAAACAGTTTTACAGACAGACGGACGGGCACATAACATTTTATTATTATGAAAGGGAACATTTTTCGCTGTAACAGACCCCCGCGACTTAACGACGACTTTTTAATTACTGCTTTTAATTGATTTGCGTTAAATGAGTAGTCTAGCGAAGAATATTGTAATATCAGCTGGTTTTTACGACGGCCGGGGTACATGGATTTGATTTTAATTATGATTTATTGCAAGGGGTTTTTATGGGGTTTCTTGTCATGGTGACATTATATTCCTCCTTTCATAATAAATCTGCTGGGATCCAAAGACCACTGCAATGAAAAATTTTGGTCCTTAGTTACGAAATTGCTGTAGATGAGATTGTCCTAATCGTACTACAGGCATCTTACTTTACAATACTTGAAGTGAAGGATTATTGTGTTTTACTATTTTGAAGTTTAAATAAAGATTTATCTTATTGTTTTATTTCCATTTAATCGAAGTCAAAGTCAATTCATTTATTTCATTTTGATCATTAAATAGCACTTTTAAACGTCATTTACAGAAAAAAGAATTGAATTACGGGAATTGGTTTACGGCTTGGTTGGTGCAGTGGCTGGGCGATTCGCTACTGACCCAGCGCAGTAGCGAATCGCCCAGCCACTGCGCCTCACAAGTCCGGTTCCCAAAAGGAACAAATATTTAAATGGTCTAAGTAGTTGTGTGAGAAATATAGTCTATTTAAAACTCAAATTGAATATAAATAAATATTCCTCGTAAACTGCCGTAATACGAGTTAGTTCGCAAGCCGTTCAGCATAATTGAAAACAGTGATAATCCAGATTATACTGATGAAACCACAAACTACTGGCTTTATGTTTATAGAGTATCCTTTTTATACCTGCCCCAGAATTTATTGAGACGTAAAAGGTGGATTAAATAGTATGATAGTGCTGTGGGGTACACACAACTGTTCTAAGGAATGTGTCAAAAGTTAACTGTGATATATTTTTTGATTTGGAAGCATCTTAGCGTCCAGCATTTTATTAATGGTAGTGGCAAATCTTGTAGGGTACTAGGTAAATGGTTGAACACAATAATCGCCATGCAGTACAAGGACAAAGCAATGGGGTTGTTTATACTGCCTATTGTGTCACTATATACCGTTCTCAAAAGTTTAATAATAATTAAAGATGGTGTACCGTAACCAGTAATCAGTACTCTATCTTTGTACATTGCATTGTTAAAATATTGGTGGTATTATTTTAAAGAAACAAGTTTAACTGTTGTTTTATATGTATTCTACATCGCATTTTGTTCATAAAAACACCTCCTATAAATCTAACGTACGCAATAATATCAAGTTCAACCTTGAAACCGAACACAAATCTTAAGTGTAGTACTTTTTCATCGTTGAACTAAACCTAGATACTTTGTGCCTCGTATTGACCCAAGCCCTCGACTATTTTTACTCAGACCTCTTGAAGCGGTAAATAGTATACCTACCGAGTAGGTTTGGAGAATAAAATAGATTTTTCATCGAGAAGTTACTCGGGAGGAATACTAATATGTTACACTGTCATAACTATGAAGAACGGGTTCGCGTGATTGGGATGCTGTAGGGTGGATAGCTCTTGTGAGAAATGTAGGACAGTCTTCGTACTTATATTCAGTCGACTACACTTTGGTAGTAACACTTTGAGTTTGAGCTGGTCTAGTGTAGTTCAAAGTTTTAATAGAATAATAGGCTAGCTCATAGCTTTCGTTGGTGTCGTGTCGGTATGGTGTAGGACGCATGTCCGTATGGTGTCGGACGTAAAGAATAGCACCATCCCATATCTTCCCGTGGGTGTCGTAAGAGGCGACTAAGGGACTCATCAGAGCATGGGCAGCAGCGTTCTATGTGCGTCTGTAACAACCATACTGCGATTGCCAACCCGCCTGTCAAGCGTGGCGATTATGGCAACCCCCCCCCCCCCTCTTTCGGGGAGGCCTATGTCCAGCAGTGGACGTCATTCGGCTGAAATGATGATGATAGCTTTCGTTCAAGCGTTTTTGCCATACCTATTATTGAAATCAAATGTAACTGCTCATATTTTAGGACTTAATAAAAAGTGTAATCCGTGGTGCTTAGCAACTGGGCTTTTCCCAGTTGTAAACGTCCCCTTGTGCCTGATAGCCTAGTTCTGTTCTCTATCTCCTGCTTGATTTTGAGGGAAGTGAAAATATGTTTTTCTTACTCCTCTGCTGTTCTTTTCTGATTAATTTTGTTGCGGGATCCAAGACAGTTGTAATGTTTCTCCGGGACTCGTCGAGTTTCATTGCGTCGACGCTTTTCTAGTGATCGCTACTGTTGGTCCTGGCTTTCATAAGTTTCAGTGGTTAGGGAATGGTGTGGCGGGATTGCCCCATTAAAAAAAAAGGCTAGCTAATATGTAAGAGGCGGTTTTTCGGCCACTTCCGTGCGACCAACAAATCATGTTGAAACATATTGAGTAAGAAGTAGAAGCGTAGAAGATAAGTATATAAAAGATTCGCTGTCTACCTCGGCCCTTCTATTTACAATAAAGTTAACAAGAAAATTCCTATCTTTAGCTCAACTTTTCTTATTTGTAAAAGGACGATACTGAAGAATTCCTAAAGAAGTGATTACAACAGACATTCATACATCATACACCACACTAAATACTCACACTACAACAGACCACACACACTTACTCATACACACCTAGATCTTTGTTTTTTATTTATTGTTTGTACTAAAAATATGTACACGTGTTTTTCTAATTCACCCACTACGACAGGGGGTCGGAACTGTTTCTTCTAAACACAGGCTACCCTGTAGCCTAATTAAGAGAACAGTATGGGAGGATTACTGTTCTCTTAATTAGGCTACAGGGTAGCCTGTGTTTACTAGATGTAAGGGGATCATTGTGCTAACTAGATGTAAGGGGATCATTATCCTATGTTTACCTCACCATGTATCTAGTCTTAATGAAACAATAAACTTTTTTATTATTGTATCATAAAACATCCAATGAAACTTGGCATTAGTTGCTATCTGAGACTTCGAATGTCAGACGTGTAAGGCGTGAGCGTCAGATGACGTCACCGTAAGACATGCGTGAGACTAGTACGAGCTCACATGTTACACACAATCCTCGTGAGTACCATGGCACTCATTTGTTTTTTTTGTGTTCGGATCAGTACCTACTTTCAGAGGCTACATCTTATGCTGACACTTCTCTTGGCGTATTTGTGCAAATATTCGCCTTAAATAGATAATACAAAATATAGCCTATACTTGTCATGTGCTATCCTGCGATCTAAGCAACTCAACTACCTCGTTCATTTTATTTTTGATGGACTGTCCTATTTTTCCCCAGAAGCGTGTTGATCCTGAAATATAAATAATGTTTCACTTCACTGAATCTCCTTTAGTCAGATTTCTGCCAATTGCGATCGTATGTATTTTTATGTATGGTAATAACTACAGTGTTTCCGATATTGTGTAGTCAACAGTCCTTTAGCCAAATATACATAGAAAATAAGTTATTCTGATGTTTGCGCATAGGTACTAAGTTAGATTTGTTGGTTCAGTGAAGCTGATATCGAATTTTATATTAGCCGTTGTTATTTGTTGAAAGTTAAATTAATTGCTAGATATAAATTAAATTAAATAAGCCTTTTTTAACAAAATATCGCCTAATCAGTTTATTAGGAAGTTAAAAAGGTGTAAAACAAAAACAATTACTAACCCTAATTTTAATCTCTGAGCCTACCCTCAAAAGTATCTATCACAAAGCCCATCTGTGTAGGCTGCGGTATTCAGTCAGTCGGACGCATTTCCATGTACCGTTCGTTACACGTACCGTTTTACAATTCGATGCGGAACACTAAAAAGGTGATAAATGGCGTCGTCCGGATTAAGAAACCCGGACGCGGGTGTCGTAAGCCGAACAAATAGGGACCAGCGAATTTGTTAATTTACGGATTTGCCGCGTAGGGAACACTCGCCGGAAATTTTTGAATAAAAATGTGATGAACGATTATTACGACTTGGGTGTGTGTGTTATTGTATGGGTACACGCTTAATGGCCTGTAAGGACACAGGCCTTTCGTCTGTGTCCAGCAGTAGACTTCTAAAACCAAAGGTGGTGATGCGACATTACAACGGAAAGTAATCACTTTACGCGATTATAAGTTCTCGGAAAAAATGAGTTAGTATTATATAATTTTTATAGCACATTCATGTGAGCAATATGTTATTTAAAGCTACCATTTACGAGGTATGTCTTTCATTGACTTGAATGTGCCCTGGCGGTTGGGAGTATGTCATGCTCACTGGAATGTCTCGCTGACGGTGGCGCGCGTGTTGGATCATTCGGTTCCCTTCAAAATGGTTGAGCCAAATGATGCCGATCCGTGCGTCATGTTCGTGAACGGGCGCCGTTAGTTGGGACTGGTCATCTCTTAGCTGCCTCGCTTATTCTAAATTTATTTTGAATTGTTTATTATGATTATAATTATTTTTATCTAAACCTCTTTTAACGTACACGACCTGTTACATTGTTCTCACATTGTACCCTAGATTTAATATGAAGTAACATATTATTGATTTTAAAAGAGTGTTGTACATGGAGTTTCTTGCTCATTCTTCTCCATAGAAACCTACTGTTTGGAACGAGCAACTAGCTTCAACTTTCTGACTGACTGACTCTGACAATTCAAAAGTAACTACCTGTAAATGGTTTATTTGAAATAAATGATTTTGAGTTTGAGTTTGATACCATGCTGTCAGAATCGCAAATATAACAATTAAATGTTCGAGGCGCCTCATTTCACAAAATGTGCAGAATAGTGCAAGAATGCCACATTGATAAAAGCGGTAGGTATCTAATAGATACCTCGTAGATAGTTCTACCTTTTATTACGGACATTTAATAACTTGAACACGAAACATAAATAATTAGGACCAAGTTTCATTGTGTACCTAATGAAACTTGGTCCTAATCCCCGAATGTTCTAATTTGTTACGTATTTGTAGGTGGCACGTGTAATATACACGTTTTCATGTGAGAGCAATAAATCACATTTTTATATTTCGGTGTTCAGAATGGCCTTGAATTTTTAGGTAAGACAATATAGAATTTTTTTGTCGGCATTTATTTTTGAACATCGTCGATGCCTGGATTAGAAATTTCCAGATTAAGTTCCAACTCGATATGTGATGCTTAATTTCTAGCATTGATTGTTATTGGCACTCCCAAACTGGAAATGCGTGTTCATGAAATGGCATACCTTGTCAAACCATCCTAATCCTAACTAATATTATAAATGCGAAAGTAACTCTGTCTGTCTGTCTGTCTGTCTTTTCTTCACGCCTAAACTACTGAACCGATTTGTGTGAAATTTGGTACAGGGTAAGTGTGAACCCCAACAAAGGACATAGGCTACTTTTTATTCGACTTCGACTTCGTCTGCGTCCGCGATAACCGACATATACGCGGACGAAGTCGCGGGCAAAAGCCAGTTATAATAATAACTAGCGACTCGACCCAGCTTCGCATGGGCCTTCCTCGATAAATGGAGTACCCAACACAAAAATATTTTTTCAATTTAAACCAATAGATCCTGAGATTAGCGCGTTCAACCAAACAAACAAACAAACTCTTCAGCTTTATAATATTAGTATAGAAGTATAGATAATAATTCATTTATTTCAGGCTGCATAGGCCCATAGATTAGATTGACGACACGGTTGGCGCAGTGGCTGAGCGATCGACTGCTGCGCAGCGTGTTGCGGGTTCGATTCCCGCCCAGGGTAAACATTTGTGTGATGAGCACTTGTGTTTGCCTTATGTCTGGGTGTTGTTTATCTATTATATGTAAGTATTTAAAAAAAAAAATGTATTTGTGTATGTATATCAGCTGTCTGACACCCATAGTACAGGGTCTCCCTAGTTTGGGATCAGATGGCCGTGTGTGAAAATGTCCCTACATATTATTATTATTATTATTTATTATTATTAAATACCTTAACCTAAACATACATATTTTATAATTTATAACTTTTGTTAGTAGAAAAGACTTAAGACTCTTGTCGTTGTTGTTGTTTGTTTGTGTTGTTGTTGACTATTGTGTTTTACTTGTTGTAACGCTATCATCCCGTAAGCGTGAGAGAAAGAAAGAAAAGAAATAATTCATGATTTCGTCACGATGCTTTCATCGCACATATATAGCTAAACTCTGTGTATGAGTCGAATTGGTGACCGCAGGTTGAGTACTGCGTTATCAACATCCATATTTACTAATATTATAAATGCGAAAGTAACTCTGTCTGTTGCGCTTTCACGATGAAATGGCTGAACCGATTTTGATGAAATTTAATATGAAGATAGCTTTAACCCTAGGGAACGACATAGGCTACTTTTTAATCTGTGACTTCGTCTGCATCCGCAATAACCGACATTCAAGTGGACGAAGTCGCGGGCTAAAGCTCGTTTTCCATACATAACAGTTTAAACTAAAAAGTCGAAAAGCGATATAAATAAAAAATTTAGTTAGAAAAACCAAACATGAACTGCATGGGTATGTATGGCAACGACGGAACCCTACATTGCGCATAGCCCACTACGCACTTGGCCGGTTTTTTTTGTATTATTATTATATTACTAAGGCATTGTAAATATCTTTTTGTAATTCTTAAAATAAGTTCTTTATTTTGATACCCACATTGCAGATATCAAAAAAAAATTGTTTTATTACGTGATTTTTATTTTTATTTTTTAATAATTACTGTGATGATATACATTTTTAGAATCCTTAAAATAAGCCCTTGAATTCGATACCCATATTATATAGCTTTAGAAAAAAAACTTTTTTTTAACTTCAAACAATGGCATTTCCCAGCTGCCACGTTTATTTATTTTTTTCGTCACCTATCTAAGAGCACTTGGATTAATGAGACGAATCTAACGGTACCCTAATGAAATAAATCCGTTCAGTAGTTTGGAAGATATTCTTTCCTTGCAGTCGGGGTAAAAAGATCAAACAATACTCGTATGATCGCACAATATTCAAAACATAAAAGTAGTGTAAGAGTGAAGTAAAGCTTATCCATTTTAAGTTTCATATATCTTTCATGGACAACTCATAAAAATAAATGTTACCTATTCCATAAATCGGAGCAAATTCCCTCTTATTTCAATAATATTCACCTTTAGAACAAAAAAATAAAAATAAAATGAAACGGTTCCCAGTACACCTTTTCATCGGGAGAGTATGCTAGCCTTAGGGTTCCGTACCCAAAGGGTAAAAACGGGATCCTATTTTTAAGACTCCACTGTCCATCTGTCTGTCAGTCTGTCTGTCCCAAGGCTGTATCTCATGAACCGAGATAGCAAGACAGTTGAAATTTTCACTAAAATCAATAAAATAAATATTTAAGGGGGCTCCCATACAACAAACGTGATTTTTTCGCTGTTTTTAGGGTCCCGTACCTCAAAAGGAATAAACGGAACCCTTATGGGATCACTTTGTTGTCCGTCTGTCTGTCTGTCGGTCTGTCTGTCTGTCTGTCTGTCAAGACCCTTTATCTCGGGAACGCGTGGAGGTATCGAGTTGAAATTAACGGTACCCTAATGAAATAAATCCGTTCAGTAGTTTGGAAGATATTCTTTCCTTGCAGTCGGGGTAAAAAGATCAAACAATACTCGTATGATCGCACAATATTCAAAACATAAAAGTAGTGTAAGAGTGAAGTAAAGCTTATCCATTTTAAGTTTCATATATCTTTCATGGACAACTCATAAAAATAAATGTTACCTATTCCATAAATCGGAGCAAATTCCCTCTTATTTCAATAATATTCACCTTTAGAACAAAAAAATAAAAATAAAATGAAACGGTTCCCAGTACACCTTTTCATCGGGAGAGTATGCTAGCCTTAGGGTTCCGTACCCAAAGGGTAAAAACGGGATCCTATTTTTAAGACTCCACTGTCCATCTGTCTGTCAGTCTGTCTGTCCCAAGGCTGTATCTCATGAACCGAGATAGCAAGACAGTTGAAATTTTCACTAAAATCAATAAAATAAATATTTAAGGGGGCTCCCATACAACAAACGTGATTTTTTCGCTGTTTTTAGGGTCCCGTACCTCAAAAGGAATAAACGGAACCCTTATGGGATCACTTTGTTGTCCGTCTGTCTGTCTGTCGGTCTGTCTGTCTGTCTGTCTGTCAAGACCCTTTATCTCGGGAACGCGTGGAGGTATCGAGTTGAAATTAAAAACATATACTCAAGTCTACGGTCCCTTGATGCTATAAAAAAAACAACTCTCTATGTTAACGTGAAAAAAAGATACGGCCGTTTATGTCGCAAAAAACGCATTTATAATATTAAGTAGATTAAAGTATAGATAGTAGGTAGTATGGATTAGTATAGAAGTATGGATTATGGATATGTACCTGCAAATATGTACGGAACCCTCGGTGGGCGAGTTCGACTCGCACTTGTCCAGTTTTTTTGCTCGATGTCGAATGTTGTATAGATAATTGCTATATTATTGATGATTTATTTTTTATATGTTGGTGTAATATTATTGAATTTTTAATTGTATTAACTTCGTAAATTGAATTGAATTTTATTTTATTGTTGTATTATTTTCTATAAGTCATTTATTGTTGAATATGTTAATTTTATGATTGTGATTTATTATGATATTTTTTGATTTCAAACACAATATGAATTGTTCCTGAATAAATAAATTTGAATTTAGAATTTGAAATTTGAATTTGAATGGTACGGAACTCTTCGTGCGCGCGTCCGACTCGAACTTGACCAGTTCTTTATGGCTAGTTATACTTATTACAAAGTACTTGAAGTAGTTTGAGTTCCAAGAGCTCCCAAGAGCTTCGCCTCAAGATCTCATCTTGGAAGAGATGTAAATTAATACGGTGAAACATTATGCTAACTATGCCAAGTGGGTGTTTTTAGCAGAGTACCTACCTCGTTCCTTTTCAATTTTGTTTTAATTTCTGATGCTCTTATAAAGTTCGAGTTTAGGGAGAGTAAGACTAGGGAATTAAGATAACTTTTCTTTTTTGTGTTTTTCTTTTGAGATTTTTCTTTTTAGTTTTTGGTCCTTTGGTCCGCGTTGTTAGGTTTTTACATTAGCACTTCTTGTCATTTCATCTATTACATTTTACGTCTTGTTACATTGTTCTCACTTTCAATATGAATGATGTCACTGCTGATTTATTTTCGTAGGAACCTACAGTTAAAAACGAGCAACTAGCTTCAACCTTTAACTAAACGACTTCCAGTGTGTCTATTCTGTTACAATCTCCCTCGGTGAACACCTACGTGAAGTGAGCTGTCATCCGATTGTAGTGCTTTGTAAATCCCTAGCATCGGGACGGATGACAGCTCACTTCACCTAAGTGTTCACCGAGGGAGACTAAGAGAAAAGCACTGCTGATAATTCAATTCAATAAATGGTTTATTTGAAATAAAGGAGCATGTTTGAATTTCAACCATTGTTTCAGAATCAGTTACTATAATTTTAATAACAATATTAGTTTAATAGGTCCACCAGACGTTCTCTTTACATCCAAATGAAGGACAATATTCTCCAAAGTTGTCACTCTTACCAACATCAGACAACATCATTATTTGCCTAGTCTTTCCCCAACTACATTTGGGTCGGCTTTCAGTCTAACTGGATGCAGCTGAATACCAGTGTTTTACATGGAGCGAATGCCTATCGGACCTCCACAACCCAGTTACTGGGTAACACGATACCCCTTGGCAAGACTGGTTGTCAGACTTTCTGGCTTCTGACTACCCATAACGACTGCCAAAGATCTACTACGATACACTACTACGGTACACTATATATACAGCCGGGACCAACGGCTTTATGTGCTTTCCGAGGCACAGAGGGAACTCGGTGTGAAAGGGATGGTCACCCATCCACAGATTGACCGCGGTTAGCGTAGCTTGCGTACCTTTGACCGATCGATCTGTACGGCTTCAACTTAGCCACGAGCTCCTCTCTACCAACATCAGACAACAATCACCTATATAATACATAAATTAGTACCAATAAAACCTTACAGCCCATATGTCAGTACAAATCATTTCACTAACTAATGACCTATGCTCACGGCTGATTGCGCGCGATTAGAAATGCGATTAGCAAGGTATATATTACTACATAATGATAGGTAATTATGTATCTAATATGTCATATATTCTCTCGATCAAATGTTGGTCATGGTTGCCATCTCAATGTAGACCAGCCAAATACGCAGGAGATGTTATAGTAACAAATCCAATACCGTTCTGAGTATGACAGCAAGTAGGTTGGACTGTTCTTATTTGCGACACTGCTGTGACAGACAATATAGTGTCCCACATAAGAGGCTCTTGTAATGTAATATAATGTAATTTGAATTGAAATTGTGTTTGTTCGTTTGTATTTATTTATGTGTGATTTTTTAAATGTTTTTAATATGGGTCTGAAATAAATATATTTTATAGTGTACAAGTGTGTGCATTCCCTTTTTTTCACTCTCATAACACAGTATGAATAAGAGTACTACCGTACAGTAGCGACACGCCCCGCCTCCCTTCGAAACACTGTACCGGCGTAGAACCTGCTCTCGAAACTGCTTTTAGTTCAAGGTTGAGACTCGCGGCGCGTGGACACGCACAAACTCGCACGTATTTGTACAGCCTGTTATTTTAGATAGTGTAGGTAGTTAAATCGTTTCGTTTGTATGGAGTGTCGTAGGTGTGCTCATAGTCCGATGAGACGGCAATCTGATACAACTGAGACAGTTTAGGACTATACCGGCTTCAAGTGCTTTCCGAGGCACAGGGTTGTCACACCACCAACTTTCTATCTCCGCGCAGCTACTGAGAAATTCTTAAAGGAAAAACATAATTGATACTTCGCCCGTCCTGGTAATCTACACCAACGAGGCAGTCAATGACTTTCACAATTGGCATCTCTTACTGCCACGCAGCTGACGAAAAGGACCGCGACAGATAAGAACTAAGTTAGAAACGTAAAATTGTTTTTTTCTTGAACTTCGCCGTGTTTTCAATCAATACGTTCTGACATGACAGCTATGTTTGTTTGTGTATTGTATGAACATTTTAGATGAACTTAAATTGACAGCTCTTATTAGTATCTGTCTCTTTCTTGTTTTATTGGAGAGAAAGAGATATAAATAGCTTAAAATAAGTTTAGCTCATGCTCAATCAAATTGGCACCAATGTAATTGTATTTAAACTCCATTTACAATAGCATTAGACAGAAGTTTAAAAAGGTTATTTCTAATGCACACTTTGTAACAAAAGTACAATAAACATGCTAAAGTTTCAATAGACACCGAATTTATTATAATCTATTTTTACAGTAGCTGTCGCGTGTATTTGTAACCATTTCAATAATTTATCTTTTAAAATTATGTGGCTTTCATTTAGTCAAAGTCAAAGTCAAATCATTTATTTCAATTAGACCATTATAAGGCACTTTTGAACGTTAAATGAGAAAAAAAAAATTATTCTAAGTGCCCATTCCAAAAGGTACTTTTGTATGGTGAAGAATGGGCAAGAAACTCCATACTTACTCTTTTAAAACGATGTTAACAATATTTGCATTTACAGGAATTATATAATTATACGTGAATACGATGTACCTACCTTGCATAAAAACACTAGGTATTTGAAAGTGTGTACAAAGTATCACAGATTAGGGATTGACAGACTAAGTCATATGTGTGTGTTGTGTTGTGGTGTATGTTGTGTTAATTTCAATTTAAAATTACAGTGTCAATGCTAAAAACCAAACAGAAGCAGGGATGTACAGTACCAGGAACGTTATTCGTTTCACTGTAAATTCTACCAAATTTAAAATGTTCCCTAATCTTTAAAAGATTTTTATTCTGTTTATATTATGTACTATACGTCCATTACCAGTATTTTATTAGATCTATTTATCAAAATTATGTTAAAATAAGTTAAGTAATAAGTAAGTTATCTTTGAAATAAAGTGTTTTGCATTCCTGCTTCTATTAGCCTCTATTTTCTAATCCTTATTATAAATGGAGTAGTTAACTTATACAAAACACACAAATAAATAATTAACCAAATGTCTATCAGTTCACAAACCAACGCACAAAATTGTCAAGTCTCTGTTTTACTAATTCCAAGCGACCGCTAATTACTAAATAACGAATTCCATTGACACTGATAATATAGAATGCGTACCGCAGCGTCGTACGACGCATAGCGTTTGATTAACGCACGTTCCAACGCATGTGTCGGTCGAAATTCCAACCAATTACTGCTCCCAATCACGGGTAACAAGTTTTACGAACAGGTGGTATTCTGATATCGGTGTTAATACAATGTTGGGTAATCGTGTTCTGAGTAATATATGACGACGGAACGGCTCGGTTGGCTCAGTAGCTGAGCGATTGGCTCCAGTACTGTGAGTCGCAAGTTCGATTGCCGCTCGTAGCAAACTGTGTATGACTTATAGGTAGTTGTTTTGGATCTGCTTATTATTTAAATATTTGTAGAGGTTTACACGTAACAGTGATGGCTTATCATTGTTTGTTTATCGTTAATTATTTGAAAAAGCTATAGAAGCTTTAATTATGTTTTAGCCGTTTGGTGTGACAACACTAGGGCCATGGGGTCCGAATGCTTGCTCATCTTGTTTTTCGAGACATCGCAAGCGGCTGGACGACTCTTCATGTGACCTGAGGGCTGGCCTATTCTTTGTCTGTCAAAGAATCAGCATTGCCATACAACGAGGCAAAACTGCCAGCCTCTTGGCCACGTGTCCCGTTGACAACGACGTTTTCATTTTGAGGGTTTGTATGTATGTGATTTAGTTTAGATTTTAATTAAAATAAATAAATAAAAACACTAACTTACAAAAAAACACCCTTTACCAAATCAAATCAAATCAGTTTATTGCAAACATGTTGTACAGGGGTTGGAAAAATGGTTTTAGTATCAAACATGCACCCTGTAAGGGCACTGCAAAACAAATTAAATTAACAAATTAATTACTTTATATTTCAAAATATTTTCATAATTATCATGTCAGATTTACACAATTATTATTATTGAAAAATTCCAGATATTATGTCAAATCAAAATAAAATTAATATTATTGAAGAATTCCAGATATTATGTCAAATGAAAATAACATTAATTAATGAAAATAAATTAAATTATATATACCTACCTACATTTGTTTTCAAGTAATGGTGAATGTACTTAATTAAAAATTGGTGTATATAATTATGCATGACCTTCAAAAAAACTCTTGCAAAGTGTAGTAATGTCAATACATTTTCATCATTATAATTATAATGTTTACCTGTTCGTGAATGTTTTAAAATGCGATTAGGGCATTAGTGAGAAGATAAGCAAGAGTATTCTCTTGTTTGCTAGTTCAAACTGCGACCATTAATCTGTCTGCCTGATTATGGTAATTTCTCTTTTGATAGTTAAACTAGCGTTTGCCTGTAACTCTGTCCGAGTGATTGTCGGTTGACGAGGACGCCGACGAAGCTGCGGATTGACCTCTTGACGTCAGAGCATAGACGCACGCCAGTGACCTGTACGCCAAGCCACATTTACCGCAAATACCTACAAATAGGGAAATAACACAAAATTACTGCATACATATTTGTACAATATTTTGTTAATGTAGTTTTAAATAATAGGTACAAGAAACAGAAAACTTATCCCATACTAATATTATAAATGCGAAAGTAACTCTCACTGAATCGATTTTAATGAAATATGACATCAAGATACTTGAATCCTGGGGAAGGACATAGGCTACTTTTTTACTATCGACTTTGTCTGCATCCGCGATAACCGAAATTGACGGGTCCGTGCCCACTTCACCCGCTTAGACTCGACCCGAAGAATAATACCTGAATATTTCTGTTTTGATAGGCATAAAAACGTCGATGTATAGTGAGACAGAAAAGTGTCGATTTAACGCTTGTACCACAGAGAGTGTAAAATTTAAATAATGTTAGTTCAAATAAATCAATAATTAAACAAGTAAGTACCTACTTAATCACTTATAGACTTGCGTTTGGCTGCAACTCACCTGATCTTAAGTGATGCTGCGGCCGAAGGTAGCGCACGCTAGCCTAGGAAATGAAATTAATAATAATAATAATAATAAACAAATTAAGTATCTTGACTTGGCTCGCGAGGTTGTCGACATGTGGGATGTGAATACAGCAGTCATTGTGCCGATAGTCGTTACGGCCAATGGACTCATTTCCAAGAGCCTCGACCAACACCTAAGGAGGCTCTCGTTGGGCAGCTGGATCAAGGGCTTGTTACAGAAAGCGGTACTCCTGGACACGGCGCGTATAGTCAGGAGATTCCTCTCTCAGGAGCCCTGACCACCGGTAGCTTGTTCCCGATACCGGTGGGCTACTATTTTTTTTATATTTTTAAATGTTTTTATTTATTTTTTACTAATATTTAAAAATGTAATTTAATATGATATGAAAATGAATAAACGAGAATAATAATAATAAAATGGACTCAAACGGAACTCGATGCCCTGGATAGAAGAGTCCGTACATTGTTGACAGCGTATCGGATGCATCACCCACGGTCATCGGTAATGAGACTGTATATCCCACGGAAGTGCGGAGGTCGTGGCTTCTTAAATGCTAAGACTCTGCACAACCGTGAGATATACAGTCTCAGGGAATATTTCCTTGGAGCCGACGTGGGGATGCACCGAGATGTAGTTGCAGTGGACAAAGGCCTCACCCCGCTCTCCTTGGCTAAAGAGAACTGGTGCAAGCCTGTAGTGCTTGAGACTAATGATCGCGAGGAGGTGTGGAAGAGTAAGGAGCTTCACGGACGCTTTTTCCGGGCCCTACACGGGCCCGATGTGGATTTCTTAGCGTCCGTATCCTGGCTACGATTCGGTGATCTATTTGGAGAAACCGAAGGTTTTGTGTGTGCAATTATGGACGAAGTTATTTTGACGAATAATTACCGGAGATTTATTGTGAAGGATGGCACGGTTGACATTTGTCGGGCATGTCACCGGCCGGGTGAATCAATCCGTCATATTATCTCTGGATGTTCTCGTCTTGCTAACGAAGAGTACTTGCACAGGCACAACCTTGTGGCCAGGATTATCCATCAGTAACTTGCTCTGAATTACAACCTCGTGGAATCAGAAGTTCCATACTACAGGTATGTGCCCGATCCAGTTCTTGAAAATGGCAATGTCACATTGTACTGGGATCGATCCATCATCACTGACAGGACTATTGTAGCCAATAAGCCTGATATAGTGGTGGTGGATCGATTGGAGAGGCGCGCAATGATTATTGACATAGCTGTTCCTCATGACGAGAACCTCATGAAGGCCGAGAAAGACAAGCAGATAAAGTATCTTGACTTGGCCCATGAGGTTGTCGACATGTGGAATGTGGACTCAGCGATCATTGTGCCGATAATTGTTACAGCCAATGGCTTAATTGCCAAGAGCCTCGACCAACATCTAAGGAGGCTCTCGTTAGACGGCTGGATCAAGGGCTTGATTCAGAAGGCAGTACTTCTGGACACGGCCCGCATTGTCAGGAGGTTCCTCTCTCTGGAGCCCTGACCGCCGGTAGCTTGGACCCTGTTCCCGATACCGGTGAGGTACTATTTTTTTATATTTTTAAATGTTTTTGTTTTTATATGAATATTTAAAAATGTAATTTAATATGTATATAAAATAAATGAATGTGAATAATAATAATATGTGGGGACATTTTCACACACGGCTATCTGACCCCAAACTAGGGAGACCCTGTACTATGGGTGTCAGACAGCTGATATACATACACAAATACATTTTTTTTTTTATAAATACATACATATATAGATAAACAACACCCAGACACAAGACAAACATAAACATATTGTTGTAGGCTTTGGCCGATGATGACGTGTTGGACACGTGTTCATATGTCAGCCGTGGCGCTTAAAAGTTTAATAAGTAGCCTATGTCCTTATCCAAATCCTAAGCTGTATACCTCTCTACAAATTTTATTACGATCAGTTTACCGAAAGGCAGCTATAGAAAAAGTAAATAAAAAATAGTTACAAAATGAATATACTTGTTGACTGTAATGTAAAAAAATAGACAATTGTAATAAACAAAATTGTTTAGTTGCAGTGAATAATAAAGTAAAGTACAGGGTGGACCAAAAGTCCGGTAACATTTCAAATGGTTATAAAAAAAAAAGAGTTATGAGAGAAAATATGTTTATTTATTATAAAAGTACAAAAATCAGGGTTTTATTTTTTAAAAAGTCCAAATGTGTCCCTTGTTTAGTTTGGCACTCCTGTAACCTAGAGCGGAAATTTTCCATCACCGCCCGACAAGTGTTTGGAGAAATGTTCTGAATTTCCTCGCGGATATTTTCTTTTAATTCTTCAATGGACTGAGGGTTGTTATTAAAAACTTTACCTTTGAGGTATCCCCAAAGGAAAAAGTCCATTGGTGACAAATCTAACTGAGGGTTGTTAATAAAAACTTTACCTTTGAGGTATCCCCAAAGGAAAAAGTCCATTGGTGACAAATCTGCCAAACTAAACAAGGGACACATTTGGACGACGTTATTTTAAAAAAATAAATCCCTGATTTTTGTACTTTTATAATAAATAAACATATTTTCTCTCATAACTCTTTTTTTTTTTATAACCATTTGAAATGTTACCGGACTTTTGGTCCACCCTGTATAAGTAAAGTTTATTTATTTATTTGTTTACTTCTAGGTTCACCCACAGCACATACACACAATACATCCTATAATTGGCATATGTAATAGAATGTACCTATTACGCCAATTATATTCAAACAGAACATTGTCCAAAAGACGCCAGATTTCCGCTTAGTTGCGAACTTAAGTTTAGGTTCACAATTATTTCAAAATAATTTATAGAGGAAAGCAAATGAATAAAATAAAAGAAAGCAGAGATAACACATCAGTTCAGTGGTTATACCGTGATAAGGTAACAAGCAGACACAGTAACTTTTGTATATTACTGTGAATGTAGCGGCCAATGCGGGGCTTATTTTCAACAGTACAAATAGGTGAAGATGGCGTAGAAGGCTGGAGCCGACAATGTAACTACCCTAGTAGCTACCTTTTAAAAAAAACCTTTAATCCTGTAACAGACTGATGACAAAAATATGACATGACATTAAAATGGCGTAATTATGCCTCATTTTAACAGGCTGACTTAAAAGGCTAAACCATTATGCAAAGTTATTTATGCTAAGCCGTGGACACTGATGGAAATGATAAGGTAAACAATGTCTGGGCGGTAGGGTGAATAATTACTGTTCTTTTTTTAATTATTTCCGTGTACCTACTTATTAGAATAAAACTCAAAGCAATTTTTCTGCCATAAGGGTGATGTCTAAGGTTTACGTTGCATTCCTTTTCAATCATCATCATCATCATCATCTTATCAGCCTATTGCCGTCCACTGCTGAACGTAGGCCTCCCCAAGAGATCGCCAATCAACCCGGCACGATGGACCGACGATTTAAAGAAGGTGGCTGGCCTAGGATCAATGAAAAATAAATCATTTATCATGGAAGGAACACTTTAATGAGAGATCAAAAACTAAAGGAATTTGGTATAAAAGTATACAATGTGAGCCTCCTCATATACCTTGGTTCTCCGGGTCGAAACTCAGCCGCTGTCAAATTGTTGCTGCGCATCGCTTGCGGTCAGGACACATCCCACTAAACTGCTTTGCCTACCTCATGCAAAAATCAGACTCTCCTAATTGTGAGGTGTGTGGTAAGGTAGAGGACGTTCAGCATGTGTTGGTGGAGTGTGTCCGATATAGTACCAAAAGAAATACACTACTTAGATCTTTGAAATTATCAGCAATAGATGTTGGTGCGTTTAATGGAATTTTAAGTAAGCCTACCACTGAAGCAGCAAAATTATTGTACACCTTTTTAGTAGATAAGTAATCTTAAGTTGTATCTTATTGAGTTGTATTAAGTTGTGAATTATTTCGTTAATGATGTTTACGGTTCCTAGAAGTACGATGGGATTGACATCGTCGCAAATGTGTACAAAAATCCCTTAATAAAATAAAGATTTAAAAAAAAAAAAAAAAAAAAAAGGATCAATGCGGGTTGGCCAAGACCGAGTTTGTGCCATACAGCGACGCAAATTCTGTTGTCAGTTTCAGTTGAGTGTAAATTCTACGACTCAAAAGACCCGACTCAAAAGACACGACTTACAAGTCACAAAATTAGATTCGTTCGGTCTCAATTTTAAGTACATAAATATTTTCGAAATTCATTACCGTAGCGACATCGCACATGTCTTCTGGAATACACCCCTGCGTCGTCCACATCACCCTCAACGCATGACAGGCATGTTTCAAGATTATCCAGTGACCCTCATAACATTTTTTTACACTTTTTCGCGCTCGATTTATTTTGAAACGTTACAGTTTTTGTACAGTAAATCATTCTGTCTGATAAACTTCGGGCTGTGTGCTTAGGTCCTGAAATATTCGTGTGAGTAAGAGCTTAGGTTTTGTCGGGTGTTCTCATCTTTACTGATGGTGTTAATTTTTTATTGGATTATTTTTTTGTATGTGAAATTGTACACATGTGCATGCAAATATAAGACTTTTTACAGACAGTGAATAGTTACAACAAAATTTCGTAGTAATCTTAAAAGAATATTGTTATAAAGTAAATAAACTTAACTTATATTTTACCACCATCAAGGTTGCCCCTATCCGTGAGAAATCTACCCATTATACTTAAGAGGAAACACAAGGGCCGTTTTTCCATACAAACTTAGTCCCCTGTTTCCTCCCTGGATAATGCCAGTAGATCAATTATTATTTTTTTATATATCCATGGCTACTATTGGCATGTCCCTATGTTTTCCTTTTTCTCATATATTTATTATTAAAAGAGATATGAATATTCAAAAACCTAAAAAATTGGCATGATTTTCCGCTGTGTTGAAACATTCAGAAAACCAATTTGACTTGATTATATAAAAAATAGAAAACATAGGAACACGGCAAAAGCCTTTCTTTATTTTTTAATGAAAAAAGCAGTTAAATCGGTTAAGTTTTGGAGCAGAAATCAGGGGACTACGAATCATTGATTTTGTGTACTTTTAATAGGTATTTTCGGTCAAAGCTGCAGTTGTCTCTATCGCGCTCTGCGGTTCGTGTTCGGGCATCGCGCGACAGCAATAGATTTTACAAATACCTAATTTCCAATTCTCTAACCCGTGGTATTTCCTCTTAAGACTGCGCCGAGCCAAATAATTTTTTTTTCAAAACAGTCGTCACTGATAGAGCGATATAATCAATATTTTTACCTTAATTATCATAAAAAATATGTAATGAATACCACAATGAATGTGTTAACAGATTATGGTTGGCAAAAAATAAAAATACTGTTTAATTTAATAAACAAAAATACGTAAAGTTGTACAAAAATCTTTAAAAAAATCTCGTATTTAGTTGAATTTGGATAGTAAACTGTATTTTTTTTTTCACAAACTTGAATTCATATTAATCTACAATATTTATACTACAATTTGTAGTTTTTACATTTTGGAAATGTCGCTTAGTTATTTTATTATTAATTTTTGTTTTCATTGACGCGCTGTTTTGAATCATACATACATACGTTGCGTAAGATTCAAAACAGCGAGTCAATACGACTGTTTTGAATTATTTTGCTCGGCGCAGTCTTAATTAATTGATGAGGTAGGTCGAAAAAAGATGGATGGATGGAACATATATTTGTAATCGGACCACCAGTAAAGAGAGAGAGAGATCAGAGAGAGAGAGAGAGAGAGAGTCCAGAGAGTACTTACTTCTTACAATCAAACAATTTTACTACCATATAATATTAGTATAAATAATATAACAAGAGCAATACATATACAGTCACGAGCAAAAATATTTATTCAGATTGCAAAGTTCCAAAGCAAGTTTCTCGTGAAATGACTATTTCAACTTATATATAAAACCTATTTTATAGTAGGTAGTTTCGAATGAAACATACCCTATTCGTAACCCCATAACGTTTCAATCAATAGTTTAGGAGAAAATCAGTTTAAAACGTTTACATGTTTTTGCTCGTGACTGTACTAAATGTTAGTTTACTTTATATAGGACGTTCCACGACTTTGCTGATAACAATAAAAATTAAAGTATATCTAATATACTTTAATTTTTATTTTAAAAACAATACCCCATCCGTCACCCGTCTGAACCTAAAAGCGAACCTGCTAAATGTGAAAAAAAAACTAGACTAGAAATATATTTATACTAGCGGTCCGACCCGGCTTCTCATGCGCCTAGAGCCTTCCTCGGTAAATGGACTATCCAACATAAAAATAATTTTTCAATTCGAGCCAGTAGATCCTGAGATTAGCGCGTTCAACCAAACAAACAAACTCTTCAGCTTTATAATATTAGTATAGATTATTAGCCCGTTCGTGTCCCACTGCTGGGTCCAAGGCCTCCTCCGAGCCTTTCTTGCGCCCTCGGAGTACGCGTCTTGGTCATCTCGCCACCACATCCTTCCACTTTTTCATATTCAAAGAAAAGGAGCTTTAAATACATTTAAATCTTAGATGATTGATCTACCTGAAACAGTGAAACACCGCTATTAAATCTAAACCACAAATAATAAATACAGGCTGAAATATTCGCTGAACCCCGTCCAACCTTTAGTTATTTCAATTACATCTTGCAAATCAAATTCTAGGGAAATATTGGTCCTTTGGGAGCCAATACTGGGTCACGGGAGGGTTATATTAAAACAAATCTGTCGCTATCTTCGACGTTCGAGGATCTTTTGAAGTACCGTATTTTATTTGATTTCGCCTCCAGTTTTGTAAGGCTTTTGTCAATTTCGAATGAATGGATTATTGTTTGAACTTTGGAACGTTAGTTGATTAGACAAGATTATGGCTTCTCCAATTTGTTTTGTGTAATTAGAACCTTTAATACGTAAATAAACTCTCACAAATTAAAACAGCATAATTGTTTATTTATTTTGTTCAGCTTTTACTAACATTTACACTTATAATTACTTACTGTCCGTGTGGTGTCGGACGTAAAGAATAGCAACATGGGTGTCCCGTGGGTGTCGTAAGAGGCGACTAAGGGACTCACCAGAGAATGTGCAGCAGCGTTCTCTGTGCCGTTGTAACAACCATACTGCGATCGCCAACCCGCCTGCCAAGCGTTACAATTATAGCAAAACCCCCCCCTTGAGGAGGTCTATGTCCAGCAGTGGACGTCTTTCGGCTGAAATGATGATGACACTTATAATAAAAAAGAAAAACCTATAACTGTTAAACAGCAAAAACTAATATAATAAGGCATCAAAAAATTCCTCCACATCGCCGTCATCTGGGAATGTGCCCAAGAGACTGGCGGCATTGCCAAGTTGGATGGCAATGTTTTTTTATGAACGTTTATCTGAAATAAATGATTGATTGATTGATCAACCTCTAACCGAGGTAAAAACCAGCATCGTTTAAAAATAAGTTTGCTTGCGTGAGCGATTTAATTAGCAATCTTTATATTTTTACGACATAATTAGATACTTACAATAAACTACTACTTTTCTTTTAAAATATAAGTAATACCTTTAACCTAAATAAAATACTTTTTACTTAAATGTAAAAAATGTTACACAAAAAGTCTCAGGTTTCTTTTCAGTCTCCTTCTAACAATACTCAGGTAGAAATACAAAGGTGTCACAGTGTAGACGTTAAAATTTAAATAATGGACGCGAAATGATGTTACAAAAATCTGGGGACTCTGAATGTCGTACCCTCGCTCCGAAGGGGAAGAGCTCGTGTCATGAATGAAATAACCGAGGCCTTGCCAATAAAAGTAGAGAACGTTTTGTAAAAGAATGAAAAGAAATGCTGGACTAAAAGAGAAATTGGCGTATTCTAGTAATGGCTTTTGTACCTATGTTGGACGCGTTTAATTACACAAATCTCTATGTATCACAATAGATTGACTGCTTTAATTGTACTCTGGGTGAATTCACACGGGCCGCATAGTGTAATGTATCTTAGTCGTGCTTAATACATATGTACATTTATTTATTTAAATTCCTTAAAACTATCCTTACAGGGCTTAACCTAAGGCGATAGCCAAGTCACACACTCAAAATTAAATTTAAAACACAAAATAAGTACATTCAAGATCATAAAAAACATTGTTTGTAGCAAATTGTTAACAAATTTTTCTTTAGGAAAGTTGTTTGTTATCATGAACACAATCACGTGTTTAAGTATTGTACACTAATTACCAGTCGCCCTATATAGCATTGTGAAGTAGCAAAACTGTCATCTGAATATTACAATTATCCATCTACACTCTACAGGAATGAGGCCTTTGTTATAAAAAACGTCGTGGGAGCGGTGGAAGCGGATAAGTCAAGTAATTATTAAATCGAGAACACAGCAGAATAAAAAAGAACTGTTTGTAGATTACGTTTCAAAGAGAACCCACTCATGTATATAATTAGTAGCTGCATTTTCCTCAACCTGCTAATATGACTCCAATGGTTTAGAAATGTAAAAGAAAATTTGTGCTAGGGTGGTTGCTGTAGGTGCCGAAAACCTCAAACGGCGCAAATATAACAGTTTTCTTGCAAGCTATATATTTGAGCCGTTTGGGGTGGAGTCTATCTAAGTCTAGGGCCATGGGGTCCGACTGCCCATTTTGTTTTTCGGGACAACGCCAAGCGGCTGGTCGACTCTTCTTGTGACCCAAAGGGCTGGTTTATTCTTCGGCCACAGAATAATCATTCCCATACAACGTGGCAACGCTGCCAGCCTGTTGGGCACGTGTCCCGTTGACAGCGATGTGGACGAGTTCTTTGATGCCCTTTTTCTTAAATTGTACATAATATTATTATTTTAATTTTGTATATACTTAGTTCAGTTTGTATTAAGAAGTGTCAAGAACATAAGAAATAAGATAGTTCAGTGGTGCTGAAACTGTAGTAAACCATTTTTAAATTACAGCTAAGTGCTTTTTTTATTGAAATAAAATAACAAAAGAGCAAAAATTTAAGTAGATAATAGATTTGTTCCAAGAACATAATTTTTTGCGCACTTTAAGGGTTTCGTTAAAAGCCTAAAGAAAATTGTTAAAGCTAGACAAAAGAGATTTTTAAGAGCAAAAGTAATTTGGTCTTTTTGTCCGGAGCGAGTAATTCTGAACCACTGGGCCGTTTTAACTGCTTGTATTGCATGTAAAACTGTTTTATGTTAACGTAAAAGAACATTTTAGTGGTTTCTTTGATATGTTTTTAAATGTACGCCGCTTTTTCGGAATGGTAAATTAGATTTGTTAGTTTTAATTGATTTATTCTTGACTAGCTTATGCCAGCAACTTCGTCCGCGTGAATGTCGGTTATAACGAATGCAGCCGAAGTCGCAAACATAAAATAGCCTATGTCCTTCCCCAGGGTTCCAGCTATCTTCATGCCAAAGGACAATGCCAGAAACTCTATAGAACTTTGCCCCACTCAATAAAAGTCATGTGCAATATGTAGCATCTTACTGTGTACATATTGCTGATAACTACACATTAGTCTTAGTGACTGTAGAACTTGCGGTTTCCGTTTAAATCTAAAAACAATAATGACATTGATTATAGGTTAAATTTTTACAAGCTTTTTATTATTACAAGCTTTTATTTAAATCTTGCAAGGAAGATTTGAACCACTTCCAAAAGACCGATTGAGCTGAAACTTGGTATACCTACGTAACTTGGATGACAATACAATAATATGGTACCATGGAGCTGGTCTGATGATGAGGTTGGAAGGTGACCATAGAAACTTCGGTTCTTGTGGACCGATTGAGCTGAAATTTGGTATGTCTTCGTAACTTTGGTAACAATACAAAAATATGGTATCACGGAGCTGATCTGACGAAGAGTTGGAAGATGCCCATAAGAACTCCGATTCCTGTGGTCCAATTGACCTGAAATTTTGTATGTCTTCGTAATTTCGGTAACAATACAAAAATATGGTATCATGGAGCTGATCTGATGCGGAGTTGGAGGATGCCCATAAGAACTCCGATTCCTGTGGTCCAATTGACCTGAAATTTTGTATGTCTTCGTAATTTCGGTAACAATACAAAAAAAAATTATGGTATTATGGAGCTGATCTAATGAGGAATTGGAGAATGCCCATAGGAAGTCCGATTACTGTGGTCCAAATGAGCTGAAATTTTGTATGTCTTCGTAATTTCGGTAACAATACAAAAATATGGTATCATGGAGCTGATCTGATGAGGAGTTGGAAGAAGCCCGTAGGAACTCCGATTCCTGTGGACCAATTGAGCCAAAATTTGGTATGCCTATGTAATTTCGGTGACAATACAATAACAAGGTATCATTGACCTGGTGTCATGAGGAGTTGGAAGGTGCCCATGGGAACACTAGCTCCCATGGACCGATTGAGTTGAATTTCGATATGACTACGTAACTTTGGTGACAATACAATAACAAGGTATCATTGAGCTGGTGTCATGAGGAGTTGCAGGGTAGCCACAGGAACATCAGATTCAGTAGGTCGATTGAGTTGAAATTTGGTGTACTTACGTAACTTTGTTGACAATACGATAATATGGTACGATGGAGCTGGTCTGATGATGGAGTTGGACGGTATTTATAGGGTCACCACTTCTCGTGGACCAAGCAATCTGAAATTTGATGTACTTACGGAAATATGATATTCCGTAAGTACATCAAATTTCATTATGAATATTCATTGGAGCCAAGGTCATGTTACGGTCTAATATAGATGTATCAAAAGGACTGGTGAATGGTGCTATCGGATGTATCGAAGAAATTATATGGCCCTGCTTTCGTAGAGCACAAATGTACGATACTGATATTCCATCAGTTCGTATAAACTTCGGGAACGATGGTATGCATGTGATACAACCCAAATCAGTGCAGTTTCAGACCAAATATAGTCACGGCACCGCGGAACGAAGAATGTTACCCATAGTGTTATGCTGGGCTTCAACAGTACATAAAATGCAGGGGAGCACTGTTGAACATGCCGTGGTATATTTGGGTTCAAAACTTTTCACTGCTGGACAAGCGTATGTAGCTCTGAGTAGAGTTAAGTCTTTAGACGGTCTACAAATTGAAGAATTAGATTGCACAAAATTAACTGGAAAGAGACTTTATAACAATGAAGCGTTAATGGAAATGGATAGACTAAGGAATATGTCCAACTAAAAAGTTAAAAATAAATTAACGGTAAAAAAAATATTTTAAAAACAAGCTTTTATTATGCACGAAAAATTAAAAATATAAACTAAGACATTCATAAAATTCGTAGATTCTTAAACTTTATAAGTAAAAAATAAATTATAAATAATATTTTAATTTTAATTTTAATTTATTATAAAAATATTATTAACTTTATAAGTAACGACCTACAAAAATGTTCAGTTTAACTGTTCGATACAATTAATGTCATCAGTAGAAGTATGATACATAAACATAATAATATATTATTTATAACCAGTATATTAATATTCTTACGCGATTTAAAAGCTTGTCGCGCAATTTCGTTAACGCATAGTCCTCGGCCGCGACAAGTTTTTAAATCGCGTAAGAATATTAATATACCTACTGGTTATAGATAATATATGTTTATGTATCATACTTCTACTGATGACACTAATTGTATCGAACAGTTAAACTGAACATTTTTGTAGGTTGTTACTTATAAAGTTTAAGAAACTACGAATTTTATGAATGTCTTAGTTTATTTTTTTAATTTTTCGTGCATAATAAAAGCTTGTTTTTAAAATATTTTTTTTACCGTTAATTTATTTAGGTAAAATTAGTTTGTATTTTGTGGGTAGGTATTTCGTAATCCGCAAGTTCTAAAGAAAAACAATTTAGTATAGAAAGGTTTTATATTCATTACAATTATTTTCATTAATTTACTTTTCCTGTACATGTGTTACTTTTTCTGTACATGGGTGGGGCAGGATCTGGCATTGTCATTTCATCAAAATCGGTTCAGCGTAACAGACAGAGTTACTTTCGCATTTATAATATTAGTATGGATTACTGATTGTGGATAAAGGCTGTAAATAAGGATAAGCTACAAATGGACAAAAAAAAATGTGTCATTTATAGCTCCAGCAAGACTTTAATCAATACGTAGCCTACCTTTAATTACAAATTCGGGTCCCTTCAAAATGGTTGAACTAAGTGGTGCTGACCCCGCGTCATGTTCGAGAACGGGCGCTGTCAGTTTTGATTTTACATCTCTTACATGACTTTTATATGAATTTATTTTTAATTAGAAAGTTTTGGATTTCTCTTCACTTACATTGTTTTCACATATAGAAGCAACAAGAATAATGTAACCAGGATTTTGTAAAAGTTTGATTGAAAAGAGTGTCCGTGGAATTTCGTGGAGTAACTATTAACTACGTTTTAGACCGAGCAACTAGCTTCAACTTTCTGACTAACTAACTGACTCTTTGACAATACTTTGGCAATTCATGCCTGCAAATGGTTTAATTGAAATAAATGCTTTGACTTTGTGCAACTTTAACAGCAAGTCTCATTCTCATGTATATAGGGCGACTGGTAATTAGTGTACGATACTTAAACTCGTGATTGTGTTCATGATAACAAACAACTTTCCCGAAGATTTTTTTTTTTGTACTGGTTCACTTTAGGTCACCGGCGTGCGCGCGCTTGAATTTCATACGGCTGTTGTGTTATTCTGATAAAAGTGAACCAGTACAAAAAACATTTTTTCTTTGGGAAAGTTGTTTGTTATCATGAACACAATCACGTGTTTAAGTATCGTACACTAATTACCAGTCACCCTATATACATAACGTACTTGCGGCTAACCGTATCTTCTCGGTTCTATTGCAGTCCCCAGTATATTGTCGTCAATTACAAGCCTTTTTTTTCCATTATATTGATGGCTATAATGTGACAGTAATTCATCATCATCTGCCTAGCCTTTTCCCAACTATATTGGGGCCGGCTTCCAGTCTAACCGGATGATGACGACCCAGGAGTTAAAGCGCCCTTCTCTCATGAAGTGGGTTGTAGGTTCGATAGCGGGCAAGTGCCAATATAACTTTTTCATTACATACCTATGTAATTTCTAAGTTTATCCTAGGCATCACTAACATCAGTGATGGAAAAATGGTGAGGAAACCTAGGCTTCTAATTGATATAAGATGTTGAAATAATTATTTGATCGTTTTTTTTATCTCCTGTTTAATACAATGGTATAATGTTTATAACAGTTGTTTATTTGTTTTATGTTAACCTTAGAGCTTCTAGGAGAGATCGCTGACCAGCTTGGTCTTGGGCAACCCACAACCATCCGCTGCTAACCATCATCTGCGTCGCCTTTTCCCAAGTATATTGGGGTCGGTTTCCAGTCTAAACGGATGCAGCTGAATACCAGTGTTTTACACGGAGCAACTGCCTACCGGACCTCCACAACCCAGTTAAAGGGTAACACGATACCCTTTGGTAAGACTGGTTGTCAGACTTTCTGGCTTCTGACTACCCATAACGACTGCCAAAGATCTACAAATGACAGCCGGGACCAACAGCTTTACGTGCTTTCCGAGGCACGGAGGGAACTCGATATGAAAGGGATGGTCACCCATCCATCAGACCGACCGCGGCTAGCGTAGCTTAACCTGTGACCGAGCGATCTGTAAGGGTTTAACTTAGCCACGAGCCCCTCATAATGGGACAGAAATTGTAAATTCATAATGACAGATGTGGGGCCCGCCGCAGCTCTAAGTCAACCAGCAGCGGTTGACGACTAGCCGCAAGTCAGTGCGTTGATATCATACGGTTTCATAAAAAAAATGAAGTGCGGCCTACCGAAACGACTCGACGCATTGCGACCTACTGCAAGTGCGTTTTAGGTCTAAGAATGCTGGCTTATTTAAATACATGCTGTTTAATAGACAATAAAATGTTCCTCAAATGAAAGTAATAAAACGTCTTAGTGATTCTAAAGTTAAGCTATGAAAAAAGGCAAAATAAAAAACTGGAACTTTTTGTAAAACTACGAATTTTCTGCATCTGTTTCTGCTTTTGTTTCTATTTTGTCACTTAAAAAGGTACGGCGTTTCTGATGGTTAATATTCATTTTTGAAGCTGTTTTAATGTCGCTTACACCTGAGGAATGCACCAGAATCCTTTTATGTGACACTAATTCATTGCCTCGAGTCTATGTTAAATGACGTATCGTCTATCGACCGTGTTCTAAAACCGCCCACATACCAAGCAACAACCATTTATTGTGCGAACTGACGAACTATGGAATTCACTGCCCAACTCTCTATTTCCTGATAGATATAAACTGGGTATCTTCAAGGCACGAGTGATCCGGTTCATCGCTTCCCATCAGGTGAGATAGTGGTCAAACGTATGCCTTTGAATAGATAAAAAAAAAAGAAAAGAAAAACTGAAAAATACGGGTGCCCTAGATTTGTATTTACTTTTATATAACGTAATAATATATGCAGGTAAACATTTTTAAATGTTGTTAATTGCAAGCCTATATTATGACTATAAAATAAACCAACCAAATACACATGATAAACATGAGCATTTTGAAGAATACGTATGTTTGTCTGACTTTAACGCGATGGACAAAGTTTGGAATAAACCATTTGCATATTGTAAACACAAGCAGTTAGTTTTAACAGAACAACTCCAGAATACTGTGATGTTTGAACATATGACGTGTTTGGGAGTTGTATTAACTATTCGCAGGAAGTATGAAAGATAAATAATGCTTAACAATTCAGACAGGTCAGGTTTATTCCAAGGTTATACTGAATTATAAAATAATCTTGTAACTGTTGCACTACACGAACTAAAGTTTCTTGTAATGCGTCAAGTTCGTGAACGGGCGCTGTCAGTTGAGATTGGTAATTTCTTAATTGCCATGGCTTCTTTTATGTTTATTTTTTAAAAATGTTGAATGTTTTGTATGACTCTTTACCTATATTGTTTCCTATAGAAGCAACAAGAATAATTTAACCAGTATTTTGTAAAAACTTGATTTAAAAGAGTACCCGTAGAGTTTCTTAATCGTTTTTCTTTCAAGAGCCTACCTACGTTTTTCCTTTATTATTTATTATTACTATGACATAAGCAATTTCTCATAAAATTCGTGCTGCTTCGAGAGATAAAGCTATATCTTTGATTAATGAAGAAAGACATGAAACACTGAAAAATTATTCGTCAAAACAATACATACGAGATTTTTTTTTTACCGATTATTTTGAAAATAAATAACATGTCAGCGTTCCATTGAAGTTTATCAATTAGTTCAACCAGCAGGTTTTCGCAATCACTACACCCAAACGATCAATTGTTCCAAAAAAACAGAACGTCATACATCAGCAACCAGCTGTAGATTGATGACGCCCTGGTACATAGTGTTCACATACTCAGTATTTGGTACATTTGAGCTAAGACACGCAGTCTATTCAGCGCTACCATTCATTCATGTTCACCTAATTAAGTAATTGCTAATCAGCGTTTATAGTCTAATTAATCTATTGATGAAGAATTAAGCTCTATTCAACATTCGATTTTTTTTGTCGATTATTCGAAAACTATTAGACTGTGACATCGATCTAGAACACTAGCTTTTCATTTCTTATCTAGATTTTTTTATTTAACTCTAAATAAATAAAATTGAAGTGTCTGTTTGTAATGTCAAACAATTGAAGCACTTTTTAATTAAAGCCTTTTTACTAAATGCATTTATGAATGTTTACACGGTGCTTATACAAAAAAATACAAAATTTCAAAATGTTTGTCTGTCTGTCTTTTTGTTCCGACTAATCTCGTAAACTGCTGATCCAATTTTGAGCGTGAGTTTCACTGGCGTTTACATAGCTGACGTTCTAAGGAGTAACATAGACTATACCTACTTGATTTTTGAAAAATAAATAAGGGTTCCATAATAAAGGCACATAAAAGTTAAAACCCATCAGCTATCGTAGCTAGTCTTCATTAATGATCAGTCTATGTTTATATGAATCCATTGTTATGCTAAGACCTGTCCAAGTCTCCAATCCGACTCAATTTTACTTGGTCTTTGGCTAAAAACTTCTAAAACCCGACCACTTAGGGCCTGTTCACATCTCCACGTCACGACGTCGTCAACGTGGAACGGTGCGGTAAAGTAACGTAAAAATGCACGTCACGACGCAGCAACGTTGCACGTCGCCATGCCTTGTAAAATTCTGCTACATTCTATTGTCTTGTCCCAAAGCACTGAACGTTCTTTAACAAGTGAAATCAATAAATCACAGTCAATATTCTCCAACATTTTGTATTCACAAATCACAACTAATCGCTAAGACAATGAAGCATTAACTGAGCGAGCGTATCGAATCAAGCCGTCGGCCGACGTGACGTGACTTCCCACGGCGACGTTGCCGTACCGTGCACTAACACGACGCGGCAACGTAACGTGGCATGTTATCGCACCGTTCCACGTTGAAAACGTCGTGACGTGGAGATGTGGACAGGCCCTTATCTAAGACCGTCCCTGAGGTAACTGTGTAGTGCGGGAGGGGTGTGGTGACGTGATGCGAGAGCTCACTGATACGTCAACTTGTGACAACTGTCACCCCTCCCGCACCGCGTATCTACCTCAGGAACGGTCTTAGTTAAGCGGTCGGGATCTAGCTGCTGTCAACTCTATGAAGATCGTCGCACACGCTCCGTCCCTCACCGAACCATTGTTCCTCACGTCTACCCGAGCCGCATTGGCTCTGGCAACGTGTTCTATTTCAAGGGCTGACTCGTGGCGCGTAGAAACGTGTATTCGCTCATTTGTGAAAAAGAAAATAGAATTTTTTTATATTACTTATATAAATTGAATATTTTATATTTAAAAACAAATAATAATATATGAAATTATGTCATTTTCATCATATTAAACTATGACGTATACATGTACGTACCATTTTTTAATTTAATACCATGAAATACAATAAATAAATAAAAAAACTTAAGAATACTATGTAAATCATTCCTTCATCAGTCATCATTCCCTCCTCAATGCAATGAAGAAATGACCGTGACGGAATGACGAATTTTAACTAAAGCTACAAACTTCTTGGTAGGTACAGTCGAACAAGCTAATTGGTTTACATGCAAAAATATTCATCTTTCTACTATACTAACAATTTATTTATTTATTTATTTTTTTTATCTTTAGTACGTAGGCACGGGGGATACCTACGTGCTCGAGATAAGAAAATGGAATAAAATAAAATATTGTGAGTGTAGTAGAAAGATGAATATTTTTGCCTGTAAACCAATTAGCTTGTTCGACTGTACCTACATACCTATTTGGAAGTTCGAATTTCAAGAATCGAGTACCTACATGAGAGAAAGAAGCACTTGTGTTGACGCCGGTATCGCGCGCTCGGTCGCTCTCGCACGCTTGCGGTGGCAGTGACAGCCCTAGCGATATTAACGCACACACTAGGGTTGCCAACTTTTTTTGCAAGAAAAACAGTATATTCAGGTTGGAGAAAGAAAATCAACAATAAATCATCAGTACTTTATTTTTTTTAAGTTTTAAAAACATATTTCTCGGTGCTTCTCGCACAACTTAGCAATTTAGTGTCATTTCTGAAGGCTTCATGAGGAGCTCATTTTTTGTTAAATTTATGGAAGATCTATTTCTGTAGGCCCGCTACTGTGTATTCATGACAGAAAAAACAACTTTCTGTGGCGGGAACAGAAAGTAGTAACAATTTTGTATTTAAATTCTTCTGAAGTGTTTACTATCAATTAATGTTTCCACTTTTCGCCAGTACTCATTCGGATAATTTTTTTGTCTTCTTCTGATACTCTTTCATAAATTACTTTGAACTATTCTAGTTCTGAATATAAATCATCCATGCCAATACAACAGTAGGTCATTTAAATTTGCATTAGAGTCTAAGCAAATTTAAATGTCCTACAATTTTTTCGAAATGCGTTTTCGTTCTGAAACGAGGGAAGCCTGCACTGCATGCACTAAATAAACAGTATTTTTTATACTGTTTTTTTTTGTCCAACAGTAAAAAGTATAATATAGTGAAAAACAGTATAATACTGTTTTTAACAGTATGGTTGGCAACCCTAGCACACACACGCACGTATCTGTACAGGCTATTTTGGTAGTTGTGTTGGCAATTATATCGTTTCGTTTGTATGAAGTATCGCGGGTGTGCTAAGGGTATCGTATTCTATGTTTGCCATTCCTAAAGTGATATTGATTACCTAAGTCTAATTGGCAGGAGACACTATTCGTACTTACATGTAGCATAAAACTATTCCCTCGCTACTCATAGCAACATATATAGGTGCCTACACTCGCCGTGCCGCCATGAAAGCGGTTTTATCGAATTTAACACTTTACACAGCGCGACACAGCGCTTAATGGAATTTTCGACGACAAATCTAACGCCGATGCAAACTGTCGTGAAAGAGAATTGCTACTTTGACTCTAGCCAGAAGAGATAAAGTTTGGGACATGTGTTTAGAGCTGGCTAAATTAGATTCCGTGTCGAGATTTGAGAATTATTTTGTTGCTGAATTCAAAAGATGGAGAAAATAAATTACTTTTATTGTTTTCCACCTAAATAGTAATATTGTTACTATTTTGGTGGAAAATATGGAATTGTGGAAGTGAATTATACCATAAGGCGTTGTCTTAATAGAACGCGCGACAACGCGATCATCGCAAGTTCGCGCGAAATTTTGTCGTACGAATCCGCGATCAAACATACTGATATAGAATAATAGGTGTCTTAATTGGTATTCGCGCGATAATTGATTCGCATCGTCGCCGCGTCGGGGAGTGGGCGGAGAGGCTGATCGCGTAGTCGCGTTATTGCGCGACAACGTGATGGTCGCCATCGCTTCTTGCGCGATGATCGCGTAGTCGCGTTATTGCGCGACGTGATGGTCACCATCGCTTTCTTGCGCGATGATCGTCGTAGTCGCGTTCTATTAGGGCAACGCCTAATCCTATGATACTCGGCAATAGCGTAGCTTACTATTAGTGAAAGATTTTTTGTAATCAGACCATGCAGTAGGTACTTCCAAAGATTAGGTACCTCTTACAAAAGAAAACCAACATAAAACGTTACCTCCTAAGTATCTGAGATAGATTATCCTACATATACTTATACTAATATTATAAATGCGAAAGTAACTCTGTCTGTTACGCTTTCACGATGAAACGGCAGGACCGATTTTGATGAAATTTGGTATGAAAATAGCTTGAACCCTGGGGAAGGACATAGGCTGTTTTTTAATCTGCCACAAGTCGCGGGCAAAAGCTAGTTATCGATAAAACTTAAATAGCTTTTCTAGTTACTTTCTACTTACAGTATTTTTGGTTTTTCACAGATATACTAAAATAGCATGTTTATTTTACGTTTTAATATAACTCCTTTTAGTAGTAATACCTACCTACGTTCTTGTTTCTATCTTGTCTACAATTTAATCTTGTTTTGACTGGTCCTTAGGTACGCTAATTAGAGACGACATTTCAGAACGTAAAAACAGTGTCTTTTTTGTCAGACTTTCTTTTCGATATTTTCATTTAATTAATATTTCAGACTTCATAAATTACTAGACTTCATAAAACTAATTTAGCTAGAATTACGACTTTGGTATCAGAAATTCCTTTCATCATAATGTAAAAATGCTGATATCTTCGGATTGGCTTCTCCAATCTTCACCGTACCTACATACCTAACTAAAGAACCTTTCCCCAAAATCAGCTCTCTATTAAAAAAAAACCGCGTCTAAATCAATCCATCAGGGAGTTTTGATGCCACAGACAGACGCATAGATACACACGTTAAACTTATGTACAGACGCCAGCACAGGAAGACATACCAAACTGTCAAATTTTCCCAACTGAATAGACTGAGACTGAGTAGACTGTAATTTAAATTGGAAGTCGCATGTGGAACAGGTCTGCTTAAAATTAAAGAAATATTCCTATATGTTATACATGCTCACAAAAATTGTAAATTTATCCACTACGATGACAGCCTACCATGCATACGTGGTATCCACACTGAGATACGGTGTTATTTTCTGGGGCAACTCGACGGAATGGGAGTCTGTTTTTAAAGCCCAAAAAAAGTGTATACGGGCAATGTGTAGGCTTAAGACCACAGATAGATGTAAACCATATTTTGAAAAACTTAAAATCCTGACTTTTCCTAGCCTCTTCATTTATGAGATGTCAGTATTTGTCAAAAGTAATTTGCATATGTATGAAAAATTCCGAAGTGCTAGATATAAAAATAAAGTTCAGACAGTACCCACAACACCTATTTTATGGGCTCCAGTGTATATTGCATGACATCCAAGATTTATAATAAATTGCCCTGTTGTATTACAGACATTGACAACTTGCATATATTTAAGTCGAAGCTAAAGGAATTTCTAACTGATAAAGTGTATTACAGTGTGAAGGAATATCTAGAAGGGAATCCGTACGGCCAATAATGTTGATAACATTTTGAAACTACAACAACACACAATACAATTAGTAATTATTAGTACAATTAATATTTAATAACATTTATTCATTTTAATGACATTGAATGACGTTTGACTATTTACATTGACATTTATTTAATTATTGACCTATTCGATTATTAGATACTCCTTGACATAGATAATAAATAAATAATAAAATGGTTCAAATAATTTTCCAATTTAAAAATGTGATTGATTACTTCAGCATGATACATTATGATTGTAATTTATGTGTAACATTTTGCATGCCCATGTGACGGCAGAGCATGGAGAACATTATCAAAACATGTATTTAACATCTGTACCCCTTACCCAAGTTGGCAAATAAAGAAATGATTTGATTTGATTTGATTTGAATATGAACCTTATTCTTTTGCAATAAAGATGAAAATCTGTCAAAACCAAATTGACAGAGTGTTGGAGCTTTTTTTTTTTTTTACTATTAAATAGGTTTGCGTTTGACTGCAATTCTCCTGCCCCCTTATTCACAACCATTCGATACGTTTCCGTGTCGGTAAGGAACCGTATTCGACAATGTCATTTCCGACTTCAGTCTTCGTATGTTCGTTGAACTGTCAAAATTATTCGGTTTCGGATTTGTGAATTGCGTTTGAAGGACATCTTCGATATCTTTTGACTTTCGATTCGGTACGGAATCGAATCGAATGATTATGAATAAGGGGCCTGATCGTAAGTGATAATGCGGCCTAAGTTGGAACACGCTTGCCTAAGAAGAACCGGTTCACTCGTGCCTTGAAGATACCCAGATTATACTTATCAGGGAACAGAGAGGCGGGCTTGATGTGCTCGCCTCTGTACCTATTCGTCTTCAACGAATTCACCCGCGTAGTTTTATAAAGTCCTAAAATAGAAGGGGCGGGGGGACAGTAGAGGCAGGGACAGGGGGCAAGGGGAGACTCAGTGCAGCGAAGTGATGTTAACATAGTTTTATTTACTAACACATTGTTGTTTCGTTTTTTTAACCCCCGACGGAAAAGAGGGGGGTAGCTCTTAAACGGGTGGACCAATTTGAAGGCGGTTTTTTTTATTTGAAAGCAGGTTTTCTACCAATGGTTGTTAGATATGTTTTATCAAAATCGGTTCAGCCGTTACAAGGTTATCAGCTCTTTTGTTATCTGCGCTGCGGTCGCGTCTATTCGTCTGTCTGTGGCACCGTAGCTCTTAAACGGGTCGACCGATTTGAAAACGGTTTTTCTTATTTGAAAGCAGGTTTTCTACCGATGGTTCTTAGATATATTTTATCAAAATCGGTTCAGCCGTTTTAAAGTTATCAGCTCTTATGTTAGCTGCTGAAGGGATCTTAGACGCATAACGGATTTTTACTTTACTTTCAAACAAATGTTAAATTAAAACACTCATGTATGCCATATGCCGCGGCGGGGTACCGCTAAGTATAAAGCAATAACTAAATAGCTAAAATAGCGACATGTATACTCTTAACGCTCCCCACGGAACAGATAAATAGAGTACTCTATTTATCAGTTCCATGGCGCTCAAAGACTTAACAATTGAACACCCAATGAAAAATCTGATCGTATCGAAGCAAGTTGGTCGGAAATGCTAGTTAATTAATAGATAGTCAATCAAATGAAGGGTCTGACTTACTTAAGCGGTACTCCGCCGCGACATTATAGCGCCATTTCAACGAACAAACATTATCGTGCCATCCATCAATTTCTATAATTAAAAAAATAATATATAGATGTCACTCAATCGAATTTAAAGGCTCAACAATAGGCATTATTTTTGACTTTTTAAATATTCACTTCTTTTGCGTTGGGGGTTTTTTAAATTTTTAATTTAATTTTTTATTATTATATTATATCGCGTTACCATGTTTTATTATTAAATAAGCCATGAAATAATTTTGACCGGATTTTACATCACAATACTCCTATGTGCATCGGTAAGTCATTTTGTGATTAATATTATGCGTAACGAATTTAAAAAATAATTATTTTTAATGTAATACCAAATTTTGTAAGTATGTATACTTAGGCTAAGGAATTCATCTATTGGTATTTGTTACCTGAAAATAAATGGTTTTATTATTAATATTACAGTGGGACAGTACAGGCTAAATATAATAATAATAAAAACCAAAATTGAACGCAGCTTGTATTATCTAGCTGTCAGCAGTGACGTTTATATGTCATAACAAGTAAGTCTTACATGGCGGTATTTGTCATCAGAGGAGCTCGTGGCTAATTAAATGCGTACAGATCGATCAGTCAAAGATTAAGCTACGCTTGCCGCGGTCGGTCTTTGGATGGGTGACCTTCCATTTCCGACCGAGTTCCCTCCGTGCTTCGGAAAGTACGTAAAATCTTTGGTCCCGGCTGTCGTCCGTAGATCTTTGGCAGTCATTATGGGTAGTCAGAAGCCAGAAAGTCTGACAACCAGTCTTACCAAGGGGTATCGTGTTACCCAGTAACTGGATTGTGGAGATCCGTTAGGCAGTCACTCCATGTAAAACATGACTGGTATTCAGCAGCATTTGGTTAGACTGGAAATCGACCCCAACATAGTTTTGAAAAGGGTGTCCCCTTGTTTCGCAGACAGAAATTTCATAGAATTTCGTTTCCCAGAAAATGTTTAAATAATATTTGGTTCTCGTATTTTTATTTCGACTATTATTGTTTCAAAGACTATTTACTTCAATGAAAAATATTTCACAGAAACACATTTCAATGAATTTTTAATCACATTTTTTTGTTTAACAAAGTTATCAAAAAGTAGAATTCTTTTTTAACGAATATTGTTTGTTTGTTGTATTTTTCCATGGAATTTATTTCAACGAAAATGTATAGATATACCTACCTAAATAGACAAAAACAAAAATGTTGTCTTAAAAAGTCAATATTATGTTGTGCCAAAGTTAATGACAGAAACGAATCGCTGCGAAACCGACTCCACGTAGTCTTGTCTGCCCTACCCCTAGAGTGTAATTTAAATCTGCGTAGGCGTGGAGGGGCGAGGCGGCTCGCGATCTGAGGAGCAGGTGGTTTTAACGCCCGCCGCCGCGGCTGAGCCGAAGCTGCGGTGGTGAGCGTGAATACCATCTGCGACGATAAGCTCGCGTGGGACCGCCGGAGCCCCGCAACGCCGGAGCCGTGACAGAAACTAAGCCTGCTGCTGCATGTTGCATACTCGCTTGCATGATGCATGCTTGCTTGCACGCTGCATGCTTGCTTGTTGCTTGCGCAGTAAGTTTGGTTAGAACTGAGACTCCCATTCTTGGGAATAAGTTTTATATTAAATAAAAAATATAAGGATAAAGAATATTTGATTTGTTATTCTATGATATGATTATTCTAGCAATAAACTTTATGTGAAACAAAAATAAATGATGATAATGATGACGACACGGTTGGCGCAGTGGCTGAGCGATCGACTGCTGCGCAGCGTGTTGCGGGTTCGATTCCCGCCCAGGGTAAACATTTGTGTGATGAGCACTTGTGTTTGCCTTGTGTCTGGGTGTTGTTTATCTATATATGTATGTATTTACAAAAAAAAAAGTATTTGTGTATGTATATCAGCTGTCTGACACCCATAGTACAGGGTCTCCCTAGTTTGGGGTCAGATGGCCGTGTGTGATAATGTCCCCACATATTATTATTATTATTATTATTTATATTATTATTAAATGATTTAAAAATCTTGAAAGTAAGTATTCTGCGTATTGATTATTCTATGAAACGAAATTATTTGAAAAAAAATATGTGAAACGAAATTCTATAAAACTGTTAGCTATGAAACAACGTACAACCTTTGAAAAGGCTATGATGGTGGTATTCCTCATCTACGAAGACGAACTCTGCCGCGTAAATAGGTGCTTTCTTCGCCGGGTCAAAAATTAAAAATAATGGCAAACCAGTATGTCTCATCATCATCATCATCTTTTTAGCTGAAAGACGTCTACTGCTGGACATAGGCCTCCTACAAAGGCGGGGGGGAGGTTTGCCATAATCCCCACGCTTGCCAAGCGGGTTGGTGATCGCAGTATAGTGGTTACAAGTCACAGAGAACGCTGCTGCCCATTCTCTGGTAAGTCCCTCAGTGGCCTCTTACAACACCCACGGGAAGATATGGGATGGTGCTATTCTTTACGTCCGACACCATACGGAGGTAAATAATGTCTATTCTGATACAATCTCCTTCGGTGAACATCTAGGTGAAGTGAGCTGTCATCCGTCCCGATACTAGCAGGATTGGAGAGGAGAATTGTCAAAGCATACGGAGATTAACAGCTCATTTCACCTGGATGTTCACTGAGGAAGATCGTAACATAATAGAAAAAGAAAAAATGTTTATTTGACACAGACCATGAGCACAGTCCGTGTGGTGTCGGACGTAAAGAATAGCACCATCCTATATCTTCCCGTGGGTGTCGCAAAAGGCGACTAAGGGACTTACCAGAGAATGGGCAGCAGCGTTCTCTGTGCCTTTGTAACAACCATACTGCGATCGCCAACCCGCCTGCCAAGCGTGGCGATTATGGCATAACCCCCCTTGGGTAGGCCTGTGTCCATCAGTGGACGTCTTTTGCCTGAAATGATGATGATGATGAGCACACAAAAATAATAATAAAAAGGTTTTACAATATAAAACAATTAAATAAAAAGCATTATTTGTGTGCCTCACGGCTGCGCCAAACAGGCCCAGTTCAGCTTAAATGCCAGACCACTTGTGCCTGACGCTGGTTTTCAACTGGACCTTTGTGTGTGACGTAGTACGGATGTTCTCCTCCCTCCTCGAGTCGTAAGCTCACTGCTGAGCGTCGTGATGCTCCCGTCCACCAGACTCTCCACGACAGAGCTGCTTCCACTTCCCTCGATCCATGGCGTGGTTTAGAGCATCTGTGATCGTTGTTTTTATTTGGTCGGACCATCTAGTTGGACTGCGTCCCCTAGGTCGTTTCTAGTACGGATGTAAACCAGCTTTATTATGATATATAGGTGGATACATAAAGAGGGACTGAGTATGAGTAATAAGGTTTATTTCGTTACCTACGTGTAGGTACATGAAACTAACAGTTAAGACATACATTTAGAATCAGAATCATTTTTAACCGACTTCAATAAGGAGGAGGTTATCAATTCGAATGTTTATATATATATTTTTTGTTTTTTATGTATGTTCGGGCATAACTCTGTCATATAAACGGATTTGCAAAATTATTTTTTTTTATTCGAAAGAGGTTTATTCTGAAATGGTCCCATATAAATTTTATCAAAATTGATACAGCCCTTTTTGAGAAAATCAACAAATTCCCAAATAACTTACTTAGACAACGTTTTAGTTTCTTCAATCTTGGAGGAGTAACAATCTCTTTTAAGTGTGTCGCCGTTTCTTAATAGATTTGGATCCTTAAAATACTATACAAAATAACAAACAGAAAGCCACCGCCACCGACTTCCGAAAGTAAAGTAATGTGTGTTCTGTGCTAAAGTTATTTATCAATTTTTAGTTTTTGAAGACGGTTTTCTTTTTATTTGCTCTAAATGTAGGTACAGTATGGGATAGTAAAATAAATAAACGAGATCAGCTACATTTTACCTTACGGCATGCAAATAATTACATTAATTAAACAATAATTAATAAAAAATTACAACAATATGAATAGAATTAATAAAGTAATAATAGTGAGTCTTGTGAGTCTGTCTGTGTGTGTGATCTTGTGATCTTAATTAGTGAGTCATAAATAAATAAAAAATGTAAATAATTATACTGCGAGTCAGATGCCGATGAAATAATTCGTGCACAGGACCCATAGTGATAATATCACTGCTGATTAAAATAAAATTACATAGTAGAGGACAGTAGATAATAATATTATGAATTTGTTCTCTTGCCCCGACAAAACGGTTGCTCAGTAATTTGCACTTCATTATACACTGTTCGAGAGTTTGACAGGGAAGCCATTGTTGACCTAATTAAAATAGTTTGGTCGATAGCCGGAAGCATAAAGTTATATGATACTTTCTGATTGTACGGTCACTTAACTAGCGTTTTGATTACTACAATAATAGTTTTACAGACCCAATTTTGGTCACGGGAGGCAAACTCAATGAAGGCTAGCCAAGTACGTAGGAAATATAGTGCACAAACGCAGGTGTACTCTTTTTCCCTCACTGTCATTGTCTGATAGGATGACTAATAGACACGCGACCACATTAATATATCACACGTGGGATTAGCTCAATTCTATTTCAAAACATGTAGAATGAGAGTAATTCTACATTTTTTTTAAATCATCTACGATCTCGTTCACTCCTTGACTAAATCATATATTTATCTCTGCTCTACTTTTATGCTTCACATCTGTGATTCATCATAGACGTGAAGAGGAACGTTTTGACCGAGTAGTGACATTTCACTATTCGGTGAAATAAAATTCACTATCCGGATAGTGAAATGTCACTATTCGGTCATAACTTTCTATTCCTACATTAATAACTTTTGTTATAGTATATTAATCGGTACCTATACACATCGTAAAAAAGAATTGCCTTTCGCAAGTCCTAATGAGAGCTTATGCCATAGTCCACTGCTGGGCATTGGTCTCCCCCAGGAAGGGGGGGGGGGGGGTTCATAATCATAGCCGACCGCCGACTGACTGCTGATTGTGACGGTTGACTATCAGCGAGCGTTACGTTTGGTGTGAACAGTGCCTTATGGTACTAAAAGGATGCTGCTGCCTATCTTCCGGACAATATTCCGACACCCACGGGTAAGAATGGGGTGCTTATGCCATTAACTAAGCACAAATCCGCAACACTTAATCCACGCTGCTGCTGAAAGTTTCCCAATATCTCCTCTACCTTGTATTAAACTCAGGACCCCAACAGCAAACCGAACGATACAGCTACAGATTGCAACATTATTATTTGCTTACCATTTACGCCAATACTGCATACGTATGAACCTCTCGTCTCCTCTATTAGGCTGGCCATGTTTGTGTTTACATTCCATCGCCACACATCGATCATTCTCGTCTGACACGTCTGACTTCCGCCATATTGCATTTTGAAAAACAGCACTTCGTGACGTTTTTGACGTGCGCACGGATTTGATTGGGACAATATTTCAAACGGATAGCTTAGTTTAGATTTGGCCCTGTGTTTTAGTAAGTGTTTTGTTTTTGTTTGTTTATCAGCCTCAACTGCCTCTGCTGCCGTTTCTGCTTCTTGCTTGCCATTTAAATCTTTTCTAGATATTAGCGATTTTTTATTTTATTTATTTTCGACACGGCACGGCACGACACGACAGGGTTGCCGCAGTGGCTGAGCGATCGACTGCTGCGCAGCGTGATGCGGGTTCGATTCTCGCCCAGGGTAAACATTTGTGTGATGAGCACTTGTGTTTGCCTTGTGTCTGGGTGTTGTTTATCTATATAAATGTATGTATTAAAAAAAAATGTATTTGTGTATGTATATCAGCTGTCTGACACCCATAATACAGGGTCTCCCTAGTTTGGGGTCAGATGGCCGTGTGTGAAAATGTCCCCCACATATTATTATTATTACTGGGGACAAAAGAAAGTTAAATACTAAAACAATGATGAAATAATAAATAAGATATCATCAACAACATACAACCCACACCATTGTCTATTGTTGTTGGTTGTTGTTCAGAAACATGCTAGTCCTGTAGGTCGATAGATCGATCTGCAAAATTAAAACAACAACTCGCATCTCACATCGTTATTTACTCTCACTTCGCATAAGGTTCAAAATGACCTTGATATATTTGACACTTTGAATCGGGTTTGAGTGCGAAGTAAGCGTCAAAGTGACGGGGAAATTAGGTACCCAGAATGCCACTTCTTACGTCATCTCATACTTTATCTGTCAAAATCTCCCTGTCAATTTAGTTCAACTCGCTGACACGCTCGCAAGGGTGGCACTAGTGTAAATTCGAATTATCAACCGAGTTTTTAGAAAGTCAATCAAGCAACTCACAGCGGATTCAGATTCGAAGTTTAAAATGAGATCTTACAGAATCACACCCCTGCTCCATAGTATAATTTAGAGTCTTGACAAAATCAACTGGTTGCTAATTTAACCTTCTCAATTGATTATTTTTTTTGTACTTATAAAATGCACTGGATCACACGCTATTTCATTATTTATTGAAGTTTGAGGATTGGTCTTCTGTAGTTTAAATATTAGTAAATATGTGAACACTTTGTACCTATGCTGTCTTTTCTTAACTTGTCACACTTTGTGCATACTCAAATATTGTCGTTTTTAGGCAAGGAACATTGTATTTACGTATGGTTATAATTATTATGATTCCTGTATTTTAAAAATATTTTAAAAGAGTACTGTGAGACTTTCCTGTGGTGCCTTTAAGTGAATTTAGAGCCTCCAGCCAGGTCTTTTAACTCCGATTTACTAATAAAGGCTTATTATGTAACTTAATAGGCTGATATTATGATGATGATGATTGATATGACTTAACTTAGTGTTAGCAACTGACACTGAGTTAAGTTATGAAGCATATAGATAGGTACGTTTACAAAAACTGAACAGTACTTACACACGTGTACTTTTTAGTAGGTAGGATAATTTAAAAGGGTGAATAAACTCAGTCAAACATTTTTGTTCGCCGACCTTTACACACAAATAATTAATTATTTTTAAAAACAATGCTTTTAATCGAGTTCGTAAACAGAGTGTATAATTACTAAGGTAATTATATGAAATTAGACTCCCTAAAACATTTGAATTAGGTATGTACTATGTGTTCAAGAGCGGTTTGAAAAAATAAAAAACATAATACATAAAATATTGTATATATCATAAAGACACAAAGTGGTATGCTACATTTACCGTATGCCTATATCAATGGAGCTATACTAATGGGTCTCCTAAATCAATTAACCCACTTTGTACGATGTGGTGGTCACGAACTAAACGACTAGGCAAAATGCATTATACCTTTATGTCGTCCTAATTAATACTATGTCTAGAACATACATACATAGTTCCAAAGTGAAATTGCTAAACTGATTTTATTTTATTAATACCAATGATTTCGTTAATTAAAACTTAAAGAGTTTTATCATAATTCCAACAACAACAATTAATTTATCTACATACATCGGCCAGGCATGGCGATTACGGCTGAACCCCCCTGGGGAGACCTCTGTGCAGCAGTGGGCGTCTAAAAATTGACATAATGATGATGGTCATAATTACACAAACAACGGCTGCCTTTTAGATACTCCCGACACATAAGCCAACACGATTAATAATGGAATTATATGGAACACCGGATTTGATACCAAACATACAAAAAAAAACATACAGTCTCGGATCTATGATACAGTCGAATTGGGAACCGCCTTCTTTTCTGAAGTCGGTTGAAAAAGAGTTATGGTGTTACATAGAAGATACAATCATGATACAACGATTTCAAATCAATTGAGAAAATAATTGGATGCAGATTCAATGATAGATCCTTGAAGACACTTTACTGGTTGTAATTTTAATCAAGACTTTTTATTTTCAAGCCGTTTGGGGTTGGAACCCTCGGGTCGTGGAGTCCGAGTGCTCATGTCCTTTTTAAGGAAATGTCCAAACGGTTGACTGATACTTCCCGTGGCCCAAGGGCTGGTCTTTGCTGGACCTTGGTCGGAGGTCAATCATTGCCATACAGAGTGGCAATGCTGCCAGTCTATTAGGCAAATTTCGAGATGACGGCGTTTAGGAGAATTTTTTTGTTGCTTTTGTTTAATAGTTATAGATTTTCATTTTTATTTTGTGTGTAAATGTGTATATACCTTTCATGTGGTAAATAAAGGACAATGCCAGAAACTCTATAGAACTTTGCCCCACTCAATAAAAGTCATGTGCAATATGTAGCATCTTACTGTTTATTTATTGATGATAACTAAACATTAGTCTTAGTGACTGTAGAACTTGCGGTTTACGTTTAAATCTAAAAACAATAATGACATTGATTATAGGATAAATTATATTTTAGGTAAAATGAGTTTGTATTTTGTGGGTAGGTATTTCGTAATCCGCAAGTTCTAAAGGAAAACAATTTACTATAGAAAGGTTCTATATTCATTACAATTATTTTCATTCATTTACTTTTCTGTACATGGGTGGGGCAGGATCTGGCATTGTCATTTAGACTCTTCAGATAAAAAGTCGTGTTAACCTAGAGTCAGCTGCGACGTATAACAAAAACGTTTCGAAAAATAATTTAATCAAAAGTTTAAAACTTTCCCTACACATTTGTTTGGCTTCAACGAGCACTTTCTGTTGGTCAGTTTACAGTAGGTACATATATTATAGGGATTATTTTTGTTTCTCAGTTGCTTTGGTAATCTATACATCTATACAAATAAATAAAATTAACAGCTAACCAAATAACAGCTTTATACTAAATGCATATGAAAGTAAGTATGGTACCTACCCCAAAAAAAAAAAAATTTTTGTCTGTCTGTCTGTCTGTTTTTCTGTCTGTTTGTTCCGGCTAATCTCTGAAACGGCTGAACCGATTTTGATGGGACTTTCACTGGCAGATAGCTTATGTTATAAGGAGTACTTTTATTTTAGAAAAAAACAGGGTTCCGTACAAAAAAATTAAAACCCCGCAAATCCATGCAAAAATAATCAAACTCCTGCTGACAACCGACAATTACGCGGACGAAGTCGCAGGCATCAGCTAGTGAAATAATAAAATGGTAAAAGCCTCAATGTATTTAGATGAAACTGGGCTGTACGGATAATCCGGGATATGTGGTAATCTAGAAATGGGACAAAATATACTAAAATATCAACTTTAAAACTTGGATGTTTTCATATTATAATTACATGGTGTATAGGTACATGATTCCCATAATCCCTTAAGACCAGGGTCTTTAACCAGTGCGTCCTACCTGTAATGACTTACGGAGCTGAAACGTGGACACTCGCCGTGGGCCTGGTCCACCAATTCAAGGTTGCTCAGCGTGCTATGGTTGAGCTCGGGGTTTTTCTGGTGGATAGAATTCATAATGAAATCATTCGCCAGAGAGATCGTCATTGCGCATCGAGTTAGCACGCTGCGCTGTAGTGCAAGTGGGCCGACCATGTCTTCAGACGGTAGATGGAGCATACACGATTTAGAGTGGATGGCCGACGATTTGAAGAAGGGGTTAGCGGCAGATGGTTGGCTGGTGGTTGGTAGTGTTAATGGTGGAGCTCGTGGCTAAGTTAAAGCCGTACAGATCCATTGGTCAAAGGTTAAGCTACGCTAACCGCGGTCAGTCTGTGGATAGGTGACCATTCCTTTCATATCGAGTTCCCTCCGTGCCTCGGAAAGCACGTAAAGCCATTGGTCCCGGCTGTCATTTGTAGATCTTTAGGAGTCGTTATGGGTGTAGTCTGTAGCCAGAAAGTCTGTCTACCAAGGGGTATCGTGTTACCCAGTCACTGGGTTGTGTAGGTCCGATAGGAAGTCGCTCCATGTAAGACACTGGTATTCAGCTGCATGCGGTTAAACTGGAAGCCGACCCCAATATATGTACTTGGGAAAAGCTAGGCAGATGATGGTTAGCAGCGGATGGTCGTGGGCTGCCCAAGACCGAGCTGGTCAGCGACCTCTCCTGAAAGCTCTAAGGTTAACATTAAAAAAAAAAACGGACAAGTGCGAGTCGAACTTGCCCACCAAGGGTTCCGTACATATTTGTAGGAACATATCAATACTTCTATACTAATCCATACCTACTATCTATACTTTAATCTACTTAATATTTATAAATGCGTTTTTTGCGTCATAAACGGCCGTATCTTTTTTTTCACGTTAACATAGAGGGTTGATTTTTTTACAGCATCAAGGGACCGTAGACTAAAGTATATGGTTTTAATTTCAACTCGATACCTCCACGCGTTCCCGAGATAAAGGGTCTTGACAGACAGACAGACAGACGGACAACAAAGTGATCCTATAAGGGTTCCGTTTTTTCCTTTTGAGGTAACCCTAAAAACAATTTTTTGAAACATTATACTATTGTATTAAACAGGCGATATTTAAAAAGAACCGGTTAAATAATTATTTCAACATCTTATATCAATTAGAAGCCTAGGTGTCCTTACCATTTTTCCATCACTGATGTTAGTGATGCCTAGGATAAACTTAGAAAGTACATAGGTATGTAATGAAACAGTCATATTGGCACTTGCCCGCTATCGAACCTACAACCCAATTCATGAGAGACGGGCTCTTTAACTCCTGGGTCGTCATGATACTACAAGTTGTGCCCTTGAAATAAAAATCCAAATAACATTGAACTTCGCCGGCTCGGAGTGTTCGGACCCAAAGTGATCGTTCCACAAATCTTTCATTTTCCACAACTGTCCAATCGAAAAGATTTACGCATCACAAAAAATCGTTTACAAGAAAAAACAATTTAAATATGTAAATGTAGCTTTGTTTAGTGAAAAGTTTAGCCTTTTACAATGAGAAAAATATGCTAATGCAACGTCTAAGGTCAATTTCTATATAAATGTACTTGCTTCTGGTCGCGACTTCGCCCGCGTGGAAGATCCAGGATATCTTAAGTATAGCATGGTAATAGTGTACCTTTCAGTCAATGAAATAAGTTTTGTAATTGGACCAATACTTTCACAGAATACGTCCTATAAATAAATAAAAGTCGGTCAAGTGTGCGGGTTCCGTATAAAACTACAAAACTTTACTAGTGCTCATAACATGATTCTAGGTCAACACCCTGTCTATACAAATCTGACGCCACCGTCTGCTCGACGTTCACACGTCTGTGGATTCATCAGAATATCAGCGTCAGGTATATTTGCCTGACACATGCTGAGCTGGACTCCCATTTGGTGCAACCTTGAGACGCACACCGCTCTTTGTCTAATCCTTATTTGATTTGTTTGTATTGTGATATGTCTTTTGTGTACACCAAATAAATGTTTTATCTAACTATATATATATATATATAAATATATCTAACGGCAAGTACTCTATTGGTTTTGACTCCATTGCGTGTGTCAAAATAAGCGGCATAAACCGGGCATAAACGGCCGTATCTTTTGATTGAGTTGACTTAAGAAGTCCGTGTCTTGACAGACGGACTCATATATCTAAGGTTCCGTTTTTACTTTAAAGGTACGCAACCCTAAAAACGAACCAACTTTCCCACTTTATAACATTAATAAAGAAAATTTTGTGTTAAAAGTTAACTTTACTTCTTCAATGCATTAGAATTAGAAGGAAATTTAGTTTTAGTTCAACATAAATTCCAAGTTGATGCGGGTTTAGTTATAAATAGATTTAGCGCGTGTGAGTTCATTTGGGTCACATAATGGTGGCCAATAATAAAGAGAAAGTACTTTCTTGATTTTAGGTTATAATGCCTACGTGGCTGCGTCTGTGTGATTATTTTACACCCACTGGTTTGGTTTGATACTGTGCTGATTTTGATTTCTTTTCTAAACTTACTGAGAGTACAGGAACAGTTCAATAAAGGGCAAAGTTTAAAAAATCTAAATTATAATTATATCACTCATTGAGCTGGGTGAAAAATTCTATCTTTATTTCATACCCGCACGCAAATGTAAGTACTCTATTTGAAGCTTTACACCTCAATTTAGCAGTGTAGCACCTACGAGGTAGAGCTAGCAATTAACGAGGCTGGTATCAGATGGAAATTTCCATTTGGTTCTGTTTATGCAATGTTTGATGCCCAATACTGTTTTGCGGTACAATTAATTTTACAGCCAATGTACTCTGCCATATTTCATAATACAGTTCCTAATTAAGCCAACTTTGCAATATGCTGCGCATCAGAACTAGTAATTTGTGAACTATTTTGGCTCATAATGTTTGCTGCGGAAATACGTGCTTTCGAGGGCTAAGTAGTTTTTGTTTTAAAACTTTGCAATATCGAGTACCAAAAAAGTCTGGTGTGTGCCAATATAATTATGTTCTTTTTAAATAGTTGTGACTGCCATCTAGATTCAATTGTCTTTTGTTTCGGTGTTAACTTTGCTTTTACTTTAAAAGCTTACTTTATAAGCTAGAAAACTAAAATAATAGGGCATCAAAAAAATCCTCACCATCGCCGCCATCAGGGAAAGTACCCAAGAGACTGGCGGCATTGCCACGTTTGATGGCAATGCCTAATCTCTGGCCAAGGTAAAAGCCAGCTCTTGGATCACGGGAACTGTCAACCCACCTTTTGGACAAGTCTTTAAAAGGCAGATAAGCACTCGGACCCCACGATCCGAGAGTTTCAACCTCAAACGGCTCGAAAATAAAGTTATCATCAAAGGTATCAAAACTATACCTTCGCCGTTAGAGGTTTTCTGCAGCCGCGGCAGCAGCACCAGCACAGCACGCTGAACTAGGAAGATGGGATGGCGCAAGAGTATCGACGCACGTAGCGTCCCACACTAAAGGCCTACCCAACTTCCAAGGAAATAGAGACATTCCGTCCGGTCTCTTGCCATCGTCGCGTGACAAGCCGTTGGGTTCTAAAACAGCCGGAACGCCGACGGTAACGAGAGGTCGACGAATAATGTCATTAATATTCGCGTGCCGGGCTATGCGTCCCGCACTCCGGCTGCATGACAGGCCATGGTGTCCGAGGTTGTTAACAGATTCCCCACAGCGACAGCGATGAAGAGAACAGGAGGAAGCTCTTAAGGGCGCGTATTCGATTTAGCGCAACTCAAAATCTAAACGATTGCTAGAACGGCGTAGCAGCATTGACACACACTAGTACAACACAATGGTCAGTTTGTGTGCATCAGAAAAAGAAATACGCACGAAATAAGCACGAATCATTGAAATTGATCGGCAAACGAAAGCGCGCGATGTTTTACAGTGCTTTTTAAAATAATTGTCTAAAATAAATGAGCTCGTATAACGGACTGAAAAATATTCTGTATATTAAGCATAACATTTACTTTCATAAAATAAACATATCAGTTATGTTTTCATTCAAATACTGGTGAAATAAAATTGTCAAAGTGAACCGATTTTCTACTTTTTCAACATGGTTTTTTAATACATAATAGTAATATTTTCGTAATTTTGGCTCGTCTTTATGACTATATATACTGATGGAAAAACGCATAAAACAAAATATTTTGGCATATTGAAATGGTTGTATTAGTCCTGAAAGTTAACTCTGACGTCTATTTTCGTAAAACGATATGAAAGAATTGTCTTCGCTTTAAAAAACCATAATTAAAAATTATACTTTTACTCTGTAGCTGTCTAAATCAAGACGTAATCTTAGGTAACGTCTGCATTTTATCTGTTTTGATTGATGTTGCTACATTAATCATGATTGATCTATTCAGCTTCAGTTGCCAAAAACCTTAATACCACCAATTATCATGAAACCAATCCCTCAAAAAATCCAGCAATTATCATAACACCGACAAAGGAACTCCAACTCACACCCAGAATTCGGCAAAAAAGTAAATTAAAAACTGCCAAACTCGGGCCCACGTCTTCCCTAGTTAATAAGGATGCTAATCACGTTTTTGTTCAAAATCCGGGCGATATTAAACTCTTGGACTAGTTAAATATCTAAACGCAGTCCGATATTATTTCCTGCTCGGATTGTAGACAAAGCTTGGCCCTAATGAGTTTACTACGTATACAAATCCTATTTGGATGCGAGAGGAGGAGGGGGGAGGTCCAAATGGAAATTGTAAACGTTTGCAATGAAATTCTGATGAGACGCGTTCGTAGTTGCTTCGTGTCTGTTTCGTTTTTTTCTCCGTTCCGTTCTAATTATGTTAATTGTTTGAGGCAAATACTCGTACTTTCTGATTATTTTGGTCCTTGTTTTATTTTAGTGAGCCGGGGTAAAGAGGAAACGTTTAGAAGAATGAATTGTCTTAAGCTCTCTGTTAATGTATGGCCTTGGTTTTAATGAGATGCGGCTGTGTGTGATCAGTGATTTAGTTGGAGCGGTGAGTCCCTCACCACTTATAATAGGGCCCGTGCCGTTCGAATTCCTGCACAGGCGAAGATGCGCCCTCACCTAAAATTGAATCACTTGTGACCATACGTGCTCCTCGCCATTTTTGTTAAATATTATAGCAGGCACAGTTTTTTTATAGACTCATATTAGTCAACGTTATTAAATTCTGTGTGTTCGCAACCCCATATTGGGGTCCAAAATTCCGGCTAAAGACCATCCGAATTTTTAATCCGCAAACATCTGAGGCATCCCAACGTTGGGTGCCGTACCACCACACTTCCGCATATCCGGACATCATCTGGCTCCGCGCCGGGTCCCTATTTGTACCCGCATGGACGCGTCGAGCTCGTTACGAGTCTGGCAAAACCATCTGTCGACCGGCACCACACCTGGTGTCTGTAGCGTGGCACACTGCTGTGATCGTCGTCCCCAAGGCTGACCCCGGAGAGTACCTACTGTGCAACTCCCAAGGGAAGTTGAGAGGAACGTAGTAACCATAAATTTATATACCCTCTTACTCTATTCTATGAATACAATTTTATTCCTGTGTTTGATTCACTGCCCAGATGAAAACTATTGGATTTTTTCATAAGGAGTTTGCCAGTTGTCGCACGAAGTTTGAATTTGACTCCGATTGATATCAATAGACTCTTTTCCTATTACAAGTTATGGACATGACCGGTTGAAGGTGGCTTATAGTCTGTCCTACACTCCTGCCTGTCCCTTCGTGGAACACAAGCCTAATGTTATGTTGGCAAACAAATCACGTGGCGGTGATTAGCCTCCAAAGAAATCTCCATTCTAAATCAGTTTTAGCACTAAAGAAACCTTGCTTTAGGAGTTAGAAGCTCTAATTGTTAGCCCGGATTAATGCTGAGTTTATTCAATGTTTGTTGTTATTGACATTTTGCGTGTTTTCAGCGTAAAATGGTGGCTCATTAGGCTTTTAACATACATTTACCGTTACCTGCTATTTGGTGTTCACGTTTAATTGTTTCAAATTACGTTCAGAAACAATCTATTAGCGTTATGTGCTGAATACTGAATAACATTGTTTTTTAGGTTTATATTGTACTGTAAAGCTTAAGGGCGTGATATAAGTCTTATGGTACCAGGTCATGAATTATATTATGGTTGTATAGGATGGTGTGTGAGGAGTAGGAGGGAAACCCAATAAAAATACTTGTATTTGATCGAGAGCGTCAGCCCTCTAAGAGTGCTAAAGTCGCTTCTAATTTTTTTTTAAAGGGCATAAATATAATGACCGCCAAAAAATACTTTATGATCTTAAGCTCCCTTACCAAAAAAATATACTAAATACCAAATGTAGTAAATGATCACCAAATCTTAGTGTGCAAATTTTTGCTTACCAAAATGGATAACCAAAATCTTTTTGACCCTTAAGTCCCCCCTGGGGCGGATCCGACATGGTTAGGTTAGGTTAGAACTGTGACTCCAGCCAGAATCAAATCGCTTTTTATAGTCAAACTCATACATTTGGGTTAACAATGATTTGCTTGGAGTCTTTTGCTTTAATAGCATAGCAAGATATAAAAACTATGGTTATAATTTCGCACTAAAATGCGGTTTTAATTTTGTTGATCATTTACTATTTTTGACTGTTATATTTTACTATAACTGGTGATAAGTTAAACATAAGTTAAAATACTTCTAGAATAAGTTCAGTGTTTAGAAAAAAGATTTAGTCAAATACTTTCCACCAGGTTGAATTATGTATCCTAACAGTATGCAACCTTTACAGTAGCTACGTTGTAATAGATGCTGCATGTAGGTCTACCACGGTCTGACAACCAGTCTTACCAAGGGGTATTGTGTTACCCAGTAACTGGGTTGTGGGGGTCCGATAGGCAGTCGCTCCATGTAAAACACTGGTATTCAGCTGCATCCGGTTAGACTGGAAGCCGACCCCAATGCAGTTGGGAAAAGGCTAGGCAGATGATGATTTAGCTTTGCGCCTTGTTTTTTTAATGTTACAAACTTTTAGTCCTTTTTATTTTTTCACAAATGTATAATGTTTTAGCGTCGCAACATTGCTTTAATAATAATCTCTAATATATGAAAATCTCGTATCGAAGTTCTCCGAAACGGTTTAATCGACTTTAATGATTTTTTTTGTGTATAGGTGGTAAGTCTGAGAAGTAGGTCGTAGGCTACTTTTATATTTATATTGGTTTGCCGGGTTAGCTAGTAATATTATGTGGGGACATTTCACACACGGCCACCCTGTATAAAGGGTATCAGACAGCTGATATACATACATAGATACGTATAACGTATATAGATAAACAACAACCCCACATTGTCCTTGCCACGTCCTTGAGTTTCAGTTTAATAATCATTTGTCGTCTGATGTGTATCTCGTTGTCGCGGTTTACTTAATAATGAACGACGTATGATTGCTGCAGCTCTCGCTCTAACAGATTACATTCTGGCGCACTCCAATCAATCCGCGCCTGCCGTTAGTTAGTCTTGTGGTACACTGTCAGCTATATAGAACGATACTGTTGTAGAACGGATTAATTTCATTTTCTGACTGACTGTCCGAAAATTGGAGACGTTGTACGCTGCATGTCACGGATTCGATTCCTGCACGTGACAAATATTTATATGGCCTACAGCACGCGCAGCATGACCACGCTATGTCTACGGAAGAATAGACATACTGACAGGAAGAATAGACAAACTGTACTGACTTGTCTATTCTTGTTGTCAGTATGTTATAGGTAGTATGTCTTTTTTAATTGTTTTTGAATTTATTTTGGAATACAATTGTTTTAATTTATATTGACATACTTATTCTACAGTTTTTGACATTGACATTTTTTTTTTTATTATTTTTATTAATGACTAATAATGTTGACCAATATGGAAGTTTTTATGGCCACGATGATATTTAATTTTATGTTACATTTATTGCTACAACCACTGTTCGACACAAATGTAAATTTGTTGATGAATAAATAAATAGGACTAAAATAGGACTATGTCTATTCTTCCGTAGACAAAGCGGGGTCATTCTACGCGTGCAGGTATTTGTTTTTGGTATGACTGTTCGTGTATGTGAGTTTATATGTTAGTAAATGCACACACGATACAAGAAACATTCCTAGAGAAAAACAAACGTCATAAAAAACAAAAATTCGCCATTTTTAAAAGGCACAAAGACTGCTGAAAACGGCTGAAAAATGACAGCTGTAAATGAATTGCCATGTTTATATTTTGGTTTATATAAAATAGTACCTCAGTATACATAATATATGTATGCCATTACCGGCAAGATATGAGGCATTCAATAATTACCTGCTTTTTATTAGCTTCACCTGTATGTTTGTATGTTTGTTTGTAACCGACTTCTTTGGGCGCGATTTTGACCCACTTTAAACGGCCAGATTTCGTTCAAACTTTGTAGATTTATCGAGGACCGATGACAATACACTAATTTGATAAAATTATTAAAAAAAAAACAAAAAAAAAAAATTGCTTGTAACCGACTTCTTTGGGCGCGATTTTGACCCACTTTAAACGGCCAGATTTCGTTAAAACTTTGTAGATTTATCGAGGACCGATGACAATACACTAATTTGATAAAATTCTTAAAAAAAAACAAAAAAAAAAATTCTTGTAACCGACTTCTTTGGGCGCGATTTTGACCCACTTTAAACAGCCAGATTTCGTTCAAACTTTGTAGATTTATCGAGGACCGATGACAATACACTAATTTGATAAAATTATTTAAAAAAATTGCTTGTAACCGACTTCTTTGGGCGCGATTTTGACCCACTTTAAACGGCCAGATTTCGTTCAAACTTTGTAGATTGTGACCGATGACAAAACACTAATTTGACAAAATTATTAAAACAAAACAAAAAAAAAAAAAAAAACATTAGTCGTTCAAAATTAGTTGCCGAAAAAACAGCTATTATATACTAGGAAGGTACTGCACAAGCGCCCCTGGTAGAATAAATGTACATAATGTTTATAGATATAGATATAACCAAACTAAAAAGTAAAAAATAAATAATAGTTTAAAAAAACTAAAAACACGCTTTTTATAGAAAACCAAACTAAAAAATAGAAAATAAATTTTAATAAATTATTTTATTTAAAAAAAAGCGTGGGGTGTATGGTGTCAATGGTTATAAATATTTTATTGGCAGATATGAGTAGAGTGATTATCATTTTGATAATATCTTAAAAAGCACACCACGCATTTTTTTAAATAAAATAATTTATTTAAATTTATTTTCTATTTTTTAGTTTGGTTTTCTATAAAAAGCGTGTTTTTAGTTTTTTTAAACTATTATTTATTTTTATTTTTAAGAATACCTGACAACCGTATTCCACGAATGTTAAAAAAAAACTTAAAATTGCATTACATTCTATTTTTGTTGCATTTGTATTGTTGTATTCGAGGTGGCGCTGGATAAAAGCTCCTGGAAGGACTTGGGGGAGGCCTTTGCCCAGCAGTGGGACAGCACAGGCTAAATAAATAAATAAATTGCATTGTTGCAACACTCTATTTATCTGTTCCGTGGTTGCAACAACAGCATCCTGGCTGTTATAGTATTAAAGCAGACAGGTTGGATACTGTTTACATGTTCAGCATTGCGTAAATATTATCCACGTTAGGTTTTTCTTTATTAACACTAGATTTTACGATTTTTCTGTACTAACACTCTTTGGGTTTCATATAATCAGAAATTAATATTTTTTTAATGAATAAATTAATTACATATTTTTTAAGTAACAAAAAGTACATAAATATTTGTCACGTTAAATGCGTAATTTAGGCCACCAGATTGTTGATTTACTTCTTCGCTTTCGAGAACATTCACGTATATGAGTACATTAATGATAATTAATTTCCTCTTCGACTATAACTCAAATTAATATTCGCTCAAAAGATTAACTCACGTTCGTGAAAATAATTCAATGTAATTGGAATTTCAATCTTTACTAAATTAAATTCCCATTTTAGAAACCCACCTTGAACCTACCTCTTAAGTTTATTTCAGACAATCTAACGGGTGATGTAACCAACCTTACGTTTGTTTATTTGATTGGAAACGTATTTTACGTGGGTTGACCACGTCTGCAGACGGACAGACGGTAGATAGAGCAGACAAGCCTTAAAGTGGAGACCGCGTTTAGGCAAGCGTAGTGTCGGGCATTCGTGTCGATGATTTAAAGGAAGTGGCTGGCAGCGGATGACTGCGGGCTGCAATATCGGGTTGGTTGGCGATCTCTGGGTGTGGCCTTCGTTCAGCAGTGGACGGCAATAGGCTGATAGGATGATGAAGTTGATGAGTTATAATCAAATGTAATTGGAATTCTAGAAGTAAACACGGAGCTAGAAGAAGAACAATGGTACTTGCTGATTCTTGTCATTGACAGACAAAAAAATGTTCTTACCGCTGGGTAGATGTCTGGCAGTCATTATGGGTACCAGTAAGTCTGGCAACCAGTCTTACCAAGGGGTTTCGTGTTACCCAGTAACTGGGCTATATGGAGGTTCAATAAGCAGTCACTTCATAGAAAATACTGGTATTCAGTTGCATCCAGTTAGACTGGAAACCGACCTCAACATAGTTGAGAAAGACTAGGCAGATGATGATGACTGCTGGGAAACAGGCCAGGTCTCCATTGAAAGCTGTGCCTCCTGTGATAGGATACTCCGTAAATGTTGACTCGTTTACGGAGAATCCTCTCACAGGAGGAGGTGGGCCGTAACATCATCTTACACGCGGGTCCAATGCGGATTCGTGATATCCTTATTTTTTTCATTTAAACATAGTTTTCACAGTTATTGTATTAGAGGTGATGATATTGAGACAATGTATTAGTAAGATTAACTAGATTATTTTTTTAAATCTAATTTGATTTTAGTCAGCGAACTTATATGTGTGACAGAATGTTCGAGCGGTTGAGACACCACGTGTTGCTGCTGATCCGTGGGCGTGTACGTTGCAGGTGTTCAGAAAATAATGCTCGCAAAATAACGCAAGTAGTTTATTTTAAAATATTGTAACAAAACTTGACAATAATAAAAAGCTTTTTCAAAAAAAAGAAAACCGCCTTCAATAACTAAAAATTGATAAATAACTTTACTTTCGGAAATCGGTGGCGGTGCCTTTGTGTTTGTGGTTTTGTATTACCACCGACTTCAGAAAGTAAAGATATTTAAAAATTTTTTTTGAAAAAGCTTTTTATTTTTCGCTTTTTAGTGTTGCCTTAATATCCAAATCCATTAAGAAACAGCGACACACTTACGTCGTCTAAGTATTTTTTTTGGGAATTTGTTGATTTTCTCAAAAAGGGCTGTATGAATTTTGATAAAATTTATATGGGACCATTTCGGAATAAACCCCTTTCGAACAAAAAAAGAATTTTGCAAATCCATCTATATATGACAGAGTTATGACCGAACATACATAAAAAAAAAAAATACAAACATTCGAATTGATCCTTTTATATGGGACCATTTCGGAATAAACCACTTTCGAACAAAAAAAGAATTTTGCAAATCCATCTATATATGACAGAGTTATGACCGAACATACATAAAAAAAAAATACAAACATTCGAATTGATCCTTTTTGAAGTCGGTTAAAAAGTAGGGATTACAATGATTGAAACTGATTAAATCAAGTCACAATATTGTTCAACTTTAAATTAGAGCCAATGGATTTGTGCGTGCACCGCGCGACGACTGTATCAAAAGGTGATCAGTTCCGGCGCCATGACATTCACAACTCCATTCGGTGTTACCCGCTCTAAATTTAAATTACCATTAAGTCGCATACACAAAATATCAATAGTTTCCCAATTATTAAAAAAATAATAAAATAAATCATAACTCTCAAACTTAACTGATTTTTATTATAAGTAATGTCACGCACCGTTATGTGAATTATAGCATACCATCGCTTATATTCTTTATAGCTGGTAGTACGATATCATCTCTATCCGCTAGTCAGCGCTTATTGACGAACTGGTAGATAGGATAGCGTTGTATCCGATGCTAAGCGAGTAGGTACATACCTATGTTTACCTTCATTTTACACGATCAACTACACCTGGTATACAACTGTTGACAGAATATAATGAAAACGGTATTCGATTACGATTCTGTATTAACTAGATGTGTCTCGCTGTTTTACCTGCGTGACCGATATTGGCCTGACCAATTATTTAATTATCTATTTAAACTTCACTAGCGACCCGCCCGGTTTCACGCGGGTGCTATGTAGATCAAACTATATGTATGTATAACCTTTCTATTTAATTATTAGCGTTTCATTTTTATTTATATAGATTAAATAATGGTCTTCTTCGGGCAAGAGGCTTATTTTGCGATGTTATCTATTAAAAGCGATGAAAATGTACCGCATTATAATATTTTATTATATTTAGATATACCATACCACAGATAAACGTGATCTATAATTAAGACAGAGAAATATCTAAACAAATTTATATACATAGCAGTTGTAGTTCAGTGTATGTTGTAATTTCCTTTGACAGGTATTTTTTATAGACTGTGTAGCTATCGGATATTTGCTGATAGAGAAACATTCTATACAATATGCACGTAAATTCCACCGAAGCTTCATTTTCTATACATCCAATTCCAGACCAAAATCAATACCGTTGCCCCGTCTATCACCGAAGGCAACATTGCAATAATCAAGCTCTCTCCATTCATCTCAATGCAAATAGATATTATACTAATAAAATGAACGGCTTCCAATTTCTCGGAGCACTAGAAGTAACCCGAAGTAATATTCTGACAATAATCAATTTGGTTTGGGAGTCAGAGAAGGGAAATATTAACAACGCTGCAAATTAGGACAAGGATAGAATACTATAGTAAATATGTTTTAGCTTTTCTTTGTCCTTGTGTAGTCTAAAAAAAGACTACCGCCTTCAAAAACTGAAATGTGAAAAATAACTTTAGCACAGAATACACATGACTTTAGTTTCGGAAGTCGGTGGCTTTGTTCTGTTTATTGTTTTGTATTGCCACCGACACTTTAGGTCACAAGCGTGCGCGCGCGTGAATTTCATACGGCTGTTGTGTTATTGTGATAAAAGTGAACCAGTACGAAAAACATTTTTTCTTTGGGAAAGTTGTTTGTTATCACGAACACAATCACGTGTTTAAGTATCGTAGACTAATTACTAATTACTTTTTAACTAGTCAAAGGTGAATTAGTCGGGAGTGTTCTTAGCAATGTTTGATGAAAATCGGTCCAAGATGACCGCCGCTACAAAATGGCTAATCACATAGTTTTTCAACAACAACTCCTTCAATATGGGTATCAAATGAAAGGGATTCACTAGTAGAATAATGCATACTATATTGAAAGGGAATGAGGAATATTAATTGATTGTGATAATTGACTGATTGTGAACCGGTTCATCCTAGTAAAGCGTGTTCCAACTTAGGCCGTATCATCACTTAAGATCAGGTGAATTGCGGTCAAACGCAAGCCTATTAATTATTAATAAAAAAAAAAGAACACAAAAATTATTTTTATAAACTCTAAGGGCCAAAGTACAGATTCCCTATCCATTTGCATACAATTTTAAGACCTAATATTACTTAGCATACTTTTGTTTCTCCTAATTATATTTTCGCATAACATTATTTACGTATAACAGCATACGCATAATTTTCTTAAGCATAACTTCTGTAGTCATAATAATAATTACGCATAACATTCTAAAGCAAAAATTTATTTACATACTGATATTAAAACTTATTTTTACCATTCATGCAGCAAGCATGCAAACATGTAACCAAACATGCACCATGCATGCAGCAAGCATACAGCATGCACACAAGCATGCAGCATGCACACAAGCATACAGCATGCACACAAGCATGCAGCAAGCATGCAACATGCAAGCAAGCATGCAGCAAACAGGCAGATGCTTTGGGTATGCAGACGACAGCACTGTTGCTGAGAGATACGTGTCCGATGCACGAGCTGGTGGATCGCAGATCCGGTCTCTCCGGGAGGCAATGGTTGAGCGCTTGAACTTGTCCTTACAGGCTGTCTCTGAATGGGGCAATGCCAATCTGGTCAAGTTCAATGCAGCTAAGACCCAAGCGTGTCTCTTTTCCGCTAAAAAGAGCCAATTCCACCCAGCTCCATCTTTCCGAGGTGTAACTGTGCCGATAACCGACCGACTTGAACTTCCTGGTGTTACGTTAACATCTACCCTCAATTTTGGCCCTTTCATAGAGGCAAAGGCTCAAGTGGCTGCCAAAAAGTTGGGGATCCTAGCAAAGGTGAGACGGTACTTCACGCCAAAACAGCTACTTAAACTTAATCAAGCGCAAGTTCGATCGTGTATGGAGTACTGCTCTCACCTTTGGGACGGATCTGCTAGATACCAGCTTGATGCCCTTGAGTCAATTGATAAACGAGCCAAGAGGATCATTGGCAATGATAGGCTCGTCGAGTCAAAGCTCCAAAGTGCATTTTGGGGAGTGTGCGACGGAATTGCATAATTTAATTCCGCCGAGCACGTTCCATCATCGGACCACAAGCCGTACGGTGTAACAAATCTAATAGTTTATGAAATAAAAAGCTATGTAGAATTGTACGATAGAACTATAAATAGGAAAGAACTACAAGTATTATAAAATGTAAACATCAATTGTGATAAATGATTGCATGCTTATAAAAAGTAAATATAGTATTTGTTAAACATAATACCATAACGGCGATGCGCCACCGGTACATGGTGGACATCCCACCCACACGCACAAAACGTTTTGGGAACACATTCATTGTGCGTGCTGCTAAGGAGTGGAATTCCCTGCCTGAGTCTGTGTTTCCTGATAGCTACAACCCGGGAGTCTTTAAGTCTAGAGTGAATAGGTTACTTCTAGGCAAGCGTGCTCCATCTTAAACCGCATCATCGCTTCCCATCAGGTGAGATAGTGGTCAAACGTATGCCTATCAAATGATAAAAAAAAGCATGCAAGCAAGCATGCACCATGCAGCAGGCATGGTTTCTGTCACAGTTCCGGCGCTGCGAGACTCCGGCGGTCCCACGCGAGCTTATCGTCGCAGATGGGTTTTACGCTTACCACCGCAGCTTCGGCTTGCTGGCCAGCCGCGGCAAGCGTTAAAACCACCCGCTCCTTAGTTCGCGGGACGTCTCGCCCCTCCGCGCCTATGCGGGCTTAGATTACATTCTAGGAGTAGGGCAGAGAAGTCTACGTGAAATCGGTTTTGCAGCGATTCGTTTCTGCTAGTCATTTTTGTAGCACAACATATTGAATTTTTAAGACAATACTTTAGCGTGGCACAATAGATTTAACCCCGCCGCGACATTATAGCGCCAACAAAAGGTATTATTTTTTACTTTTTAAATAATCGCTTTTACGTTTTGCGTTGGGGGTTTTTTAAATTTTTAATTAAATTTTTTTTGTTATGCACCCACCATGTTATCTCTTCATCACCCTTGCTTGACTGGTAGAGAATGCCTAAGACATTAAGTCCGCCTTTGTACTTTTGTGCATGAAGTATAAATAAATAAATAAATGTCGGTTATCGCGGATGCAGACGAAGTCCCGGATTAATAAGTACCCTATGTGCTTTCCCAGGGTTCAAGCTATTTTCATACCCAATTTCATCAAGATCGGTCCAGCCGTTTCATCGTGGAAGAAGACAGAGTTACATTCTCATTTATAATATTAGTAGATATGTACCTAAAAATTTATACAGAATCCTCGGTGAGCGAGTCCGACCCGCACTTGTCCGGTTTTTCATTGTTGTCTCTTTTCGTCTTTTCTTCTTTATTTAGAGACTGAAGGAGCTTTGATGGCCACATTGTCTTGTTAACGTCAAAATGTTCATATACTTCCTCGTACAACCGTAGTGGTGAAAGACTGGCTTACATTTTAGTTTTAATTATCACAAAAGTCAACATATCTGTGTTGCTTCTTTTTCGAAAACATACCATAATTTTTCTAATTTTATTTACTTATTTTTTCGATCTTATTTATACTAAGCAGCTTTCTTCTACCGTCTTGCACCTATAAATATGTCGTAACCGGTCAATAGCATGAATGTGAAACGACGAATCGCAAGCGCGCCATTATCGATAACACGTGATCAACCACCACCATTTTGGCGCGCTTCTGCAGAGTCGTGATGTTTTCAGCCAACAGCGAGGAAGACATTCAGAATCCAGTGTCTGATCGCACCGGAGCTAATACGTCCCGAAACTGTACTTTCGATTCGTTGTGTTAAAGTGTTAACTACTATGTCTATTTAATTTCATTTAAGACCACGTTTATTTTAAATCAAGTTTGAGCTAATTTGTGGTTTTAATAAATGCCGTGTATTGTACCCTTATACCCAGTGTGTTTTCATTGCACGAACCCCATATTCTGCCCTTATGATGACTGAATCTAACGTACTTACCACTAATATTGAAGGTTGGGTTTGCTCGAGTTTCCCGTAAATCTTCATAGCTCTAAGCTTGCTTCAGGTACGTAGAGGCCTACGATATTAAGCTGGTATAACACCAGTATTCATCAGTGTACCACGGCCAGATTGAGCTAATTTTAAATGCATACCTATGCTCTTGGCATGCTAACTGGCTGGATGTTACACCGTTGCGTGTCACCCAAGGACTTGTTTACATGGTGCAATTTAGTTGCTTGTTGCAATATAGTTACGCACCTTCTAAGCACTGTTTATGATGATGTAAGTCATTTGTTAATGTGTTTTATAAGCTATGAACATCAACCAATTTTGCAGTCGTATATTCTAGTAACAATTTATTTAATTGAATTGAGGCGTGATTTCGTGAGACCTCATTTTAAACTTCGAATCTTTGGCATTGGGCATTCTAAAAACTCGGTTGATAATTCGAATTTACATTAGTGCCACCCTTGCGAGCATGTCAGCGAGTTGAACTAAATTGACAGGGTGATTTTGACAGATAAAGTATGAGATGACGTAAGAAGTGGCATTATATAAGGTAATTTCCCCGTTACTTCGACGCTCAATTCGCACTCGAACCCGATTCAAAGTGTCAAATATATCAAGGTCATTTTGAACCTTATTCGAAGTGAGAGTGAATTGCGATGTCAGATGAGAGTTGTTGTTTGAATTTTACAGAATCGACCTACTGGTCAACACTGTTTGTTATTAGATACTTTTTTGTCAGACTCTGTACTCTGTTCTGAATTTGAGCTACCAGTCTAATTTGGTTTACGCCATATAAGCGTATTTATTTAGTCGCCCTTTGTGTATTTATTTGAGCCCATCTTTATTCATAAGCGTAATAATTACAACGTACTTTAATAAAAGACTTAATTAATATAAACAGAGGTGGAGGAAGTGACTCGGTCTCGCCGCCTACACACCAAACTCTAGACATAATAATATTTTATGAATCTGTGTAAATAATAAATAACGTTTTATGTTATCAGTTGGTAAACTTTATGAAATGTGGATAGGTACTGCCGTTGTTGCTAAAATATAATAAAATAGGACATGGGCTAATTAATAAAGGCATAATAAAACGCCTAGCCCGAATTGAGAAAGTCATATTCGTACTTCCCCGGTATCGGATCCACAGCCATGTGGATACACTTAGAACACTTTTTTTTGTAACGAAGTTCCTTAAGAGCGCCCATCCCCATAGAACGAACTTCAAAAAGCGAGCGCGATTGAAAAATGTTTTGTTCAACCAACGCAAAGCTCGAAAACAAACGAGTGAGTGAGAACTCGATAACATCACAGGAAAATTGACGCGCGGAAATTTCACAAAACTTTTTCCAGCAGTGCTATTCTGTTACAATCTCCCTCGGTGAGCACCTAGGTGAAGTGAGCTGTCAAGAGTCTCGATGCTAGGGATCGACAAAGCAGACGGACGGATGACAGCTCACTACACCTAGGTGTTCACCGCGAGAGATTGTAACAGAATAGAAATGCAGGACATACGTGTTTTTGAAAAAGCCTTACTAGTTTTTGGTAAAAATGTTTGTAATTGGGTTGTTGACACCATTAACCAATAATTCCAAAATACAACTTATCTTATAATACACTTTATTTTAGCCCCGAAAACTTGATTAATTTTCAATGAACTGTAAAATTCGATTTTAAGTTGCTTTAAAATCAATTAATAGTTAGTCAATTGAGTTGGTAAATAAGTGACGTCACAGGCCGCTATTGTCATACATAATCTATAAGTGAATCTCGTTTTGACAGCTTATAAAAAGTATGTCAATTGATTGGTGGTGTCAAGTACCCAATTTAGAATCTCCATTACATGTGCAAGGTTTCTATGAAGGTGTTTTTTTACTTTTTCATTGTAAGAGTGCATTGTGACTGGCCAAAGTTCAGATAAAATTGTGCAAAAAAGCTGATTTTCGGACGTATTTACCGAATTTGTTTCTCAAAAAACTTTATTTTTGGCTTCATACGAACCTAGATTTAAACCACAAGATACCTTGTGTGGTAAAAATATTTAGAAAATAATTTGTTATAACGCCGTAATCGCGTACGAGCGTTTGTATGGGAAATATGACGTTGATGACGTATATACGCCGGCGACCTTGAGCGACCAGAGAATCGTATGCACTACATCCAAAACTCTCAAAGTTTAGTCGAAAAAATTAAATAAAATATAGTATTCTTTAACTTAAAAAAGGGCGTATAATAATAATAAATAATAATAATAATTTATTTATTAAAATAACGTTTACAAATGTGTACATTTAGTCAACAAAAAGAAAAATTCCCATACAAATATAATGCCTTAAAATAATGTTTAACTAAAATATTTATATAACTGGTGCAAGTAATGATGGTTCGGAAACAAATTATATTAGGTAGCGACCTGCCCGATCTAGGTTAATTCAAACCTGTGTTTCAGGCCATCACTTTGTACATAATTTAGTTGGGCAGTGAAGTTTAAAGTATAACATATATATAATAATCAATTAACAATTATGAGAAAAAGCATAGTACATTATTATCTAAAAGTAAACTTATATAAATCTTATGTAAATATACAAGAATAAGTACTTTATCATTATGCCAAAACTTCTAAAAGTATTTCAGAGTCTGTGTAATTGAGAATCGCTAAATATTCAGATAATATTTTACTACATTCTTTATAACATAAACCATAGTAGCCTAGTGACATGTTAAGCCTATTATAAAGGTAAGGTCCTAAAAAAACATAAAATCGTTTAGCAAATGCATGTCTAGTTTGAGGCTTTATGCAGACCAGGTCCTTCCTTCTCTTGTCGGAAGGTACTAGGTTAAAAGGAAGTGCAGTGTGCTGGTGTAGTACTATGCTTAAGATAAATAATTGCCGTACTGTAAGTACTTTACATGCTGTGTAAAGCTGGTGCGTAGGAAATCTAAAAGGGCGAAAGGTGGCAACCTTTAGAATTGCGCTTTGAGCGCGCTCTAGTGGAAGTAAAATGGTTTTTGCTGCACCACCCCACGAAGTTATGCAATAGGTAAGAATGGATTGACACAAAGCTAAATACACCTGTTTAATTAATTAATGATCAGCTATGTTCCGTAAATTCTTAAAAACATATATTAATTTGCGCACTCTAGTTTATAGCAAATCGATATGTTTACGGAAATTTAAATTGGGGTCAATAGTGACACCTAGATATTTCAGATAGTCAGTGTTCGTTAAAGTGATACAAGAGCATGCATTGTCAGCGTACGTGCTACAATTATGTGCGTAAATGTTCAGATTAGTAAGCGGTATATTAGTATGCCTCATTGTAAATAAAATATATTTGGTTTTATCTGCATTTAATGTTAGAAGATTTTTATGAAGCCAATTAGACACAATGTTAAAACCAGTCTGAGCATGTTTATAGACTTCAACTCTTGATTTAGCTGAGAACAATAGGACAGTGTCATCCGCGTAAGATATTATGACACCATTTTGGAGTAACAGGCTACACAGTTCATTTATATAGACAAAGACACACAGTTATACTAAAAGACAGATAATAAAATTGTCTGTAAGATAGTAAACGTTTCGTTTAAATATTCCTGGTAGATTTTGTGTGATTATCAATGTTTTGTACGCGTCGGACACAACTTCACGATTTAATTAAACTATTTAATATGAACTTCATCAAAAAAAGTCACATACCAAATGATTAAGAGAATGTTCTAGTTTAACATTATATTTTTTTCAAATCATTTACACTACACATTTTGACGTGATTGTCAGTTTAAAATCTGTAAAAGTCACTTGTGCGCCGTAACGCGGCTTACGGGTAGTGCGAATTTATAGAAATCGTCACGTAACGAACTGCGTGTGTGTATGTGTGCGTGAATCGAGCCTACTACAAACAAATGAGCACCGCAGTTTTTTTTTTCTACAAACACGTACGTAAATGACTTCGTTCTTTACGGGGGTCCCCCGACCGCATAAGTTTTTTTTTATTGTTTGCCTTTTCTGTCTCACTCTTGGGCAAAGGCCTCCCTCCATACCCTCCATCTTTTCCGATCCTGGGCATCATCCCATCAGTTTTAATAATCTTAATTTTGAAACATTATAGTACTTCTTGCGCATAGGTAGATACTAGTTGTATGCAAAAAGCATCTTAGTCGAAAAACCTTAAAGAAATGTTTTTTACAAACTCTCTGGGGAATTCCAAGAATAAATTTAAGTTTTGAAAAATAGAGTTTGGCTTATTTTTATATTTTAGTGCTAGTACCGCGGCTAGCACGTATTAAATTCAATACAAGTTTTTCATAGTTTTTCCCTGTTTTAAGTCAAAAATCTCCGTATCCTCATACATCAGCGCATACATAGTAGAGACTGACAAACTGAGAAATACTAGGACCGTAAACACGCCAAGTTTTCACGGTCCTGGTATTTGAAGTACAGAGTTAAAAATAATGGCTTATCAGCAATGTAGGTGCTAATATCCTTGCTATCTTCGCATAGTCAAAAAGCACACTCAGTTCATGACTCAATCCACCCAGAACACAATAGTGCAAAATCCCACTGATCCTAATAAATCTAATTCAATCAAAGTTCTCTAATCACCTCTTACACCGAAGCCTAGCAACGCAGTGATCTATTCACACCCGACCCAAAACCACTATTACTGCGCATTCACTTCCGCATTCTATTGACGGCGACAAGATTAATTCGCGGCAATTTTCCGCGCTCTTTTATTACGCGTTGGTGTGACGGGCGGCCTGATGTACGGGCGAGTTGGTTCGGAGATAGATTACTTCATTCATTACGTAGCCGTGACGTCATGGAGGCTAGAAACTAATAGCGTGTATAACAGCTCACCAGATTATATTTGAGGGAGATGGAATGGTCGTGGTGCTGGGTTCAAGAAGTTAACCTTTTAAACGCCATTGTCACAAATACGTGGCAAACAAGCGCGTGCACTGTACGCCACTGTCACGAATATATGACAAGCATGACAGACTAATTACTACTCTATGGTATTACGTATAAACTCAATGTGTTAGTATTATATACATTTTTCACAGCACATATATGTGAGCACTATGTTATTTAAAGCTACCATTTACGAGGTATGTCTTTCATTGACTTGAATGTGCCCTGGCGGTTGGGAGCATGTCATGCTCACTGGAATGTCTCGCTGACGGTGGCGCGCGTGTTGGATCATTCGGTTCCCTTCAAAATGGTTGAGTCGAATGATGCCGATCCGTGCGTCATGTTCGTGAACGGGCGCCGTTAGTTGGGACTGGTCATCTCTTAGCTGCCTCGGTTATTCTAATTTTATTTTGAATTGTTTATTATGATTATATTTTTATCTAAACCTCTTTTAACGTACACGACTTGTTACTTTGTTCTCACATTGTACCCTAGATTCAATATGAATGATGTAACCGAAATTTGTAACATATTATTGATTTTAAAAGAGTGTTGTTCATGGAGTTTCTTGCTCGTTCTTCTCCATAGAAACCTACTGTTTGGAACGAGCAACTAGCTTCAACTTTCTGACTGACTGACTCTGACAATTCAAAAGTACCTGTAAATGGTTTATTTGAAATAAATGATTTTGAGTTTGAGTTTGAGTTTGAGTTTGAGTTTAGAAACGTACTTCCATATAGTAATTCGTAGCTTGACGCCGAGGGCACGCTTTTGTTTTTTTGATGTGGCGGTCAAGAACGTTGTGATGAATTAGAATGAAGTGAGATGAAGGAGCATTATTTATTTTTCGCGCTATTTTGAATCATACGCAACGTATGTATGTATGATTCAAAACAGCGCGTCAATTAAAACAAAAAAAAAATATAATTAAATAACTAAGTGACATTTCGAAAATGTAAAAACTACAAATTGTAGTATGAATATTAAAGATTAATAGGTATGAATTCAAGTTTGTGAAAAAAAAATACAGTTTACTATCAAAACTCAACTGAATACGAGATATTTTTAAAGATTTTTGTACAACTTCACGTATTTTTGTTTATTAAATTAACACCACAAATTAACCTGTGTATGGGACGTGCATTCTCGGTAGAAGTGAGAAACTGATCCAACGAGTGCAGAATGCGTGTGCCAGGTTCTGCTAGAATGTCCCTCCCCGATCCCACATCACTCCCTTTTTAAACCAGGGTAATTTGATGAGAATGTCAGCACGGAGAAAACTCCATTTGGCTACCCTGCTCTTTGGCATAATTCTCACTAAAACACCGGTTTACCTGTATAATAAACTATCTTGGTCGCGTGATGTTAACAGAATTAAAACCAGAGCATCCACCTACCTGATGTTAACTCCAACGCATCGAACGGCTGCCTTTCGCGGTTGTTTTAAATTCGCTGCCACTCGCTGCTGGAACGATTTGCCACCTCCTTTTCGTGCTATAAAAACAGTACATACCTTTAGTTTAAAATATAAAAAACACCTACTACAAAAACAAAAGGACAATAGTAGCTGAAGTATTTTACCTTTGGTTTGCACGTAGCTGGCTATCTGGTGACCTCAGCGAAACACGGTAGCGAGTGTCTTTTTCTTTTATTCCTTTTAATTATATAAATCACATTATTTGTTTTTTGTTATTCCGTGTTGTCCGCCTCAGATCAAGTAAAAAGGAAGTTGTCCGCAACTCTGCATTAACTTATGATAAAACTCTTTTTCGCTTTGAAAACTAAGACGACCCACTGACCAGATTCCCTGTCTTGATTCACACCACACATAAAAGATTAGGGTACATAATTTTATGATTATCCATGAACTTAAACTACTACTTTACAACACACTAACACTTTTCATCAATGTTGTCAATTTGAGGCGGCGTCGGCGTCCCTTTGTTTGTCAGTTGTCACTGTCACAACGCTAGCGGCATAGACAAGACAAACATTGTGGTAACGCTGGCGTTGGCAGATAGTTGCAAAATTAAACAATGCAAAATTATCATTATCACTTTTATTTATTTATTGCGTACTTTTATTTATTTATTGTATTTAATAACTTTATACATATAATTGATAGATTAGTCGGGTTTACATATTCTTTACAGAAGGTTATCCTGCTTATTTTTGTTAGATATTTATTATTATAATTTTGTTTTTTATTTATTTACCTTTTAGTCGTGACTGTGGCCGCCCGTGGCATCTCTGCAAGGCCCTGTCAGAATACCAGCGCTGCGACATTTCATGTCGTAGCATTGTGCTGAGACAGGAGCCTTTTTGGTCTCGTACAGGTTATATAAGTCTTTTTTTTATGTGGTATCATTTGTTTATGTTTCGGTTTACCTGTACGAGGTTTCAAATAAACAATTTTTCTTTCTTTTCTTTTCTTTAAACAGTATTCTTTTTTTTGCCAACCATAATCGGTTAAGGCGACGATATACGACTTTTACTGATTTTTGTCAGTTTAAACTGACAATCACGTCAAAATGTGCAGTTTAAATGATTTGAAAAAAATATATGTTAAACTATAACATTCTCTTAATCATAGGTATAGAAAGTAAATATTTTTGATTAAGTTCATATTAAATAGTTTAATTAACTCGTGAAGTTGTGTCTGATGCGGACTAAACATTGACAATCACACAAAATCTAGGTATAATTATCCGAAACTTACACTATCTTACAGACAATTTTATTATCTATCTTTTAGTATACGCCTTTTTTTAATTTTGAAAGAATACTACTTTTATTTAATTTTTTCGACTAAATTTTGAAAGTTTTGGACGCAGACAGCGTCCGTTCTGCATCAGTTTTGCGTCCAAAACTCTCAAAGTTTAGTCGAAAAAATTAAATAAAAGTAGTATTCTTTCAAAATTATAAAAAGGCGTATACTAAAAGATAGATAATAAAATTGTCTGTAAGATGGTGTAAGTTTCGTTTAATTATACCTGGTAGATTTTGTGTGATTGTCAATGTTTTGTCCGCGTCAGACACAACTTCACGGTATTAATTAAACTATATAATATGAATATAATTAAAAATATTCACTTACTAAATGATTAAGAGAATGTTCTAGTTTAACATATATTTTTTTCAAATGATTTACACTGCACATTTTGACGTGATTGTCAGTTTAAAATCTGTAAAAGTAGTATATCGTCGCCTTAACACATTCATTGTGGTATTCATTACATATTTTTTATGGTAATTATGGTGAAAGTATTGATTATATTACTTTAACAGTGACGACTGTTTTGAATTATTTTGCTCGGCGCAGTCTTAACAAGTTGAAAATCATGACGAAATTAAAAAGAAAATCAGCTACCTCCACGAAGGATCAATAACAAAATGGCGTATTATCACAAACTCCTATTTCGTCAGCTTCACTAAAAACTTCATATTCGCTATGGAAACACTTTAATTAAAACTTAAGATTGGATCATAATCGAAGTTTAGCGCAACCCGCAAGTTTGGCCACAGAACTTCACAATGACTTGCTAGGATCACTGAAGGTTGTTTAAGCCAAGTACGCGACACATAGTTTGCGGTAAGTGTATCGGTTCGATGGTCTCAGGAATTGCTAACTAGAACTGTTAGGTGGTCTAAATTGTTTCGCAAGTCTCAAGTTTTTGGGCTATAGGTCAAAGGAGGCAAGGTGAAGTTAACGTTTTATTTTTAGAACGAAACTGTCTGGATATTTATTTATTTATTTCTTTATACAAGGTGACTTCACAGCTGACATGTAAGTGTAACATAATTATACAATTAAACGTTACGCCAATGACGAAGTACACAAATAATTTGAAAATAAAAAGGAATTACAACGAATATATATTACAGCAATGAAGCAATGAAGCAGCAATGAAGCAAAAGATAACTAAAAAAACAGAAAAAAGTTGTAAGTTGTTGTTGTACACTTGTTTTAGTTTTAGGTTTTCTATAACAATGTTTATATAATAATGTGCGTCACTTTCTCGTGCATAAAAGGTTTTTCTTTCTTGCAAGAAGTGAACGCAATATTCTTTGTTTGATGAATTTGCATAACCTGCTATGGAAAATCCATGGCAGGTTATGCAAATCTTGCTTCTGTTTTATGTTTTGTATTGCTAGATTACCTTCATAGTTTTCACAACAGAGCAGAAGAAACAAGAATCATGTAACAAGAATTTTGTAAAAAACTTTATTTAAAAGTGTCCGTGTAGTTTCTTGCTCGTTCTTCTCCATAAAGACCTACCTACGTTTTGGAACGAGCAACTAGCTTTAACTTTCTAACTGACCGACACCTAGACAATTCAAAAGTGCCTGTAAATGGTTTAATTTAAATAAATGCTTTGACTTTGAATGTGAGTAATTGCCAAAGCTGCGTCATTTTAGTATGGTTGATAATTTGGTAACAGTTACGTACGACGTAGTTCTGGCGACTCTATCATGACCCGATTCTCTACTCTAACAATGCGTGAGTAAAAAAAAAAAAGCGACTCTTTTATAATTTATTAGCTGACACAATACTTCTGAATAAGCTAGAAAATTACCCAAGAGCTTGTTTCTACCTTGGTAAGAGGTTAAGCCAACATGGCAATGTTGCTAGTCTCTTGGATACATTTTCAGAAAACGACGATACGGAGGAATTTTTGATGCATTTTTGTATTAGTTTTTTTAAGTTTAATAGTTATAGATTTTCTTTTATGTGTGTAAATATTGTGCGTATCTTTCTGGTTGTAAATAAATATGATACCTGGAATGTTATTCTTTATCTTTGTAATTTTTGTCAATATTTTATTATTCATCTTTGTACCAAATATTTTGTTTTTAGTATGTTTCTAGCTACCCGCCACGGCTTCGCACGGATGCAATGAAGATCAAACTATACGTATAAACCTTCCTCTTGAGTCACTCTGTCTATTGCTGAAAACTGCATTAAAATCCGTCGCGTAGTTTAATAGATAAAAGCGTACAGACAGCGGGAGCGACTTTGTATTTAACCGACTTCAAAAGAAAGGACGTTCTCAGTTCGACCCGTATGTTTGTATGTATGTTTGTCCGCGATTATTTCCCGTTTGGTTGAACCGATTTTGATGCGGTTTTCAGAAAAGTGTTTGGTACATTCTGGTTTAATATATAACAAACAGAAATTTATTCAGCGCTTTTTGAAAAAAAAAAACAACAAAAACCGAGAAGACGTTTTCGTATCTTCCATTTTTCCATCTTTGGAGGACTTTCAATCTCTGTTTTAACTGTGTTGCCGTTCCTTAATGGATATGGGTGATAAGGAGGCACTAAAAAGTAGAAAATAAAAACTTTTTAGAAAAAGAGAACGCCTTCAAAAAAATGCTAAAAGTGATAAATAACTTTAGCACAGAACACACACGACTTTAGTTTCGGAAGTCGGTGACTTTGTTCTGTTTGTGGTTAAAGTTTTTATACTATGTAAAAGATACAGATGATATAACATGTATGTAATACCAATACATCACAAGTTAATATTGGAGGCTTTGTCCTGAAGCAATGGCACATGCTCCGCGGATTCCAATCAGCGCAATCCATAAATGTCGGCCATGTATTATGGGGAACATTATGGGAAGCAATGGCGCAAATGTGGCTTATATTGTAATAGATATCTTCTGCTTATTGTATACCAACAAATATCAGTTTATTTATAAGCCATCACACAATATTGCGATATATATAGTTATATAATTATAATATATAGTTAAATCCACAATCTGTCATTAATTAAATTCATTTTGTCAAACTAATTAAATATGTCGAATACGTATTGCTATCCCATCTTGACAAAATCAACTGGTTGCTAATTTAACTTACTCAATTGATTAGTCACTTAATCTTTTTTTGTACCTATTGATTGCACTGGCTCAAACACTCATTGTTTGTTGAAATATGAGGAGTGGTCGTTTACAGTTTGTATATTTGTAAATGTGTGAATACTATGTATGCTGTTTTTTCTTAACTTGTCATATTTTGCACACACTCAAATTAAGTGGTTTTTAGGCGAGGAACATCGTGTTCACGTAGGTATAATTATATGATTCCTGTACTTATACTAAATATTGTAAAAAAATATTTAATATGAGGAATTAGGTATGGAGTTTATTGCCCATTCTTCTCCATATTAAACTATCTTTTGTAAGGGACAAATATATTCAATTTTCTATATTTATATGGAAAATTGACGCGACGCTCAAAAGTGCCTTTTAACGTATAATTGAAATAAATAATTTGACATAGACCATAGTACCTACTTGGATAGTCGGGAGAATATACATATTGTTGTAATGAATATCACGAAGGTTATTCCAGTTACATCCGAAAATAAATCCCCCATGGTATAAATCTTTAATTGTTTTATTAATGGTAGGATCACTATGAAGGATCTGACCGGAATGTAGCCGTTTCCAATGAACGATGGAGTAATCCTTCACACGGACTAAATAAGTTTCATCTCAAAACATTTCCTGTTAGAAGTGGACGTAATCTTTTTATTAAATTGGCCTTTCTGGCATGTTTTTCCAAAAAATGAGGTTATGAGTCAGTCATTTATTTAACCTTTAGTGTAAAAAGCAATGACTCAGGGCAGCCTTACGTACTTTGTGCTCAGGGTTAACAACCTTCTTCGTTTTGATGCGAACAAAAGCTAGGTAGGTACATACGAACTAACAAATATTTGGAGAATCAAAGACAATCAAAGGGTTGTTCACCCCGCCATCACAATACAATGAGGAATTAAATGGAAGAACAAGTAACCCTAATCACTTTATTTATTTATCACATTTTTCCATTGTTTGAACATCCTATGGCTGAAATATGAAATCCCATACTATTATTTTAAGTCTGGTCCCTCCTCCTCCAAAATATCCTTTATTTACTCTCTCACCCTTTGAGTAAAATAATAATTCTTATCTTTTCATTTATTCTGTGAAGAGTTCTTTCAGCTTCCAAATTGGACTTAATTTTGCTTACAATCCAAGGTTTGTTGCGGTTTCGAACACTAAACATGATGATACACACCCACCACCAAAGCATATTTGTACTTATGGAAAAAAGCAATAAAAATATTGAGTGTTGATGTACCTGACTACAATACACAACTACAGCGATGCTTAAAAGTCTGCCGGATTTCAAGCTCGCTGGATTTCCCCATCAGTCTATGCGAGAGGAAAGTGCAGTCTCAAGACTTGTCATCTGGAAAATCTTTTCTGTGTGCAACTAAATCTTCATGTTTACCAGGTAAACATGAAACATCACGAGTGCTTCTAATTCGATACCCACATTCACGCAATCAATCAGTGTCTGCTGGTCATTGGATATGCGAAGAAGTGTGACGGTGATCGATCCTCACAGACCCCACTCAATATTCCGTCCACTCTAAGTAATAGTGCCTATTGACTGGCTTGAATAGATGAGAAGTCGCCTTGAAATAGGTGTGACAAATTTTAGGAACTAAGGTTACTTGATTTAATATACCTGTAGTGTTAAGGAAATCAAATAGTATCGGCAATCGAGTGGAAAGAGTTGAGGTGGGAGTGGTGTTTGTTACACATGTACACAAGAGGACACACACACAGGAGTGTTACACGTACTGTTGCACAAGACGACACGGGTGTAACACAAATGTTGATAAAAGGGTTATACGAATAGGTACTCGTGTCGCTATACTAGAGCTGGTTGACAACAGTTAACACCCTCTATGCACTCTTAACCCTTGGTGTTCCGAATGTTACATGTGATGTTACGCATAATGACAAGAGTGTAACACATAGTGTCAAAAGTGTTACACTAGTGTATCTGGTTAACAACAGTTAACACCCTTACTATGCAATATCAACTATTGGTGTTTGGGATGGTCTTCGAAATAAGTAGTGGACTGTAGTTTTAGATGTGTAATAGGTTTCACACACAATATTATATAAACTGATCACAAATAATAACTAGGTACGCTAGAAGAGAGTTTGTCCTAGACCGTTGGTTTGGTTGAAGGAAGTGAAGTGACAGTGAAGTGAAGTGACCGGCGCTTGCAACGCTCGACGTCTCGTTCGTTCGTACAGTACGGTCAACGTAACTTGGCGCGTCTGAAGTTAGCCGATTAGCTGCGCAGTAGACAATTTCGTTCCTAAAAGTTCCATTGCGCAGCCAAACAGCTAACTTCAGACGCGCCGAGTTACGTTGACCGTATTGTAGTATTCGTTCGCTCGGTCATTTCTCTCGCCGCTCCGTTCCGCGCGCCTTTTGACGTGGACAGTGGCTCCACCCCAGCGCGTGGACAATTGGTGACATGAGTGTTACACATGGCGATAGGAGTGTAGCACATGGTGAAAAACGTGTTACACTGGTGTCGCTAGTTGGCAACGGTTAGCACTCTTAATATGCACTCTCAACCCTTGGTGGCATTAGTGTTACACGTAATGTTACACAATCTCAACCCCTGGTGTCAAGAGTGTTACACGTGGTGACAGGAGTGTAACATATGGTGTAAAACGTGTACACTGATGTCGCTGGTTGACAACGGTTAACACCCTTACTATGCACCCTTAGTTGAGTGTTACGCGTAATATTTGTGACTGTATTGTCATGCAATACCAACGACAGTTACAGTGATGCTTCAATAAGTCAAAGTCAAAGATCTTTATTGTGAGACAGTGGTTATAGAGTTGTTATTGAGTTATAGTGTGCGTTTGCACTGCTCAACTATGTTAGGCATACAATAATTAGATTTTTTTATTATTATTATTATCTTAGACCTATCTTAGAATAAGTCAGAAGCAGAAAAATCTAACATGAGACCCAGACAAAATATTTTTCTGTAAGCAAAACATTTTTGCTAATAAAGCTAGACATTTATCAAACAAATTCGTAAATTGTCGCCACATTGAGACTATGAACGTTTAAATGTCTGTCTTCAACACGCTGTACGTATTTATTCCCCGCACATCATCAGACAAAGCGCCTTACCAAGCCGTACTGTTAATTGAAAATAATAATACCATCCGCGAACATTCCTACCTCGTAGGTACCATAATTCCCTCTAAGTAAAGGTATTTAAATAAAACATCAGATAACTCTGAAGGCAGCATGTGCGTAGCTGACACTCATACATTATCGTACATCCGAGCTTAAGATTACGTGCCGCGAGTAAAACTCGTTTTCTCCCTACCTATAGTAACGACCTGAAGGAAAAATGATGCGTTAAGCGAGATACATGTGTCTATGAATAATTTAACACCCGTCTTTTGCTGAGTCTAAGTGGGACTTTCACCCTATAAAGTTGCGGCTACATCGGCTAATTTGACGTACATTGCTGCTTACAGTTAAATAAGAAAATAAAACATCCAACGGCCGCGGTAATGTATGTTAAACAGCAAGGTACTCTAATAAGGTGGATATCCCGAATATTGACCATCGGAGTATGAGTCGCAACCGAAAGTTTTTTTACGATTTGACTTCGTTTGACTTGGGTTGCGCTTAAGGCTCGGTTCAGCGCAAATCGTGTAAATAAAAACGCGTCTTAAATATTTTCGTGTGGAATGAGCCGAATAACGCCCTTTATGGGGCTCTGGAAAAAGTTTTTACGATGTTCTTAAGGTAATTCGCTGGTGAAGTAAAACAAGGTGTTTTTGATGTAAAATGTGCATTTACGACTATTTTTGTAGACCTTACTGAAGTGGTTTCAGGTTTCGATTCTTGGTTTTTGATAATTAACTACATAGTAAGTGTTAATGACTGTTGATGATCATAAATCTTAAACCGCAATTTACCTTTCATTCAATCAACGCAAATATAAAAATATTTTTTTTTTATATTATGTTACTTGCTGCTACGGAAGCCTTCATGGGCGAGTCCAACTCGCCGCATTTTTCTTTTATTTAAAAATATGGTAGGTATCAGCATACCAATTTTTGTTTAAATTTAATATTAATTTATCGCCAGTTTTACACTGGGCACCTAAGGGTATTCTTTCTCCAATATTTTTCAGCAGCACAATAATTATGTCCCTTGTAAAAAATACTCTTGAATTAGTAAATAAGAACATTAAAATGACTTTGTTGTTTTATGTTTCCCTGGTCCATCGTACATCAAAATTAGTGCTCTTTCATCTTCGCGAGGTCTCGGTACTAAAATCATAAGTACTGCATATATTTCAGAAAGATCCTCTTAGCTGGCTCCCTGAGGGAATGCGATAAAAAAATCTTACATACTTTGTTGAGGATTTGCTCAAAGGGAGGTGAACAAAGGAAGAAAATAATTTATTTTGTTCTACACAACAAGAATGATAGAAAGTGGTGGAGTTTTATTTTAGATTGTCTTATTCAAAGACAAAATCGTACTTTTCTAGAAGAAATAGGAATATATTGATGTTTTCCAGATGTGATGCTATTACCTACTCTTGTATGGTAACATGGTAGCTCTATTATTGATACCATATAAGCTTAAACCGTTCGATAAGGTTTGTCAATATATAATTAGAGAGTCAACTGAATTATGAACAAAATGTCATTGAACGGATGGAAGAAAAGTGTTAAATAAAATGCAAACTGTGATGACCGAGAATTACTCATAACTAGTTTAAAAAATAATCAAATAGATATCAATTGTTATTAATTTATTTTATTATGAAGAAAGCTTACAGATTAATAAAAATATACGTAACGGGCACGGGTAGTACAATTGTTAATTACATGCTCAATTAGTGATACGCGATGACAGTAACAAAAGCTCAAAGCTCCAGTAAGACAAAAGAGAAAAATAAAAAAGAAAGAAACTATAATGTTCACGTAATGTGTGTGAGAGCTCTTAACTATAATCTTAAACGTAACTTCAGTGTTTGATGGAACAATTAAAAGCTGAAATTAATCAATCTATAGTTTATCCAGATATACCCTATATGGCCCTAGCACAAGCGCGCAAAGTTAAGACTGATTTTTAAATTGGGTATACTCTTTTTGCACGTAACTTGTATATAAAGCTTAAAAATAAATAAACAAATATATTTATTATGTACAATGGAGGGCTCACAGGGCATCAAAAAACTCGTCCGCATCGCTCTCAATGGGACAAGTGCCCAAAAGGCTCGCAGCATTACCACGTTGAATGGCAATCCTAATTCTTTGGCCCAAGAAAAGGCCAGCCCTCTGGTCACATGAAGAGTCGACCAGTCGCTTAAAAATGTCTCTAAAAACAAGGTGAGCACTCACTTTTATTTACAAAACAAGGTGAGCATTATAACTTATTTTCGAGCCGTTTAGGGTTGAAACCCTCGGGTCGTGGGTTCCGAGTGCTCATATTCTTTTTAAGGAAATGTCCAAAAGGTTGGTTTACACTTCCCGTGATCCAAGAGCTGGTTTTTACCTTGGTCAGAGATTAAGCATTGCCATCCAACGTGGCAATGCTGCCAGTCTCTTGGGTACATTTCCAGATGACGGCGATGTGGAATTTTATGATGCCTTATTGTGTTGTTTTTTTTTAGTTTAACACAAGTTTTCTTTTCTTATTCTTGTAAATATTGTACATACTTAAAAACAATAAAAGTCAGTATTCAAACAGAAAAAAGAAACTAAGAAGAAAACTTAAAAGGTACAAATGCTGTTCGCACCTTTGGGATGGATCGGCAAAATACCAACTGGAGGCATTGGAAGTCATCGATAGACGTGCCAAGAGGCTCATTAATAACGACTCCCTGGTTAGGCCTAAGCTCCAGAGCCTTGAACATCGCCGCACCGTTGCTAGCCTTTCGGTCTTTTATCGGGTACATTTCGGAGAGTGTGCTTTGGAATTGCACAATTTAATTCCCCCATCCCCGTTCCATCATCGGACGAGCAGAGATACGGCGAAGCGTCACCGCTATTTTTTTTTTCTTTTTTAATATTGTTATAGGCTTGCGTTTGACCGCAACTCACCTGATCTTAAGTGATGATGCGGCCTAAGGTGGAGCACGCTTGCCTAGAATAAACTGGTTCACTCGTGCCTTGAAGATACCCAGATTATATGTATCGCTATATGGTTGAAGTTCCACGGTCTCGAACCAAGCGCTTTGACTCCACATTTATTGTGCGAACTGCCAGACTGTGGAATTCCCTGCCCGCCTCTCTGTTCCCTGATAAGTATAATCTGGGTATCTTTACGGCACGAGTGAACCGGTTCATCTTAGGCAAGCGTGTTCCAACTTAGGCCGCATTATCACTTACGATCAGGTGAATTGCGGTCAAACGCAAGCCTATTAAATAGATAGTAAAAAAAAATGTGGAATTAATGCAATATGCATTCTCTACCAGTCAACCAAGGGTGGTGAAGAGATAACATGGCAGGTGCATAGTAAAACAATACACTTTATTAAACTACTATATATAACTAATATAACATATACCAATATTATTAATATTGATATATTCATATCAATGAGAGAGATTAATTAAGCTTGCCAAATAAAAATCAACCATTATGCTTAGGAAAAGTCGTATTAACCATTTTAAAATCCATTCGAATTGAAAATTTTTACGTCAGCGCGCTTGTCCTAGGCCTACAGAATCGATTACCTACTTGTCAGTCATACACGACATTGTTCCCCAACTCAATTGTCTTCTCAACCTTGAACCTCGGATAACCCCAAATCTTCCTTTTTTAACCAACTTAGTTATGAACTGTTGGAGTCACGGTACCTACACAAGTTTTGCGCGTAAATTATAATTTGGCAAAATTTATGGGCCCCGAGATCCCACCCCAGTTCGCGTGTATTTATATTTTACTAGCTAACAAACTAAGTCAAACAGTAACTGGTTTCAGCTTGTTTACTACTATTTTGTGTTAATTTTTCAAGGCTAGATCTAGACGTGATCTAGATCTAGATTGGTGTCCGTTAGAGTAAGATTTGACGACACAGTTGGCGCAGTGGCTGAGCGATCGACTGCTGCGCAGCGTGTTGCGGGTTCGATTCCCGCCCAGGGTAAACATTTGTGTGATGAGCATTTGTGTTTGCCTTGTGTCTGGGTGTTGTTTATTTATCTATATATGTATGTAGTTACAAAAAAAAAATGTATTTGTGTATGTATATCAGCTGTCTGACACCCATAGTACAGGGTCTCCCTAGTTTGGGGTCAGATGGCCGTGTGTGAAAATGTCCCCACATATTATTTATATATTATTATTTATTTATTTTAAACTGAAGAAAAAACTACTTAGTTCAATAAGATTTTCCGGGATAACAAGTACTTTGCTAGTTTCGCTGGAAAATTTTGAAGAATAGCGCTTAAAATTTTAGCAGAATAGAAGTACGTTACAATCCTAAAATCATAACTTCTATTTTTAATGTTCTTGCTCTTTTTTATGTTGGCTTACTTGTATAAGTTTCAGTTTAGTTTTATTTTTACATTTAATCATACAGTCTATTCAATGTAATTTATTTCGCACGCTGTTCTTGTCTGTTTAGGTTTTTTTATATTATATAGAAAATGTTGTTTGTTGCCCATTTTAGTTTTATAAGTTCTTTACCATAACATAGTAATGTGTTACGGTTCATTTTCCCTAATAAAATTAAAAGTAAATATTTCAATTACGTTAATTAGCTTTTGATTTTTCCTTGTGCTGGACTAGTGGACATCTGTCATCCTGTACCCTATAGCTCCTTGAAGATAAGGGTATAATCATCACACTTAGTACGCGTATAATGTGATCGCAGTATGTTGTTAGTAAAACGAGACGTTGCTGTCAATTTTCGTAATATAGGTATATTATGTAGGAATGGAGCGTTAGATGATGCATGATTTTGCGAAAGAGCTAGGTGTTGAGGTGTGCGTAAGAGAGATTACATTATGCTAAAGACGTATGTGTAGGATGATTATAATATGAATGTTATTTAGAAGGAAAGCCGTTTGGTGCCGGCCGCGAATAGCACCACCCTATTTCTACCCGTGGGTGTCGTAGAAGGCGACAGAGGGATGTTGACTAGAGGATGGGCAGCAGCGACCTTTTGAGTACCATAACACCTACTGCGATCGCCAATATGCATCGGTCAAGTATGGCAATTACGGCTTAACTCCCCCTTCGGCGAGAACTATGCCCAGCAGTGGACATCTAAAGGTTGGCATGATGATGATGATGATGATTAGAAGCAAAATATTACACGTATATTTACTAGGCCACAACACCTGTCAAAACTAATCTATCTCATCTGCTTGACGTCCGCATGTCACTGCAGGGATTCAGTAGAATATCAGCGTCATGTATATTTTCCTGTCACATGCTGAGCTGGACTCCCATTTGGTGTAACCTTGAGACGCATACCGCACTTTGTCTATTCCTTATTTGATTTGATTTTTTTTTGTGTTGATGTTTTTTGTTCTATCTACTAGTAGATTGGGAAGACTATATTATTATAGATCAGGATTTTAAAAGCACATCCGACATAAAAAAATAACGTCTTTGTTCTAGAAGGGACTCGGTGATATCATAACGATTGACAAGACAGGATGGAAGAAGAAAACATGTTACGCCGACCCCAAGTAACATGGGACAAGGACAGGAAGATAATGTTTTTTTTGTTAGCCTATTCGGTCCCACTCCTGGGCAAATGCCTCCCTTCATGCCTTCCATCTCTCCCGATCCTGGGCTTCATCCCAACACCAAAACTGGTGGATTATTTCATCATCATCATCATCACCGAAAGACATCCACTGTTGAACATAGGCCTCCCCCATAGAACGCCACAAAGAGCGGAAACCTGCCGCTTGCATCCACCGGTTACCCGCGACCTTGACGATGTCGTCGGTCCATCTGGTGGGAGGCCTACCAACGCTGCGTCTTCCGGTTCGTAGTCGCCACTCGAGATCACGCCCGTCGCGACGACCCCGTACGCCCCCTCCCCGACCCTTGCTCGTGCCAGCCCGCGCCGCTGAGCCTGTAGTTTTAAATTCGTCCCTAAACAATGGAAATCCGATCCAGCCTGTCCCTTTGCTGTTCTCTCCCAGCGACGCCCTAAGCCGAGGCTCGTACCCCACAGGGAGTGCCCTTAGCGTGTAGTCGCTTAGTTTGTAAGTTATTTTGCCCTGGCTGGAGGCCCTAAAAATAATAATTTTTAAGGCACCACAGGAAAGTCCGGTTAAGCAGCCGACAACCTCCTAGGTTGACATGCGAGTTGCCAATCCGGAAAAAAAAAATTCGAGAACCTTTCTTCCCCATCGGTTATCGTTTCTTCGAGCGATGTGTCCTGCCCATTGCTACTTCAACTTGCATATTTATAGAGTTATGTCGGTGACTTTAGTTCTTTTGCGAATTTCCTCGTTACGGATCCTATCGCGCAAAGAAACTCCGAGCATAGCTCTCTCCATGGCTCGCTGCGTAACTTTGAGCTTATCTAGGAGGTCAGCAGTTAAATACCACGTTTCTGTGCCATATGTTTACTGGCAACACACACTGGTTATAAACCCTCGTCTAGTTAGTTATAAACCCTCGTTAGGCACTGCGGAATTTTGGACGAAAAGATATCTCGTAGTTTCCCGAACGCTGTTCATCCGAGTTGGACTATTATTAATATTTATTCGTTTTAAATTAGGGTCTTTTTGATTTCGCTTCTAATCCCATATATATGTAAAGAAAATATATTTCCTTTAGGTAATTAGAATTCAGGCCGCGCTACTACCGCCATTACGGTAGCAAACGCAATGTCGCCCCCCTTTATTGTATCTGTGGTCGTGTTAAAACAATTGTGAAAACTATTACTTGTTAAAATAGGAAATAAGAATTGATATCGTAATTATAAGCATTAAATGTCGTTTCTTTTATTACAGGTAAGGTTTTTATAGTTAATTTAATGTTATATTTTGGAATTAGTGTCGAACAAACATGTAAATAACAAATATAAAACTTTTATTACAGAGAAACTCAATTGTGTTTTGATTGACGGTATCATCTTACCTAACTACCGAACAAATACCATTATAAAACGACATTTCTTGTAATTATCAAGAAAATGGAGAAGCTAAAATTTGTATTCAAATCAAAAGCTACAAAAGACGGAAAGTCAACCTTTATCGCCATAACCTCAATTATTACACAAGATGATAAAGTTTTCCTAATCCCTGAGGAGTATGAAGCAGTGTCACTTCACAAACATATTCACACCTCAAAAGCTTACAATACAGTGCGAAATACAATTAAGAAAAGACATCAAACTAGAAGTGTCTGGATAAAATTGACAGCGGATATGGAAAAAACATACTTTGATGAAGATGAAAACTTGATATTTGAGGACCAATATCTAGAGGAAATTACCCAAGAACAATTGGCAAATAGCAACAAATACAGTTCAGAAGATCACTTGGTAAAAATTTTGAAAAAATTAGTTGAAAGTCAACAAAGAAAGAAAAAACAAAGTGTAAAAAAATTAGCCGACAGATTTGTACTGGAAAAATTTGATGGCAAGAATGTTAGTGCATGTCAATGGATGGATATTTTTGAAAAGGAATGCAAAAGATTTGATGTAATAGAAGATGAAGAAAAAATTGAAATCTTCAGATTATTTTTAGAAAAGTCATGCACTGATTGGTATGCTTCCATGATGATTAAGCATAGTTTGCAATCAGAATGGTCAGAATGGAAATCAAACTTTGTAGAAACCTATGCAAACAAGGGTTGGACTAGTAGCAAATATGCTATAGCTTTTAAATATCAATCAGGATCTTTATTGGAATATTCCATTAAAAAGGAGAAACTTCTACTTGAAGTAAAAAAGACAATTGATCAAGGGACCTTGATTGATCTAATTGCATCCGGTTTGCCAGACTTTATAACAGATAGGATCAACAAAGAAGAAATTGTAGAAACAAAAGATTTATTTAATGAAGTTGGTAAATTAGAACATTTGGTTAACAAGAAAAAGTACCTGAAAAAGAAAGATGATATTAAGCCATTGAAAGAAAAGATGCAAAAATGTAGCATCTGCGAAAAGCTAAAGAAAGGAGTACGCTATCACTCAGAAGATTCATGCTGGTTTAGAACAAAAGACAATAAAGAAAATGAGAAAAAACAAATCAAACTCGTTAATAATTCAGAATTGGAATGTGAACTGCAGTGTGAAGACTCAAAAAACTAATAGTGCCGCCATTAATTAAAGTAAGGTTAGTATTGAATAAAACTTTAGAAGTATTTGGAATCTATGATTCAGGCTCTAATGTATCATTATTAAATTCAAGATTACTGAAACATAAGCATAAAACATTTAGCAATTACAACAATACTAATTTAAAAACAATTAATGGCGTTAAAAAAGCAAGTGGAATAATAACACTTGATGTAAACATTTTCAATGTAACAAAAAAAACTGATGTCTTTGTAATAGATCAAGATAATTTTGATTACGATTTTCTAATTGGGCTTCACTGTATAAAAAAATTCTATTTAATTCAAAATGAAAATTTAGAAATCAGTCAAAAAATTCCAATGCAAGAAAATAAAATTAAAAATTCAGAGACAAACAACATTTCTAAGGAAATTAAAAATAAAGACTCAAAAATAAAAAATAAAACTATTACAAACGAAATAAAATCTGTCGATTCGAAAAACGACAAAAGAAACGTTATAAACTTCAACGAAAACATTAACAAAGATAATTTCGATATTTGGATACACCATTTAGATTATGACAAACAAGCAATAATTGATGACTTAATAATAAACAACAAATCTGCTTTTGCAAAAGATAAATATGACATTGGCACAGTAAAGGATTATGAAGCACACATTGATCTAATAGTAGAAAAATATTGCAGTAAAAGGCCCTATCGTTGCACAATAGAAGATAAAAAGGAAATTGAACAACAGATTGCACAATTATTAAAAAAAAAATTGATCGAAGAATCGTATAGCCCATTTGCAGCTCCTGTAACATTAGCTTACAAAAAAGATGAAAACACAAGATCAAGGTTGTGCATAGATTTTCGTGACCTAAACAAAATTGTTGTGCCACAATCACAACCGTTTCCTCTTATTGAGGATCTAATGATCAAAACAAGGGATTGTAAATACTTCTCTACACTGGACATAAATTCCGCATTTTGGGCGATACCTTTACGTATCACGGATAGGCACAAAACTGCATTTGTCACACAAGAAGGTCATTTCCAGTGGACTTGTTTGCCATTTGGTCTGAAAACCTCGCCAGCAATATTTCAGAGAATAATGAGTAACATAATAAGAAAACACAACCTTGCAGAGTTCACAGTAAATTACATAGATGACATTTTAATATTCTCCAAAACTTTCTCTGATCATGTCAAACATTTAACACAGCTGTTTCAAGCAATTAAAAGTGAAGGATTAGGACTTAAATTTTCAAAATGCAGTTTTGCAGCTGACTCGGTTAAATATCTGGGTCACATAATACAGAATAATTCAGTTAGTCCTCTTAAAGACAACTTGATATCAATTAAGAATTTTCCAACACCAAAAACACAAAAAAATGTGAGACAATTTTTAGGAAAAATGAATTTTTATCATAAATATGTACCAAAACTAGCAATAAAATTAGATCCATTGCATAACCTTTTGAGAAAAGGACAAGCCTTTGATTGGACCAAAGCGTGCCAAGAATCATTTGATGAAATGAAAAAAATATTATGTTCACAACCAATATTAACTATTTATGATCCAAAATTACCTATACACATATACACAGATGCTAGTATACTAGGAGTGGGAGCCGTCCTAAAACAGCAGCAAGAAAACAAGGAAGAAAAACCTGTAGCATACTTCTCCAAAAAATTGAATGAAGATCAAAAAAGAAAGAAGGCTATATATCTGGAATGCCTAGCAATAAAAGAATGTGTAAAGTATTGGCAACATCTGTTGATAGGTAGAAAATTCATTGTTTTCTCAGATCACAAACCGTTGGAGAATATGAACATAAAATCAAGAACTGATGAAGAACTAGGAGATTTAACATACTACCTATCACAGTATGATTTTGAAATAAAATATTCTCCTGGACGATACAACTTGGAAGCTGATTGCCTGAGCAGGAATCCAGTTTTAGATGCCAATGAAAATCTGGAGGAACAATTAAAAGTGGTAAACTTAATAAAACTAAAAGATATCTTAGAAGATCAAGAACAAAATGAATATATACAATGCAGAAAAGAAAAACTAAAATCAGATCACAATGTTTATTACAAAAAATTCAAGAAAAAAGATAAGATAATCCTCTCGGAACAATTTAGCATAGAATTCATTAAAAGAATACATACAGACCAAGGTCATTTAGGAATAAACCAAATGCAAAAAACAATAAGTTCATTGTATACAGCAGAAAACTTAACAAACAATATTAAAAAAACCTGTAAAAATTGTACAGTATGTTTAAAAAACAAATCAAGAAAACAAAACAAATTTGGAATGATGTCACACTTGGGCCCGGCCACTAAACCTTTTGAGATATGTTCTATAGATACAATTGGAGGTTTTGGAGGTTCCCGGTCCACAAAAAAGTACTTGCACCTGCTATCAGATCATTTCACGAGGTACGCATTTATTTTGACATCTAAAACACAAAATGCAAATGATTTTATAAAATTAGTAAAGAACACCGCAGAAACTGATAATATTGGCATGATTCTCTCAGATCAATACCCAGGTATTAATTCTAAGGAATTCAAAAAATATTTGGAAGATAATAATATTACACTCATTTTTACTGCAGTGAATTCACCCTTTTCGAATGGTTTAAATGAGCGATTAAATCAAACATTGGTAAATAAAATTAGATGCAAAATTAACGAAAAAGATACCAAAGTAGCATGGACAACCATAGCACAATATTGTGTAAAAAAATATAATGAAACGGAGCATACTGTCACTGGATACGCTCCTACGTATCTACTAAATGGTACCGATGTTACGATTTTGCCAAATGAGCTAAAACCAAAGAAGACAGAGACCGATTGGATTCAAGACAGAAAAAAAGCTCTAGCAAATACACTTCAGTCTCACAATTACAACAAGACACTTTATGATAAAAATCGTAAACAGTTCGACTTCAAAGTGGGTGATATGGTGTTTGTGGACAATGGCAACAAGCTGAATAGGAAAAAGCTGGACGAATTAAGAATCGGACCATACAGAATCGTGGAAAAATTGTCAAACACCATTTACAGGATCAACACTGGCCATAAAAAACCAGAGTCAAACTTTTTCCACATCTCGAAATTGGCTCCAGCACCAACACTTGACGAAGAAAACTAAGAAGTATAGAAAAGTACAATATGTTTTTACTATATAATAGACTTTTATAATATTTAGTTAGTACTAGCTTCCCCAGGGGGGGTGATGTAAAGAAAATATATTTCCTTTAGGTAATTAGAATTCAGGCCGCGCTACTACCGCCATTACGGTAGCAAACGCAATGTCGCCCGCCTTTATTGTATCTGTGGTCGTGTTAAAACAATTGTGAAAACTATTACTTGTTAAAATAGGAAATAAGAATTGATATCGTAATTATAAGCATTAAATGTCGTTTCTTTTATTACAGGTAAGGTTTTTATAGTTAATTTAATGTTATATTTTGGAATTAGTGTCAAACAAACATGTAAATAACAAATATAAAACGTTTATTACAGAGAAACTCAATTGTGTTTTGATTGACGGTATCATCTTACCTAACTACCGAACAAATACCATTATATATATACATATAATTATATCATTATAATTCGTCATTGGAGAAAACACCCCTATTGTTCTCGGCTTACCTATTTACGCACTGTAATTACAAAATTAATTCAATCAAAACTATTAGAAGCAAAGCGCCGAATCTTTTAGTTTAGTTACGTTTAGCAATTATATTATTGGGAACGAGGCAGGCGACAAGAAAACTAATTTACTTAATTACCGTACTTATAATTAATTATTGTAGTTAGTGTTTCTGGCGTAATTAGGCGAGAACTGAGTTTTGCGACAAAAGGTTGGTCGCACCCTTTGTGTTTTTAATTAATTTGTGGATCCGTTAGAAACAAAATAAGTACTCATTTTACTGATAACAATGAAATAACTTACTCATCAAAACGAAGAAGGCTCAACAATATAATAATTATAGTAAATGTTTATTTGTGCACATAGAAAAACATACACAAGTTTACAAGAATTTAAGAAATAGCAGAGTTAGATTAAAGGTCGAACTGACGACACCAAAAAAACCTGTGTTTTAGGAGTCAAAATCTAGATATCAAAATAGGTACTTCGATATCTTTATTTTGACTCCTAAAACACAGACTTTTTCCCTGGTTTCTTTATAAAAAAAGTGCTTTTTAATGGTATAATTATAACAAATTCTAATAAAATAATAAAAATAGAATCAATAATTTCAGTTAGATTATTATTATTAGATTATTCAGTAGACATTGGTCAACTCTTAACTGCCATGGTTTTTATCTTGATTATTTTTTATATTTTGTATTTCTAGATTACCTTCATTGTTTTCACATATAGAAGCAACAAGAATCATGTAACCAGACTTTGTAAAAACTTTATTTAAAAGAGTGTCCGTGGAGTTTCTTGCTCGTTCTTCTCCATAGAGACCTACCTACGTTTTGGAACGAGCAACTAGCTTCAACTCTCTGACTAACTGACCGACTCCTTGACAATTCAAAAGTGCCTGTAAATGGTTTAATTGAAATAAATGCTTTGACTTTGACTTTGACTCCTAAAACACAGGCTTATCCCTGGTTTCTTTATAAAAAAAGTGCTTTTTAATGGTATAATTATAACAACTCTATTCCCCGATACATATAATCTGGGTATCTTCAAGGCACGAGTGAACAGGTTTATTCTAGGCAAGCGTGCTCCACCTTAGGCCGCATCATCACTTAAGATCAGGTGAGTTGCGGTCAAACGCAAGCCTACAACAATATAAAAAAAAAAAAACAAATTCTAATAAAATAATAAAAATACAATCAATAATTTCAGTTAGATAGGTTAGTTAGTTAGTTAGGTACCAGAGTAGGTAGCTATCCTACTTGGCAAAATTCAGCTTAATGTACTCATTAAGCTGAATTTTGCCAAGTCCTAATGGTTGCGGGGATCCGCTGGATGCGAGTCGCACGGGACCGGTCAATGTGGCGACACTTGGGGGAGGCCTATGTCCAGCAGTGGACGTCTTTCGGCTGAAATGATGATGATGATGATGAGTAAAGCAATGTTCGATATTTCAGGTTTGCTCAGTGAGTGAGTGACTTTTTGCTTAAGAAGAGCATGAGAGCTTTAATACCTTGTTTTTATATACTTTATTTAAAAAAATAAATGGTTGTGATTTTTGATAGAAAGATCAAGGATTTTTGAGAAGCCCGCAGCATTTACTTGTAGAACTTTTTATCATACATGAAATAAAACAACACACATTGTCCCTTTGTAAGATTGTACTTACAGCAAACTAATACATAAACTAAGAAAGGCTCTTAAATTCAATGGAACGGACCAGTACCATCGGTCATGGGGCATTAATCGGGCTATTACTCTACTCCATATCCCTCTTTAAGACCCCTTAGACCTTACGAGGGAATATTTTTCCTGAACTCCTCCAATCTGTAATATAGTGTTGAATGTGTAAAATGAACGAGTAAAAATATACGTTGGCATGTAAGATTTAAAGTCTGCAATGTGTAAATTATTAACTTATAAGAGTTTAAAATTGTGTACTTAAAATATTGTAGGTACTTCACTGAAACAAATGCTTTAAGTTTTCTACTCTGTCTAAGGGAGTCTGCGACTAAACTCTGGTTTAAGGTAAACCTAGTATGAGTCTAAGGCTGTGTTTCCACCAAAGATGTTCGAAGATGTGTAGAGAGAAATTTGTATGAAACTAGCCAATTAAAGTGCTAGGTTAGTACAAGTTTTGACAATGAAAGAAAAGAAAGACAGAAAAAGCATTTATTCGCCCGCCAGGACAAAAAACCCACAAAAATAACGTGATTAAAAAAAGAAACGAAAATTGGTCCTGCACGAGGCAAAAAGGCTCCTATCTCAGCATGGTGCTGTAACATTAAAAAAAAACGTTACAGCGCTGATATTCTACCAAGTGATGCCACGGTCAGATACGGATAAGAAAAATAAAATAAAAATAAAGTGTAAACGGAAAAACAAATATAAATATGTAGTGTAGTATCATTGGTAATTTTTACACACATTCATCCTCGCACATCTCTGGTAAACGCAGCCTTAACCTTTACAAGGACTGTAAAATAAGTAATAGATTGCCATTCAAAATCAATGCGGGAATCACGCTTAGACAGCTTATAAAAAGTAGATATGAAAAATTGATCGGTGGTATTATCTAGGTAGGTAAGTACTCTATTTGAAAATCGACTCGGATCAAATACTTTTACGTCAGCGAGCCCGAGACTAGAAATACTATTCTGTAAGAACTCACTTAGTGCTCACTTCTGATTCCGTGGTGACAACAGTTTTAAGTATTCTGTATTCAGGTAAGTGAAATCCGAAATGAGATAAGTTTAGAATTCGCGAGTGATTTCTTACATAATTGCACTCTGGTCTCTGATAATGATATATGTGTTCCAATTACAATTTTCGGGGCTGCTGGTTACGAAACTTTTTTATTTGTTCCGGGGTGGAAAATCCTCATGGATGTCCTCCGACGTGGGGCGAGCGGAGGGGTCTGTTAGACCCTTACTGACTAAAACTACCCGGTGTTCCATCTTACACCTACGTCGGGGGTCGCGGGAACTGAAGATACTTCCGCAAGGGGTAGGGATCCTACATTAAACTAAATCTCTGAAGGGTTACAATTTGTCAACAGCATAAAACAGCTTCTAAGTATTACATCAAAATAGAACTTTAAACATTTCATGGTGAAGGCGGTCCTTAGCGCCATCTTTCACTACGAGACACAAACGCCACTTGAAGTCTGTCGTTACAAATTATGTTTAGAATAAAACATTTTATTGGCAACCCCGCCTCGGACGAGTAGCTGTAAATTCAGCAGCTTTATTAAAATGTTTGATGTTCAGCGTTAACTGGCTATGTTGTATTCTTGAACGTTTTTCGTGTTACAGTTCAGCTATGTCGCTTTTTAAGTAATAATTAAAAAGTTAAAAAGATGTAAACTCATATACATAATTATATATCTGGAAACCATATGCCTATATAAACATATACATACATACATATATATATATATATTTTTTAATATTGTTATAGGCTTGCGTTTGACCGCAACTCACCTGATCTTAAGTGATGATGCGGCCTAAGGTGGAGCACGCTTGCCTAGAATAAACCGGTTCACTCGTGCCTTGAAGATACCCAGATTATATGTATCGGGGAATAGAGAGGCGGGCAGTACTCCATGCACGATCGAACTTGTGCTTGGTATAGGTTCAGCATCTGTTCCGACGTGAAGTACTTTCGCACCTTTGCGAGGACTCCTAGCTTTTTGGCAGCTAGTTGGGCCTTTGACTCGATATATATATAAAAGAAAAGGGGGTTTATGAGATGACTTTGCTTAATTGTTCTGAAAATTAATTCTCAATTTCCGCTTAAATGCATACCGACTGGTGGCCATCCTGATATCGAGAAGGCATTCTAGAGAAGAATGGCTTGAATATGACAGGAAGAATGAACGAAATCAAAAGTATGAGAAGGGCAAAGTAAAAGATGGTTGATAGAAGACCGCAAATTCCTAGTGTGCGAAGAACATAGATATTGAAAGTGGGATATTAAATAAGAAGGAGGAGAGAGAGAGTTGAGCAGGGAGAACAAAGTTGTCAAGGCACGCAAACTTCTTCTTTGGCGAATGGGCTTTTTGTGCTATTTTTGCATTTTTCATAGGGGCACCCCCAAAATTTTTTTTCTATTTTTGTGTGAAAATCTTAATGCGGTTCACAGAATACATCTACTTACCAAGTTTCAACAGTATAGTTCTTATAGTTTCGGAAAAAAGTGGCTGTGACATACGGACGGACAGACAGACAGACAGACATGACGAATCTATAAGGGTTCCGTTTTTTGTCATTTGGCTACGGAACCTTAAAAAGCCCTTCCCCATAGAACACCACAACGAGCGGCAACCTGCCACTTGCATTCACTGGTTACCCGCGTCTATGGCGATGTCGTCGGTCTATCTCGTGGGAGGCCTACCAACGCTGCGTCATCCGGTTCATGAGCGCTACTTATGAACCTTTTATCCCCATCGGTTATTAGTTCTCCGAGCGATGTGGCTTGCCAGTGGTGTGCCTAGGGGTCAAAGTTAGGGCAAGCCCGACAGATAAGATATATAATATATGTGGGGACATTTCACACACGGCCACCTGATCCCAAACTAGGGAGACCCTGTACTATGGGTGTCAGACAGCTGATATACATACACAAATATATTTTAAATACATACATATATAGATAAACAACACCCAGACACAAGGCAAACACAAGTGCTCATCACACAAATATTTACCCTGGGCGGGAATCGAACCCGCAACACGCTGCGCAGCAGTCGATCGCTCAGCCACTGCGCCAACCGTGTCGTCATAAGATAAAGAATACCTACTTAGAGATATTTTATTTTTGTGCTTTTTACGTTATTTTTGATTGTCGAATTATTGATTGCAAACCTGGCTTTTGGGCTTTAATGGAAGGCACACCACTGTGGCCTGCCATGGTTAAGTACTTGGCACCAAAGGGTAATAATAATTATTTATTCCCAGATTAAACATGTAAATATTTACCCAGAAAAATGACCTAAAGTTGTGAGCATACCCATTTACCTTAAGGCTGATGTAGCGAGTAGACTTAGCAAAAAGTCCATTCACCCCAATACCCGCTTGGTTCAGACATGGTTGAGACAGAGAATACATCGTGTCTTTGACAGATTAACTTCATATTCGTATTTATGGTATAGCTGCTTTCATAGATAGGTGGACTGGACTGGTAGATTAACTGTTCAACTGGTGTTCTTGATTTATTTTGTTTATTATAGTTGGTTTACGACGTCGTTTAGTCTAGGCTCAAAATAAACAGCTTCGGTCAAACTGGAAAATAACCGTAGGTATGGCATACTTGGAACACTACTGGTACTCATCATCATCACGTCAACCTTTTTAGACGCCCACTACTGGGCAAAGGTCTCCCCCAAGGGGGAATTTAGACGTAATTGCCATACTTGGCCTATGCATGTTGGCGATCGCAGTAGGTACTCAGAAGGACGCTGCTGGTCATCCTCTGGTCAATATCTCTCTGTGGCCTTCTACGACACCCACGGGTATAAATGGGATAGTGTTATTCGCGACCGGCACCACACGGCCTATGGTACCTACTCGCACACATGTTGTTCTATTAATAAGTTAAAAGTAACACTTTTCCACGACAATTTTAACACTCTTTTATTAGCTTCACCTGTAATTAGGTAAGAAAATCTTTGAAGTCCAATTTAACGAACTTTTAATTTTCGTAACAATTTAAAACTTTGCAAATAGGTACTTACATGTAAAACCCATAACAATACAACAATATGGTACTGTCGAACTAATCTGATGATGGACCTAGAAGGGTTACCTATCATAAGGTCGAAAAATATTTGACTGAATTTCATTTCACCTAAAACTTTTCAACTATTATCGTTTCGTTTTTTTATACTTCATCGAAGTCACGTCTGCCACTGTATCAGTTGACCTATTATCAATTCGATTTTTTTCGTTATTCCGACGTTTCGATATACTTTTTACCGAAGTTAGACTTAGCCGAATAACAGTAGGGCAGACAAGACTGCGTGAAGTCGGTTTTGCAGCGATTCGTTTCTGTCACTAAAATTTTGTAGCCTATTGATTTTTTATGTCACTATTTTATTTTATATTGATAATGCTACCAGGTAATCTTATATAAAAATCTTCTGTGCGTGTGTATGAAAGTGAACTCCTCCTAAACGGCTGGACCGATTTTGATGAAATGTTTTGTGTGTGTTCCAGTGGATTTGTGAATGGTTTAGATTCACAATTGGACCCGATAGGTGGCGTTGTAGTTCTAGGACTTGTTTTTATTTTCAGGCAGGACAACGTCTGCCGGGCCCGCTAGTATTCTGTAAAATGTTGTTTCGGTGTGGTGAAAATATGGCAAATAAATCATTTGGCAAATGAAAAAGTTCAAAAGAGGCTTCGGCCAATAGCAAAAAGTTAATTTGTAAATCGACGAAAAATAGTTCGGTAAAATAATACTTATGACACATCATGATACTTCGATGATATAAAAATATGTAAAAATAATGCATATAGCAAAAAAGACATCGGTCAATAGTTTTCGGTAAAATGAAATTCGGAAAAAAACATTTCGGAAAAGTGATCGATTCCCACCTAGAAGGTAGGCACTGGAACTCCACAACGGAACAACGTATCTGAGTCGTGTTTGGACTTGCTAGAATTGTCCTGAGATGCACTTTAACCTTGATTGATTTTCAAGGTCTGATGATGGAACCGGAATTTCTTTTTGTATGTTTAAACTTGTTGAGGTTAGTTGTTTCTAGCCGACTATTCTGAGAACAAATACACACCACAACTGGAGAATTCTTTTTACTTTTTCTCATTAAAAATACGTTACCCTTCACTATGCATTTCTCCTATATCTTGCGTGCATTTACAAACATATAATTGGCATACACAAACAACGGCAATAACGCGGCAAATGTTGACTTCCAGGAGTGGTCCAACGTCTGTGGTTTATCTGCGTAGACGTGTGACTTCACATATCCCCAAAGAAATTAATCCATAGGTGTGTGATCACACGATCGTGGGGGCCAGCTCACAGGTCCATTACGCGAAATTATGCGTTCTTCGAATGTTTCCCGCAACAAATTAAAGGTGAATTTGCACAATTTGCAAGCGCTGTTCCGAAGTAAGTCTATCTATTATGAAATTGCAAAACTTACTGATTACAAATATACCGCCAACTATCAAATTGACAGTCACTTGAAACAGTGTTGCTACTTTAAAAACTAAATGTCTAAAAAAACACCTTTTACTAAGCATAAGTTTGGGACGTAGACATTGCTACTTAGATAGTAATGTAAAACATTGAACATACTGAGAATTCTTCATTTTCTCTATTAAAAATACGTTACCCCTTATAGTATTATGTTAACACAATGATAACACAATACTATTTCTACTTTTTATAAGCATGAAATCATTTATCACAATTGATGTTTACATTTTATAATATTTGTTTTTATAGATTCTTGGAATCTTTTAAATAGAATATATGTACTTACAGTCTTTATGCTCGTCTTGTGTGCGTCCTTTTCTTTACACTGAGTGTCTGTTAATTAATATATATTAAATCACTGTTAGAAATCTGGAAAATAAATAAGGTTTTGCTATGACATGTTTGTCAATGACAGTTGTCAATCTTGACGACTGTCAATATTACTCCTAATAAGTTTACGGCTAACTAACGTAAAACCTCCAAGCTGATGTTTATGTAAGTGCGTATGGCTGTATTTTATACTAAACGGCTGGACACCCGCTGATGTGTCGGGTGTTCCTTTAAATCCTATTCGCACTAATAAATAAAAATAACTGGCAGTCTGCAATAATTGAGTCTGGCCGGTACTATAATACCCCGCTTTAGAAGACCAATATGGGCGTTCTAGAAATAGAATTAATACTTGGACGTAGTGCGTTTAGGTCAGTGCTAATTTTAATTCTTGCTGCTGTTTTTGATACTCATCACATTTTAATCTTTCGGTGAGAGCTATTAAATTCAATCGTACAATTCTACATAGCCTTTTATTTCTTAAACTAGTAGAATTGTTACACCCTCACTAAGCATTTCTATCGTATCTTGGGTGCGTTTACAAATATACAACTCACATACACAAACAACCAAATCAACTTGGAACAACGGCCTGTAGGTTATAGATCAGATATTTATTCCGTACGGGATTCGAATCCACGATACGTAGCACTGCAGCCACTGCGCTTAACGTATCGTCAAATGGTTTTTCGTCAAGGTGGTTTGCTGTAACTGTTATTACACTGAAGGTAGCATAATATGAAATAGAAACATTCACACGTATGTAGACAGTAACATCCAGAACATAAAGCCACCACAAAAAAAACGGAATCAAACATAATATAATAAAATAAACATAAAAATAAGGGAATCGCCGCACGCACGCTATTCCGGACGTTTTTATTGTAATGACGTTCTATCTCGCGTAAAAATATGAGTGGGTAATACCTCGACGCGTAAACAGAATAACGGTTTTATCGCCGGACGATATTAGCCGGAACGGCCGGACGGCCACTATCGTCGCTTTACCCTACGACCGATCTGTAACTATGCGCGTTTGCCCATAAAGAGTGGATATTATTATGTTGGGATAGGAAACAAGATGCGTTATGATAAATTGGCACCTATCAAAGGAAAATGTTTTCCGCAATACTTTCAATCCTGGACAAAGTTATTAATGAACTTACCTATTCAAAAATTAAGGTTCATTGTTTAGTTTACCTAAAGTTGTTTTTTTTTAAATTAAATATTTAATATGCTCGCGTTAGGATGTTATTAGGACAAGGCTTTCAGCGTTTATGAAGTTTCCACCACTGCTGGTACCGATAATATCAACCAAGCCAATATCATGTCAAAGTTGGAAGTTTGCAACTTCCCAGACAAATAGTGAAAACAATTTTTCTTTTTAATAAATACAATGCTTAATAAAGTTCTAAGATTGGAGAAAGTTATACGATAGCGAATTACAAAATCCTTTTTAAGCTTAATATTAAACGGTGCTATGTAAACGTAATCTATTCGTATCTAATACGACACGGTTGGCGCAGTGGCTGAGCGATCGACTGCTGCGCAGCGTGTCGCGGGTTTGATTCCCGCCCAGGGTAAACATTTGTGTGATGAGCACTTGTGTTTGCCTTGTGTCTGGGTGTTGTTTATCTATATATGTATGTATTTACAAAAAAATAAAAATTTGTGTATGTATATCAGCTGTCTGACACCCATAGTACAGGGTCTCCCTAGTTTGGGGTCAGATAGCCGTGTGTGAAAATGTACCCACATATTATTATTATTATATTATAAAAATAGAACACCAAAAAAATTGAAAAAGTATTTTGCTTACTTATTTATTTTATGAACAGCATTGTAGCCTTAAAGACTTTAACTAACCGTCTCATCGTGTTCCTAAGTCAAGGTTAACTGTCGCGTATTCTCTGTAACGCGTGTCATTTGTCGGGCAGAGTGACGCGGGCAAAGGTCGCGCTCCACCAACCCTTGTAAAGCTTCATAATCCTGAATGACATACTAGACAAAAACTTAGGCTAAATAGAGCGGACGGTTTTGCTTGTTTTGAGATTAAACCTAAAGGCTGACCATGGTATGTTTGAGTTAGCTTTTTCTAACCAGTAGGTCGATTCTGTAAAACTCAAACAACAACTCGTATCTCACATCGCTATTCACTCTCACTTCGCATAAGGTTTAAAATGACCTTAATATTTATTTGACACTTTGAATCGGGTTCGAGTGCGAAGTGAGCGTCGAAATGACGGGAAAATTATCTTACAGAATGCCACTTCTTACGTCATCTCATACTTTATCTGTCAAAATCTCCCTGTCAACTTAGTTCAACTCGCTGACACGCTCGCAAGGGTGGCGCTAGTGTAAATTCGAATTATCAACCGAGTTTTTAGAATGCCAATCAAGAAACTCACAGCGGATTCAGATTCGTAGTTTAGAATGAGATCTTACAGAATCACACCCCAGTTGTGGGAACTCGGAATTAAGCAACGTCTATCCGCTGTTTACAATGGCATCCTCACTTTTTTCGGCCATGTATGTCGTCGGGGAGATGTATCCATCGAACGCCTTGTAGTTTAGCGGAAAATCGAAGGTACCAGGCCACGAGGCAGATCGACTGATCAGGTCAGGCCTTTAAGATGGACTGATCAGGTCAAGCCTGCAGTGGATGGCACCTTGCACGAATGTACGAGGAAGGCAGCTGTAAGGGAGGAATGGCGACGTGTTAAAGCGTGCCACCAACACCTGCCGACTACGACCACTGTCAAGAGTGACGCCGACGAAGAACAAAAACCCGTGACCCGTGCCGTGACGGCAGTGTTGCGTCAAGCTATGGAGTTTTTTTATTCCATATAACGACGTACCCCTGTCCGGCAAAGCTCGCCCCTGGTTTAGTTCTCAATGCAGACGCGCAGAAGCGCAGAAGCATGAGGCTTACCTAGTTTGGGTTGACGCTCGTCACCGTAAAGCAAGGGATTTACGCCAGAAGAAGACAGCCTTTAATAGAGCTACCAAGTCCTGCAAGAAGGTTCCACAGAGGGCTCGTCATGACCACATTAGTCGAATAGGGAACAAACTTGCCTCGTACCTTGCGGGTAGTAAAGCTTTTTGGTCCCTAGCTAAATCGGTCGAGTCAAACTTCTGTTGCCCCTCACTGCCTCCACTGCTGAAACCTGGTGGTTCTCTGGCTCACTCTGCAGAAAAGAAAGCAAATCTATTTGCTTCTCTATTTGCAGAATCTTCACATCTTGATGCAGGAGACGCGACTTCCCCGACTTTACCTGGCAACACGACTTCAATGTCTGATACTCGCATTCGCGGAGGAGGTTCGTCAAGCGTTACGCAATCTTGATGTGAACAAGGCCAATGGACCAGACGGTATTGAGGACCTGTGCACCTGAATTGTCTCCTGTACTGACTCGCCTCTTTCGGCTCTCTCTCGAGACTGGATTAGTGCCGATGTCATGGAAGCTTGCCAACGTGCAGCCCGTGCCCAAAAAAGGTAGTCATGCCGATCCTACCAACTATAGGCCCATCTCGGTCACGTCCATTATCTGCAAGACAGTGGAACGTGTCCTCAATAACAGGCTCTTGGCGTACCTTGAAGCTAACGACCTCCTCAGTGATCGTCAATATGGCTTTCACCGAAATCGGTCCACTGGGGATCTTCTCGCGTACGCCGCTCATATCTGGAGTGAGGCCATCGAGAAATATGGGGAAGCACTTGCCGTCTACCTGGACATCTCGAAGGCCTTTGATAGAGTATGGCATGATGGCCTTTTTAGCAAGATTGGGGCGATGCCAATCTGGTCAGGTTCAATGCAGCTAAGATCCAGGCGTGTCTTTTCTCTGCCAAAAAGAGGCCTTTCCATCTGGCCCCTACTTTCCGACATGTATCCGTTCCAATCACTGACCAGCTTGAGCTTCTTGGCGTTACTTTGACGTCGAATCTTAACTTTGGGTCATTTATTGAATCCAAGGCCAAACTAGCTGCCAAAAAGCTGGGAGTCCTCGCAAAGGTGCGAAAGTACTTCACGTCGGAATAGCTGCTCAACTTATACCAAGCACAAGTTCGATCGTGCATGGAGTACCGTTCGCACCTTTGGGATGGATCAGCAAAATACCAACTGGAGGCATTGGCCTCCAGTTGGTATTTTCAGTCCAATGAAGCCCAATCCAATGAAGTCATCGATAGACGTGCCAAGAGGCTCATTAACAACGACTCCCTGGTTAGGGCTAAGCTCCAGAGCCTTGAACATCGCCGCACCGTTGCTAGCCTTTCGGTCTTTTATCGGGTACATTTCGGAGAGTGTGCTTTGGAATTGCACAATTTAGTTCCCCCATCCCCGGCCATCATCGGACAAGCAGAGATACGGCGAAGCGTCACCACACTTATTGTGCGAACTGCCAGACTGTGAAATTCCCTGCCCGCCTCTCTGTTCCCTGATAAGTATAATCTGGGTATCTTTAAGGCACGAGTGAACCGGTTCATCTTAGGCAAGCGTGTTTCAACTTAGGCCGCATTATCACTTACGATCAGGTGAATTGCGGTCAAACGCAAGCCTATTTAATAGTAAAAAAGTATGCTTCCAGTCTATCCAGATGCAGCTCAATATCAGTGTTTTACATGGAGGGACTGCCTACCTGACCTCGACAACCTATTTGCCAGATTTTTTGGATAGATAGATAGATTAGATAGATTTATGGATAGATAGATTTATTTATTTGCATAGAATGTAAGTGATTACAATTAGGTGTTACAATATTTTGAGTCCTTATACATTCTGCCTTAAGGCATTCAAAATTTTATTAAAACTTAGGCTACAATAACATTATTCTATTTACTAAAAACTATTTAAATGCTTTATGTATGTTTAAAGATTACAAACTAAATAGACTTGTCATTTAAAAAATCTAATACAGAGTAGTAGCATTTTTGAATTAGCAATTTTTTAAGGTACTTTTTAAATCTTCCTATTGGTTGCTCTTTAATATTTTTTGGTACATGATTATAAATAAGAGGAGCCGTACACATAACACTCTTTCTCAATAATGCAGTTTTAAATCCACCAGTGCATAACTTGTCTTCGTATTGAGTTCTTAAGCTTGCTGTCCTGTTTATAGTATTTTTCAAAGTCGGAAATAAGTGATCATTTGTTTTAACAAAAATGGCTATTTCTAATATATATAGGCATGCAAAAGTTAAAAGATTATATTTTTTAAACATAGGTATTTTAGCATTTGACTACCTATATCGATTGTAAGAGATCTATGAATGATAGCTGGGACCAACGAAAAATATCAAATCTTTTTTAGGGTTCCGTACAAAGGTTAAAAACGGGACCCTATTACTAAGACTTCGCTGTCTGTCCGTCCGTCCGTCCGTCCGTCTGTCCGTCCGTCTGTCCGTCCGTCTGTCCGTCCGTCCGTCCGTCTGTCAGTCACGAGGCTGTATCTCAAGAACCGCGATAGCTAGACAGTTGAAATTTTTACAAATTATGTATTTCTGTTGCCGCTATAATAACAAATACAAAAAACAAAATAAAACAAGTATTTAAGAGGGGCTCCCATACAAAAATCGCTATTTTTTTGCCCTTTTTTTGCTCGATGTCTAATGTTGTATACCGACTCGAACTTGGGCAGTTTTTATAATTTCAGTTTAGTTTCGATGTATTTGAACTTCAGGCACAAAGGTCGAGTAAACCGCTTAGACTATCCGTTCAAGAGCTAATTCTGTGGTAATGTCAGTCAACTTTACTTTAAAGATTATTCGCCTAACATTTAGGAATCAACAAGCAATCTATTAAACACATCTGCCCAAAAAAACAGCGCTGTCACCATTGAAATACAACACTTCTTACTAGCAATAACTTCCTAATATTCTAAACGGAAATTAAGGTACCAAACTTGGCAGAAACTGTCCAAACTTGACAACAACATCTTGCCTACTTTTTGCGTTCCAACTTGTCTAAAACATTTATTCGTATAAAAGTGACTATATCGATCACTGTCACATACAGACAGTTTATTCCCGAAACAACATGTTCTGCACAATTTGTGAAGGCAAATATGATTTCGTATCTTATTTTCTGTTGCTATGACGTAATAAGGCACCTTTGATGTTATTTCGATCTATCAATGTTGGTGTGTTTAGTTTATTTTGATATAATTGGTGACCCTTATCTTTCCTGTATTTACAACTTTTATTTCGTTTTTTTTTTATACAATAATATTCTCTATTTACCAGACAACAATTGGTCCAAAGACATTAAAAACACGACTACACGAAAAACTTACAATTCTACATGTCATTCATTTCATCATTTCAGCCGAAAGACGTCCACTGCTGGACGTAAGCCTCTCCCAAAATGGGGGGTGTTGCCATAATCGCTTGGCAGGCGGGTTGGCGATCGCAGTATGGTTGTTACAAAGGCACAGAGAACGCTGCTGCCCATTCTCTGGTAAGTCCCTTAGTCGCCTCTTACGACACCCAAGATATGGGTTGGTGTTATTCTTTACGTCCGACACCACACGGACCCTACCTACATATGTAAGTAGACAATTTAACAAAGAAACTATGTTAGCACATATATTCTACTACTGATATGGTGGTTTTTATTAGATGCCTCATTATGGGGTTTTCATCATGCCTATCAGTAATAAGTCTCAAGAGACTATTGCTACTGCCACGCAATCTGGTGAGAAGAGACGTATGCTTTTTGCGCACTACAGCTGAGAATCTGTCTACTCTGGTTTGTGCAAACATTACCGATGATTGAATAATTCTAATAGATTTGCGTTTGACTCGTCTCACCAGGGGTGTGATTCTGTAAGACCTCATTCTAAACTTCGAATCTGAATCCGCTGTGAGTTTCTTGATTGGCATTCTAAAAACTTGGTTGATAATTCGAATTTACACTAGCGCCACCATTGCGAGCGTGTCAGCGAGTTGAACTAAATTGACAGGGAGATTTTAACAGATAAAGTATGAGATGACGTAAGAAGTGACATTCTGTAAGGTAATTTCCCCGTCACGTCGACGCTCACTTCGCACTCGAACCCGATTCAAAGTGTCAAATATATCAAGGTCATTTTGAACCTTATGCGAAGTGAGAGTGAATAGCGATGTGAGATGCGAGTTGTTGTTTGAATTTTACAGAATCGACCAGCTGATCTCAAGTGATGATCCGGCCTAAGGTGGAGCATGCTTGCCTAGGACGAACCGGTTCACTCGTGCCTTGAAGATACCTAGATTATATTTATCGGGGAACAGAGAGGCAGGCAGTGAATTTCACAGCCTGGAGGTTCGCACAATAAATATGTCAAAACGCTTGGTTTAAGACCGTGGAGCTTCAACCATATAGAGGTGACGCTTCGCCATATCTCTGCTCGTTCTATGATAGAATGGGGATGGGGGAATTAAGCACACTCTTCGAAATATGTATGTGTATGTTTATTGTTACCTTTTACTTTTTACGGAAATCCTATCAAATAGGATCATTCAGGGTTTGGGTTTAGGATCATTTAGGGGTTATTCAGGGGTTTAGGGTTTTCATTTCATTTAATACATTGAACGCCATGTAGGTCACCGGTGACCGACGCCAGTGGAGGTTTTACCTTCAACATTTTTCACCCGGTAGTCAATGTATTAAAATGTATAAATACAAATTCATAGCTTTCATTATTTTTCATTTTAATTAGTTTATTTTAAGTTACTACTCTGCGCTTTTTGTTGACACTTAAACGCACACGTTGACAAACTAACTCCACCAAACCAGACGACGTGACTTTGCAACGTCGTCGGCGTCGCTGTCAAGGGTTTCGCGATATAAACCGGCCGCGCTCTCACCGTAATGACACCGCAGTAAAAAGCGATGCCATGCAACCACTCAACTCTGAGCAAATTACGGAAATTGTGGGCGTTATTACGTTCTAAAAATTTAATGATTAGATGGATGCATGGGCAAAGTTGTGCCATCGCGTTATACTTCAGTTTGTGTTTACTGTCGCTCTCTAGGTAAACGAAGTTATTTTTAATGAAAATGTTTCCCAGGAATATAAAATTACTTTTTAGTATAACAGCCTGAAAGTGTGCTTGAACAAGGCCATGGATTAGCGTAATGAAGCCTTTGCGACATTATCATAACAAGGCCTTTGGTTCTACCATAATGAGTTAACCCAAAATCTCTCGATGATTAAATTAATTACGTAAAACAACATTACTATCCTTCAGAGCAACGTAGCTGCGCTAAGTTATGCTAAGAAAAGTTTTCAAATTATGTATTCAACGTTCAATATCCAAAAACATGACCCTCTTTGCAGATGACAGCACAATGACGATAACATGTAATAATATGGACGTTTATGAATATGACATTAATGAATCTTTGACATCACTCATATCATGGCTAAATGGGAATAATCTCAAAATTAACTTAGATAAGACTACAATAATGCATTTTAGGCAACGGCTACAGGTTGATAGTGTCATTAAAGCTCTGTACAATGACACAGTCTTAAATAAAGTCGACGACACTACATTTTTGGGTGTGATGATAGATGCGAAACTGAATTGGAAAGCACACATTGAATTCCATAGTATAAAGTTGAGCTTATCCGCGTATGTCTTGTTCAAACTATCACATGAACTTAACCCAGATGCCTTGGTAACGGCATATCATGGATTGGTAGCATCGCTGCTACGCTATGGCATCATATTTTGGGGTAACTCTACCGACAAAGAAATTGCGGTTAAGGCCCAAAAAATATGTATTCGGGCTATGTTTAATTTAGACTCGACAGAAAGCTGCAGGTCATTATTTAAAAAATACAAATGATTAACTTTACCATCTCTATATATTTTTGAAGCTGTGTTGTTTGTAAAATCGAACCCCCAATTGTTTCCACGACTATCGGATACCTTCCCGCGTAACAGACGTGACAATAGCCAACTCTGCTTGCACCCGGCGAAAACTGCTGTTATGGGAAAGAGCTTTTTTGTATGGCACCTAGACTATACAATAAAATACCATAGGCGTTTAAAGTTTTAACCACGAATCGATTTAAAAATAAGATCAGAAACTTACTAACAGACAAGTGATACTATAATATAAATGACTTCTTGACGGATACTCTTTGAAATACTATTTCTATTTCTTATTTATCTTTTATTTAATTTCTACATACCTACTCATAAATTATTAATCGATGTCCATAAAATATAATAATGTAATTTAATAATGTTATAATATAGTTAGTATATAATGATAATGTACGACGTAGGTTAACAAACTATGGTTCACTTAAATTATAATTATCATTGCCTTGTTTTGTAAATTTAATAATATTATAATATAGTTAGTATTTAATGAATTCAACCGACAGTTAAGTTATTAATGTACGACATATGCAAACAAACCATGGTTCACTTAAATTGCAATTATCATTGCCTTGTTTTGTAAAAAATTTGTACGCCTTGCCAGGTGAAACATGTACGGACTTCATATACCTTTTTTAAGATCTTGCATGCTTTAATTTGTGTGTAAACCCATGTTATGACAAATAAATTGTCTTTATCTTTAAAATCATTATAATTATTTGAAAAAGAAACTAGAAAAACACGTTTTGATTTTTTTTTAAAAACGTTGTCCCCACACTAGGAATTTCTCCTGTGTCGTGGGTGCGTTTACAAACATATAAACTCACATACACAAACAGTCAGACCCGGAACAACTATCTGTAGGCCATACAAATATTTGTTCCGTGCGGGAATCAAACCCGCGACACGCAGCGCATCAGTCCATCGCTCAACCACTGCGCCAACCGTGTCGTCAAAAAAAAATCAGTTTAAAAACTAAAACCCGACTACAACAAAAAGTGATCTAAAAAGTACGAAACAAGAAAATATTTCACACAGAAATCAAGACATAGGTACAAAATGGTCAAGGTGCATGCCTGTATCCCTTAAGAGTGCGATGAACATGAATTATAATGGCATGCAACCACGGCTTACCTTGACCATTTTGTACCTATGTCTTGATTTCTGTGTGAAATATTTTCTAGTTTCGTACTTTTTAGATCACTTTTTGTTGTAGTCGGGTTTTAGTTTTTAAACTGATTTTTTTTATTTAAACCATTTTGGAGTCACAGCTAAGTATTATATATTTAAAAGGTACTAGTGAACCCCTTTCTAATGATACTAAACACGGTATGCGTATCTTAATTTATTTGGTAATCTTTCCTTTTTTTTAATAATTTGTGACAAGTCACAACTAAATATTACATATTTGAATAGTACTAGTGAACCCCTTTCCAATGATACCAAACACGGTATGCTTGTCTTCATTTTTTTATTTAATCTTGGTTTATTTTGTCCGCCAGAGGGCGCCACATTGAATTCGGTGACACGTCATATAGCCTATAACCAGCGGACGATCAAGACGCTTCTAACGATACCTCATTTGTTCAGTTCTGATAAGTAGTTTAGGAGCTATGAGCGAACAGATGAACATACATACATACATACATTCATACATAGCCTGTCAAACTCATAACCCTCCTTTGGCTTTGCCGTAGTCGGGTAAAAAGAAAAACGTTTATAAACAAAATATGAGTTACCGTACACTGATTACTTTAATGACAGAGGCAACAAGAAAATACAATGACACTAATAAAGCAATAATGTCGCATCACAAAGCCCTATAAAAGCACAATTCAAAACTCTATACAAATAGCTGCAATAGCACAACACGGCAAAATTTCAAACGCAAACGAGCAGCGTAAGTTCAAAAAGACCTATCATCAAGCCAAGCGCAGTTCTCCTTGCAACAGCTCCGGAAATTACTCTTTTGAGGCACAAATTCGTCACCTCTATTCATAGGAATAGTATTCATGTGCTGTAGACTGCGACGATTTAATTGCCACTAATTGGCAGCTAGTGTTTGTACTTATGCAGCCTGGAGAAAATGTCTGCTATCAATCAATTAAGGCGATGTCTGAATAGAATGACTTGGTTACAGATATATATCGTGTAAGGGACGGATTTGGTTTTGACGGCTGATATGTTGATTGAAAATCGATGGTTCAACGTAGCTATGTTGTTGAAAACTGTAACTGACATTATGCAATGCAATTTGTAATAGAATTTGTAGGTATTATGTATTTTTTAAGACCTATGTGATTTTACAATTAACTTTTGCATACGAGACATAGAAAGGCACATGACTAAGTAAAATAAAACTTGTACAGTCGTGGAACCCCCGTAAGGAACTATTATATGAGTTCCTTACGTACGTATCTGTACAAAAAATATATATATATAAAAATAATAATAATATTGTATATATACACGAGTAGCGCAGCAGCACGAGCTCATGTGCTCATTTGTTTGTAGTTGGCTCGATACACGCACACATACACACACGCATTTCGTTACGTGACGATTTCTACTAATTCGAACTAAACTCGTATGTCGCATTAAGGAACTTCGTTTCAAAAAAACATTAATTTCAGGTAAAGAACCCATATTCAATCAACAAAGTACATACATTATAAATTCGTCATCTTTAACATTTAGGTTTTAAAATTAAAAGCCATACGGATCGATTGGTCATGGATAAGCTACGCTTGCCGCGGTCGGTTTGTGGATTGGTGACCACCAATTGCATACCGAGAATCTCTTTGTATCAAAGAGCACGTAAAGCCGTTGGTTCCGGCTGTCATTCGTAGATTTTTGACGGTCAATATGGGAAGTCAGAAGCCAGAAAGTCTGACCACCAGTCTTACTAAGGGGTACCGTGTTACCCAGTAACTGGGTTGTGTAGGTTAGTCAGGCAGTCGCTCCATATAATACACTGGTAATACTCAGCTGCATCCGATTAGACTGGAAGCCAACCACAATATAGTTTAGACAAGGTTAAGCAGATCTCATTAGCACACGAGACATCTAACATGTATTATTTGTACTGATTCTCTCAAATTATATAATTCTTTTTTATACCAACAAACTGATGTTTGATCGTAGAACAATTTTAAAGGGTAAGAAAGTTTTAATTTTATGTTGATTACGTTAAAAACTCGACCACCAATTCGTAGTCAAGAAGATGGTTGTCGTTAAGAAAGAAATTTTATTCACTAAATTTATTATCATATTCATCGACAATTTTGTTTCATTCACTGCTTGTACATGCTATTGTGCCAAGTTTGGCACAACAAGATGCCTCGTCATCACCATCATCATCAGCCGGAAGACGTCCACTGTTGAACAAAGACCTCCCATAGAACGCCAAAACTCATGGCAACATGCCGTGGCATCCACCGGTTACCCGCGACCTTGACGATGTCGTTGGTCCACCAGGGGGCCAAGTCTGCTATTTTTATAATTTCGACATTACAACACGATCCCGTTGTCATTTTGCTAAAAGTTCGTAATCTGCTAAATTCATAATGGTCGATCATTGACAGCATAATGACGTTCTAATGGTAGGTCACTGATCAAAGGAACTGTCAAAATTTTAGCAGATTACCGCCTAAGTCAGTCATTCAGTTGTCATTTTGTACGAGATTACCATTTCTTTCAATGGTGTTTCAGTGGTTGACCATTTGAAAGTCATAATGACGCCATTATATTAGTAGATAACCAAACTTATCAAAATCAAACATTTTGAAATCAATGATAGACCATTCTGACACTATTGTAACAGCATACTTGAGGCCCTGGTGGGAGGCCTACCAACGCTGCATCGCAATAAGATCCCTATTCATTTCATTATAAGTGATTGAAATTGTAAACAGTAAATCTGTTGTCGTGTGCTCGGTTCCCGTCTATCTATCTATGTATTTCAAAATAAACGTACAAGAAAAATTATAAAAGAACACCTAGAAACCACTAGTATTACTAATTGCGAAGCAATCTTAAACAAAACCAAGGAAATTGGCTACCGCCTCGACGTAATTAAATTACTCGGATCAAAAACCGACATTACTCGAAGTTCCTCGAGTTTGTTCGAATTGAGTTGAGTTCGGCGAAGTTGCGGAACTCTTAGAAACTATTGCTTTGATGCCAACACTTGCTGGTTCACGATGTCAGGAAGATGCAGACGGTTTGTTTATTTATTTTGTGGGGAAATTACATTTAATTAAATTAAAAAAATAAATTTGACGACACGAATGGCGCAGTGGCTGAGCGTTCGACTGCTGCGCAGCGTGTTGTGGGTTCGATTCCCGCCCAGGGTAAACATTTGTGTGATGAGCACTTGTGTTTGCCTTGTGTCTGGGTGTTGTTTATCTATGATATGTAAGATTTAAAAGAAAAAAAAATGTATATATATTGTGTATGTATATCAGCTGTCTGACACCCATAGTACAGGGTCTTCCTAGTTTGGGGTCAGATGGCCGTGTGTGAAAATGTTCCCACATATTATTATTATTATTATATCATATAGGTATTTTGTTAAAGAGCAATGACTTTTTACAAACCATCAAAATTTTAATTTTGATGGTTTGTAAAAAGTCATTGCCCTACGCTATGAATTTCTGCAGAATCGTGGGTACGTTTACAAACACGTAAACTTACATAGCTACACAAAAATAAAAAATATCTGGAACAATTATATGTTTTGTTGGTTTCAAACCTAAGACACAGAGAACTGAAAAATATAATCGCTCAGCCACTGCGCCAACCGTGTCGTTAATAACGTCCCTAGGATAAAAGGATTTGAATAGAACTAGGACATCTTTAGCATTATTTACTGTGAATAAAGACATTACAAACACAAACTTTTATAAAATGCAAATACATAATAACCAAACATTAAAAAAATATTACCTACATAAATAGTATAAAATGAACATAACTGACAATTTAATGATGGATGTGTACGTAAACAAACTTATTTTATTATAATAATAATAATAATATGTGGGGACATTTTTCACACACGGCCATCTGACCCCAAACTAGGGAGACCCTGTACTATGAGTGTCAGACAGCTGATATACATACACAAATACATTTTTTTTTGTAAATACATACATATATAGATAAACAACACCCAGACACAAGGCAAACACAAGTGCTCATCACACAAATGTTTACCCTGGGCGGGAATTATATCTTGTTATGTAAAAAAAATGTACGCCTCGCCATGTAAAACATGTACGGACTTCATAATATACCTATTTTAAGATCTTGCATGCTTTCATTTGTGTGTAATAATATGTGGGGACATTTTTCACACACGGCCATCTGACCCCAAACTAGGGAGACCCTGTACTATGAGTGTCAGACAGCTGATATACATACACAAATACATTTTTTTTTGTAAATACATACATATATAGATAAACAACACCCAGACACAAGGCAAACACAAGTGCTCATCACACAAATGTTTACCCTGGGCGGGAATTATATCTTGTTATGTAAAAAAAATGTACGCCTCGCCATGTAAAACATGTACGGACTTCATAATATACCTATTTTAAGATCTTGCATGCTTTCATTTGTGTGTAATAATATGTGGGGACATTTTTCACACACGGCCATCTGACCCCAAACTAGGGAGACCCTGTACTATGAGTGTCAGACAGCTGATATACATACACAAATACATTTTTTTTTGTAAATACATACATATATAGATAAACAACACCCAGACACAAGGCAAACACAAGTGCTCATCACACAAATGTTTACCCTGGGCGGGAATTATATCTTGTTATGTAAAAAAAATGTACGCCTCGCCATGTAAAACATGTACGGACTTCATAATATACCTATTTTAAGATCTTGCATGCTTTCATTTGTGTGTAAACCACAGATATAGATAGACCTAGATAACGCAAGTATCACGACCTGTATGAAAATCAAGCGTGCCATTTTTTTGGCGTCACAATGAAATACGAAATTTTTGTTTTTCCTAAATTTGGTATTACCAAGTATTGCTGAGGGTATTAGATTAAAAATAATTGTTTTTTAAATTAATTATGGATAATATTAATCACAAAATGACTTACCGATGGAAGGAAACGTTTACTTTATTTTTTACTTACGATTTTTGATCGTAAGTTAGGCACGCGAAGTAGTTGCGTTATCTAGGTCTATCTATATCTGTGGTGTAAACGCATGTTATGACATTGTCTTTATCATTGTTGAATAATCAAAAACCAATTTGGTAGAACGATATCTTTCACTCAATATGGTGTTAACCCGTGAGAAGGCGCGCTATGAGCAATTTGCTCACACAAATATTGAAAGTAAAAACTTTTGGTGATACTGACGCCCCAATGTCTCAAGCTCCTAGGTAGCTTCCTGACTATTCATCCCCTTCCCCCTGACGTAACTCCCATACCGGTCAGTTCCTTTGCGACCCTGCAGCAAAGTGTTTCTGGAGGCCGAGGAGAATCGTGCGGCGATTTGCTCATCACGCGCCCATCCGTGTAAGTGTTTATTTTTGCAATAAAAAAGTGTTTTTGTATTTTTGAATATATTATTTTATTTATTTATATTATATTGGTTAATTATTATGTAAAGACTGTATAGTAATAATTTAATAACAATATTTTTTATTTTGTTCGTGGCTGGAAGAGGATTCTGGTGATGAAGCATTAGATGTGGATCTTGAAGATGCAGAACAGCATCGTGTTGACACCATAGAAAACGATAGTTCCATCATCCTAGATCTATTGCACAGCCTTGGCCAAGCGGATTCTGTTCAATATATCCTAGACGTAAGAATATTCGGTCCAAAAAAGCATGCACTTTGTGCAAGCAATTACTCTGCATCGAACATATTACATATATATGTTCAATGTTTTTCGAGAGGCACACTCGTCTAGATCTCAAAAAAGAGTATTTTTTTAAGTTTTTTTGTTACGTAAGATTTTTTATTGCGATTTATGTGAAGACTGTCAAAATTAGAAAATAAAAATAAATTGATTTGTTATTTGCTGTAGAAGTTGCATTTATGTTTCTTAGTTTTAATTAAAATACTTATTTTCGCACTTGTTAAACCTTGTTTTATTCATTTAAATCAACTATAAGCCAACAAGTACCATAAAAGTAGAAATATGAGCATTTAAAGCAGTGTGAGTAATTTGCTCGCGCGCGCCTCTCCGTGCAACAAACTGAGGCGCGCCTTCTCACGGGTTAATACGTAAATAAAATACGTATACCTATTACTTATGTGTCAAATACGTCTGCCTTTCAAAAGTCCTGACACAACAGACGTCGTGATTTATAGACCTTCACTTATTATGAGCTCCAAGACCTGAGCTCCTGAGTCTGTGAGACTCGTAATGGCAAATGGAGGGTAGTATTACTTAGGGCCGTAAAGTAGCCAGCAGTGAGTGCTCATTTTATAGGTCCACGCTCCGGATATTACACAGTCTGACGGATTCCGACAAATGGATATACGTCTACCTATGTAGGTTTATGGCTTAGTATGCATTGAGAATAGGTGTGTTTACGAAGAGATAGCTGTGGGGATTTCTGTTGTTTTTGTCTAAGGGGTTTTATAAAGAAAGTGAGGACGTAGTTCTGAGTTTTATGTTACTTATTGACAATTTGAAATAGATATGTTAACAAATATTGTATTTAAGTAAAGAAGTATTGTAAAACCTTTGAAAACCAGTTTTCAAAAAAAGGAGGTGTTCAATTCGACACGTATATATTTTTTTTTATGTTTACCAAGCATAACTTTCTCAGTGTAGTCCGATTTGGATGATTCTTTTTTAATTGATAGTGTCACAAAATATAAAGGGTACAGAAGGACCGCTCCCGCCATCTTCAAAAATAATTACCTTGCCAGACTCACTAGGGCTGCTACTGTAGTGACTCTGTAGGTTTTATTTGTGACAATATGCAATTTTATTGACACTGGTTGGAACATTTTTATAACAACATTTTCTTGTTCGTCTTGAAATGTCAATGTCTCTCATTTATTTATTTAGACAATACGTGACAGTCGAGTCTAAAGTCTGCTAGAAACTGCTTGAGAATGCCTATAAACATAATGTCAATGTGTGCGTGGTAAAAATGGCGGTTTGTTCTGAGCGGTCTCTCTGCTCGGGCGCGACGCAGCGCAGTGATAGTGTATACTTCAAGTTGGTCCCATATGAGGCTTCAAAAAAGTTTTGTAACCTGTTATGTCAATAAAGTATTATTATTATTATATACATTTCAAGATAGTAAGTAAGTAATTTTCTACCATTAGGGATGGAACACTTTCTCTGTTTTTTTATGGTGCCACCGTTTCGTAATTAATTTGTGTGATAAGAAGTAGGCACTAAATAGCGATAAGAAATCTTTAAAACTAATCTAAAAAAACTTTTTACCAAAAAGACAACCGCCTTTAAAAAGTAAAAAAATCTTTAAATTCGCAGGTTACTTTGGTTTTGTTTGTTGTTTTGTATTGCCACCGACTTGCGAATTTAAAGATTTTTTTACTTTTTAAAGGCGGTTGTCTTTTTGGTAAAAAGTTTTTTTTATCTAGTCTGTGATATCCCTGGGCAAAGGCCTCGAGTCTTTTCAGATATTCTTTTCTTGCGCCGCCCCGAACCAGTCCCCGCAGTGCACGTCTAGGTCATCTTAGGTGTGATTCTGTAAGACCTCATTGTAAACTTCGAATCTGAATCCGCTGTGAGTTTTTTGATTGACATTCTACAAACTCGGTTGATAATTCGAATTTACACTAGCGCCACCCTTGCGAGCGTGTCAGCAAGTTAAACTAAATTGACGAGGAGATTTTGACAGATAAAGTATGAAATGAAGAAGTGGCATTCTGTAAGGTCCTTGTCACTTCGACGCTCACTTCGCACTCGAACCAGATTTAAAATGTCAAACGTATCAAGGTTATTTTGAACCTTATGCGAAGTGCGAGCGAATAGCGATGTGAGATGCGAGTTGTTGTTTGAATTTTACAGAATCGACCAACTTGTCACCTCCTGGGAAGGCCTTGGCGACGCGACCATATTCAGGTACCTATTGTGTTTAGACCTTTGCCTAGTGGTCACTGTGCATGCGACTGACGTGACCCGCCCAATCCCATTTGAGCCGGGCAGTCATTTTCCCCCCTATGACCTCCATTTTTTAATTTTAACGAAATAGTTCTTTTATCGCTATTTCGCAAACAACATTTATGCAAATGGCATTATAATTACATGCAAGTTTTACATAATATTGTTTCTGGTTTGACCCTTACACAAACGATACACGATGCAAGCAAACATGTGACTAACAAACTTGTCGGACGCACAAAACGTCGCACGATGGTGGAAACTGTGATATTAAACAAAGTTCCAACACACAAGTTGCAAATTGCAAAACCCAGCACAGAGGACGCACAAGGATTTTGATAATGTTGCCTGGCCATATTCATTTTATGTGCTTTGTAACAATGTCATTTAATATTGCCAGAGGTAAAAGAAGAGGGAAAAAAGAACTCCACCTCTAAGACCTAATAGCGCATTTTTTCACTAGTTTTGAGCACAATAATATGATGTGCTTTGGAAGACCACAGCAAAATAGCACAAATCTGTTCTAGTTTTCTCGATTCTAGGGTTTAATTTCAATGCACATTAATTTAAGCACATTAAGTAGACCTCCGATTATGAAACAAAAGGCGGATAGACTACGCGGAACACTGAGAGTGGAACCACCGAAGCAAATACAAATTCAAAAGCGAATAGCTTCAATCGCGCTTCGTGCTGTACTGACACGAGTCAACACAGCACGAAGAAAAAAACAAATACAATTTCAAAAGCGAATACAATCACGAGATTGTTGGTATTCGCTTTTGATTTGTATTTCAATTTCGCTCCAAAATATATATATCTGATTATCTTAAACGGTGTAAAAAATTTCATATCCTTCCTTTATATGAACACAGAAAAAATTCCGATTTAGCTTTTCTGTTTAAAATTGCAAACAGTTCCATCGACGTACCCGACGTGTTGAGTAAAATAGGACTGCGAGTTTCTTATTCGTCTTTGCGCAAGCCTCGTCTGTTGTATGCACCAGTGACAAGAACGAACTACAGACAAAACTCGTACATGATAGGGCGAGTCGTGTGTTCGATTCGACTTGCCAGGACGTTGATATCGATCTTTTTCATATTAATGTGAACAAGTTAAAAAATACTCTTTGCAATAATTTCTTTGAGAACCTAAAATAGTCAACGGTTTCAAATAGTCAAGTTTATTCTGTCTACTACCTATATAATTATAACTTTGTATACTTTTTATATCTGTGAAAACTTGTAATTGGCCTTCATAATGTTACTTACAATCGAACTATTGTGCATGATCAGCTGTAAGTTTTCCTAAAATTACAAAAATAAAATAAATAAGTATTTGCTTTGGTGGCTTCACTCTCACTGTTACGTGCGGTCTATCTGATTTTTGTTGCATAATCTAGGTAGACATAAATTACTTACACAATAATAATATTGCTGGTTACTTATGACGCAGTAAAATAACCAAATGGGCAGTTACAAGTAGGCAGTTGACAAATTTAAAATTAGTTGGTAAGAAGTCTCATTCTAACCAGCTCTATAAACAATGAGGGGGAGGGAGTGAGGTTCTAGGGGGTAGGGGAGTGGATGGGGAGGTGGGGTAGTGGGATTGGCGGGAGTGGGGATTGTGGTGAGGGGAGTGGGAGTAGTGGGAATTGGGTTAGAGAAGGGGAAATGGGGGAGGAGAAGGGGGAGTAGTAGAGTGGGGGACTGAAAAGCGATTTGGTTCTAGCAGCGTAGAGGGTCACAGTTCTAACCTAACCTAACCATATCGGATCCACCCTTGAAGGATTACCATACGTAGTATAATGAATTATAACTAAATCGAAAAATTCGAATTGTCAACCGAGTTTTTAGAATGCCGATCAAAAAACTCACAGCGGATTCAGATTCGAAGTTTAGAATGAGGTCTTACAGAATCACACCCCTGGGCATATTTTGGCGTCTCATCTAAACACGATTGTGAAGATCAAAATATAAATACTTTTCTCACACCTCGCCATCACCATCAGAACAATACAATAGTACATTACTGTTAAAGTATATCCACAAAGTACGTAAGGCTGCGGCGACCTTTATATTTTGTGGTATAAGTAACAAGAAATTCATACATAAATTATTGTACTTGTGAAAAAAAAAAAAATTTTAACAAAAAAGACAACCGTCTTCAAAAAGTAAAAAATAACTTTTAATTCGCAAGTCGGCGGCTTTGGTTTTGCTTGTTGTTTTGTATTGCCACCGACTTGCGAATTGAAAGTAATTTTTTAATTTTTGAAGGCGGTTGTCTTTTTTGTTATAATTTTTTTTGCGCTTTTTAGTGCCTACTTCTCATAATAGAAATTAATTACGAAACGGCGACACCAAAAAAAACTGTCATCCCTTAATTTTCAACCCTTAGAGGTGGCATATTTTCTAGAAATTTATATGGGACCAAATTTGAGGTATACACTATCAATTAAAAAAAGAATCATCGAAATCGGACAACACTGAAAAAAGTTATGCGTAAAAAAAAAAAAATAATAATAATAATATGTCGGAGACAGTTTATTAATCACAATTGTGGGTGTAACTAAATTTGTTATGATTTGTGTTTCTTATTGTTAATTTATGTGATTTTACTATCAATTATTGTCTATTAATTCGAAACATGATTTATTGTGTGTGCACACTGATTTGTGGTTACTTTATTTCGATAATTATTATCGATGGTTTTATTCAAAACAATTGTTGACACATTACTTTGAATGTTAAACGAATTACTTTATGAAATCACTATTGTTTATTCATGACAATTATTAGTGTGGTATTGATTGCTTTATAATTAAATCTTATTAGATTTAGTACATTGTAGTGTTTTGTATCAAGTAAACGCGTGACGCACTTCCGTGCGCCAATGAATAGACTTGTATGGAGAGGTTGTAAGGTGGGGGGCATCGCCTTATAAAAGAGCGTGCACTCCGTAAGTATGGCAGTCGATCCTCGGATTCGACTCAGTAAAGAGTTCCTGCTCCCGACAATACTGTCGGTTTACCTGGTACAGCGCTGCTGTATATTCACATAGCTGTATAGGCTTGCTGCTAGCGAGCGATACACTTTGTATTTGGTTGGCTTATGCTACTGTACGAACTGTAAACCTTAAGGGTTTGTTCGTTTATCATTGGGTGGCTTAGGCTGCTGTACGAACTGTAAACCCTAAGGGTTTGTTCGTTTATCATTGGGTGGCTTCACCACTGTACGAACTGTGGGACCTTAATGGTCTGTTCGATTAACTGTATTGTTGCTGTACCTTGAACTTACTTTATTCTTGTTACTGATTACCATTTGTATTGTGTTTTCTTTACTAATAGTGTGTAATTGTTTTCACAGGTATGTTGTTTATCCCTAATGGGATAATGGGAACGCCTATAGTCCTGACGATGTACTAAACCGCTCGGCGCTTCTCCTCGATCGCACCTGACGATCCGACATCAGAAGTGGGATGGGGTAAAAGTTTCGAAAGTTTATAGTTGGATACTTTATTATGGGATACTTTATTTTGTTGGCTACTTTATTTTGTTGGCTACTTTATTTTGTTGGCTACTTTATTTTGTTGGCTACTTTATTTTGTTGGCTACTTTATTTTGTTGGCTACTTTATTTTGTTGGCTACTTTATTGTTGAAGACTTTGGTTGTAGATCCAAAATGATATTTGATAAAATCTTTGAGTAACAATGTACGAAAAATCCCTGAACGTCCATCAGTAACTGTTAATGATGTCAATGTTGACAATGATGATGATGATGATTCATCTGCTGCTGACATACTATAGCTGAATTGAGATGTCTATGTTGACTATTGTTTGGATGTCTATGTTGACTCCTATAATTGAACGTTGATCTTGACGCTTATGCGGGTTGTCTATGTTGACGCCTATGCGGGTTGTCTATTCGACTTCAAGTTACTTGTCGAATCCCATGGTGTGATTTCGGCTGATTTGTTGAGCTATGTATTGTCTGTAACAGTATGGTTATTTTGACTGGTTATGATGCAAATTTTGCTAATGATATTACTTCAGGACTAATTCAGGATTTTTCGTTACAACATACCTTTTGCTAATTAAAGCTTTTTGTCAGAAAGGCCGATCGATATTTACCAAGAACTTTATAACTACACGAGGACGTGCAGAATGTCAGTCTGGCCGTGTCGGAGACAGTTTATTAATCACAATTGTGGGTGTAACTAAATTTGTTATGATTTGTGTTTCTTATTGTTAATTTATGTGATTTTACTATCAATTATTGTCTATTAATTCGAAACATGATTTATTGTGTGTGTGTACACTGATTTGTGGTTACTTTATTTCGATAATTATTATCGATGGTTTTATTCAAAACAATTGTTGACACATTACTTTGAATGGTAAACGAATTACTTTATGAAATCACTATTGTTTATTCATGACAATTATTAGTGTGGTATTTGATTGCTTTATAATTAAATCTTATTAGATTTAGTACATTGTAGTGTTTTGTATCAAGTAAACGCGTGACGCACTTCCGTGCGCCAATGGATAGACTTGTATGGAGAGGTTGTAAGGTGGGGGGCATCGCCTTATAAAAGAGCGTGCACTCCGTAAGTATGGCAGTTGATCCTCGGATTCGACTCAGTAAAGAGTTCCTGCTCCCGACAATACTGTCGGTTTACCTGGTACAGCGCTGCTGTATATTCACATAGCTGTATAGGCTTGCTGCTAGCGAGCGATACACTTTGTATTTGGGTGGCTTATGCTACTGTAAACCTTAAGGGTTTGTTCGTTTATCATTGGGTGGCTTAGGCTGCTGTACGAACTGTAAACTCTAAGGGTTTGTTCGTTTATCATTGGGTGGCTTCGCCACTGTACGAACTGTGGGACCTTAATGGTCTGTTCGATTAACTGTATTGTAGCTGTACCTTGAACTTACTTTATTCTTGTTACTGATTACCATTTGTATTGTGTTTTCTTTACTAATAGTGTGTAATTGTTTTCACAGGTATGTTGTTTATCCCTAATGGGATAATGGGAACGCCTATAGTCCTGACGATGTACTATACCGCTCGGCGCTCCTCCTCGATCGCACCTGACGATCCGACAAATACATAAAAAAATAAAAAATGTTAATAAAATGAAAACTACTAGGCCAAACAATGTTAAATTTGTATTGGACCAAATGGCAACTATTACGCATCAAACTAAAGAAGAATCACGTAAATCGGATCATAAATCTCAGAGTAATCGATGTACATACATTAAAAAAAACAACCGAATTGAGAACCTCCTCCTTTTTGAAGTCGGTTAAAAATGTAAATAAACTTGTGACTATGACGTAAAAGTATATGTAGCTAAACATGGTGTAATCAACACTGTAGCTACCTATTTTCTAATTGAGTACTAGGTTACTTCCTCCGCATAAATGTCGGTTATTTGCTGAGATTTATTCTTTTTCTAACAGTTTTTTTTTCTGCCAGCGAATGTCCTGTCAAAATCGTACCAGCCGTTTCGGAGATTATTCGAAACAAACAGATAGGTAGACAGACAAAATAGTTACTAAGAATTGGTAAAGAGCGGTTATTTTGACATTACAAACAGACACTCCAATTTCATTTATTTGTAAAGATGTACACTTGAACACAAGAGTGACTTACGAGGACAAAATGTACAGACAGAACAATGAACCATTTTAAGACCTGCGAGGTTTTTTAATAAAAAACTCTATTTTTAGAATGAGATCAGAAATAAAGCAGAATTTGTTATGAAATAATGTGTAGAATAAAGGTCATGAAACTGGCTGACAAAGAAAAAAACGGCCACAAAGCAGTATTTGTTATCTAAAAGAAAAGTAATTTATAGACTTGCGTTGGAGCATTCGACACGAAATTGAGCGCTTTGTCTGTGGTACGTGTGTATTGTTTTATTATTATATATTTTGGAAAGATATAAATCATTGTGATATACTTATTGGGTTTGAAATGTGTTGTGTGTCGAGTGAATGATAATATCGCTATTTGAAAGGTTGAAATCAAAATTAAATTAAAACTAGAAAAACCCCAAAAAAAATGTCGGGTGTTTCTTTTGGTTAGTATGTTTCAAACCATGTTCGCAAAGTTTTAGTTATCAGACGTTAATGAATCAATGTTACAGTACCGATTACCGTATCAGCAAGATCACATTTTGATACTAATTTAAAAAATGATATACTTTAAAAAGAGTAAAATAGAAAAACGTAGTGGATATTATTTAAAGTAACCGCTTATATTTTCCTTAATCAGCTCTGGTAAACAGCCAGTAGGACGTAGCTAAGGAAAAACAAGACATGACAGGCCAGGATACTTTATTTACGTCGGTACGGTACGGTCGTGTAAGTACGACCAATGTAGTTTATTATTTAAATCAAAATAATTATACAGGAAAATTGTAAAAAATATCCAAAACCTCTTAAGGGGCTATTAAACGACTTTTACAGATTTTAAACTGACAATCACGTCAAAATGTGCAGTGTAAATGATTTGAAAAAAATATATGTTAAACTAGAACATTCTCTTAATCATATAGAAAGTAAATATTTTGAATTATTATTATATGCCGTGGTGCCCATCAAATTTATACGGAGACCCCTCTTTACCTCGTAAAACACGTAAAACCGTTGGTCCCGGCTGTCTTTCGTAGTTCTTTGACAGTCATTATGGGTAGTTAGAAGCCAGAAAGTCTGACAACCAGTCTTCCCAAGAGGTATCGTGTAACCTAGGAACTAGAATAGAGTAGAATATAATTTATTTATCTCTCTTAGATACAGTCAACCAGTAGTAAACATTAAAACGTAGTTATAACTAAAGTATTTGCATGGTTTTTAATGTACACTCACTAAGTTTATAAGGCCATCATTATCATCATCATTTCAGCCGTAAGACGTCCACTGCTGGACATAGGCCTCCCCCAAGAAATGGAGGGTTTTGCCATAATCGCCACGCTTGGCAGGCGGGTTGGCGTTCGCAGTATGGTTGTTACAAAGGCACAGAGAACGCTGCTGTCTATTCTCTGGTGAGTCCCTTAGTCGCCTCTTACGACACCCACGGGAAGACATGGGATGGTGCTATTCTTTACGTCCGACATCATACGGTAGTAGGTGCGGTAGTTTATAAGGTACACTTGCACAAATACACAATAAAATCAAAACTTAGATAACGATTATTAAGTATAACAAAATAACAATGCAACTATGTAAATAAACTTGCTTTTTAACATAAACGAATGATAACTGGGTTGTAGAACTGTAGAAGTCAGTCAGACAGTCGCTCCATGTAAAACACCAGTATTTAGCTGCATTTAGTTAGACTGTAAGCCGACCCCAAAATACTTGGGAAAAGGCTAGTCAGATGATGTTGTACAGAATAATGAACTGGCATAAACTATCATATACGATTGTAATCAGTGAAGAATATTTAATGTCTATTACTCGCACAACTTTAGTAATGCGCACAGATAAAGTAATAAGAAGTGTGTAGGTACTGTGGTGTACAGAAGTGTTTATGAATATTGATCTATACTAATATTATCAAGCTGAAGAGTTTGTTTGTTAGGTTGAACGCGATAATCTCAGGAGCTACTAGTTCGAATTGAAAAATTATTTTTGTGTTGGATAGTCCATTTATCGAGGAAGGCTATAGGCCCATGCGAAGGGGTCGCTATTATTTTATAATATCAGCAACAGTAAAATATTTCTTAATCTAAATTCGCAGTAAGAACCATGGTGATCAAAGGTGGTTTCTTTTCTGTATGAGGAGGGGTTTTTGACCTCCTGTAATCAGTCCGCAGTCGTACCATGGGCCTCCTAAAAAAAGTTAGCAACGATCATTGATTTTTGGGTACCGTACCTCAAAAGGATAAACGGAACCCATTTAGGATCACTTCGTTATCTGTCTGTCTGTCTGTCCGTGAACGAGACGCGTAGAGATATCAAGTTGAAATTAATATTAAATACTCAAGTATGCAATCAAAAGATACGGCTTTATATGCAATCAAAATAGGGTCCCGTTGACCTAGAATCATGAAATTTGTCAAGAAATAATGTCATGTAGCACAAGTAAAGGAAAAAATTCGAAAACCGATATTACTTAGATACTAACATTACAAAAAAGACAACCGCCTTCAAAATCTAAAAGTGATAAATAACTTTAGCACAGAACACACATGACTTTAGTTTCGGCTTTGTTCTATTTGATGTTTTGTATTACCACCGACTTCCAAAACTAAAGTCATGTGTGTTCTGTGCTAAAGTTATTTATCACTTTTAGATTTTGAAGGCGGTTGTCTTTTTTGTAAAAAAGCTTTTTATTTTTCGCCTTTTAGTCGAAACCTCCTTATCATCCAAATTCATTAAGAAACGGCAACACAGTCAAAACAGAGATTTAAAGTACAAGGCTAAAGAAAATTAAAACATCATCCAAGTATACGTTTTTGCTTTCTGTCGATTTTTTTCAAAAAGTGCTGAATCAATTTCAATAAAAATGATACCCTATCCATGAAAAAAAGAATTTTCAAGAATCGCTTTACATTTGCCGACATAATCGCGTAACAAATATGCAAATAAAAACAACATACAGACGAATTGAGAACCTAATTCTTTTTGAAGTCGGTTGAAAATATTGTGACATATTTATTTTACAGTTAGTAAACTAACTGATCAAGTTTATACAGAACCCTCAGTGTGCAAGTCCGACTCGCACTTGACTGTTTTTTTATTGAAAATCACAAATTTAATGTATAACTTGACAAACAATAAAAAATCAGGATACAATAGCGATATAAACATATATTATAGGTGACTATGAACATTGGTGTTCTTTAGAGGGTTTATTCTCAGCGAAATTTCTCGAACTGGTATAACAATTGATCTTCAGGTCGTGAACTGAATAAACCTGTAACAATAGACGTTCAAAAAAGCATAAAATACCACGTCATCATAACTGATGGATGTAAATGATTAATGAATTGAATATCATATGGTAAGCATCCATCACGATAATTGAAACTGATTAACTCAATTATTTTAGGTAAAATGTTGAATTAGTTTAAAAAAAAAGATATAATTCGAGTACTTTGTGCTTTTGAGTACGGTGCATATGTTAATGTACAGACGCCAGCATAACAAGCCACACCAAACTGATACATTTTCCCAATTGAATATGGACCTTACATTTTTGTAATAAAGTAGAAATTTGACAGATTGTTGTAGTTTGATGTGCTTGCTGGCCTCATTACATTTGTGATTTTGTAAATAAACTGTTATGTATGACACTAAAATGTTTGTCTAAACTACATATTATAAAAATATTTTAATAAAATCATCATTCATCATCATTATTTCAGCCGAAAGACGTCCACTGCTGGACATAGGTCTCCCCCAAAAAATGGGGGGTTTTGCCATAATCGCCACGCTTGGCAGGCGGGTTAGCGATCGCAGGATGGTTGTTACAAAGGCACAGAGAAGGCTGATGAATGGGAAGAATCAGAGAATGGGCTCTGGTGAGCCCCTTAGTCGTCTCTTACAACACCCACGGGAAGATATGGGATTATTAAAATATTATATATTACTAGCTGACCCGACAGACGTTGTCCTGTCCCGATCGACCTAATGGGATATGAAAAAGGGGTGAAAAAAGGGGATGAAAAATAGATGTTGGCCTATTCTCAGACCTACCCAATATGCACAAAAAATTTCATCAGAATCGGTCAAGCCGTTTCGGAGGAGTACGGGAACGAAAACTGTGACACGAGAATTTTATATATTAGACTAGCTGACCCGACAGACGTTGTCCTGTCCCGATGGGGGATGAAAAAGGGGTGAAAAAAGGGGATGAAAAATAGATGTTGGCCTATTCTCAGACCTACCCAATATGCACAAAAAATTTCATCAGAATCGGTCAAGCCGTTTCGGAGGAGTACGGGAACGAAAACTGTGACACGAGAATTTTATATATTAGACTAGCTGACCCGACAGACGTTGTCCTGTCCCGATGGGGGATGAAAAAGGGGTGAAAAAAGGGGATGAAAAATAGATGTTGGCCTATTCTCAGACCTACCCAATATGCACAAAAAATTTCATCAGAATCGGTCAAGCCGTTTCGGAGGAGTACGGGAACGAAAACTGTGACACGAGAATTTTATATATTAGACTAGCTGACCCGACAGACGTTGTCCTGTCCCGATGGGGGATGAAAAAGGGGTGAAAAAAGGGGATGAAAAATAGATGTTGGCCTATTCTCAGACCTACCCAATATGCACAAAAAATTTCATCAGAATCGGTCAAGCCGTTTCGGAGGAGTACGGGAACGAAAACTGTGACACGAGAATTTTATATATTAGACTAGCTGACCCGACAGACGTTGTCCTGTCCCGATGGGGGATGAAAAAGGGGTGAAAAAAGGGGATGAAAAATAGATGTTGGCCTATTCTCAGACCTACCCAATATGCACAAAAAATTTCATCAGAATCGGTCAAGCCGTTTCGGAGGAGTACGGGAACGAAAACTGTGACACGAGAATTTTATATATTAGACTAGCTGACCCGACAGACGTTGTCCTGTCCCGATGGGGGATGAAAAAGGGGTGAAAAAAGGGGATGAAAAATAGATGTTGGCCTATTCTCAGACCTACCCAATATGCACAAAAAATTTCATCAGAATCGGTCAAGCCGTTTCGGAGGAGTACGGGAACGAAAACTGTGACACGAGAATTTTATATATTAGACTAGCTGACCCGACAGACGTTGTCCTGTCCCGATGGGGGATGAAAAAGGGGTGAAAAAAGGGGATGAAAAATAGATGTTGGCCTATTCTCAGACCTACCCAATATGCACAAAAAATTTCATCAGAATCGGTCAAGCCGTTTCGGAGGAGTACGGGAACGAAAACTGTGACACGAGAATTTTATATATAAGAAGATAGAAGTAAAATGGTTGTGTCGCTGATAGTAAGCTACCTTACTAGCTAGGTAGGTAGTTGTTGAGTGCTTTACGCTATGTTTCGTAGCATAATTGATTTCCACCGGCAGAAGTTTAATTAAAAAAAAATGGGTGCGTGTACTTATGTACGAGCGTGAGAAGTTATACTTCTTTGGCATTATTAAAAAAGTATATAAGCACAATTTGAATTGTAAACAACGCCGAAATTTACCGAAGTTTACAATTACTCCCGTGAGAATTTTGTGTGACGCTGTGCGCGCGCATGCGCGAATCGTAAAATTTCACTCTCATCATTTTTTCATAACGCGCCTAAAGAAGTATAACTTCAAAAAGACAACCGCCTTCAAAAACCAAAAAGTGAAAAATAACTTTAAAACAGAACACACACGACTTTAGTTTCGGAAGTCAGTGGCTTAGCTGTTCTATTTATTGTTTTGTATTGCCACCGACTTCCGAAACTAAAGTCATGTGTGTTCTGTTTTAAAGTTATTTTTCACTTTTTTGGTTTTTGAAGGCGGTTGTCTTTTTTGTAAAAAGCTTTTTTATTTTTCGCTTTTTAGTACTTACTTATCATCCAAATCCATTAAGATATGGCAACACAGTCAAAACAGAGATCGAAAGTACAAACTTTACAACATCATCCATGTATTTTTTTTTGCTTTCTGTTGATTTTTCCAAAAAGTGCTGAATCAATTTCGATAAAATTTATATGGGATCAGCCTTGAGGCATACCCTATCCATCAAAAAAAGAATTTTCAAAATCGCTTCATATTTGCCGGAGAAATCGAGTACCTAACAAATATACAAAAAAAAATAAAAATAAAAAAAAACATACAGACGAATTGAGAACCTCCTTCTTTTTGAAGTCGGTCGAAAAGATAGACGGTGTCACTAAAGCGACAGCGACATACCGGCTTACGCTGAAAACCAGCGCCGTAATTCTTGCTTTTCTACGCGGACCAAGGCATCAAAGCTGAGCGTTGGCCGTTTCGCGCGGTAATGATGCACAGTTTCCGACACGGACATTTTTTTTGGAACGAAGTTCCTTATCTCGCGTTGCGAAAGGGGGCTAGACGGAAAAAATGAAGACCAAAAGTTGTAACGACACTTTTTGCTATAGTTGTAAGCCGTGCGGCGTGCGCGTGTTTCTCTGTCTGTCTCTCTCTCTCTCTCTCTCTCTCATAGAAAGCAAGCCAGTTATTTTCGTTAAGTTTATATTACATTATATTTGTTAATAATAAAACAAAAATATTATAACTTAAAAAAATATTTTTTTATTACAATTCCTTCACTAATTAATCGATAGGAACTTCGTTCCATCCGGGTGTCCCTTTGTTTTTTTTTTAGAATCCACTTATTGTAAATGTTTTAGATTTTGTAACTATGTGTATGTACCTAATATGTGCGTCGCTTTCCCGAGAAAAAAATGTTTTTGTTTATTTCTTTCTTACTTTCTAAAGACGGCCCAGAAAGAGGTGGCCAGATCACCTAGACTCGTACCACTAGGGCTGGTTCAAAGTGTCGCGGGATAAAAGTTCCTGGAAGGACTTTAGGAAGGAGATTTCCCAGTAGTGGGACAGAATTAAAAAAATATACTCGAAGTTTGTGTAGACACACCCAATATTTAATCTAAAATACGTAATAATTGAAATATTAGCTATTCCTTAAAAATATTTTTAATGACTGGTTCACTTCTGCGCTCGACTGTACTCCGTCTCAACTCTAAGCGACGGATACTAATATTACGTACATTTATGATAAAACTTTTGCAATAATTGTTTTCTTTCTGTTTCATAATATTATAATATTTATTCCATTCAGGACTACAAAAGCATTTTATTGTTATTTTTTTGCTCAAGTAAAAACAATAAAAAGATGAAATACGATCCGAAATTTAGAATACTGGGGCCATTACACCACAGTTTGGAATAGATAGGTAGGCAGGGCTTATATTTATGTCCTAAGGGTTTTAAGGTAGTGTTTCGGTTTTATCTTTATAATATTAAATCAATATTATTTTTTGATTACGTCCGCACGTGTCGTTGTTCACTGCGTAGGCACTTTCTACGACGTTGTAGAGACAATGTTAGTATGAATAAATATGTATATATAAATATGAATGTATTGCGTCAGCGATTTAGTGTGTATATTGTAGCAATTCTAATAGTTTATGAAATAAAAAGCTATGTAGAATTGTACGATAGAATTTAATAGCTCTCACAAGAAAGATTTAAATGTGATGAGTATCAAAAACATAGAAAGAATTAAAATAAGCACTAACCTAGACGCACTACATTTAGGCAGAGATTTCCAGGCTAAAAGGTTCCACAGCCTGGCCGGCAAACAGGATCGGCCGAAGATAAGACTGCCGCGGTCGGCTTCTAGCTTTGGGACGCAAGTCCCCGGGGAATCTTAGCAGTAAGACCCGCCCTGGGAGCAGCAGGCACGCGAAAGCACGACGGCACGACTCAGGACCGTTACCGACTTTTGGATGTGGACCGATAGACTTTAGTAAGTTAAGTCAGGAGTAAATCAGCGTGTAACTCAAGCGACAGCAAGATCTAGACTTACCCATTTGACAGGTTTCTTTCTGTCCGCTCTTCCGAAATTCATAATAATCCAAGTATGAATTCTATTTCTAGAACACCCGTATTGGTCTTATATAGCGGGGTATTATAGTACCGGCCAGACTCAATTATAGGCTGCCAGTTATTTTATTTGATTAGTGCTTTTAAGATTTTAAAGAACACCAGATACATTAGGGGGTGTCCAGCTGTTTAGTATAAAATACAGCCATACACACATATAATATTCGACATCAATTTGGAGGTTTTACGTTATTTAAGCCGTAAACTTATTAGAAGTATTACTGACAATTGTCAAGATTGACAACTGTCATTGACAAACATGTCATAGCAAAAACATTATTTATTTTCCAGATTTATAAAAAGGGAATTAAAATATAATTCATTAGCAGCCACACAGTCTTACTCCTCCATGGACAATAATGTAAGTACTTTTATTCAATTTTTGCATAATAAAAGATTCCAAGAATCTATAAAAACAAGTATTATAAAATGTAAACATCAATTGTGATAAATGATTGCATGCTTATAAAAACTAAATATAGTATTTGTTAAACATAATACTATAATATTAAAATGGTTATTTAATGATTTTCCAATGCAATAGGAAGAAATCATTTATTTTGATACAATGTACAGAGGCCAGCACATCAAGCTACTACAATCTGTCAAATTTCTTTGATAGATTTTCAACTTTATTACAAAAACATAAGGTTCATATTTAATTGGGAAAATTTGACAGTTGGGTATGGCTTGATGTACTGGCGTCTGTACAATAAGTATTTACACGAAAAAATAAAAAAGGAAAACCTATAACTAATTAACCAAAAAAAAAACTAAGACAATAAGGCATCAAAAAATTCCCCCACATTGTTGTCAACTGGGAATGTGCCCAAGAGACTGGCGGCATTGCCACGTTGGATGGGAATGCTTAATAATAATAATATTAATAATATGTGGGGACACATTTTTCAATTTTTCACACACGGCCATCTGACCCCAAACTAGGGAAGACCCCCTGTACTATGAGTGTCAGACAGCTGATATACATACACAAATACATTTTTTTTAAATACTATACATAATATAGATAAACAACACCCAAACACGGGGCAAACACAAGTGCTCATCACACAAATGTTTACCCGGGGCAGGAATCGAACCCGCAACACGCTGCGCAGCAGTCGATCGCTCAACCACTGCACCAACCGTGTCCGAGGTAAAAACCAGCCCAATTCAATTGTTATTTCAGCATGATTATGATTGTTACTTATGTGTAAAGTTCTGCATGCCCTAGTGACGGCAATGCATAGAGAACATTACCAAAACATGTAATTGTAACATCTATACCCATGTTGTCTAATAAATTCATACTTCCATACCAATATTATAAATGCGAAAATAACTGTGTCTGTTACTGTAAAACGGCTAAACCGATTTTTATGAAATTTGGCATGAAGATAGCTTAAACCCTAGGAAAGGCTATAGGCTACTTTTTAATCCACTACTTTGTCTGTATACGCGATAACCGACATTCACGCGGACAAGGTCGCGGGTAAAAGCTAGTAAATAAATAAATAAGAACGAGCAAGACACTTCACAGACACTCTTTTTATTAATCAAGTTTTTACAAAATCCTGGTTACATTAGGCTATGCGCGCACTACGAATTTTAATCGTTGCCATTTAAAAAATGCGAAATGAAATCGATTGAAATAAAGGGAAAATCGCAAACGATTTATTTTCGCAGTGCGCGGATTGTAGTACATTTCTGTTGTTCACAGGTTGACGATTATTATTCGCAACGATTAAAATTCGCAGTGCGCGCATAGCGTTATTCTTGCCTAGTCACGAGTAAACCCAAGCCTCCAACAAAATCGAAATACATGTGCCGTTCAAATTTCACGCACAAATCCATATCGCCATCGCACTTACTGCTACATTTAATTAGTCAGAATCCTATAAAACGTACCTTTACTACGCCAACTTTACATACCCCATGGGTACTTTCCAGTCCCTTGTTCCCATAAAACGGATAAACCGTACGGCCAATGTTCGGCATGTTCCTAACGATTATTGCGCGACAACGTTGCAAGGTATAATTAAAATTGAACGAGCGATGCCGCGGTATCGCGCTCTATTTGCGCAAATTATCGCTCGCTAGGGCTGTCGTGTTGGGATTTTAATTATCATAACTAACGGCTGGCTTACGTTGCTATGTAGGTTCACAGTAAAATAGCGAATACATCCAACTAATATTATAAACTAGCTGACCCGACAGACGTTGTCCTGTCGCTATCTACCTACTTACCTGCCTATTTACCTACCCTACACCTACCCTACACCTACCCTACACCTACCCTACACCTACCCTACACCTACCCTACACCTACCCTACACCTACCCTACACCTACCCTACACCTACCCTACACCTACCCTACACCTACCCTACACCTACCCTACACCTACCCTACACCTACCCTACACCTACCCTACACCTACCCTACACCTACCCTACACCTACCCTACACCTACCCTACACCTACCCTACACCTACCCTACACCTACCCTACACCTACCCTACACCTACCCTACACCTACCCTACACCTACCCTACACCTACCCTACACCTACCCTACACCTACCCTACACCTACCCTACACCTACCCTACACCTACCCTACACCTACCCTACACCTACCCTACACCTACCCTACACCTACCCTACACCTACCCTACACCTACCCTACACCTACCCTACACCTACCCTACACCTACCCTACACCTACCCTACACCTACCCTACACCTACCCTACACCTACCCTACACCTACCCTACACCTACCCTACACCTACCCTACACCTACCCTACACCTACCCTACACCTACCCTACACCTACCCTACACCTACCCTACACCTACCCTACACCTACCCTACACCTACCCTACACCTACCCTACACCTACCCTACACCTACCCTACACCTACCCTACACCTACCCTACACCTACCCTACACCTACCCTACACCTACCCTACACCTACCCTACACCTACCCTACACCTACCCTACACCTACCCTACACCTACCCTACACCTACCCTACACCTACCCTACACCTACCCTACACCTACCCTACACCTACCCTACACCTACCCTACACCTAGAAAAAAAAAAAAGTATCCTATGTCCGTCTCCTGGTTCTAAGCTACCTCCCCACCAATTTTCATCCAAATCGGTTCAGCCGTTCTTGACTTATAAATAGTGTAACTAACACGACTTTCTTTTATATATATAGATAGATGTGAAACTTTGTGAAGATGTTTGGATGTTTGTTACTTAATCACGCGTAAACCGTTGAACAGATTTGCATGAAAATTGGCACATAGGTAGACCATTTCCTAGATTAACACATAAGATACTTTTTATCCCGGTAATGTGTTCCCTTGGGTTAGCGTTCTTTTTACGCGGGCGAAGCCGCGGGCAGAAGTTAGTACTTTATAAATGCTTAAGTCTGTCTGTCACGTTTTCACGACGAAACGGCTGAACCGATTATGATGAAATTTGGTATGAACTCCAAGAAAGGACATACGCTACTTTTTAACCCGTGACTTCGTCTGCTTTAGTTCTTAACTCTCATCATATCATTATACACCAAAACAATGTTTGGTGTATAGTGATGTGATGTGAGTCACTGTCCTACGATGAACAACACTGGTTTGTTTAGGCCGCTGCGATTGGCTGCGCTGAGATGACGCGACGGTCGGCGAACCAATAATAATAATAATATGTGGAGACATTTCACACACGGCCATCTGTTCCTAAATTATGGAGACCCTGTACTGAGAAACCCACAACACGCTGAGAATGACGGAAGGTGAGTGCCGAAACAAGTACTTGCGTCCAGGCGTCATATTTTTTACACAATTTAAGTCAAATAAATGAAGAAGCATGTTGTTGTATAATTTTACAAATATACCACTTTAAATTCAAGAAAGTTATAAAGTTATTGCACCCTCAATCCCCTCCCCCCTCTTTGCTCTGCAGTGAGACAATACAGGCAGAAAATAAATATTTAGGTAAATTCAAATAATATATAGGTTGGCTTTATTAATAAACTTCGTCTCGACTTAGATCTATTTCTAGGGGTTCGACAGAATACCTACTAAATTGAGTACCTACACTCTGAGTTCTAATAGTTATTGAAACCCCTTCTTAAGCTCCATCGAGCTCACTTAACCTAGTTAAAGGGCTTAGGATTGCGATATTAGATTTCTAGATATGGAGATTGAGTAGCCTATAGTCTAGTGATTTTATGAAAATTGATAAGTAAATCATGATCAAATGACATGACATGTTTTTATAATGGAAATGACTTGTGTGTATTGCATTGTTTGTGAAAATTTTAATTTTATTTGTAATTCAGGGATAATTTTGTGATTTGTTTTATTTTTAATTTTATTGACATTCTATTTTTATTATAATTCTGTGACCTTTTTAATGGATACGACTTTTGACACTGTTTTCCGATTTGTTGTGGCAGTATTGTGTTTTTTATTTTTATGATAACATAAAAATGGGCCTTGCAGATTAGCATAGCAGAAATTATGAAGGTAGGGGAAATTATATTGTTACCCACGTTCAAGTGTGACGGCCAGACTTCCGTGGGCTCTACTTAAGCCAGACGATTTAAAAGTCGGAACATAAAAGCGTCTGTCTGAAGTTGTGGTTTACGAAAAGCGTCTAGCAATTACAAATATTGTTTTTAGGGTTCCGTACCTCAAAAGGAAAAACGGAACCCTTATGGGACCACTTTGTTGTCTGTCAAGACCCTTTATCTAGGGAACGAGTGGAGGTATCGAGTTGAAATTAAATCATATTATTATACTCAAGTCTACAGTTATTACAATTTCCAAATACAAAGTCGTTTTAGTCCCTTGAAGCTGTAAAAAAAGATCTAACTTCTAAGTTAACGTGAAAAAAAGATACGGCCGTTTATGCCGATAAAAACGTATATTTCGACTCTCCCGTTGACCTAGAACTATAAAATTTGGAAAGTAATATCGCCTTATACTACAAGTACAGGCAGAAGTCTGAAAACTATACATTTGTAATTTAATCATAAACAATTTAGTTTTTATTTAGAGTACGTAATCAATCATCGAGGTTATGCGCGGTCATAATTGTATGGGTGATCAAATCACGGAATTTGAACGGAACCCGCGGTGGGCGAGTCCGACTCGCACTTGTTCGGTTTTTTTAGCAATAACCTGCAAAATATAGATAAAGCTGAGCCGTTACTCATGGACATCAGTGAGTAACATACTTTTTAAACCTAGGCTATAATACTTTTTATATCAATGGATAATGATATATAAATTGTACTTATTGACATTTGCACGCCATTTAAGGTAGAATAATTTACTGCCATATATATATATGTGGGGACATTTTCACACACGGCCATCTGACCCCAAACTAGGGAGACCCTGTACTATGGGTGTCAGACAGCTGATATACATACACAAATACATTTTTTTTTGTAAATACATACATATATAGATAAACAACACCCAGACACAAGGCAAACACAAGTGCTCATCACACAAATGTTCACCCTGGGCGGGAATCGAACCCGCAACAGCGCAGCAGTCGATCGCTCAGCCACTGCGCCAACCGTGTCGTCGATATGACGCGGCAATGTTTTTAGACAGGTGATTTCAGCATATTATGATGATATTATTTATATCTCTTTCTCTCCAATAAAACAAGAAAGAGACAGATATTAAGTTGATCTTAAATGTTCATACAATTTATAGTTGTCATTTCAGAACATATTGATTAAAAACACGGCGAAGTTCAAGGGAAATAACAACTATTGTACCATAATTATTTTAGCAAATTATTGATTTTGATATTTCATATACCTGACACCTGATAAAAGGCCCAGCATTTAAACTGGCAAGTTCGAAAACCTTAAAGACATATTTTTCTCCTTATCTACAAAATTTCAACCATACTAAAATTACGTAGGTTTTATGAACACAGGGATCTTGGACCATAAATACATTTATCAAATGTTTTTTGTTGATCTTGCTTAAACAGTATAAATTATGTTGAAAAAGTGTTGACAGCGTGTTTTGTTTGTTGAAGCAGTCAACATAAAATAAACAGAGTATTATGGTGTAGACTGCAGAATTTAGAGGCTGTCAAAGTCAAAGTCAAATCATTTATTTCAATTAATTAGACTATTAAAAGGCACTACACGACCTCCAAAGATCACCTCAATGATAGGTCGTGTGCTGCCCTAGTACCCGTATTATTTAAGTTCAGTTAAATCAAACGCCTATATATGTTTATGTTAGAGCAGGGGCAGGCAACCTGCGGCTCGCGAACCGCATGCGGCTATTCAGTTCCATAAGCAATAATCATACAATCAAACTACTAATATGAAACGATTAAGTTCATTTACTGCACCTGCTACTCATTCACCTGAACACACACAAAAAGTTTCATCAAAATCGGTACAGCCGTTTAGGAGGAGTTCACTTTCATACACACGCACAGAAGATTTTTATATATAAGATATATATATTATATTACTATATTTTTTATATTATATAGATTAAATATTAGATAGCTAGATATTATTTGGATGTCACTGTATGTTTATGAACAAACGGTTTTCACAATCATACACAGATTATCAAACAAAAGGCAGATAGACCGTGCGGAACACTGCGAGTGAAGCCACAAAAGCAAATACAAATTCTATAACGAATACCTACAATCTCGTGATTGTATTCGCTTTTGAATTTTTATTTGTATTAGTCTTTGTTTTTTTAACAATGCTTCACTTCGTGCTGTACTGACTCGTGTTAGTACAGCGCTAAGCGAATTGTAGGTATTCGTTTTTGAATTTGTATTTGCTTTTGTGGCTTCACTCGCAGTGTTCCGCAGGGTCTATCTGCCTTTTGTTTGATAATCTGAGCGGTGACATATATAAGCAAATATTATTATATTGATTAAATATGACTTTTAGTGGCTCTTTAAAAACTGGGAAATTTTGTAAATTGCGATTAGGTATGTCTCTTCCATTTCAAAAGGTAGACGACCCCTGTGTTAGGGTCATAAATAAACATAGGTACTATAGTATTATGTTTAACAAATACTATATTTACTTTTTATAAGCATGCAATCATTTATCACAATTGATGTTTACATTTTATAATACTTGTTTTTATAGATTTTTGGAATCGTTTATTATGCAAAAATAGAATAAAAGTACTTACATTATTGTCCATCAGCATTGTCTGCCAATTAAAGCTAATTTGATTCCCTTTTTATAAATCTTGAAAATAAATAATGTTTTTGCTATGACATGTTTGTCAATGACAGTTGTCAATCTTGACAATTCTCAGTAATACTTCTAATAAGTTTACGGCTTAAATAACGTAAAACCTCCAAACTGATGTCGAATATATTAGAACTATTAGAATAATAATTGCTACAGTACCTAGTTGTCAGATAGTTAACAGTAAATACGAAAATTATCAATGCTAATATCCGATGTAGGTATGTTTGTTTAAATTCAGATCAGTTACAGAACTATGTACAAGGTGTCACGTACTAATTAGCATAGCTCGTCATAGCCTACAGATATGTTTGGGTAACAAAATAGTTCGATCATTATATGTTATGTGTTTCTATATTTAGGTAATCATTAGAACGGTTTGCATAGTTGGGACTTTATTTTTTCTGTATGATACTTTTTTGACAAAATTCCAAATTAGTTACGTTTACTCTCTATACTATCCAACAAAATCAGGTCACGATACAGACGCCAGCCCTAGCTATCCCAAACTATAGGAGCTGAACTTGACTTTTATTTTTCATGTCCAAAAAAGGACTATAGTTACATTGGTTTGTTTTTATATTGTAAACACCATCTCGTTTGAAAATCATGTCTAAGTAAATATAAGCTACGATTTTTTATAATGACGCCAACAAAGAGGTTACAATCAACATCTACCTTTTACCGTCGGAAATGGTAGTTGGTAATTCTAACCTCTACGGTGTAGCTTAAAAAACTTAGCTTTTGAACGCGGGTTTTTTTTTAAGTTTTTTTTTATTAAGAAACGGCGACACAATTAAATCAGAGATTGAAAGTCCTACAAAGATTGAAGAAACAACGTCATCTATGTAATTTTTATGGGATTTGATTTTTCAAAAAGCGCTGAATCAATTTCGATAAAATTTATAATGTATTGGGACTTTCGAACAAAACAAGAACTTTGAAAATCCGTCTATACATGACGGAGTTATGCCCGAAAATACATAAAAAAAAAAAATATTAACCTCCACCTTTTTGAAGACCGACTACAAAAAGGTGGAGGTTATCTGTTGTTGCATTTTTGTTTTTTTTATGTATTTTCGGGCATAACTAGTAAGTAAAGTGTAGTTAACGATAAGGCGTTGTCCTAAGTGAGCGACCGAACGCGACACGACGCGACGCGACGCGATGTGACGTAATGCGACCAATACTTCACGCGATGTGTATCCTATATGGTAGGTAGTCATTGTACATATTTAGAAAGATATAACTTTGGAGAGTATCATCATTTATATCCGAAACGAAATCCACGTTTATTTAAAGAGTACTGTGACTTATTACCAAGCACTTTCGATTATATTATTTATTTATTTATTTATTTACACTTCATGCACAAAGGTACAAAGGCGGACTTAATGCCTTAGGCATTCTCTACCAGTCAACCCAGGGTGGTGAAGAGATAACACGGCAGGTGCATATAAAAAATATAACAAAATAGGTAAAGTACATAAACAAAACTATATAACTAACAAAATATATATCTATATAAATATATTTATGTATTTATATATATATATATAATTATATCATAAGAAAAGTAAAGACGTTTATGAGATGGCTCTGCTTACTTGTGACGAAAGTATGTCCGCAATTAAACCAACGCAACTGCAACACCGCAACCGCACCGCAACTGTTAAAACCTATTATTGAACTCCAATATCCAATTTTCAAAAACCTACTTCTATTGAAGAGAGGTTGTTAATGACTTTAATTTAAGGTAAGAAAAAACACTGGTACTTATAATAGTAAATATTTAATTATTAATAAACTATTGTGTCGCGTCTAAAACAAATCCGCACTTGCCGCGTTTGGTCGCACATTGATTATGGCGACTACGTAGGCCACAAGTACTGACAACGAGTATTTGACATTTACGCGTCGCGTCGCGTTTGTTGTTCCCGTAGGACAACGGGTAAGCGAGGAGTGTAATTAGCAAACTCGTTTCTATTTATTTCTATTTATTTCGATTTCTCTCAGAGAATTACCCAAAAATTAGGACATCTGTCAATGTGCACTCACCCCTTGTCTGTCTATCTGAGTCCTAGAGTTCGATGTCAAAATGGACATCTGTCAGGCCGAGTAGTGACGTTTACGTTTCACATATTTCATATCCATTTTTAATTTTGAATAACTTTAAATTCGAGAAAGAAAAACAATTATGAACAACGCGACGCTTGACATTTGTCATAAAGAATCGTGGCAGGATTTGTAAAAAAATAAATAAAGATGTTTAGAGAAGTTGAAATTCTAATTCTTACACTCTTGGGTACCTAAAGAGTATCTTCAGGCATTTACAATATTTTTAAAACAGTTTCGCAGATCTTACACTGAAATTGCATCGTTTTAAGGGAAAAAATGTCACAAATATTGATTATTTTTTTCCACACACTTGTCACATAACTGGTCTGCCAATTTGATAGGTCCATTAACGTCGCTTGTCACTTTCTTTGTTTATAAACACAAAATGAGCATCGAGATGAAACGAAAAAGTGTTATTTTCATTTCGAAATATTTTAATTATACGGGGGTTTAAAAATATGCTAAGTACATCAATCTACTCCTGGTAACGTATTCTTTACATTGGAAAATATTTTAAACCCTCTAAGTTACTTTTATTTTTCATACAAATGAATGTATGAATCTCGCCATGATTCTTTAATTTTATCTTTGACTGTCTAACTTTAACTGCATACATACAGCGTGCTAAAAAGTTGCAATATCTATAATGTTTGACCACGGGGAAAATTTATTCTTGTAGTCAAATCAATTAACTAAATAGTTTGACTACGGGAAAGGACCCGTGGAGTCTAGTCCGCTTCGACGACAGATTTTGAGCACTCCTTCTTTTCCCAATTGAACATGAACCTTATTCTGTTATCAAGCTGAAAAACTATGAAAGAAATTTGACAAATTTGGGTAGCTTAATGTGCTTCATCAAAAAATTACGCATAATCAATTTTAAATTAATCAACAATAATTACTTGGAGAAAAATTGAAGAAATTTTAACGTGGGTGGGAAACCCAAATATTGTCTTATCTCTTTATTAGTTGTGTATGCTCACGGTTTTGTACACATACAAATTATAAAGCGTATTATATGACAACATGGTTGTCGTAATAGCTGCTGCACTGCGTGTCGCGGGTTCGATTCCCACACGGAACAAATATTTGTATGACTTAAAGATAGTTGTTCCGGGTCTGATTGTGTGTATGTGAGTCTAATGTTAGTACACACACCCACGATAGGTAAGGAGAAATTCCTCGAGTGAGACAAAGATTTTTTTTTAAGTATATTTTTTTAACCTTCTGCCTCAGAAGAAGCCAACTAAAAAAATCATCATCATGTCAACCTTTAGAGACCCACTGCTGGGCATAGGTCTCCCCCAAGGAGGATTTAGCCGTAATCGCAGGTGTTATGTACTCAGAAGGACGCTGCTGCCCATCCTCTGTTCAATATCCCTCTGTCGCCTTCTACGACACCCACGGGTAGAAATACGGTGGTGCTATTCGCGGCCGCCACCACACGGCTAAAAAAATATCAAAATGAAATATTAGGCAGATGTAATCGAGGGCTGTTCTGCCTTCCCCTTTGGCAGACCCTCGGTACTTAGTCTAACCTAAATCCTAGCTCGGCGGCTAACCGTTATCGTAAGTACTCTTGACGGCAATCAATAATGCCGGAGCTAGCTCTTTTGGGGAATATAAACAAAAGCGTCACGTTTTATGACGTTTACAGATTTTATCCTCCCTTTGTCCTCCTTCCCCCTGAGACATATAGCGAAGCCTTAGTTTATAAGAAACCTCCGAAAATGTTATCTCAAAGTGAAAAGCTAAAGAAATCTTTATTCGTAATTGAATTGGAGATTTAGATGAATAAGACTGAGAATTCTTTTCATTAAGTAATCAAAAAGTTGAGGATTTAAATATAATGGTCCTTTTTTGTGTTGGAATGTTGAGCTTTACGGTATATTAATATTGTATGGAATAAGGTATTTAATCAGAATACACGAAGGGTCGTAGTCTACGACCGTACATGTCTATTTGTGTAAGCTTTAGGTAATTATGTATTTACATAGGTTTGTAATTCATTATATATTTACACACAAAGGTACAATCCCTCAAGTAGAATATTTTAAATAATTAATTTATATAATCTTTTTTATGTTTTCACGTGGTTTGCATGACACATGTCAAATGGTTTGCACGATGTTTGACATTAAATACATAATAAAGGTCTGTATTAATAATAATAAACAATTATATAGCTGTGTCTACGTTTTGAGTTAGATATATCTATTTTGGAAAGTATTTTATTGCTTATGTTTAACGAACCTCCAGATATAGTAAATTACCTCCAAAAATAGTAAATGATCACCAACATTTATTCAAAGTATTGTAGAAATGTATGAATTTAACTGAAGCGATTTGGTTCTGGCACTCGGCGGCCGCTGCCGCGGCACGCTCGCTCTGCTCACAGTTCTAACCTAACCTATCCATGTCGGATCCGCTCCAGGAGGGACCCTGGGGCGGATCCAACATGGTTAAGGGTCTGCCTCGGTTATTTTAGATTTGGTGACTAAGATTTGGTGATCGATTACTACTTTTGGTGGTCATTTGGTGATCATTTACTATTTTTGATGGTCATTATATTTTATTCCCGTATTTTATTTTAATTTAAAATAACACAGTTATAGAATCAGTACACGTCGCTTCCTGCCGTCTGTCCTTCTGTACGTTTAGATCTTTGAAACTATACAACGGATTTCATCAGTAGACACAGGGATTCAAGAGGAAAGTATATTATGCGTATAGTTTGATATTACTTTGTGTTAATTTACCCGTGCGAAGTCAGAGCAAATCGCTAGTTCATAATAAGAATAAAAGACGATCACGTCGTGAAAAAACTACACGACGTGTAACGTCGGATCCTTTATATCGCGAAATCTTATTTAAGGTTGTTAATAATTATTAGTGTTAAATATTGTACGATGAGTGGAGTGACCAGAATAGATAAGGTAAGAAATTAATATTAGAGGAAGTATGAAAGTGGCGCCAGAGACAGAAAAGTTAAAAGGGAATCGTTTGTCTTGGTATGGGCATGTGAAGAGAAGAGACGAAACTCATGTGACCAAAAGAGCTATGAATATTAATTTGGATGGATGGAGAGGGAGAGGCAGGCCAAAGAAAATATGGAACGATTGTGGGAAGAATGATATGAATGAAAAGGGAGTTAGTGAAAGCATGACGTTGGACAGGACGGAATGGAAGAAGAAGACATGTTGCGCCGACACCAAGTGACATGGGATAAGGGCAGGAAGAAGAAGAAGAAATGTTGTACATGCGCGTGTAAATAGCCTTCTTGGAAGCTCTATGTTTGAGCCGTTTAGGGTGGAAACTCTAGGGACATGAGGACCGCGTGCCCATCTTGTTTTTGGAATATCGCCAAGCAGTTGGTCGACTCTTCATGTGACCCAAATGCTGGTATATTTTCAACCGACTTCAAAAAAGGAGGAGGTTATCAATTCGTCTGTATTTTTTTTTTATTTTTTTTGTTACCTGATTTCTTGGACCGATTTTGATGATTCTTTCTTTATTTGAAAGCTAGTGCTTCCCGTGTGGTTCCATTTTTATTTGGTCCAGTTCTGACAATGGCATCCATGAGAAAACCGTATAAGTCTTAAATTTGTATTAAGTATGTGCGCGATTTGTTACGCGATTTCTCCGGCAAACGTAAACCGATTTTGAAAATTCTTTTTTTTATGGATAGGGTATGCTTCAGGGGTGGTCCCATATAAATTTTATGGAAATTGATTCAGCACTTTTTGAAAAATCAACAAATACCCAAAAAGTTTACATAGACGACGTTTTAGTTTCATCAATCTTTGTAGTAGTTAACTTTCAATCTCTTCTTAACAGATTTGGATGAGAAGGAGGTACTAAAAAGCGGAAATTAAAAAGCTTTTTACAAAAAAGACAACCGCCGAAACTAAAGTCAATGTGTGTTCTGTGCTAAAGTTATTTTTCACTTTTTGAAGGCGGTTGTCTTTTTTGTAAAAAGCTTTTTTTGGGTCAAAGAATCAGAAGCATTGCCATACAACGTGGCAATGCTGCCAGCCTGTTGGGCTTGTGTCCCGTTGATAGCGTTGCGGGAGTTTTTTTTATGCCCTTTGAGCTCCCCCTCCCTTTTCTTGTAATTGTTCTTTTTTTTTAGGGTTTGTGTATAGGTATTTTGTCAATAAATTAATCAAAATATTAAGAAACAATAATCATTATTTTCACAGGCCATAAATACTGAAAACATTTCTAGATTAAAATAAGATTCGTTGCGCATATTTTTTGTGATCCCCAGAGATTGTAACGCTATTATTATTATTAAAGCCCTTGAGCAGTATCTCATTACTTTAAAACTCTTGATAAGTTTCTAAAATCCTAATCTATTTAACAGCTTGAGATGTTTAGCTTCGCAGATTCGAGTAGTACATGTCTGGGTCAATAATTATATTGTCATTAACAGCACGTGATGCCAACGCGTAATGGATTACCTAGGTAGGTACATATGTACTGTACATTGGTTCTAAAATAGTTTCTTGAACAAAGTTTTACCGTAGGTAAAGGCTATGACGAAATAGCAGAATACTAAATAATGTATGCAAACAGCTTATATCATCTTCCTATGTATGGAGTTTCTTGCCCAGTCTTCTCCTTATGAAACTATCTTTTGAACGGGCTAATTAGATTGATTAAGTTTTCTCGTAAGGAACATTTAAAAGTGATTTTTAATGGTCTATTTGAAATAAATGATTTGACTTTAACTATATCATTTCCAAATCCTTGAAATTATATTTAATGAATACTAGCTTTTGCCCGCGACTTCGTCCGCTTGAATGTCGGTTATCGCGGATGCAGACGAAGTCGCGGATTAAAAAGTAGCCTATGTCCTTCCCCGGGGCTTAAACTATCTTCATGCCAAGTTTCATGAAAATTGGTTCTGTCGTTTCATCGTGAAAGCGTAACAGACAGAGTTACTTTTGCATTTATAATATTACTAGCTGACCCGACAGACGTTGTCTTGTCCCGATCTACCTACTTACCTGCCTATTTACCTACACCTACCCTACACCTACCCTACACCTACCCTACACCTACCCTACACCTACCCTACACCTACCCTACACCTACCCTACACCTACCCTACACCTACCCTACACCTACCCTACACCTACCCTACACCTACCCTACACCTACCCTACACCTACCCTACACCTACCCTACATCTACCCTACACCTACCCTACACCTACCCTACACCTACCCTACACCTACCCTACACCTACCCTACACCTACCCTACACCTACCCTACACCTACCCTACACCTACCCTACACCTACCCTACACCTACCCTACACCTACCCTACACCTACCCTACACCTACCCTACACCTACCCTACACCTACCCTACACCTACCCTACACCTACCCTACACCTACCCTACACCTACCCTACACCTACCCTACACCTACCCTACACCTACCCTACACCTACCCTACACCTACCCTACACCTACCCTACACCTACCCTACACCTACCCTACACCTACCCTACACCTACCCTACACCTACCCTACACCTACCCTACACCTACCCTACACCTACCCTACACCTACCCTACACCTACCCTACACCTACCCTACACCTACCCTACACCTACCCTACACCTACCCTACACCTACCCTACACCTACCCTACACCTACCCTACACCTACCCTACACCTACCCTACACCTACCCTACACCTACCCTACACCTACCCTACACCTACCCTACACCTACCCTACACCTACCCTACACCTACCCTACACCTACCCTACACCTACCCTACACCTACCCTACACCTACCCTACACCTACCCTACACCTACCCTACACCTACCCTACACCTACCCTACACCTACCCTACACCTACCCTACACCTACCCTACACCTACCCTACACCTACCCTACACCTACCCTACACCTACCCTACACCTACCCTACACCTACCCTACACCTACCCTACACCTACCCTACACCTACCCTACACCTACCCTACACCTACCCTACACCTACCCTACACCTACCCTACACCTACCCTACACCTACCCTACACCTACCCTACACCTACCCTACACCTACCCTACACCTACCCTACACCTACCCTACACCTACCCTACACCTACCCTACACCTACCCTACAAAAGTATTTTTTTTTTTTCTCTCCGTAAGAACCATCTTCGTACTTCAAGGAATATTATAAAAAAAGAATTATCCAATTTGGTCAAGCGGTTCGCTAGTTATGCGCTTACCAACACATTTAGCGATTCATTTTTATATATAAGATAATAAAAATAATAAATGTATAAGTACATAAGTAAGTATGGAAGTATGGATTTACATCCAAAAATCACCATAAAATGTCTACTCGTAATAACTGGTTACCGTTGCCTATGGATGTTTGCAATACCAGTGGCATAAAGCAACGCGGAACATCGGCCGCACGCGTTCGGAGAACCCGCGTTGCTCTATGACCAGAGGCTTCGCTAGTAAGTCATCATCCTAGGCACAAAACTGAAATATATGTCATTTGATTGTAATTCTACGGGCATCCATGCCGAATAAACTTTTATTAATTGATATTATTTACTTAATTTATTGGCATTTTTAATTGAATTTATTGATATGTTCAATTTATTCATATTTAAAATGATATTTACTGACATTTAAAATGGAATTATTAATATTTCCATTTATATATTTTCATTGTACGTATGGTGTCGGACGTAAAGAATAGCACCATCCCATATCTTCCCGTGGGTGTCGTAAGAGGCGACTAAGGGACGTACTAGAGAATGAGCAGCAGTGTTCTTTGTACAACCCGACAACCCGACCCGAGTATGTCTGAAATCCAAACAAGAAATAAAACATGTGTCTTCCTACAGGTACATAAAATTTGGCGTACCGCAGGGCAGCGTTTTAGGGCCCTTACAGTTCTTACTATACATAAACGATCTGCCAAATCCTATGATATTATTCGCTGACGATAGCACTGTACTAATAAAATGCCTGAATAAAGAACAATATGAATTAGATGTTAATAATGTACTCAAAACGATAATCAATTGGCTTAATAACAATAATTTATTAATAAACTTAAATAAAACCAAAGTTATGCATTTTTACCAACGCATACTTGCCGAAGACTTAAATTTAAATTATAATGGTAGAACAGTAGACAAAGCAAATGTTGCCAAATTTTTAGGAATTTTAATTGATAGCCAACTAACATGGAGACCTCAAGCTGAAGCAATTTGTAAAAAATTAGGCTCATCAGCGTATGTACTCTATAATCTATCAAAAAAAGTAAATACTAATACAGTACTGGTTGCTTACCATGGCTTGGTTGTTTCGATCTTAAGATTTGGCGTCATATTTTGGGCCAATTGTTGTGATAGAGAAAATATTTTTAAAGCCCAAAAACGCTGTCTTAGAGCAATGTTTAACTTAAAAGTTACAGACAGCTGCAAACCCTTTTTCAAAACTCACAATTTATTAAGACGACACGGTTGGCGCAGTGGCTGAGCGATCGACTGCTGCGCAGCGTGTTGCGGGTTCGATTCCCGCCCAGGGTAAACATTTGTGTGATGAGCACTTGTGTTTGCCTTGTGTCTGGGTGTTGTTTATCTATATTGTATGTATTTACCAAAAAAAAAAATGAATTTGTGTATGTATATCAGCTGTCTGACACCCATAGTACAGGGTCTCCCTAGTTTGGGGTCAGATGGCCGTGTGTGAAAAATGTCCCCATATATTATATTATATTATTAACCTTTCCATGTCTTTACATAATGGAACTTGCCGTTTTTGTAAAAGTTAATAGTAAGTTATTTCCTAGTTTAAGAGACACAAGAAAACGTACGACCACAATGAGGTCCCAATACCAAAATTTATTATGTACCGGTAGTTTTAAAACCTCGTTATTAAAAAAAAGTGTAATGTGCATGGCACCAGTAGTGTATAATAAGATTCCAGATGATATTAAGGTACAACCTTTAAGACTGTTTAAGAAACAACTAACATCCTTCCTAATAAATAAATGTTATTATTCCATATCAGATTTTTTAGCAGATAAAATGTAATATTTTTGAATCACTAGTATAAAATGTATCTTATTTATTTAAGACAAATTTTGCATGCTTAACGGCAGAATGTACCAGGCGCTTATTTAGTGTATTTACCTACATTCAGTGCAAATAAATAAATCTATTCTATTCTATTCTATTCTATTCTAACCATACAGCGATCGCCAACCCGCCTGCCAATCGTGGCGATTATGGTCAAACCCCCCCTCTTGTGGGAGGCCTATGTCCAGCAGTGGACGTCTTTCGGCTGAAATGATAAATTACATTTTTAAATATTCATACAAAAATAAAAACATTTTAAAATATAAAAAAAAATTGTAGCCCACCGGTATCGGGAACAGGGTCCAATTACCGGTGGTCAGGGCTCCTGGGAGAGGAATCTCCTGACTATACGCGCCGTGTCCAGGAGTACCGCTTTCTGTATCAAACCCTTGATCCAGCTGCCCAACGAGAGCCTCCTTAGGTTGAATTAATTGTTATGCTTATATTATTCATACCTATTATTTTGAATGTTAATTTTTGATATTTTTTGTGTTGGTACAGTCAGTAACAAAAGTAGATTAACACTATTACATTTTCATATCCTCTGTCCTCAGTCAATTTCTGTCTAAAAAGACACAAAAACAAATACGATGTGCGAAACAAATCCGGAAACAGGTACCGACAATAATTGTACTTCCGTGAAGGAACTACTCCACGAATAAAACCAACCAATAAACCTCTACTGTATAAAAAGTATTATAATCCAAGTCATATTTCGCAAAACACTTTAACTTTTAAACTAGAATAGGTTCCTCTCTACTATATTTTGCAAAGTTAAAAGTTAGACGGGGTCGGGTGGAAAAGTTATTGGTATAACAATAAATGAGAGCAGTACGTTATTGAGGTACTTACCTATAAAGTGGTGCTGTTGGTGAGATATTTATATGGCGAGTACCTACACTTGGGTAATTGAAAATACTATACTTAGTTACTGTACTTTTCATGATGGTGGCGCATGTGTTGGACCATTCAAAATAGTTGAGCTAAATGGTGCCGATCCGAGCGTCATTGTCGTGAACGGACGCCGTCGGTTGGGACTAAACAACTCTTAGCTGCCTCGGTTATTTTAAATTTTAGTTTGAATCTGTCTAATAAAATTATATTTTTCTATAGACTCTTTTAACATACAAGACTTGTTACATTGTTCTCATATTGTACCCCTTGATCAACATGAATGATGTAACCTCAATTTGTAATATATTATTGATTTTAAAAGGGTATTCATGGAATTTCTTGCTCGATCTTCTGCATAGAAACGTACTGTTTGGAACGAGCAACTAGCTTCAACCACAAAATATAAAGGTTACGCCGCAGCTTTAAATACTTTGTGCTTCAACTTTATGACTGACTGACTCTGACAATTCAAAAGTACCTGTTCAAAAGTAAATGGTTTATTTTTAACGAATGGTTTTGAGTTTGAGTTTGATTAACTGTTAAAATGTGATTCCCCCAAAGATTAACAAATAGCAACAGTAATCTAACGTCACTTTTTTGCCAATTCAATAGGCAATTCAATTCATTTTACATTTAATTGAAAGTTAATCGGGTTTTCAGGGTTAGTACAAAGTGTTTTTTAGAGAAATTGTGACTTATTGATTGGTTAGTGATATTCTGTTAATTTCTATGTCCAGGAAACTGATCGAATTCAGTTTCTTGGAAACAGAATTTATATTCACAATAATGAAATGGAAATTTAAGGTCATATGTGTAACCACTAATATGTATCATGATGGTACCGTAAAATGCTGTAACATTGCCTAAATTCTAAAATGTTAAATTATTGCCGCTCTGAATTTTTTGCTGTTTATGGTATTATTAAAAGCAAGTCGGCTACCTATATGACAAAAAATCATTTTTCAGCGGCAATAATTATTTTTTTTAGAATTTAGGCAATGTTAAGCTATGACGGAAGTGTTACCATTTTATTTATTTATATTAATAGAGCCATGGTACTGTTAGCTTATTTAAATTATCTACATAGCAGATAGACTATGGTGATTGTACACGACAGTGTGCCATTATCATTTATAGCCATAGAGAAGCTTTTACTTTTTTATGAGCACTCAAAGGAAATGAATTTATCGGGTTAGAATATAGCTGAAACGATAGCTACATAAATAAACCGAGTTCTTCATCAGCTAATAGAATTTGGCTATATTTTTGGGTACTGTCTCAAATCGAGTTTCACATGGGACTTATTGGTAAACGACTCTAAAGCACGCAAAGCCGCAGGTCTCGGTTGTCTTTCATAGATCTTTGACAGCCGTTATGAATAGTCAGAAGCCAGAAAAACTGACAACCTGGGGGCCAAGTCTGCTATTTTTATAATTTCGTCATTCCAACACGATTCCATTGTCATTTTGCTAAAAGTTCGTAATCTGCTAAATTCATAATGGTCGATCATTGGTCGGTCGAATTAAAAGCAATGACTGCACAATGACGTTATAATGGTAGGTCACTGATCAAAGGAACTGTCAAAATTGTAGCAGATTACCGCCTTTAAAGCCCGTCACTGACGTAGCTATAATATATATTAATATACGTCAGACGTAAGGCAAATTACGATCAGCTATAATATATATTTTTACTACGTCACCAAAATATGTGGACAGATATAGCAAGGCATATTAATATAAATTTCAAAAATGTGAAACAAACAACGATCGCAGACGTAATAAGGACGAAAATATATTATTATATTATAGCTACCGTGTGTGATGTGGTGGCTAGCTATAATATATATTATAGCTACGTATGTGACGAGCTTTATTCAATTGTCATTTAATACGAGATTACCATTGGAAAGTCATAATGACGCTAATATAGTAGTAGATTACCAAACTTGTCAAAATCAACAATTATGAAAACAATGATAGACCATTCTGACACTATTGTAATAGCAGACTTGAGGCCCAGTGCTAGTGTAGTGTGTAGGGGTGCTACACTCAGTAACTAGGTAGTGGCGTTCATACAGACAGTCGCTCCATGTAAAACACTAGTATTCATCTGCATCGGTTAGGCTGGAAGCCGAAATCCAACATAGTTGGGAATCGGCTAGGCTGATCATCATCTGCCTAGCCTTTTCTAAACTGGATGGATGGATGGAATGGACTGCCTATCGGACTTCCACAATAAAATGACTGGGTAACACGATACCCCTTGGTAAGACTGGTTGTCAGACTTTCTGGCTTCTGTCTACCTATAACGACTGCCAAAGATCTACAAATGACAGCCGATACCAATGGCTTTTACGTGCTTTCCGAGGCACCGAGGCGAGGTATGAAAGGGATGCTCACCCATCCACAGACCGACCGCGGCTAGCGTAGCTTAACCATTGACTGAGCATAGATCTCGAAAAGGCTAGGCTAATGATGTGCAATAAACTTCAGGTTTTGGATCTCTAACAACAACTACAACACAACAACACACACGACAACTACAACAACACAACAACACACAACACAACAACAACAACAACTACTCGACAACTCGACAACTATTGTGTATTACCCATATTTGCAAAATAAAAGTCTATTCTATTCTAACTTCATGATCCTAAGAACGTAGATGTCTTTCTATATCATTCTCATATCATGCTTCATATTGACATGCAACACGGTATACTTAATAGTAGGTGTAGTCTGTCGATAAATAAATAAAATAACATGTGATTCCACTGAGAAACTAAAGGAATTACAATCGTGGTAATTATATCACTGGGGCAACTATTCTGGTTTTGCCCTATATACACGGTTATTTTTAAAACACTCATAACCTCGAAGGACTTTATTACCAACGACAGAGCATAAGCAACAACTTTTGTATTTAAACTATAAATAATTCAACACAAGTTTCAGCAGTTGCACTGCCACCTAACATAATCATAACATAGGTATTGTTAATTACTAGCGGACTAAATGTACAGTGTGGGGTTTTACAGAATTATAAACACAAATTTTCATGGTTTCAACTACAAAAATGACGATTATTCATACAAACTTTCATCCCCTATTTAACTCCTTTAGGGGTTGAATTTCGAAAAAATCTTCTTTACTCCTTGTCTATATTATAAAGGGAACCTTTGTGTAAATTGTCCGCTTTCCAGATCCAAGGGTTTGGGCTGGGCGTTGAGGAGTTAGTCAGTCAGTCAGGATTTTTCTTTTTTTTAATATAGATTTTCCGGATTTCAACTTACCTTCGGTAAAGTATAATTATCATTAAAAAGTTTGAAATAGAAACAGGAATTATATAGTAGTACTACGTGATTTTTCTCAAGGATCCCTAATTTTTTGATAATGCCATATAGCCTATAGCACTCTCTCACTAAGGGATAACGTAGTTTCCTATTGGCGGAAGAATTTTTGAAATCGAATGATTAGTTTCGGAGATTACTTACTCCCTACATACAAACCAAAGTCAAAGTAATATGTGGTACAATAAAATAGTTGTTATACGGAATTAATAGTGCGCTATGTTATGCCAGAAAATCAGATTTTCAGTATACAAATTAATAAATTAAACTAACATCTTTTTATTACCTTTACCTTTAGATAATAGACGTATCTTCAACAATGTATCTAAGATACGTAATTTCAGCAATAACTAATAAAGACCATTTTGCTGCTTGGATTTCAATCTAGGCACATCGCTTCGACACCTAGAGTCTACAGTTCTCCAATGCCTAGTCACCACGGAGGTCCACAACAATCGTTCCCACTCCAGGCATCCACAACATTCTATGACTCGTTGACACTGAGATACCACCAAATATCCGGAGTACAGTCGGCGAGCCCTGAATACGTTATGATATTGTTTGCACTCCCCCTGCCATGAATTTATTATTGTTTGCAAACAGTATTGTTCCACGTTGCTCAATAGAGAGTGTATGTTCACAATTTTCGTGTTTAACCTATTTCGTACATTTGGTGGTCTTTGTTTGTAATTTAAGGGGTATTTTACTTACCTTGATTTGTATTGTTATCAGTATAATGTAGGTAAAACGATGGAAAGTGAACCAAATGAAGAAGGGAACAGTGACTATTGTGTGTTTGGCAACCTTTGAGTTGGATATTTATTTTAACTTTATAGCTTTACCTTAAGCATTCTCTACCAGTCAAACAAGAGTGATGAAGGTCACATGGATAAAGTTGTACTTCAGGAGAATATGAGTCTAAACTTGGGTTGAACCTTAGGAAGATACGGTATTCACTTTTAATTCACTCCTTTCGTAGTCAGAATATAGCATAATCATGCATACCAATCGACTACACATTTAAATCTGGATTCCCGGGACATAACCCTATAAATGCGACGCTTTTAAAAACCGCTATCGTGCAGCCAGCGGCGCGTTGGCTGGACCAGCCCGTAGATCATACGACAATGCCAAGATTTGGCCCATTCGGTCCAACAGACCCGCATCTGTTATAATTCTGTGATTAATCTCATGACATTCATTGTGCTTTTTGGTTATTTGAATGTCAGTGAGTTCTGTGAAGAAGATTTTGATGTAAGATTAAGGTCGGGTTGAACAGTTCAACTGTTTTGGAGGGTTAACTATGTAGTAGTGCTTATAAATTGGACCGATAGAATTTATAAAAAAATCGAAATATGGATTAAACTGTCGGGGTGTGAGGAGTGTATGTCTGTGTCCGTTTATTAGTGGAAATTTGTTTCATAGTCTTCAGTTTTGTTTTATATAGGCACAAGCGCTAGCTGTAAATTTCCCGAATAAAATAAAATAAAAGTCAATTTTAATGAAGGTTATGGCTCCGTAAAAATCTTTGCAGCTTTTAGAATGTTTAATGTACTCGTAAATAAACCTCATTTTCAGTGGTTGCTTTTATCGCATCTTTAAGATAATTTAATTAATTTCTCCACAACCTGGATTGAGGTTTATTACTCAGTGCTCATTATAGAAGGCTTTAGTGGAGATCGGATTGTTGTCAATAAGTACATTCAGATAATTATGTTACCATAATTGATGATACTTGATACCAATTTTGCGAACACTAATCGCTAGCACGTGCTCCTGTTAAGTCACTCGATCTTAATTTAGACGCGTCAACGCTTCTGATGTTGTGAGTAGTATGTGGAAATCCAATGAAAGCTACCCACGGATGCCCGTCAAGTTAAGGCTGCTCTCTCGAAAAAAGCTTGAAAGAAGCATGCAGATGAAGCAACTTTTCGTCGGCATTTACAGAGAAATTACATCTGAAAAAAATTGTTGGTAATCTACATGATATAAAACGTAATTTAGTTTAGCCACAATTTTTCTATCGGTATCACATAATAAGAAAAAAAAAATGTTAAATCACCTCCAAATCATTGAGATGAAACCATTTTACTCCTTAATTTCTTATCAAAAGAGTATAAAAAAAATATCTACTGCTTTGCAATACAAAGGAAAATGATTTGGTTTTGTTACTTTTTACAAATATGTATTATTTTTGTTACAATAATTAAAAAATACGTCCGATTAAAGACTGCGTCTACATCACCCCCGCACTCGTCCACAAATTCAGTACGGGCTAAATGCTCAAGGTTATTGGCATGTATACAATGTTTCCTTAAAAGGGAAAATCTACAGGTCCGTGTTGAGTTCTGTCGTACTGTCATCGGAATGTTGGGCCGTGAAGAAGACGAATGAATAAAGCTTGCATTTAGTGGAGATGAGAATGTTGAGATGGATGTGTAGAGTGACCAGAAGAGATAAGAAATTTGATAAATTTTTAAATGCAAAAATACTCAGGGTACCTCGTGTCTCATTAAAGCTCATGATGTAGGTGAGTTAATTTAATATCTGACGATGTCTTAGAAATCAGAAGACTATAATAAGACTAAGACGACACGGTTGGCGCAGTGGCTGAGCGTTCGACTGCAGCGCAGCGTGTTGTGGGTTCGATTCCCGCCCAGGGTAAACATTTGTGTGATGAGCACTTGTGTTTGCCTTGTGTCTGGGTGTTGTTACCTATTATATGTATGTATTTAAAAAAAAGAAAAAATATATATTACAGGGTCAGATGTACAGGGTCTCCCTAGTTTGGGGTCAGATGGCCGTGTGTGAAAATGTCTCCACATATTATTATTATTATAATAGGTACTAATTACAAATGTTCAAAATTGTGTTAAACAAAACAACAGACAGGCAAACAACAAACAAACAAATAAAACGCAACGCAACAAACAAAGCGCAACTTATAATTATTACTAGCTGATCCCGCAAACGATTTTTTGCCATTTAATATTTTAAAATAAATTGCCCACGTTCCTAAAAGTTGTAGAATTTCCTCCTTGAAAACGAGAACATATAATTTTATAAGATCGTTAGTTGTAAACTTAGTTACTTAGAAATAGTTGCCCCAAAGTCCGAGTTTGTCTACGAATATGTTCTACAATTAGCGACGACAGCAAATTACTTAATAAGGTTCTGGAAACTAACTGCATTGTTGACCAGATGTTACTCCAAATGGACAAAAAGTTTTACGCCATTTTCCTTCTTATAACTTTGACGTTAAAGTAGATAATAGTGTGAGTGTTAGGTAGTCTTATCATTAGGTGAGATGACACTCTCTGTCTGTAGTACCTTAAAATTATCTTAGGATTATGTTGTAGTTTCCTTTGAGCTGATTGCTCGAGTGTTTATATGCTGATGTCAAAGATAATTGAGCTTAGAACTGCTCAAATAATTAAATACTTGATGTTGAATTAATTAAATATGCCACATTAGTATTCAGAAATAAGTTTCAAGTCCGTCCCCAAACTTAGCCTTTTAATGGATTTTAAAGTAAATATTTTCAATTAATAAATATACAAAACATTTATAACGAAAAATTTAAGAAATTTCGACGTAGGTCGTCGTCGTAGAAATTAGGACGTTTTATCTCGTAAAATCTGTTCATTTGATTACATTTTAGATTTTGAAATGTAATCAATGAAAATATAGGTAGGTACTTTTACAATATAAAAACAAATTTAATGAAGTATGCACTTAATAAGAAAATCTAATTGTTATTTTAATAACTGTCTCCTTTCTCAATTCGCATTAATGAGTAATTTTGTAATATTAAATCCAGTTTTCGTCTACGAACATTTTATTCTTCACAGAATATGTTTCTTACAAACTTGATAAAGAAATATAGAACTAACTTTTATTAATATAAGGCAGTACATACAAGGACATATACTCCCTCGGAGAAATCGCGAGCAATTTTAGTAATGGACTTATAAATGTCGCCTTTTCAACTTTCCTAACATTATAAGATCTGTGTGTACTTATTGAAACTTGTGAACAGCGTGACTGTCGACCCGTCGCATAAAGAACTGAAATACAGGAGTTGTAAATCATTTAATATTGTGTATTAGAAAAATTAATTAAATAAATAAATAAATAAATATCTTGGGACAACTCACACACGGTCATCTGGTCCCAAGCTAAGCAGAGCTTGTGTTATGGTAACCAGACAACTGATATACATACTTATATAATTTATAAATACATACATATTATAGATAGACACCCAGACAAAGAACAAACAATCATGTTCATCACACAAAGTTTGTCCTGGGTGGGAATCGAACCCACGACCTCCGGCTTAGCAGTCAGGGTCAGTGACCACTAGACCAACAGGCCCGTCAATTAAATTCTTTAAATTTTTTTTTTAAATATCCCTCTGAGGTCATACAGGCGGTGACCAATTAACATCAGGTAGGCCGTATCATCATGTCAACCTTAAGACGTCTAGGTCTCCCCCAAGAGGTGGGGGGGTGTCAGCCATAATCACCATGCTTGTCCGATGCATGTTGTCGATCGCAGTAGGTGTTATGGTACTCAGAAGGACGCTGCTGCCCATCCTCTGGTCAATATCTCTCTGTGTCTTCTACGACTATTCGCGGCCGACACCACGCGGCGGCTGTATACCTGATGTTAATTGGTCATCACATAGCCTATAGACGCTTGCAACACCAGAGGCATCACACACATGTTGACACACACCAAAACCCACCTTTTTTGAAGACCCCATGCTGTAGTTCCATGTGAAAACCATGGCAGGAAGCTCATTCGACAAACTGAGCGTACGTGGGAGAAAATGTCTCCGAAACCGCCGCGTACGCGACCAGTTAGGTTCTGTGTGAGAATGAACTCCCTGTTAGTACCCAGCAGAGCGATGGTAAAATGTGGCTGTTAGCATCATTTCCATCAGTTCTTCATTATAATTATCAGCTTGAATTTCCCCGCTACAAGGCAATTGAGCTGCAGCTATTAAGAGCTATTTTGAACCAGACATTGTCGAAAGAGTTGAGATCATCCGGTCATCTCCACCTGAGCCCGGCGCGATTTCGCTTGCCATGTAACGGGACCCACTAAGTTGTGTATTTGACCCAATGATCGTCTAACATGCGGTAGATGTGTCCAGCCCAATTCCATTTCTACGTGACAGCTTTCCGAGTGATGTCAGCTATTTTTATGGTGTAATGGATGTCACTTGCCATGTAACGGGACCCACTGTGTGGTATTCTTCTTGCTTCTAACTCGGTCTTGAAGTTTTATACCTAGAATATTCTATTTCATCGCTCTCTGGCAAACCGCGAGCGTGGAGCTCTGCTGAGCGTTCATTTACTTTTGATGAAATATATGACTTGACTTACATAAATGCTCTTATATTTTTCGTAAAGAACCGTATTGCTCTGCGGCAATCAGGGCAAATTTTAATTACAAGGTGATTACAGATCTTAACAAAAAATCACAAAGACTTCAAATATGGCTTCATCTATCAAGGCTTGACTAATGAGATACAATAATTAATTACTGATCATTACGACACCCACGGGAAGCCCACGTGCTACAATTATTTACTTTAATTCTTTATTATTTAGGAACAAAATAAATTCCATGCAAATTTTTGTCGGTGTTAGGTTGACCACCCCTGTACTCCTTCTGATTTTTAAGGGTTCTAAAGTAATTCATATAGTGAAGGGTGTTCGCATGACCTCCTTCAGGACATATTCGTGATGAATAAGATTACTTTGCGTAATGGGAGTCTTAAATTGGTCCGGTCTTTAATGGTTTGTTTGCGTAGGACATAGGTTCACTTCGAAGGGCCTACTTGTACGATGCACGCGCGGAGTAAACGTAGTATAAATTAGATCGATTATTATATTAAAACAATCGGTTTCTCATGTCATGCCTTGTGGTCCAGGTTAAGGCAAGCCCCATAGACGATTAAGAAAAAATCAGCAAATTGCTCAGTTATTAATTAGCTCATGTTATGCTGATTAGTTAAGTGCAAGCCCGGCTTTTCGGCTTGTATGAAGGTCCCGCCACTGGTTTCCACTTTATACTTTTTTAGGGTGGTACTAATTGTGCTAGTCGTATAAAGTTGAACCAAAATGGTATGATATGGGAGTTTTTTCAATACGAAAATCGAGTCTGATCGAATATTTAACTTTTTTTTTAATTGAAACATCCGATTCGACTCAACTTACGAATACAATGTTTGTTTGATAGTATGCAAATGTTATTCTTCACTGTCCATATAAGTTGCCGCTTAAATGATGCTGGCAGCTTTCAGCATTCTTAAAACGATAATTCTTTTTGGCTTAAAAGTTCAGTCTTTCTTGTGGTTAGCGGCATCGTGGCATTGTGGCCTGGAGCCCCGTGAATATATAGGGCTTCCAGCCCCTTTTGAAGACAGTGGCAATGACAGACATTATTATTATTTTTAATGGAGTTGGTGATGGTTTTTTTTTTATAAACATACAAACGAAAACATCTTTATCGAAAAGCTTTTTTACAAAAAAGACAACCGCCTTCAAAGTCTAAAAAGTGATAAATAACTTTAGCACATAACACACATGACTTTAGTTTCGGAAGTCGGTGGCTTTGTTCTGTTTGATGTTTTGTATTGCCACCGAAAGTTATTTATCACTTTTTAGATTCGATTTTGAAGACGGTTGTCTTTTTGTAAAAAAAGCTTTTTACCAGCTTTTTATTAGCTTCACCTGTATGTTTGTTTGTAACCTTTGTAACCGACTTCTTTGGGAGCGATTTTGACCCACTTTAAACGGCCAGATTTCGTTCAAACTTTGTAGATATATCGAGGACCGATGACAATACACTAATTTGATAAAATTATAAAAAAAAACAAAAAAAAAACATAGTCGTGCAAAATTAGTTGCCGAATAAACAGCTATTATATACTAGGAAGGTACTGCACAAGCGCCCCTGGTAGAATAAATGTACATAATATTTATAGATATAGATATAACCAAACTAAAAAGTAAAAAATAAATAATAGTTTAAAAAAACTAAAAACACGCTTTTTATAGAAAACCAAACTAAAAAATAGAACCCGTGTTTTTAGTTTTTTTAAACTATTAGGTATTTTTAGTACTTCCTTATCATCCAATTCCATTAAGAAACGGCAACACAGTCAAAACAGAGATTGAAAGTACAAGATTGGAGAAAATTACAACATCATCCATGTATAAATATACATGGATGAATTTTTCTTTCTCTCGATTTTTTCAATCCCTCAATAAAAGTATTTTAATATAGCTTTACATTTGCCGGAGAAATCGTGTGACAGATATACAAACAAAAAAAAACATACAGACGAATTTATTGAGAACCTCCTTCTTTTTGATGTCGGTTGAGAAAATACTTTGTTTGACAAAATAGCAAACAAATGATTCATTAAACAGGGTTCCAAGTGTCCCTCAAACTCACGGTTCACCCTTGACTAGCTGCATTTATAAAGATATTTTAAAACTTATCTGTAACCCCATCAATATACTGAGCGACCTTACCAAGAGTTCCCTTAGTACAATATTGAGCTTAATTTTGCCTAAACGTGTCTACTTAACTCTGCTGAAATAAATAAACTAAGTCAAACTAATTGAATATGCCAAATGTGCTACATTACTATATAACAATAACAGTGCTATGTAAATCTAAAACTTATGCTTTGAATAGATATAAAATAAATCAACGTCAAATATTATTACAATTATCTTTTGAGGAGAAATTTTGACACGTGGAGGTTTGTTTTATCGGTACCAACCCTAATTGAGTACTTCACACCACTATTCAACTGATATACTTCTTGTCAGCCATCAAAACGTGATTCCACTATAGAGATTGTATGGCAATAGTAAAATTTGACGTCCATTTATTAGTTTCAAAGCAATTAAAAATAAAGAAAGATGTAAAAACTATTATTCACGAGAAAGTGACGCACATATTATATAAACATTGTGTATGTACTTATAACAAAACCAAAAATCAAAAATATAATGTACGAGACAGTAATATGCGTCACTACCGCGCGTAAAGCATAAATGCCGTGTTTCGCGCACAACGCTGGTTTTCAGTGTAAGTGGCGTGTTGTTGTCGAAAATCGAATTGAAAAGTTCTGTCTTAGGGTCAAGTCAAACCGGGATGGCAGCGGTCGGCAGCGCAGCGATCGGCAGTTTTGCAGACAAACTATTTTCAACTTTATCTTTGAACATCAAAGCATAGTATCCTTTAGAGATTTGTATGAGTCGAGCGGCAGCTCGTGGCGCCGCGAGCCATTGATCGCCGCATAAAAGAACGGCTCGCGGCTGATCGCCGCGTCGCTGCCCGCCGCTGCCATTCCGGTGTGACTCGACCCTTAGAGTTAATTAATAATGGTGTCAAAGACTCAATCAAAAAGCTGTAAATAAGTAAAACCCGTACGAATTTACCGGTCATGATGGTTAAGCTACGCTTGCCGCTGTCGGTCCGAGGATGGGTGACCATTTATTGCACACAGAGTTCCCTCTGTTCCTCGGGAGGCAAGTAAAGCCGTTGGTCCCGGCTGTCATTCGTAGATCTTTGATTGCCATTATAGGTAGTTAGAAGCTAGAAAATCAGACAGCCAGTCTAAACAAGGGGTATCGTATTATGCAACAACTGGTTTGTGGAGGCCAGATAGGCAGTCGCTCCATGTAAAACACTGGTATTCAGCTGCAATCGGTTACACTGGAAGCTGACCCCAACATTGAACGGACAGCGAGTCAGTAGAGATTGGTCAACTCTTAACTGCCATGGCTTTTATCTTCATATTTTTTAATATTTTCTATTGTTCTTTACCGGCATCAAATTCAAAGTCAAAGTCAAATCATTTATTGCAATTAGACCATTAAAGGCACTTTTGAACGTCATATTGTAAAATCTGAATCTAGTTGCCCATTCCAAATGGTAGTTTCGTGTGGAGAAGAATGGGCAAGAAACTCCATACATATTCTTTTAAAAAAACAATGTTTACAATTTGCATTTACAAGAATGTTACGTGAATACGATGTACCTTGTATAAAAATCATATATTATAGTAATATGTACAAAGTATTACAAGTTAAGAAATGACAGCTAAATGATGTTCAGACACATAGTGTTCACATATTTACAATTAATAATAAAGTAGACGACCACTCCTATTCCAACAAACAATGAATAGTGTATGAGCCAGAGTAATCTATTAAGTACACTAAATTATAATTGTATTTAAATATATAAAGTATAGTTTTAATTAGCAGTCAGTTTGATTTTGTCTAGACATTGTTTGTTTTGTCTAGGCATTGTTTTCACACATAGAAACAACAAGGATAATGTAACCAATATTTTGTAAAAACTTGATTTATTAAAAGATTGTCCGTGGAGTTTCTTGCTCGTTTTTCTCCATAGAGACCTACCTACGTTTTAGAACGAGCAACTAGCTTCAACTTTTCTGACTAACTGACCGACTCCTTGACAATTCAAAAGTGCCTGTAAAGGATTTAATTGAAATAAATGCTTTGACTTTGATTGAGGGTAAAGTTCTAGGCAGATGATGATAATATTAACTACCCAATTATGTCAATATATCTATCACCAGTCCACCACTTCACAAACACATCCCACAATTCACTATTCAGTCACAATCATACCAACCTTCCTAACTCATGTCCCATTATGTTGGCAACATAAATTTTTGGCACACATCAGAACAATGCTACCATTATGACGAACAAAGCAGTGTCTAAGTTCAGCGTACATTTAGCGTATAATTTAGAGACGTATCGCGGGCGTTTTGGTGATTTACTTGTTATAGCTTGTGTGTGTGTGTCATTACAATGCCAGGAAAACATATTGGAGCGTATAAAGGCTTCATTTCAAGGTGACATGTGTTTTTAATAAACATTACGGCAACTAAAAAAATCTGCTCTATTCTGTGGTGCCACAATTACGACGTTTTTCTTTTTTTCCCGGTTAATTGCTTGTCCATTACGAATTTTAGTTTTTCAAAATTTTTAATCGATAGAGTTTGCTTCAGGGTTGGCTCCGTATAAATTTCATGGAAACATTCTTTTTGCAAGGGTGAAAAATTAGCGGAGGACTTAATATTTTGGAGTCTCCGTTTCTTAATGGATTTGATTATCAAGTGGATACTAAAAATCCAAAAATAAGAAACTTTATTACAAAAAAGACAATAACCGTCTCCAAAAACTAAAGAGTGATACATTTCGCACAGAATAACACATTTGACTTTAATTTCGGAAGACGGTAGCAATACAAAACAACAAACAGAACAAAAGCCGCTATGGTGGTATGGCTTCTGGAATGTATGATCGTATAACAAGACAAGAGTTTCTAGAAGCACCAGTTATCAGACTGATTGGTGATAACTGATTTTTGTTAAAAAGATAGGAGGAAGATGCAAACGAGATATTTTCTTAAACAAAAAGTGTTGTTAAAAAAACTTTTTTGAAAAAAGAGAACCGCCTTCAAAAACAACTAAAAAGTGATAAATAACTTTACCACAGAACACACATGACTTTAGTTTCGGAAGTCTGTAGCAATACAAACCAACAAACAAAACAAAGCCTTTTTAATTTACACTTTTCAGTGCCTCATTATCACCCAAATCCATTAAGGAACGGCAACACAGTTAAAACAGAGATTGAAAGTTCTCCAAAGATGGAATGATGAAAGAAACGAAAACGTCTTCTCAGTTTTTGTTGTTTTTTTTCAAAAAGCGCTGAATAAATTTCGGTTTGTTGTATATTAGAACCTTCTCCAGAATGTAACAAACACTTTTCTGAAAACCGCATCGAAATCGGTTCAGCCAAACGGGAGATAATCGCGGCCAATTATACATACATACAAACATACGGGTCGAACTGATAACCTCCTTTTTTTTTTTTTTTGAAGTCGGTTTAAACTTCGAGGAGCTTTAACTAATACCAACTCTCAAAGACCGTTTTACCTTTTTCTTGCAGATGTTATCATGCACGTTTGAATGTACCGCTTTCTGCAACCCTCACAAAGCGTGCAAGAACTCCAGTTAACTAGATAATATAGCCAAGTATTTACAATAACCTTGTTGCAGTCACCTTGGCAACACGCCCGCTGATAAGCTCTGTTAAAGAATGGCGAAGACAAGAATATTAAATGAGAACTGATAAGGGAAATGTATGCAGCGGTGAAATTACTCTCAGTTGAGTAAAGATGGAGGTGAATAAAGCGTCATAGTAGAGAATATCCCAAAATAACGAATATATATCTTTGTCTTTCTAAATTAATTTGAAGAATATGAAATCTTTTCCCTATTATCGTGCATTTCTGATAATTTGATGACTCTTTACTGTATGTTCTAAATGGTACAATCTCGAAAACAAAATATCTTACTTGGCTATCAAGACAAAGAAGTGTAGTGCTCGCTACCGTATTTGAGAAGCAAAGTTTCTTAACTTGTAGATGATCTTAGTAACGTAGTCACTATACATGACAAACACGATCTATGATAGCAACCTTAATTAGTGTTAGTATGAACGCAAAGGAATAGGTCGCAGAGCTGTGTCAATCATTAACGATTCGATCATTTGACCCTAGTCACGTAGAAGTATTGATGATTGCAATCGTTCGTTTTCAATGATCCGGTTCACTAATCGGTGGTTCTTAAGATTTCAATAATTCATTTCCAATCACTCAATGATACGGTTCAATCAATCGCTCACAATCGATAGATCCTTTTCAACTTAATTGTTTGCAGATTTGTAGAAAACCGACCAATAACGAGTGAGCGCGAATGAATAATGGGTCACAGACAAACACAGAGCAAACGATTGATTGTACTAAAGTAATTTGGTTCAATCAATCGTTTGCTCTGTGTGATTCACTGATTCAGTATTGAACCAGTGATCGAACGATTAAAATGACCCGGATCGTGGCATGAAACAATACTGAATGATCGAATCACTAAAAATGATTGATTAACACAGCTCTAAAAAATCGTGTAAGTTACTATTAAGAGCGTGTATTCGATTCGTGGCTAAAACTTAATGTTTTCGCGTTTTGCCCAGAGCAATATCGTAATGATGTGAGCAGATTATTTAAAGACAATTACAGTTTTAGAAAGATTAAGTCTTGATTTAAGGAGCTACAGAGTAAAATTATAATTTTTAATCATGGATTTTTAAAACGAAGACAATCTATTCATAGCATTTTACGAAAATAGACGTCAGAGTTAATAATCAGGACGAATACAACCATTACAGTATGCTAAAATATTATATTTTGTGCGTTTAAACAACAGGAAATACAGTCTCAAAGTACATTACAGAGCCAAAATTACGAAAATATTACTATTAGATATTAAAAAACAGTATTAAAAAAGTGCAAAATCGGGTCAATCACACATCACTTCAATATTTTTTTTTACCAGTATTTGAATAAAAACATAACTGATATATTTATTTTATGAAAATAAAGGATATGTTCAATATACACAATTTTTTTCAGTTCCTTGTACGAACTCATTTATTTTAGACGATTATTTTAAAAAACACTGTAAAACCTCGCGCGCTGTCGTTTGCCGATCAATTTCAATGATTCGTGCTTATTTCGTGCGTATTTTTTTTTTCTGATGCGCACAAACAGACTATTCTATTGTACTAGTGTGTGTGTGTTATGAATATAAAAATGTAGATAAATAGAGAGGAAGAGAAAGGCCAAAAAAAGGTGAATGGATTGTAAGAAGAATGATATGAAATAGAAGGGAGTCAGTAATATTATGACAGGATAGAATGGAAGATGAAAACATATGCGCCGACCCCAAGCGATCGATTCAAACTTAAGGCTGCTCTCTCGAAAAAAGCTTGAAAGAATATGAATCAACTTTTTGTCAGCATTTACAGAGAAAAAACATCTGAAAAAAATTGTTAGTAATCTACATGATATGATACGTAATTTGGTTTAGCCACAATTTTTCTATCGGTATCACATAATAAGAAAACAAAATGTCAAATCACCTCCAAATCATTGAGATGAAACCATTTTACTCCTTTATTTCTTATCAAGAGTATACAAAAAAATCTACTGCTTTGCAATACAACTGAAAATGATTTGGTTTTGTTACTTTTTACAAATATTTATTATTTTAAAAATAATAATAATGGCGGCTGTGAAGTGCGCTGTTGACTGCGCGGTACTCCACCCCTCACCCTCGCTGTCCAGCGAAATTGTTACTGCGCAGCCACTCGCCTCGTGTTCAGAACCGCCAGTATGTTTGAATCGTACTGTAACATGGTATAAGGGCAGAAAAAATATGAGGTCGTTGTCTTCGGCTTATCACCTGGCCTCTATGAATACACGCCATCTCATTCCTATTCAATACTCAGTTTTATAAGGTATACGTTGAAGACCACATAACCTTTTAAAAACATCAATTAATAGGTAGGTACTTGTATGAAACGTATGCCAAAGTGAATCTACCTTTAAATAGCAACATTTTTTCATTACTAACAATACACTGCATGTACATACCTATGTACCTACGTATGTATTCGGTGTACAAACGTCGACTACCCGCAGTATCGCACAATGGCCGTGTGTAATTGTTTTGCTAAAACGCAAAACGTGTTAATTTCCCGGCAGCGCACAAAAGAGCGAGATAGCATTCATCTGGCGTCGCGATAACGCCGACAAAGTGGTTCACGAGGGGCCAACATGTCGCAGTGACGGGGACACGGAGAGGCAACTCCGTTTTGTATTGAGATTTATATATTATGAATGAATGCTTCTTACACCATTTTCGACCATCTAGACACGTCTTATGTGTTATCATTTTAATGCGATAATTCAAATTGAAATTCAACAAATGTATTTAACCGTTGCTGGAATGGGTAACTTAAATATGCAAACCTAATATTTAAGTAAAACTGAGTAAAAAGCCGTGTGGTGCCGGTCGCGAATAGCCCCACCCCATTTCTACCCGTGGGTGTCGTAGAAGGCGACAGAGGGAAATTGACCAGAGGATGGGCAGCAGCGTCCTTCTGAGTACCATAACACCTACTGCGATTGCCAACATGCAAGCATCGCGATTACGGCTGAACCCCCTTGGGGAGACCTATGCCCAGCAGTGGGCGTTGAAAGGTTGACACAACAAAACTCGTACGTGAAAAAATAAATTAACAGAAAAGGCAACCGCATCAAAAAATTGTTTGTTATTTTGTATTACCACCGACTCGCGCAACAGTTATTTAATAGTTATTTAACAGTTATTTTTCAATTTGTAGCTGATTAAGGCGATTGTCTTTTTTCAAACTTTTTCAAAAAAAGACAATCGCCTTAAATATAAAAAAACATTTCAAGGCGATTGTCTTTTTTTGAACAAGTTTTTTATATATATACTATATATAAAAAACTTTCTAAACAAAAAAAGACAATCGCCTTAAACAACTACAAATTGAAAAATAACTGTTAAATAACTATTAAATAACTGTTGCGCGAGTCGGTGGCAATACAAAATAACAAACAATTTTTTAATACGGTTGCCTTTTCTTCTTTTATTTAAAAAAAAGACAATCGGCTTAAACAACTACAAATTGAAAAATAGAAATTTTGTGTACTTTCATAAGTCTTATCCAATAAACAAACTTGTCCTACTGAATTTCCAAACACACAGAGTAAATAACGTTGGACATCGCTTTGCTTACAGTTCAGAACACTTGAAGCCATTTCTAGACATTACACGTTTAATGCGACCCACTGATAGCATACACAATGTTGGACGCACCGAGCTGATGACTTCTTTCACTACAACAGCACTGATAGCACAAATTGATGGTACTGGGGGTGTCTATGGTGTTTTGTAAAGAAAAAGTGAAATTATAAAAGTTTCTTCATAAAATCTAGAATTTTTTATCAGAATGTATGGAGATTGAGGCTTTTTATTTATTTGTATTATTAAAAATATAAAAGTAATAGATTTTTTTTTATTTTTTTAACGTAAATCTTAGCCCAAGATATTTATAAAGACAAGAACCGTACTCCGGACTCGTATATGAAGGATCCCAAACCGCCGTACAATATGGGTATCTAAAGATAGAGCAAAAAATGCAGAAAAAAAAACATATTTCTAGGGGGGCCCAACCACCCTTTTTCATTTTTTTTTTATTATTATTATTTGTTGGAGTATAGCGACCATAGTAATGTGAATTCTGTAAAAATTTCAAGTGTTTGCCTGGTACGGTTATAAGATACAGTCATAATTGCCAATAGCTGTAATTGCCATCGCGTTAAAGCGTCCATATTCCTACGCTACGTGCCCGCTACGGCGTAGCTTAAGGTGTGCTACGGCGTAGCTTAAGATGTGCTACGGCGTAGCTCACATAGTTCGACCATCTTGTGGGCCTTTGAGAAGTTATTTTTTGGGGATCATCAGGACGTAGTACATCAAGATGAAATAATAAATATTTTTTAAACAAACTTTTGTTACTTGTCAATAAAAAAGGAACTAAAATATTAAAAATATTTTTTTCTGATAAAAGTGTATCATTTTATAGTTAAATTATTATAATCCATTTTTTTTAACGACAACGACGTTCCTCATTACTTCATTAATCTAAATCAATTTACACACCGAAACACACCAATACGGAACAGGCCCTGTGCCACGAAGATTGCAAACAATAAGCACTATCCAAGTGAAAGTAGTATCTCAACTATTTAGGTCGTAAATAATTGATACAGATTGGACCCAGTTCTCACTTGAGTTGCTTACCAACCAGCTGACAGACAGCTGAGCGAACAGATCAATTAATAGATAACTTTCTGACCTATTTTTGTTTGGTGAACGAGAACCTACCCCTATTGTTTGCACATCTTCAGAAAAGGAGAAAGTAGGTATTGACCCACCTACATGATTTAGCATTCTTCATTTCAAAAACGAAAACTAAGATTGTTATTGCTATAAATTGGTAACAAAATATTTATGAAATGAAAAGCGATGAATCGTTTTTTGTTCAGTCTCCTACGAAGATATATTACGAAGAGGGCCAATGACCGCTATTACCAAGCTAAACAACAGCAACTATAGTAAGTTTTCATATTTTTGCCAATATTGTGACGCTGTCTTCATGCTTCAATATCCTACTTGTCCATTTTGTCTTCAAACAAAAGTACAAAAGTATTACCAAAACAAAACCACCACAAAACCACCATTACAAAAGTATTAACTAAGAACTTAGAGATCTCAACCTTCAGCCAGATGCTTCAACGAACGACGCAGCTGCAAAGCTTTTTAACCGACTTCAAAAAAAAGGAAGTTCTCTGTTCGACCCGTATGTTTGTATGTATGTTTATCCGCGATTATCTCCCGTTTGGCTGAACCGGTTTATATGCGTTTTTCAGAAAAATGTTTGCTACATTCTGGAGAAGGTTTTAGTATACAACAAATAGAAATTTAAACAGCGCTTTTTAAAAAAATCAACAAAATCCAATAAAATATACGTAGAAGACGTTTTCGTTTCTTCCATCTTTGGAGGACTTTCAATCTCCGTTTCAAGTGCGTTGCCGTTTCTTAATGGATAATTTAGCAGCATTATTTCAATTTTGTAAATGTGAGTACCATGGAGCCATATTTTAAGTAAATTATTATGTGTTTGACTTAAATGAGCATGGCGGTTGAGAGAATTGTCATGCTCACTCAAATGTCTCGCTGGTGGTGGCGCGTGTGTTGGGTCATTCGGCTCCCTCTAAAATGGTTGAGCTGAATGGTGCTGATTCACGCGTCATGTTCGTGAACGGGCGCTGTCAGTAGAGATTGGTCAACTCTTAACTGCCATGGTTTTTATCTTGATTATTTTTTATATTTTGTATTTCTAGATTACCTTCATTGTTTTCACATATAGAAGCAACAAGAATAATGTAAGCAGTATTTTGTAAAAACCTGAGTTTAAAAGAGTGTCCGTGGAGTTTCTTGCTCGTTCTTCTCCATAGAGACCTACCTACGTTTTGGAACGAGCAACTAGCTTCAACTTTCTGTCTAACTGACCGACTCCTTGACAATTCAAAAGTGCCTGTAAATGGTTTAATTGAAATAAATGCTTTGACTTTGACTTTGACTTTGATTTGGGTGATAAGGAGACACTATAAAGTGGGAAATAAAAACTTTTTACAAGAAAAGAGAAGAGCTGTTCTCTTTTTGTAAAACGTTTTTTTTGTATCTCATAACTGACGAAAACGAACCCAGACACTAGCTAATACGCATACCTCTTTATATTCCTTTCTTACTTTTCTACACTAAGAGTTTCTCATGTATCGTGGGGCGTATAAACTGTACCGATGGTAAGATTGTTACTTATATGATATTTGTACGGTGGCGGGTAGATTCTAGAACTTATTCAATAAACCAGTGTGTCGCTAACTCCCGCCTTTCATTGACGCTGCATTGGCGACGAGATCGGGATTATTTAAATATCTTTAACTTTTTTTTTCCGGTGTTTTAATTACGCGTGCAGTTTTATTGTTACCGACATAAAAATGCCAATCGGCAAGTTAGAACCGTACAATATTAGCTCTAAACAATGGCCAGCATATATACGCCGGGTAAATCAATACATTTTACAACTTGCATAGAAAACAGCCAGACCCAGAACCAATACCTGAATCGAATCCCTGACACCAATCACTCGCCATTTCGCCGACCGTGTCGTCAAAAACCATAAGCTTGTAAGTCATTAGGTCAAGTCATTCTAAAAGTTTCACCTGAGCTAAATTAACGTAGGTCTAAGTGGTTACATCCTTATCTATAGGGTAGATTATAAAATATGGGAAAAACAAACGATCAGTTTTTGGTCATAAAAAACCGCCTATAAGTCTTCACTAATACTATAAACTGTCAGGTTCGCTTACAGAGATCGGAGTGGAAAGCCATAACGTCATCAAATAAGTTAGGGGTCCAACCCGCACCGTCTGCCGCCATTTTCGATAAGTCACGGCCAAGGGCACGAGGCATGAAAGGTCCCTTTTAGGGTTCCGTGATGAAACAAAGAACTTTTGAGCCACGATTAACCTTGAACTATAATTTTGGTTTAGAAGTTAAGTATTAACTTTAAATGCTAATGAGAAATTAGACGACACGGTTGGAGCAGTCTGAGCGAATGGCTACATCGCTGCGAGTCGCGGATTCGATTCCTGCACGAAACATATATTTGCACCAACAATAGAGAAATATTCCGAAAAGAAGAGTTATTTTAAAAAAAGGTAAACTTGCCTGTTACTATTTTTCTTCTGTTTGCAAAGATGGAAAAAAGAAATAGCAGATGAAGAAAGGCTTCAATTTGTATTCACTTTGTCATTATCAGTTTATTCGATTTTCGAATAATTTATAACTGTAAACCAAGAAGCTTAAGAGGATAAAAATTTTTAAAGAAATGTTATTTCATGCTTACCATTATTAGTGTAAGCAATTTTTGATTAGCCGTGTGGTGCCGGTTGCGAATAGTACCACCTCATTTCTACCCGTGGGTGTCGTAGAAGGCGACAGAGGGATATTGACCAGAGGATGGGCCTAAAAGCATTCCTTAGATACCTTTACAAGCACTTGTACGGGTATTATCCTCTCTTGTATCCCACTAAATTCCTGTTGGGTTGTTTAGGTTTCAATTCCTTAGAAGTTAGGCGATTGCGCGATCAGATGACTGCAATATTTAAAGTTCTTAAGGGGATTATTGATGTCCCTGATCACAAGGAATCTGCAATCTATTTGTCCCAGACAATTATTGTCGTGGCAGAAAACACCGCTTACTATCAAGTACTGTTCCAAGTCATCGTACTGTTGCACACTCCAAGTCACTTATTCCTCGGACATTACCATTAACGCTCTCCTGAACTCAAACACAAACCTAGATATGTTTGCGGATGAATGGAAGACGATACTGTCAGAATGTTTGAATTTTTGCGAGAAGAATGCATGACTGTGTTAAATAAATTAGGTATATTATTTTGTTTAAATAGTGTAATTGGTTTCGGCCGTTCTATTTAAAATAAATAAATAAATAGGCAGCAGCGTCCTTCTGAGTACCATAACACCTACTGCGATCGCCAACATGCATCGGCCAAGCATGGCGATTATGGCTAAACCCCTAAAAGTCTAAAGGTTAACATAATGAATTTTTGATGAACCAAATAAATAACTGAAGGACCAGGCGCTGTACAGATCACTTAAGCTACGCTTGTCGCGGTCTGTCCGTAGATGGGTGACCATTTCATACCAGACCCCTACGTGCGTGAATCACGTAAAGGTGTTGGTCCCGGATTTTATTAGTAGATGTTTGATAGTCGGTATGGGTAGTCAGTGGTCCCTTCCAGTCTTCCCAAGGGGTATCGTGTTACCCAGCAACTGGGTTGTGGAGGTTAGTCAGGCAGTTGCTCTATGTAAAATACTGGTATTCAGCTGTATTTGGTTAGAACGGAAGCAGACCTCAGCATAGTCGAGAACAGGCTAAGTAGATGATCATCGTCTTCTCGTCATCTCAACCTTTAGACGCCTACTGCTGGGCATAGATCCCCAAGGGGAGGGGGGTGGGGTTTCAGTCGTAATCGCCACGCTAGGCCGATGCATGTTGGCGATCGCAGTAGGTGTTATGGTACTCACAAGGACACTGCTGCCTAACCTCTGGGCCTCAAGTCTGCTATTACAATAGTGCCAGAATGGTCTATCATTGATCACCAAACTTGTCAAAATCAACAAGTATGAAATCAATGATAGACCATTCTGACACTATTGTAATAGCAGACTTGAGGCTCTGGTCAATGTCCCTCTGTCGCTTTCTACGATACCCACGGGTAGAAATGGGGTGGTGCTATTCGCGGTCGGCACTACACGGCGGTTAGTGCCCCAATTCTATGTACAAAATTCCATCGAATTTTAACTTAATTTAAAAATGACGAATTCAATTACGATACATTATTTTATTTTAACATTTTCTTGGAAATTGATAGGGAAGGGAAGGAAGAGAGAGATGAATACTGACAGAAGTATGTCATGAAAGTAAGTATTGAGCCGACCCCAATTAAATTAGAATAGGGTAAGAAAACAATGATAACGTCTAGCTTTTAATTGGATATCGGACTTCTTGTCATAAACAAGGTACACATTCACCTCACTCGAGTACAATATACAATGATTACTACATATTCTAATATTATAAATGGGAAAGTAACTCTGTTTATTACGCTTTCACGATGAAACGGCAGAACCGATTTTGATGAAAAGACAATGCCCATTTATTAGAACAACCGTGGCCCACAGTGGCCACTGATAAATAGTTTATGAAATTATAGTATACATTGTTATGAACACTTTGTAATACTTATCAGTAAAGAAAATAAGTCTCCATTTGTAAATATATCTTGTCCTTGAGATGGATTTTGTGTTGACTCATTTGCTTCAGTATGATAGAATAATACTATAAATCTAAATATTTCACACCATAAACTTAAATATAAAAACTATTTATTTGAAACCTTACCTGACATGAAGCAATTTTTCTAGAAATGTTTTTCCTTATTTGATTTTCTCGTGAAGAATCCTGATAGATCAGGTGATTTCTTTGTCTATGTAGTGACACTGGCACTCGTGTTGATAATAAGTTAAATTATTTATTTATTTGTCATGATTACGTAGACATCAGGATATAGAACTTTAATCGGATAATTCCTATTTTAAAAAGTTATATAATTTGATTATCTTAAAGCTAGTGCTTCCCGTGTGGTCCCATTTTAATTTGGTCCAGTTCTGACAATGGCATCCATGAGAAAACCGTATAAGTCTTAAATTTGCATTAAGTATGTGCGCGATTTGTTACGCGATTTCTCCGGCAAACGTAAACCGATTTTGAAAATTCTTTTTTTTATGAATAGGGTATGCTTCAGGGGTGGTCCCATGTAAATTTTATCGAAATTGATTTAGCACTTTTTGAAGAATCAACAAATACCCAAAAATTTTACATAAACGACGTTTTAGTTTCATCAATCTTTGTAGTAGTTAACTTTCAATCTCTTCTTAATAGATTTGGATGAGAAGGAGGTACTAAAAAGCGGAAAATAAAAAGCTTTTTACAAAAAAGACAACCGCCTACAAAAAGTAAAAAGTGAAAAATAACTTTAGCACAGAACACACATTGACTTTAGTTTCGGAAGTCGGTGGCAATACAAAACAACAAACAGAACAAAGCCACTGAATTTCGAAACTAAAGTCAATGTGTGTTCTGTGCTAAAGTTATTTTTCACTTTTTAGTTTTTGAAAGCGGTTGTCTTTTTTTTAATCTACGACTTCGTCTGCATTTGCGATAACCGCCATTCGCGTGGACGAAGTCGCAGGCAAAAGCTAGTGTAGTGTATTGACTGAAGTGTTGGTCGTCTCGTGCGCCGACGTCACGTGGCAGTTGCAATATGGCGCTCGGCCGGAACGGTTGTATATTGCGATTGTATGCGTGGTGTGGTGTTGGTAAGCCGTAAATACTCCAACAGGCAGGACAATACAGCTAGTCCATACTATCCATACTTCTATACTAATATTATAAATGAGAAAGTAACTCAGTCTGTTACGCTTCCACGATGAAACGGCTGAACCGATTTATAAGAAATTTGGTATGAAGATAGCTTAAGGCCTGAGGAAGGACATAGGCTACTTTTTTAATCTGCAACTTAGCCTGCATCCATGATTACCGACATTCACGCGGACGAAGTCGCGGGCGCTAGTATTTTATAAATTAAAGTTGAGTTTGTATTCTGTGGCTAATCTCGAGGACTACAGGTCCGTTTCTGAAAATTCTTCACTTTGGGAAGTTACTTTATTCCTGAGTACTATATTCCTACTATATTTTGTTAACAGTAAATTAGGGATTGCATTCAAAAGGTTCTCTTGTGTACTAATTATCACGTTCAATACTCAGATTATCAAACAACAGGCAGATAGACCGTGCGGAACACTGCGAGCGAAGCTACAAAAGCAAATAAAAATTCAATAACGAATGCCTACAATCTCGTGATTGTATTCGCTTTAGAATTTTTATTTGTATTAGTATTAGTTTGTTTTAGTAGGTAAAGCGCGAAGCGAATTGTAGGTATTTGTTTTTTTAATTGTTTTTTGCTTTTGTGGCTCTACGCTCAGGTCACGCTCAGGTCTGCCTTTTGTTTCATTTTTTTTTTTATATCATTTCATAGGCATACGATTGAACACTATCTCACCTGATGGGAAGCGATGTTGCGGTCTAAGATGGAGCACGCTTGCCTAGAAGTAACCTATTCACTCTTGACTTAAAGAGGTTCACTTCATAATCTGAGGTTCAGTACATTAAATGATTGGCCCAAAGTCTTTGTCCAACCTTTGTTCCAACATCATCTGTCGACAACAGTAAGTATAGGTTACATTGCGTGTCAAAATACCAAGCAGTAGTGCTGAGTACGGAAAAGAAAAGCGTGTCTACGTGTCACCGAAATAACCAAGGTATTCTCGACTTTGTGTGATTGTTTTAAGGTAGAAAATACTAAATATAATAATAATAATAAATAATATGTACGGACATTTTCACACACGGCCATCTGACCCCAAACTAGGGAGACCCTGTACTATGAGTGTCAGACAGCTGGTATACATACACAAATACATTTTTTTTTTTTTTTGTAAATACATACATATAATAGATAAACACACCCAGACACAAGGCAAACACAAGTGCTCATCACACAAATGTTTACCCTGGGCGGGAATCGAACCCGCAACACGCTGCGCAGCAGTCGATCGCTCAGCCACTGCGCCAACCGTGTCGTCAGACTATGGTTATATACAGACAGAATATGGTTTATGTTGTAGGCATGCCGTGCCTTCATTAGCTCCCATTACGGATAAAGGGAAAAATTGAAGGAAATCCATTAGCATTATCTGTGGAATTTTTACTTTACATGTACGTACATTGACAGCCCGCGGTGAAGCTTGTGTTCCCATTTTATTTTCGGATCTGTTTTGTTTATTTAATTTGGATAGGGGGTGGATGGCGTCCCTTGGAATTTAATTCGAATCTCATTATTATGGAACGTGGCGTCTTGTTTTTTAAGAAATACTTGCACACTTGTTTTGCGTGTCCTATTGAGGTGATGTTTGTAAATATGTGAACACCATGTATTCATGAACAGAATTTTGTTTTTTTTTAAAACGTGATTTCTCTGGCAAATGTGAATCGATTGTGAAAATTCTTTCTTTGTGGGTAAGGTGAGCCTCAGGGGTGGTCCCATATAAATTTTATCGAAATCGATTCAGCACTTTTTGAAAAATCAACAAAATCCCAAAAAAATCTACATAGACGACGTTTTAGTTTATTCAATCTTTGGAGTACTTCAGTTTTAACTGTGTTGCCGGTTCTTAACGAATTTGGATGATAAGAAGGTACTATAAGTGATAAATAAAAAGGTTTTTTACAAAAAAGACAACCGCCTTCAAAATAAAAAAAAGTGATAAATAACTTTGACGACACGGTTGGCACAGTGGCTGAGCGATCGACTGCTGCGCAGCGTGTTGCGGGTTCGATTCCCGCCCAGGGTAAACATTTGTGTGATGAGCACTTGTGTTTGCCTTATGTCTGGGTGTTGTTTATCTATTATATGTATGTATTTACAAAAAAAAATGTATTTGTGTATGTATATCAGCTGTCTGACACCCATAGTACAGGGTCTCCCTATTTACGGTCAGATGGCCGTGTGTGAAAATGTCCCTACATATTATTATTATTATTATATCTTCATTTTTAATACTTTTCAACCGACTTCAAAAAAGAAGGATGTTCTCAATTCGACTGTACGAGTATGTTGTTATTGGAACGAAGTTCCTTATCGCGCGTTGTGAAAGGGGGCTAGACGGAAAAAATTCTTACGAAAAGTTGTCACGACATGCTATAATGCTATCCGCTGATAGGTAATGTTTGTTTCTTGTTTTAACTGGGTTTAGAGCCCCACTATAATACAAGTTTGTTTCACAATCACTGCACGCTATCTGGTATTACGCAAAGAGTATGGATTATGATTTTGAATTCGCTTTGATAATTGATGTTATAATAATTAATGCTACGTTCCATAACAATAAACAAATATGTCTGCGCCCGCGTCGGGCGTCCGTCTCTGTTCGTCAGTGTTGCCACTTGCCACTTTGCCAGTGAATGAAAATGAAAGTTATCGGCCATCCCATCGCGCAGATTGACGAAGGGTATGGTTACATTGGGTGTAGATATAATAATAATTATTATTTTTTATTTACTGTTTTCTCTAATTTACTTTTTTACATGTATTTATATTTGTTTATTCATTTACACTATTTATTTTTTATTATATCCGTATCTGACCGTGGCATCACTTTGGGCCCTATCAGAATATCAGCGCTGTGTCATTTTTAAATGTTACAGCACAATGCTGAGATAGGGGCCTTTTGGCATCGTACAGGACCGATTCGTTTCTTATTTTTTATTTTGTAATAATTTTAAACCTTGTTGTTATTTGTGTGTTTCGTCCTGTGCGGGCTAATAAATGCTTTTTCTTTTCTTTCTTTCTTTCTTTCTTTCTATAATAAGCTAAATTGAATCGTTGGAACTGTCAAATAGAGTTCATTATTAGTTGAATGGCGGCTTTTCTATGAAAATATTGGAGCGAATTAAAACCTTATTTTTACACATTAACCGTGAAATTCGGTTGCACATAGCTCCTATTGTCCGGTCGGGCACCAGCCTATACGTTTCTCAGAATAATTTTATCATACCTAGTTTGGTAAAATTTCAATTTTTAACCGTTTACGTTTACAAAATAAAGTCCGAATTCGCTTTTCGTAGAATATGTTTATGTATTTAAAGGCGGCGCGGCGAACTCTTTGAACTAGGTACCTACGGCGATATGTTTAGTACCTAAGTTTATTCGCTCAAAAATATTATTATAACTTCAAAAAAATAAAATTTTATTACAATTCCTTCACTAATTAATCGAAAGGAACTTCGTTCCATCCGGGTGTCCCTTGACACCTCTCAAGTTTTTTTTTTTTGTATGTTTGTGTATCCCAAAAAAAACTACATAGACGTTTTAGTTTCTTCAATCTTTGGAGTACCTCTCTTTTACTGTGTTGCCGGTTCTTAACGAATTTGGATGATAAGAAGGTACTAAAAAGTGATAAATAAAAAGCTTTTTTACGAAAAAGACAGCCTTCAAAATCTAAAAAGTGATAAATAACTTTAGCACAGGACACACATGACTTTACATTTGGAAGTCAGTGGCTTTGTTCTGTTTGTTGTCTTTAATTGCCACCAACTTCCAAATCTAAAGTCATGTGTGTAGATTTTGAAGGCGGCTGTCTTTTTTTGTAAAAAAGCTTTTTATTTATCACTTTTTAGTACCTTCTTATCATTAAAAACCATTAAAAAACAGCACAACATTTAAAAAAGAGATTGAAAGTACTCCAAGAATTGATGAAACTAAAACGTCGTCCATGTATATTTTTTTGGGAATTTGTTGATTTTCCAAAAAGTGCTGAATTAATTTCGATAACATTTATATTGGACTACCTCCGAAGCATACCCCATCCGTAAAAAAATAATTTTCAAAATCGATTTACATTTGGCGGAAAAATCGCATAACAAATATACAAAATCTAGACAAAATCGAACCGATTGCTAATTTAAAATACCTAATTTCATACTTAGTATAAATATGTACATATATATATTTGACTCTTTTTTTATACACTGCTCAGGCTCACCTACTGATTCATTGTTTGTTAAAATATAAGGAGTGGTCGTCTACTGTTTCAACATTAATTGTAATAATATGTGAACACTGTGTATCTATTGTCATTCCTTAATCTGTGATACTTTGTACACACTTTCAAATACCTAGTGTTTTTATGCAAGGCACATCGTATTCACGTATAATTATATAATTCCTGTAAATGCAAATATTGTTAACATCGTTTTTAAAAGAGTAAGTATGGAGTTTCTTGCCCATTCTTCTCCATACAAAACTACCTTTTGGAATGGACACCTAGAATCAATTTTTTTTTCTCATTTGACGTTCAAAAGTGCCTTAAAATGGTCTAATTGAAATAAATGATTTGACTTTGACTTTGACTTTGACAAAAAAAAAAGAAACAACATACAGTCGAATTGAGAAACCTCCTTCTTTGTATAAGTTGGTTGAAAAAAGAAAATAACACAGTTGAATCGAGAACCTCCTTCTTTTTTGAAGTCGGTTGAAAAGTATTCAAAATGAAGATATGACTGCAAAATTCTGTTCATGAATACTGGTGTTGGTGTACTCAACAAATTCCATATTAATATGACATGACATCTGAATCATTTCGCTCACATTGTGTAATTTAGACCTCAATACTTTTTAATGACATGATTATATTTGGCCAATCTTTATTTAATTTAATTATTATTATTATTATTGCTTTCTCTTTTGACATTTCTGATCTATTGAATGTATTTAGTTTAATTTTAATCTCTTCTTATTTAAATTAACTACCAGAAAATAATATTTTGCATGCCTTAATTGGTAGAACATAATGGACTGCACATTTATTCAACATCGTCAAATGTATTTATCATTACTTTTGTTCAGCAATAAATAAATTGATTTGATTTGATTTGATTTGAATAATCCAAATTGAAAATGAGTTTGTTTATTAGTTACGCAATTACTGTTAAACTATTGAACCAATTTTGATAAAATTTAATCCGTAACTTCGTCTGCATCCGTGATAACCAAAATTTATGCGTACGAAGTCGCGAGCTCAAACTAGTAAGATATTATTCGATATCTATGAATACTAGTATATATGAAATATTATAAAGATCCTTTTGACATTAGCTACGTGTTATTTCGGAGCATAATATGAGATCGGACCACGTTCCGAATCCGTCTATCTAGCACAATCCGTGCCCAGATAACGTATTATCTGGCTGCAGCCCGGGGTTTGGTATTCTGTCCTAATATTTTTTGTTAGAGAAAATGTATTATTCTAACCGTTGAAATATGGCGTACAATTATTTGGACAATTCAAGGATTTTTTTAGGACAACACTTCCAAAAAGATGTGAGAGCTTGCGATTTTTGAATATCGACAATAATTTTAATTTTTATTACTTTGACTGCCGAGCCAAAAACAGGGCAGGTAAAACCTCCACTAGCATCGGACACACGTGTCACGTAGTTAATAGAAATATAGTTCAAATTATGTTGTAGTTAATGTCAATATATCGCCACCAATCTTTTAAGCCTCATCTACACAGTCCAATTTTCTTACCTGTAGCATGCCGACAATAAAATTTAAGCAACAAAATAACTTGCATCGTCTAAGCCCTGTGTTACTTTTATTGCTCTGTACTTATTGCATTCAACAAGCAACTAAATTCAAGCAAGCAAGGTTATCATAATTTTCCTGACCTTGACCCGTGTTACTTGGGGTCGGCGCAACATGTCTCCTTCTTCGACTCCATTCTGCCAACAGACTTACTATCACTGACTTCATTATTAGTATCGTGGTACGCGTCTAGGTCATCTCGTCATCTCTTTCTGGGCCGTCCTCGGCGACGCCGTGACTCCCTTATAATTCAAATTATTTTTCACACAATCCATTCATCTTTTCTTTGGCCATTCTTTTCCCTCTTCATCCATCCACATATATATTCATAACTCGGTACAGATATGCAAAATTAAAACGATTTTTCTAAATGATTTTCAAGGTTTTATCAAGTGTTTGTACGATTCAGTAATCCGCAATTTATAAGACACTTTAGTTCTCATCTCTCGTTCTCAGAACTCTATTCCTAAAGCAATAGCACTAAAGCTCTCAACATGACCTAAATATACTAGCAGCGACATTATCTATTGGTGACAGGTTGAAGATTACTCCAGGTCTCTAAGGCGTTATCTATCTTGATAAGGTCGTGACTGTACACTGGATGGTACTCTTCTGAAATAACAAATAATCGGGACGAATGAATCTGTGGAAATAAATGACTAAAGGATGGATGCGGAGGGCGTAGGATGTCGTTTGTCACTACAATGGACATTGGATTGGGTTTCTCAATCATAGTGTTTTGTTTTGGCTTCAGTGACGCTATGATGAATGATGACGGGGAAATGGATGAATAATCATTTGGAACTCTGAGGGCCTAGTAGGTACACGGAATAAACGCATACGTAAATTCGATCGAATTTTGAAATTTAAAATATTTGTTTGAGAATAATGTTTACTTATTTTGAAGGTTTTGTAAACAAGTGATACTAATAATGTTTCACTATAATTTCATCACTTTTACTCCGTATAAGCTTAAGTTTAGTTTATGTTCGTTCAGGCTAATATTACTTCTGGCCTGATTCTGTAAATTCTTCGCTAATAGGGAGTTACGGTACCCTTAAGTGGTCTAAGCTATATTTCAATGGGAATAAATATAATGACCACCAAAAATAGTAAATGATCACCAAATCTTAGGACCCTTAAGTCCCCCCGGGGGCGGATCCGACATGGTTAGGTTAGGTTAGAACTGTGACCCCCTACGCACGAGGCGAGCGAGTAGAGCAAGCGTGTCGCGGCAGCGGCCGCCGAGTGCCAGAACCAAATCACTTTTTACAGTCAAACTCATACATTTATACAATACTTTGGTTAAATGTTGGTGATCATTTACTATTTTTAGAGGTTATTTAGGTACTACATCTGGAGGTTCGTCAAACATTAAAATGGGGTTAAATGTTGGTGATCATTGACTATTTTTGGAGGTTATTTAGGTACTACATCTGGAGGTTCGTCAAACATTAAAATGGGGACCACCTCCGGGCTCTCATATCGTGGTGGGAGGCGTTCGCATCGGCGTCGAGTCGACGATGAAGAACCTAGAACTCGTCCTCGACGGTCGATGGAACTTTGGGCAGCACTTTCAGCGGCTGGCACCTAAACTCATGGGTGCGGCTGGTGCGCTGGCCCGTTTGCTGCCCAATTTAGGTGGACCCAATGTCGCCTGCCGGAGGCTCTATATGGGGATTGTGCGGTCTATGGCGCTCTACGGGGCGCCAGTATGGGCGGAGAACCTGGCGGCCCGCAATATCGCAGTGCTGCGTCGTCCGCAACGAGCGATGGCCGTCAAAGTGGTTCGGGGATACCGCACGATCTCCTTTGAGGCAGCGAGCCTCCTTGCCGGATCTCCGCCGTGGAATCTCGAAGCGAAAGCCCTCGCTTCACTTTATGAATGGAGCGGGGAGGCGCGGGAGCGGGGTATACGACCGGTGCCGCGGGAGTACGCGCGGCGCCGCTCCGAGCTCCGCGTGATCCTAACGGCGGAATGGGAGGGACGACTTCTCAACCCCAGCGCAGGGCACACCGTAATTTCGGCGGTAAGACCCGACATGGAGGATTGGTTAGGGCGCCGACACGGCGCCCTCACGTTCTGGCTGACGCAGATACTGACCGGACATGGCTGTTTCGGGAAGTATCTGTGTCGCATAGGCCGCGAACAATCGCCCGGGTGTCACCACTGCGGAGATTGCCTGAAGGTGACCTCTCAGCAGCAGTAGGTGACCTCTCGCTCCCGAACATAGTCCTTTCGATGGTCCAGAGCGAGAGTGCGTGGGAGGCTGTTGCCTCTTTTTGCGAGCATGTCATGCACGCAAAAGAGGCGGCAGAGAGGGTGAGGGAAGCAACTGCCTCGCGTCCCTCTAGGAGAAGACGCACCGGGCGCCGGAGGGCGCTTAATGACCTCCGGCCTCCATGAGTTGCCGGCCTGCGGGTGGTCGACTTAGGGGCAATCCACCACCCGACCAGAAGCAGGCCCGTGTAGGCGGCGCGCCGTGTTCCGCGCGCGCCACACTATAGGATTCGGCGGCAATTAGACCGCCGAGGTCGACGGGACCCGCCTACGTTATTGGCGGGTCATAGCCTGGTGGGGGCGCGGTGCATGCGTGAGCGAATCCCGTACCCCCGCCCATAGGTCAGTCGAGGAACACCGTGGTGGTTTTAGCCGGTACGAGTCCGGCACACCCTCCCCGTCTTCCCCGGACGGGGGATAGTTCATGAGGATTTCCCCAAGATAAAAAATAAAAAAAAAAAAGAACTGTGACCCCCTACGCACGAGGCGAGCGAGCGAAACGAGCGTGCCGCGGCAGCGGCCACCGAATGCCGAACCAAATTGCTTTTTACAGTCAAACTCATACATTTCTACAATACTTTGGTTAAATGTTGGTGATCATTTACTATTTTAGGAGGTCATTTACTATATCTGGAGGTTCGTTAAACATTAAAATGGGGTTAAATGTTGGTGATCATTTACAATTCTTGGAGGTCATTTACTATATCTGGAGGTTCGTTAAACATAAGCCTGTTTTAATACTAGCTTTTCCCCGCGGCTTTGCTTGAAAGTTACCCTATGTCCGTTTGTGTACATCTGATAATGTAAATTTCAGGTTGATCGGTTTAAGACGTGAAAAGGTAACAAACAAACAAGCAATCTTTTGTATTTACCATATTACCTATACTCCGTTCACAATAAGATTAGACATAAACACAAACCTTTTTTACAGTCCCTTCGAACGATAGGCTTAATGATGACATTAGAGCCAAAAAAAGTGGTTACAATACAACTCTTTACTGCAGTTGCCATTTGTCTTGCTACCAACGCAATAGAAGTCAAAATCGGTTAAATGGACTGTAAAAAAGGTTTTAGTAAATGTCTAATCTTATTGTGAACAGGGTAGTATAAAAACAGAAAAAAATATGCGTCCTATAAAATTAAACCAATAAGGTCATATTTTCAATGAAAAACATGACGTAAAAAAAAAATGAAAAAAGTGACGACATGGTTGGCACAGTGGCTGAGCGATCGGGGGGTTCGATTCCCGCCCAGGGTAAATATTTGTGTGATGAGCACATGACGTGTAGGCCTTGTGTCTGGGTGTTGTTTATCTATATATGTATGTATTTGAAATGTATTTGTGTATCAGCTGTTTGACACAGGGTCTCCCTAGTTTGGGGTCAGATGGCCATGTGTGAAAAAGTCCCCAAATATTAATTACTAGCTTCTGCCCGCGATTTCGTACGCGGATACTGTTGCTTATGCCAGCGACAACGGGGTTGGCAAAATCGAAGATCTGAAACATCTGATGTCGAATTCTAATAGCCCGGGGACGGGAAAACAACGGGATGCGCAAGACGATTCGAGACGTTCAAAAAGTACAATTTTGAATCATACCTCCGATGGCGGAATATGTGGCGTAGTCAATCATAGGAGTATACGTAAATGCACTCCGTTCCTTATCAACCCAAGAAAGGTCGCCATGCCCTACGGCTATATCTTGAGACACATCCGATTCTTCAGATGACATCGACATTCTGTTCAGAAAATGTCGAAGTCGATCAGAATTCAAACGTTCGTTGCGCTCTTCTTCTGTCTCTTCATGCCGTACTCCAGCAATTCTTTCTCTTTCACTTTCTAACTGATTATGAATATTTTGTTGTGTACGTGTGCGAATACGCTGAGAACTCAAGCGTGATTCTGTATCGGTAAATGCATGTCGCTCACGATCAGCGGACAGTCGCGCATCACGTTCCGCACTTGTCTCTAGAGACCTAGAAGCAGATGCGTAGATACGCTGAGAACTCAAGCGCAATTCTTTATCCGTGCAGTCGTGCATCATATTCTTCACTGGTCTCTAGAGTCCTGGATGTAGAACGCAGGTGTTCTTCGCGATTTGAAGAGGTTTCCACGGAGCGAGTTGCAGTCTGATGTTCTCGAACAACATCAAGTCTCTCCTGACGCTCTTCGGTAGATTCTTGGGAACTTATGATCCTCAATCTTTTAGCTCCTTTGGAACATTGGGAAAGATTTGACCTCTTTCTAGGCATGGTTATAGTTTTATTGTGAAGATACTAGTGCTAGACCTATTAGTTTCAGATTGAATTTTATGTACGAAACTAAAAGATTAGTTTCTACACTTACCGTGTCAGGGTCTCGTCCCGTGCACAACTTTTTTGTACAACGTTATGAAAACTTTTGATCATGTTTCTTGATTAAGAAATTATTATCTGGTTAGGATACAGTGAAAAACCGCTCTGGCGAATCATATTCGGGCACACGCGGTATGGTCTAGTTATCAAAATCGATAAAGAGGGCTATATAAATATTTATATATTATACATTTATTTTTGTCCGTATGTTATGGTGTCGGACGTAAAGAATAGCACCACCCATATCTTTCCCGTGGGTGTCGTAAGAGGCGACTAAGGGACTTACCAGAGAATGGGCAGCAGCGTTCTCTGTGCCTTTGTAACAACCATACTGCGATCGCCAATCCGCCTGCCAAGCGTGGTGATTATGGCAAAACCCCCCATTTCTTGGGGGAGGCCTATATCCAGCAGTGGACGTCTTTCGGCTGAAATGATGATGATGATGAAATGATATATTTATTATCTAGTATTGCCATATTCCATACAGAAGACACATAGATAGATAAAGTTACGTTATTTATAACTAGCTTTTGCCCGCGACTTCGTCCGCGTGAATGTCGGTTATCGCGGATGCAGACGAAGTCGCGGATTAAAGAGTAGCCTATGTCCTTCCCCGGGGTTCAAGCTATCACCATACCAAATTTCATCAAAATCGGTTCAGCTGTTTCATCGTGAAAGCGTAACAGACATAGTTACTTTCACATTTATAATATTAAGTATGGATATAGTAAATATAAGGGTAGCAATAAAACGAGTGACTGTAAATTACAATTTTAAGTGTCAACATTAATTAATTTGGGTTATATAATTACTAAGTGAGCGACTGACTGTAAGTGACGAAAAATCAACAGAATAGTATCTTACAAACATTAATTTCAGTTACTTAAAATACAAAATGAGCAGCTTCATAATATTTGAGCGACTTAATATTTGTTTGAGTGTCAACGTTACGTCCTGCATTTTTTTAAATATTTGGCAAATGTATTTTTTGTACTGAGCGGCATTTTATCTTAAATGAAGTGTTTCGAATACAAAAACCACTTTGAAAAATACACTAATGAGCAATTTAGCGATAAGACATTCACGAGTGTTGAATGTTCAATACAAACTTCAATACAATACAGGAGATCTGGCGCTCGGCGGCCGCTGCCGCGGCACCGCTCGCTGCGCTCGCTCGCCTTTGCGCTTTGATGGTCACAGTTCTAACCTAACCTAACCCAAACGACCCACCATACCACCAGGGGTATGGCCTGTGGTACGGTGGGCCACAGGAAATCGATTCTATCTTAATATTGAAGTTGCCCTCTCTGTATTTCCAGTCGCTCACTTAGTAATGTAGTCGCTCGGATAAAATTTTAATATATGAAATGGATTTATCACAATCCACTTTTTGTAAGCTTGTTCTGGATTTTATTATTAATCAATATTCGTCGTTAGTTTAGTTAATTTTTCGCTTACTCAAATTCATACCGCTCAAGTTATTAATACAGTATGTCATCATCAGTCGCAAAGCTTTTTTTTAATCGCTCGTTTTATAATACCCCTAAATATAATAATATAGTATGGATTGAGTGAACGAAGCGAGGCATTAATATAGCCCTGCGATGTAGCCATGCTTCGGTTCTAAGCATTGTTTCCACCAACAAAAAAGACACCCAAGTCCTCAAACTAAATGAGTCCTCAACGCCACACAGAAATAAAACTTTTTGCTTCCAACGGCAATCGACCTCAATCCCCTTGTCCACACAGATTCGCCACGTCATGTTAGTAAGCCGAGTCATGCTAAACTTATTCCCCATTTATTTTTCCGAGGGATCATAGCGTTGGGACATAGGATTAAGGGTGATATCACACTGACGTCCCACGCTACGTCAGCCGATGTCAGTGGACGTCAGACGGTGTGTAAGTCAATGTCTGCTTTAAAAGGACAAAGGTCTTTGTGAGAGAGCTGTCAGTCTTTTATGTTTTAAAGGCTTCAGTTATGATAAAAGGTGTTTTGAACTTCACTTTGTACCGTGTCATATTTAATGTTCGGTGTATAATATACTGGTTGAAGAATAGCGGTCTCGTTTGTGAAGTTTTTGTAACACAGGATTATGATCGTTTGTACATGATTAAAGTTATTGCACGAAATGTAATAGTGCAAATACTGAATTAGTTTGACGTAATTAACTGAATTATTGACAAATATTGTAGGTTGGCTTGATTTGGCAGAATTACGATAACCCTTTGACCGCCACGTCAAAAAGCAAAACATGCCCTCGGCTCCTAGTTAAGATGGCGGCCAAAAGGTTAGTCACTCATAAACAAGGCAACATTTTTTTTTAAATAATACCATTTAATTGGATTTGAATATAAACAGCGTTTAATATTTGAAATTATTACAATATTGTCTTGAAAAATCAGAATAACATCGTTTTGGGAGAACTAACCCTAAATAAAGTTAGCCATGAGTTATTTATTAATTGCCTTTTTACAACTATCATTACAAGCCTAATGCGACACTGTGGTTATCTATTTCAACTAAATTTATTTTAAAACTTTTTTACATAAAAAAAACGCCTTCAAAAACTTAAAAAAATGCTTTAAACTGCTGCTTTGTTTTTTTTTTATTTATTTTCGCTTCTTCTCTATACTAATATTATAAAGCTGAAGAGTTTGTTTGTTTGTTTGGATGAACGCGCTAATCTCAGGATCTACTGGTTCGAATTGAAAATATCTTTTTGTGTTGAATAGTCCATGTATCGAGGAAGGCTATAGGCCCAGGCGAAGCCGGGTCGGGTCGCTAGTCATCCATATAAATTAAGATTGTGTAACTCCGAACAAATTGATTAATTCCTTAATTTTCCACCCTCAGTGAAAGAATAGTAAGTAGTAATAGTAGAATATTTTCGTGAAAATATGGGACCAATCTATACTTTTATACTAAATTATAAAGCTGAAGACCTTGTTTGTTTGTTTGGTTGAACGCGCTAATCTCAGGATATACTGGTTCGAATTGAAAAATTATTTTTGTGTTGAATAGTCCATTTACCAAGGAAGGCTATAGGCCCATGCGAAGCCGGGTCGGGTCGCTAATTCTGAAGAATACACTAAAAAGCTATGGCTAAGCTAAACATATATCTATACTAATATTATAAAGCTGAAGAGTTTGTTTGTTTGGTTGAACGCGTTAATCTCAAGATCTACTGGTTCGAATTGAAAAAATATTTTTGTGTTGGATAGTCCATTTATCGAGGAAGGCTATAGGCCCATGCGAAGCCGGGTCGGGTCGCTAGTAAAAAAATATGTGTCGAATTGAGTACCTCCTCATTTAATAAAAAATCTGTTAGTAAAAATAGAAAAACCGCGAGGTTTAACTCAACAAGGGTACTTGGAATGCATTTAAATCGTCACTTATTGACTATCAATGCTCCCAAATAAAGTCATGCCCATATCAAAACCTGCTTGTTAGGGTGTTACCAGACCAATCGATCGATCGTCGATCGACGGCATCGATCGATGGTGGAATGGATTAGTTGACGTCGATCGATAGTTTCTACCAGACCAATCGATCGATTGTCGATCGACGATCGATCTATGGTAGAATGGATTAGTCGACGTCGATCGAGCTACTTGATTATTATTAGTGATGGATTATAGCCGGAGTTAATCGATCAACGTCGACCGATGCCATCGACCGGTAATCGATCGATTAAACGAACGGTATCCGTCGATCAGCCAAAGCTACCACACCAATCGATCAACGTCGATCGACGTCGACCGATGGCATCGATCGATGATCTATCGATTGGCGCAGTAACACCCTTATATTTCAGAGTCGCGAAACATTTTGATTAAATCATACAGTGAATAATTTAATACTGTCAGCTTTTTCCTTTGAATCAGTGACGACACAAATAAATATCGAATCTGATCGCTTGGTTTAAATCTGACTCCTGCAACTGAATGTCGTATTTCCCATTTTTTCGTAATGATCGGAATACGTACCTACCTTCTTCAATATTGATTCCTCATTATTTATTGGAAAACTCATTTTGTAAAAGGATACGGACCATTTTTGAATAAATATTTTTTGTATGAATGGAATGTGAGGTATCAGTAATTATATGGTTAAATTGTATGTACGCTTGGCTTTTTGGGACTATAATTCTTAATTAAAAGTGTGTATTAATTTACATACATATTTGTTAAGTATATATTTTTTTTAGTACAAAAAAGCACTTTACATCACGGTTTCAAATTAATTAACACATATTTAAATTGTGCCCATTTTTTTTAAACAGAGGAAAATAAAAATCTTTTTTACCAAAATGATAATCAACTTCAAAGAGACCTTTGGTGTGGGATGCACCTTGTGTCGACACTCTTGCGCCATCCCATCTTCCTAGCACGTCGTGTTGTGCTGGGGCGGCTGCTGCAGGTGCCAAAAACCTCAAACGGCGTAAATATAACAACCTTCTTGGAAGTTATATGTTTGAGCCTTTTGGGGTTGAAACACTAGGGCCATGGGGTCCGAGTGCTCACCTTGTTTTTAGAGAAATTTCTAAGCGGCTGGTCGACTCTTCACGTGACCAGAGGGCTGACCTTTTCTTGGGCCAAAGAATTAGCATTGCCATTCAACGTGGTAATGTTGCTAGCCTTCTGGGCACTTGTCCCATTGTGAGCGATGCGGACAAACTTTTTGATGCCCTGTGAGCCCTCCATTGTACATAATATACATATTTTTTTAAATTTACTTTTAAGCTTTGTACATATTTAATTATTTTAAATGTTGTTATTTAACTTCAAAAAGTAAAATGTGTTATGTAAATAACTTAACCACAGAGAACACATATGACTTTAGTTTCGGAAGCGATGGCAACAAAAAACTACAAAAGCAAACAAAACGAAAGCTGCTGACTTCATAATGATGTGTTCTGTGCTAAAGTTATTTACATATAATTTTTTTGTTAGAAAAAGGTGGTTGTCTCTTTTGAAGACAGTCATCGCTCATGTCTCGCGAAGTTCCGTCTTCCACAATACCTAATCAGATTTAGGAAGTGGCGACAAAAACGACGCCACTTTCGAAACTGTAGTGTAGTTCTATCCTTACAATGTAGTCAGCAACGGCAATTTACTTTTTCATAGGATACCGGCCCAAGAGGGCAGTCCTGTTTATATTTGTACAAAATATGATAATATCTCCGCGCCTCTGGGACTCTCGGCTTAGCTTACGAAAGATGTCTTTTATCAAACACGTTTTTGTTTAGCGGCCTTTTGTTCAATTTGCAAAGATGCTTTTGAATGTGTGAGACTTGTGTACCTCTTATCAAAACGTATTGTCCCATAGTTATTGCCCCTATATAAATATTTAAACACAGCGTTTTGGCTTTGTCAGCTTTTATTTTTTTGTATATTTATCCAGCTCTTTAGAAAAATGATAATTACCGAGCTGAGCTAGCACATTTTTAAATAATTACTGTCTTGGAAAGACTCGGAGTTCATATAAATTAATAAGATGACAGGCAACGATAGGCTTTCCGGTGTATTTGTATCAATTATAATATACCTAAGTATCTAAATGTCATACTTAAGTACACCTACGACACTCCATACAAACGAAACGATTTAATTACCTACACTACTACCACAATAACAGACTACAAATACGTGCGTATGTGTGCGTGTCTACGCGCCGCTCGAACTAAAAGAGAGAGCACGTTCGATGCGGGAAAAGGTGAGAAACAGTGTTTCGGATGAAGGCGGGGCGAGTCGCTATTGTACGGTAGTCCTAATGTTTATACTGTGACCTAAGTATCAAAACGCATTAGAAGTGGATAGAGCGTTCCCATTATAACCAATGCCAATGGCACTCGTCAGAGTCACTCCTCAATCACTACTCAGTCCATAACTACTTTCACAACTTAAATAAATAAAACTTATCCGTCACTATACAGGATGAAATTGAATTCATTAGCAAAATTTTAAGGACTGACTCAGACCACGATCCTGAACAACTTTCATTACGGAGCCAACTCAAACAGCGCGAAAAAAAACGGCTGTTCCATACAGAAGTGCAATAGGTACTCGGCCAAAATGTATGGAACAGCTGTTTCTTTTTCGAATTCTTACGAATTCAATTTCATTCTGTATAATAAACAAACAATTTTACCTTTTAATAATATAAGTTTGGATGTTACTGGAAGTTTCTGATTTCAGGGAAATTGGACGGTTGTTTCTCTGTCATTAAAAACCCATAATTTATCCTTAACAATAACCAGTCATCTGCTTCACCTTTTCCCGACTACATTGAGGTCAGTTTCCTGTCTAACCGGGTGCTGGTGAATACCAGTGTTTTAGAGCACGTGTTTATTCTCTGCCAGTACAAAATTAACTGCGTTACGCTCCGAGGACGGACGCCGCCGGACCTCTCCCCGCTTCGTTTTCTCACTGCGTTACGTCGTCGGAGTGTTGACATTTAAGTTTTACAACATGCCAGTCTTCTCCGTTGCGTTGCGTTCTGTTGTCGAACGTCAATACGTTCGATGCAATCATCGACGCCAAGAACAAGCAGGGGGAGGTGATGCGGTGCGTATGACGTCCGTCGTCGGAGCGACAATGCAGTTAATTGTGTACAGTCAACAGCAAAAGTAGGTGATCGAAATCAGAAATTCGATACTAATTTACTAACACTAATTTATATAATTTATGACTAGTTTATTTATTAAAAGTATGTGATTGTCACACACATACTTTTGAATCACATCGACGCCACACAGTTCTGACGCGAACTCCATTTATTAGTATTGAATTTCTGATTTTAATCATCTACTTTTGCTGTTGACTGTACTAGCAAAGAAAAAATACGCGAAATGAAGCCACTGTGCTCCGTTAGGTTGCGTTGCGACGACGCAATACAACGCGGCGGAGAAGTGAGGCATGCAGTGCGTCCAAATCTTGCGCTGCGACGACGAAACGCAAGGGCAGTGTGGCTTTGCTCTTTCATGGAGTGACTGCTTATCTGACCTCCACATCTCCACTGGGTAACACGATACCCTCTGGTTAGACTGACTGTCAGACTGTCTGGCTTCTGACTACCCATAACGACTGTCAAAGATCTACGAATGACAGTCGGGACCAAGGGCTTTACGTGCTTTCTGAGACGCGGAGTTCAGGATCGTGATCACCACTCGAGAACCTTTCTTCCCCATCAGTTATCGGTTGTGGATGTGGCCTGCCCATTGCTACCTTCAACTTGCATATTTTGAGACTAGGTCAGTGACCTTAGACCTTCGGCGAATTTCTTCATTGCGGATTTTAACGCGCAAAGATGCTCCGAGCATAGCGCTCTCAATGGCTCGCTGCATGACTGAGCTTCTGTACCTCTCTTAACAATAACCAATACAAAAAAACAATTATGTCCTCAACAATACAAACTGAACAATCCATTCATTGAAGCGCCATCAAGTATTGCGCCTGAATAGCGTTCAGCGTTCATTGCATTTTGTCTGCCCCCAACCTTAATATATTTCAGTGCAACTACACAGTAATGCCAGTGTTTAGACCCGGATATAAACATTCAGTTCAGGATTAAGCCGGTATGTGCGCTGTTTAGGGGGACATTAAACGCACATTCGTAGTCAACTGCACTTGCAGGATATCCGGGATTTTAAACATTGGATTGGAAACACTGAATGAATCTTGCAAATAGATTTTGGTTTAAATTCGAAGTGTTCCCAACCAGCAATTCAGTCCTATTATTTCAGCTCATAACTCTAAAAAGCTCTATAATCGATTTATTAAGGTATTAGCGGTGCCAGAGTGTTGTATAAAAGCGTTCGACAGTACATTATTGCTCTAAATGCTTATAGAGCTAAAAATACCTATAAACAAAGGATGTAAACGTTTACTACGCCATTTTATACAATCGTTATAGTCAAGTACTATAGCAAGTTCTAATATAACTAGTACATAATAATATTGCTCTATAAAATTGTTAACAGGTGCCTTTATTTATCTGATTAGCGTAATAAGGGTTCTAAACGAACTGCAATAGTAGTCACGTTATAGCAGCGATGAACACTCAACTACAGGGCGATATTGTGATATTGTGGATATTCAGATCGCTGCTATAGTACGTGTGCGTTAGTAGTCACAAAGACTTTACAATAGAGTGTTTTTGTGCTGTAGTCTAATTTCAGATCACGCTAATAGGACGTAAGTGTACTATAATGGTTTTTAGATGCATATTATAATTTTATCGACAAGCATATCACACAGACACTATAATAGAGCACAATTATTGTATAACAACTTTTTTGGTGCCTAGCAATGCGCTTGTTAGTATTATCTATCACTATAATGACGCAAAAGTGGCACATACATGTAGATAAATGTTTCTATTAAATGACAGTTAAGTCCTAAAAAGAATTATTGGCTCGCTTTTACAACAATACTCAGACATTTTGATACGAAATTAATACGACGTGCATTCTGCCCCAAAAACAAAAAAAAATGGATTTTAAGAATTGGAAAAGATATAAACGCAGTGGAACTTATAGAAGAGAAGTGAATAGACGTTTTGAAAAGCAGCTTCGTCATCATCAAACAATCAAAGCAGTAATAGTAGCCAAAATCAAGTTGTAATCACAATTACGGGAAACGGTTCCGTACAAAATGTGTCTTACAAAGATCTTATTTCTGAAGGGAGAACCTTACTCCAGCGATTTTTCTGAATCTTCAAGCCCGAATGCACGAAATTGTTAGTATTTTTAGAATGTTGAATCATTATTCAACATTCTAAAAATACCAACAATTTCGTGATGGCGTCAAAAACTGGGCCATTAATTATAATATTTCGCATGAAGCAACAAAAAGTTTAGAACGATTAATTAACAATAGAATACCTAATACTTTACCTTACCAAACTTATTTTATGCCATTATTACATACTGTATATTAAAGACATTTTACTAATTCCTAAGGTTATTTACGCAGATGGTTTATAAATAAAAATCTTTATTAATTAAATGGTTCTTTATTTTGAACTAAAAAAGAAAAACCTATTATTTAAAAAATAGTAAAAATAAACACTGGGTATTATTTATATTCAGTCATGCTCACACAGAACCCCAATTACATGTTGAATCCACGATGACTGACAGTGAAAACATTATCACGGCAAGTACTATAATGGCTCTTAGAATATCGAAATCACTTTATATGATAAATATTTTAGTAAAAACTCAACAATTCGAGGGGGGCACTTTAAATTCATGGTAAACCTATCCCTAGTTTATCAGTAAAGCTGCAGTCGCACATCATTTCCACCGTAATAGACTAATATTATAATAACAAAATAAAATCTTGCTCAAGTTAGATTGCTTAATGTCCTTTTGTAAAATTATTTTAATTATTTTTTGCACCCTACACTATCACGAATGTAAAATAATGAATGGTGAATGAAAAATGTGAGGTAAAGGAAACTAAACTCTTGTATAGTATGAAAAAGTACTATAAAAGGTCCTAAGTAGCCAGTACATCATTATTTTGAGACCTGCATCACTGTTACATAGATTTTATTGGACTGTTTCGTCATTTGGAACACTGCAATACAATTATTTTGTCACTGAACAGAGATCTAAATGCGCCACTTCCGAATAAAAGATACGTTCTTTGGGGCTTTATAGGACCAAGGATAGTTTTTTACAAAACGTTCTATGGTCTTTTATAGTACTAGTTTTTGCTGCTTGGGTTTGAGTTTCAAATTGTTACTACATTTCAAGAAATGTTAATAGATGTGGATTAAAAAGTAGCTAATGTCCTTTCTGGTGTCCGTGTGGTGTCGGACGTAAAGAATAGCGCCATCCCATATCTTCCCGTGGGTGTCGTAAGAGGCGACTAAGGGACTCACCAGAGAAGGTGCAGCAGCGTTCTCTGTGCCTTTGTAACAACCATACTGCGATCGCCAACGCGCCTGCCAAGCGTGGCGATTATGGCAAAACCCCCCATTTTGGGGGAGGCCTATGTCCAGCTGTGGGCGTCTTTCGGCTGAAATGATGATGATGTGATGATATATCCTTTCTTGGGTTTAAAGCTTAGTCTGTACCAAATTTCATCAAAATCGGTTCAGTGATTTAGCCGTGAAAGTGGAAAAAACAAACTCATATTCGTATTTATAATATTAGTATGAATCAAATCAGCTATATTGAAAATATATACCGATTAATGAATTTTAGTAAAAACTAAATCTGAATCAAAAGAAAGTCTACTTTTTAATCCCCGGCTTCGTCTGTATCCGCCGATATTGGACATTCACCGTGGACGAACCCGTGAGCATAAGTTAGTTAACTATATTTGTAAGCGAGCAATACAGGAGAAATTCTTGTGTGCGCTTTTATTAAAAACCAAGAAACTAAAACATTTTTCAACTTTCTTCAATACCCACTGAACGTGAACATAAAACAAAAGCGTACTGTATCGGGTGTGCCTCAAACAAGTTGGTTAAGAGCTAAGTGAATTGTATGACCAAACAGGCGCACTGGCACGGAGGCTGGCACTGACGGTGGTTGCACTAAAGAAGAAAGTGCAGAAGATACACTTCAAACGGATTATAATAATTAAATCAGAATGTGAAGAGTACTTTTCAACCGACTTCAAAAAGAAGGATGTCTGTATGTTGATTTTTTCTTCTTTTTTTTTTTGTATATTTGTTACTCGATTTCTCCGACAAATGTAAAGCGATTTAGAAAATTCTTTTTTGGATGGATAGGGTATACGTCAGGGGTGGTCCCACAAAAAGTTTCTCGAAATAGATTCAGCACTTTTTGAAAAATCAACAAATTATCAAAAATTTTACATAGACGTTTTAGTTTCATCAATATTTGTAGTAGTTAACTTTCAATCTCTTCTTAATAGATTTGGATGAGAAGGAGGTACTAAAAAGCGGAAAATAAAAAGCTTTTAACAAAAAAGACAACCGCGTTCAAAAACTAAAAAGTCAAAAAATAACTTTAGCACAGAACACACATTGACTTTAGTATCGGATGTCGGTGGCAATACAAAACAACAAACAGAACAAAGCCACTGAATTTCGAAACTAAAGTCCATGTTCTGTGCTAAAGTTATTTTTTGACTTTTTAGTTTTTGAAGGCGGTTGTCTTTTTTGTTAAAAGCTTTTTATGAGGAGCAGTAACTTTAACATCGGCCTCATAATATTCAACTGTCTGGAACTTCTGTCTTCACCTACAACCTGCACCAGGACGCTAACAAAGACACGTTACAGATACAATCAGCCTGAGTGCTCCCGTGACTGCCTTTGTGTCTTCAGGGTTAGGACATCAAAAGGCGAACCCGGCGTGATGCTGGTTTGAGACCATTTTGAAGGTGGTGGAAGATTGAAAGATGTGAGAGCAAATAAACTATGCAGGCAGTTGTTTGTCTCGTTTAAGACTGCGCCGAGCAAAATAATTCAAAACAGTCGTCACTGTTAAAGTGATATAATCAATACTTTTACCATAATTGCCATAAAAAATATGTATCGCTTAGTTATTTTATTATTAATTTTTCGCGCTGTTTTGAATCATACGCAACGTATGTATGTATGATTCAAAACAGCGCGTCAATTAAAACAAAAATTAATAATAAAATAACTAAGCGACATTTCGAAAATGTAAAAACTACAAATTGTAGTACGAATGTTAAAGATTAATATGAATTCAAGTTTGTGAAAAAAAAATACAGTTTACTAACAAAACTCAACTAAATACGAGATTTTTTTAAAGATTTTTGTACAACTTTACATATTTTTGTTTATTAAATTAAACAGTATTCTTATTTTTTGCCAACGATAATCGGTTAACACATTCACTGTGGTATTCATTACATATTTTTTATGGCAATTATGATAAAAGTATTGATTATATCACTTTAACAGTGACGACTGTTTTGAATTTTATTATTTTGCTCGGCGCAGTCTTAAGGACTTGCTGGATGAGGTTTTTGTGTAATGTTAGATTTTAGAATATTGGGTTACGCTTTGCCGGACTTGGATAATGTTGAAGATCTGTGACCATTTTGTACCATCAATTTTCTGATTAATGTCTTGACAGGTTAATTGGTGCATTTGTGGTGTCTATAAAGATAGTTGTTTTTTGAAATAAATAAATTATTATAGTTGTAACATTTCATTATTTACATCATTCATAGAGAACCATGGGGTTAATACATATTTTTTAACCGACTTCAAAAAAGGATGAGGTTCTCAATTCGATTGATTTTGGATAAAAACCAAAAATGTATAGCTACATAGACTGTAGTTTTGGTTTCTTCAATCTTTGGAGGACTTTCGACCTCTGCTTTAACTGTGTTGCCATTTTTTAATGAATTCGGATGATAAGAAGGTACTAAAAAGCGGAAATTAAAAACCTTTTATACAAAAAAGACAACAACCTTTAAAAACTAAAAAGTGATAAATAACTTTAGCACAGAACACACAATATGACTTTAGTTTCGGAAGTTTCGGAAACAGAACAAAGTCACCAAACTTCCGAAACTAAAGTTATGTGTGTAAAAAAGGTTTGTTGACCAATTACTAAATAATTTAATACTATTTGTTGTACGACTGACGCTGGTGTCACTTTATTAAAACACATATTTACTGCGTGGGAAGAGGCGCAAGATGCCATAGGAATTTTTTGTGACCTCTCCAAGGCATTTGATTGCGTAAATCATGACACACTACTTTTGAAACTTGAGCATTACGGACTAGGTAGACTTGCGCTTAGTTTAGTAAAATCTTATTTGATTAATAGGCAGCAGCAAGTCCAAATAAATGGGGTGAATTCACATGGTTTAAAGGTAGAAATGGGGGTTCCACAAGGTTCAATTTTGGGTCCTTTCCTCTTTTTAGTGTATATTAATGATCTTCTTCATCTGTTGAAAAATCAACCACAAATGGTGTTATTTGCTGATGACACTTCTTTAATATTTAAGATAGACAGACGAGCCCAGAACCTAGACCACGTAAATAGCGCCTTACTGCAAGTCCAAAATTGGTTCACGGCGAATAATTTAGTATTGAATGAAAAAAAAACGAAGTGCATCAGATTTTCTTTACCAAATGTCAAAAGTAATGACTGTGACATAGTATTGAATAATGAGAAGCTGGAATTCGTTGATAAAACTGTTTTCCTGGGGATCACGCTCGACTCAAGGCTACAATAGGGTCCTCATTTAACATCTCTCGCTGGACGGCTAAGCTCGGCAGCATATGCTGTCAGAAAAATCCGGCAATTTACTGATGTGGATACCGCGAGACTGGTCTACTTTAGTTATTTTCATAGTATAATGTCTTACGGTATTTTACTGTGGGGACGAGCTGCAGACATCGAGTCTATTTTTATTCTGCAGAAAAGAGCCATCAGAGCCATTTACAATCTCCGTATGCGCGATTCTCTAAGGGAACTGTTTAAGGAAATTAACATAATGACGGTACCTTGTCAATACATCTATGAAAACATAATGTACGCTAGAAAAAATCTGCATCTTTTTAGTAAAAGGGGTGAAAGACATAATTATAACACTAGAAATAAGGACCAACTAGTTCAACCGAGTTTCAGACTGGCTAAAGTAGATACTTCTTTCATGGGGTACTGTTTAAAATGTTACAATAAAATACCTCCCCACATTGTTCAACTAAATGAGATAGAATTTAAGTCTTATATAAAACGCACACTATGCAGCCGAGCATATTATTCATTGGGTGAATACATCACTGATAAAAATGCTTGGCTGGATGCTGGTCTAGCTCCACAGCCATAAGGGTTCATAGATTCATTGATTAGCATTTTTAATTATTTTTGGAGCTGCTGAAGATATAGATCTACATTATCTTTGCATTGTATAAACTCAATGTGTTAGTATTATATAAATTTTTCATAGCACATACATGTGAGCACTATGTTATTTAAAGCTACCATTTACGAGGTATGTCTTTCATTGACTTGAATGTGCCCTGGCGGTTGGGAGTATGTCATGCTCACTGGAATGTCTCGCTGACGGTGGCGCGCGTGTTGGATCATTCGGTTCCCTTCAAAATGGTTGAGTCGAATGATGCCGATCCGTGCGTCATGTTCGTGAACGGGCGCCGTTAGTTGGGACTGGTCATCTCTTAGCTGCCTCGGTTATTCTAATTTTATTTTGAATTGTTTATTATGATTATATTTTTATCTAAACCTCTTTTAACGTACACGACTTATTACATTGTTCTCACATTGTACCCTAGATTCAATATGAATGATGTAACCGAAATTTGTAACATATTATTGATTTTAAAAGAGTGTTGTTCATGGAGTTTCTTGCTCGTTCTTCTCCATAGAAACCTACTGTTTGGAACGAGCAACTAGCTTCAACTTTCTGACTGACTGACTCTGACAATTCAAAAGTACCTGTAAATGGTTTATTTGAAATAAATGATTTTGAGTTTGAGTTTGAGTTTGATTTCAAAACCATAAAACTGGGTAACTGAATACGCAGAAATATAAAATGCAACATGTTCACTCCAATTTCAACTCAACTTATTTGTCGTCCCAATTTGCACAGTACCAAGCCCAATCCATATTGTCACTATGACATTTTACGTATCTTATAAAATCTAGATTTGTAGAAATACATCGCGTCGGGACCTGGTGAACGCTGTAAACTTAGCAGTAAAATCCAAAATTTAAAAAGAAGCCAGGGATTCTACCAAAGCGAGCATTTATTGGACGTAGGTAGGTTCGTATTTCATTGAAATCTTTGGTTGAATTTTCAGAATTCTCTGAAATTCCTGTAGTTTTTGGTTCGTAAAAACTTGCCTCGCCTTGCTCGAATATATAGCTCTGGTTTTATTAAGGTCACAGACGCCGAAATCACGTCAATATTTTTACCTATTCCGTAGAAAATAAAACAAAATAACACAATGTGCTTATTTTGAACCCAAAAGTTGACCGCGGAAAGTGCTTCTTGTGACATCACTAAATTGTTAGTATAAATAAATCACCACATATTAATTTGGCATTTTAGATAATTATTTTCATTTTTTAGACTTTATATATTTGAATTAAGTTTTATTAGGAGAGAATAATTAATATGTATAAACAAACAGTTAGAAGAATATGTATAGAGAACATGTATAAATTAAAATTAAGTTCGTGTTCGTTCGGGCCCCGATTGTCCCGATGTCCCGATTCTGTAAATCCATACTAATAATATATATGCGAAAGTCTGTTACGTTTTCACGATGAAATGGCTGAACCGATTTTGATGAAATTTGGCATGAAAATTGCTTAAACCCCGGGGAAGGACATAGGCTTACTTACTTTTTAATGCAGGACTTCATCTGCATCCACTAGAGCCGACATTCACGCGGACGAAGTCACGCGCAAAAGCTAGTCTTTTATAATGCTAATAAAAAGCTACTTTATCCATGAGTGTAATAGGCCAAAAATACAAAAACAAAATGGGAACCGTAAAAAATAATCACACAGAAAAAGTCGAGGGCAAAAAGCTAGTAAACTATTTATACAACAAAAACAAAATGTATTTCATATCAATCAACAAAAACATTCAACTAAAAACAAATTAACCGATTCGAGATATATCTTCGAAAGCTTTTACTGTAGAAGGCGTTGTGATCGTGAGCAGTCTCCTGGGTGGGTCACGTATCGCCCCCAATATCCGGCTCCGGCTAATGGAAGCCAACGGAAACGCCCGCCAAAGTCGAACGACTTGCATCTCGAAGCCGGTTTTAATAAAAGAATCGGGAGACAAGTGCAGTCTTGGGTTTTAACTAGGATAAACCTGGGACAGTTTTGGTGCGATGGCTTGGAATTTAAAGTGGTTACTTACATAGTTGTGTGCACAGATTATGAAAAAAAGGCAGATAGACCCCGCGGAACACTGAAAGTGAAGCCAAAAAAGCAAATACAAATTCAAAAGTGAATACCTACAACGCGCTTCGTGCTGTACTAACACGAGTCAGTATAGCACGAAACGCAGCATCGTTAAAAGAAACAAATACAAATACAATTTAGAAGCGAATACAATCACGTGATTGTAGGTATTCCCTTTTGAATTTATATTTGCTATTTTGGCTTCACTCTCAGTGTTCCGCGCCTTTTTTATAATATGAGATTGAGTGTTTAATATGTAATTAAGTATTTTTACCCGACTACGGCAAAGCCAAAGGAGGGTTATGATTTTGACAGGCTATGTATGTATGTATGTATGTATGTATGTATGTTCATCTGTTCGCTCATAGCTCCTAAATCACTTATCAGATCTGAACAAATGAGGTATCGTTAGAAGCGTCTTGATCGTCCGCTGGTTATAGGCTATATGACGTGTCTCCGAATCCAATGAGGCGCCCTCCGGCGGACAAAAAAACCAAGATTTAAAAAAAAAATGAAGACAAGCATACCGTGTTTGGTATCATTGGAAAGGCGTTCACTAGTATCATTCAAATATATAATATTTAGTTGTGACTTGTCACAAATTATTTAAAAAAAGGAAAGATTACCAAATAAATTAAGATACGCATACCGTGTTTAGTATCATTAGAAAGGGGTTCACTAGTACCTTTTAAATATATAATACTTAGCTGTGACTCCAAAATGGTTTAAATAAAAAAAAAATAAGTTTAAAAACTAAAACCCGACTACAACAAAAAGTGATCTAAAAAGTACGAAACAAGAAAATATTTCACACAGAAATGTACAAAATGGTCAAGGTAAGCCGTGGTTGCATGCCATTATAATTCATGTTCATCGCACTCATATGGGATACAGGCATGCAACCACGGCTTACCTTGACCATTTTGTACCTATATCTTGATTTCTGTGTGAAATATTTTCTTGTTTCGTACTTTTTAGATCACTTTTTGTTGTAGTCGGGTTTTAGTTTTTAAACTTATTTTTTTTTAAATATAGTACAGTCAACAGCAAAAGTAGATGATCAAAATCAGAAATTCAATATTAATTTACTAACACTAATTTATATCATTTATTACTAGTTTATTTATTAAAAGTATGTGATTGTCACACACATACTTTTGAATCACTTCGACGCCACACAGTTCTGACTCGAACTCCGTTCGTTAGTATTGAATTTCTGATTTTGATCATCTACTTTTGCTGTTGACTGTACGAGTCGTTAAAGAGATAGAGAGGAGCAGGGGGGCAAGGTAGAAAACGCCGTACGAATCGATTGGTCAAGGTTAAGCCACACTTGCCGCGGTCCATTTGTGGATAGGCGACTATACATTTCATACTGAGTTCCCTCCGTATCTCGGAAAGCATGTGAAGCCGTTGGTCCCGGCTGTCTGTCCAGCAGCCAAATATTGGTCGCTCGTCACTGTTTAATTATTGTCAAAGTCAAAGTCAAATCATTTATTTCAATTAGACCATTATAAGGTACTTTTGAACGTCAAATGAGAAAAAAAAAAATTGATTCTAGGTTCTACCCAAAAGGTAGTTTTGTATGGAGAAGAATGGGCAAGAAACTCCATACTTACTCTTTTAAAAACGATGTTAACAATATTTGCATTTACAGGAATTATATAATTATACGTGAATACAATGTACCTTGCATAAAAACACTAGGTATTTGAAAGTGTGTACAAAGTATCACAGATTAAGGAATGACAGACTAATATACGTACATAGATACACAGTGTTCACATATTAATACAAATGTTGAAACAGTAGACGACCACTCCTTATATTTTAACAAACAATGAATCAGTATGTGAGCCTGAGCAGTGTATAAAAAAGAGTCAAATATATATATGTACATATTTATACTAAGTATGAATTTAGGTATTTTAAATAAGCAATCGGTTCGATTTTGTCTAGACTGTCGATCGTCCTATGGAGCTAGACCAGCATGTATTGTGTTTCCTAATCGACAGATGAGCTCTTATAGGATCACTCGTGCGTCTGTATGACCGTCCGTCTGTCACAGCCAATTTGCTCCGAATCTACAGTGGTATACTTTTTTATTTTTTTATTATTTGACTTATTGAATGATAATTTATTAATTGATATTTTGAATGATTAACAATAGGGTATTTTACTCTATATGAGAAAAAATCTATAAATATGTTATTGAGACAGTTTAGGCATAAAGCAGTCGGAAAATGTAAGTTTTAGTTCATAAAATAACAAAACCAATTTTTAAATTCAATTCAAAGTTTTCAGTATTTTTAATCTGTTATAAAACACCATGAAATAGTAGCGGCCATGTTATTACGCCGTACGGCTGTGTAAACAAAAAATTGTCAACTGTCAGTCAACCGATTGGTGTAATATAGGCTTTGTACTTTCATTATTTTCGTAACTTCGTTTAAATGATATACAATTATCATATTTAATATGAGCTCATTTGATACAAAACGAACTGACGTCATTTACGCTGAACAATATGGCGTCCAGTAAGAGGCGTTTTCGTCAAACTACGCGCGAAATTTGAAAATTTAAAATTTAGATGTATGTTTATGGCACTTATCGATTGAATAAAAATTTTGTGTTTTTTTTGGTGGCATATTAGCACTACAGAATTTCATTGAGACACTTTTCAAAAATTGGTGTAATACCCTATTGTAATAATAATATATGAATTGATCTTGTTTTAAAATGTAATTTCATAATAATAATAATGTTTCGTATATAATGTAAGTGTTTGCATGCCGAATGGCAAAATATGGCTGAGCTGTATTGTGATAAAACAACTATTGTGTATTACCCATATTTGCAAAATAAAACTCTATTCTATTCTATTCTATTAAACTCAATATAATACGTTCACTTACGGAAAATAGTAGTAGATTCAAAATTCACGTTCAGTAAGAGTACCTATTGTAAAACATTGAATAAAAACATTTGACTTTGGCATTGTACGGAACCCTCTCCAAGAGTTTGACACGCACTTGGCAGTTTTTTTATCCTATATTTATTCCTAATTATTATTTTTAAAGCTTGTTATGTACTTATCGTGTTTTAAAAGCTTACAATATTAAAAGTAGCTACTACATTTGAGAGCGGCACAGCAACATCGGTCAAGCACGCAAACGCTAACAGAGCTCACTCCTCACTCAAGGACATGTGAACATGGGGTAATCCGGAGCCGCGAACACAGATCCCTTCATTTCAACCAGAGATTTGTACGAATGACATGGGTTGGTAATACATTCCATTATGTAGCATTCTAGATGCTATAGCATAGGTGCATTGTTCTTCAACTGACATATTACACGCTGCTGTAAAAAAATTGTAACTTATAAAAATAAATCGGTCAAGTGCGAGTCGGTCTCGCGCACCGAGGGTTCCGTGACATTGCTTCTTGTCAAATGTCTGGTCAGCGGAAATTATAGGTTTGGATTTCTTTGAGAGTATCAAAATATGCGGTATAAACAAAGCATAAACGGCCTTGCAAGTTTATATCGTTGACTTAAAAAAATACCCCTGTAAGGGATTTAGTATTTGATGTTAATTTCAGCTTGATAGCTCCACCCATTTTTGAGAAAAAGGGTATTGACTGGCGGACAACAAAGTTATCTTATAAGGTTCCGTTTTTTCTCTCGGAAGTGTCTCTCGCGCAAACTATTCAGTTTAGAAAAAAAAAATATTACCTATCCATAGATACCCCACACGTATGGGTTTGATGAAAAAGAAGAGTTTCAGTTCTAAGTATGGGGAACCCCCAAAATTTATTGTATTTTTTCTATTTTTGTGTGAAAATCTTAATGCGGTTCACAGAATACATTTACTTACCAAGTTTCAACAATATAGTTCTTATAGTTTCGGAAAAAAGTGGCTGTGACATACGGACGGACAGACAGACAGACATGACGAATCTATAAGGGTTCCGTTTTTTGCCATTTGGCTACGGAACCTTAAAAACGATTAAATAAAGCATAGCGTTAAAGAAAAAAGATACAACGGACAGGCTATATGCACAAAAACTAAACTAACTCGCAAAAATGAAAAGGTTAGTCAACGGCCACCATGTTCCACCCACTGTTGAGTATTGGCCTCAATCTTTTTGTTCCATGGTTCTAAGGTTCCTTGGTCCGTCCGAGTGTCATTTAGGACTTACTCACGATCTGTTGAAGGTCCGACCTATCCGCTCTTGGTCTCTCAAGGTAGGCACTTTTATCAACCCATTCCTGAACATTATTATTTATTAGATTCTGAACCCCAACTAAAACTATTTTCTAGCCACCTCACATCATACAATTCGTAAGATAAACAAACTTAAAAAGTAAAACTAACTCACAGGAAGAGAGAAATACTTTTTTATTTGATTTACAGCCAAAGTTGCAGATAAAAAATAATGTTACAAGGCCGCCGTTACGTCACAGCACGATCGTGTAACTTCGGCAAGTTACGACCCTCAATACGTCATGTTCGGCTATCATCGGAATTACGAACATTATCGAAGTTGGAACGCGGAATTTATTTTTGAAATATAATATTGGAATGGGACCGTTCGGATTTAACGGTTGGTACTTTTTGTTTGTGTATTTAGGATGTTATTTCGCGAGTAAGTGTTGGCAATAGTCGTAGGTTTTATCCTTTGATTGATTGAGAATGAGTTCAAATCTTACTAACCCATTTCTGGCTTAAACGTTAAATAGGTTAGTGGAGGGTTTAGTTGGAGGGCTTAACAGGAATAGTAATGAGCACTGTTGCTAGTATTTGTGTGTTTAGGAGCTCATTTCCCGTATTGGCAATGGCTGGGTTTTGTTATTCTGCATTAGCTGACGAATACTTTTCTACCTGAATTGGGTAGTAGGATTTGAAGGAAATAATTTACCTATTGATATGTATAAAGTTGTCAAACTTAATAAATGCCTATTACGTGCGGAACGGGACTTGCAAGTAATAAAAAGTTCGTATAGCAACGTTTTATTTTATCCTAATACAAAGTAAGCAGTTTTTAGCCTGAAGAACAGGTTCAGTTTCGTTCAGGCAAAAACGCAACAGTGTTCTATTTTAAACCGACTTCAAAAAAAGTAGTAGGTTCTCAATTCGATATGTATTTACAGGGAATCGATCACTTTTTCAAATTATTTTTGTCCGAATTTCATTAGCACTACGGTGGTGAGCGTTAAAACCATTGCGACAATAAGCTCGCGTGGGGCCGCCCAAATTCCGCATCGCCAGAGCCGTGACAGAAACAATGCTTGCTACATGTTGCATGCCAGCTTGCATGGTGCATGCCTGCATGCATGCTGCATGCCTGCTTGCATGCTGCTGCGTGCTGCATGATAGCTTGCACACTGCATGCTTGAAGCAAGAATTATCCTTGTTAGCATGCTTCTTACTGGGACCACTTAAAACCACTTTTGTTCATAATAAACTTGGTTATAAAAATAGCTTAAGCCCTGGGAAACGACATAGGCTACTTTTTAATCTGCGACTTCGTCTGCATTCACTAGATTCACGCGAATGAAGACACGGGCAAAAGCCAGTAATTAATAAAGAAAATAGTTGGAAAGTGGAAACTAATCTGAAATTAGGTCCCGATAACGCCAGAGTAATAATTATATTAGTTTTGAAAGCTCTTTCAAATATTTCACACAAATTGTCTTTAATTTTCAAAAGTTTTTATTTTATGTTTCTTTAATGACGTATTTTGTTTCTGGTAGAGTACCGCTTATCATTGATTTAATATCAGACATATTTACTTATAGGCGTTTGGTGAAATATGATAATTAAAAGTGGTTGCAAAAGTTTTTCGACCAAATGAATCGTCGGAGCAACAATAAAAATTGAATTGATAATAGGTAATTACTGATACAGTGGCAGATGTGACTTCGATGAAGTAATAAAATACGAAACGAGAATAGTTGAAAAGTTATACTAGGTAGGTGAAATGAAATTCGGTCAAATATTTTTCGAACTTATGATAGGTAACCGTATTTACAGGGTAATTAAGGGATGACTGAAATTGTTTGGTGTCACCGTTTCGTAATTAATTTGTTTGTTGTTTTATTGTGTGTATGTGTGTGTATAGGTTTGCGTTTGACCGCAACTCATCTGATCTTAAGTGATGATGCGGCCTAAGGTGGTGGTGGTGGTGGTATGATAAGAAGTAGGCACTCGAAAGTAAAAAAAAAAATTTTTTTACAAAAAAGACAACCGCCTTTATAAATTAAAAAATAAGCTTTAAATTCGCAAGTCGGGTGGCAATACAAAACAACGAACAAAACCAAAACCGCCGACTTGCGAATTTAAAGTTTATTTTTTACTTTTTGAAGGAGGTTGTCAATCAATCAATCAATCAATCATTTATTTTGTTAAACATAGGTATAGTTACAGATAATAATATGTTTTCTAAAATATGTGCACTATGTTTTGCCAATATATGGCGTACAAAATCAACATAACAAAACAAGCAATTACAATTAAAATTAGGGTGGCATGTCAACAGATTACATTCAAGAAATAATTAAATTAAAAATATGTCAATTAGGTTGTGTCAATGGCAACAGGTCATTACAATTTTATATAAATGAAAACATTCTATAATTTTATAATCAATTAATAAATAAAATCATATGTTTGTAATTAGCAAGTCGGAATCTTCATATCTCTGCTTATCAGTAATAAACTCAGTGATGGAGTAGTAACATCTATCTATAAGTAATTTAAACAAAGACCTCTTAAAGGATCCCAGACACTCTTTATTTCTAATAGCTACTGGAATACTGTTATATATTTTTGGGGCCATACCAAGCACACTTTTGCTGAAAAATGCGGTTTTATGAGAGGCAACATGAATGGTATTCTGATAACGACGAGAGCGCAGTCTTTCAAAGAAATTAAGGTTACAGCGAACAAACACTCCCATTTCATATATGTACATAGAAGGCAGAGTGAGGACACTAAGTCCCCTGAACAATGGTTTACAACTATCAGTCGATTGTAATCTGGTAAACGATCTCAAGCATTTCTTCTGAGCTTTAAAAGCAATATCTCTGTCAGTGGAGTTGCCCCAGAAAATGATTCCGTATCTAATGTTAGAAGCCACATAAGCATTATAAGCTATTTGTACTGTAATGCGGTTAACCGCTTTCGATAGCTTGTACAGAGCATACGCAAATTGGCTAAGCTTTTTTGACAATGCGTCAATATGAGGTTTCCAAGTCAGATGACTATCTACGTAAAGACCCAGAAATTTAGTGATGTCAGTTTCAGAGATTGCTACGTTATCATATTTTATATTCAGTTTCGGCTTATTTGTTCTTTGATTAAATGTCATTATTTTAGTTTTGTCCAGATTTATTTTTAGATTATTATTAACTAACCAATTTATTATGTTTTTAAGATCGTCATTTATGTCATTTTCAAGAGTAATATTGTCAGTATTAGAGAACAAAATAGTGCTGTCATCAGCAAATAAGACCATCTGATTTTTACTGACCTTAGCCATATCATTTATATAAATATTAAATAATGGAGGGCCTATAATGCTACCTTGGGGAACACCATAAGTAGTTTTTCTAGGACGTGACATGTATGTTTTTACAACTTTCGAGCTCACACATAACCTATCAAGCGTTGTGAATTGAGTGCGATTAGAGAGATAAGATTGTAATAGGTTTAATGCATTTCCTCTAATTCCATAACGCTCTAATTTGCTTAGTAGTATACTATGATCAACATGGTCGAATGCTTTGGACATATCCATGAACATGGCCGCCACTGGTGTTCTAGCATCAACACTAGAAACAATTTTTTTGATCACATCATAAATCGCCAAATTAATGGATTTGCCTTTTCTGAATCCAAATTGTTCTTTTGCTATGAGATCATGCTTTTCAAAAAACGACGAAAGGCTATTGTATATCACTTTTTCTATTATTTTAGAAAATATTGGAATAAGTGCTATCGGTCTATAGTTACCCATGATACTTTTATCATCTTTTTTATGAATTGGTTTAATAACCGTAATTTTTAATTTATCTGGGAAATGACCATGTTCAATGCAAAGATTGATGATATAACTCATAGCAGGTCCTATTAATGGCGCTACATGTTTGACTACTTTTGTAATGATGCCATCATATCCATGGCTATTGGTGTTATTTAAAGAGCTTATTATAGCCACTATGTCTGCTGGTACTGTAGGAGGAATAAATATGGAGTTACAATTAGTCTCAATATTTGTATAAGAAGGAGTAAAATTAACCGGTTGAATTTCGTCTATAAAATAGTCATTAAAGGCTTGTGCAATTAGTCGAGGTTCATGTATTTTATTGTCATTTATTGTTACATATTCAGGTATGTTTTCTCTAGGATAGTTAGTCTTACTTTTATTGATAATACTCCAAGTTGCTTTAGATTTATTCCTGGCAGAATTGATGTGAAAGTCATTCTGAGATTTTTGGGTCAGGGTTATTATTTTCTTTAAACGAGCAGCATATTGCTTAAATAAAGCTTTATTTCTAGAAGTAGGATCTCGCCTGTATTGCCATAACATTGCTCTTTTACGCTTACTACTGAGCCTAATACCCTTGGAAATCCAGTTTGATTTTTTACGCAGAGTGATTTTTACTTTCCTTAAAGGGAAGCAGAGGTCATAAAAAAGCAAAAATAGGTCATAGAAACAGTTAAATGCTTCCTCAGGATGGTCATGTATATAGACTTCACTAAAACTAAGATTACGAAGAGAGTCAAAAAATTTGCTTATGTTTTCTTGGCAATAGTCGCGCTTTAGTGCATACCAATGCTCAATGGAACAAGTTTTTTTCACAGGGCATTTGATCACTTGGGCAGTATGATCAGATAGCGCAAGATCAAGTACTGAACACTTACTACCTCTTATATTATGAACGATATTGTCTATGCATTTACCACTAGCTAATCGTGTAGGCTGATGAATTCCAATTTTTAAGTCGTAGTTTAAAAGGAGAGTTTGAAAATTATTAGATGGTTTTGATTGTGTCAAAGTGTCTATGTTAAAATCACCACAAATAACCACCTTTTTTGAATTATTAAGGCTACACATTCGCAAAATACCATCCAGGTTTGCGAAAAATATTTCTAAACAGTCATTCTTAACTTTAGGTGGTCTGTAGATGCAAATCACTATTAAATTATGCATTACTAATTCTATTGCACAGCATTCAAGAACGTTAGCTACATAGAATTTACTTAAATCAATCGTTTTATACTTATGCATGCGATTTATAAGGATGCAAGTACCACCACGCCTAGTATTCCGCATTGAAAACGTAGCTAATTCGTAGTTAGGGATAGATAGATGTAACTGATCTCCATTCAACATATTGTGTTCTGTGATACATAAAAGGTCAATGTTTTGTCCCTTCTCCCATAACTCTTCTAAGTGGAGAGTAAGTAGGTCCGATTTGCCAATCAAGCCATTAACATTTTGATGAAAGATATTTACATATTTATACACGAAAACAATTGCTACTACCAGCTTTAGGCACTTTGTCCATACACATAGACAAGTCGCAGTTAAAAATATTGTCATCAGGAGTGTCACAAGTTTGAGTAGATTTGTCACAGGCAGTAATAACAACGTCGCAAGGTATGTTACTAGTTTGAGTTGATTGTTCAGTTTTTAACTTAGTGAGAATTCGATTTTGCTCATTATATGTCACAAATTTCGTTTTGAAATCAATATGTAATATTTCTTTCAATAGGTATCTACAAATATTAACAGTAAGATGGCGCTGCCTTCGCGGTACAGATTGACTATATCCCATATTCACAAATAAACCATTGTATTTATTACATAAATGCCGTAGCGAACTATTCAAGGTCCTTTCATTTAAATGATTGTTGTAAGGGACTTCTGATACAATAATGTTGCTATGTTTAATATTTCTAAACCAAACACCGAGGTCAATTTGAAAATCCAGAGGGTTGGTATCATTAGTACCTGACAATATAACAACGTAGTCATTTTTCGTTAGAGCATCAAAGTTATAAGAATTGTTCAGGATATCTGCTGTTTTAGCACCAGGTTTCCAGAAGCATAATACTTGATATTCATTGCCCAGCAGGGCTTGCAAGGTGTATCGAATATTTCGCCCTTGGTCGTCACCTAAAACAATGACTTTCTTCTGTTGCACAGGTATGGTTTTGTGGGTTGACGTCGTCTTTATAGTCGATATACATTCCGGTGAAAGAGTAGTAGCGCTTGATTTCATATTATTTATAGGTCCTGGGGTCAAGATAATTGCTGGTGGTGCAGTGCCTTCTGTTAGCATATTATTAACAGCAGGTGACTCACTGGCAGAAGTATCTAAATCACATATGACAGCAACCGGGGATACTGCAAAGTTTTGTGTAGGGGACGAAGCTATTAGGGTTGCTCTGTTCTTGTCATGCATGGATAGCCTTTTCTTCTTTCTATTTGATAGGGTTTTCGAAGAATCAGCGCAATCTATTTTTTTATATACTTCTATTACTTTTAAATACTTGGCCAATTCATTTTTTAGGTTGCTAATTTCGTCATGTAGGTTGTCTATTTCATTGGTCGCAGTTACAAGATTTTTTGTTAATGTATCAACCTTATTTCGCAAGTCTTCACAACAGGATTTGTGGGTATTGATAGAGGTGTCCGGTAAGCTTAACATTGTTGAGTCAAATATCGTTGTGTTAGATATTTCGTGGAATGACATAGATCGCCTCATGCGTCGGAACGTTACATTCTGCTGCTCATTAATATCCATCATAATAATTATTGTGTTACGTACTCACACCTCCTAATAATATCTTGTGATTAAATAAGTCAATGCGAAGAATTGTGTGGAGAGAAGTTTTTATTAAAAACACAAAAAGTGTTAGGTAGAAGTTGGGATAGAACTCGAGACATCAAGCGCCCAAGTCCGCCGTCGTTTCCACTGCGACAACTGGCGATTTGAATCAAGTGTTCAAATAAATAGTCTGTTTTTAGTCGTCTCTAAAAATAACACGATCGACATTCATATTCGAATTTATGAAGATAATTTTACCGCTACCGTCAGCTTCATTTAATTGTACAAACACACTTTATTTTGTAAATAACTTATTGTTTCACTGAGATATGATGTCTGCTAGGTTGTTGTTATAATTTCACTTTACTGTTATTGTTCCTACTGATTATGGTCGATTATATTATAAGTACTGTATTGGTATATTTTTAAGTTCATGATTAATAAGTTATAACACTTTTCACAGTATTTTTAATATTATTGTTTTAATCACTTCGAAAACGGTCGCACTGATAGATTAGACTATTATACACGTGTTTTAATATGAGAAGCACATAAATACGTTAATTAATATTTTTAATTGAATAATATAAACACGGAGCTCTTTTTCTGAGATGTCACTTGATTTAGTATAAGGTTTTTTTTTTAATTCTAAGATATTGTACCTAAATGCTTTTTATTTGTGCATATTATTTTTCATTTTATTTATTATTATTAGTATTGTCTCACATTGACATTCACATGAGGAGCTCGTGGCTTAGTAAAAGCCATACAGATCGATCGGCAAAAGGTAATGCTACACTTGCCACGGTCGAAATGTGGATGGGTGACGATCCATTTTATACTGAGTCCCATCCGTGTCTCGGATAGCACGGAAAGCTGTTGGTCCCGGCTGTCATTCGTTGATTTTGACAGTCGTTATGGGTAGCTGTAAGTCTGACAGCCAGTCTTACCTAGGAGTATCGTGTTACCCAGCAACTGAATTGTGTAGATAGATCGATAGATAGTACATTTATTCGGTGCACACAAAAGACACATTACAACACAAAAAATACAAATCAAATAAATGAGGATTACAACAAAGTGAAGTGTGTGGCTCAGGGTTCCACCAAATGGGAGTCCAGCTCAGCATGTGTCAGGCTGGAATACCTGACGCTGATATTCTGCTGAATCCCTGCAGTGACAGATTAGTGCAGTGTAGGTCAGATAGGCAGTCGTTCCATATAAAACGTCGTCACCTCGCTACATATGTTGGCACACATACACACACACACACACACACACACACACACACACACACACACGCACACACATAAACCTATTCACGCATTCAAAAACACACACACACATACTCTCACACAAATATTGTAATTATATTATGTCTATTAACATCGGTATGGAAGAGTGGAGTCTCCCAACACAGGCATTACTTGCTTAAGAGCGTGTATTCGATTCGTGACGAAAACTCATTTTTTTTTGCATTTTGCCCAGAGCAATATCGTAATGATGTGAGCAGATTATTTAAAGACAATTTCAGTTTTAAAAAGATTAAGTCTTGATTTAGGGAACAACAGAGTAAAAGTAAAATTTTTAATTAAGGTTTTTTAAAGCGAAGACAGTCCTTTCAGAGTTAACTTTTAGAACGAATACAACCATTACAGTAAGCCAAAATATTATGTTTTATACATTTTTCCAACAGGATATACAGTTTTAAAGTCTACTACAGAACCAGAATTACGAAAATATTCCTATTATGTATTAAAAACAATATTGAAAATGTACAAAATCGGTTCACTTTGAAAATTTTTTTCACCAGTATTTGGATAAAAACATAACTGATGTATTTATTTTATGAAAATTAAGGTTATGCTTTATTAAGCATAACCGCAAGCATAAGCATGACTGAAAAATATTCTTTTTATTAAAAGACGTTATACGAACTCATTTTTTCGCAATTATTTAAAAAAGCACTGTAAAACATTGCGCGCTGTCGTTTGCCGATCAATTTCAATGATTCGTGCTTATTTCGTGCGTATCTTTTTTCTGATGCACACAAACAGACCATTGTATTGTACTAGTGTGTGACAATGCTGCTACGCCGTTCTAGCAATTGTTTAGATTTTGAGTTGCGATAAATCGAATACGATCACTAAGTTGTTTTTGTTAATATTGTTGGAGAAATAAACGATTTTTGATTTGATTTGAAAACACTGGTATTCAGCTGCATCCGGTTACACTGGAAGCCGACCCCAACAAAATTGGGAAAAAGCGACTCAGATGATTTATTATTATTATTAGTATTATCCCCTCATTCGTATCTCTACAAAGTGATATTGTGTTGTTTTTCTATAAAATATTAACGTAGATATTCAATATACTTACATGTACCTATTTTATTTTGCAATATCGCTCAAATTACACTTAAACCTGTGGCGGCTTAGTAATCGGAATATGCTGAGTTGCATTATTGACGAAGTACGTGGCAGCGGGCAATCGGCTCGCCAGTCGCCTACATACCACCGCCCTGCCTCGTCGCATACATTGTACGTAGTTAGCTATAACGAAGTATTGTGGAACTTGAATTAAAGACAAAGTGTTTCCTCGGAGTCGGATTCTTTATTTATCTCACCAACAACCTAACACGCACAACACTGGTGACCTTACGACGATTTTAGGATTCCGCGTTGTTATTCAGATAGCAACAGGGTAGGCGACTCAAAACAGCTTACGAGGCAGAGGCGTTTAGACCGCGTGGTGCAAAGTGAAACGTAACGTGCTTTAGCAAAGTAAAGCGACGCGTGTGCCGTTTTCAAGATGAACCCGCAAGCGTTAATCAGCCACCCCGGGGCAGCTGCCGTAGGAGACGTTTCAATAGTAACAGTGCAGATGAGAGTTCCAGAATTTTGGAGGGAAATACCAAGATCATGGTTCATCCAGTTCGAGGCAATGATGGCACCACAGAAGCAAAGCGACACCCAGAAGTACGAAATGGTGCTCGCAAAATTACCAACGGACGTTGTACGCCAGGTAACCGACATCATCGAAGCTCCGCCGGATACAGCGAAATACGAAACAATTAAAAGGCGTTTGTTGTCAGTGTATGAAGAGAGTACAGATACACAATTTCGCAGATTAATGCATGACACAGAACTGGGGACACAAAAACCGTCCCAATTACTCAGAGAGATGTCGGCCCTGGCCAAGAAATGCAGTTTGACGGAGGAACCATTGAAGAGGCTGTGGCTGGGCAAGCTAACGCCTAACGTACGCGCAATGTTAGCAATGAGCGAAGACACCAAGTTGGAGGATCTGGCTAGGAAAGCAGATAAAATACTGGAAACCTTGGGAAACGGCGAGGTCGCATCCATCACACCCAGCACATCGACAGGTGACGGTATAGCCAGCCATTTAAAGGAACTAACATTGGAAATGAAGGAACTACGCGGTGAAATAAATGAGATCAGGAGGCGAAAAGACAACTCGGGCGGCAGACGATGGCAACAACGCCCTAGATCCAAAAGCAGGGCGCGGCGCACACCAGAATCTTCCGACTGGCTATGCAGACACCATTTCCGCTACAGGAACAACGCGCGGACGTGTGAAGCACCGTGTAGCTGGACCAAGAAGCAGCAGAAGCAGGAAAACTAGACGCGGTGCAGTCAGCGTCGGTGGACGATTGTGCCGCGGGAAACCACCGTCTTTGCGTGAAAGACTACAAAACGGGAATTGTGTATTTAGTGGACACGGGTGCGAATGTGTCAGTGATACCAGTGAGTAAAGTGAAAACAAAGCAAAAACAAGAGTGTACGTATAAACTTTACGCAGCAAACAACACAGAAATAAAAACCTACGGTGTAGTGACTATAGAATTAAACTTAGGACTAAATAGAAATTACAAATGGTCATTTATAGTTTGCGAAGTGAAACAGCCAATCATAGGGGCAGATTTTTTAAGAGCGCACCAATTAGTCGTAGATTTACATAACAAAAGGTTGATTGACGGTCTCACTAATATAAGTAGGGAAGCAGGTATAGTGAAATGTTCCCAATTTACCATATCTAGCATTCAACATGACAACCCGTACAAAGATCTGCTCGAAAAGTTCTCAGAAATAACTAAACCAATTTCGTACAAAGAACCCCCTACCCATAATACATACCATCACATAGAAACTACAGGCCCACCCGTGTTTTCCCGTGCTAGGCCGTTGCCACCGCATAGATATAAAATGGTACAAGAAGAATTTAGGTTAATGCAAGATTTAGGTATATGTAGGCCATCAAAGAGTCCATGGGCAAGCGCGCTACACGTCGTGCCTAAGAAGGATGGGCAGATCAGACCCTGTGGCGACTATCGTGCACTCAACGCGATCACGAAGCCGGACAGATACCCGATCCCAAGACTACAGGACTTCACCTATGGACTAGCAGGTAAGAAAATTTTTGCACGCCTAGACATAAATAGGGCCTATCATAATATTCGCGTAGCACCGCAGGACATAGAAAAAACAGCAATTATTACACCATTCGGACTGTTCGAATTTCCGAGAATGTCATTCGGTTTGCGTAATGCAGCGCAAACATTCCAGAGGTTCATGAACAACATAGTGTTACAGGGACTAGAATACGTAAGCGGCGAGCGGAAAGGGGAATGTTCATACCTATCCTGTTATATAGATGACGTAATCATCGCAAGTACTAACGCCGAAATACTCCGAAAACACTTGAGCCTCGTTTTCAGCAGATTCGAACAGTTCGGAATTACTATTAATCTGTCAAAATGTTGTTTCGGTAAGCCGGAAATAGAGTTTTTAGGTTACAACGTCAGCCCAGAGGGAATAAAACCCTTGAAAGATAAAGTCGAGGCGATACAAGGTTACCCGCGGCCAGAAACCGTCGAACAGCTACGACGATTTCTTGGAATGGTAAATTTTTATAGGTTACACATACAGCAAGCGGCTGAGCACCAGGCAGAGTTAAACAAGTTTTTGCATGGGGCCAAGAAAAAGGATAAGTCAAAAATAACATGGGATGATAAGGCCACGGCGGCTTTCGAGCAGTGTAAGGTAAGCCTACAAAGCGCCATCACACTGGCTCACCCAGAGGCCACAGGTAGATTGTCCCTAATGTGTGACGCATCAAACACATGCGTGGGGGCAGTGCTACAGCAAGGAGTCGCCGGAAAAGCGAGGCCCTTAGGTTATTTTTCTAAGAGACTATCAGAGGCCCAGCAAAAATACAGCACATACGATAGGGAACTGCTGGCAGTCTATTTAGCCATAACACATTTTAGAAACATGATTGAAGGTCGAGAGATTACTATTTTAACAGACCACAAACCGTTAACGTATGCTTTTTCTAAAATAGGTACCGACCGAGAGACGCCACGGCGCACAAGGCAGCTATTGTATATCAGCGAATTCACGAGCGACATACAATACGTCAACGGTAACGAGAACCAAGTTGCTGACGCGCTGTCACGGGTCGAGTCCGTGTTTTGCCCGACGCAAGTCGATTTCGACGAAGTCGCACGGGCACAGGAAACAGACGAACAAATGGCGCGTATGTTAGCAGAATCGCAAGGTAACACTGTATTGAAACTAATTCATTCACCATTGTGCAACAAAGCAATACATTGTAACATTTCAGAGAACCAGGTAAGGCCATACCTCCCACACAAATTTCGTAAAATAGCATTCGATGCAGTACATAACATAGGCCACCCTGGAATTAGGGCCACACGGAAAATGATAACGAAACGTTACTTTTGGCCAGACATGAACAAGGACGTCACCAGGTGGGCCAGGGCATGCATTCACTGTCAGAAAGTAAAAGTACAGCGACACACGGTATCCAAATTAAGTAGTTTTCCGGTAGTAGATAGATTTGAACATTTACATGTAGACATAATCGGAGCACTGCCAACGTCACAAGAAGGTTATAAATACTGCGTCACTATGATAGATAGGTTCACGAGATGGCCAGAAGCAATCCCAGTTACCAATATCACCGCGGACACAGTAGCTAAAGCCGTTTACGAAGGTTGGGTATGCAGATTTGGGTGTCCACTTACAATAACTAGCGATCAGGGTAGACAGTTTGAGAGCGAACTATACAAGAGCCTGTTAAACCTGTTAGGCATTAAAAAGACCCGTACAACAGCGTATCATCCGCAGGCGAACGGTATGGTCGAAAGAATGCATCGCTCACTTAAGGTCGCGATTAAGGCTAGGCTACAAGACAATAGGTCATGGGTCGAGGAATTACCGACAGCGTTGTTGGGACTTCGTGCGGCCTGTAAGAATGACGGAAACGTAAGCTCAGCAGAATTAGTATTAGGACAGACATTACGGTTACCAGGCGATTTTTATTGCGAAAACAACTCGACACAAGTAGAACATTTACCTACGTACGTAAGCAAACTCCGAAGCATAATAAGCAGTATGCGGCCACAGGCAAGGGAGAGTAGCGATTCGCGGAAAATATTTATTCATAAAGACTTAAATACGTGCTCTCATGTTTTTATAAGGAACGATATGGTAAAGAGCCCACTAACCCCATCATATAACGGCCCACACAAAGTAATCAGTAGGGATAAGAAAACCTTTAAGATACAAATAGGCGACCGTCAAGCAACCATTTCCATAGACAGATTAAAACCAGCGTATACGTACGACGAGGAAAAACCGCCAGAAAACAAACGTACCGAAAATGAATGTAAACCAAGTGTAGAACCAAGCGAGCAGAAATCGCTACCGCCCATGGTTAAAACCACGCGCTGTGGTCGAGTAATTAAGCAACCGGTGCGATTTTTGCTCACATGACAAGAATGTAGGTACACCGAAGGCTGACAAGAATTTTATGTACATTTCACTTTCGTTATTTGACCAATTATACCTACTTGTAGTACCAATTAAAAACAGTTAGAATTCTAAAATGGGAAATTTCCAAAATAAAGAAAACGTAGCCATAGCGCAGGCCCAAGTAGTAGCAGGACAGCAGTTAGAGAACAAACTAAACTATTTCGGAATAATGTTAATCATTATCGCCGCTATAATGGGCATATTACTATGTTACGCTATCAAGAGAGGTTGCGCGGGCCAAGCGAGGGAATGGTTAAGAAAAGAAGTGCCGGGAATACTGGCGAGACAACCCGGTACAGGGGGAAACCCGGCACCGACGGCCACCGCCACGGGATACGTATAGTTAATCGATGTTGTGAAATGTGCAAGAAAACGATAGTGAGTAAGAATAAGTTGTTTCTCATATTTATATTATAGTTTATTTTGTGAACGGCGTTACCATGACCAAAGCTGCCGACCCGCGAGGTGTTAGTTAATTATTGCAGAGCGGAGGTCATGGTAACTACCCTTAATAATTATTGTATATTAATATGTATAATGTCAAGTCGGCTCAGAGCCCAGGCGAGGACGAGACCGCAATTTTTTTTAGAAAATAAGGTTCATAGAAGCTATATTTAGCGATAGGAATAAAACAATAGGCAGCATTAATAATAATAATAATAAATAATAAATAATAATAAATATCTTGGGACAACTCACACACGGTCATCTGGTCCCAAGCTAAGCAGAGCTTGTGTTATGGTAACCAGACAACTGATATACATACTTATATAATTTATAAATACATACATATTATAGATAAACACCCAGACACAGAACAAACAATCATGCTCATCACACAAAGTTTGTCCTGGGTGGGAATCGAACCCACGACCTCCGGCTTAGCAGTCAGGGTCAGTGACCACTAGACCAACAGGCCCGTCAGCATTCAACTGTTGGAATGCTGACAGGATAGAATGTTATCGTAAGCAACAATGTAACTTAGGAGACTTCTTAGCACGATAATAGTGATGTAAGCATGTACTTTACGTTAAGAATAAAATTTTATTGTGTAAAATTTTGGGAAAGGGGGGGTGTGATGTGGCGGCTTAGTAATCGGAATATGCTGAGTTGCATTATTGACGAAGTACGTGGCAGCGGGCAATCGGCTCGCCAGTCGCCTACATACCACCGCCCTGCCTCGTCGCATACATTGTACGTAGTTAGCTATAACGAAGTATTGTGGAACTTGAATTAAAGACAAAGTGTTTCCTCGGAGTCGGATTCTTTATTTATCTCACCAACAACCTAACACGCACAACAAACCGATATATTTCTTAGATTTCAAAGAAACACTTTATTTGAGTGAAATAGTGATATTTCACAATAAAATTACGCGAACATTTTTTTTTTCAATAATTTAGCTATGAAACGCATTCCATCTGTCCTGTAACATCTCAATATCGTAAAAGGTTGTAGCGAATTGGTTGAAAGCCTTCACTTTTGTCGCGACCTCCTTTGCAATAAAATTGTGAAGCTATGTCGCTCTTTGACAATACGAATATTTCATGACATTTCAATGTTCTTCGGTATTGGAATTTTCTAAAAAGTGTAGGTAGTGTTTTGTTTTTGGTGATGTTCGAAGCGCAAGACTTTCTAAATTCCCAGAAGATGAAATAAATATTTTTGTATTTTATTAACTGACTTCAAAAAGGGGGAGGTTATCAATTCGGATGTTTTTTTTTTATGTATGTTAGGGCATAACTCTGTCATACATAGACGGATTTGCAAAATTCTTTTTGTTCAAAAGGAGTTTATTCTGAAATGGTCCCTTATAAATTTTACCAAAATTGATCCAGCCCTTATTGAGAAAATCAACAAAATCCCAAAAAAATATACTTAGCGTTTTAGTTTCTTCAATCTTTGGAGGACTTACAATCTCTTTTAAGTGTGCCGCCGTTTCTTAATGGATTTGGATGTTAAGGCAATATTAAAAAGCGAAAAATAAAATAATAAACACAATGCAATACAAAACAATGAACACAAAGCCACCGCCACCGACTTCCGAAAGTAAAGTAGTGTGTGTTCTGTGTAAGTTATATATAAGTATCACTTTTTAGTTTTTTAAGGGAGTTTACTTATTTTTTTTAAAAACTTCTTTTTTGTATTTTTAGCTATGTAAAAGCCGTATAAAATGATCGGTCATGATGGTTAAGCTACGCTTGACGCGGTTGGTCTGTGGATGGGTGACCATCAAAATAGAGGAGGGGTCTCCATGCCTCGGAATGCACGTAGAGCCGTTTGATCTTTTTCCCTCTCTTCCCACGGTAACACTGGTTGCCAGATTTTTCTGGTTTCTGACTACCAGTAGCGACTGTTAAGGCGCGTCCCTGTGCAAAACGCAGCGCTAGCCGTTTTTTGTTCTTTTTTTCGGACCTAAATACTCTATATCCAATATAAATATCAACAAATAAAAAATAGATTAAATTTCTACATAATCTTGACTCCAAAATGGTAGATCTCATTTTTGTTTACGAAGTATAGTATTTATATAATCTCCTCACAACGAAACCACAGAAATGAGAAATAATTATTGAAAACATGCATCTCCTCGGGAAGTAACCATTAATTCGATTTTTTACTAACACTAATGGATAGGCAATTTATTAATGAACATTTTGGTAGATTTATTTTTTTCAAAATCCCAATATGTGATTTTATAAAGATTTAATTCTAAAATCTGAGCTTATTTTGCTACTGTATCTCTTGCGCGGCGCAGAGGGAACGAACGCTCAAGGTCATTTGCTCAGGGTACCGCCTTAAGAGCGCCCATCCCCATCGAGCGAACTTCGACGCGAGCGTGATTAATTTTTTTTTTGTTTCAACCAACGCAAAGCTCGAACACAAACGAGTGAGTAAGAACGCGATAACATCGCAAAAGCTCGTTATGAATAAATAATGTATTTTTTATATTAGTAGGATGAATACAAAAACACAAATGTATACAAATGTATAGTTTTCAGACTTGTTTCTGTATTTATAGTATAAGACGATACTACTAGCCAAATTTCATAGTTCTAGGTCAACGGAAAGTACCCTATAAATGTTTCTTAAGAGTGTCGAAATGTACGTTTTTTGCGACATAAACGACCGTATTTTTTTTCACGTTAACTTAGAATTTTGATTTTTTCACAGCTTCAAGTGTATGGTTTTAATTTCAACTCGATAAAGGGTCTTGACAGGCAGACGGACAGACAGACAGACGAACAATAAAGTGATCCTATAAGAGTTCTGTTTTTTCCTTTTGAGGTACGGAACCCTAAAAATAAGGTTCATATTCAATTGGGAAATATAGTTTGGTATGACTTGATGAGCTGGAGTCTGTACATGAAACAATGCGTATATATATTTCCATAGATGCACAACAGCTATGCTTTAAGAAAATCAGCTCATATATTTGAAGAATATCAGCTATTTTCTAGTTGATGCATGGATTTAAGCATCTTCCTCAGGTCTGGTGTCGGACGTAACGGAATACCAAATTTGGTCTCAGGGAGTCCAAATTTGGTATTCCGTTACTTCAATGATTAGAAGAACATAGACACCGTTAACTAAAAAACATTTTTATTTTTATTTGTATAAAAGTTTAAATTTTTGCATCTTAAAAAATATAAACTTTTCTGAAAAAGAGAACAGCCTACAAAAACTAAAAAGTGATTAACTCAACGACTGTCTGGCGAAAGTGTTGAAGGTCAAACCTCCGCTGATTATGTCGGACTGTGTAGCATCAAAATCGGTTCAGCCAAACGAGATGATCGCGGATAAACATACATACATACATACAAACATACGGGTCTGAACTGCGAACCTCCTTTTTTCTTGAAGTCGGTTAAAAAGAAATGTTGCCCACTAAAGGAATGTCTCTTGTATTCTGTATCGTCGCTGCACTTAAAAACATATAACCAGATGATCTGAAACAACTAACATTAGGCTATACAAATATTGTTTTGTGCAGGAATCGAAGTCCCGACAGCCAAGCGTGTCGTCTCCTGATATTAAGCGCATTTTTTCAAGCTTCACAAAGTTTGACATAAGTGAGGTTGATTAAAAAAAAAACCGGACAAGTGCGAGTCGGACTCGCCCACCGAGGGTTCCGTACATATTTGTAGGTACATATCTACTTCTATACTAATCCATACCTACTATCAATACTTTAATCTACTTAATATTATAAATGCGTTTTTTGCAACATAAATCTTTTTTTCACTTTAACATAGAGGGTGGATTTTTTTAAAGCATCAAGGGACCGTACACTTAAATATATGGTTTTAATTTTAACTCGATACGTCCACGCGTTCTCGAGATAAAGGGTTTTGACAGACAGACAGACAGACAGACAGACGGACAACAAAGTGATCCTATAAGGGTTCCGTTTTTTCCTTTTGAGGTACGGAACCCTAAAAAAGACGGACAAGTGCGAATTAGACTCGCCCACCGAGGGTTCCGTTCAAATTACTTGATTTGGTCACCCATACAAATTTGGACCGCACACACCTCGATGACTGATTACGTACTTTAAATACAGACTATATTTTTTTATGATTTTATTAAAAATGTATAGTATTCAGACTTTTCCCTGTACTTGTGGTATAAGACGATATTACTTGCCTTTCATAGTTCTACTTTAACGGGAAGTACCCCATACATTTTGATTCCCTTGAGAGCGTCGAAATTTAAGTACGTTGTTAGCGGCAAAAACGGCCGTATCTTTTTTTTCACGTTAACTTAGAAGTTAGAACGTTAACGATTTTTTCACAGTTTCAAAGAACTGTAGACTTGAGTATTTGGTTTTCAACTCGATACCTTCACGCGTTCCCGAGATAAAAGGTCTTAACAGACAGACGGACAGATAGGCAGACAAACAGACGGACAAGAAAGTGATCGTATAAGGGTTCCGTTTTTTCCTTTTACGGAAGGAACCCTAAACATAATTGACAATTTATCTACATGATTATGTACGGTAAATAACTGAAATTAATTTTAGATCATATAAAACTAAATGAAGCATTACAAGCGATACACAAAACCTGATAAAATCAAATGAACTGTCGGTTTCCACACAAATTACAGTTGTGTAATTGACACAGCTCACACTGTCGGACTGTTTGGTTATTGACATGATACCAACGCTAATTGCTCTAGTAATTCAGATACGAGTAAAATAATGTCTATGTACTTAAACTGTAGTTTTACTAAACAATAGGTGCAGGGTTTAGTGGCGTTAAGTTAGTTTGGGTCCAATGATTGGTTTCCTGGATGAGATAAACAAAGACAAACACACACACATACACACAGTATACACACACAATACACATACACACTAGGGTGGTCCAAAAAATATAAATATAATAATAAATATAATAATAATATGTGGGGGACATTTTCACACACGGCCATCTGACCCCAAACTAGGGAGACCCTGTACTATGGGTGTCAGACAGCTGATATACATACACAAATACATTTTTTTTTTTGTAAATACATACATATACAGATAAACAACACCCAGACACAAGGCAAACACAAGTGCTCATCACACAAATGTTTACCCTGGGCGGGAATCGAACCCGCAACACGCTGCGCAGCAGTCGATCGCTCAGCCACTGCACCAACCGTGTCGTCAAAATGTTTTATTCGTTTTTCAATTTGGCCACCCCTTAAATTTGTAACACGTATCTATAGTAATAATGTTGTAAATTTTCAGGTGGCTAGCTTAAACGAAAGAGGGTGCTCAAGCGAGTGGTCTTTTAAATATTTGTGAAAAATACTAGTCTGATTTCTAGGTTGCGGGTTAGTTTTCAGTGCTAACCCAAGCAGCAAAATTATCCTATAGTGCAGATGTTATAGGCCTCCAACACTTATAATATTCTCTTAACGGTTCTAGTATTGGCTGCCACGCTTATACTAGCAAGCATGGAGTGAGTTAGGCCTTATAGTATAACTAATCTTATACATTAGCTTATAACTACTTATAGGTCCAAATTAAGGATGCATTATAAGCTTGGGTGACCTATAAAAGTATCGCGAGGGTGTAAATGCACTCAAGAGTAAATAAACTGGTAAGCTATACTTATAACTGCTAACAAGAAGCATTATAGAACTACTATAAGTAAAGTACGCCAATAAAAGTGATAAACAGAACTAAATATACTGGAAACTATTTGTATTTATTACTTGGTTATATAAGGGTTTATAAATTCACTTTTCAGAACAATTATAAGTAAAACGGAGAGGTTTTATAGTGGTATAATCCAATATTATTATAATCTTAACAAGATTATAAAGGTTTAATATAATTTACTTAGTATCCAAAACTATATCCGTGGTGTCCTGTACAAGAATACATTGGTCTTGCATAGTCTCGGTACGGACATTTTGATTTTGTTGTGTCGTATTCGTTGCCGACGTGGTATTCTATTTACTTTTCTTTAAAAAATGGGTCTATATAAATGGAAACGGCTAAAAAGAAGTGGTTATTACAAACGAAAGGTTCAGATAAAACGTCGGGTTCTATCTTTGTATCTGGCGAAGAACGAATCGTAGAAATAGGAAGGTTCCGTACAAAATAGTTGCCTACTGTGAAAAGATAAACGGGCATTTTGTTCGGACCTGTGACCCACTAGCGATCACTAACGAAACGAGTTCCCACTTCCGATTGTTGAAGACCATGAATACTAACTACCCAATGAGATGAGTTGCATTCCTCAAAACGATGGGATTTTTTTATCTAATAAGAAGTAATATAAATAGAACGAATTTTCGTATATCCACATCCTTTTAAATATATAAAACGCTTAAAAAAATGCACAATGATCTTCCTGAAAATGGTTACCTATCTACATTAATTTTAGATTGTTAAGTAGGATAACCAGAAATAAAACACTTTATTTTCACATTTTATTCAATATAATCGTAACATCGTCTTAAAACCTTGCTGGTGCATCTATTTCTTCCTGATGTCATGCCCACGATAAAAAGTACACCACGCTCGCGACATGCGCGCAGTTTCCAACAGTACGGCGGTCATGTATACACAGGAACATGAATAGTTTTAAATACTTTGTCTTCCATTTAGAGTGGGATCAATCAAAATATATGTCGTCGTGTGGAGAAGTGTCGTGGCCGTCTTGCAAGACTTTTTGAAACTTTATAGTTACATGCACGACATTTGTGAGACAACAAGAAATTTTCACGAAGAGTTTCGTTCCAAGGCCACCTTAAGGTTTTAAAAGCTCGAAAATCCCTTTTGGTCGTAAGGAGATCGACGTCCAGAAATATTACATTTTCAATGCTGACCTAACCTAAACAAAAAACATTAAAATAAGACATAGGTACCTAATAGCAATATAAAATAACAGTCCAGTTACAGAAATATTTACGGAACTCTAATTACAGACAATATGGCGAAGCAATGGTTCTCTTATTTACTATTTTAAATCAAAGTACGCCTATAGCGGTTTGTTAATGTATTTGGGAAAACCAACTTTGTCAAGATGGCGATTTTTCGTTGTATGTCTTACTGAAACCAACATTATTTTAAAATTTAACTTAATGAAAACGCTAATTCCAAGGGGCGCGTAAAAATTTTGATAAAAAACTTATTATACTTCACAGAAAATATACGTGCGCCATGCAGATTCATACATATTATACATCTTGACTTATTGTTAACACTCTACTCATAATTAATATTCTAGATAATATTTATAATAAGAAATGGATGAATAACTTACCTTTATCACTATTCATTTTTACAAATGTGAGCAGCAACATTCACCAATTCACAACACTTTGTATGATCTTGTAAGAGATTTGTTATTGTCGTGTTTGGTTCCATTAAGCGCTGATAGTTAGCTTTGCGGGAGCAAATAGTTTTACGTAGTCCAACTATAAGGTCGTTATTGGGCAAAGCGGTGTTCACCAAGTCTACTAAAGATATTTAATCAGGCAAAATACGCCTATAAATTGGGCCCTTTTCCGTGGTTATAATTGCTTACTATTCCGTTATAATCCTAATAAAATGTTGGTTCCAGAACCATTACTAGACTACATTTTGCTGCTTGGGAAATTAATTATTTTAATAATTATCCACTTATTCACTTGTATTACGACGGAAAATTATTGCCTGTACTAACAGGGAATAAGAAAGTGGAGCGCTTACCGATTTTCAACCGACTTAAAAAAAGGAGGAGGTTATCAATTCGTCTGTATTTTCTTTTTTTTATGTTTGTTACCTGATTTCTTTGGACTGGGTTAACCGATTTTGATGATTTTTTTTTTATTTGAAAGGTAGTGCTTCCCGTGTGGTCCAGTTCTGACAATGGCATCCATGAGAAAACCGTATAAGTCTTAAATTTGCATTAAGTATGTGCGCGATTTGTTGCGCGATTTCTCCGGCAAACGTAAACCGATCTTGAATTTTTTTTTTATGGATAGGGTATGCTTCAGTGGTGGTCCCATATAAATTTTATCGAAATTGATTCAGCAGTTTTTGAAAAATCAACAAATACCCAAAAATTTTACATAGACGACGTTTTAGTTCCATTCGAAAATTAGTCTGGGATTATTACAATGAGCTACAATGATAGTTCTGAACAAGCCACCTGCGAGCATTCATTGGCGTTCCCCGAAAAATCGTTTCTACTGACACAGCCAAAACAGCGTTCTCAGACCTAGTTTCAGGTTGAAAAAACACAACGGTATTATTACTATTGTATGTCCTACTCTAATAATAATATTTGGTTTGTTCTTAAATACTATTTTGAAATTAAAATAATCTATTTTTGAGAAGGGCTAACATTTTTATCTCTTTTCCTTTTTTAAAGAAGAATCATAAAACTCAGATATTTCAAAGTCGATGAGAACCCTCTTCTACATATAATAGAGAGCTTACTTCACCCCACTGAATGTCCTTTTCCTAACCTTTGTCCAAAATAAACAAATCTGAAATCCAAATCCGATGTATTTTTTAGGTTTCATAATCAAAGAATCATTTTATTTTATAGGTACGCCTAATAAATGTTTTAAACATAAAGAGTTCCAACCCGTCTAAAAAGTTTATGTTGACTCGCAGTTTAAACAAGGACCTACTAACACAAAAGGCAGCTATTGATTACTCATTTCCAACTCCACGGTACTCCGGATGAATGCCTCGATCTAAAGATAAAAGAGAAAGAAAAACCTTTTGTCAATCATTACACCTTTTATAAGCCCTTCTCGTCTCTTGTTTATTGACTTGTCGTTGAGAGCGAACTTCCTAATTGCGCCGCTAGAGTGTTTGGGACTGGTGACACAGAATACACATTTACAGAAGGCCAACTCCATGCAATGAGAACAAACACATGCACACAGATATGCTACACGAACAGCCAGTGCAAATCTCCACCACCACTCCACAAAGGTAGAGGACGTTGTGGAGTCCATAAGGATGAAGACCAAATTCACCTTAAGAGTCGAGTGGTTGGAGTCGCGGCACAAAATTAACTTTAAATCTTTTGTGGTGCGGGTTCTGACTCATCATCTGGAGACCTTCTTTAAGAAAGAATTTTGGCCGTCGGGTGTCGTGTATCGGTGTTTCCATGGAAGATTGCCCGACACCATGACTCAGCCCAATACGTCGCTGACCCAACGTAGCAAAAAAGGCATTATAGGTTAAAGAAAATGTATTAGTTTATGTTTTGTTTTTTTTTTATAATTTGTGTAATTTTATCTAAGTATGGGCCTTAGTTGCCTGATAATAAAGAATTATTAGTATTATCATTAAATCTGTCGAATTATATACATTGAAAACATAATTGAATAGCGTTTCTTTAATTTTGATAATGTTTGTAACATGGAGTCATTTATTAATTAGTAAGTAATTTGTGATGTGTTTAAATCAGCATGATGGATTAGAGCAAGGTATACACATTATTATGTCTCGCTGATGTTGGCGTGCGGGTTGGACCCTTGAAAATTGTTGAGCTAAACGGTGCTGATTTACGTAATAGATATGTTTGTGAACGCGCAATGTTAGTTGAATTGGTCATCTCTAAACAACTGAAATTCCTTGAATCTTTATTATTATTTTTCAAATTTGTTTGTATTACTTCGTCTACATTGTTTTCTCATATTATATGTCATCATCATCATTTCAGCCGAAAGACGTCCACTGCTGGACATAGGCCTCCCCCAAGTGGCGCCACATTGACCGGTCCCGTGCGACTCGCATCCAGCGGATCCCCGCAACCTTTACCAGGTCATCGGTCCACCTAGTGGGAGGCCTTCCAACGCAACGTCTTCCGGTTCGCGGTCGCCACTCTAGAACTTTTCGCCCCATCGGCCATCTGTTCTGCGAGCAATGTGCCCTGCCCACTGCCACTTAAGTTTGGCAATTCTTCGGGCTACGTCGGTAACCTTGGTTCTCTTGCGGATATCCTCATTTCTGATTTTGTCACGCAAGGAAACTCCGAGCATAGCCCTCTCCATTGCCCTTTGGGTGATTTTAAGCCTTCTGATGAGGCCCATTGTGAGCGACCACGTTTCGGTCCCGTATGTAATCACTGGCAACACACACTGGTCATAGACTTTCGTCTTGAGACACTGCGGTAAGTTGGACGAGAAGATACCACGCAACTTCCTGAACGCTGCCCAGCCGATTCGGGTTCGTATATTATATGTAGGAATAATGTAACCAGGATTTTGTAAAAACTTGGTTAAAAATTCTGTCCGTGAAGTTTCTAGTTCGTTCTTCTCCGTAGAAACCTGTTTTGGGAACGAGCAACTAGTATCAACTTTCTGACTAATTGACTTCTTAATGATTCAAAAGTGCCTGTTTAATTGAAATAAATGCTTTATGCTGGTTGCAGACCAAGAGCTAAGCTAAGTTAGTTTACATAGTTTGCAGTCTGCACACAAGTATGAAAAACTGTGTCAGCTACGCGAGTTGAGCTAAACTAACTTAGCTTAGCTCTTGGTGTGCAACTCGCATTAGACTATGATTTTGAAATGCACTCTAATAAAATGAACTAGCATGCGTTTTTACGTAGTTTGAGATCTACGCAGGTTTTCGATAGTTATGTGAACCTTCTGTGCTTATCCATTCAGTGCTGTCATTTTGAAGGCATCCCGAATCCAGTTAAAATGAACTTTGTATTGGTCGTAAAAATTCGAGTAAATGACTCCCATATCGAATGAGTTTAGAATAATATTGGTGTTATTGTAATTGGTGAATTTTGATTAATAACATAGCTGTTAAATTAAGTAAAACTTTTTAATGTATTTTGTTTCGTGTTTGGTAAAATAACGAAATATCTGTTTACAATTTTTAATGATTTTTTCCTGTTTTAAGTTTAATGGATAAATATTATGACGTGAACATTTTGGCAAAAGAGTATGTTTCCAAAAGTGGCCAAGGAGAGATAGGTAATTAAAAAATCGAATTTTTAAGTTATCAATAAATATAATCATCATCATCATCATATCAGCCCATTGCCGTCCACTAAACATAGGCCTCCCACAGAGATCGCCAACCAACCCAGTCTTGGGCAGCCCACACCCATCCGCTGCCAGCCACCATCTTCAAATCGTCGGTCCATCGTGCCGCAGGGCGTCCCACACTACGCTTGCCCAAACGCGGTCTCCACTCTGGAGCGTGTCTGCTCCATCTACCGTCTGTCCTTCTGCAGACGTGGCTGGCTCATTTCCACTTCAGCGTACTAATTCGACGCGATCAATAAATATGTCGGATCGTCAGGATTTATTACGTTAGATTCGGTCATCATGTGGGCAGAAGATGGGTTTCGTGCAATGCAAACACACTGGGTACAATACACGGTGTTTATTAAAACTAAAATTTAACACAAACTCAAATTAAAATAGACAAATTCCGGGACGTCTTAGCTCCGATGCGATCACACACTGAATTCTGAATGGGCTCAAAATATCACGACTCTGTAGAAGCGCGCCAAAGTAGGTGGTAGATTATGTGTTGTCGCTAATGGCGCGCTTGCGATTCGTTTCATGTTCGTACTACTGACCGGATTTGACAAATATTTTATATATCTTTAATTATTTAGAATGTACACAGCTACTTTATTTATTTACGAATGCGTCATTACTCAATACAATGATATAACCTGAAATAAAGGAAAACGTAAAAAAATACATAAAAATATTATATTTTTGCCTTCTCTTACTTTTATGAACACGATCTGTACATAAATGTAATTTACTAAAACCGTAAAATGTTTACCCGAAGATAAGTGTCGTAAAATGCTACTTAGGAAGATGACAAGAATTATAGATATTAGGTTTTCATCATAATATAATCTAGATCTAAAAAGCTACAACATATCTAAAGTAGTCATCAATCACAAAATATGTCGGACAACCAATTTTTCATGGCAGATAACAATTGTTACATTTAGATACTGTCTATAATTTATAAATATACGCGACTTCGACCGCGTGAATGTCGGTTATCGCGGATGTTGACAAAGTCACGGAATAAAAATGCCTATGTCCTTCCCCATGGTTCAAGCTATCTTCATGCCAAATTTGACGACACGGCTGGCGCAGTGGCTGAGCGATCGACTGCTGCGCAGTGTGTTGCGGGTTCGATTCCCGCCTAGGGTAAATATTTGTGTGATGAGCACTTGTGTTTGCCTTGTATCTGGGTGTTGTTTATTTATCATTATCATCATCAGCCTAGCCTATTCCCAACTACATTGCGGTGGGCTTCCAGTCTAACCGGATGCAGCTGAATACCAGTGTTTTACATGGAGCGACTGCCTATCGGACCTTCACAACCCAGTTTCTGGATAACACTGTGGTTTATCTATATTTGTAAGTATTTAATGTATCTGTGTATGTATATCAGCTGTCTGACACCCATAGTACAGGGTCTCCCTAGTTTGGGGTCAGATAGGCGTGTGAAATGTCCAAATATAAGAAAAAAACATTAAAATCGGGTTTGTAATTCCATTGTGAAAGCGTAACAAACAGAGTTTCTTTCGCATTTATAATATTAAGTACGGATAAGCGTTTGTTTCAATTAAATGCTATAACATCATTTACAGGCACTTTAGAATGGTCTAGGAGTCGGTTAGACAAAAAGTTGAAACTAGTTTCTCATTCCAAAACCTAGATAGGTCTGCAGAAGAACGAGCAAGAAACTCCACGGACGCCTTTTTTTATCAAGTTTTTACAACATCCTGGTAACATATTTTTTGTTAAATAAAAATGGCTGACGGGGTTTGGTTGAATGGATCAGCCGGTCGATTCGAATTAAGAAAATATGAGCTTGGGACAAGCTGTCATTCCACCGATAATGCTCATCATCATACCGTCATACCTGCCTACTATCGTCCACTGCTGAACGTAGGCCTCCCCCAGAGATCGCCAACCAACCCGGTCCGGATGGTGGCGTCTACCAGCCACCTTCTTCAAATCATCAGTCGATCGTGTCGCAGGGCGTCCCACACTACGCTTGCCCAAACGCAAGCAACGAAATAAAAAAAACCGAAAAAGTAATCGTGATACATTTAGGTGAAGCCACCTAAATGTATCACGATTTTTTTTTTGGCAGAATAGTATTATGTTCCACTACCAAACTATGGTAGACTGGCCGTGTCTTGACAAATTAAAGAGAGTTTTTTTTTTAACCAGACGTATAAGTTTCAATAAATTTAAATAGGTAATCTATAACGCGTGACCCAATGGGTCCCTTTACATGGCAAGCGACATCGGGGCTGGCCCAGGCGGAGGTGGCGGGATGATCTAGACTTTTTTGACAAAAACTGGTCTGAAATAGCCCTTGACAGAGAGAAGTGGAAGGAGAGTAGAGATGCCTTTGCCCTGCAGTGGGAAAACACAGGCTGAATAATAATAATAATCTATAATCTACTAAACCACCACCATGACATCACAAAAAGCTTTTTACAAAAAAGACAACCGCCTTCAAAAAGTGAAAAATAACTTTAGCACAGAACACACATTGACTTTAGTTTCGGAAGTCGGTGGCAACACAAAACAACAAACAGAACAAAGCCACTGAATTTCGAAACTAAAATCAATGTGTGTTCTGTGCTAAAGTTATTTTTCACTTTTAGAAGGCGGTTGTCTTTTTTGTAAAAAGCTTTTTATTTTCCGCTTTTTAGTACCTCCTTCTCATCCAAATCTATTAAGAAGAGATTGAAAGTTAACTACTACAAAGATTGATGAAACTAAAACGTCGTCTATGTAAAATTTTTGGGTATTTGTTGATTTCTCAAAAAGTGCTAAATCAATTTCGATAAAATTTATATGGGACCACCCCTGAAGCATACCCTATCCATAAAAAAGAATTTTCAAAATCGGTTTACGTTTGCCGGAGAAATCGCGTAACAAATCGCGCACATACTTAATGCAAATTTAAGACTTATACTGTTTTCTCATGGATGCCATTGTCAGAACTGGACCAAAATAAAATTGGACCACACGGGAAGCACTAGCTTTCAAATAAAAAAAGAATCATCAAAATCGGTTCACCCCGTCCCAAAAAATCAGGTAACACACATAAAAAAAAAAATGCAGACGAATTGATAACCTCCTCCTTTTTTGAAGTCGGTTGAAAATATGATAGTCTTACCGACACCACTAACACAGACGACGACATCCATTTTTCTTACTTCAAGAAAATTCAACATTCTACATTTTACAACCTCAAAATGTTTATGTCGAAAACCTACATGGTAAGTTACTTAAAACATTTTATACTGATATCATCTGAAGGCAACCGGGACTCCCGACACGGCTTATGCATTTACTCCCCAGTTTACAGTCGCTGTGGAGTTTGTAATGTAAGGATCTAATGAGCCGGGCGCAATGGGAGCTCATTTAGCTCGGTGACACTCTGTCACACGCAGTTATGAAGAAAAATTGTTGGCGTTAAAAGTTAGAGCTGTAGAGCAGGCTAACTAGTTCAGAGTACATAATGTTGTTTTGTAATATGCGAAGTTGAGCTGTTATTAAAGCGTGGAAGAATATGCGAAGAAATTTTGCTCAGTAGTGTGTCAGTGTGTGTAAGTGTGTGGCGCACAGTGGCATCCGATGTTTTTATCTTCGAAATGACAACACGGTTGGCGCAGTGGCTGAGCGATCGACTGCTGCGCAGCGTGTTGCGGGTTCGATTCCCGCCCAGGGTAAACATTTGTGTGATGAGCACTTGTGTTTGCCTTGTGTCTGGGTGTTGTTTATCTATATTTATGTATGTATTTACAAAAAAAAAAATATGTATTTGTGTATGTATATCAGCTGTCTGACACCCATAGTACAGGGTCTCCCTAGTTTGGGGTCGGATGGCCGTGTGTGAAAATGTCCCCACATATTATTATTATTAGTGTCTGATATGCAGTACAATGTTTATAAGATAAGATGCAGGCAAAAAATCGGTGATAACAGGTACTTAGAGTAAAGTAGTGTTAGGGTGTTACTACACCAAACGATCGATCATCGATCGATGCCATCGGTCGACGTCGATCGACGTCGATCGATTGGTGTGGTAGCTTTAATTGATCGACGGATACCGGTCGACTAACATCGTTCGATTGCCGGTCGACGTCCATCTATTATCCCCGGCTATATTCCATCAGTTTCTTTCGAAATGTATTCACAAGTGGACGCGTTGGCCAGTTCGATATTGCTCGTACTATTATTACGGAGACGCAAACGCAGAAGACACATAAACACAAGCAGGCCAGGTAGTTAATTAGCGCGCGGGGCGCAGGCGGGCAGATAATGGGGAGCGGACGGCACACGGTGCGGCTAATCAAGCAGCTCGATCGACGTCGAGTAATCCATTCTGCCATCGATCGATGCCGTCGATCGACGATCGATCGATTGGTCTGGTAGAAACTATCGATCGACGTCGACTAATCCATTCTGCCATCGATCGATGTCGTCGATCAACGATCGATGGATTAGTCTGGTAACACCCTAAGAGTGGTGTCCAAGGACTAGAAGTGTTGGCCGATCAGCGGTGAAAAGGGCAGCCAAATTACCAACGCGTGTACAATCTAGATAAGGCTGGCATAGGAGTGTGAAGATTGACACAAAAAAGGAGACGCCTATACCCAACAGTGGGTGAAGTCAGGCTGTGAATGAAAATGACTCAGATAATTTGATAAGTAACCAGCTGACTGGACCAAACATTTACTATAGAGACTTTTCTGAATCAACTAAAAGGCCGTAGCCTGATCAAACCGGTAATCCGAACATTATAGAGAAGAAAATTACCTTTTCACCCTACGGCTTTTTATAAGAAAACTTAACAGAGTTAGTCATTTTAACCAACGTAACTATCCTAAAGTAATCTGAGAGCTTGGAACTACTACTTGGTATCCTTTGTCTAGTGTTCAATCGAGGCAGAGAGGCGTAGGAAGTTCTAATCTAAAAGCCTAGCACGAGTGCGCGTCAAAACGTAAATTCGATCAATTTTTAGGGAGGAAGGGGAAGGATCACTTCGTTGTCGATCTGCCAGCCAGTCAATAGTTTTTGTTACGGGTGAATTCAAGCTGGAATTATAATAATAATAATATGTGGGGACATTTTCACACACGGCCATCCGACCCCAAACTAGGGAGACCCTGTACTATGGGTGTCAGACAGCTGATATACATACACAAATACATTTTTTTTTTGTAAATACATATTATAGGTAAACAACACCCAGACACAAGGCAAACACAAGTGCTCATCACACAAATGTTTACCCTGGGTGGGAATCGAACACGCTGCGCAGCAGTCGATCGCTCAGCCACTTAGCCAACCGTGTCGTCAAAATTATACCAATACTCAGGTCTGCCACCCCTTGGAGCGGTGAAAGAATCAAACTTCTAAGTCAACGCAATATTCATGCCTCATATTTTTACACTCGCAAGGGAATAATATATGGTACATCCTGTTGACCCAGTGTCCTAACATTTGGCAAAAAGCAGTATGAGAAAATTGATTTGTAGTTTTCTTTCGCAAAAATAAAATCAAAATGCTATAGAATACATAGACTTATCTAAGTATTTTCAATTTAAAAATCGACTCAAGTCAAATACTTTACGTCAGCACACTCGTACTAGGCTCTCTGTTCGGTATTTTCTTTGTAGAGTTCAGTATTGGTTTACAGAGCCACTAACCGCTAGATAAAGGCATTCCTGTAAGTGAACACCACTCAATAACTCACGTGATAAATATTCTGTGAACAGTATGGCGATGTGATGGATAGTAATAATTAACACATGGATATTCGATACTCTGGCCTTTTTTTATTAATATGCTGCGAAAAGATACACAAAAATATTACACGATTTTTTATGCATTTCATGACATAACATTTTCGTTATTTTTTACACAAGCTCTCCATTTCCAAATTGAGGCCTTCATCGATATTTTCCATTTTAATTAACCAGCTCAAATGGTCTTGATAGTATTAATATAATAAAAATATATATGAGGACATCCCACTCACGGCCATCTGACCCCAAACTAGGCAGATCCTGTACTATGAGTGTCAGACACCAAGCTGATATACATACACAAGTACATAAATAGATCTATATGTAAACAAACACAATTGCTCATCACACAAATGTTTGCCCTGGGTGGAATTAATATTTCTGTGGTTTTTGTAAATATGTACCCATGTTAGTCTGTAAGGTATATATTATGTTATGGGTCTTTTGTTACCTGAAATAAATGATATTATTATTATTCAACCCGCGACCCTGTGCATCGGAGGCAAATACACTACCACCTAGACTACGACAGGACAGTAAATAATTAATCCTAATATTGATTGTGATATCCGGACGATATATATATAATGCGCATGACCGTGGCTTCGAATCACCCAAATAAACTCCCAAATCCGAGATTACTATAGATTTAAACGTAACTACCCTTTCCGGTTTATTTACGGCACGATAAATGCCGATTGCGGCGTGTGCGTGTGTCACGAGGCCGATTGTAAATCAAACGGGTGTTAGGGTTTGTGATACATTGCGCGGTCCGGTCTGAACTGCGCGGTCCGGACCGGTCCGGTGCCAGCGCTGTGCCGGACGCGGAGGCGATTCCGGAGTGACGTCAAAGTGCAGCTACGTCACGGAATGGCAGCCTATTACTTTGGGATAATGAATGATAGGTTTGTTTGAAGAGGTTGGAAAATAAAAAATCTTAAAATAATGGTTTTAGGTAATTTGACGTAATTTTTGTTTTTTTTTCTATTATTCTATTGTTTATTGTGTGTTCTCATTATTTCCTTTGGTTTTTGTTGAAAACCTGACATATAATTTTTAATAATTATTTAAAAATTATTATTATGTATTACAGTTTCTAGTGATTGGATTTTTACATGAAATAGCAACTTTTACCAGCACCAAAATAGCATTTATTATGGGAAAAAATATAATGTCCACCAAAAAATACTTTAGAATACCAAATGTAGTAAATGATCACCAAATCTTGGTGTGCAAAATACCCAAAATCTTTTTAACCCTTAAGTGATAAGTCCACATTAATATTAATTCCTTACGATGTTTTCTTAAAGAAAACTGGAAAAATTCATAGTTTACCTGTCTTTCTATTGCATCGCGACAGCAAACCTTTTTGTGTTTATGGTGACGGGGCGGTAACCACTTTCCATCGGGCAGTGTTTGTTAGCCAACCTTTTACATAAAAACGCCTTCCCCGCAGGGTATAGCAACACTAAGTGCTACCTTACTCCTAAGATGCTGCTCGTGGTATAGCAAGCTATAATTATATACTTCCATGGGCGGCAGGTACTTTACGTATATTATTTCTTTTCATCCTTTTAAAAACATAAAATGTATGTTCTTTTTGTCAATTTAAATTCAAAAATAAATCCATCTCCATCCATTATTATATCCTCATACAGAGTGTGTGCTGCCAGTGATGGCACAGAAATGTGGTCCTTAACTGCTGGCTTTCTAGAGACGCTCAGAGTCACGCACCGAGCCAAGGAGAGCCAGATTCAAAGTTTCTTCGACCGATCGAGAAAATTTGCCGAAGAACGAAGGTCACAGATGTAGCTCTGAGAATATACAAGTTGAAGTGGGAATGGGCAGTAGGCCACGGAATTTATGATTTAATTGAACTATTGATAGGTTGAGAGTTGAAAGAAAGAAAGAAAAACCTTTTATTCTCGCGAATGCGACGCACATATTTCTCATAAATTGTAACTTTTATCATTTATAATTTGTATGTGATAATGTTGTAATGAATTATTATTATTATTTATTGTCTATGAAACCAGATTTCTAAAATAAATGTATTATTATTAATCTCATTTATTAATCTTAAATACACATTGTACAAAGCCTAAAACTAAACAAGTGGATAAGTAAAAATAAAAATAAAATGTCCGAGTAGGAAATTGTGCATCACCACCGCGCGAAACGGACAACGCTCAGCATAAATGCCTTGGCCGGCAGCTGGTTAGTTCTGGCAGAATTAAACCCATTTATGATCAAGCGTAAAATATTCCCATTCTCACACACAGTACTCCATCAAAATCAATCGCTTCATAGACCCGAAATTGTAGGATCGTGCAGATACACACGAGCCTCGTCTAACCCCCCTAATACTGGAGCGATTAACTGTGCCGATTACTGAAACACATTGTTTAGATCACTTGTTTAGTCGCAGTCATTTGTTAGTTAGCCTCTACTGTTAGCTCACCAATTAGGGTTGAAATTGGATTGATTGTTGCGAAGTGTTTTGCTTTTGAAATATTTAGGTAACGTTTTGTTTTTTTTTTACTAGCCCGTTGTGTACTACTGTGTAAAACGTTTAGCCGTCACAACCGTTCGTGTTAGTGTTAAAATGTTTAAATGTTTAGCGTACCCTGAACAATTTGGAGCTGGCTAATATTTTACCGATCAATACAAGAGAAGATTATGTGGGATCTAGACGCGATCAACTGTATCGTATAGAGAAGGAAACACATCGCTAAGACCACTTGTTTCGGCTTTCAGAATTGGGTTCTCAATTACCGACGTAATTAAATTAAGGGACGTTGATGGACAAGCTTTTGTTTGCGAAATAATAAAGTTAGAAGTCTTTATTCATGATTAGTGTCATTCTAAAATTAACAATAATTTTCGCTTAAATTTTAATTTTGGGGCATTTATTATTTTATTGAAGAGATCATATAAAATTTACATTATTTACACTGTAATGAAATATATATCTACGGAACTTTTTAGTTATAAAAACTATTATGCACAAGGGGGGGCTCGTATGGCATCAAAAAATTCGTCAGCATCTCTCAATGACACAAGTACCCAAAATGCTAGCAGCATTACCACATTGTATGGCAATGCTAGTTCTTTGACCCAAGAAATGGCCAGCCCTCTGGTCACGGGAAGAGTCAATCACCGTTTAGCAATGTCCCTAAAAACCAGATAAGTTTGCGACTGTTCACTCCGTTTCATGGCCTAATGGCCCTAGTGTTTCCTTTCCAAACGCCTCAAACATATAACTTGCATGAAGGTTGTTATTATGTACGGTCACCAAAGGAGATTCTGATAAGTATCCATGTCGCCGGAAACAGTTGAAGTTTACTTAGAAACCGATAGGTTTTTATGAATAAAATAAAATACAATTTATAGAGAATAAACAGTTCAATGATTTAATAAAATTTCATTTGATAAATCGGGAATAGTTGAAGATTTCTTAGAAACCAATGGGGGCTCCATTGGTTTCTAAGAAATCTTCAACTATTCCCGACGACATGGATACTTATCTCTTTTGCGTACTGTACGTTGTTTGAGGATTCCTGCACTTGCAGCAGCCGCCCAGGCACAACACTTCGTGTTAGGAAGTGTCGACACAAATTTCATCTTACACCAAAGGCCTACCTACCTAACTTCCAAGGCAAGTTCATATATTGGTTCGTACATTTTTTGAGCAGTGATATTAGATAGGTATCATGTGGAGTCCCTGTGTGTGTTATACACATTTTTATTTTGTATCAGTGTAATAATTCATTTCCATTCGAGCGACCAGCATCCGGAAATGTGCAATTTTCCGGGTGTATAAAATTCGGTCTTTTATGTTTATGTTTGGCCATATTTACATGTTTTTATCGGCCCATTTATAAGTAACTCCAGATTTTGAATATACATTTATAAATAAAGAATTAAAAGCAAGCTTATTTAACAAAGTTAAAATAAAAGCACCTCTCTTTCAATCTGGGGTACCAGGATAACATAAATTACGAGGGGTCTTTAGCAGCGCCCTAAATCATTAGACTAACGAACTTATAACAAGCAATATAATTCGAGCCACTTGTATAGGCTGCCTCAATTCTCGGGGTCATTAGTTAGCACAGCCTCCGGTTTTGATTGCAATACCCATTATGTGGAACTTCATTAACTCGATTATCTATCAGGAAACTTTCTGGGTTACTCGAAAATTGCTCGAGCAATTTGTATAGAGAAATTAGTTGGTATTGATGTTTGGCATTGTAGGCCAATAGTCCCTAGTTCGGGTTAACAAAGTGATGTGCTCAATAGGTTTTTTTGTTAGATTCTAGAGTAGTTTTTTGATCAACAGACAAATAAAATAACGTTTCCTATAGTTTTGTCCTAATTAGTCATCCTAGCGTAGAAAATACTGATAAAATCGAAAACACAGAAATGTTTTTGTGGTCGTATTTTTTTCGGGTGAATGCGGACCGGAAAAAAACGGAACGAAAATTATATAAGAACGGATCTACGTAGGAGTAAAACAGGTTTTCTCATAAGAGGAAATTATGGAGGGCGTGTAAATACATGGTTTGATGGATCTGCTCACCCTGCCACGCCTAATGGCAGACATACTCGCAATTGATCGAGCTGTAACAGGCTCAAGGACTTACAATCTGCTAACCGATGGAAAATCTTCAAAATTAAACGACTTAACCTCTTCGCTAAAGTAGGATTGAAAGGTTTGCATGACGTGGCAAATTAAACAAAGAAAAGTAATCTTAGAAATTTCACAATGCAATCAGAGTCACCGCATTGACCTTGTCTTTCAAGAATAGAACGATTTACTGCACAGTTAGCAAAAGGATCTCTTGTTAAATCTTTGTTGTCGTAAGTAGTTGGATGAATATAATTACATGGCGATTTTCCTTAACACATATCACCCTATTTATATCCACAGCTCCAAATGAAATGTCATAGGATAAAGTGATACCATCTCCACACTTGGTAGATGTATTAGTATTTACATATTGTTGATATTAGTAGTTATTTTTGCCCATCTTTGACGCACTCATTAAGACTCCAATTATACTCGCTGGGTAGGGCCATTTTTTCTCCGAAATCACAGGCAACAACACAATTACCCATAAACATATGATTAAGACCACCTATCTTTCTAATAATTCTTTATTCACCTCGCACGACACCTACGGGAAATCACAACATAGTCTATTATTCATAGCCGATACGCCAGCCAACGTACTTCTCATGCAAAGTTAATATATTCAGCTTACACTAACATTTATCAAAATTAGCTCTAATCCCCCAACCACGGAGTACGGTGTAGACAAAGACAGTGCTGTATTCTAAATGCAATACAAAACTGCAGCACACAATAAATATAGCCTCTAACTACTGACAGAAGCATATAACAACATGTTATTGGAATATGCAGAAGATTCACTTTACACAAGTTTCGGGAGCCTTAAAAGTTATTCAAGTAGTCACTGCAGAGAATCGGTATGTGTGTTTTAATCTGGCATCACTGCCTTGGGATTTTGAAAGGCAAGATTAAATGAAGGTTTAAAATATGCGTACACCGCGCTACAATCATCCGCACACATGCTCCAATATTTTTGTCAAACCAGTTCAAGGAGTAATACTTAGTCTGCAAAACCCCTGTGTATGTAAAGGCATCCTCAAAAGCTGTCCGTTTCTGTACCTTGACCAGAGTGACCTTCTCTACTTTGATCCAGAGTGGGTCGGCTATTTTCTACACTTCATCTTCCCAGCGTGTCTCTGGTCTTTCTCTACTGCATTTGCCTGGCACCACTCCTGTATTAACCTTCTATATTTATCTGTTTAATATCACCAGTTAATTAAAGTGCACATTATATCAACCTAATTATCAAGTGGTATTTTTTGGTGTCCTGCCAAGTACTGGCGCATTTCCTAGCGGCGCTTGTTATTTGAGTGAGAGATAGTTCCGGCTCGTTTGGAATGCCCAATAATACTTGCTTTACTGGAGCATGTCTTGTATTGTTTAGTGCTGAAGAGTCGGGTTTCGGCTTGTTAACATTTGTACGCGTTGATGAATCTGTTTGAAGATTTCATGACATGTCTGATTGATCGTTGGTTGCTCGGAACTGTCACGTGTTTGAATATTTATCACATTTTGTGGCTGATATTTACTGCACATTATATTATTAACCTTGTAACGTTACTATAAGGGTTGATTTTATCTTAACATCCTTATAACCTGATAAATCAAAGAAGCAAGAAACACTTCTTCAGCACTTTTGTTTTCAGCCAATCTAGTCTAACCAATTAACCTTTAATTTTAAGGCCAAACTTACAGTTCTGTTCTAAGTTCAAACTTCTTGTTTTATCGATTCTGATGTTTAATATCTTTGAAACAAATCCTCTTTGTAATTTTAGACGCCCTCTCTCAGACAGAGTTTTCAAACTTTTGGAGAACCTTCCTACGTTCAAAACTACGTGCGAAACTATATCTTTGAATGGCCTTAGTTGTACCTAAATGTGGCCATTTCGTCACGAGCTAGGCGCTATTTACGTCCCTCATACATCTCAGCTGAAATCCCGCACGGTTTACCCTGAAATGTTGTTTTCTTTGCTATTAAGAAATAAATAAGATGGCATTATGTCGACGATCGCTGCCTAGTTATGGGCATTTTTTCCTTTGGCACGCCTTCCCGGGCTCATATTACGTCCCTACCCTTTCTCTGAGTTACATATCCATTACTTCTTATATAGCGGGCACTTAAAAGCTATTGTTTAGGGAACAAGCAATGTATTTCGATAGTTACAATGCGGTTTTTGTTTAACATATTGGCTGGGAGTAGAGGGTCGGATTCGTGGTCAAGATAAGGCCCAATGAGTTGTGACAAAATTGGCTGTCGTGTTATTGTGCTCGTTGCCAGATATAAAATGCTTTTGGCCGAGTATTCAGTCGTTTGATCGTGGCCATTGTGGAGGCCGGCCCATTGTCGGCCAGTCTATTGTCCTTGTAAGGGTTGGTCGCAACTTACGTGACTGCGGACGAAAGTGCATTTTTGGAGCTTCAACAAGTAGGAATTATAACTATATGTGGTATGGTTTTATAGTATTTGTGTTGAATTTTTATTTCTGTGTTGATTTATGTTCATATAAATCATGGTTGAATAGGTCTGCAACTTTCACAAAAACATTGTATTGCAATTGTTGAAGTAAAGGTTTGTATTGTATGCCAAGTTTTTGAGTTATTCGATGATAGTTTTTATTCTTCAAAATATTATGTAATGTTGTAACATTATCCTTATAATTCCATCTCCTAGTTCACAGAATCCGTACTTTTTTATTTCAAAAACTAGGTTTTGCCCGCGACTTCGTCCGCGTGAATTTATGATTGATAATAAAATATAACCTATAGCTTAGGGATAACATAGCTTCTTATTAGCGAAAGAATTTACAGACTCGGACCCGTAGTTCCCGAGTTTAACACAAACTCTATTTTAATTTATAATTTTTGATTTTAGTAATCACACCAAAGCCACCATCGAGTTCATAACACACTTGAAAATTTTCTTTGTCAGAACCAAAATAGAACTAAGAAAGTTGAGAATAGAAAGTCTTTCGTTTCTTGATTGAAAGTGAAGTGAAAAGGCACACACTGTGAAGCGGATTTCATTCCTTTCAAATCGGAGCCAACTCTTTGCTGTATCTGAAGTCCTGGTATTTGCTAAAGCGGTGAGAGCTCATGTCTCTGGAAAATTTGAATATAACGCTGTCATGCGAAACAGTAAATAATTCAATGTTGAATAAAAGACTCGTTAACATGGTGTACGAGTATATAGGGTGATTGGTGATTTTATCCATTCTTTGTAAAGAGAGAAACTAGAGCTAATTTGCAACTTTGAGCTTTAAAACTGGGGGTTGAAAATAGTTTGATTTTGAATCATACTACTTTTTTAATCTATTACTCAAACCCATCTCTGTTGATAGAGGGTCTGACAAACTTAATTATAAAGTTTTGAAGAGTTGATTCCAAATTGTATGAATGTATAGATGTGACTTTCTCACTTTGTAATCACGTCTTGCGCGGTAAATATTTGTCTTCCTTGCTAAATAACAGTGGAAATATAACTAACAATCATTGCTATTTAGTTAATTATTATGATTCGTCGCTAGATGTAAGAAGACTTCTTTGACTTCTTCCTTTTAATGTTTATAACGAGTGACAAATTAATAAGATGGACATAAAACTTTATGAACATATCCTTCTTAATCTATGTAAATTACATGGTGGTCCAAAAAACCGAATTACCTACTTGATGAAACGCCAGATGTCGTTAAACACATGCATTTGCTCTCCTAAACTTGTGCCATTCGGAGCCATTTGCATATGTCTGGGATAGGCTTGATTAATACAACAGGAAGCTGATTTAGGTTTCCTTTGTAGATATAAATGAATAAGGGAATTATACATTCATTCAATTCTAATCAGAGCCAACATAGATGCACAGTGAGTTCAAATAACAAAGTTTTAATTTGTTTTGCGCGGTTCCCTAATTATTTTTATAAAATAAATATAGCCTATATGTTACTCTTTAAAATATCACCCATGCGTGAAAGCCCCGTCAAAATCAGACCAGCTGTTTCGGAGATTAGCCGGAAAAAACAGAAAGGCACTCGACCGATTTAAAAATGAAATTTTTTTTTCGGTACAAGTAGCGTGTTAACATGTGTATTGTCCTGGCTGTTGGAGTATTTACGGCTCACCAACACCTCACCACGCACACTATCGCACTACACAACCGTTCCGGTCGACCGCCATATTGCAACCGCCACGCGACGCCGGCGCACGAGACACCAACACTTCAGTCAATACACTACAACATGCATAATTAAAACTTGACTCTTGGTTGAAATTACAAAGTTATGCTGAAACAGAGAAACTCGTGGAGGTGTAAAATACCCATTTATTCCCTCACATACTTCAACAAAACCACACACAACACACATACCACAAACACCCCTCGCACACCTCATTTACACTCAACCACACATCCATTCACCCTACACTCACCACTTTAACTCAACGTCAAAATACATCCCAATTTCATATGTCCCGTATTGTTTATTTTTATTTATTTTACTTTATTAAATTTTTTGTTTGATACATCTTAACTAAATCAACAATTTTGCATGGAACATCATTCCATTCTGTATCTGGAGAAGGGCGTTGCTAGCTGCGCTACAGTTTATACTTTTGCGGCTATCATCGTTTCACATGTTTTACTTTAGTCTTATCAACATAAGATAGTTCCAAAATAAACTTTTATTTTACTTTATTTTTTTATGTCTTTAGTAAATAGCTGGTATTTTGGTTTTACTAACAGACACTTCAATTTTACTTATTTGTTAATGTGTATGTGTGTTAACCAAACAATATCAGCAACCACAGGCATGGTGCTTTATTTGATTATTTCTTCTCTGTCTATGAACGGACCTTTACCCCATGATATAACGACTAGTCTCCGTCTAGTAAGCTTCCCCTAAACTGGTAACAAAGGACATATTATCTTGTCCAGCATAAATTAACGCATGTTTCTCGGCTGTTGCCCTGTTAACTGAGGCCAGTTTATTAATATTTATTACTTTCTTGAGGCAAGGGTTGGTAATTATTCCACCATCTATCACTCGAAGCGAAAGAATGGGAGGAGATTGCGTCAAAAAATATTTTATGGAATTACAAGAGAATATATTGTTATCGTTTATAAACCTAGCTTTTAAAAATAACTTTTTATTTTCCTCTTTTTAGTACCAAATACATTACTACCAAATTATAATTTTTGATAAAAAACAAGTTTGGACAAGCGGAGTGTGGGACGCCCTGCGGCACGATAGACCGACGATTTGATGAAGGTGGCAGCGGACGGATTCGGGCTGCCCAAGACCGGGTTGATTGGCGATGGCTGGGAGAGGCCTACGTTCAGCAATGGACGGCAATAGGATGATTTATGATGATGATGATGATAAAAAACGTGTATATTATAAATGTAAATACTGCTCCACTCGCAGTTAGTTCACTTCAAAGTGTCACGTTAATAATTTTGCACTACGCACATAATACCTATAGAGCGTTAAAAGTTGATAAAACTGCAGTATATCAGTGCCAAGTTTAGTATTCAACCCTTTCACTGCTGCCAAGTTCAACGGGAAAACTTTCCCCTGTGTAGAATTTTATGATTTGTCGCATCGAGAAATCTTTTTGGTAAACTATGAACGTAAAAAGATTCGTTGTTTCTACGTCACTGTCTTACACCAGTAGTTATCAGTTGTGTTACTGTCCTGTTGCTTTCATGATTGCAAGTGCGACTGCTTAGCGTGGGGATTTGGTTTCGATTCCCAGATCGGGCAGTTGGTTAGTTTATCTGGACATTTTCCGCACTTAGCCACTTGATTGGATCATTGTACGTGATATTGTTTCTTCTTTTACTCAAGCCATCCCAGAAAGAGAGCAGTATTTTCAGGTTGCTGCAGATTTCCGATAGTGATGCTGGAGACTGGAGAATCTGTGTCCATTAATCCGCCACATTCCTGCACTTCATGACCACGTACTGTGGCGTTTCTTCCGCCTCCATGCAGCCTCTGCATTGAGGGTTGTCTGTCACACCTATTTATTTAATACACTACAATGCTGGTCCTGCTCCACAGGCAGTTTAGGGAATTTCCTAATTGGAGGAATGTTGTTTCCTACCCCTTTTTTTTATTGACATGAGTAACGAGTATCGTTATTATTATACACAAATATATATTTTAATTACTTTTTCGACATTTTAGAAACATTGGAAACCTTAGTGTTGTATAATTTAGCAGCATTATTTCAATTTTGTAAATGTGAGTACCATGGAGCCATATTTTTAGTAAATTATTATGTGTTTGACTTAAATGAGCATGGTGGTTGAGAGAATTGTCATGCTCACTCAAATGTCTCGCTGGTGGTGGCGCGTGTGTTGGGTCATTCGGCTCCCTCTAAAATGGTTGAGCTGAATGGTGCTGATTCACGCGTCATGTTCGTGAACGGGCGCTGTCAGTAGAGATTGGTCAACTCTTAACTGCCATGGTTTTTATCTTGATTATTTTTTATATTTTGTATTTCTAGATTACCTTCATTGTTTTCACATATAGAAGCAACAAGAATAATGTAAGCAGTATTTTGTAAAAACCTGATTTTAAAAGAGTGTCCGTGGAGTTTCTTGCTCGTTCTTCTCCATAGAGACCTACCTACGTTTTGGAACGAGCAACTAGCTTCAACTTTCTGTCTAACTGACCGACTCCTTGACAATTCAAAAGTGCCTGTAAATGGTTTAATTGAAATAAATGCTTTGACTTTGACTTTGACACACGTCTGTACGGATTTTGTCCCTGTTTAGTCTTCTGAGGTTGCAGGCAAACTTTTTCGAAGCTACTGGAACAGTATTCTTTATTTGCCTGCGCTGTTTTTCTTTCTGTTAAGTGGTTTTCTTCTGTTAGTTCAGATCGGGTAGTGTTATTGAGTTTTCCATTAGAAGTACCCCAAATAACAACCAGTAGTTAGGAAGCTGCGTGTGTGACACCCCCGTCTCTCAAAAAGCATGTAAAGTCGCTGGTCTTGCGCCTGGTCACTCCCTGGTTTTTTATTGCCGTACCATGTAAGTGCATCTATTTACACAGTCTCTGGTGTACTAAAATATATTCTGCATAAGGACGCATTCAGCCCCCCCCCCCCCCCCCTTGGATACATTGAGATTTGTTTCCGTGGTTGAAATTGAGTCGAAAGAATATCGTAGTGTATGAAGAAATGTCAATAATTTCAATTGGAGTATGATTTTGTTCGTGCGAAGGAAGATGATACGTCGCACGTCACCCTAACGTAAAGTAAGACCGTATCCATCTTTAATAATACATTATTACAAATTTACATATTACAAAGACAATAATTATACTGTACTATCTTTTAATAATCCATTCCTCACTACTTCTGCCGTTACACAAAGCAAATTCTACTGACTACCAAAATCAGACCTGATTGAATTCCTCCCCTAATGCCCGAACAGATTGTCATTGATAAATACTTGTGCATACGACAAAACTGTCAAAGAACATGGCCATTTAATTACGGAAGGCTTACGGGAACCCAACTCGATGGGGCCACAGTATATTGTAATGAACAGTAAAGCAAGTTAAACGCCCAAATAGAAGCACTCACGTGGTGTTTTCCAATGTATGAAGAGCTCAGAGGTTTATCACATATAGGCAAGTTACACTCTGTTTCATACGCTCTGCTCATTTGCGACCTTTTCATAAATTCTGGTTAAATTTCAGAAAACATAACTTATGCGAATGCATGGTACACACAATTATGATTATCATGTCATGTTACATGCTAAGTAATAATTTTGTTCAATGGTTGCATTTTAATAATATTAAATCAATTTGACATGCATGTTACTAAATACTTAATTTAATTATTGTTCTTGGTCTAAATATTTGTAGGTACGCTTTATTGGAACAGACTTTGCAAGGAGCATTATAATAATAATTATAATCCACCTTTTGCACTTACCCAAAATCATACGCAAATTAATGATTTCTATTCCATTCTATTCATCTCTATTCTATTCTATCTTTGGCAGTCGTTATGGGTAGTCAGAAGCCAGAAAGTTTGACAACCAGTCTTACCAAGGGGTATCGTGTTACCCAGTAACTGGGTTGTGGAGGTCCGATAGGCAGTCGCTCCATGTAAAACACTGGTATTCAGCTGCATTCGGTTAGACTGGAAGCCGACCCCAATATAGTTGGGAACAGGCTAGGCAGATGATGATTCCATTCTATTACAATCCATAATTGCTTAGCTGAGATACTGCTTTGTATTTGTACTGTGGTAGACCGTTCATTCGAGATTGAGCTCTTTGACTCATTTCCAATCGTGGATTTGCTTAGCAAGGAAATAAAGTTCGATGGATTGGGGATCTCATTGAGGTGTTTGATGTAATGATTCGAATCTGCTGAGTTATTTTGTAAATGATGGGGAGACGTGCCATTATTTGTGGAAGTGGAAATGATACTGAGAGATGATTTTAATCAAAAGATTTGTTGTTGTCATCATTGATGTCGGCGCGAAAATGACATAGCTCACACCTCAGATTATGATACAAAAGGCAGATAGACCGCGCGGAACACTGAGAGTGAAGCCAAAAAAGCAAATACAAATTCAAAAGCGAATACCTACAATCTCGTGATTGTATTCGCTTTTGAATTTGTGTTTGTATTTTCATTTGTTTTTTTAACGATGCGGCGTTTCGTGCTATCCTGACTCGTGTCAGTAGGTACAGCACGAAGCGCGTTGTTGGTATTCGCTTTTGAATTTGTATTTGCTTTTTTGGCTTCACTCCCAGTATTCCGCGCGGTCTATCTGGCTTTTTGTTTCATAATCTGAGGGTTACACTTAATATATTAATATAAAGAAGAAATATTTTTAGTTTGTAATTCGGTTTTATTACGCATTTTCATTCTCAACGATGCATATTATGATATCCGTGAACCATCTTTAGTTGTCTGGTAGAGAATGCCTAAGGCATTACATAAGTCCATCTTTGTATGTGCCTTTTTTGCATAAAGTTCAAATAAATAAACTTTGGTCAAAAAGTACAGACAGCTGCGTCACGCATTAAAAAAAGCGGCCAAGTGCGAGTCGGACTCGCCCATGAAGGGTTCCATAGCAGCAAGTAACATAATAATATAAAAAAATAATTATTTTTATATTTGAGTTGATTGAATGAAAGATAAAGTGCGGTTTACGATTTATGACATATTAAAAAAAAACTACTTACTAGATCTCGGTCAAACCAATTTTCGGTGAAAGTTTACATGGTAATGTACATCATTATACCACCACCTGGACCTTATGGGTCAAGAATTTGGAGTCGCGCCACAATACGTATTTCAAGTCATTTGTGGTGCGAGTCCCGACGCATTATCTTGAGACCTTCCTCAAGGAAGAGTTTTGGCCGAAGGGTGTCGTGTATCGACGATTCCGCAGAAGGCTACGCGACACCACGCAGCGCAACACGACGCCGTCTCTTCGTGTACAATTAATGTTATGGGTCTTTTGTTACCTGAAATAAATGATATTATTATTATTATTATATATTTTTTAGTTTTATCATTCTCTTATTTCAGAAGTAACTATTCAGTGTAGAAAAACCATATATTAGAAACCTCAATATCATTTTTGAAGACCTATCCATAGATACCCCACACGTATGGGTTTGATGAAAAAAAAATTTTGAGTTTCAGTTCTAAATAAGGGAAACCCCCTAAATTTTTATTTATTATTTTTATTTTTCAAATTATTGTTTTTTTTTCTATTTTTGTGTGAAAATCTTCATGCGGTTCACAGAATACATCTACTTACCAAGTTTCAACAGTATAGTTCTTATAGGTTCTGAAAAAAGTGGCTGTTACATACGGACGGACAGACAGACAGACATGACGAATCTATAAGGGTTCCGTTTTTTGCCATTTGGCTACGGAACCCTAAAAATACCTTACAAAACAAGGTAACCAACTAAGGATTTCTGCACCTACATGAGATGAGTAGCTAACATCTCTTGAGCGAAATAGCAAGAGACCTATCTTATTAATAAGTTCATTAATATAACCGTCAGACTACACAAACTATTAAATACAAATCTCGTTACTAAGTTCTAGTAGAAGGTATTCTCGCGGAACAGGGAGACATTTGCGTAAGCATGTATTACGTTTCCTACATTCCCGAAGGCGATGGGAACTTAGTAGTCACGACTTTGTCTTTGGGTTGTGATTGTAGTTCAAGTAGAAAGCTTAGTACAACACCATGTTGCGTCTCAAAGCTAGATATAACGTACTGTAGCTTTATAGATGATGAGATATATAAAAAAAAAGAAAGGGAAGGAAACTTGAAGTTATCAGCGCACGCACTAATTACAGTAAAAAACCATGTTTTTCGAAGGAGCACAGCTGTTCAATAGTTTGCCGGACGACATAAAAAAATGCGATAACATGAAAACTTTTAAAAATAGACCTATGAAATATGTATGTACACTATAACGTTTAATACTCTGGAGGCAATTGGATTGTATTGTATTAACACACTTATTACTTTGTATCTCATTAAAAGCGGACTGTAAGTTCTTATGAGAAATAAATTCTTTAAACCAAAATAAAAAGAGCTAAGAGTGAGCAACAGTCGACAAAGTAACAGGGGTAAATGAAAGATGGTTGTGTTTTTTAACCGACTTCAAAAAGGAGGAGGTTCTCAATTCGGTTGGTTTTTTTAATGTATGTACATCGATTACTCTAAGATTTATGATTCGACTTCAGTGATTCTTCTTTAGTTTGATGCGGAATAGTTGCCATTTGGACCCATAAAAATTTAACTTTGTTTGGCCCTGTAGTTTTAATTTTATGAACATTTTTTTATTTAAAAAAAAATTAACATTTAATGTTTATTTTTATGTTTGACCACGCATAACTTTTTTCAGTGTAGTCCGATTTCGATGATTCTTTTTTTAATTGATAGTGTATAACTCAAATTTGGTTCCATTTAAATTTCAAGAAAATATTCTACCCCTCAGGGTTGAAAATTAAGGGATGACAGTTTTTTTGGCTGTCACCGTTTCGTAATTAATTTCTATGATGAGAAGTAGGCACTACAAAAAGCGAAAAAAAAAATTTAACAAAAAAGACAACCGCCTTCAAAAAGTAAAAAAATAACTTTAAATTCGCAAGTCGGTGGCAATACAAAACAACACGCAAAACCAAAGCCGCCGACTTGCGAATTGAAAGTTATTTTTTTACTTTTTGAAGGCGGTTGTCTTTTTTGTTAAAAATGTTTTTGCATCTTATTTATTAGGTACAAGCGTTTGCCCGCGACTTCATCCGCGTGAAAGTCGATTATCGTGGATGCAGACCAAAGTCGGATTAATTAGCCTATGACCTTCTCTAGCCGTTCAGCCGTGTCATCGTGAAAGCGGAACAGGGGTTATTTTCACATTTATAATATTAGTATGAATATGTAACTCAACTTTGTGTTTTATTGAGGCACCGTGGCATCTCTGCAAGGCCCTGTCAGAATACCAGCGCTGCGACATTTCATGTCGTAGCATTGTGCTGAGACATGAGCCTTTTTGGTCTCGTACAGGTTTCATAAGGCTTTTTTTATGTTTTATTGTTTTATATAACACCTTTTTTATGTTTGTGTTTTCCTGTACGAGGTTACAAATGAACAATTTTTCTTTCTTTTCTTTCTTTTTTTTTTTTTTTTTTCTTTCTTTCTCAATTCTCAATTCTTTATTGCGTACCATAATGTATCATGTAGTTGGTAGGAAAATATTATATAAGTCACAATTATGGACCCTGTCGGGCACAGCATAAATCAAGTAGGAGAGAGGAGGAAGATCAAAATTATTACAGTGACTGTTAAAAACAAAGGAGTGGGTGTATAACCCTAGTCCTAAAACAAAGCTTAGTATTTTGGAACGAAGTTCCTTATCGCGCGTTGTGAAAGGGGGCTAGACGGAAAAAATTCTTACGAAAAGTTGTCACGACATTTGACATTTCGTCATTCATTTGATTTAAGAGCCATCTATTAACGTTATTGGCGCAACTGTGCTCTTCGAGATCGAATTACGAACGGCCAATAGATGGCGCAGAAATAATTTATTGGTCTTTCTATTTATATAACTACGCATTGTACTAACATGTTAGAAAATGTTAATCTTTAAAATTACTTACTTACAATGTAAGCAGCCATAATAACTTTTCATTCCTCGCTTTTTTTTTGCCCTGGCTTAAAGCCACTTAAATTCACTTTAACGCATCACATTAATAAAATTGTAATAAAATTCCTTCACTAATTAATCGAAAGGAACTTCGTTCCATCCGGGTGTCCCTTGACACCTCTCAAGTTTTTTTTATTCTTTCATATATTTTTACAGTTGGTACGTCTTTACACTTATTTCTTAATTAATCAACCATGAACGAAAATATATTAAGATTTAATCGGAGTTTCTTTTGCATTATTTTCCATAAAATTATCATCCATATTATCCAAAATTACCTTCTGGGGTGAAACTTGATTCAATACTGTTGTCTTGTAAATGACGTCAAAAGCACAAAGTACATAAGAAAGAATGCGGCGCGCGCGCCGCTTCACTAGATTGAATGCGGGGAACCTAAAGAACTTTTGCTTCTCTCTCGACATTCTCCGTTCGGTGAGGGACTGCGGCAATATTTTGTGACAAAAGGGGTCTTGTTTAAATGAATAAATCAAAGATGCCTTTGACTTTAAAACTTCCTACATTCAAGATGATTTTCTTCTATATTCAAGGAGGTTTTAAATTGTTTCGAATAGTTAGAAGTAGTTAAGTATGTCAATGTTTAATAAACGTATAAAGAACATGAACCAACCCTTAGCTTCAAAATGACAAACCAGATAATATCCTAACAAAATTCTTTTAAAGTACTCCACTACCTTGTTTGTTCCACTGTGAATGTTGGACGAACTTATATTTGGACATGTCTTTGTGTAACTTCGAAACGATGCAAAACTTGAGTAGACAGATATTTATAGAAGAAAAAACGTGGAAAATATGTCAAAGTCAAATCATTTATTTCAATTAGACCATTAAAGGCACTTTTGAATGTCATATTGTAAAATTTGAATCTAGTTGCCCATTCCAAATGTAGAAACTCCATACATACTCTTTTCAAAAAATAATGTTTACAATTTAGTACATTGGAAAATATGTATTTTTCTTACTCCCCTCCGCCGTTCCATTCTGATTAATTTCGTTGCGGGATCCAAGACAGTTGAATGGTTTATCCAGGACTCGTTGAGCTGTTGATTTTGGCTGACGGGAGTTGCAGTGATTCAGAAATAATGTAGCAGGCTTGTACTATAAGAAAAAATCTGAGAAGAACGTTTTAGAACTTTTCGCAGCTTGTTCATAACATTGACAAAAAAATCTAAGCCGTCAAGATTGCCCGAGGCTCGAAATATTTGAGTAAAATACCGTCAGTTACCGCCACTAGGCTACTTACAGAGCGACTAAATATCACGCAATGTTTTTATTTCCTTGATTTCATATGTCATATTTGCTTTTCAACCAACTTCAAAAAAGGAGGAGGTTATCAATTCGTCTGTTTTTTTTTTTTTTTTTTTTATGTTTTTTACCTGGTTTCTTTGGACTGGGCGAACCGATTTTGATGATTCTTTTTTTGTTAGAAAGCTAGTGCTCCCCGTGTGGTCCCATTTTAATTTGGTCCGGTTCTGACAATGGCATCCATGAGAAAACCGTATAAGTTTTAAATTTACATTAAGTATGTGCGCGATTTGTTACGCGATTACTCGGGCAAACGTAAACCGATTTTGAAAATTCTTCTTTTTACGGATAGGGTATGCTTCAGGGGTGGTCCCATATAAATTTTATCGAAATTGATTCAGCACTTTTTGAAAAATCAACAAACACCCAAACTTTAGTTTCGGAAGTCGGTGGCAATACAAAACAACAAACATAACAAAGCCACTGAATTTCGAAACTAAAGTCAATGTGTGTTCTGTGCTAAAGTTATTTTTCACTTTTTAGTTTTTGAAGGCGGTTGTCTTTTTTGTAAAAAGCTTTTTTTGCTTAACAGCACCCTTTTTTCGCGAGGAGAACGAAGCGTGGTTTTAACTGTTACAAATTGTTTTTAAACCAACAGTTTTCCAAACGATTGCGATTAGTAAATAAAACTTCAAAATTACCCTTCACGGAACGGAAAACCAGTCTTAATTAAATTCGCATCAACTGCCCAGACAGCTAAGAATTAGCACTCTTTCGTTCCCCGGTAATATCACACAAATAACTCAGAAAACGAATTTTATTTCAAGTCCAACTTTAAATTCGTTGCTCGTTCCCTATGAGTTATAGCTTGCCCACCACTACTTCAATGTCACAAAGTTACCTCAACACTTCACATAACTCTTAAAGCTTTTTATACAAGTGTTATTTTCGTTTACTAGTATTTGGTTTAAGTTTGTGTACGGTATGTCACACGCAGGGTTTCCCCTTAATTTTCATTTCAACCACGCCCGGCAAGTTGTGTAATGTAATTAACAAACAACGATTTATTTGCCGTTTGTTTTTGTCCAACATGTAGTTAGGGAGCTATTTTCACCTAAGTTTAGTCACGAAGGTAATCGTTTATTTGCTAGCGACCTTAATTTATTGTTTATAGGTGTTGAAAGGTAAGCAAAGGCAGTGTGAAGTTTCAATTTATGTTTGTTGTTGACATAAAGTTGGATGGAAAATAATATGTTTCTTTATTTCTGACTACCGACCCGACCCGGCTTCGCATGGGCTTATAGCCTTCCTCGCTAGATGGACTATCCAACACAAAAATACTTTTTCAATTCGAACCAGTAGATCCTGAGATTAGCGCGTTCAACCAAACAAACAAACTCTTCAGCTTTATAATATTAAAGTATAGACTAGCGTCCGCCCGCGACGTCGTCTGCGTGGAAAACCAGTGTTTCATAAATCAGTCTATGGAACTGGCATGCAGAGGTTAGGGCAAGCCCGATATTTTTTTACGATTAAGAATAAAACAGCATATTGCTGTTACTGATTAGCTCATGTTAGTGCAAGCCCGGCTTTTCGGGTTGTATGAAGGTATATATTGCTAGGTGTATTATATTTTTTTTTATAATCGGATCTGTAGGCCTAGCCAAGTTACAAACGTTTCGTGTCGTATCTCTTTCTACCATTTTTTTTTACAATAAATGGATCCGCCTTCAGAAACTAAAAAGTGATCAATAACTTTAGCACAGAACACACATGACTTTAGTTTCGGAAGTCGGTGGCTTTGTTCTGTTCTTGTTTTGTATTGCCACCGACTTCCGAAACTAAAGTCATGTGTGTTCTGTGCTAAAGTTATTTATCACTTTTTAGTTTGTAAAGGCGGTTCCCTTTTCTTAGTAAAAATTATTTATTTTTCACTTTTTAGTGCCTACTTATCACCCAAATTCATTAAGCAGAGATTGATAGTCGTCCAAAGATGGAAGAAACGACAACGTCTCGTTTTCGGAAGTCGGTTGCAATACAAAACAACAAACAAAACAAAGCCACTGACTTCCGAAACTAAAGTCATGTGTGTTCTGTGCTAAAGTTATTTATCACTTTTCAGTTTTTGAAAGTGCTTGTCTTTTTTACGTTTTAGGCTTTTTAGTGTTTATTTCTTCATCCCAATCAATTAAGAAATATTAACACAACAACAAATTAAGTAATTCCCTAATTTTCCACCCTTACAGGTGAAATATTTTCATATAAGACCCTATCCATTAGAAAAGATGTTTTGGAATCGATATATTATTATACAATTACGGTAGATATTGATAAACCATTAAATACCACAGATTTTCACGATAAACTCACATTTATCCGACATAACACACAGAAAAATGATGTTATTTGAGTTCAAACTCCGATCATTTAGTTCACCTTCACTTATTCCATTTTCAAATATAATCCATTTTTTTTTAATAATAGTAAGCAATGCCAATGTCGACCATCCTGCCAATTTCAAAAGTGAATTGGAACAGAAAGTGTGCAAACAAAAAACAACTGTAGGATTTGAAGAATAAATAAAAAAAAAAATGTGAGCCGTCACGGGACGCCTGGCAGATGTGAAACATTGACATTATTTTGTAAAAGTAATATGCAGAAAAGAACAGATTGTGATAGGAACTAAATATGTCATAATATAAAATTAAATATTACGATTTCTTTTCCAGATAACGATGACTATTTATTGAATAAACATTTATATTCATTAAATACAAAAATTTATCTATAGATGTTTCACATCAAAAATGATTGCAATTGAACACTACCTATGTTACACAAATAAAAAATGATTTGATTTGATTTGAACAAGATCTTCATTAAGTCCAACCGTGTGGACTTAATGTAGATCTTACGGGACTGAAACAACCTAAACAAACCCAACCAACCACTTGATCGAAACTTTGACCGAAAACAAAAGAATATTCGACCAATAAAAGTTTTAATAAAAGACGTCGAGGTTCCGTGCGATGCGCGTTGCCAAGTACTTACTCAACCGCATGGCACCACAATTTGTACCAGTGTCAGTTGTGTGCAGCCGGAATCTGGTATGCCAATATCGATAGTTTTTCCTCACTGAATTTATATATTTGTACCAGTTTTTCGGTTTTATAGCGGTCATATTGTTTTAAGAATTGCTGCTGCATTTACAAAAGGGATTAAAATAGTGTTTTTTAAAAAGTGGTTGAAATTTAACATTGGTGAAAACGTATTTATTTAATGCAATCAAATAAATACTTAATTATTATTATTATTCATTTATTTCGGACAGAATCCATATAATGTGTTAGTAACAATTCTCTTAAATCTATGTTAGTAGTGGAGTGCGGGTCGCATAGCGCGGCACGCGAATATTAATGACATTATTCGTCGTGCTCTTGTCGCCGTCGGCGTTCCGGCTGTCTTAGAACCCAACGGCTTGGCACGCGACGATGGCAAGAGACCGGACGGAATGTCTCTATTCCCCTGGAAGTTGGGTAGGCCTTTAGTGTGGGACGCTACGTGCGTCGATACTCTTGCGCCATCCCATCTTCCTAGGTCAGCGTACTGTGCTGGTGCTGCGGCAGCGGCTGCAGAAGACCTCAAACGGCGAAAGTATAGTAACCTTGGTGTGAACATTATTTTCGAGCCGTTTGGGGTTGAAACCCTCGGGTCGTGAGGTCCGAGTGCTCATCTTCTTTTTAAGGAAATGTTCAAAAGGTTGGTTGACACTTCCCGTGATCCAAGAGCTGGTTTTTACCTTGGTCAGAGATTAAGCATTGCCATCCAACGTGGCAATGCCGCCAGTCTCTTGGGTACATTTCCAGATGACGGCGATGTGGACGAATTCTATGATGCCTTATTGTGTTAGTTTTTTTTTAGTTTAATATTATAGGTTTTCTTTTTTATTATTCTTGTAAATATTGTTAGTAGGTACATAATGTAACATGTAGCAGAAAATAAAACAATTACAATCGTCCCGTCACTGTTCCCACCCAGTGTGCCTGTATGGGACAGTCATGTTCCTTAATAAAATTACAAATAGTACTTGGTATAATATATTCTCCTCATACGAAACGCGAAATTAGACTTGTAAATATATCAATACCGTATTACGATATTTACAATTCAATAACTTTTCTGCTAAACTGAATAGAAATGAAAATCTAGATACGAGTTTTATTTGCAAAAAGTCAGGCACGCCAATCACGTAGGTATACGTTTGCTTTATTTACATGTTGTTTTATTTAACATTTTCTCCTGAACAAAAGCCTGAAGAAACTAACTTTGAAGTCTAATATCACAAAATATATAGGGTACAGAAGGACCGCTCCCGCCATCTTCAAAAATAATTACCTAAACTTGCCAGACTCACTAGGGCTGCTACTGTATTGACTCTGTAAGTTTTATTTGTGACAATATGAAATTTTATTGACATTGGTTGGAATTCTTTGCAATTTTTTTATAACGAAATTTTCTTGTTCGTCGTGAAATAACACACGTGAAATAACCAATTACATAATTTATTAATTTTGTCAACACGTGACAGAGTCGAGACTGAAGTCTGCTTGAAACTGCTTGAGAATGCCTATAAACGTAATGTCAATGTGTGCGTTCTAAAAATGGCGGTTTGTTCTGAGTGGTCTCTCTGCTCGGGCGCGACGCAGCCTTACGTACTTTATGCTAATATTATAGGAGCGTGTTTATTTAAGGGTATCCCAAGTAACATGGGAGAATTGAGAGGCATTTTCAGTCAGCACGAGTTTTAAGATTACAGCGGGTTTATTGTAAAATTCTTAGAAAATTAGTAACGGTAATAGAATGACTTGAATGGTTACAGAATCGTCACTGGCTTTGGTTTCCATTATACAAAAAAAAGCTTTTTACAAAAAAGACAACCGCCTTCAAAAAGTGAAAAATAACTTTAGCACAGAACACACATTGACTTTAGTTTCGAAATTCAGTGGCTTTGTTCTGTTTGTTGATTTGTATTGCCACCGACTTCCGAAACTAAAGTCAATGTGTGTTCTGTGCTAAAGTTATTTTTCACTTTTTGAAGGCGGTTGTCTTTTTTGTAAAAAGCTTTTTATTTTCCGCTTTTTAGTACCTCCTTCTCATTCAAATCTATTAAGAAGAGATTGAAAGTTAACTACTACAAAGATTGATGAAACTAAAACGTCGTCTATGTAAAATTTTTGGGTATTTGTTGATTTTTCAAAAAGTGCTGTATCAATTTCGATAAAATTTATATGGGACCACCCCTGAAGCATACCCTATCTATAAAAAAAAGAATTTTCAAAATCGGTTTATGTTTGCCTGAGAAATCGCGTAACAAATCGCGCACACACTTAATGTTAATTTAAGACTTTTACGGTTTTCTCATGGATGCCATGGTCAGAACTGGACCAAATTAAAATGGGACCACACGGGAAGCACTAGCTTCCAAATAAAAAAAGAATCATCAAAATAGGTTCACCCAGTCCCGAGAAATCAGGTAACAAACATAAAAAAAAAAATAAAAAAAAAATAAAAAAAAAAAAAATACAGACGAATTGATAACCTCCTCCTTTTTTGAAGTCGGTTGAAAATTGTAATCGATTTTCTATAAGTGAAAGTGGACTATGGAGTTCAAACTTCACATAACATCAATTTTATCTGTTAATTGTAGTATTCATGTGTATTTATCGTAACAATATGTGGTATTTAATGGTTTATTAATACAGCCCAGATTATAAAACATAATCTGAGTTATTAAGTTTCAAAAAATAGGCATCTAAAAAAAAACGCGCAGATGAAGTAACGGGTACAAAATAGTCTTATATAAATGAAAATAAGTTTTTATTAAGCTATTTAGGTAGGTAGTTCATTACAAATGTTTCTAAGAGACTTACCAACTAACTTTGTTATAAAGTTATAGGTACTGTATTAATTTAATAATAAAGTTAGGGTAGTATTATAAAATGCTATAGTAGAAATACGCGCAAGTAAAGTAATCTGAGGGTGTGAAAAACATCAGTTTTATGAGGATTTTTTTTATGGGACTTCAAAACAGGACGAAGTTGTCAATTCGGTTGAAATTTTCTTTTATATTGTTGCCCCATATAATTGTGTAATTTAGAAACCGCTTTGGATTTTATTTTTAGTATACACCGTTTAATAATATTTTTATATTTTTAATTATTATAATGTTCATAATTATAATTTTTTTATTGAATGTATAGTAGCCATTGAAAACATTAATCATTATTCTGTGTTATGGCGGATTAATGTGTATTTATTTATTAATGTGTGTTTCCTGATAGCTAAAACCTGGGAGTCTCTAAGTCAAGAGTGAATAGGTTACTTCTAGGCAAGCGTGCTCCATCTTAGACCGCATCATCGCTTCCCGATAGTGGTCAAACATGCCTATCAACAGATAAAAAATAATAAAAAAAATATCCTACTTATTCTATAGAAGGTTTAAAATTAGGTACGTTAATTTTATTCTTACAAAATATAATATTGCCCCTAAATAAAACAGTAATAGTATTTTTTTTTATGTTGCAACAAACATTCCATTGCTTCATGTGTACAGTCACTAGCAAAAACATGTAAACAGTTGGTCTCATTCTAAACTGATTTTCTCCTAAACTATTGATTGAAATGTTATGGGGTTACGAATAGGGTATTTTTGATCCCAAACTACTATTAAATAGGTTTTATCTATAAGTTGAAATAGTTATTTCATGAGAAAATTGCTTTTGAATTTCACAATCTGTATACATATTTATGATCGTGACTGTACGTGTTGTCACAAATAACTAAAAGATTTTTTGTTACAGAGGCCATAGAAATACATCATCTGTGAAAATGTTAACAGTCTAGCTTTTACGGTTCATGAGATACAGCCTGGTGACAGACAGCCAGACAGACCGACGAACAGTGGAGTCTTAGTAATAGGGCCCCGGTTTTAACCTTTGGGTACTAAACTCTAAAAAAAATCACATGTAGTCAGCAGTAGGAATATTTCCCATACAAATGCCACCAACCACCTATGGTTTTGTCAAAACCAAATCAAGTTTTAGCAAAAAAGTGTCCTAGTATTAATCCAAGTCATGGTCTACCAGTGTGAACAATTTCATTAAAATCCGATCCGCTGTTTAAGCGTGATAGGTCAGGTCAACAAACTTCAGAAACTTACAGATTTTCACATTCATAATTTTAGTAAGAAGTAGTCGATTTACTTGGTGTGTGTTGACCGTAAAGGTTCTAATGTAGACTTGAAGCATGAGTCATTTATCAATCAACATCATCATCTTCTTGCCTTTGACCCACATGTTACTTGGGGTTGGCGTAACACGTTCTTTTCTGTCAACCGTCTTGCTACGACTGACAGCTTTTTCGTTCATATTAGTTTTCACACAATCCATCGAACTTTTCTTTGGCCTACCTCTCCGTCTGCAACCATCCACATTTATAAAACACTAGCGACACGGCCCGGCTTCGCATGGGCCTATAGCCTTCCTCGATAAATGGACTATCCAACACATAAAGATTTTTTCAATTCGAACCAGTAGATCCTGAAATTAGCGCGTTCAACCAAACAAACAAACTCTTCAGCTTTATAATATTAGTATAGATGAGCCATTGCAAAATAATATTTAATCATAGAAACAAAGTGTTCAGAATCGCGTGCTTTTTGTACCTACTCACCTATTTTGATAAGATCAACAAAAAATTTACAAGAAACCCTAAGTGTTAATTGAGGCGTATAAAACCGTTGACAAGTTCAGTGGTTTATTTGACTTAGGAATTATATTCACTCTAGGTCATAAAGCAAATCCAGGGTTGCCAGGATATAATAATAATGTATTTATTTATCAGATAACCTGAGATTAATTGGGTTCGTTACAATATTCTTATAATATGTAAGTAGTTCATCATCATCATCATGTCAACCTTTAGAAGCCCACTGCTGGGCATAAGTCTCCCCCAAGGGGTTTAGCTGTAATCGCCATGCTTAGCCGATGCATGTTGGCGATCACAGTAGGAGTTACGGTACTTAGCAGGACGCTGCTGCCCATCCTCTGGTCAAATATAACTCTGCCGTTTTCTACGACGTCCACGGGTAGAAATAGGGTGTTGTTCACACGGCGTAAAAATACGTATTAGGTTTTAACCGTATTTATTTTCTAAAATAATACCAAATAACAATACGTACGTAAGCATTGATTCACCGACTGTACCTAGGGTTGCCAACTCTTTGACGGTCCAATATAGTAGTTCTAAAATTTTTACCCATAAAAATACAGTTGATAGCGAAAAGTTGAAAAAAAAAATAGTAGGTTCCAAAAATTAGGTAGGTAGGTACTTTATTTTTTTGAAGAATATTTTGTGATATTATTGAACGCATCTGTCAACTTGACATTCCAGAATCCTTAAAAATAGGTATTGACGTTTTGTTTCACTCTTACACATTTTGAAACGAATGTTATTGCTAAGAGTTTGATGGCTTTAAAATATAGTAGTTTCGCCTACTATATCTTTTTTTCAAAAATATAGTAGTCGGGCCTCTAATATAGTAGGATAGATACTATATTATATAGTAGGGTTGGCAACCTTAACTGTACCAGTCTAGATTTCGGTCAAGACAGAGTTGGGGAACTTGTAACTTGGGGAGATCGGGCATCACCCGTAGTTTTGTTGTTATTACTTATCAACAAAAAGTTACTCTGATGTTACTTTCATAGAAAAACTCCCTTACCCATTTACGCTGCTGAAGTATCCAGTGTTCACGTACCTATGGGGCTGTTACACCTGTCCACTATTGTATTCAAGACACTGTTGTGACTGCCACGAACCCTACGCATGATGGAAGCACATCGTTTACGTTTGATGGCTTGAAAACCGCGGCAGTCCCACCAGCATTCAGAAATGATAACATCTGAAACATGTCACAGCATTGAAACTAGCAAATAGGCATAGCTTCTTAGCTGCACATTCCTCTGTCTCATCATCATCAAGCCCTAACCACTGTAACTCCTGTAAGCCAGAATCAACAGTGCGACCACCAGAAAAGCGCCAGAGCAATGAAGCTCGACGAGTCCCAGAGAAACGATTCAACTGTCTTGGATACCGCAACGAAATTAATCAGAAAAGAACAGAGGAGGAGTAAGAAAAACATATTTTCCACTTCCCTCCAAATCAAGCAGGAGACAGAACAGAACTAGGCCTATAGGCACAAAGGGACGTTTACAACTGGGAGAAACCCAGTTGCTAAGCACCACGGATTATAATTGACATAATTAATGGGCCCTAAAAAGTGAGCTGTTACATTACATTGGATTCCAATAATAGGTATGGCAAAATCGCTTGAACGCACGGAAATTAGTTCTAGTTTCCACAAGGTCCGCATAATAAACTGCTCCAGATGTAGCCTGTACACTATCCAACATAACATTGCGTTCTTTCTGAAACTGTTCTCATCATCATCAGCCGAAAGACGTCCACTTCTGAACATAGGCCGCCTCTTAGAACGCCACAACGAGCGGCTACTTGCCACTTGCATCCACCGGTTCCCCGCGACCTTGACGATGACGTCGGTCCATCTAGTGGGAGCCTACCAACGCTGCACTCTCTGGTTCATGGTCACCACTCGAGAACTATCCCCATCGGTTATCGAGTTTTCGAACGATGTGGCCGGTCCATTGCCATTTCAAGTTGCATATTCTGAGCGCTATGTCGGTGATATTAGTCGTCGTTCGGATTTTATCGCGCAAAGAAACTCCGAGCATAACTCTCTCCATGGCTCACTGCGTGACCGCTCCTCTGTCTATGCTCAAAATTGTAGCAATGTTAAAATGTCCTAGGTCTGGCGATTTTAAGGTCATCGATCATGTATAACACCAAAAATACCCAACCCAACCTATACTTTTTCTTCGCTTACTTCGGTTTTATATTCTACAGCTTTTAGTAATTCAAATCATGGTTAGGTTGAAAGAAATTCTAGCCAGTCGACTTCTTGATCGTCCCTTTAATATTGAAGCGCACTGCAAGGCCATATAGCCGCCGCGGCTATCGACTACACTTTTAGTAGCCCTGAATTAATCATAAGGCTGACGTGAACTGAACTCTGTTTACGGGAATCCGGACTTATTAATGGGCTATATTGAATTTAGAGGAATTTTGTGGTTTGTTTGTGTAAAGTCAATGTTTTATTTTTAACTAGCGACCCGCCTCGACTTGACACTAGTAGCAGAGCTTAGCCATCTACAAAGCTCCAAGTCGTCGTGATTGTTTCCCACACCTTCAACTATGATCGTCATCATCAGCCAATTTAGACAAAACCTTAACAATTCATTATACCTAAACCTTCCTTATGAATCACTCTGTCTATTGCTGAAACCAGCATGAAAATACGATCAGCAGTTTACGAGATTATAATATTTTGTGATGATAGCTGCTTTGACCGAACGAAAATCAACCCAAAATTAATGTGACGGATGTTATTATGTAACCCTATATGGAAATTGATTCAATTCCATTCTATTCTTATTGTTAAGGGCACATAAGCTGATGTGATTGCAGTTAATTTTCTAAATAACTAACTAACGATCGTGAGATGTAGTATACCTAATCATCTGCCTAGCGTTTTTTAAACTAGGTATGTTGGGGTCGGCTTCCAGTCTAATATAATGCAGCTGAATACCGCAATGTTTTACATGGAGCAAACTGCCTATCTGACCTCCACAATCCAGTTACTGGGTAATACAAATCCCCTTGGTAAGACTGGCTGGTAGATTTACTGACTCCTGACTACCCATATCAACTTTCAAAATCTACGAATGACAGCCGGGACCAACGGCTTTACGTGCTTGCTGAGACACAAAGGCATACAATGGATGGTCACCAATCCACGGAGCATGTGCAGCAAGCATGCCTTACTCCGACCGCTTTTACTTAGCCATGAGCCCCTCCGTGATTGTAGTAGTATGTTCTTGTTAAAAGTGTGTATTCGATTCGTGACTAAAACTTAATGTTTTAACGTTTTTTCCAGAGCAATATCGTAATGTTGTGAGCAAATTATTAGAAGAAAATTACGGCTTTAGAAAGTTTAAGTCATGATTTAGACATCTACAGAGTAAAAGTATATTTTTTAACGCTTATAGCGTTTTAAAGAAGAAAGAAAGAAAGAGAAAGAAAAAAAAACGAAAATAGACGTCAGAGTTAACTTTCAGGACGAATACAACCATTACTGTATGCCAAAATATTATGTTTTATGCATTTTTACAACAGAATATACAGTCTTAAAGTATACTACAGAGTCAAAGTTACGAAAATATTACTATTATGTATTAAAAACAATGTTAAAAAAGTACAAAACCGGTTCACTTTGACAATTTTTTTTCACCAGTATTTGAATAAAAACATACTTATTTATTTTATGAAAATAAAGATTATGCTTAATATACAGAATGCATTTCAGTCCGTTATACAAACTCATTTATTTTAGACAATTATTAAAAAAAAACACTATAAACCCCGCGCGTAATCGTTTGTCGATCAATTTCAATGATTCGTGCTTAAACATCCGCGTTCACACACAAAAACAGAACATTGTATTGCAGTAATAATGTACGTCAATGCTGCTACGATGTTCAAGCAATCATTTAAAGCAGTCCTGATGTTGAGTTGCGCTAAATCGAATACGTGCCCTTAAATGTTACTAGACTACATAAAGTTACAACGCAACCAGATCAAAAAACCATAAACAAAAACCTTCTACACGACCTTCAGATTACGCCTCACACGTCATAATAAATTGTAAAGTGCGAACTTTATATAATGTTATAAATTAACTTAAACCCCCACATAACAAACGGGGAATAAATTATTTTAACTGAAACACGCGATCGTTTCCGTGACATGCAACACAAACAGCTAATCAAATGTTGGGCCTTTTCTTTCCTTACTTTGTCTGTGGACACGATTTTGTGTTTACTTGAATCGTTTTTGTTTGTCATGTTTCGTGCTGAAAGAGGAATTTAAGGGTAAGTATAGTTAGAGTTGTGCTATGAATAAATAAAAAGCGTACATTTGTATTTCTTGCGCTTTGCTTTTGACTAAGGGGCCGTAGTGGACACGACGCCATAGCAATTCAAGCGCTTTCCAAAAACTCGATACAGCGACTGAACGCTAGACTCCGCACATATTCAGATCACATTCACATTCAGTATTTATAAATTAAATAAGTATGTATATCAGTTGTCTGGTTACCATAACACAAGCTCTGCTTAGCTTGGGACCAGATGACCGTGTGTGAGTTGTCCCAAGATATTTATTTATTATTTATTTATTATTCAGTCGTAAAGTATTGACATTGACAGAACACTGATCGATGCTATTTTATATAGGTACCAGGAATATCCCTTAAGACCAGGGTCTTTAACCAGTGCGTCCTACCCGTAATGACTTACGGAGCTGAAACGTGGACACTTACCGTGGGCCTGGTCCACAAATTCAAGGTTGCTCAGCGTGCCGTGGAGAGAGCGATGCTCGGGGTTTCTCTGGTGGATAGCATTTATAATGAAGTCATTCGCCAGAGAACTAAAGTCAACGACATTGCGCGTCGAATCAGCACGCTGAAGTGGAAGTGGGCCGGCCACGTTTGCAGACGGATAGACGGTAGATGGAGAAGACACACTTTAGAGTGGAGACCGCGTTTGGGCAAGCGTAGTGTGCGACGCATTGCGGTACAATGGACCGAGAAGGTGGCTGGCAACGGATGGATGCGGGTTGCCCAAAACCAGGTTGGTTGGTGATCTCTGGGGGGAGGCCTACGTTCAGCAGTGGACGGCAATAGGCTGATATGATGATGATGACCAGGACTGAGCCACATCACAAAGTCAGTAGTCTGACAGAATTAATGCAGTCGCACGATTGCCATTTGCCGATGCGATGATGTCGAACTATCGTGCCTGCTATAATGATAATACCAGCCTTTTGTTGTTCCACTACAGAGCAAAGGCGCCTTTTCACACATAGATGGCATGAGCATTTATCACCATACTTGCTCAAGGCGCTTTTATCACAATGTTTTCTTACACCGATATTAGTTATATCTAAGTTAGTTATATCTATACGCGACGGGCGGCGTGTCATTCTGTGGAACTCCTTGAGAAAGGTGGCCGTATGACATCGAAACTAGTCGGACGAACCCGGCAGCACAGTGAGTTAATCCGTTGTTCTCAATCTATAATATCTAAGATCCTTAATGCAATCAATCCTTAAGGCGCTAACAAGTGACTTTTGCAGATTTTAAACTCACAATCACGTCAAAATGTGTGGTGTAAATGATTTGAAAAAATATATGTTAAACTAAAACATTCTGTTAATCTTAGTATGGGAATATTTTTGATTAAGTTCATATAACATAGTTTAATTAAATCGTGAAGTTGTGTCTGACGCGGACAAAACATTGATAATCACACTAAATCTACCAGGAATATTTAAACTAAACTTTTACTATCTTATAGACAATTTTATTATCTATCTTTTAGTATACGCCGTTTAGTAAACTCTCAAAGTTTAGTCGAAAAAATTAAATAAAAGATAGTAGGTATTCTTTACCTTAAAAAAGGCGTATACTAAAAGATAGATAATAAAATTGTCTGTAAGATAGTAAAGGTTTCGTTTAAATATTCCTGGTAGAATACCTACTATCTTTTATTTAATTTTTTCGACTACACTTTGAGAGTTTCGGACGCGCAAACGATTCTCTGGTCGCTCTAGGTCGCTGGCGTGGGAACACCCAAATATTCCGAAATATTTTATTCCGAATTTCGATATTCCGATTTTCAAAAGTCCGAATTTCATAATACCTAAAAATTATAATCTCTATTATTTAAAATCACGAAAGTTATTTTACCGAATGTCGTAAATCCGATTTGTTTGTTTTCCGATTTTCATATGTTCGAAGAATCAAATGCTCGATGAGTTCTCGGTCCGAAAAACGAAATTCCGAATTTCAATATTCCGAATAAACTGTTAAAATTAGGGTTCTGATTCAATTCAGCTATGCATATATATTCAAAATGGTGTCCCCTTGTATCGCAGACAGAAATTTCATAGAATTTCGTTTCCCGGAAAATGTTTCATATAATATTTGGTTCTTGTATTTTTATTTCGACTATTATTGTTTCAAAGACTATTTACTTGAATGAAACATATTTCACAGAAAAACAATTCAAAGAATTTTTAATAACAAAAATAATCTTAAAAAGTCAATATGTTGTGCTACAAAAGTTAATGACAGAAATGAATTGCTGTGAAACCGACTCCACGTAGTCTTGTCTGCCCGACCCCTAGAGTGTAATTTAAATTCGCGTAGGCGCGGAGGGGCGAGGCGGCCAGCGAGCTGAGGAGCAGGTGGTTTTAACGCCCGCCGCCGCGGCTGAGGCTGGCCGGCGAAGCCGGCCAGTAAGCCGAAGCTGCGGTGGTGGGCGTGAATACCATCTGCGACGATAAGCTCGCGTGGTACCGCCGGAGCCCCGCAACGCCGTAGCCGTGACAGAAACCATGCCTGCTGCATGTTGCATGTTCGCTTGCATGCTCGCTTGCATGATGCATGCTTGCTTGCTTGCATGCTGCATGCTTGCTTGCACGCTGCATGCTTGCTTGCATGCTGCATGCTTGCTTGCACGATAAACGATTGCACGATAACGATAAAGATAATCGGAATTTTAATAATCGGAATTCGTATTTTTGATGTTCGGAATTCTCATTATGTCGGACTTTTTGTTATTCGATCTTTTGAAACTCGGTATTTTGAGAAGAGTAATAATAAACGTTCGGAATTTTGAAATTTTAGTATTATAAAAATAGGATGAATGATAAATCGGAGTTGCCATATTAGGAATTTTGAACTATTCGGAATTATGAAAATCGGTATTTTGAAATTCGTATTTCTGACTTTCGGAATAATGTTTTTCGTATTTATGTAGTGTACCCCGCTGGCGTATATCGTCGCCTTAAAGAAGTATCCAAGTCACGATTTGGACAATATTTCAATACATTTTCATTTCACAGGGATTACATTTACCAACGTCTGAAAACTACAACGCAAGAATGTTTATGAAAAAATTCCGAACGTCAAAAATATTTGATACGCAACCGAACGCAACAACAATACGAAACGATTTCAATAAAACATTCTAAACACAGAACCAATTTCTAAATATATTTCGCACAAACCAGTTTTCGTTTTTATTCAATCGAAACAAACTAATGTTTTCAACACGTGACTCCATTCAGTGGAATTTCTTTAGAAGAAAATGAAATCTAGAAAACTTCTGTACCGATATATACTAGGAGTTTCGAAAGCCGATCACTCGTGAGCGTGGCGCGTCCGCTCGATATAGCGTCCGAGAGATATTTCAAAATGTTGCAACATTGAAACGCGTTGGGATATTTAATTTGATGTATGCTGCGGTTGTTTTCAGGAAATATTGTAGTGAGGGACTATGTTGTAGCGAAACAGTTACAGTCATAAAACTGAGTGCTATTCCTCATATTTCATATTTCATATTTACTAGTATTATGTTAGAAAGTTGACGAGTTTGTTTGTTTAAGTGTGCTAATCTCTGGGACTAGTACTCTGATGCGAAAATTCTTTCACTAATGAATTATTATTTATTAATCCTTTATTTCAGGCAACTTAGGCCCATAAAACACAATACATACATAAGCATAAAAACAATAATTATAAACTAATACATATTTTAAAACTTAAAAACTACTGCACACGAAGAGACGGCGTCGTGTTACACTGCGTGGTGTCACGTAGCCGACCGCGGAAACGTCGATACAGCACACCTTTCGGCCAAAACTCTTCCTTGAGGAAGGTCACCAAATGTTGAGTCGAAACGCGCACTACGAACGACTTGTGTTATGGCGCGCCTCCAACTTCTCCACCCTCAAGGTCCAGTTGGTCTTCACCCGTAGATACTCCATGATGTCTTCAGTCCTTGTAGAGTGATGCAAACGGGATCATTTCAGCCGAAAGCCTCCCCCAAGAAATCTGGGGTTTCGCCATAATCGCCACACTTGTCAGGCGGGTTGACGATCGCAGTATGGTGGTTACAAAGGCACAGAGAACGCTGCTGCCCATCTCTGGAGACTAATATAAAGCTACTTTATTCCTGAGTGCATTAAAAAGAGTAATGAGTAAGAAAAGTCGTCGCGGGAAAAATCTAGTCTTTGTATAATCATGAATGGGTTATGTAATGACAATATATTTATGCTTACCGGAATCTAACAATTATCAGGTATCACCATTGATGTTGGTTACAAATATTTGACAGAAGAAACCTTTCCAGGACATGGAAAATGTCTAGAAATTTGTATAATATTACTAGCTGACCAGGCAAACGTTGTTTTGCCATAAAAAAAATAGCCTACGACCTATTCTCAGACTTACTGAATATACACACAAAGTTTTATAAGAATCGGTCAAGCCGTTTCGGGGGAATTTTGTTACAAACACTTTGACACGAGAATTTTCTATAAGTACTAGCGGGCCCGGCAGACGTTGTCTTGCCCTGAAAATCAGTACAAAAATCCTGGTCTAGTCTACCCTACCCCACCTACCTGCCTATCCTACCCTACCAAACTGTACCTACTTATCTACCTACGTACCCTTTAAACCTACCTACATACCTACCCTAACCCTACATACCTATCTACCCTACCAACCTACCTATCCTATTAACCTACCTACCTACCTACCCTATCAACCTACCAATTAATTAAAATATGCAGAGTAACTGCCCAGGCCTCCATCCTTAGATCTATGCTACCCTGGTACCTCTTCGCTGCGAGGCGAGCTACCTTGCGGTTCTCGAGTTAGCGCAAAAGTTATGCGCTCCTTGTACCACGGTGACAGTTGTGCGCTCCTAGTACCAGGGTGATATACATCTAAGAAGTCCTAAAACTCGGCTGCAGCGCCACCAACCGGGTCCAATTGTGAATCTAAACCATCATCGAATCCACTGGAACACACACAAAAAAAATCATCAAAATCGGTCCAGCCGTTTAGGAGGACTTCACTTTCATACGCACGCACAGAAGATTTTTATATATAAGATTAGATTCATCAACGTTAGACAATTATTAACGCAAAAATAAATATAATAGATGTTTAAAATGTTGTTCAAACTGTTTTAAATTCCATAATGCAAATTAAATTTTGATGAATTCATTTAACAGTAATCGAAATTTTAATTAGTTACTTTGTTCAACTAAAACTGTATTAATTTAAGTTCTTGCCAGCGAATGATTTATTTATGATATAAAGGGAATGTTAATAGTAACTAAATTTAATTAAAAAAAACAATTGAAATACAAAATTGAAAATAGGGTATTTTACCAAAAAAAAATTAATTAGTTCGTCAGTTAAATTATCGAAAAATATTGGATACGTATTTTTCGTTTTATCAAATTAATAAAAACTGATGAAGATAAAACGCATCAAAGATCATGAGTGGGGGTTTGTGACGTCACTTCGCCACTAAAAGTGTACTGACATAGTGATGTCACTCGAGTTTTCGACGCACTGTGTTATATCTTCATTTTTTGTATACGTGAAAAAAGAAAAAACACGTGTCCAATATTTTTTGGAAATCTATCTGACGGACTAATTAGATTTTTATGGTAAAATACTCTATTATAATTTATTTTAAAACCTGTAGAATTCGATAAACGATGAAGGTAAACCAGGCGAATGAGAAAGGTTCTTTATAAAAAGCTAAATTAAGGTACATATTCAAAATATTTTTTATCATTATACTTATATGTAGATAAACCAAACCACATAATAATATTATGTACCCTTTTCCCCACTACGTTAGTGTCGGCTTCCAGTCTAACTGAATGCAGCTGAATACCAGTGTTTTACATGGAGCGACTACCTATTCGACCGCCACAACTCAGTTACTGGGTAACACAATACCCCTTGGTAAAACTGGTTGTCAAACTTTCTGGCGTCTGACTACCCATAACAACTCTTAACGATTTACGAATGACAGCCGCCTACGTGCTTTCCGAGGCACGGAGGGGTCTTGGTATGAAATTGATGGTCACCCATCCAATTACCGACCGCGGCAAGCGTAGCTTAACCCATGACCGATCTATTTGTACGGCTTTCACTTACCCACTCCAGCCCCTCAATATATTTTTATTAACCAATGTAGCATCCAATCAAATGGCTTCTAATTCTGCTCTGGTCGTGTCAACCTATCAGAGGTCAGATATCTTTAATTTAATCCGACTTGAGGTTAGCCACATGGAAACCCTTATCACAAAGTTCGCAAATTAAATTTTGTTCGTGAAAACACCTACTATTAAATTCATTGATTTGGAAACTGGTCTGCCTCATCAGCTCATTGTTCCGGTGGCTGAAAGAGACGAGATCATGTGTTAGAAATAATCTCCGGTTATAATCTCTGATCGGGTAAGTGGTCGATAAAAGGTGATGGGTATATCCTTTACGCATGGCTGGGTAATCCAATAGGAGTTTGGTAAAGGAGAGATGTATCAAATTCAGGAAATCGAAATGGGAAGTAGTTTGGCTTTGATTTGACGTTATCAGAATTCAATGTGTATAAGTTTAGTGCATAAGGGTGTATAAGATAAATCACTATTTCATTGTTTGATATAGGAGTCGTGTACAGTTTTAATCTTTTGTAAATATATAAACACTATTGTATCTATACACATCACTTAGCTGTCATTTCTTAACTTTAAATACTTTGTAAATACTCTAATATAGTGATTTTTATGCAAGGTATATTGCATACGTATATAGTCCTCCTTATCGATTTCAATAATGCTCATTTTAGGGGGGCGACCCTTTAAAAAATCTATTTTACCAAGTGCCATAAATATTGTAAACAATTGTTTTAAAAGAGTAAGGAAGCAGTTTCTTGCCCATTGTTACCCATACGAAACTACATTTTAGAAGGGGTACCCCGTTTTTTTTTAAATTATAAATAGTGTAATTGAAATAAGTTATTATTTTGAATTTGACTTTGAAATATAGACGTTGGGTTTAACGGCTGTTGACTTTTGGTAGGTAGGTAACTTCGATTCGGTTAGAACTAAATAATTTTGTTTTTATTATTATTATTTTATACTTTATATAACTCGAGACTGAGGGGTCCGGACCTTTGGTAGACGTACGAGACACCGAAGCAATTTGCATCGATCCTCAATTACTCGTATTATTATTTTTGATTTACTTAATCTACCCATTAATGAACGTATGACCATCTATTACACAAATCACGACGTTACACCAAAAACAACTATATTACTATTTTAAAACAATTTCGAAAACATAAGTTCTACAAATTATAATAAATTCACAGCGTATAACAACAATCCCGAATTTCTCTACAGAATTGTTTGGACATTAAATTAACATAAATCTACATAGTTTTAATATACTGAGTGTTCTATTGTAAAATAGGCCAGATAAGCCATAGAATTAGATTAGGTAAGTTCGTCATAAGCGTGTCAATATTTTGATTCCATTTATTGGATATGAAGGGTTCAAGCCTCAACTAAGTACGGTTGAACCTTTTCCAATAGGTTTTGGTCGTTTACTTCTCAGGGTCAAATGGTTTACCAATTTTGTAAGGTATAAAAGCTGAGTGTGAAAACGATAAGATGCAGGCTTGTTACTTATCTAACCTTGGCACTTTGTGATCAGCTGGCTTTTCGTAAAGTTTTGTATATTCATTAAATTAAGTGGCGACAGGAAGAATATAGCTGGCAGTGGATGGATACAAGCTACCCGAGACCGGGTTGGTTGGCGATTTCTCAGGAGGCCTACGTTCAACAGTGGACGGCAATAGGCTAATACGATGATGTGATGATGAGCTTCAGGTGAGTTGTCATCTCACCTGCTAACGATTCGATTCAATTCACTTAGTCAGATTTTGACGGAATAGCTCTGCAATTGACACCAATAATTAAATGAAAACAAGACTGTTTATATGAATCTGTATTTTTTTTATTGTAACACAATTATGTTTACTTAATTTATATTTGTGTAACGATCTCTGCATTTTCTTAAAATTATTTTGGCTTTTCCCTAGTAAGTAGTATAGGCTGTGTTAAAAAAGTTTCGAAATTCAGTGGCTTTGTTCTGTTTGTTGTTTTGTATTGCCACCGACTTCCGAAACTAAAGTCAATGTGTGTTCTGTGCTAAAGTTATTTTTCACTTTTTAGTTTCTGAAGGCGGTTGTCTTTTTTGTAAAAAGCTTTTTATTTTCTGCTTTTTAGTACCTCCTTCTCGTCCTTATCTATTAAGAAGAGATTGAAAGTTAACTACTACAAAGATTGATGAAACTAAAACGTCGATTGATGAAACTAAAATCAATTTCGATAAAATTTATATAGGACCACCCCTGAAGCATACCCTATCCATAAAAAAAAGAATTTTCAAAATCGGTTTTCGTTTGCCGGAGAAATCGCGTAACAAATCGAGCACATACTTAATGCAAATTTAAGACTTATACGGTTTTCTCATGGATGCCATTGTCAAAACTGGACCAAATTAAAAAGGGACCACACGGGAAGCACTAGCTCTGAAATAAAAAAAGAATCATCAAAATCGGTTCACGCAGTCCAAAGAAAAAAAAAAAAAAAAAGAATTGATAACCTCCTCCTTTTTTGAAGTCGGTTGAAAAGAAATGTTCTGAGTTACTGGCCAATGTACCATAATTTTCCTCATTTATTTTCCAAAAATATATTTTAAGGCTGGACTTACACATTCTGCAGGCGTAGCATGACAATTCTATCTCTACTCTACGTAGAATAGACATAGTTCTTTCTATTCTACTTGACATCTCTACATAACCGAGCATGAGCCGATCGGTAGACTCGCGTTTCTACGTAGAGTAAGACATATCTTTTCTTTCCATAGCAACGGCGGGGTGCTGTGTTGTAGCTAGACGTTAAAAATTTTACGATAAAATTGCGTTTCGTTGTCGACAAAAATGTGTCAATCGTTACGATTTATCACCTTTTGAACGATTATTTATTTACTTAGAGACAACAAACAGTATATTAATAAGTACACATAGGTTAGAACTTAAGAATAAAGGTAACAAATAAATATTATGTACACTACTCATACCCACATTGTAATGTTATTCAAAGCAACAACGAAACGTTATTTTTATTGTGACGGATGACGGCTGTCGGATCAATCAATTCGGATTTGCAAATTAATAGAGTAACTATTTATCAAAATATTTAAAATATTGTATAGATCTATGTGTCTAAAAACAATATTAAAAATGTAATTGTCCAAATGTTTCGATTTTGGAAAATAAACAGACTTGGGACCGCGGCAAAAAAAGTAAGTACGAGTAAATATAAGTAGTTAAGTGAATGAAATTACTAAATAATTAGCATTGTGCATTGGTGTATTGTGTGTGATTAATTGAGAATGTAGACCTCGATTAGTTGAAAATCGCATTTGAGGATTAAAAGAAGATTGTTGCATCGTCTGATAAAAATTCTTGATTTACAAAGGCAAATTCTTCACTTTTATCTCCTTGCTATGATATGATAGGTACCTTGGTCATGCTTTTTTTTTCTTTATTACTTATCGTCAGTGTTCTTACCTCATTCACATACATACTAAAACTGATTTATTTATTTATTTGCAGCATGCGAAGTACCAACCCACAGATTGAGATGTTGTTGGTGGACTACAATTTCCAAAGGAACTATTAGTTAATCTGTGACAATAAGTTTATTTAAAACAAACTAACTGAAAGGAAAATAAGACAAAGCCATTTACAAAGGTACAATTTTTATTTACATAAAATAAATTTCTTATACGAGTAATGTCAGTTCTTCCATGAGTTGCGACTTGTAGAACCTCTACCTATGTGCCTCCGTAAAGGGCTACCTCTGTGCCTCTGTGCTTCAGGGTGTACCATGATAAGCATTCAAGTCATGAGCCGGTTCCAAAGTTTAGCCCTAACCTCCTGAAAATCAATAATAAATAATTAATGTTGTGTTTTGTTATTACAGATAACATAGTTCCCGAATGGTGAAACATTATGAGGCCCAAAAATGAATTACCTAGTTGTACATACAATAATTATATTAATAAATAAAACTATACACCTATTGACTTTTTATTACTTCAAATTATTAATCTGTCCGGTTTCAGACAAATAAATTAAATACAATATACCTACTATATAGTCTCTTATATGAATATTTTCTACTTTTTTACTTGTTTGCTAAGCACTCTGGCCTTGCATGCTTCCTTTGCCTTTTATTATATTCTTGTTCTAAATATAAGAGAGCGCCTTGACTTCCATAGTACAAGTTTAGTATAGTACTTAGTTTGGAAGTCCAGTTTCAAAAATAAGTATAACCCTATTATGTGCAATATACTTTTTTTTTTATTTGGTAAGTACCTAGGTACAGTAAGAAATCTATCCTATACTAAACGGCTACTCACTTCAGCAATCAAAGAACTAGCAAATGATTAGACATTGTTGGATTCACGGTACCTACCTAGGTAATATTTCTGACCTATTTGTATCAGAAGCACTTGGAAGGCGTGGGTTCCTAATCTTCAAACAGATTGAACTTACTTTAACAGTTCCTGAGATTTTCTAGGAGACAGATCCTTGCAGGATCAGCTCCCGGCACAGATTCTGCAATCTCTTTACTAACTTCATAATTTTCCAAAACCTCGTTTTCGGGAAGAACGAGAGCCCAGGTTTAATGCATTCTTCTTTGCAAAAAAACTGAGAAGATGCTGACGGTAGTCCTCCAACATGTTTTCAAAATCAACTTCAAGTCGGCTTTTGTGGAAGAGTCGCCACAATTTTGCCAATATCACGTAGGTACTTATCAAGATTGGCCATTAAATGAAGGTGATTGTTCAATAACAACAAATTTGGAAGGTAAAAAATATTAAATTGAGTTTTAAAATCAATATAGATCCTTGTCTACATAGAAATAAACTTGTCTAGGTCAATTGTGATGTAGACTATTTGACACTTGTTGGAAGAAATGTTTCTACACCCAAATGTCAAAAGTAGAGAAAAAAATGGTCGTCATGCTCGGCATTGTAGACTTTTGTCTACTGTAGAGTAGAAACATTTCTTCTCTTCATCGTCATACTCGCAACGAAAGAAATCTTTCTACAACCGGCATTTTGTCTATTCTTCCTGTCAGTATGTCTATTCTTCCGTAGACATAGCGGTGGTCATGCTACGCGTGCTGAATTCCTCTCTGAATTCAGTGTCGGAGCTCATATTATTAATTAAGAAAGCCCGTAATTGCATACAATTTCATTATACCCCACACACATACCGATTTTTCAGATAATGATTTGTATGCATTTATGGGCTTTCCTAATTAATAATATATGAATCTCGACTCTAAATTCAGAAAGGACATGGTGGTACATGGTGGTACATGGTGGACATCCCACCCACACGCACGAAACGTTTTGGGAATACATTCATTGTGCGTACTGCTAAGGAGTGGAATTCCCTGCCGGAGTCTGTGTTTCCTGATAGCTACAACCTGGGAGTCTTTAAGTCAAGAGTGAATAGGTTACTTCTAGGCAAGCGTGCTCCATCTTAAACCATCAGGTGAGATAGTGGTCAAACGTATGCCTATCAATAGATAAAAAAAAAGAAAAAAAAAGGAATTCAGAATGTGTAACTTTAGCTTATGAGACAAAAATAGTAGTTAAAGCCATTTCAACATCATCTGCCTAGCCTTCCTAGGCTTCCAGTCTCACCGGTTGCAGCTGAATACCCAGTGTTTTACATGTACGCAAAATACGCGCTGAGACGTGGAGTTGCAGACACCAGGCTGTCATACTTCTACTACTACACGGAGTGACGGCACACCCGCGACACTCCATAGAAACGAAACGATATAATAGGGTATTTTACTCTATACGAGAAAAAATCTATAAATATGTTATTGAGACAGTTTAGGCATAAAGCAGTCGGAAAATGCAAGTTTTAGTTCATAAAATAACAAAATAGATTTTTAAATTCAATTCAAAGTTTTCAGTATTTTTAATCTGTTATAAAACACCATGAAATAGTAGCGGCCATGTTATTACGCCGTACGGCTGTGTAAACAAAAAATTGGCAATTGTCAGTCAACCGATTGGCGTATATAGGCTTTGTACTTTCATTATTTTCGTAACCAACGTAATTTTTTAATTATTACACCTATTACGAAATATGCTTTTAATTATTTTTAAATTATATACAATTATCATATTTAATAGGAGCGCATTTGATACTAAACGAACTGACGTCATTTTCGCTGAGCAATATGGCGTCCAGTAAGAGGCGTTTTCGTCAAAGTACGCGCGAAATTTGAAAATTTAAAATTTAAATGCATTTTTATGGCACTTATCGATTGAATAAAAATTTTGTATTTTTTTTGGTGGCATATTAGCACTACAGAATTTCATTGAAACACTTTTCAAAAATGGGTGTAATACCCTATTGCCTACACTAATACTTAAATAATAGACTATACAGATACGTGCGTGAGTGTGCGTGTCTACGCGGCGCGCGAACAAAACCGCTGTTTCCAGAGCTAGTCATTCGACGCGGGGAGAGGTGAGGAACGGTTTCAGAGGGAGGTGGAGCGTGTCGCTACTGTACGGTAGTACTAATACTTATACTGTGGTGACGGGCTAAGAAAAATTGTTTATTTGTAACCTCGTACAGGTAAACACAACATAAAAAAGGGTTATATAAAACAATAAAACATAAAAAAAAGCCTTATGAAACCTGTACGAGACCAAAAAGGCTCCTGTCTCAGCACAATGCTACGACATAAAATGTCGCAGCGCTGGTATTCTGACAGGGCCTTGCAGAGATGCCACGGGCGGCCACAGTCATGACTTAAGGGAAACAAATAAAAAAAAAAGTTGTAATAATAAATATCTACAAAAATATGCAAGCTAACATTATGTAAAAAATATGTAATATGTAAACCCGACATAACTATTAGTTATATAAAGTTATATACAATAAATAAATAAAAGTGAATAATATAAAGCATTTTTCTTCTTTTTCTTTTTAATGTTGCAACTATCGGCCAATATGTTTCCACATTGTTTGTCTATGCCGCTGGCGTTGTGAGAGGTATATTAATATTACTCTGTGGTTGTGAGTTTGTGACAAACAAAGGGACACCGACGACGCAAATTGACACCAATTAAAGCAAAAAAAGTGAAGTGAAGATAACACGATATCCCTTGGTAAGACTAATTGTCACACTTTCAGCCTTAAGGGCGCGTATTCGATTAAGCGCAACTCAAAATCTAAATGATTGCTAGAACGGCGTAGCAGCATTGACACACACTAGTACAATACAATGGTCTGTTTGTGTAAATCAGAAAAAAAATACGCACGAAATAAGCACGAATCATTGAAATTGATCGGCAAACGACAGTGCTTTTTAAAATAATTGTCTAAAATAAATTAGTTCGTACAAGAAACTGAAAAAAAATGTGTTTTGAACATAACCTTTATTTTCATATCAGTTATGTTTATATTCAAATACTGGTGAAAAAAAATTGTTGAAGTAAACCGACTTTGTACTTATTTAATACTGTTTTTTTAAATATCTAATAGTAATATTTTCGTAATTTTGGCTCTGTTATGTATTTTGAGACTGTATATCCAGTTGGAAAAACGTATAAAACATAATATTTTGGCATACTGTAATGGTTGTATTCATCCTGAGAGTTCACTCTGACATCTCATAAATCACAAATCATTTATTTATTTACAAACATGGGTACATGGGTAATATACATTGATGTTTTTTTAGTTACAAAAGTTCTCCATGTTTCACCATCACATAGGTATGCAAATATGGCATAGTAAAAAAAAAAAAAACAAAAATTAAATATGTCAGCCTTGTCAGTCACAGGTATGAGATAATTGTAATAATATTTATGTCACATTAAAATATAAAAAAAAAACGTCAATAACAAGTAAAATTACAAACCAATATACTTAAATTAAATTACAAGCAGATACAAATTAAATTCGAAAAAGTTTAAAAAAAAACTATTTTCGTAGAGTGGGAGTCGGGCCTCTGGCTTCAGGCACTTCCGTCACCCAACATCGGTACTATGCTGTGTGATAATACCTTCCGACTCGCTACATGCCTGCGTCTGGGCGCTCCATGCGGGGCTCCACATCGTTGCCAGTGTGGTGAAGCAGTCGACTGCCTCGGACATCATGGCCTATCCTGCAGTAGAAGCGCAGGCCGAATGGCACGACACGCCAGCATCAATGACATCCTCCGTCGTGCTCTTGCCACCGCCGGGGTGCCTGCTATTTTAGAACCCAATGGCTTGGCACGCGACGATGGGAAGAGACCAGATGGGATGACCATAATGCCTTGGAAGTTGGGTAGGCCTTTGGTGTGGGACGCAACATGTGTCGACACCCTTGCGCCATCTCATCTTCCTAGCACTACGTGTTGTGCTGGGGCGGCTGCTGCAGGTGCCGAAAACCTCAAACGGCGCAAATATGATAACCTTCTTGGAAGCTATATATTTGAGTCGTTTGGGGTGGAAACTCTAGGGCCATGGGGGCATGGGCATAATTAAAAATTATACTTTTATTCTGTAGTTCCCTAAAGCAAGACTTAATCTTGCTAAAACTGTAGTTGTCTTTAAATAATCTGCGCACAGCATTACGATATTGCTCTGGGCAAAACGCGAAAACATGAAGTTTTCGTCACCCACGAATCGAATACATAATTTCATACAAAATTATGTTATTATAGCATCCAAAATAATCGTCAAACTAATTCTAATCACAATTCATTGGCCCGTTACTACCAGGAGCCCATACACTCGAACCAATAATAGTTACTATCAATAGCATTTGTTTGGCTATTTACCCAATAATTAGCTCTGCATGACGTATAACATTCACAGACCAATCCAATTTGTTATCATGTTATCCGAATTTTCTCGATTCATTGGTCGAATAGTAATAATGATAGTAATAATGCTGTGTAACGTAGGTTATTTTAGTTGAAGATGTGTCTTTGGAATCATTATCTGTCATTGCCACGTAAGTTTAAAGTGACTTTGTTTTTAGGGTTAAAAAACGGAACCCTTATAGGATCACTTTGTTGTCCGTCTGTCTGTCAAGACCCTTTATCTCGGGAACGCGTGGAGGTGTCCAGTTGAAATTAAAATCATATAGGTACCCAAGTCTACGGTCCCTTGATGCTGTAAAAAAACCAACCCTCTATGTTAAAAGAAGATACGACCGTTTATGTCGCAAAAAACGCATTTATAATATTAAGTAGATTAAAGTATGGATAGTGGGTATGGATTAGAATAGAAGTATGGATATGTCCCTACAAATATGTACGGAACCCTCGGTGGGCGAGCCCGACTCGCACTTGTCCGGTTTTTTTTTTCATACGAACACTCACTACAGTTATGTGTGTTAGTGATTTTAGTAATTGCTTTTTTTTTGCTCTCATATTTATTTATGTAAACTTCATGCGCCAAGGTTCAAAGGCGGACTTGGTGCCTTAGGCATTCTCCACCAGTTAAGCAAAGCAGTGAAGACATTAATAAGGCAGGTGCACAGTTACACCTATAAAAAAAGGAAATTGTTTACGTGTATGTATGCCAAGCGCATAATATATAGTAAACCAAGTTCAGATATCATACCGTCTCATGGGATCAAGATTTTCTTTTTTACTTATAGATCCTGGTCCTGGGTTGGTTGCCTCATCTGTCTCGTGATCGCTAACCATGAGGCCTTACATTCGATTTTTAGGTCAACCATAGTGGTGTTCGGTTTATGGAAATTTCATAGTAAGAGTCTGGAGTTCGGAAGTTAGTGGTTGTCACCTGGGTTACGAAAAACACGTGATAGATACCATTTAATCCTGTTTCTGAACTCTCCGCGTTTGTATAGAATTCGCCGTCCTATGGGACTATTAGAATGAGGCAAAACGGGTTTTCGCATACACTTGTGCACTATAATATTTTATTTCATTTATTCTTATTTGAAAAATTACAGCTACGCGCAAAAATAAGATAAAAATAGTACCAACGAGTAGGCCAATTAAAAGTTTTCGCAAATAGAAAATACATATTCATAGGTTAGGCTACTTATATAAATAAAATCGAAAGAATAGGAAAAATAAAATAAGATAAATTATGCTATGTTTTCGAAAAAGAAGCTACACAGAGATTTCTTAAGTATAATGTTGGTAGTGTTGAAAATATCGAAGTCTACGTCTCGGCAGGCTGCATTGTGTGTGACACGTTCTTATGAAGTACGAGTTCTGTCTGCAGCTATATCTCCTGCATACTTAATATGCTCATTCCTACACATCATCTGCCTAGCCTATTCCCAAATATGTTGGGGTCGACTTTCAGTCTAACTGGATGCAGTTGAATACCAGTACCATCCCATATCTTCCCGTGGGTATCGTAAGAGGCGACTAAAGGACTTACCAAAGAATGGGCAGCAGCGTTCTCTGTGCCTTTGTAACAACCATACTGCGATCGCCAACCCGCCTGCCAAGCGTGGCGTTTATAGCAACACCCCCCCCCCCCCTTGGGGGAGGCCTATGTCCAGCAGTGGACCTCTTTCGGCTGAAATGATGAATGATGATGACGATGATTTTAAATGGTGCAACTGCCTCCACAACCCAGGTAGTAAACACGGTCCCTTGTTAAGACTGGTTGTTAGACCGGTTGGTTGCTGGTTATGGTTTGGGGATGCTCATCCCTTTATACCTAAGACTTAAAACGTTTGCGATATGTGGCTGAATTTCATTCCACTGCCTACATTCTGAGAATAAAGGCTTAATATTTTAACAAAGATAAATAAACAGTTCTACCCCGTTAGAATAACATTTTTGCTTGATCTACCTGAATGAAAGGGCGAAAAGACGCAATTTCCGTCCATTTTATTATTAAACAAGTGTCTATTTCTCTCACGTAATGTTCTCGGCTCGCTGGCTCGGCTATCCGTTGTTTTCCAATTACTGCGGGCGGGTAATTATACAATTTTGTATTAAACTCAATTGTTTGCATCATGTTATTTGATAAGGATTGTTTTATTTTTAATAGAGGATGATATTAATGGCCACTGTTGGTTTTCTGAGTTTATTTGTTGATTCTTTATCCTGTATCATTGCAAGTTTAATTTTAATAATCTATCTTTATTAATAATCTGCCCTAAAGTGATGAATGCCAGAACTTTTTTTTCTCATTCATAAGTTATCATGAAATTGATGAATTTACTTTCCAACTCAAGTCTGTCTTGCAATCTCTTCTACATCGCACGTTCTGTAATAAATTAACCTATTATGGATTAGGTCCAAAATGAGTTAGACAAACGTTACATAAGTTTTAACGTCATCCATCTTTCTATACCTTAAAGCCGTGTGGTGCCGGTCGCAAACAGCACCAGCCCATTTCTACCCGTGGGTGTCGTAGAAGGCGACAGAGGAAAATTTACCAGGGGATGGGCAGCAGCGTTCTACTGAGTACCATAATACTTACTGCGATTGCCAACATGCATCGGCCAAGCATGGCGATTACGGCTGAATCTCTACTTGAAGGAGACCAATGCCCAACAGTGGGGGCCAAAAGTTGACATGATGATAATGATTTCAATATCTAGTTCCTGGACGGAGTTACAACATTGTAGGTATAAACCATTATGTAAGGAAAGCCCTGATCGCCACAACATTTTTTGTGATTTCCCAGAAACTGCTTTTTTGAGGTAGGTCAGTCTATTATAAACTATGCATCACGTACATATTACAAAAACTTTACTAACAGGATATTCACGGTTTCCCTAATAGTAATCAATATTAATTACCCATAATATCTTACAGGAACCCTCTGCCATATCTCAGAAACCAGATTTCCAAAGTCAGATATTATCGCAGTAAAGATAAATGGGGGAGCAGTGTGGTCTGATTAGTATTCCACGTGTGTGAGTAGAGTTCTCCGTATGCGTAGGGCTATAATGTACTTCAAACAATCCTTACAAGATCCACGGTAACGCAAGTTTGGGATGAGAGGGAAGTGGCTGGAGTATGACAGTTTATGTTCATTTATAAGTTTGTATTGTGTTACTTCATAAAGTTTCAAGTAAGTGGTTACAACTGCCTACATGTTTAGTGGAATATTGAATAAGATGGGTACGTGTTGAGACTTCGCTTAAGCACTGGAGTTATGATTATTACGTTTGAAATTGTTATGAATTGTGATTTTAATTCAATTAGAATTTATTTTTGCTAACTACTGTAACTTGGACAATTTCTAAGAGAAGACTTCATTGTTTCTTTTAGCCTTTTTTGAAGGAAAGTCTACAAAAAGTATGAACTGGTTAACAAAATTAACCGTCCTGAGACTATCAATCTAGACACCCCTTTCTGTAGGCCTCTCACGATTGTGCTGACGTAAAAGTATTTTCTTTGAGTCGACTTTCGAAATGGAAATACAACTACCATATAGCATTTTAGCGCTGTAATTTTGAACGACCTGAACCGGATTAACCATGTCGGGACCCGTAGGCTATGCAATTTTCAGGACCTCTTTACTCTTTTCTATTTTAATAAAGCCTTCAAACTAAATAATTGTTACCTGCGGAAAGTACTTAATTTTTATTCAAAGTCAACGCATTTATTTTCATTAAACCATTTACAGGCACTTTTGAATTGTTAAGGTCAATTAGTCAGAAAGTTGAAGCTAGTTGCTCGTTCCAAAACGTAGGGTCTCTATAGTGAAGAACGAGCAAGTACCTCCACGGACACTCATTTAAATTAAGTTTGTTACATAATACTGGTTACAAGATTCTTGTTTCTTCTATATGTGAAAACAATGAAGGTAATATAGCAATATAAAACATAAAAAGGAAGCAAGATAAAATCCATAGCAGTTAAATTATTCAATAAAAAAACTACTTAACGTAATAACACAGTAAAAGCTAACTAAATCATTTAAATTCTGTTTCCGAATAGATTCCTTTAGGTAGCTTTATGTACGTTTAGAAACCTTTATCCTACTCAAAAACACACTACCTCGTGTCTTAACAAATCATCCTCAAACCGCCACATGATTGTCTAATGGCGTGTCTACGGCCTTTAACCTGTCCCTTCGTATTTATGTTATCCTAGTACCTACTGCCCACCTTTACGTAGGGATAATTAAAGTATACTTTGTCCTTGTTTGTTTGTGAGGATCAGCATTATTTTTGGTTAAAATATAATGTCGGTTCAGTGTGTTTAGTGGGGTCAGTAGACATGTACTTAAGGCTCCAGAGATTTAAGTATTACCTAGATTTATGCCATTGTTATGAGAAAAGGTTGTTTTACCTAATAAATGTAAAGTAGGGACAATCTTTAAAACATATTTATTAATAAAAAATAAACATATTTCTGCCCTTTTAATATCTTGCATGCATTAATTTGTGTGTTAAACGTATGACAAATCATCATCATCATGTCAAACTTAAAATGCCCACTACTGAGCGTAGGTCTCGAACAAGGGGGGGTTCAGCCGTAATCGCCATGCCTGGCCTATGCATGTTGGCGATCGCATGACGTGTTATGGTACTCAGATGGACGCTGCTGACAATCCTCTGTTCAATATCCCTCTGTCGCCTTCTACGACATCCACGGGTAGATATGAGGTGGTGCTATACGCAACCGGCACCACACGGCACTGTATTATTCGTTTCGTGTCGTTATTCGCTTCGTGTTGCGGGTTCGATTCCCGCCCAGGGTAAACATTTGTGTGATGAGCACTTGTGTTTGCCTTGTGTCTGTGTGTTGTTCATCTATTATGTATGTATTTACAAAGATAATAATGTATTTGTGTATGTATATCAGCTGTCTGACACCCATAGTACAGGGTCTCCCTAGTTTGGGGTCAGATGGCCGTGTGTGAAAAATGTCCCCACATATTATTATTTATTTTATTCCTAGCATACACGCTAGCTAATTTTCACGGCGTTCGACCAATTTTCACATTCATAAAATGCGTGCTACTCCTAAAAATGTTGTAGGTACCCATCGATTCGAAAGAAACTCAGAATGACTACTGAACGTAGGTACTAAACTTTATTCCTAGTGCTTTATGACATAGGTCTAGGATTTGTAGAATTGCGTGAAAAGGTTCCCTTCGATTGCTTTTGTTTTTATTGTTATTAGCCGAGGATACAGGGGTCGGGTTTATCTCAAGTTGTGTCGGATATTTATTGTACCGTATTTTTTGGATATTGTAAGCAAATAGATGAGATGTCATTCCGACCGATACATCTTGATAGTAGAAAATAAGGATTATTATGTATTATCGTAATGGCTTTTATGGAGGGGCTCGTGACTTAGTAAAAGCCGTTAAGCTACGCTTGCCGCGGCTGGTTTATAGATAGGTGACCATCCTTTTTAGGGAGCCGTAGCCAAATGACAAAAAACGGAACCGTTATGGATTCATCATGTCTGTCCGTCCGTATGTCACAGCCACTTTTTTCCGAAACTATAAGAACTATATATAATACTGTTGAAACTTAGTAAGTAGATGTATTCTGTGAACCGCATTAAGATTTTCACACTAAAATAGGAAAAAAAACAATACATTTTGGGGGTTCCCCATACTTAGAATCGAAACTCATAAATTTTTTTTTCATCAAAGCCATACGTGTGGGGTATCTATGGATAGGTCTTCAAAAATGATATTGAGGTTTCTAATATCATTTTTTTCTAAACATAATAGTTTGCGCGACAGACACTTCCAAAGTGATAAAATGAGTGTACCCCCCCTGTAACTTCTAAAATAAGAGAAAAAATAAATAAATGATGTACATTACCATGTAAACTTCCACCATAAATTGGTTTGAACGAGATCTAGTAAGTAGTTTTTTTTAATACGTCATAAATCGTAAACCGCAGTTTACATTACTTGCTGCTACGGAACTCTTCATGGGCGAGTTCGACTCGCACTTGGCCGCTTTTATGGATATTGTAGGCAAATAGATGAGATGTCATTCCGACCGATACATCTTGATAGTAGAAGATAAGGATTATTATGTATTATCGTAATGGTTTATAAGAAGGGGCTCGTGACTAAGTACGACGTACGGATCAATTGGTCAAGCTACGTTTGCCGGGGTCAGTCTGTAGATGGGTGACCATTCCTTTTGAAACATAATATATTAGTTACCAACCTGTACCGATTAACTAGTATCATTCATCCCATACATGTAACTCATCAGACTTAATTCAAATAATAACGCCACGGTCGCTCGTTAGTGTAAATTAGCGTGATATTATTTGTTTAACTGTTGTTAATTTGAGTTATTATTGAAATTACTAATTGGATATTTAATTGTGTGTAAATCAATTTGGCTTCCATTTATCATTAAATCCCGTGATAATGATTTCTCATTTAGTCAAGTTATATTTCTTAACTAGCTTTTGTCCGTGTGAAAGTCAAAGACCCTTATTTTTACTCTCTCACAAAACCGTTCTTATATGAAGGCTTCTACCTATAAACTACCTACCTGCGAAAGAATCATGGCAGGATTTGTACAAAAAATAAAGATGTTTATAGAAGTTGAAATTCTAATTCTTATACTCGTGGATACCTATAGAGTATCTTCAGACGTTTACAATATTTTTGAACCCCCGCAAAAAAAATGGATATTAAAGCATTATTTCAGGACGAAACGGCGCCTGACAGGAACAATGACAATGACAGTCGCCGTTTCGAAATTCTATCACTGAATTTGCATCGTTTTATGGGAAATAATGTCACAAATAATGATTATTTTTATATTTTAGATTCCACACACTTGTCACATCACTTGTCTGCCAATTTGATAGATCCGTTAATGTCTCTTGTCACTTTTTTTTTATAAACACAGAATTGGCAACGAGTTGAAACAAAAAAGTGTTTTTTTCATTTCGAAATATTTTATTTATGCGTGGGTTTAAAAATATGGTGAGTATATCAATCTACTCCTGTGTATTCTCCACATTGGAAAATATTTTAAACCCTCTAAATGATTTTTATTTTTCATACAAATGAATGTGTGGAATGATCTCGCCATGATTCATTCATCTTTATAAGTCAAGTAGTTTTTGAAATGTCGTGTTTAGGTGAATGAACACAAGTCAGTGACCATCTAGTTCTATTAAGAAAAACTAAGACTAGACGTTCTATTGACGTGCTATTGTTTCCTCCCGTCATCTTCTGTGCTCTCGTGACCTTTACACGTATATATTTTTGCTGTCAATATATTTACTTTAAATTAAACTCTAGCTCCGTTCTTTCCTTTTCAACACAATGAGTGACCTCAGATTATCAAACAAAAGGCAGATAGACCCTGCGGACACTGCGAGTGAAGCCACAAAAGCAAATACAAATTCAAAAACGAATACCTACAATTCGCTTCGCGCTGTACTAATACGAATCAGTACAGCACGAAGCGAAACATTGTTCAAAAAAACAAATACTAATACAAATAAAAATTCAAAAGCGAATACAATCACGAGATTGTAGGTATTCGTTATTGAATTTGTATTTGCTTTTGTGGCTTCACTCGCACGGTCGGCACGGTCTATCTGCCTTTTGTTTGATAATCTGTGTGAGTGACCTATCTCTTTTAGAGGTATACTAGCGACCCGCCCAGGGGTGTGATTCTGTAAGACCTAATTCTAAATTTCGAATCTGAATCCGCTGTGAGTATCTTGATTGGCATTCTAAAAACTCGGTTGATAATTCGAATGTACACTAGCGCCACCCTTGCGAGCGTGTCAGCGAGTTGAACTAAATTGACAGGGAGATTTTGGCAGATAAAGTATGAGATGACGTAAGAAGTGGCATTCTGTAAGGCAATTTCCCCGTCACTTCGACGCTCACTTCGCACTCGAACCCGATTCAAAGTGTCAAATAAATATCAAGGTCATTTTGAACCTTATGCGAAGTGAGAGTGAATAGCGATGTGAGATGCGAGTTGTTGTTTGAATTTTACAGAATCGACCTACAGGCTTCAAACTATACTATACTGCTAACTATACGCAATAAAATCCATTGTGGAGTTTAGAAGACATAAGCGTACAGACGGCTGGAGCGACTTTGTTTTATATACTACTAGCTTCTGCCCGCGGCTTCGCCCGCGTAAAAAAGAACGATTATCCCAAGGGAACACAATTATCGGGATAAAAAGTATCCTATGTGTTAATCCAGGAAATGGTCTACCTGTGTGCTAATTTTCATGCAAATCTGTTCAACGGTTTACGCGTGATTGAGTAACAAACATCCAAATATCTTCACAAACTTTCACATTTATAATATTAGTCGGACTAGCTTTCGCCCGCGACTTCGTCCGCGTGAATGTCGGTTATCGCGGATGCAGACGAAGTCGCGGATTTAAAAGTAGCCTATGTCCTTCCCCAGGGCTTAAGCTACTTTTATACCAAATTTCATAAAAATCGGTACAGCCGTTTCATCGTGAAAGCGTTACAGACAGAGTTACTTTCGCATTTAAAATATTATAATAGTATGGATGTAAAGATTATAACATAGATATTAACCACATAAAACCTCAGTATTTTTTTTTAATTATTATAAACAAAGTATTCAGAATCGGGAAAGATGGAAGTCATGGAGGGAGGCCTTTGTCCAGGAGTGTGAAAGAACAGGCTAACAAAAAAAAAAAACAAAGTATACAAAGATGATCTGCTATGTTATTCTGTACGGACTCACTCCAGTTCTCACTTTTGATTCCACGGTAAAAACTGTTTTAGGTATTCTGATAAAAACTACGCTAGCGCCGCCGCCGCTGAGTGACAACATAGGTGAAGTGAACTATTATTAAGTTACTATTTATGCGAATACCAAATACTTTTCACTTCAGATAAGTGAAATCGGAAATGAGATAGGATTTCGCGGGTGAATTCTTACAGAATTGCACTGCTGTTCGTGGATAAAAAAAACTTTGTTTTTAATAAGACTGGAAATAGTTGTAGTAACATCGATCCAATGTATTATATTGTGTACTTCGTAATAGACGTGTTATGTCAATTGTAAGCTGTGAAGTAACCTGAAATAAGTAAATAAATGAAGAATCCAACAATGGTCATCTTCAATCTTCCAAATCTTTAAGACGACGCGACATGGTGGATAGTTGGTATGGAAGGTATTTAAAAGTACCAGGACAACATTAAATGTAAGGAGCCGTCGAGATAGTCCAAATGATGAAATGATTAATCTTTTTTTGAATCGTTACATTAAAAAAGTACTTCATAAGTTAGGTAGGAGCTACTTCCTTTCATCACTCAAAAAAGCTGAGGTTTATTTAGCAATCCATGTAATTTTTAGCTCTTGTTAAATATTAAAGGAGGTTTTAATTGTTTCAGAACCTTTTGACATGGGTTTTTCCGCGTTCAAATGCCAAGGTCGAATAAATTGTTTGAAATAACTGCCTGTATGATAGAGTATTATTACTTGGGATGCCTCCTAGACAATGAAACTTTTGGATCTGATCTGATTTGATCATTGTGTCGTACTTGTAATACAAAAAGTAGTTTCATGAGAATAATAACATAAGAGCTCCAAACCGCGATCAGAACTTGGAAAATATGGGTAACAATTCAACTGGAATGACCTTTTTGAATGATTGTAACTATACCTAATAATATTGCTGTTGCCCCGTTGTCGCAAGTATAACTGTTGAGCGTGGGGTCATAGGTTATAGTATTCGGTTTAACACGATACTATATTTACTTTTTATAAGCATGAAATCATTTATCACGACTTATGTTTACATTTTATAATACTTGTTTTTGTAGATTCTTGGAATCTTTTATTATGCAGAAATAGAATATATGTACTTACAGTCTTTATGCTGGTCCTGTCTACGTTCCTTTTAGTTTTGCTTGCATTATATTCCTTATTATTACATCCCTTTATATATCTGAAAAATAAATAATGTTTTACTTTGATATGTTTATCAATGACAGTCGTCAAACTTGACGATCGTCAATATTACTTCTAATAAGTTTTACGGCTTACGTAAAACCTCCAAGCTGATGTTTAGGTAAGTGTGTATGGCTGTATTTTATATTAAACGGCTGGACACCCGCTGATGTATCGGGTGTTCTTTTAAATCCTATTCGCACTAATAAATAAAAATAACTGGCAGTCTGCAATAATTGAGTCTGGCCGGTACTATAATACCCCGCTTTAGAAGACCGATATGGGCGTTCTAGAAATAAAATTCATACTTGGATTTTTATGAATTTCGGAAGAGCGGTCAGAAAAGGAAACCTGTCAAGGAGCCAGTCTAGATCTCGCTGTCGCTTGAGTAACACGCTGATTACTCATACGCTTAACTTACTGAAGTCTACCAGTCTACTAACTGCAAGACTACCGGTCCACAATCGAAAGTCGGTAACGGTCCTGAGTTGTGCCGTCATCCTGTCGCGTGCTGCTGCTCCCAGGGCGGGTCTTGCTGATAAGATCCGCGCCGCAAAGCTAGGAGCCGATCGCGGCAGTCTTCTCTTCGGCCGATCCCGTTTGCCGGCCAGGCTGTGGATCCCTTTAACCTGGAAATCTCTGCCTGAACGTAGTGCGTTTAGGTCAGTGCTAATTTTTACTCTTACTGCTGTTTTTGATACTCATCACATTTTAATCTTTCAATTCGTACAATTCTACATAGCCTTTTATTTCTTAAATTATTAGAATTGTTACAAGGTAGAGTAGCGGTAAAAGGAGCATCGCTGATTTGATTTTTTTTTATTAAACCCATACGTGTGGGGTATCTACGGATAGGTCTTCAAAAATGATATTGAGGTTTCTAATATCATTTTTTTCTTAACTGAATAGTTTGCGCGAAAGACACTTCCAAAGTGGTAAAATGTGTCCCTCCCCCTGTAACTTCTAAAATAAGAGAATGATAAAACTACAAAAAATATGATGTACATTACCATGTAAACTTCCACTGAAAACTGGTTTCAACGAGATCTAATAAGTAGTTTTTTTAATACGTCATAAATTGTACACCGCAATTTACCTTACTTGCTGCTACGGAACCCTTCATGGGCGAGTCCGACTCGCACTTGGCCGCTGTTTATTGCGGGGTTTTAAAAATATTTTAAAAGCCAGAAGATACTCTTTAGGTACCCAAGAGTATAAGAATTAGAATTTCAACTTCTTTAAACATCTTTTTTTTTTGTACAAATCCTGGTTGTACAATTCTTTGGTACAACTTACTAAGCATGAGCTTTTAACGGACAGACGGTAGATGGAGCAGACACGCTTTAGAGCAGAGACCGCGTTTGGGCTTTAATACATTAATATCTTACTTGTAACAATGTTCTCCAATGGGTAATGTTAATGTCTTCGTCATATTTATAGTTATAAATAAAAAAAAATATATATATAGTGATAATAGTAAGATATTAATGTATAATACCACATAGTGTGGGATGCTCCGCAGTACGATAGATCGACGATTTAAAGAAGGTGGCAGCAGACAGATGCGGGCTGCCCAAGATCGGGTTGGTTGACGATCTCTGGGGGACGCCTACGTTCAGCAGTGGATGGTAATAGGCTGATATGGTGACGACGAAGCTTGAACCCTAAAGTGTATATAGGCTACTTTTTACCTGCAACTTTATCTGCATCCAAGATAACCGAAATCCACGCGGTCGATGTCACGGGAAAATGTTACAAATAACTTTGTATTTCGCAATAGATTTTTCACTTCTCTTGCTCAAAAAGGCCGTCATTGTAGCATACCAGAGCGGGATAAAATAGCATTTCTTTTTTTTTTAATTTTTGTGTGTCACATATGACAATGTGCCTACAAAAACGATAAAGTCTTTAGTCATAATTAGAATAATCATGAATAAAGACTCGACTTATTACTGTTTCATAAAAAAAGAACATTTTAATTTTGAAAATGGAACTAAAATCGGCGATCTCTGGTAGAATGCATGCAATGTGTTGCGGCTACAGAAGAAACAAAAAAAAAGACATTGGCGCGAAATCTTTATAATTTTTCTCTAATTGCAAATTGAATTGGTAGTGACCGTAATTAATTTCTCGCAATCGTAGTGATAAGTATAGTGTAACACACGGAGCTAAAACCCATTAAAACTCGGTTTCTATTTACTCCCTCGCTAAAGCTCGGGAGTAAAACTACCTCGTATATAATGGGTCATTTTAGCTCCTTGTATAACAATCTACTATTTCATTTTAACTCTCGTGAAAGTAAGCCTGCAGTGTGACTGCAACTTTATAATATTACCATTCTATTTTCAATCTTCATCAGTGGTTATTACATACAATACCTTTGACCTTTCCCCTACAGACGCACGTTTTACAAAACTTTTTATATCGCTATCTATTTGAGGTTTATTTCCAGCTGACGCCAGCCGGCTATCATTGTTATTTCTTCAAGCTTTTATTTCCTTTTTGTCATTGTTACAAACCGTAATCTCAGAAACTTTTCCCCATCTTTAGAAGTACCTGAATATAATACATCCAAACTACAATACATTCTTCCTTCCCGGATCACGTTTACCTGAAAATCCTTCGAAGCACAAAGAAAATATCATAACATTGTCCACAAAACATATCGAATGTGTTTTACATTCTACACACAATAATTCCTTTATTCTAACATCGGACACTTTCAATCTTAAACTGTAAACTTGGTTGGACAGAGTCCATTTCAGGTTGACAGAGCCACTCCATGACGTTTGCCCGAGGCATACGTTTTATAGCGGGGTTTAAAATATTCCACCGTGAGATAGACGCTTGATTCCCCTACCTCAGCTGTCTGTTTATAGAAGACCACAAAGGAAGCCCATTCTGACTGGATCCTTTTAACTGTCAGTTTGGACATACTTGTGACTTCATGTGACTGACTTTATCAAGCGTATCTTTATTTGTCGTTTTGGAAAGGACGTGTGGGAGATTGAGATAAAATTGTATTTTGTGTTCATATCCTGGTTCATTGTGGAGATAATCTTTATTGTATAAAATTCAGCCGACTAGAAAAAACCTTCGCTTATACAAGATTAGGATTTGTTTGTATGAATAACAAATAACAGGAGAGCTCAATCAAGCAAGCACAATCAATTTAGCTTAACCCACAATCTCTTAATAATTAAATTAACTAAGTCAAACTAATTGAACATGCCTTAAGTGTTACATTACTATAGCTTGGCAAACTTTTTAAAAGCAATAAATAATATTATGACGTTTTTGTTTTCTGTTCATAGAAATTACTGCGTATTTCATGCGTTGATAAGGATTTGACCACAGATATAGAATATCTGTGGATTTGACTGAATTTATTTATATAAAGTTGTTTTATTTATTATATTTGGTACATACTCGTGTACTTAGGTATAATATAAAATCAACTTTTTAATTTGTACGCCATATTATATATATAACTATGAAGTTATGACTACATGCATGTTAATATTCTTCTAATTATTATGTTTTGCAAGAAATAAAATTCTTTTTATTTTATTTATTTATTTACGCCATATTATAGCATATCTTTTTACCGAGCCATGTGCTGGCCGCGAACAGCACTATCTTTTTTCTACCCGTGGGTGTCATAGAAGGTGACTGAGGGATATTGACCAGAGGATAGGCAGCTGCGTCTTTCTGAGTACGATAACACCAGCTACTGCGGTCGCTAAGATGTATAGGCCAAGCTTGCGGCGATTACGATTGAACTCCCCCCTTATTGGACACCTATGCTCAGCAGAGGGCGTCTAAGGGTTGACATAGTACCTTTTTACCATATTTATATACTTTAGAACTACCACAGGCAATAAGAAAACGGAACATGTTTGTAAATACAAATTGTAGGTACCTGCTTAGCCTTACAAATGACCTACCATATTTAGTACTTGGGACCACCTCTTTCATGTTCTTCGCTCCTGGTACAAACGGCTGTGTTGCTACTAATGAAACTTAACCATAACATAGCGCTAGATTTATGAAGTGCTTAGGGAACATAATTGTTAGCTGTCAAAAAGCATAGAAAATTAAGGTGGACATGCAAATCGTTAGTTATGTAGTTTACAATTTGCATGTACAACCTAATAATAACTATTTATTATACCCGACTAGCTTTTAATAACTGTCGGTCGATTCTGTAAAATTCAAACAACAACTCGCATTTCACATCGCTATTCACTCTCACTTCGCATAAGGTTCAAAATGACCTTGATATATTTGACACTTTGAATCGGGTTCGAGTGCGAAGTGAGCGTCGAAGTGACGGGGAAATTACCTTACAGAATGCCTTCTTACGTCATCTCATACTTAATCTTTTAAAATCTCCCTGTCAATTTGGTTTAACTCGCTGACACGCTCGCAAGGGTGGCGCTAGTGTACATTCGAATTATCAACCGAGTTTTTAGAATGCCAATCAAGAAACTCACAGCGGATTTAGGTTTGAAGTTTACAATGAGGTCTTACAGAATTACACCCCAGCTGCTTATTTTTTTAACAATAAAATATAGCCTTATAGCACTCAGGCACTCTAGTATAATAATTGACGACACGGTTGGCGCAGTGGCTGAGCGATCGACTGCTGCGCAGCGTGTTGCGGGTTCGATTCCCGCCCAGGGTAAACATTTGTGTGATGAGCACTTGTGTTTGCCTTGTGTCTGGGTGTTGTTTATCTATATATGTATGTATTTACAAAAAAAAAAGTATTTGTGTATGTATATCAGATGTCTGACACTCATAGTACAGGGTCTCCCTAGTTTGGGGTCAGATGGCCGTGTGTGAAAATGTCCCCACATATTATTATTATTATATTATTGCATTCCCTCTTAGTCGTTCATCCAGGTGAGCTAAGAAAGACAGCAATACGTGCTTTAGGCCAACTAACTTTGATTCCATGGAGGCAATCAATGCTGCAGTGTTCAGCAGGTGGAAGTATACAGGATATTTATGTTAAACAGTAACTACTATTAAGGCGACGATATACGACTTATACAGATTTTAAACTGACAATCACGTCAAAATGTGCAGTGTAAATGATTTAAAAAAAAAAAATGTTAAACTAGAACATTCTCTTAATCACTTAGTAAGTGAATATTTTTAATTATATTCATATTATATAGTTTAATTAATACGTGAAGTTGTGTCTGACGCGGACAAAACATTGACAATCACACAAAATCTACCAGGTATAATTAAACGAAACTTACACCATCTTACAGACAATTTTATTATCTATCTTTTAGTATACGCCTTTTTTTAATTTTGAAAGAATAGTTACTACTTTTATTTTATTTTTTCGACTAAACTTTGAAAGTTTTGGTCGCAAAACTGATGCAGAACGGACGCAGTCTGCGTCCAAAACTTTCAAAATTTTGTCGAAAAAATTAAATCCTGACGTAGGACGGCTTTACGTGCTTTCCGAGGCACGGGGGTGTTACACCGCCAACTTCCAAACTCCGGGCTGTTACTGAGAAATTCTTAATAGAAATCCCAAGAACACTATGCCCGACCTGGGTATCGAACCCAGGATCCCACGCTCAGCAGTCAGCAGTAGTAGTAGTAGTATGACGGGCTGGTGTCCGCAACTCCACGTCGAAGCGCGTATTTTGCGTACATTCAGCAGTAATAATAAAGAAGATACAGACCAGTTAATTGCATACAATCAAGCACAATCTAGGCTATGGATTAAAGGGAAAAAACTCTAAGAGTCGTATAAGCCCAATAACTTCACTGTACCTAGGTATTGAGCCTATCTATCTACTAAACACTGCTTAGCACTCGAGACCGCTATATCGATTATATAGGCACTTGTTCGTTGTGGTGATCAGGCTCACAGTTTTTGAAATTAGCTGTTGGCTGAAATATAGGCTCTTACTCTAATAAACTACAGTTTAGTATAGTTTGGACAGTTTGTAAATAACTTTGAAAAGAGTCACTGAAATAGCTTAGTTGCAAATGCAGTTTCACTACAAATTAGTCGCACCTCGTATCAAGCTACCTCGATGTCATGCTACCCTGGTAATTGCAGGTTTGCCTAATGAGCTTTTAGCATTTAGGTCAATGTGTTTATAATATTTATTAATTAGTTATGCATGTGTGTCATGGTTCGGTCAAGTTAAATTAATTAAACGTAACTAGTAAATAACGTGCATGCACGGTTGCAATAACACATTTTCACTAATCTACTATTTTCAACTCAGGAGACCATGTTTTGCCATGTTAATTTTTATGTTTGCCTTATAAGATTTATCGCAGCAAAACAAATTGCTCAAAAGATGTCGAGACTTGTTGTCATTCTCTATAGATAACGTACACAATACAGCAACGTCTTTCACAATCAGAAAATATGACATTTAATTTTGTCACAACATTCTACGTCCGCATACAATTGCAATCTTTCTTTTCGTCTCTAATATTGTGAGATGGTAGAAATTGCAAACAAAGCGACCGAGACATTGTAATGCAATGTCGAAAAAACATACTTAGCCTAAAAACTTTATTGAAGGAGTAAAGGAGTACTTTACCTACCAGTTCTATAAAAGTTCCTATGTTGAACCTAAACTGACTTAACTAGGAACAAATCCATTCATCTACATTACTCTGCGCTGCTATAGACAATTGTCCAAACCAAACACTCAATTAGACAATTTCTGTATAGGCGGTATTGACTGCCTCGTTGATACCTTTGTCGCAGTGTGTTATGGATGTTCCAGCAACGTCAAGGCGCTTCTGGTTTTTCTTGGGCAGCTGGGGTGGCTCGAATAACTTAATTCACGTGGAGTTGCGGACAGCAATCCGTTATACCATGCCATATCATGTAGGAGTGTCGTGTCATGTGTTCGTCTTCGGGCCAGCGCACACCAAACTGCAATGTGCTCTCGCATGGTCGAGCAAAATTTTGACTGCTCGACCATGCAGGCGGCATAATGCTTGTCCCTCCGTGTGCAAGCTCAGTTGATAATGCTCTGGGTTGCCAGGCGGGCGTGCTTGACCTGTTTCATTCCCGTCCTGCTCAGCTGTTTGAGACCAGTTTTCTCGCTGTGGCAATACTGAATTTGAGCGCGGGCGACTTGAGCGCGCTCGCGCATGTAGAACGCATATTAGAACACGCATTTTGCACGCTCGAGCATGTAGAAGGCGACAGAGGGATACCCAGAGGGGAACCCGACGATGGGCAGCAACGTCCTTCTGAGTACCATTACACCTACTGCCATCGCCAACATGCATCGGCCCAGCATGGCGATTATGTCTGAACCGTCACTTGGGCGAGACTTATGCCCAGCATTTAGGCGTCTAAAGGTTGACGTGACCGTCCCATCTGGCTATGAGACTGAAGGAAGCAGGAGTGCACCTGTGTTTGCGCACACGCTTGTGCACTATAATATCTTCTGCGTCCTTGGCTAGTTTCCAATGAGATTGGTCACCACGAAATTCTCATCATCATCATCATCATTTCAGCCGAAAGACGTCCACAGCTGGACATAGGCCTCCCCCAAGTGTCGCCACATTGACCGGTCCCATGCGGCTCGCATCCAGCGGATCCCCGCAACCTTTACCAGGTCATCGGTCCACCTAGTGGGAGGTCTTCCAAAGCAACGTCTTCCGGTTTGGGGTCGCTACTCCAGAACTTTTCGGCCCCAACGGCCATTCATTCTACGAGAAATATGCCTTGTCCACTGCCACTTAAGTTTGGCAATTCTTCGTACCGAAATTCTGCTGAAAGAAAAAAAAATTGCAATCAATGATAGATATCACAAGATATTGGGTGTCAGTTTTTACTTAAATACACATGTTGAATATATACCTAGCTGTACACATAAATATATTATTGAAGCCGTTATCTCAACGCCTCAGAGCTCCAAATATTTGGACACTAAATCAAATATTTGTGCCTGGTCTGGCTGGTGTGAGACAACCTTCGAACGTGGGTGCTAATCTAAAGAGTTTGCAATGTCTGTGACAATATGTAATTAAGAAGAGAACGTTCTTTTTTCTATTACTTCATTATTTAAGTACTAGCTGTTGCCCGTGACTTTGTTCGCGTAAATTTTCTTATGAATTTTTAATTTTTTCATCAAAAGGCTTAAGACTTTCGAAGGTTATAGCTTTAAAACAAACAGGGTCTTAAGCTTGAATAGGTTGACTTCTGTCGGTTGTGTATTTATTGGTATAGTTTTTGTTAACCTGAAAGGTCATTATTATGAACAACTTATACCAGAAAACACGAAAAAAAAGTTTCCTGTTTGATACTTTTTGTCGATTTATGTTAACAAAATGTATGTAACCGCTCTAGTCAGAGTCAAGTTTTTTACAGTCGAGAAAATGACAAAGTCTAAGTTAAATCATTTATTTCAATTAGATCATTAACATACACTTTTGAACGTCATATTACAAAATTTTATTACCTATAATTGCCCCTTCCAAAAGGTAGTATCTTATTGAGATCTGACTCTTAAAAAAATACGTTTACAACATTCTGCATTCACAGGATTTATATAATTATAATTATTTCCCGTGACTCAAGAGCTGGTTTTTACCTTGGTCAGAGATTAAGCATTGCCATCCAACGTGGCAATGCTGCCAGTCTCTTGGGTACATTTCCAGTTGACGGCGATGTGGACGAATTCTATGATGCTTTATTTTGTTAGGTTTTTGTTTTTTGTTTTTAGTTTAATTTACGTTTTCTATTTAATTATTCTTGTAAATATTGTACATACTTAAAAACAACAAAAATGTAACACAGGAATTATACGTAAATATGATGTAGGTGCATAGAATGCCGTATTTTACTGAACCAATAAAAACCGACTTCCAAGTTTCTAAAAAAACATGTGCACAAAATCTAATAACACAATTTGGCCTCAAGTTTTCCACATAACCCAAGCTTAAATTGAGTGAAGCCACGATCCGAACTTAGCAATAAATAATTAATAAAGCGCTTACTAATAAATACGAGTAAAGCGGCCTGAGGGTAACGATGTGTGCAGTGTTTTAATTCAATCAATATTGCCGAGGTCACCTTGTGAATTATTGAGGTCTGACCCGGGTTCAGTCTCGCAATATGGACCTGTGTTATTGAGAAAATTCTTTGTTCTTTATCCTTAATTAATCTATAAGCTTAAAATACTCGTACAAAGGCAAAATATGCCGGGCCATGACAATGCAAACAACACGTAAACTGCAGGTGAAAAAAAAACTATACTTCCATACTTTTAATATTACAAATGCGAAAGTAACTCTGTCTGTTACGCTATCACGATGAATCGGATGAACCGAATTTGAAATTTGGTATGAAGACAGCTTGAACCTTAGGGACATAGACATAGGCTACTTTTTAACTTCGTCTGCACGCGCGATATTCACGCAGACGAAGTCGCAGGTAAAAGCTAGATTGTAATAAAAGGCGTAATTTGATCTGGTGGTTACTTTAGGTTATGGTTTGGTTACATAAGGCAACATTGCATTTTTCAATAGCACAGTTTTAGACACTTCAAAAGAAACTGTAAACTACGCATGCAGTCCATCAAACTACGTTACATTGAACAAAGAGCAGCATATTGTGTTAGAGATCAGTGATCAAAAGAGTATGGTGACACACAATGCATCGCTAACAAGTTTATATCATAGTTGCGAAGTTCGTTACCGCGATGTACGTAACCACGAAAGTTTGCCATCGCGACGTTCGTTTTGCGAAAGTTTTTTACTACAGGGTAAGTTGCTAGAAAAGGTTTGAAAGGGCTTTTAAGAGCAGATCCAACATGGTGTTGGTTTTTACCTCGGACAGAGGTTAAGCATTGCCATCCAAAGTGGCAATGCCGCCAGTCTCTTGGGCACATTCCCAGTTGACGACGATGTGGGGGAATTTTTTGATGCCTTATTGTCTTAGTTTTTTATTTTATTTTAATAGTTATAGATTTTCCATTTTTATTTTTTCGTGTAAATATTGTACATTTTATAAAAATAGGTATTGGTTAGGTTAGATTAGAATGGTGGAAATGGATAAAAAAAATTTTTTTGACACTCAAAACCCCTACGGGGCGGACGCGGACCCGATATGGTTCTGTTATCGCGACGAACGAACTGTTATAATAATATGTTTTACTGTCTACTAGCGTCGCTTCGCAGTAACGTTACGATGGCAAACTGTCGCGGTAACGTACATGGCGGTAATATGATTTAAACTTAAACGTTAGCGATGCACAGTGCATTTCCACACACTTTTCACTATTCACACAATGCACTTGGCCAATTTAGAGCTATTTTATCTTTTAAGCAGCCATATTAATGCCAAATCGCGGTTTCTATCCGTGGCTGTGGTTTGGCGCTGTTTTAACTGTGCATGTTGACCGCTGCAGTGATTTAGATGCTCATTCCATTGCAGAGGATTTTGTTTGTGCCAACATTTATTTGGTGTGTGTGTGGCTTGACACCGGTTTTTATATTAATACCTACCTTATATTTCAAATCGTTATTTTCTTCAATTTATAATATTACTAGCGACCCGACCCAGCTTCGCATGGGCCTATAGCCTTCCTCGATAAATGGACTATCCAACACAAAAATCAATTCGAACCAGTAGATCCTGAGATTAGCACGTTCAACCAAACAAACAAACAAACAAACTCTTCAGCTTTATAATATTAGTATAGATTATGAAAAGAAAAAGATAATTTATTTGTCATAACATACGTTTAAAACACAAATTAATGCATGCAAGATATTAAAAGGTTATGAAGTACGGTCACCAAAAGAGATAAGTATCCATGTCGTCGGGAATAGTTGAAGTTTACTTTGAAACTGATGGGTGTTTATAAATAAAATAAAATACAATGAATAGAGAAAATACAGTTCAATTATGGAATTAAATTTCATTTGTAAGCCTCTATTGGTTTCTAAGTGAACTTCAACTATTCCCGACGACATGGATACTTATCTCTTTTGGTGACTGTACATAGGTACATAGCTTGTTTACGTACGTCGTGCAACCATCACTAACTTGTTAATTAAATTATTTTTATAATATTTTTTAATTTACATGATTAAAATTGTATGGAATAATCAATAAGTAATTATTATGTTATAGTAACACTTGTCTGTTAATAAATTCCTGACCTTATTTTTAAATAGATTTGTAGGAAATATTTTATTGTCTACTCTAGGAGCCATCAAAAATAGCTTTTCTCCATAAAGTTTGTTTGTAAGAAGTATTTATCTGGAAATATTGGTCCGATTATTCAAATTCTTTCACTGATGGATAGCTACTTTATTGCCAAAAGTCATAGGATATGTTTAAGGTACATATAATTTCCACTCGGACAAAGTCGCCGGCAGAAGCTAGTGTGAGAAAAGGAAATAATAAAAGCTCAACTTCTACATACGTTTTCTTTGGTTAGGGTTTCAATAAGTTTATTCTTTACGTGCAATCTGCAGCACGGATCCGTGCCTCGGAAAGCACGTTAAGACGTTGGATCCTGGGTGTCATTCGTAGGTCCTTGACAGTCGTAATTAGTGGCGGATTGTGTGAAGCCAGAAAGTTTGACAACCAGTCTTACCAGTGGGTATCTAATCGTACCCAATAACTGGGGTGTGGAGGTCAGATAGGCAGTCGCTCCATGTAAAACACTGGTATTCAGCTGCACCCGGTTAGACTGTAAGCCGACCCCAACACAGTTGGGAAAAAGCTCGGCAGATGATGATGGTTTCAATGAGTTAGAATGCTTTTCAGCAGTTCTATTCAGCTACACTCTGGCTCGGTGAACACCTAGGTGAAGTGAGCTGTCATTCGTCCACAGAATACCACTGCAGTTAGCATTGTATTTCAGGATTATTAGCTGTTCAGGCCCCTTATTCACAACCATTCGATACGTTTCCGTGTCGGTAAGGAACCGTATTCGACAATCTCATTTCCGACTTCAGTCTTCGTATCGAATTTGAACTGTCAAAATTATTCGGTTTCGGATTTGTGAATTGCGTTTGAAGGACATCTTCGATATCTTTTTACTTTCGATTCGGTACGGAATCGAATCGAATAATTGTGAATAAGGGGCCAGATGTTTCATAATTAAACGTAATTCTTCCTAAACGAGCCAATCCACAAATCTCTTGTTAATTAAATTAATAAGGTCAGACTAATTCTATACCTAACTCAAATGTGTCACATTTCGGATATCTATGGTCACATACTGTTTAGCAATAACAGTTGAATATTTTACCAAAAATTTCGCAAATAGATTTAAATTTAAACAGCGGTAAATATTTATTTGATGAAGGTGGCTGGCAGCGGATGAATGCGGGCTGCCCAAGAAAGGGTTGGTAGGCGATCTCTAGGGGAGGCCTACATTCAGCAGTGGACTGCAATAGGCTGATATGATGACGATCCAAAATCATTATAATTATTTCGAAAAATTATAAAAATAGTGACGTAGCAAAACTAACCCAAGTTGTTAAACAAACAAAACAAAAACATGGTGGTATAAAAAAGATAAGGTACAAACATAAGACCTAAGTAGGTATGACATACCATACGAAATATCACGGTTGCAGGAAAATATCTTAAAAGCAAAATGTTATGAGGTATGGACTCACATTTTTAATCCATAAATTCATGTAAACCATAATAATAATAATAATATGTGGGGACATTTCACACACGGCCATCTGACCCCAAACTAGGGAGACCCTGTACTATGGGTGTCAGACAGCTGATATACATACACAAGTACATTTTTTTTTTGTAAACACATACATATATAGATAAAAAAGCTTCAAAAAAACAAAAAAAAAAAGGAAAAGCTTCATTCATTAAACCACTTACACAATTTAATCTTTAACAATATAGCACACACATACATAGTCACACATCATCATACATCGTTTACTGTCTTAATTAATTATAACATTAAATGTGTGGCAAACTAGACTGTTTATTTAGGGAATAAATATAATGACCACCAATAAATACTTTAGAATCTTAAGCTCCCTTACCAAAAAAATATACTAAATACCAAATGTAGTAAATGATCACCAAATCTTAGTGTGAAATGGATAACCGAAATCTTTTTGACCTTTAAGTCCCCCCTGGGGCGGATTAGACATGGTTAGGTTAGGTTAGAACTGTGACCCTCTACGCACGAGGCGAGTGAGCGGTGGGAGCGTGCCGTGGCAGCGGCCGCCGAGTGCCAGAACCAAATCGCTTTTTACAGTCACGGGTGAAAAAGGTATAATTTGACATTAAAATGGGGTTAAATGTTGGTGATCATTTACTAGATCTGGAGGTTCGTGAAACATATAAGCCGTTTATTTATTTATTTATACTTATTGCACAAAGGAACTAAGTCAGACTAAAGACTGAGGCTGGTTCCTAAGAAACAGTAACCGTTTCTTCACCACAAACTTCTACACATTTCTTATGAGACCTTCCCACAGAACATAAGAAGTATCCCCTTAGTTATTACAAGAACGTCGAGGTACCTGTAAAAGTGGCATAAAGTAGATAACACAGATGTGAGGGCGAGAAGTTTGCTCGATTGCCAATAAGAGCACACCAGCGACTGATAACAAGTATTTATAAGGGTGGGTTGTGTTCGTTTAGTGAAGTTATTGTCTCTGTATGGGCGGAGAATGTTACTGATAAGATCCTACCTTATCTAAGCAGGTAGCTGGGCATGTGTCTTGAAGATGTCTGATAGTATGTCTTGTTATTGATCAGAGAGAGATATGCAAGTTGAAGTGGCAATGGGCAGGCCACATCTCTCGAAGAACCGATAACCGATGGGGAAAAAAGGTTACATAGTGGCGACCACGAACAGCAAGCGTAGTGTGGGACGCCATGCGGAACGATGGATCGACGATTTGAAAAAGGTGGCTGGCAGCGGATGGATGCGGGCTGCCAAGACCGGGTTGGTTGGCGATCTCCGGGGGAGGTCTACGTTGAGCAGTAGACGGCAATACGCTGATATGATTATGATCATAACCACGAACTGGAAGACGCAGCGCTGGTAGACCTCCTACCAGATTGACCGACAACATCGTCAAGGTCGCGGGTAACCGGTGGATGCAAGCGGCAGGTTGCCGCTCGTTCTTTTGGGGAGGCTTTTGTTCAACAGTGGACGTTTTTCGACTGATGATGATGATGATTGGTCAAAAGACTTAGCATGACTGCTCGGAGTAATATTAATACCAGCCTATTATTATCTCACTGTAGGGCATAGACCTCTTCTTATGCAGAGAAGGTACTCGTGGTATTGAAGACCATGCATGCTCAGACAGTGTACGGCCACACCCGGACACTCTATAGAAACGAAACGATATAATTGCCTACACTATACTAAAATAACAGACTGTGTAATACGTGCGTGTGTGTGCGCGTCTACGCGCCGCTCGAACAAAAATGCAATTCCTAGAGCAGTCGTTCGACGCGGGGAGAGGTTAGGATCGGTTTCAGAGGGAGGCGGAGCGTGTTGCTACTGTACGGTAGTACTAATACTTATACTGTGGTACGGCGGTGGCGAATTGACACTTAGTAAATGAATGATGATGAATTTCTCAATTTGGTCTCGTTTCGTAAATAATATTTATTTAGTTTGAAGGTATAATAATGGCTGATACTAACTGTACTTGACGTATACAATTTAATGAAGGTGCTATACGATAGTCGTATTTCCAAATTAAATTCAATAATCGAGATGAAATTAATACTTTCACGTTAGTGCCTACAGAACCTTCTATTTTGCCGTGGGGACTGGAATTTCTCAGAAACTCGGTATCCAAAATTGTGCCTGATTAATGGCGAAACAATCGTCCCTTATGTATACATGGAGCTTAAACATAACTAGTGAGCATTGGAAGTACCTACTATACCTAAATATACCGCTGTCTAACCATTCAGAGAAAACGGGTTTATTTATTAAATTAAATACGTAAATAAATTTCTAATAAATTCCTGTACTTGGTTTCGCTCTTGCTACATGTAATAATGTTTCATCGATATCTATGACCGAAAAAAAAAATAAAAATAAGGTCCACAAGAGAAGTAGGTGTTATATCTTTAGGGATAAACTGGTGCCAATCAAAGTCCCAATAAAAGCCAATTACAATATATTTCTCAAAAATGATGTTACATAGACGGAGGTTCTGAGTGAAGTAAAAAGATGACAGATTTTATTAAACATGTACGCAAACGCCTGCGCAATTACGATTGCAATTAGTTCGCAACGAGTTGAGTGTTGCTTAGGTAGGTACGGAAGGCCCTAAGCCTGAACATATTCCCGGCCGTTGAAATATCGATTTCAACAATCATTGAGTTCTTCGTTCGTGGGAAGTTTGCAGAGCCGCACTAAGGAACGGCGCACGTTGCCCTTGGTTGTGAGAATGTCTGCTACTCTGGCTATTCCGTCGGATCCAGTAATAAGACGAAGGACACGGCCAAGCTTCCATGCAAGTGGCGGTGCGTTGTCGTCGGCCAAGAGCACCATGTCTCCGACGTCCAGTCTGGTGGTGTTTTGTCGCCACTTTGTCCGTTGCTGCAGCTCAGATAGGTATTCCTTTTGCCATCTTTTCCAAAATTGGCTTCGGATTCTCTCTAGCCTTTCATGGCGGCGTATCTGACCCTCCTTGACATTTGTCAGATTTGGTGTCGGCAGAGCAGTCAGCGGTCTCCCAATGATAAAATGCCCTGGGGAGAGGGAAAGGAAGTCATCAGGGCTGGATGAGAGGGGGCACAAGGGACGGCTATTGAGAATGGCCTCCACTTGTGCAAATAAAGTCGAAATTTCTTCGAACGTTAAGTGGCTGTCACCAATGACACGCCTTAAAAAATGTTTAGCGGATTTGACCCCGGCTTCCCATATGCCACCGAAATGAGGAGTGTAAGCCGGAATAAAATTAAATTCTATAGATTGCTGACTTGCAAAATCGGACAAGGGTTCGTGACTGACCTTTAAAAATGTTCCTATTTCTTTCGCGGCCGCAACAAAGTTAGTTCCGTTGTCGCTAAATATTTCCTTTGGTTTGCCTCGGCGGGCGATAAAACGTCGGAGTGTCATTATAAAGGCGTCCTTCGTTAAGTCGCTCACGGCTTCGAGGTGAATACACTTATAGCGCAAACAAACAAACAGGCATAAATAACATTTAATAACACGACAACCACGGCCTTTCCGATTTACAATGTAAAATGGGCCAGCAAAGTCCAAACCAACGGACAAAAACGGATAGTCGGGAGTTATACGTTGGGCTGGTAAATTGCCCATCTTGGGTTGCAAAGTCGCACCTCGCACTCGTCTGCATCGTACGCAATTATTGACCACGCGCCTCGCAAGATGCCTGCCATTGATTGGCCACACGGCCTCTCTTGCAGACGCAAGTATCAGCTGCGGACCGGCATGTAAATTAGATAAGTGTTCCCGTTCAAAATATAATTTAGTTAATCTATGTGATGCGTGAAGCAAAATAGGATGCTTTTTTGCAAAGGAATGTGCGGACGCATCTATTCGTCCCCCGACACGAATCAATTTGTGTTCATCTAAAAACGGTGACAACGATAATATTTTACTTTTATTACTTAATGACTTGCTTTCAAGCAAAAGTTTGTATTCAATAGGAAACAGTTGACCTTGAGCGATAACGCATAGTGAATAGAATGACTCACGCAGCTCATTAACGCTCAATATCCCTGTACGTTTTTTATGTTTATTTTTAAGATTAAATATGAATCGGCTAACATAAGCGAATGATCTTTGTAATTTAGTTAAAGATGAGTATTTATCGTTGATTTTTGTCAGATGTAACATTTTTGCTCGTGCGGCAGGGGTAAATGTAAATTGTCGTATTATTATTAAATACTAACCCTTAGTTCATAAGTTTTTTACTACCCAGTGGACCTTTGTTGTCAATTTAAATAAAGAAATTATTATTATTATTATTTATTATTTCAATTAGCTAGTTATTTTTGAATTCTCCGATTTAAATCTCATAGACACACGACAATAAATAAAAAGTGTATTTTTTCCTTGAAGGGACCATAGCCAAGGCTGCTTGTATTTATTAAACTGATAGCGTACCGAAATTTAAATTAAACTCTCGCAAAAAACAAAAAAAAGTACTAAAACATAGAATGACTTATCTCAAAGTTTCATTCATCTCATAACGAAAAAATTGGACAAGGGAATCAGATAAAAAGCAGATGCCTCAAAGTCCCGAGAGAACTTCGTCTTAATGAAACGACACTTATTTCACGGTCCGAATCGAAATTCAGTAATAAAACTACTGAATTTGTTCGTAGCGGCAATAAATTTTATTTATCCGCCCGCGAACCCCGCGACCATTTCCCTCTCCCCTGTCTCTCTCTCCCCTGACTTACGACGAGAATATTTTATTATCGTCATGGCGCATCAAAGTTCCGGTTCATACCTCTTTATACCCTTTTACATTATATTAGTGGTTCGTAAGTCGTAACTTCGGGCATGTGGATATGGCTGCAGAATCTTGCGCAATGCTGTATGTGTCATGGGGGGTAAAAATTAAGTTAGATGGATTGCATTGGACAGTAAAAGTCGTTGGTAATCACCATTATAACGGTTAAACGTGTTTATAAATTAGCTGACCCGGCGAACGTTGTTTAACCATATTTAATAAAAATATACCCTACGACCTATTCTCAAATCTACCAAATATACACAACAAAATAGCTTATTTGCAAAAAAGACAACCGCCTTCAAAAACCAAAAAGTGAAAAATACTAAACTTAAACTATAATTTCGGAAGTCGGTGGCTTGGCTTAAATAGAACAGACAGCACAGTGTGTTCTGTTTTAAAGTTATTTTTCACTTTTTGGTTTTTGAAGGCGGTTGCCTTTTTTGTAAAAAAGCTTTTTTATTTTTCGGTTTTTAGCACTTCCGTATCATTCAAATCCATTAAGAAATGGCAACACAGTCAAAACAGAGATCGAAAGTACAAGGTGAGAACATTACAACATCATCCATGTATTTTTTTTGCTTTCTGTCGATTTTTCCAAAAAGTGCTGAATCAATTTCGATAAAATTTATATAGGACCACCCTTGAGGTAGACCCTGTGCATCAAAAAAAGAATTTTCAAAATCGCTTTACATTTCTCGGAGAATCGCGTAACAAGTATACAAAAAATAATAGAAATAAAAATAAAAAACATACAGACGAATTGAGAACCTCCTTCTTTTTGAAGTCAGTTGAAAATTCATAAAAATCGGTCAAGTTCTTCAATCGGAGGAGTTCGATAACAAACACTTTGACACGAGATTTTTACATATTAGAAGATAATACTACCAGCCTATAATTGTCACACTGCAGGACAAAGGCCTGATCTTCTCATACCTACAGAAAAGACCTTCAACCGTGGTGATCATGCTTGTCAAGGCTGATTGGCGATTTCAGAATCAAATTAATTAGATTTCCTTACGATGTTCACTTTACCAATGTCAGTGAAGTTCAAGATGAACTTAGGAAGTCCGTATAAAATTGAAAGATACATTGGTATTTGCTCGTGCCCAGTTGTGAACCCACAATCTCGTGTCAGGCGTGCCAGGCGCCTTAACCACTATTCCATCACAACATCATGGTATAGAAGAGCATGCTTATCAATTTTATGTGTGAAGTAAAGTACCCAAGTATCTCAAAGTCAAAATCATAGTATTTATTTCTAAATCATTTACAGGCACTTTTAAATTGTCAAGGAACCGGTCAGTTAGTTAGAAAAGTTGGAGTTGTCCGTTCAAAAACGTAGGTCTCTATGAAGAAGAAAGAGCAGAACATACGATTTTCTTCTTGCTTTTTTATGTGATAACAAACTACCAGTTAGCAAAATAATAAGTAGATCTTTTTATACCGATCTGTCAATATGTCTAGTATCAAATCAATTTCAGGATAACATGAAGATTCCACAGAAAAATATGCCTGGAAACAAATACACATATAGCCAAGATCTTGTTATATTTGAGGTCAACCAAAAATAAGTAATACATAATCTTCAAGATCTCATAAAAAAAATCTCATATTTTGAAGAAGGCCGTTCGTCTTCTTTGTAATCTCGTTTGAGCGTTGACAAAATAATATCTTTCTTATTTACTGCGTATATCTTCACGCTAGACGTCGACATTTTTAAGGGCGAGCAGACACTTGAGATGTATTATTTGTAACTTCTTTTTTGTTTAATATAGAATTGTGGCACCTTGCCCGCGACTGTGTCGGCATGAATTTTCTTACAAATCTCTAATTTTTACATAATAAAATATAGCATACAAAAAAACATTTTTTTATCTTTATAATATTGGTTTAGACCATGAAATATTATACTTACTTCGTGGTTTAGACAAACGAACTGAGTACCTATTTTTATTTTTCGGAATGGCGCGTTTCCTAAATGACAATTTTCATTGAAGTTAATACACAATTTTATATTTAAATACTAGTAGTAGTAGTAGTAGTTAAATACTAGTAGAGGTTAAGGGTCAAGTCACACCGGGATGGCAGCGGTCGGCAGCGCAGCGGGCGGCAGTTTTGCTGACAGACTATTTTCAACTTTATCTTTGAACATCAAAGCATAGTATCGTTTAGAGATTTGTATGAGTCAAGCAGCAGCTCGCGACGCCGCGCGGCTACGCGAGCCGTTGACCGCCGAATAAAAGAACGGTTTGCGACTGATCGCCGCGTCGCTGCCGGCCGCAGCCATTTTGGTGTGACTCGGGTTTAGTAAAAAAGGAATATGACTTCAAAGATTTAATAGAAATTTACCATCTTCCTAGGTGTTTTATACTCAATACCGGACCAAAGAAAGAATTAAAATCTATAATTTGCCATCAATACGCAAAGAAGAAGACGTATCCTATTAGCTAACAAGGGTAACGACCGACAACCAGCTAATAGCCATGCCACACGCCACATACCAGGCTCGCATAAAACTCAAGGAGTTCCCAGAAACAGTGAAGCACAAAGAAATAGTACTGAGAAAACATTTAACAATGTAAACGGTACTTGAAATAAAAACGCCCTCGTCCGGGAACCAAACACCTGCGGCATGTTAGTGTTGTGTATTAAATATTCACTAACGGTTGTTACTAAACGTTTGTATGTTAGTTACCGACAGAATGGAGTGTGTGAGTATTGTTTATTGAAGGAATTGGTTCTGGAATGTGTTCCGCCATTTTGTTTATATTAGCATAACTGTAACAGTACCTACTCAAATATGAACGCGCAAGACTCATTAAAAAAATACTTTTATTTAAGAATTACACGAGTGCTCTGCATGAGCTTCACAATGAGATAGAACACTTAAGTCTAGATTACATTGGCTTAAATACTACTGAAACATGTGTATGTGTGTATCTGTGGCTGGACCTCGCAGATGGTCAGTAACAAATATAGATCAGATATCTAATTGGTTTGGTCATCATTAATTTTACTGTAATGAATAATTTGTCACATGATTATAATGGCTACCTGGTACAGATGGGTGGTATTACATAACACTAATTTACTAATACAGTGCGGAGCAAGGGTTGGCTACGCATAACTACCTACACTCTATTTACAATAGCATTAGACAGAACTTAAAAAAGGTTATTTTTAATGCACACTTTGTAACAAAAATATAATAAACATGCTAAAGTTACGATAGAAACCAAATTTATTATAATCTATTTTTACAGTAGCTGTCGCGCGTATTTGTAACTACTCGTATTCTAATAATAATTTATCTTCTAAAATTATATGGCTTTCATTTAGTTGTATATTTAATTCCAATTTAAAATTACAGTGTCAATGCTAAAAACCTAACAGAAGCAGGGGTGAACAATACCCGGAACGTTATTCGTTTCACTGTAATTCTATCAAATTTAAAATGTTACCTAATCTTTATTTACTTTTATTTTGTTTATAATATTTTACGTCCATATTTAGTACTATCTTAGATCTATTTATCAAAATTATGTTAAAATAAATTTAATTAAAATTGTTTTAACTTATCTTTGAAATAAAATGTTTTGCATTCCTGCTTCTATGAGCCTCTTTTTTCTAATGCTATTATAAATGGAGTATAGTGTGCATGCGGCTTTTAGTCAGTAAGAGTATGCGCGCTAACGTAAAAGTATTCGATTCAATTTTCAAATTTTAAGGAGGATTATGCTATAGATTTTTTTTTATACGACAGGTTAGGAGGGCAGGGGTCGGGAAGTCAGCTGGCGGTAAGATATTGACACATCCATTGTAATAAATATTACTTTAAAAACGAGTTTTTGCGTATATTGTGCGAAGTACCAGACTGTGGAATTCACTGCCCGCCTCTCTCTTCCCCGACAAGTATAATACAATCTGGGTATCTTCAAAGCACAAGAGAGAGGGATACGGTTCACACTAGGCGAGTTTGTTCCACCTTAGGCCACATCATCACTTAAGATCAGGTGAGCAGGTCAGTCAAACGCAAGCCTATCTTATATATAATATCTTTTGTATGTGTGTCTGAAAATAAACTCCTCCTAAACGGCTGGACCAATTTTGATGACTTTTTTGTGTATGTTCCAGTAGATTCGAGAATGGTTTAGATTCATATTTGGACCCGGTAGGTGGCGCTGTAGTCGGTTTGTTTTTTTCAGGGCAGGACAACGTCTGGCTAGTAAGAATATATAAAAAAGAGTACAATTCAAAAATCGATTAAATTACGATTGCTTCGCGAGGTCTAAGAGGTAAGTTGTGACTTCTTCTTCATAACACATGAAGAATAGTGTGCGACATTGTAGGATTTTGACCGGAACCGAACCAATATTAATTTAACTTTTTTTAAGATTATCCTTGAAGTCTTTCGCTGATCACTGACATCGGGGAAGGAAATCGCCAACCCTCCTTAAGACAAGCGTTAAAGTCAATGCTCTTGCCGTCTCCGTAAGAAAAGCTTTTGCTCTACAGTGCGACAATAATAAGAAACTATTGTTCACCCTAAGCCTCTCCCAGAGATCACGAACCAAGGTATGGTTTTATTATAGGTAATCATTATCTGCCTAGCCTTTTCCCTACGATGTTGGGGTCGGCTTCCAGTGTAACCAAATTCCAGCTGAATACCAGTGTTTTACATGGAGCGACTGCCTCTCGGACCTCCACAACCCAGCTGCTGGGTAACACGATAAGCCTTGGTAAGACTGGTTGTTAGTCTTTCTGGCTTCTGACTACCCATAACGACTGCCAAAGATCTATACAATCATATTTATAATATTAATACAATAATATTTTAAGTCGTAAGTAGGTACTTTTGGTTTCGGAGCGTGAGAAACCTTACTTTATATATTACTTAAATGAGTAGGTACTCAGGATTTTTACTGAGGATAAAAATGAGAACACGTACTGCCGATTTGGAGGCGACTTTTATTCTAATTCAAAATACATACAGGGCTCATCCGGTGGACATAGACCGCTGAGCTTGCGAACGACAGAGTCTAGACATAATAGATATATGTACGTACTTAATCTAGAGCGGACGGGTGAGGTGTATCTATAACTCCTCCGACCCTAAGAGCGAAATTATCGGAAGGTTCGATTTGAGAGTCTTTCCGACAATTTTGCCAGTACAATAAACATTTGGGCGATTTAAGCCAGGTTATATAAATCAAAAATGTAATAAAACTAAAAATTACTAATCCTAAAGTGACGTATCCTAAAATTTCACTGAAGTTAAAGTTCTTGTTTTCATTCAATACACTTTCTATCACTTCACTATGCTTTAACGAAAACGCCATATATTTAACTTCGTCCAAACTGATTCCTTTCATATTAACTACACTCGATTCGGAGGCAGTGGCATTCAAGTTTAGCTGCGATAACGTGACAATTGGAATCCTTTCCACAACTTCCAATTCCACAAAAATATGTCGACGAAGGTGAATCCCATAGATTTGGAGGACGCAAGGCTCATCAATTGTCACCAGGTAAGTGCCGAACACAAGTTGCTTACTGATCTCTTCACCGCATTGCTTCGTCAGTGTTGTTCTCAATCTAGTGTAGAGAAGCCAGCTAGCTGCGTTCACTTGCTGGACCCTGACCTTCTCAATTTCTATTTCTCGTTGTTTACAGGGACTATGGTCATATTCAAATTTCATCAACTGTTCCACACAGGTAAGTTCATAGTATAAGGCTTGATTATCCGCAGTACATAAAAACTGATCTCCAGCAGAGAGCGGTCGACATGGTTTTATTAGTGGTAAGTATTTCATTCCTTTCGCCAGAAGGTAAGGATATTTGGGAATAATGGCTAGGGTTTTATTTTCAGATTCATGAAAGATTGGTAAGGAATATATCTTAAAATAATTATACGATGAGTTATCCGTAAGTGGAATTTCCATTATAAATGTAATCTGATTATTTTTAATAAATGATTTTACACAAATGGTCTCCTCTATTTTCAATAGATTTGTTTCTATTGGAGGATACATTAAGTTTCCTGAGTTAGAAATTAGTTGTAAATGATGCAATAATTCTGTAGAATTCACAATAGATTGATGTAGTATCGATAATTTACTTAACGCTAATGCTGTTTCAAGTTCACTTAGCCTAGCAAAGATAGTACGGAAACTACTCGTGAATACAGAAAATAATCCTGTAAGATAAGTTAAGAAAATCCAGTTGTTTTGTTTTGCAGATAAATCTTTCAGAAGCAGTTCAATCTTTGTTAGGCGATTATGAAAGTATGCAGTATTCTGATTTATTGTTTCAGTTACATTAATGAAACTCTGAAACATTTTGGAGACAATTGTTAATTTTTTTGAAGTAATTATTTGATTATGATTTAATTTGGAAATAAGTTCTTCGTATCTAACGGCGTCATCGTGATCTAGGTTACCTGTTATTAGTTTTATAATAGAACCCAATGGATTAATCAGTCCTCTTTTAGAACGTTTCTGCGGAACTAGTTGTCGGTATTTTTCTATAGTTAAATCGAGTATAAACTCTGTATGTATTTTCATACTTGTAAGTTCTTGAGAATATGATGCATTCCAATCGATAAGTTTACACATTTGTTGGAAGTTGCTGGATATGTAATTTAAATCATTATGAATCTGTTCTAAACTGATGAGCTTGACTATAGTCCAGTGATCAGTTTGAATGTGTGCTAGGCCTTCCTTTACTGGAAATATACCTGGGTTTCCTTCAAGATTTTGCAGATGAAAAGCTAGCGAGGGCATCACTACCAACAGGATGCCGCACCACCTGCGAAGGGCGTTTAACATTCTTAATAGGGGTTTTAGTAATTCTTTCACCAATTTGAATTGGTAAAATATTTCTTACAGCTTGACCTATTACTTTTGCTTTTACGTATCTGGGTTTGTCTTTACTTTTACGCTTGTTTACGTCTTTCGCAAAAATAATTTCGCCTGCATTAAATTCAATTTCAGCTTCACCACCTTTCCTTTCCCTATGTTTTACTTTTATTGCTACCATTTTCTCTGTTAAGTGTGTATACATGACTCTGATGCGTTTAGCATGATCCTTCACCAATTTCTGAAAATACTGTTTTTCTAACTGTATGCTATACGGGTTGTTAGTATCAGTATGCCCGAAAACAACTTCGAATGGAGTGAGTTCAGTAACGGAGTGAATGGAGTGATTATATGCCATAACTGAATATGTCATTACAGATGCCGCATCGGTACAACGGTTTTCATATTTCGCCAATCTGTATATTTCGATTATGGTGGAGTGAAATCGTTCTATCAGACCCATGGAATTGGGATTATTGGGTGTACCAATATGAAGTTCGACTTTATGTAAGCTTAGAAATTCTTTCATTAACTCGTTATTGAACTCGGACCCTGGGTCGGAACTTATTTTTTTTGGAACTCCGTAGTATGAAAAATACTTCATTAGAGCACGGACTACTTCTGGAGTAGATTTGTTCTGAATTTCGATGGCCTGACCTAGCTTACTAAAAGCGTCTATGAGGGTTAGATAAGTTTTACCTTCAATACTAAAAAGATCTATAAATATTTCCTGAAACGGAGCATTTTGTGTTTGTGATAGTTGTAAGATAGGTTTAATGGGTTTTCTATCATATTTCATTTTCTGGCATGCCTCGCAAGTATTTATAACTGCCGCTATTGTCTCCTGCATTCTATCCCAATAATAATTCCTACGAAGCCTAACTAATGTTTCTTTGATGCCGCGATGGCACGTATTTCCTTCATGATGCTTAATTATTATAGATTTTTGTTCTCCTTCATCTTCTACATAAACTACTCGTTCTGTACATTCATAAAAATTAATTAAATCCTTTCTAAAAAGCTGAATTATTATATTACCGAATAACTTACGATGTTCATTATCTTCAAAATAAATGAAATACTTAAACTTTGGTTTAATGTGTTGTTTCAAAAAATCTTTAATCAGTTCTGGATTGTCTTTTGGTAAGAAAACTTCTAATACTTTTTGTTTGTCACGCGAGAGATCCTTCACTTGCATTTCATTTTTGAACCATGAGAAAACTAAAATTTGATTCGGCTTAGTGTCTATAGCTTCATGTAAGATTGGTATTCCAGTACAGTCGTTTAAGGCTGAATGAATTGTATCTGTTTTACTAGACTCGACCTGAACAGGATATTCATTAATGCTTCCGTCAATGAAGTCTATAGAACTAGCAGTTGCTGTTCGACTTGTATCTGATATGGTTATAGTTGATGAATTGCTACGTTCTCTTTTATTATGAACTATGGCCCTTTCTGTAACTATACTATCTAAGTATTCCGTATCTCTTTTACCCACGTTAACTACCAGCGATTCATTATCATCGTCAGAGTCTAAAGCAAACATTTTTATTCTAGAAAAGGCGTCGGCATTGGTATTTTGTTTGCCATTTTTGTATATTAATTCAAAGTCATAGTCTTGCAAGCGGAGTCCCCAACGTGTAAGTTTACTACTTGGATCTTTCAGAGATCGAAGCCATACTAAAGGACGGTGGTCAGTGTATATGTAAAACTTTCGACCGTATAAATATGGTCTGAAATGTTTTACTGCCCAAATTATAGCGAGCAATTCCCGTTCGATTGTGCTGTAGCGTGATTCGGTATCGCTAAGAGTGCGACTAGCGTAAGCGATAGGTTTGTCACTGCCAATTTGTCCTTGTGACAAAACTGCACCCAAAGCTATGTTTGACGCATCAGTCGTAAGTATGAAAGGTTTGTCGTAGTCAGGGTATTGTAAAAGAGGGGCATGTGTCAAGAGTTCTTTGCATTTATTAAATGCGTCAATGTATTTCTGGTCTGTTGTAATTTTATTACGCTTCTTTAAACAAGATGTCAATGGTTGGGTAATTTTTGCGAAGTCCTTGATGAAACGTCGGTAGTATCCTACCAGTCCAAGAAAACTTTTAATCTCAGTCGTGGTTTTTGGAAGAGGATATTTCAGTACAGCCGTAATTTTGTCGTCATTGGGTTTTAGTCCTTCTTTGGTAATTGTGTGTCCAAGGTAAAGTACTTCTTTTTTTAGAAACTCTGATTTGTCTAATTGGATTTTCATGTTAGTGGCCCTAATTCTGTCAAAAACAGTCCGTAAATTCTGTATCATGTTATCAAGGCTATTTCCATAAATAATGATGTCATCTAAGTATACCATACAGTGTAGTCCTTGTAGTCCACGTAGAACGTTATCCATTGTCCTCTGGAATGTGGCTGGGGCCGTTTTAAGCCCAAACGGCATTCTGAGGAACTCAAAATGTCCATTTTGAGTGGAAAACGCTGTCTTCTGTCTGTCCCTCTCGTCTAATTCTATCTGATGGTAACCACTGGCTAAATCAAGCGTAGTGTAGTAAGTGCTCTTTCCTAATTTGTCAAAAAGGTCATGGATGTTCGGTAGGGGGTATTTGTCATCGATAGTAATTTCGTTAAGTCGTCTAAAGTCTATCACCATCCTGTATTTAACTTCTCCAGATGCGTCCATCTTCTTAGGCACCAGGTGAACAGGAGCGTTCCAAGGAGAATGAGACTCTTGTATTACATTGTCGTTTATCAATTGGTCAACTTGTCTGTTGATTTCGTTTTGAACAAACGGAGCCTGTCTATACGGTTTCACATATATAGGGTCTTCGTTTTTAGTCCTAATATGATGTTTTACCGAGTTAGTAAATGTCAAGGGGATTTGGTCACAGTAAAATATGTCTTTGAATTCCTTGCAAAGTCTATAAATTTTTTCACGTTCTTCTTCGTTGGTATGGTCAAGTCTGAGTTTAGTCAAATTGTCTTCAAGTAACTTGTCTATCTCTATGTCAGTATTATTTTTAGTAACATTTATTTTACATTCATTATTTTCATATTTAGTAACTGTAAAGGGTTGTATTATATTAAGTCGTTTTGGACTATCTGAAGTATTTTGGATTACTGAATACGCGTATCCATTTATGCAATTTATTATAGCGCTGGGCATACGCAGACCATTCTCGAATTCTTGAAAATCAAGAATAGCATCGCCTGAATATTGATTGATAGGTAACTTAACTCGTTGTTCTGTTCGCGGCGGTATATTAATTACATAATTTAAGTTGTTGTTAATTATTGGAATACAAGTTGTGCTAGTTGTTAATACTTGATTCTTTAAATCAATTACTGCGTCTAATTGTAACAAAAGGTCATTACCAATAAGTCCGTCATATTGTGCGTCCACATCATACAAATAAAATTTATGCCAAGCGTTGGTTACAAAAGTAGGTAACGGAGGAATTTCCACTACTTCATCGTGTCTACTAGAAGCGTGGGTGCTTACCACTTGAAAGTGTTCTTTCCTAATATATTCACTGAAAAAATCATAAGCCTTTTGAGGGCTGATAAATGATCTCATGCTACCAGTATCAATCATCATTTTCGCGTCTATTTCTTCTAAGTAAATGTAGGGAAGTTTTAAATTAGGATCGCAATTTAGTTTCAAGATTTCTTGTCTTCCATCGAGGCTTTTTCCTGAAAATTCACATTCTGACTGTCATTTGTTGCTTCTAATTTGTCATCAGGTATGTTACAATCGTTCGTGTCATTATTTACGTTATCATAGTAATAGTTAATGTCATTTAAGTAGTCATAGTCATTTGACGGATTATAATAGTTAAATTCATCCCAATAGGGTCCATATACATACTCGTAATCGTGCATAGTAAGTTCATTCAAATTAAAACCTTGTTGCTGCTTCGGTTGGGCTGTCCTCATAGATACGTCACTATCTTGATTTTGGGGTTTTAATACCTGGGGAAGATTCGAACCAGGCTGCGGTGGTTTGTAACCCAGTTGTTGCGGTAGTTTGTATCCTAACTGTAGGGGTGGTCTATAACCAAACGGTTGAGGTGGCCTATAGCCAAACTGTTGCGGTGGCCTATAACCGAATTGTAGAGGTGGCCTATAACCAAACTGTACAGGTGGCCTATATCCGCTCTGTTGAGCTGGCCTATAACCGAACTGTTGTGGTTGCAAACCCAATTGAGGCCGATACTCGAATACTGGCTTGAAGGGTTGACCTTGACCTAAAGTTTGAGGTATCTTGTTTTGCGTATTTTGGGGATTATTCAAATTAAATTTAGACTGAAAAGGTTTGTACCCCACTGGTTGGGTTAACGATGACTTTGAACTTGATCCCGAAATTTGATTATTACTATGAATACGGTTACGCATATTATATTGATCTAAGAAATTGACTTCTTCGAGTACGATGCTCAAGGCTGCTTCTAAGGTTGTAGGCGATTTAAGCCTAACGATACGCACCATATTTTCGGGAAGGTTGTACAAAAATACATTTAGAGCCGTATTGTTGTAGATAACCGACTTAGCACGTTTTAATTCCACGTCATCAATTGTATTCACCTTCGACATTAATAACGAGCGAACATTTTGGATTCTATTACAAAAATCTAAAAAGCTTTCACTTGAATTTATTTTTAAAGATTCTAATTCAATATTAATACAAGCTTCACTCCGGGGGTCTCCAAAATGTTGAATCAGCAAATCTTTGAACGCGGACCATGTAACAATATCTTCACGTTCCGATAAGAGCGCAGCTGCATCCTCTTTCAATCTACTTGTTAAAACATTAAAAACATAAAGATTTTGTTCTGTATTTCCCTTAAATCGATCAACCACGTACTGACATTTTCTCAAATAAAGGTTTAACTGTCTTTTATCACCATTATACAGTGGAATTAAATCAACAATTTCCTTTGGTATTGGTGCAACTGCAACTGTAGTGGGTGTCGTCATGATTATAGAGTAATGAACTGTACAGAGGTTGCAACTCGCTTTAAAATAATCCTATTAAAATTAAAATTCACACACACTTACAATATAACAAACACACAATTAATTAATCCGACACAAAATTAATTAATCAGAATACCCAATAATATGAAAAATAAACTTCGTAATACTTCTACTACAAAAATGTAAATTTAGAAAAAAAAAATAGTTTTACCTTAAGAGTTACTTTATCTTACAATTATTAATTGAATTTACAGTTAATACTGTTTATTTTATTCAATTCAATCAATCTAGATTTGAACTTTAAAGTTAATGCTGAAAGTATGAACTCTCTAACATTGACACTACTCTATGTTTTATGTTCTAAGAATTGAACAGAGATAAGACCACATAATTTCATACAGAGTTATCAGCTAAAGACTAAACAATAATCTGTCTGTTATAATGAGCAAGTTTTGATCTCGAAAATAACATTTAAAACTTATGAAAAATATAGGAGGATTAGGGAACATAGGATTGGCGAAAAGATTTACTCACCAACCGCCCGTGACTCCCATACTCGATGATTTCTGCACTCACGCGATTTAAAAGAATATTTATTTGGTTCGAAGGATTTTCTCTGCTTTCGTAGATTTTACGCTTAATGTTTTCTAGTCGAATTTGGACGTCCGGAAAAACGCGAAACTACGGATTTCTACGAGAAAATCCTACCGGCTGCGCCACTTTTGGTTTCGGAGCGTGAGAAACCTTACTTTATATATTACTTAAATGAGTAGGTACTCAGGATTTTTACTGAGGATAAAAATGAGAACACGTACTGCCGATTTGGAGGCGACTTTTATTCTAATTCAAAATACATACAGGGCTCATCCGGTGGACATAGACCGCTGAGCTTGCGAACGACAGAGTCTAGACATAATAGATATATGTACGTACTTAATCTAGAGCGGACGGGTGAGGTGTATCTATAACTAGGTATTTCTATATTTCTTTTCCGATGGTATGTTGTTGACAAAACATAACCTCTAGAACTTTAAACTGAAATATCTTTATTTTTGAGACATCCTGTAAAAGTATAACTGAAGACAAAACAGTTCAGAAATTGAAACCCTTTATTTTAATATATTTTAAACGGCTTTTTTACGTGCTTTCCGAGGCACGGAGGGACCTCGGTATGAAAGGGATGGTCACCCATCCAGAGACCGACCGTGAGCTTAACCTTTGACCGATCGATCTGTACAGCTTTAACTTAGCCATGAGCTCCACGTATGTTGAGTATGGTTTTATTATAATAATGAAAAATAAATGACACGTCAGCAGTTACATTGCTCGTGGGTTTATCACGTGAGTTTTGAACGTTCCTGTTTTCCTCCATTCTGTAACACGCACGCTTGCATGCGTGAACCTTTACTCGTCTGGTACGCACGCGTGCACTAAGCATACAATTGCTTTACCCCTGGCGTGACGCTTTCCGACGTGCGCACGTTTTTCAGGGTTCCGTGCCTCAAAAGGAAAAACGGGTCCATGTAGGATCACTTCGTTGTGCGTCTGTAAAGACCCTTTGTCTCGGGAATGGGTGGAGTTATCAAGCTGAAATTAATATACTAATACTAAATACTAAGGCCTGCAATTCCATGGAGCGGTGAAAAAAATCTAACTTTTAAGTCAATGCACTCAAATGTTATTGATTTATTTAAAAAAAAACATTGCGACACTAGGAATTACTCTTGTATCGTGGGTGCATTTACAAACATATAAACTCACATACACAAACAGCCAGACCCGGAACAACTATCTGTAGGCCATACAAACATTTTGTTCTATGCGGGAACAAATCTTGATTTGCCCCGTTTATGCCGCATATTTTGACACTCGCAATGGAATCAAAAATGGGGTACTTCTCGTTGACCTAGAATCATGAAAGGAAGAAGAAATTTCATGTAGCACAAGTATAGAAACAAATCTGATCTTAAAAAAAGATTAATTTTCCAGGCTCAATTCCCGTGATGAACGAACTATTTACATGACTACGAGTTTGTACGGAATCCTCGGTGCGCGAGTCTCACTCGTACTAGACCGGCTTTTTTATATTATGGAATGTGGTTGGTTTGGGTTTTGATGCGACATCGTCGTTTGAGTCTATATTTTGGTAGAGATTAAAGTTGTTCAGTTGTAAAGTTTATTGGAATGTAATGTTGCTCAATAATCTGTACAGCTACTTCTATGTATTACATAATATACCGATAGATTTTTAAATTAAAAAAAACAAACAGAGGCGATGTGAAGAGTGTGAAGTTCAAATCACGACCTTTTATTTCACCAAAATTTTTGCCTGTTATGTTTTACTGCTGGGCAAACAGGGGTGTGATTCTGTAAGACCTCATTCTAAACTTCGAATCTGAATCCGCTGTGAGTTTCTTGATCGGCATTTTAAAAATTCGGTTACGAGCCACCCTTGCGAGCGTGTCAGCGAGTTGAACAAAATTGACAGGGAGATTTTGACAGATAAAGTATGAGATGACGTAAGAAGTGGCATTCTGTCAGGTAATTTCCCTGTCGCTTCGACACTCACTTCGCAATCGAACCCGATTCAAAGTGTCAAATGTATCAAGGTCATTTTGAACCTTATGCGAAGTGAGAGTGAATAGCGATGTGAGATGGGAGTTGTTGTTTGAATTTTACAGAATTTACCTGCATGACCCCGAGTATATTTCATATTATGTATTTATTTTAACATTTTGTTTTACAATTTTTTTGAAAAAGGAATCAAGATTTTTTTTAAATACGTAAGAATAAAAATAGTGCCCCGCCTGCATTGTTTTTTATTAGCCGCTTAAAAACAAAGGAGTTTCTAAATATAACGTTTGTTTTTTTCAAATAATGGCTGAATTCTGGAATATAATATTGATTTTAAATCATAGAAATCAAATTCATCAGCTAGCACGCTAAATCAATCTAAATATTTGATCAAGTTATCTTCATCGTAGAATTTAATCTAGGTTAAGATTGGAACCTCGTCTAGCTAAATATTGACGGGAGATATCTAGTGTTTTGTCAACCGTTCGGTCGGTGTCCCCGACTCCCCTGGATAATAATTCACGGTCATCTCTCATAGCTGTTGTCCTATTGTAAAGTCACTTGTACAATGAAACATCAACTTGATATCTATACTAATATTATAAAGCTGAAGAGTTTGTATGTTTGTTTGGTCGAACGCGTTAATCTCAGGATCTACTGGTTCGAATTGAAAAAACCTTTTTGTGTTGGATAGTCCATTTACCGAGGAAGGCTATAGGCCCATGCGAAGACGGGTCAGGTCGCTAGTTGTATTATAATAATATTTACAGCCGTACTGTAAATTTAAACATCGTAAGTTCGGATTCGACCAAATCCCATATTGCCATTTTATACCAGAGCAGGGTCAAGGGTCAGTCCCTTGGACCCTTGGGTGGAAGCGTCCTTCTGAGTACCATAACACCTACTGCGGTCGGCAACATGCATCGGCCAAGCATAGCAATTACGGCTGAACCTCCCCCTTTGGGAGAGACCCATGCTCAGCAGTGGGCATCTAAAGGATGACATGATGATGATGCTTAAATAATTTTACTCATTGGTCTTACTGTAAGTTAGCTTTGTTTGCGTTTTACCATCACAAACATAGAGTAGCCAATACTAGGTATTGTTACTTTTGAGTTGATGAATGATATGTGTAAGCCAACTAACAACGAAGTACAATTGTCTTCAAAGTCCATTTTGTTTTTGTTTTGATATCGTGTTACCCAGTAACTGGGTTGTGGAGGTCCGTTAGGCAGTCGCTCCATGTAAAACACTGGTATTCAGCTGCACCCGGTTAGTCTGGAAGCCGACCCCAATATAGTTGGGAAAGGGCTAGGCAGATGATGAACTGATGAATTGTTTAGAAAAAGAAAATCAATATGTTGTGTCAACATACTTTTGCCGATTTTAAATGGTGACAACTGTCAATAATATCCACACATCTTGTCATCGTCAGCTGGTAATAAAACGGCTGCCATTATATTCATTTTGGCGGTATAGCGATTCACTCTCGCATACCGGGTTTAAAACTTTGTAAATCGATCTCTAGCTCTAGAGTAATGAGTGATTTTATTCCCAGGATGAGATAAGTCTTATCCTGGGAATAAAATCACTCATTACTTATTACAAGTTTGGTGAAATCCGCCGCCGAATCCACCTGTCGAATGTCAAATGAACCGCATAGGTGCAATAGTAGCGGAGGTTTGACCTTCACATTTTTCACCCGACTGTCGTTGAGTTACTCTGATAAATGTAAATGATAAAGTCCATGTTTGTCTCGTATCCTGTCGTGTATATAAAACTATGTTAATTGACACAAATGATTAATAATGATCTATATAGTTCATGGTCATACATTCGTAAATATGAAGTTGCTTTAGAATTATTTGAATTTTGGCGACTACTTCGAGTTTCTATCTTTGTCATGTAACTGACCTGGTGATGGAGATGGAAGGTGGTATCGTAGAATAGGATTTTGACTAACCTTAACCTTCGACGAATAGGACAAGTAGGCCTACCCAAGTTACAAACGTTTCGTATCGTATCTCTTTCTACAGTACGCCTCGTCGTAATCCATTTTTGATTTTTGATCACGTGAATTATCGTTCAGAAGACGTCATTCCCATACATTTGGTTAGTTTTCAGCGTTATCGATTGTAAATTGTCAATTTGGGTAATTTGGCTAGGGCCTAAGGTCTTGTTTAGTTTACGTTTACTACACCACCTAGATTTTAAAACAATTGAAGAATTGCAATCTGCTAAAACCTTGCAACTTCTAAGTTTCAACTATGAAACTCTTCCCTCTACCAGTATCTGTCTTTGAGAAATACGTCGGAAAATACAACTTTGTCTAGGTAAACTGTAAGGTGCACTTTCTGTTACAACTGTTCCCCGGGCGGTCAGTACCCTGTAAAATAGTTTTTAATAATTTTAGATACCTACGTAGCGTATTTTGTTTTTTAAATTGATATTTTAAGATTTCGTCAGACAGAAGAAAACCTATTTATTTATTTATTTATTTATTTATTTATTTGTTAACATAGGTAAAGATATACAGGTCTTATGTTAGATGAATAGAGCGCTATGTTATGCTAGGAGGCGTACAAATATGGTGTGCAAATCTAGCTGACAAATTGAAAGATATTTTAAGATCATGCATAATTATGGCAATACATTAGAAAATAAGTTAAACAATTACATTTTATTTTTATATCTTCTCTAGTTCTTTTTTACAACTCTAAATAGTTATGAATGTTCTGTATTTTTAGTACAACAGAAATAAGAAAGAAAAATATTTTCAACTTCAGTGTGGGTAAATCTAGATAATATAAAACCCTGAAGTCTTCATTATAAAATTGACGATGTTGTAAAAATATTCATATTCTGTAAGCTATTGCTAGCTGTTAACACCAGGTCGACCATTAACCGTTCGCTAAATAGGTTCAAAAGCTTATAATTTTACGAGACTAACCCAGGTATCAAATAGTGCATAAATTACGGCACGTCTGGGGTATAAAACTATAAAAACCTTTCATTGTCCGCGGACACAAAGTTGCAGAATAATCCTTTATTTATTCAGCCTTAAGTTTCCCATTGCAGGGCAAAGATTGCTCTCTACTGTTCTTCCGATTCTCTCTCCATACCTGCAACATCTCAACCTTTAGATGCCCACTGCTGGCCCTAATCGCAATGTTTGGCCGACGCACGTAATCGCCAAGCTAGGTTGATGCATGTTGGCGATCACAGTAGGGGTTTCAGAAGGACGCTGCTGCCCATCCTCTGGTAAATATCCCTCTGTCGCCTTCTACAACACCCACGGGTAGAAATGCGGTGGTGCTATTCGCGGCCGGCACCACACGGTTCAACTCAACTCAACGCTCTAAATTAATGGCTATTTGGGACCAATCTTTGTAGAAGCCTGGGCCTGCTTGCCATGTAGAGGGATCCAGTGAGTCGTGCATATGGCCCAATAATCGTTAGACAAGCTGCAGGGTGTTTCCAGCCCAATTCCACTTCAGCGTGACAACTTTCCGACTGACGTCAACTATTTTTGTGATGGAACGGATGGTGGTATTCCTAACGCGGTCTTGCAGTTTATGCCCAGATAGCAACCCGGCCCGGCTTCACATGGGCTTATAGCCTTCCTCGATAAATGGACTATTCAACAAAAAAATAATTTTTCAATTCGAACCAGTAGATCCTGAGATTAGCGCGTTCAACCAAACAAACAAACTCTTCAGCTTTATAATATTTTATTTATGCCCATATAATTACGTCCCATAGCTCTCTAGCAAACCTTGATCATGAACCACTGATGATTTGTCAAAGACCATGTTTGAAAACCATCAATTTATGTCAGGATAGGAAGAATACACACCATAAAATAGATCAAGCATAATCCTTCTATAATATAATGTTACAAACACCGTGATCGCATAAAACAGTTCACTGATTAAGGCATGAATAGGTGTGCCCCTTTGCCATATATCGGGATGAAATCCAATCGGGGCTAAGCGGGAATTTATCGAGAGAAAAACCCAATTATAACATCCCCGGTACTCGGACCCGGGGTCGAACTTCGTGAACTTTCCATTTTTACTCTCAAAAAGTGTACCTACCTTTTACCAATCAAATTAAATAACGTTATGAAGATGCGAAGACTCATTGTTATGATTCTAAGGGCTGATTTACCATACATTAAGTTACTTAAGAATTATAGCTATAATATTTACTCTTATAGCACCATCCCATATCTTCCCGTGGGTGTCGTAAGAGGCGACTGAGTGACTTACCAGAGAATGGGCAGCAGCGTTTTGTGTGCCTTTGTAACAACCATACTGCGATCACCAATCCTCCTGCCAAGCGTGGCGATTATAGCAAACCCCCCCCCCCCTCCCCCCCCCCCTGGGGGAGGCCTATGTCCAGCAGTGGACGTCTTTCGGCTGAAATGATGATGATGATTTTCTCTTCGAAAACCACGTTTTTGTTTCACCTCGCTAATTTAGAGTAATACGTTACTCTTGGATAGTAATTTTGTATCATTGAGTATTGGAAGAACGCCCGGAAAGCTCTTAACAAGCCTTTAGTACAATTAAAGGCTTGTTATGCGCTTTTCGGAAGTAGATTGATTTACTCGAGAATAGGGAATTTATCCCTAGATTTGATTATGGTAAAACAACAAAGTTTCATACTCGGGAGAAAATGACAATATACTCTAGCCTAAAATTTATGATAAGCTTGTTTGGTATTTTTTTATGTGGTAAAAAAAAACAATTCTATTGTAAATCGACAATAGAGTAATAGCTTTAGGTACTTGTTTGACAAAAAGTCTAAATTATGACTTTACCAAACATGAACATTAGGTATTAAATTAAAATCAGACGTGACGTTATTCAGTTATCCTAGTGAAGTTTCAGTATTTATTGAGCTGAGAATTAGCACATAATTTAGAATGAATCTCGAGTCATTCACCTATCAACCAATATGTAGGTACAAACAGATACTCCAAGGTAATATTTGGTAAACAAAAACAAAGATAAGTCTACCGGCAAACCGTCCCGACACTCAGAAATGAAACTGAAATACGATCCCCAATTGTACAAACTCCTTTAAGAAAGGGTCCAACTCACAATTGTGGCTCTTAATAATTGTATCCATCGGTGGCTCGGTGGCTCGGCGGGGCGTCCGCAAACAAGAGGGCCCTTATCGGCCACAAGACATTTGAATGATGAATTGCGATCTTCAGCAGGATATTGAAGACCACTCTTGGAATAACTTTGTAGGTATTGTTTTGGTCTTAAATTGTTTTGAGTAATGGGAAAAGGGGTACTTGTTAATTACAAATGGGAATGTTCGTATTGTTTTGGGAAACAGTTTTAAACTTATAAAGAACGTAAAGGTGTTTTTGGGGTAAAACTTAAGGAGTCGGGGCAATGTCGGGTTGGGTTGTGGTACCACTTAAGCACAAAATGCTGTTACCGTCTAGTTCTTTGTGGAAAATTTTCGAGAATTCTGCAGAGAAAGTTAAAATAACATTTTAATCAGAAGTAAAGGTGTCAATTCTGTTTTGCACTAACTAAATTAATTTTAAGCTATTTATATCTCTTTCTCTCCAATAAAACAAGAAAGAGATATTAATAAGAACTGTGAATTTAAGTTGATCTAAAATATTCATACAATTATATGTAGTTGTCATTTCAAAACGTATTGATTAAAAACACTACGAAGTTCAAGGGAAAAATTAATTTGACATCTCTAAATTAGTTCTTGTCTGTCGCTGTCCTTTTCTTCAGCTGCCTGGTAGTAAGAGATGATTAATGCCTAATTTTATTTTGTGAACAAGGGAATCGGCACTAATGTCCCTTTGACTTAGTTCGGTTCTGTCTCCTGCATGATACTGAGAAAAGTGAGAAAACATAGATATATTTTTTTACTCCTCCGCTGTTCTTTTCTAATTAATTTCGTTGCTGGATCCAAGACCGTTGAATCGTTTCTCTGGGACTCGTCGAGCTTCATTGCTTTGGCGCTTTTCTGGTGGTCGTCACTGTTGATTCCGGATTACAGGACTTGCAGTGGTTTGGAAATAGTATGACGGGCTTGTCAAATAAAAAACATTTTATCAATATGAAAATTCGCGCTGAAGATAAAGTCAAGAAACTGGGTATATTAACGGGAATAAATATAATGACCACCAAAAATAGTTAATGATCACTAAATCTTAAAGATAAAGATAATTTATTTGTCAATAAACATGCGTTTACACACCGACTAGTCAGGCATGCAGGGTATTAAAATTATATAAATATACGTGTTGTTTTGCCAATTATGGCGTACAAATACAATTACAAGATACAATGTTGAGTAAAAAGTCAAACAATAGCAAAATTACTTAAAAAATTAGCTTAGTCACCAAATCTTAGGACCCTTAAGTCCCCCCTGGGGCGAATCCGACATGGTTAGGTTAGGTTAGAACTGTGACCCCCTACGCACGAGGCGAGCGAGTGGAGTGAGCGTGCCGCGGCAGCGGCCGCCGAGTGCCATAACCAAATCGCTTTTTACAGTCAAACTCATACATTTCTACAATACTTTGGTTAAATGTTGGTGATCATTTACAATTTTTGGAGGTCATTTACTTATATCTGGAGGTTCGTTAAACATAAGCTTATATTAATTATTTCTAGTACCTACCGTGTTTTATAACGATTGTAACTATTCAAGATGAAATAGAAGAAGGGACGTGAATTAAAAAACTCAGAGCCTGACCGCTTAGTAAGCCCATTGAAATTCCACGTTAAACAAAAAACTTAGTCAAAGAAGAAGTTTGGAACTTCACTAAGGAAGGTAGAAGTTTCTTGAGTTCCCAGTTTTGTGTAAACAACTCTAAAATTAAGTTGTTCTTAATGAGTTCAGCGATCAACTAACTAAAATTAGAATCTGCTGCTTTTGTTCGTTCGTTGAATTGCTGAATCACTGTTTCTGGATATACAATACTTTTGGATTGAGAATACACGAGGCATACAACTTTTTTTTTTAAGGATCACCTCTTCCTAAAGCTGCAAATAAAAAAAATATTTAATTTTGCAGCTTTGGTTCTATTTGTTGATTTATGTTAGACTTTGTAGTTTTTGAAGGCGATTGTATATTTTTAAAGTATTTTTTCCCTTTTTAGTATCTACTTCTGATAAGAAGATAATCCAAATGATATGGTTCTTTGGATGATAATCCAAATCAATTAAGAAACGGTAACACCAAAAAAATAAGTCATTCCTTAATTTTTCACCCTTGGAGGTGGAATATTTTCGTGAAATTTATATGGGACTAACCCTGAGACATACCCTATCCATTACAAAAATTATTTTCGAGTCCGGACTACGCTGAAAAAGTAACTTGAGGTCAAACATAAAAAAAATAATAAACAAGAAAAAAAAAACCGGCCGTGAAAAGTGAACTTTTAATACTGAAAAGAAATAAACCAGTTCTGTAGTCTAGAGTTATGTTTAGTAATGTTGAATTTTTAGACGCCCATTGCTGGGCTTGTCTTTTGTATTGTCTCGCCCAATCGCCATGCTTGGCCGATGCATGTTGGCAATTGCAGTAGGTGTTATGGTACTCAGAAGGACGCTGCGCCCATCCTTTGGTCAATATGCCTCTGTCGCTTTCAACGACACCCACCGGTAGAAATGGGGGGGTGCTATTCGCGGCCGGCACCACTCGGCACATAGGTACAGAAAATACTTTGACATTGATTAAATGTAATGAAATTTATATTGATACATATAATCCAAAATTACTTAAATTGTTAGACATTTAAGAAGTTTTAGCAAACCTCAAACCTTTGTCATAGAATAAGATACCTAAAACCTGCAATGTTTTAAAGAAAAATCTCAAACAGTTTTCAATATTACAGACGAAATTAACTAAAGTAAATTCTAGTTCATAATGCAAAGTAAGATTTGTCGGTAACTCGTTGCTTGTTGCAGAGTTGCGTAACTTCAGACTTCTGTTTACTCAGGTAAGTAAACGACTGTTGTCCTACACTATCTGTACCTACTTCAAGCGTAACTATTACCTGCAAAGCTAATAACAGTGGAAGAATAATTTTGTCATGGCACCTTACGTTTTGCTGGGTGAGCAAAGATTTTGGTTGATTATTTTTGGGAATAAATATAATGATTACCAAAAAATACTTTAGAATCTTAAGCTCCCTTACCAAAAAAATATACTAAATACCAAATGTAGTAATGATCACCAAATCTTAGTGTGCAAAATAACCAAAATCTTTATGACCCTTAAGTCCCCCCTTGAACGGATCCGACATGGTTAGGTTAGGTTAGAACTGTGACCCCCTACGCCAGAACCAAATCGCTTTTTACAGTCACTCATACATTTCTACAATACTTAAGGAAACACAATTTTGGTAATCATTTACTATTTTTGGTTTTATTTTATTTACTATTTTTGGTGACCATTTACTAGATCTGGAGGTTCGTTAAACATAGGCCATTTTTTTTTCTCTTTTTTAACCTGTAATGTGACTGCGCTGCAAAGGTACACAAATCTCTCCAGGTATTCCATTCTTGCGCCACTTCGTACCAGCCAGTTTAGGAAACATCGCCACCTTTTTCCAGGTCAACGCTTGAGCTTAGAAAGACTATGTTTAAAGTTGCTGCCATTGCTTAATTTGTATGCCTATTACTTTGTACCTATTGTAGCTAAAAAAGTAGTTTTTACATAAGGTTCATTATTTTCATATTCTTAAAATCCATACTAATCCATATTATCCATACTTCCATACTAATTATAATCTATACTTCATACTTCCATACTTCACCATAACATTATGAATGCGAAAGTAACTTTGTTTGTTATGCTTTCAATATGCAACGGCTGAACCGATTTTGATGATATTTGGCATCAATATAGCTTGAATCCCGGGGAAGGATAAAAGCTTTACTAGGTTATACTTTTCATACGCGATAACCGACATTCACGCAGACGAATTCGTGGGCAAAAGTTAGTATTCAATAAATGTGATACAAATTATTATAACGCTTTATTTTTTTTGTATGGAGTTTCTTGCCCATTCTTCTCCATACGAAATTACCTTTAGGACGATTCCTTGTTAATGACGTTTTTTTAAATAAATAAATAAATAAAAATGTATTTATTTCAGTAAATCTTTACAAGTAAGTTGCCGGGGCTTCCCAGAAAGTAATCAAATGATACTTGTGTTGGGAAAGCCTCGCTCTTCCGATGTAAACATAAATTTAGACTTACTAGACTAACAATATGAGCAACAATAATATTGCGGTAAGTACCTTAAAAACTAAAAAGAAGAAAAACAAGCGTAAAGTGCGTGTGTTTGTGTGTGCGTGTATGTGTGTGCGTGAGAGTGTGTGTGAGTGGGTGTATGTGTATGTGTGATGGTGAGCGAATGTAAGTGAGTGTGTGCGTGTGTGTGCATGGTTATTTGAATGGGTCACATATCCCTATTAATTCGTTACGTGTCTATGTGAGTGCATTACACATATAGTCATTGTTCTTGCATTAGTTGTTCGTTAGTTGTAGTTGTTCGTACGTTCAAAAGTGTTTTTTTGGTTTAATTAATATACATTATTTTACTTTGACTATAACGTATTTTTTTCACTGTGTCAATTTTCCTTAGTACCTAAGTCAATAAAAAAACAGATAATTTTTTTTATGTAATTTACCTTATCGGCGTAGGTACGAAAGTTTGTTATACGTTCCGTGGCGGGTGACACGCATGGCGGGCCCTGTTCTGACCCACGTACACAGCCATGAAAGCATACCACGTTCCCTTTGATTGGCCCGACCGACGTTAGAAGCCAATCAAAATACGAGATGAAAGCTAGAAGACAGTTCCTCAATATATTATTTAATGAACATTTTGTAAATAACGTCGAATGAATTGTTATTGTATTGAAAATGTTAGAGTTTATTTCAAAAGACAAGCGTTGACAAACATTACAAACAAGATTTTCCAAGGAATTTCCTTTTTTAAGTAAAGAAAACTTGTTAAGTAAGAAGCTAAGATAGTTCAAAGTTAATGGAATTTCTATAATGGAGCTTGAGCAATTAAGTAGGTTTTCCATCTCGGAAATTGAGTCTTCTAGCGACTTTTTAGCTTTCACCAAGTGCTTGGCAAGTCCCGTTAAAAAGTACTCAAAATCTGTCGTTGAATGTTCGCGAAGACGATTTGAGAGAAGTATGAAGAATTAATTATGTATGAGTAAAGTTGAGAGGTATTGTCTTTGGTAAAAGTACTGGAGCAGCCTTTCATAGTCGAGTGTTATAAGGACTTAGCAAGTGTTGTCAAAAAGATTTACAACAAAGAGGTACTTGACTGAAAACAGTTTTCTCCTTGTCTTTGAATTTGAGAGAGATTGAAAAGATATTTCAAAATATTCTTTATAATAATCCTGGTAACCAGGCGTCATGCCAATAACGCGTTATGTTAACCTCATTTGTACTATTATATTGATTAAAAAAAAGTGTCTTTGGAGATTCTTGTTCGGTCTTCTCCTTAGAACGGTCTGTTTGGAACGAGCAACTAGTTTTAGCTTTTTAACTGACTTCCAGACAAATTAAAAGTGCCATTAAATGGTTTATTTCAGAGTTTGAGATTTGAGTTTGTTACCAATCTATTTGTAATACAATTAATAATAATAAATAAATATGAGGACATCGCACACACGGCCATCTGATCCCCAACTAGGCAGACCCTGTACTATGGGTGTCAGACAGCTGATATACAATATGGAACTCACTTATATGCAATAAATGAAACCTCAAGTAGTACTAGTCCACAGAAGTATAGCCAAATTAAATATTAAATTAAAAACCAAAAATTAAAAAGGTACATTTTCAAACAAAATAAATATGAAAATAAATTCAGTTAAAGTAAACACTCTGTTTAAAGACCTTGAAGATGTACCTTGACCCCGGAGCGAATTTTACATTTAGGCAAGTAACTAGAATAAGTACATAACAGAGTCGAGATAGTTTGTAGTTTTGCACTCCGTGGCTACGTCGCTTTTCAGTGTAAGGAGGATTCAAGTTCATTGAGTCATTGACCCAGTAATCCAATTCTACAGAGTGTTTAAATTTGTTCAAAATTATAACTCTACTCTTTGACCTAATTACTAGACCGATTTCGTTCATTTTTTGTATATCGTCAGAAAAGGCGATAACAAGTATGTCGTATAATTTATTGCATATATGTGGTCCCCATTCTGTATATACACAAAATTTACAGTAATACAGTTTAGACAATGGAACAATGTTACAATTTAGACTTTTTGTACAATGAGGCTGCAGAAGGCGCCTTTAGTTAAGATTTATGTAGTCACATAAGACTGACCGTCGAGCAAGGTAGACCGTATAGGCAATATATTTTATTATCAACAAAAGTCACGCGAGCGAAGTCGCGGAATAAAGCTAGTTGAACATAGGTCTCAACTCACCACTCGTTAAAATGTGTGACAACCTTAATTCATTGAGAAAGTCCGTTCCCGAAGTAGACATTATATTATGACTCTAAGGTGAAGTTTTAGTCAATAATCATGGCATTTCTACACAATACCGAAATGTAATTATTTATCCTGTTTTCTTTGCCTAGTATTTTATTTTAAATTTTGTTTTTCTCTATTAAGTATTTTAAATTAATTAATAATAATATAATAATAAAACTTTAATTCGGACAACAAAGATCCATAGAATGTTAGTAACATAGAAAAACTTATCACCTAGTGTTAGTAAACATCAACCTCCGCACAAACTGCTGTACAATTGGAGAGCCGAAGCTCTCTGCAACAGTTTTCAGGATGCTGTTTTGACTGTCCCTCACTCTCCTCAGTAGCGACGCGGTTTTCTTGCGTATAATCGCATAGAAACCGTCTGTACGGGTTTGCGCGAACATTTCCGACGCACTACAGTAACGAGGCAGTCTCAACAACATCCTGAAAGCATTGTTATATTGGACGCGCAGGGCATCCAGCGATCTCTTAGTATAATTGACCCATAGATTGCTCGTGTACAGACTTTGGCAATAAGCCTTGAAAAGTGTTACTTTAACTAGGTCTGTACATCGCGCAAATCTACGAGACAACATATTACTCCGGACCGCTAGAGCCCTACGCTCCCTCTCAATGTCTACATCGTCCCTGAGGTCGGCGGCAAGAAATGTAATAATTATTATCCTAAATTAAGTTAGAGTAATAATAATTGTAATCCTAAATTAAGTTAGCAACTAAGTGGAAATCTGGCGTCGCTTTGGTCAATGTTGTGTTTGCCTGTAATTGGCATATATAACACGGCGAGTAGGTATGGTCTTCGTCGTGATCCTTCATTGATGGTAGGATTGGTAGGTAGGTAGGGTAGGTAGTTGAATTTCAATCACACACATCGCTGACTTGACACAAACTCCATTTATTTCAATTAAACCACTTACAGGCACTTTTGAAATTATCACTAGGAGTTATTGTCAGCCTGAAAGATGATGCTAGATGTACGTTCCAACAGGTAGGCTTCTATGGAGAAGAACGTACAAGAAACTCCATGATCACTCTTTTAAACCAAAATATGTTACAACAATGTTATGGTCGAATAATCTTAACACTTTTAAAACCAAATTCTACTTTTTACATTTTAACACGCGCACACGCGCCCATCGCCATATTTCTCTCTGCCCACTCCGTCCGGAAGCGTGTCGTACCAGTACAAAATCTTATTACTTAAGTAGTTGAATAAAATGTAGAAACAATACTAAAATGATTATCAGTTAATTCTTTTATCATTAAACAATGCTAATATTCTCAAATAGAAAGGCGTCTTAACATTATGACTGAATTAGTAGCTGCATCACTATTTGCAACTTTAATATTACTGCCCGATGACATTTCCGGTGATTTGAAGAAATTAATTAAATAAAAGGTCATCATTAACAAATTGCCTGTGTAAAATAGTCTTGTTAATTTACACTCAGCAATTCATTATTGAAACCTATTAAGTTCTCGTATTAAATTAGAACCATGAGATATTGACTATTGACATAATGGTCTACGCCATTTTCTCAAGGACCTCAATTACACAACTCTGTAATATTTCTAAACAACTTATAAATCAGATGTGCAAATTGTTAATATGACTGAAATCCTAATGGTCATATAATAAATGCTTCCTTTTAATTTTAACTACAGTTTCAACTAAAACATTGAAATTAGTTTAATAACAAATTTCCGATAACTTCAGCTTATCCAGCAAGCAAATAGATGGCGTTGATCACAAATGAATTAATCAATACCCACGTAATGTGATAGTTGTAACGTGATCTCACAGAGGGCATTATTACCAATGACCAACAGTTATAATAATTAGTTAATTAGTAAACTAATAACACCCGTGCCCAATGTTCACGTGTAGTATGGCAGCTACGGGGTCTCACTGCGACATATATATTAGAATGTAACCCTAGAATGTATTTTGTGTATGGGTATATATGTGCTGTGGGCGAACCTTTAAGTAAATAAATAAATAAACATAGTGTTGGTTGCCACATTATAATAACCGAGTCGTGTTTGAGGTAGGCATAGCTAATCATGATATTAAGGAACTTAAGCCTTGGTACCAGGAGACCTAAAATATTAAGAAGTTAACTGCTTAAACAAATGAAATACCTAACATAAAATGTAGCTTGAATTACCATATTTATATACCAGCAGTAGGTAATATACAGAATCAGGACGGTAAATGTAAATAATGTTTGTACCCGTACTATGTAATGTAGGGGTAATTATTTAATTATATGACCTGTTGTGGAACCCTGGGGAGGCGGGATCAGGGCTAGTTCAGGGACTATCTTATGAAGGTCCTGTAGTAACATTATTACCACTAAACTCGGGACAATTTAAATGAAAATGTAGACTGAATTAGAATACTGTTTTATGGATTTTAGACCTTTTAAGGCTAAGTAGGTTATTAGGCTCAGAGGCACTATAATTTTATCATTACGTGTTACCTTGTGGTCTGAGATCCTACAGTCACGCATCCTATGTCTTTTTAACATGACTGAAATTATAAGGATTTTGTTTCTTTTTCTATCTATACTAAGGAATATGCGTACTTTCCTTTTATCTATATATGTACCTATGTATTTAAAATGTATTTTCTGTGTGTATATCAGCTGTCTGACACCCATAGTACAGGGTCTCTCTAGTTTGGGGTCAGATGACCGTGTGTGAAATGTCGGGGACATATTGTTATTAATATTATACCGATACCTAAAAAGGGGGCCCAGCCCATTGAAGCAAGCAAATACGCATACTTTTTTCATGATATATTTCTTTATCTATTCTCAAATTATTATAGCATGGCAAGAATAAAACAGAAAACCTAAAACTATTAAACTAAAAAACTGACACAATAAGGCATCAAACAATTCCTCAACTGTCGCCGAAATGTCCCCAAGACTGCAAAACTGCATTGCCACGTTGATTGACAATGCTTAACTTCTGACCAAGGTAAAAACCTTAGGATCACGGGAAGTCTCAATCAACCATTTGGACATTTTCTTAAAAAGTAGATGAGCACACGGACACCTGCACGACTCGAGGGTTTCAGCCCCAAACGGCTCGAAATTGAAGTTATCACCAAAGTTACAACAATTTCGTCGTCTGAGGTTTTCTGTCGGTCATCCATTTTGGATGATGCCTTATTGTTGTATTAGTTTTTAGTACCTCTAAAGAAAAAAACGGAACCCTTATAGGATCACTGTGTTGTCCGTCTGTCTGTCTGTCTGTCTGTCAAGACCCTTTAACTCGGGAACGCATGGAGGTATCGAGTTGAAATTGAAAACGTATAATCAAGCTTACGGTCCCTTGTTGCTGTAAAAAAATCGACCATCTATGTTAATGTGTGAAAAAAAGATATGGTCGTTTATGTCGCAAAAAACGCATTTATAATATTAAGTAGATTAAGTATGGAGTAGATTAAAAGGGCGAGTCCGACTCGCACTTGTCCGGTTTTTTTTTAAATAGGCAGTCGTTTTATGTTGCACTGGGGTTCAGTTGGTTCGGATTAGACTAGAAGCGAACCCCAACATCGTTGAGAAAGGCTAGGCAGATGATGATTATTGTATCAGTTTTTTAATACACATAATGTTCTTTTTTATTTCACGTGTAAATAGTATACTAGCTTTTGCCCGCGACTTCGTCCGCGTGAATGTCGGTCACCGCGGATGCAGAAGAAAAAAAAATATACTATGTCCTTCCCCAGGGTTCTAGCTATCTTCATACCAAATTTTATCAAAATTGGTTCAGCCGTTTCATCGTGAAAGCATAACAGACAGAGTTACTTTCGCATTTATAATATTACTAGGTTTTGCCCGCGACTTCGTCCTCGTGAATGTCGGTTATCGCGGATGTAGATTAAGTCGCGGATTAAAAAGTAGTAGTAGTAAAGACATATGTTTTTCTCCAGGGATTACACTATTTTCATACCACTTCGACCACATTGGCCCCACCCCTTATAATCAAATAAATAGCACATTAAAAATTTACCCTTTGACTGGAAATTTATTAAGAAATAATGGTTAAAATTAATGTCCTATGATGCAATTGAACGACTTGTGGTAACGTAACATAACAACTCACACATACAAACACAACCACATACACATTATACAGACATAACCTTACATACACACACATACACTCACACACACCTAAACACCTCTTCATACACAACTTCGATTTTTTAGTTTTATTTGTTAGTATATCTTATAGTTTATTAAGTTTCATTAATTATTCATAGTTGTTTTCTTTAAAAAGGTCTGGAACCAAATTCTGTCCTGTTGCGTTGATAGCTGCGCCACAATTTTTACTTTTATAGCTATCATCGTTTCTATTGTAAAGATTGTGTAATTCTAAATTGTTCCAAATAAACGTTTTTTCATTTTCATTTTTTCATATCGAATTTCATAAAAATCGGTTCAGCCGTTTCATCGTGAAAGCGTAACAGACAGAGTTACTTTCGCATTCATAATATTATGGATGGATGGATGGACAGTATGGATAAGTATGGATAATCTGATGACTCTAGTATCGTGGCCCGTTAAGAGTATGACATTATGTAGAGGATTATATCCATGATTAGAGGATTATATCCATGATAAGAATGCTTGAAAACATGTTGGTCCGGGCTCCATAGGACAATCTACAGTCTAGACAAAATCAAACTGATTGCTAATTTAAAGTACTTAATTTATACTAAGTATATACATTATATTTAATTCTTGCTTTGGTTCACACACTGGTTCACACAGTGGTTGTCTACTTTCACAATAATTGTGAGTAATAATATGTGAACACTATGTATCCATGTATACAACTTAGCTGTCATTCTTAATCTTGTAATACTTTGTACGTACTTCAATATAGTGTTTTTATGCAAGGTCCATCGTATTCACGTATCGTTATATAACTGTAAACTGTAAATGTAAAATATTGTACGTGACATTTATTTTTAAAAGAGTTAGTATGGAGTTTCTTGCTCATTCTTCTCCATACGAAACTACCTTTTGGAATGGGCGACTAGAATCAACTTTATATTTTTTTCTAATGACGTTCAAAGGTGTCTTTTAATGGTCTAATTAAAATAAATGATTGAACTTTGACTTTGACATTATTATTTTCATGTAATAATGGTATTCATGTCAGTATATTCAACTGTCCGGCTAAGTTTTGATTCAATTTCGGCTCTATTCACCTTCACACATATTCAAATTAATTTGTGTTTATTAAACAATCTCGTTGTTTCAGAAATATTCATAATCGCTAACTCAATAGAAGTTTAGAATAATAATTACATAGTTTATGTAATAGTATCTTTTTGTCATAGGAGTAACAGACAGTCCACTGTGCAGAGCCTGCATGGGGGCGACAGAGATAGCAGCCCATGTGCTTCAGAAATGCCCTGAGTTCGGGTGTGGGTTACCGAAGTACTTTGCCCTGGGAAAAGACAGAGCAAAGTACTTCGGTCATCCAGGTAACCTACGGGAGATTGCCAGCGACGTCAAGGCGCTGCTGGCCTTTCTTGGGGAGCTGGGGTGGATCGAATGATGTACTTACCACCTGTACGCAAAATACGCGCTGAGACGTGGAGTTGCGGACACCAGCCCATCATACTACTACTATGTAATAGTACACTTAGGGTGGGTTGCTTCAACTCAAGTAAAAGCTCGCGAATTCTTTCTTAAAAATTTGGCAGACTCGTCCCACTCTTAATTTGTTGTATTTCTCTATCTATGTATTTTAGCTCTCCACTCTTTATATTTTGTTTGTATGTATGTATGTATGTATGTAAGTATTTATTATTTTATTATTATAAATAAGTTTCGTTACGCCTACCATGTTTTGTCTCAGCATCACCCTAAGGTAGACTGGTTGAAAATGCCTAAGGCATTAAGTCCGCCTTTGTACAGTGTTTTTTTTATGTACATAAAGTTTAATAAATAAATAAATAAACTATACTTTACTGACGGGTAATAGTAAAAAAATGGCGATAACTATCGTCAAACCAAAAAACGGGTTGTTTCACAAAATGGTGGCCTTAACGTGCGTTAAAAGTTACTATTACCCTAACCGATGCTTCATCCACCAGTCAACGTAATTTTGTGTTGTCAAACAACTACGTCAAACAACAAAATATTATGGACTCTCTTTTTGATTAAGTTTGACTGACGGATTTTTATGTCATGAAACAATCCGTTACATTTAACAAGCGTTAAACATCTCACGTCATAGTATTTTTTAACCGTCCGTATGTAACGTTAACAAACTATTTGAAACAACCCGTCTTTAGTAATAATTATAACTTATATCAAACATGACGTGTAAGTGCGACAAAATTTTCATAATACCAAGTACTGTTACTATATTAATTGAATGTTAATAATGTTTAACATACAGCGAGTACAGTAATACAAAGCCGCCTTCGTTGAAAATGGGTACACGGTGGTTACCTTAATTTTGTATTGTTCTGTGTCTAACATAATATTGTAACGTCGTTGTCAAACGAGACGGTTTCTAGGAAACTGCTCACTTCAACATTGTGGCGACTCTTTTCATGAAAACGGTGAGTAGTTTCGAATGCCGTTTATTTAAAATTATGCAGAGCAAAGACTGCGGGTTTTACTGTTATAATTCCCGTATTCAGGATAAACCCGTGTGGTGCCGGTCGCGAAAAGCACCCTCCATTTTTACCCATGGGTGTCGTAGAAGGCACCAGAGGGATATTGACTAGAGGATCGGCAGCAGTGTCCTTCTGAGTACCATAACACCTACTGCGATCGCCAACTTGCATCGGCCAAGCATGGCGATTATGGCTGAACCCCCCTTGGGGGAGACCTATGCCCAGCAGTGGGCGTCTAAAGGTTGACATGATGTATGATAATTCTGGTCTATTATTGTCTCACTGCAGGGCAAAGGTCTCTTCTCATGAAGAGAAGGCACGAGCATTAATCACCACACTTGCTCAAGGCCGATTGGTGATTTCGTAAGTCCACATTTCCACTCGACGTTTTCTTTCACCGATGTCATTGGTTTCCAAGATAAACAGAAAATTCTAATAAACGGTTCCAAGGCTTTGGTCTAAGCGACATATTTTGAGATATTCAGTTATTGTATACTTAAACTAACTTTCTAATTTCTAGGAGATGTTTTTGGCGCTTGAAACCCACAGTTACTTTGCTCTAATTTTGGAGACGAAATCCTCAACCGACACAGAATTTGACCATTTCATAAAGCAGGTAACTTGAATTTTAATGTTTTTTTTTTTCGTAAAACTTAAGCCTCTTTACTGCCACTTTTATAAAATGTCGCTTAAATCAAATAGAGCCATTGATATAAAGTGGTTGCGACCCCACAAAATGACACGTACATGGATAAGTTCTTATCAGTTATCCAAATAATAGAGCAGAATGCCAACCCTAACAACAATCAATGTATTCTTACAGACAACTCGCAGACAAACGTTTGTCTATCCATAGAACTAGTCCCACAAACTCCAAGCTGCCATCCTCTACCCTAATTTTCTATAAATAGCTTACAAATTCTAGTTCACACAGCGCAACTACAAAGTTGCCGTCAATTTCTCAGTTCGTCAACACAAACTCTAGAGCAACATCTAAATATTCATCGTCTATTGCTTTCGCTAAGTTCTAATAGATTTAAATGTATACTAGCTAGTAGTTTTCTACTGATTCGTGTGTTCTTTAAAAGTAGAAACTGACATTTTTAAATTGTTAATTATATAAGTAAACTCAAACTCAAAACCATTTATTTCAATTAAAGCAAAGGCGAAGATGGCGGGATGAACGTCAAGTTATAAATGTGAAAGTTTGTGAAGATGTTTGGATGTTTGTTACTCAATCACGCGTAAACCGTTGAACAGATTTGCATGAAAATTAGCACACAGGTAGACCATTTCCTGGATTAACATATAGGATACTTTTTATCTCGGTAATATGTTCCCTTGGGATAATCGCTCTCTTTACGTGGGCGAAGCCGCGGGCAGAAGCTAGCAATATTATAAATGCGAAAGTAACTCTGTTTGTTACGCTTTCACGACGAAACGGCTGAACCGATTTTGATGAAATTTGGCATGAAGATAGCTTAAACTCTGAGGAAGGACATAGGCTACTTTTTAATCTTCAACTTCATCTGCATTCGCGATAACCGACATTCACGCGGGCGAAGTCGCGGGCAGAAGCTAGTATATTATATGTGAGAAGTACATAAATGTACATTTATTTCTCTTTATTTGCAAAAACAAACACTGTAGAAAATCAGTTGAAACTACTACACTTACATTTTGAGACTTTCCTCAATTAATTTAAAGCTTAGCTTTATCTAATTAATGAAATGTTATTAACGACATATTCTCAAAGAAGAAACTTCTCTTACTTTTCTTTGTAGGCGCAGTGACTGAGTGATTGGCTGCTAAGCTGCGTGTCGGGGGTTTCTGGCTTCTGGTTTCTGACTTCGGCTTACTGACCGGCTGTGCCGGCCAGCCTGCGGCGACGAGCGTTAAAACCACCAGGGCCTCAAGTCTGCTATTACAATAGTGTCAGAATGGTCTATCATTTGTTTCATAATTGTTGATATTGACAAGTTTGGTAATCTACTAATATAATGGCGTCATTATGACTTTCCAATGGTCTCAACCATTGACACGCCATTGGAAGAAATTAAGAATGTTAATCTCGTACAAAATGACAACTGACTTAGGCGGTAATCTGCTAAAATTTTAACAGTTCCTTTGATCAGTGACCTACCATTAGAACGTCATTGTGGCAGTCATTGCTTTTAATACGACCGACCAATGATCGACCATTATGAATTTAGCAGATTACTAACTTTTAGCAAAATGACAATGGGATCGTGTTGAAATAACGAAATTATAAAAATTGCAGACTTGGCCCCCTGCTCTTCAGCACGCGGGCCACCTCGCCCCTCCGCGCCTACGCGGGCTTAGATTACACTCTAGGGTAGGGCCACAGATATAGATAGACCCTAGATAACGCAAGTATCACTATCTGTATGAAAACCAAGCGTGCCATTTTTTGACTACCTACTCATAGTCACAATGTTTTGTTTTTCTTAAATTTGGTATTACCAGGTATTACTGAGGGTATTAGATTAAAAATAATTGTTTTTTTTTTTTATGAATTACGCATAATATTAATCACAAATACCTCGTAACATTATGCGAATTAAATTTATGCCAAAACAAATTAGCCCTCAAGATAATTATGACAACATAAACTGTATGTCAATAAAATATATGGCTAAGTATTATGACGTCAAAACAAATTATGGCAAACTAGTTATGCCAAAGTATATTAGGAAAATGAACATTATGCGAAAAGAAGGGAGCCCATGTAAAACACTGGTATTCAGTTGCATCCGGGTAGACTGGAAGCCGACCCCAATATTGTTGAGAAAAGGCTGGGCAGATGATGATTTATACAATTCCAAACAAACTCTATCATACAATATTAATCACTGCCTGCTTCTTAGTTGTTTTTACTAGTACAAACGCAGCAGAAATAGCTTAGTTTACAAGTTACTTCAACTTCTATTGGAAGTTACACTCCGTAGTCTAAACACAAGCCAAGTTTGTGAATACTGCAACAAGATTCACTGCATTCGCTATATTGAGAATTTAGTTTCACTAAACGTTTACTTGAGTTGGTTAAATTAACTATATTGATTCTCTAAAAGTTCTATGACTGTTTGAATGAAACTAACTTACTTCGACTGTCTAAACAAGAGCTGCGTGTAGTCACAGCCGCCATAACCGGCCATGGGTATTTCAATAAACATCTTTTTGTTGTTATAGGAGTTACATAAAGCCCACTGTGCAGAGCCTGCATGGCGGTAGACGAGACAGCAGCCCATGGGCTTCTGAACTATCCTGAGGTCGCTTTCATACAGGGCAAAGTACTTCGGTAGCCCAGGTAATCTACGGGAGATCGCCAGAAACGTCGAGGCGCTGCTGGCCTTTCTTGGGGAGCTGGGGTGGGATCGAATGACTTAATTCCTACCTGTACGCAAAATACGCGCTGAGACGTGGAGTTACGGAAACCAACCCGTAGCATACCATACCAACATATTTCAGATCGAATTTCGGTGACCGCGGCCAGTCTCAATAAGACTATATAAAATACTACTAGTAATGCACGCAAGAGATGTTATAGTACACAAGTGTATACGTAAACACAGAAACACTTTTTTTTTCGGAATGGCATCTCGCAGGTCAACCTAGGAGGTTGTCGGCTGCTTAACCGAACTTTCCTGTGGTGCCTTAAAAAATATTATTTTTAGGGCCTCCAGCCAGGGCAAAATAACTTACAAACTAAGCGACTACACGCTAAGGGCACCCCCTGTGGGGTACGAGCCTCGGCTTAGGGCGTCGCTGGGGGTGGACAGCAAAGGGACAGGCTGGATCGGATTTGCATTATTTAGGGACAAATTTAAAGCTACAGGTTCAGCGGCGCGGGGTGACACGAGCAAGGGTCGGGGAGGGACAGAAACACTCACTCTTCCCTCACTCTTATAGTCCGATGGTATAGCGATTCGACACGACATAGAAGAGGTTAAGCGCAGAACCAAAAACTACACGTGCTTAAAAATACTCCATAGGCTGTAAGGAAAAGGTTTTTTTGTAAGTTGTATAAGTCCACCGAAGTCACAAACTACAGTCAAAATTAAATTTAAAAAAGAAATGTTAAATTTTTTCTTTATATTATTACCCTGTAAACCCGATGTTAAGACAGCTAACAACCACACATTTCCTTTACTTTATTTTTTCTACTGCCCGTTCTCTTTGTAAACAGATACTAGGTAGATGATGTTCCTTTATACTAGTTTGCGTTGAGTAGCCGTTTAAACATCAAGTTTCCTTCTAAGAATGAAGAACTTTATATAACTAAAAAGACGATTTTTATTTTCGAAATGTTCAAAACCAGAGGCCCGATGTACAGCCAAATGTTTTTCAATGTCACGAATTACCAAAACAATAGTAAGTTAGATCCATCTTTTGTTTTAATGTAGTTAAAAATAACGGTTTGGATAGCTCTAACAACAAGAGGGATAACAAAACACGATCACTATTATTCTGGATATAAATTGATTTCGATTATAATTGACAATTAGCTAGCGTGAACATTGTGTACCTGCGACTACATGAATTACAATACAGAGCAGTGTGCACTGAATTGCAATGACGGAAAGCGAGAGCGCATTATTGCCTGCTTGTCACAGCTACGACGAGGAGCTGACAATTAATTTCTGCCTGTTTTAACTTAGATAAACACAGCACCTGTTTACAATAAGCCAATTTTCTATCTTCCTTTTTTTTCTTTCATTAAAACTTCCGTGAATATAGTAAATTCTGTGTATAGAGTAGAAAATTGAATGGAATCGAGTTTTGTGTGAAAATGTAACTTTAAAATTTACTAATTTTGTGTTTGGAAGTTGGTGCTGTTCCAAAGCCATTGGTTCTGCGCCTGACCCCTCCTCGGTCGTAGCGGATTACCGTCCCATTGGACGATGAGAGTGAGAGAAGAGGAAGTGCAATTGTGTTTGCGCACCCATTTGTGTAATAATTATTTATTGAACATGGCCGCCGTGATCGAAATTCAGTTGAAAGAATTTTATTACTTTTAATGCAAGGTTTGCAAGGTTTTTACTTTTTGACCGGTTACCCGATAAACCCAACCCAATCCTATGGAAACTCAGCAGAATATCGTGTCACGAACAAAGGCTAAGATTCATTGTCAAGGTCACTAGAGGCCATACATCATCACAGCGAAGAAAATCTTTTCATTTTCGATACGGAAGGCCTCTTGAGTTATGGTCGCGGTATATGTACGTATACCGTCCGGCGCGGCGTCCGGACCGTCCGGACAGTGTCAGTTATCGTCCACACCGGACAACGACCTCTGAAATTTATTGCTTTATCTTCCCTAGTTTTAATATTCGTGTGAGGAGAAATTTATCGTTCTCTCTGGAGGCTATTTCCTCCTCAATTTCAGAGGGTATGCAAGTTGTTCAGTGGTGGATGTAGTGGGGGGTGTAAAATTTTGTTAGGATTGTTCTACCGATAGTATTACATTGTATACATCTTGATGTCGGTTGTCATAAGTACCTACCAAGAAGATTTTTTAGTTTTTATAATGTCGTTGTAATATAGGATTTTGGACTCTTTGTTGTGTATCTCGTGGGGTGTCCGCACTAGAATAACACCCACCTATTTCATCCCGAGGATGTTGTAGAAGGTGATTAAGGGATAATCCTGAAGTCGGGCAGCAGCGGCTACTGTGTACTCAACTTCACTGCGATCCCCAAGACGCCTGCCAAGCGTGGGGATTATGACAATTCCCCCCCCCCCCCCTTATGGGGAGGCCTTCGTTCAACAGTGGACCTCTTCCGGCTGATGATGATGATGATTGCTGCGTATAGAAAAATACCAGAATACGTCGGGTCGCTAGTATCACATAAAAAGGCGTCACACTTGAACGTTAGTGAGTTAGATACCTAATCAGCAATCCGCCTCGGTTTTGCACGGGTAGCACTAATAAATTCGTGCTTGACAACTTGACTTGCATTATTTTTGTTTTGTTCGCTGAAACGCATTCTACGTATATGAATTCATATGAAAAAAAAACATCTTTGAATCTGCATTCGTTTTGTAGAAACTGTCTCCGTAACTAATTTGAAATCTTTAATTTTAGATAAGATAAGATAATATTTATTTTGTTAAAAATGAGTACCTACATTATGACAGGTCTTATAAATAATATGAGGTGGCTACATGTTTTGCCATTTATGGCATACAAAATTAGTTGCATAAGACTAACAATAAAAAGAAATCGAAATAGAACGAAAAAACAAAATTACAATGTCAACATTTAAATGATTAAATTGAAATTACAACGTCAAAATTTAAGTTTAATTCAAAATTGCATACAGAAACAAAACTATTTCATACACACTTTCAGCACTCTACACAAGCAAAATGTCATTTAAAAATTCATCTACGCTGTAATAGCACTTCTCTAGTAATAACACCGAAGGAACTTTTTAAATTTGCTATGAGGCATAGGTACATTTAATAATATTAGGTATTTTATTATAAATATTTGGAGCAATACCAAAGAAACTCTATTTCAATAAAGCAGTTTTCAACCGACTTCAAAAAAGGAGGAGGTTATCAATTCGTCTGTATTTTTTTTTTTATTTTTTTTTTTATGTTTGTTACCTGATTTCTCGGGACTGGGTGAACCGATTTTGATGATTCTTTTTTTATTTGGAAGCTAGTGCTCCGTGCGGTCCCATTTTAATTTGGTCCAGTTCTGAACATGGCATCCATGAGAAAACCGTATAAGTCTTAAATTTGCATTAAGTATGTGCGCGATTTGTTACGCGATTTCTCAGGCAAACGTAAACCGATTTTGAAAATTCTTTTTTTTATAGATAGGGTATGCTTCAGGGGTGGTCCCATATAAATTTTATCGAAATTGATTCAGCACTTTTTGAAAAATCAACAAATACCCAAAAATTTTACATAGACGACGTTTTAGTTTCATCAATCTTTGTAGTAGTTAACTTTCAATCTCTTCTTAATAGATTTGAATGAGAAGGAGGTACTAAAAAGCGGAAAATAAAAAGCTTTTTACAAAAAAGACAACCGCCTTCAAAAAGTGAAAAATAACTTTAGCACAGAACACACATTGACTTTAGTTTCGGAAGTCGGTGGCAATACAAAACAACAAACAGAACAAAGCCACTGAATTTCGAAACTAAAGTCAATGTGTGTTCTGTGCTAAAGTTATTTTTCACTTTTTGAAGGCGGTTGTCTTTTTTGTAAAAAGCTTTTTACACTTGTTTAAACATTGTAGTCCTGAAGGAATTGAACGTGTTTAATTAAACAAAATGACATATCAAATGTTAAAATACCACATTTGAAAAAACTAATATGCACTTTAGCCTGTTCCTTATCATCTAATGCCTGGAGATTTTAAAAAATGTACTAGGTGTTTCTAGCTACCAATGTAATAATCTGCAAGTTTCAGGTAAGTACCCAAGTATTTTATCGAATCAAATCTAGTAAAAGCGACACAATACAGAAGTTACAACTTACAGTTATCATCGCTGCGGTTACAGGGTAAGTATGCATTGTAAGTTTACAGTTCGTACATTCGTTCATACTGGAAACGGCTCCGATGTCATCATTTACTTTGGACAAAGATCATCATCATCTGCCTAGCCTTTTCCCAACTATATTGGGGTCGGCTTCCAGTCTAACCGGATGCAGCTGAATACCAGTGTTTTACATGGAGCGACTGCCTATCAGACTTCCACAAGCCGATCACTGGGTAACACGATACCCCTTGGTAAGACTGGTTGTCAGACTTTCTGGCTTCTGACTACCCATAACGACTGCCAAAGATCTACAAATGCCAGCTGGGACCAACGGCTTTACGTGCTTTCCGTGGCACGGAAGAAACTCGGGATGAAAGGGATGATCACCCATCCACAGACCGACCGCGTCTAGCGTAGCTTAACCTTTGACCGATCGATCTGTACGGCTTTAACTTAGCCACGAGCTCCTCTATGCTCCGCTTTGGAAATAGATATAAAGCCAATATAATATGCTTCAACTACTGTGTAACGAATTACAAATATCAATCTGGTTAGGTAATTGAGAATGGAAAAATGAACCAAATAAAACTGAACTTAATTCAAAGGCAAAAATAATATTTATTCAGTAAAAGCTTGTTAAAAACAATACAAACCCGAAAAATATAATAAAAAAATTGTAATAAAAAATAAAAGGAAGTTGAAATTAAAATATTTTTGAACAGAGGACAAAATTAAGCAGATGACAGTCGCATTATACATTGTTAGGGGTTGATAATTAAATATGTTTTTTTTTAATAGTTTATCAACTTGATAGTAACCTATCAGCTGGGATTAAATCTTGTTTTACTTTACGTAGTGGTCGTGTTGGCGTAAACAGCTTCTAATCTTGCGCTTATTTAGTAAACAAGTGTTGTTGTTCAGAATATAGTAGAAGGACACGTAGACTTCGCTGCATTGTCCGAAGCAACCGTTACTATATCTATGAAGAAAACGTAAAAGTTAACATAAGTAGGAGACATACAAAAACAATAACACCCTGAAAGTGTTACTATTACCTACCTACGTTTGAAGCTACCAAACATTGATAAATCTGAACCGCTGAATCCGCGCCATATCGGTCTGACCAGATTCGAGCACATAAATCGCGAAAGGTTCAAACTGTTTAGTTTTAACAATCATTCTGACCGTTTCCCGATGAAGCTGTAATACCAGTACTGGTATTAAAAAAAATTAATTTGTTTCGTTCAGACAGATGTGGAGGTGTGTGAGTAATTTATGGTAGCCTTTAGGGCTCACTTACTTGAGCGCGAATATTGTCGCCGCGACAAAGCCGCTCATAGTGCTTCTAATTTATACTTAATGCAACTAGTTATAATGCACAGGTAATTCTAAATTATTAAGCACAGGTGCCTTGGGTATTGGGTGATAGGAATACGGTAGTTATTAGGGCATTGAGCGTGTGCAGTATCTTTGGTCATTCAAAGTGTATGTCTATTAATAACAATTATAATACTTAGCACAAAGTATGAATTCTTAAATCTCTGACGATCTCTTGTCTCGTGGACGACGGGAAGCGCGTGTGATATTTTCTTGCCCTTAAAATTCGCTCTCGTGTGCACGCGTTTGTTAGATTTATACCGATGTAATTAATACATAACAACGTAATTCGTGTTGTAATATAAAGTAATAATTAATTTCTGATTAAATGCAGTAGAAGTATAGTAAATAACATCATTTTAAAAAGAATAAAGTGTGTTTAAACTTTGGATAGCAAAGAAGTATGAATCACATTTGCTTGTCATCGTTGAACATGAGTCATACTTGTTTGTCGCCGCTTATAAAAGCGAGTGTTCCGACTTCATTGGGACACTTTTGATCGAAACGTTGATCGGTACGGAGCTCCCGAAGAAAATAACAGATAAGTAGAATTATGATGATAACTATGAAAGGCTATGTATATGTATAACTTTAATATTAAATTATATGTACCTAGTTGTTATGACATGAATGATGTAACCTAATTTTGTAAAATATTACTGATTTTAAAAGAGTGTTCATGGAGTTTCTTGCTCGTTCTTCTCCATAGAAATCTACCGTTTGGAACGAGCAACTAGATTCAACTTTCTAACTGACTCTGACAATTCAAAAGTACCTGTAAAAGGTTGAATTGAAATAAATGATTTTGAGTCTGAAATATTACAATAAAATATATGTTTCCTAAACAAAGTATTTTCATTTCACTATTCTGTTCTAAAATAATAATATTCTTTGAGTATATAAGTATGTGTATTTAATGTAGAGCATTTAATTGCTTTTTAATGTTGCTTTTAATACCTTTTTATTCTAACACGTTCATAGACAAAATAATAAATATGTTTTAGGTACCCGCATTCAGGATGTTCCTCAGCATTGAAATTGTTTGGAAGTGTTTGTTCAGACGGTTCAGACAGACTGACACATCGCATCTGTCACCTTCATAATCTCCTTTGCATTGACAGACCGGCTCACTCTTCTCATTCAAGGAACAAACACCGTTGTTCAAACAATACCCCTGGCACTGGTTGACTTCACACCTTTTCCCAGAATAACCACCATAACATCTAAAACAACGAACATGTAAAAATCAAAGAAAGTAACTTGATATCAACAAGAAAATCATCAGATAGGAAGAGATTGTTTACCTGCATGTAGGTTGTCCCTCAGCACTGGCACTGCAGTCCCCTTGAAAACAATAGTTCTGACATATTGAAACATCGCATCTCTCACCGGCGTAACCAAGTGCGCATTCACAATGAGTCTCCGCATTAACTTTTGTACCATGGACACAAAACAGGCTCATATCTGTAGCAATATTCAAGGAGACGATATCATCGGTCACTGGGCCATTTGTCAGCAGACTCTTCAATGGTTCGCAATCTTTAATGCCCTGAATTTGATCTTCAATTTTGTAGTTGGTGAATATTTGATGCCATCGTTGAGTTGAAAATACTTTAGGTGTTGCATGTATCGATGGATTCTTTGGTATTTGATAAACGGTTGCTTTAAAGTAGTCCGTATAGTAAATGGAATCTTTTGTTGCCGCTAGTATTATTGGGTCGCTATCATTTCCTGTTTCATTATGTAACGTCGTTCTGTTCAGTCCATTTAAATCTGCACTTTCAATAGACATTTGTGAATTTTTAACTTCAACCCAGTACAGTCTCTGTGTTTGTTGGTCAATCAACAAGGAGTGTGGTGAATGAATGTCGTCTATTAGAATTTCTTTCCCGGACCCATCGAATCGAGCTCTCATTAATTTACACAGTAAATCATATCTGGTCTCGTCTAAGCTCCACACTGTCACCCAGTAAATATACCTGTTATTTGTAAGTCACAATTTGGATAAAGTTATAATTTTTTGTACACAGTTATTATCACGGATATCTGTTCCGTGTTTAATATACACAAATATATAAAGTAATCACATACCCTTTACAGCTATCCACGGCAATATACAAGGGCGATTCATCAGGCGTCAAGATTACAACCTTTTTAAATTCATTATTCTCAGAACCAGGTTTTATTGAAAACGAGTATATTATATTATCTTCGGAGGATAGAATAAAGAAGAGTAACTCCTGGACCGGATCAAAGGCCATGTCTTCCAACTTCGCTCCGATTTTAGTCCTGGGTCCCACAGATTCGATTTTCATGGTTGTTAGATCACAACTAAAGATAAAGGCTTTGGTGTTCCCATGCTCGTTAAGGAACAGTCTGTTGCGTACAATATCGTAAGCGATTGCATCAATATGATCAAACCTCATATTTCCTGTGAATGTTTTTTTCTCGCCAGTAAAAAAGTCTAGTTGACTAGTAGAGATCGTAGCGAAGTCTGAAAAATGAAAGAAATGATTTTCCAAACTGTTAGCTTAACAAAATCCCGGTATCGTACTCAGAGGGCACAACAAACACAACCGCTGAATTTTCTTTGATATTTTGATTTTCTTGATAATGATTATTTTTTAATGGAAAACAGTAAAACGAAATCGGTCATATTAGCCAATTACCGTCCACAACTAAACGTAGGCCTCTTCCAGAAGTTACCAACCTCACTAATCTAGGGCAGCCTGAAAAATCTAAAACAGGATTATTACAATTTTGTGTACGGTCGAACTAGCTATTTGGTTTACAGGCAAGAATATTCATCTTTCTACTACACTCACAATATTTTATTTATTTATACTTCATGCACAAAGGTACAAAGGCGGACTTAATGCCTTAGGCATTCTCTACCAGTCAACCAAGGGTGGTGAAGAGATAACATGGCAGGTGCATATGAAAAAAAAAAAAAATATTAAAAAAGTTAAAAAGATATAAACTTACGAATATATAAACTACACATACATAATTTAATGTTTGGTATATAACATACCTATATACCTATACCTATACCTATATTTTATTTCATTTTTTTTATCTCGAGCACATAGGTATGCTTGGTACCCTCCTACGTGTTGCAATTAGAAAAAATAGAATAAAATTATAAAATTGTTAGTGTGATAGTAGGGCCTGTAAGGGCCTTAGTAGACTAGCTACTTTTAGCATCGGCGATCGATGATTATGCGACTGTATCGATGCTGCATCGCGTTTTGGCGACTCTGCGTTCGGAAGCGGTATCAAAATCGCGCGTTTTAGCGACTGCGCCGATGGTGTATCGCGTTTTGGACTTTTGGCCACTATCTGCGTTCGGACGCTGGTCGGCTGTAGTATTGCTGATCGATAGTCGACTATCGATAGTTTGCCGATTTGAAATGGTATTGATTACAAAAATGATAAATTTCAAAATTAACTCAATTAATCAATCTAATCAATTCAACATCAATCAATCAAATCAAAAATAAAAAACAAAAATTCAACAATCAATCAATTCAACCAATTTTTTTATCTTTATTCTTTTTTAACAGTAGCAGTAACATAGGTCAGTAAAATTATAAAAAAACCATGGTAGTCTAATTGAATGGTCTTCCTATAATTACATTGCTGTTTAAACATAGGGTAGAGTGGGTACAATTGTGCCAGGGTACGAATTCAAATAATATATACCTAATATTTTAAGCTATCGATTTTGCCACGACAAACGGAACGCTGTATGTGACAAAGTGTACCCTACTATTATTGAAATAAAGTCTATTTTGTATTATTCAAGTAAGGCGAATATTTGCACAAATACGCCATGTGAAGTGGTAGCTTAAATGACAAGTGACAATAATATTGACAGTGGCAGGTAGGCAACTGACATATTTTATACAGCAATTATTCTACATACCTATTGATTTAACCGCAGAAAATAAATAAATAATAATAATATAAAAAATTACTGAACTGTATATAATTTTCTTGAAGAAAAGTAATTTCGCTTTGCTTGCATTGCATTTGCAGCAATTTTAGTACCTATTGTATTTCCATACTTGTGCGCTGTTTTAGTTGTTTCTGACAGAAGCGAGGAAAATAATTGTGGAGGGGAAGGATCACGGAGTCAAAGGTCAGAATCTATACCTCAGAACATTAGGAAACGGTACTATGACCAAATCTATTTGAAAACGTGTAAAAAGAAAAGGTCGTGTGCAGGATGGCTTCAAAAAATTGAAAAGGGTGATAACTATGCATCCGAGGCGATTCATTAAGAGAAAATACCACGGGCTAGAGAATTGAAAATTAGGTATTTGTAAAATCTATTGCTGTCGCGCGATGCCCGAACACGAACCGCAGAGCGTGATAGAGACAACTGCAGCTTTGACCGAAAATACCTATTAAAAGTACACAAAATCAATGATTCGTAGTCCCCTGATTTCTTCTCCAAAACTTAACCGATTTAACTGCTTTTTTCATTAAAAATAAAGAAAGGCTTTTGCCGTGTTCCTATGTTTTCTATTTTTTATATAACTAAGTCAAATTGGTTTTCTGAATGTTTGAACACAGCGGAAAATCATGCCAATTTTTTAGGTTTTTGAATATTCATATCTCTTTGAATAATAAATTTATGAGAAAAAGGAAAACATAGGGACATGCCAATAGTAGCCATGGATATTTAAAAAATAATTGATCTACTGGCATTATCCAGGGAGGAAACAGATGACTAAGTTTGTATGGAAAAAGGGCCCTTGTGTTTCCTCTTAATAAAGACGAAGAGCCAAGTACAGAACATTAAAACTTTTCAATAGGAATATGATTGTATAAGTATCACAAAACTAATTAATTATACATTTTTAAATAACAAATACTCGCATTTTTTATTCTAAAAATGTGCTTTATTTAAGATGGTAGATCTACCTATTTTTAATTCGAAATGCTACCAACTGCTACCAATTATGGACATGTACTTTCTACCTATTTTACGAAAACAGGAGTGATAATTCTGGCTGGCTGCTGTTGGTTGGAATGTATTGATAAATAAAAATCATTTGCTTTTGACGCTAGTGTCCTGTTGTCGCCATGAGTTTTGACACGGAGTGGTTTGCTATACTCGTAGAAATAGAAAAGCGTTCTGCAATATGGTTTAGGGCCAAATTTAAGCACACGTGCTACTTTACTTAATAGCTCGTTCGACCGTACGAAATTAGTAAAAAAAATGAAGAGAAAGAATTGAAGTGGTTCTAGGTCTAGGCACCGTGCGCGGAGTGTGTCCTCAAAGCTTTAGAGAGCGACAGGTTCTGTGCCTCATGACAACCTTCGAAAGAAGAATATTATAAGTAGTAAAGTTCGTGCAAATCAGGAGCGCGCATGGTGTTCATATAAATAAAACTAAGTACTTATCATCTGAAATACAATAACAAGTTAATTATTGGTTCGTTATCTAATATCCTGTTTTGAATTCGAATTAATGTTATTTGTAGATAAGGTCGCCTTTAGGTACCGTCTTTCATGTAATTGCTTCCAATTAACTGGTCAAAAATATCCTGCTGCCAGAGATAAGCCATGCGATATACTATTTCACATAAAATAATTAATGCTACGGAAATAACAAACTGAAAATCATAAAAAAAACATTGAATTTAATAATAGGTACCTGTGTGGTGCCGGTCACGAATACCACCACCCCATTTCTACCCGTGGGTGTCGTAGAAGGCGACAGAGGGATATTGACCAGAGGATGGATAGCAGCGTCCTTCTGAAACCCCTACTGCGATCGCCAACATGCATCAACCTAGCTTGACGATTACAGCTGAACCCCCCTTTAGGGGAGACCTATGCCCAGCAGTGGGCGTCTAAGGGTTGAAATGATGATGATGACATGATGAATAGGTACCTCCTGTATTTAATAAGGGCTGGCTTCTACGTTGGACAGAGTTTTTAGATTGCTATCCAACGCTGCAATGTGACCTGTCTCTTGAACACATTACCAGTTCGCAGCGACGACGACGCGGTGAAATATCTTGATGCCAGTTTTATTTAATTTATAATAATTTATTTATCATATTTGGAACGAAGTTCCTTATCGCGCGTTGTGAAAGGGGGCTAGACGGAAAAAATTCTTACGAAAAGTTGTCACGACATGCTATAATAAGCTAAATTGAATCGTTGGAACTGTCAAATAGAGTTCATTATTAGTTGAATGGCGGCTTTTCTATGAAAATATTGGAGCGAATTAAAACCTTATTTTTGCTATTTTTATTACTTCACAAACGCAGACAATTCGAACAGAAAAATTGAATCGTTGGAACTGTCAAATAGAGTTCATTATTAGTTGAATGGCGGCTTTTCTATGAAAATATTGGAGCGAATTAAAACCTTATTTTTACACATTAACCGTGAAATTCGGTTGCACATAGCTCCTATTGTCCGGTCGGGCACCAGACTACACGTTTCTCAGAATAATTTTATCATACCTAGTTTGGTAAAATTTCAATTTTTAACCGTTTACGTTTACAAAATAAAGTCCGAATTCGCTTTTCGTAGAATATGTTTATGTATTTAAAGGCGGCGCGGCGAACTCTTTGAACTAGGTACCTACGGCGATATGTTTAGTACCTAAGTTTATTCGCTCAAAAATATTATTATAACTTCAAAAAAATAAAATTTTATTACAATTCCTTCACTAATTAATCGAAAGGAACTTCGTTCCATCCGGGTGTCCCTTGACACCTCTCAAGTTTTTTTTTTACAGAATAACGTTAACAAATAAAGTGTTTAGTCAGAAAAATTTAGTCAAATTTGGTAAAAAATGTAGTAAAATTTCCTATACTCTTATAGTGCCTAAAAATAAAATTAAAAACATAATAATGATATAGATAATGTGCTAACACAAAGTACGTAAGGCTGCGTCGCGTCCGAGCAGAGAGACCACTCAGAACAAACTGCCATTTTTACCACACACACATTGACATTACGTTTATAGGCATTCTCAAGCAGTTTCAAGCAGACTTCGATCTCGACTGTCACGTGTTGTCTAAATCAATAAATGAGCGACATTGACATTTCACGACGAACATGAAAATATTGTTATAAAAAATTGCAAAGAGTTCCAACCAGTGTCAATAAAATTTCATATTGTCACAAATAAAACCTACAGAGTCAATACAGTAGCAGTTCTAGTGAGTCTGGCAAGTTTAGGTAATTTTTCTTGAAGATGGCGGGAGCGGTCCTTCTGTACCCTCTATATTTTGTGGTACTAACAGCTAAAAGTAATTAGGTAGGTCCTAGGTACTGAAAGGTACTAGATACTCGGACTGGAGTAAACTTACCACACTCCTCATAAATCTTCTGCATTGATCGTACTCAAAAATATAATCGTGGAGCGTAGCGTAACGTAAGTGAATATGTCAATAGATTAACATTAAAATTAATAGGTTAATAGAGCGGTTAACTGTTAATAGAATTTTCACGCGCTCCACTAGTATATTTTTAAGCCTGATCAATGCAGAAGATTGAAAAGGAGAGTGGTGAACAGACAATTTATTAATTAAATATGCATAAAACGCATTACTATGTAGGCAACCATAGGTATTACAAATTAAAAAAGTAAAAAAAAAAAAACCGCCTTAATGAACTAAAAAGTGATAAATAACTATAGCACAGAACACACATTACTTTACTTTCGGAAGTCGGTGGCAATACAAAACAACAAACACAATGCCACCGCCACCGACTTCCTTTTTGAAGGCGGTTTTCTTTTTTATGAAAATACTTTTTATCTTTCGCTTTTTAGTGTTGCCTTAACATCCAAATCCATTAAGAAACGGCAACACACTTAACAGAAATTGGAAGTCCTCCAGTGATTGAAGAAACTAAAACGTCGTCTAAGTAATTTTTTTTGGGCTTTGTTGATTTTCTCAAAAAGGGCTGTACCAATGTTATATGAGATCTTTTCGGAATAAACCCCTTTCGAACAAAAGAAGAATTTTGCAAATCCGTCTATATATGACAGAGTTATGCCCGAACATAAATAAAAAAAAATATATATATAAACAATCGAATTGATAACCTCCTCCTTTTTGAAGTCGGTTAAAAAGATGATAACAATGGTTGGTTAATCCATCCACAGCCAGTTTAGGAAATTTCCTAATTGGAAGAAGATAATGTTTCCTACCCCTTTTTTCAAATTTTGTGAATATGACTACCATGGAGTATATGTATGTAATAAATGAGCATGGCGGTTGAGAGCATTGTAATGCTCACTCAAATATCTCGCTGATGGAGGTGCCTGTGTTGGATCATTCGGCTCCCTTAAAAATGGTGAATGGTGCTGATCCACGCGTCATGTTCGTGATCGGGTACTATCAGTAGGCATTGGTTAACTTTAATTCTTCATTGTTTTAACATAAAGAAGCAACAAGAACAATGTAACCGGTATTTTGTAAAAACTTGATTTAAAAGAGTGTTCGTGGAGTTTCTTTTTTTTTTTTTTTTTTTTTTTTCTATTGATAGGCACACCCTTGACCACTATCTCACATAATGGAAAGCGATGATGCGGTCTAAGATGGAGCACGCTTGCCTGGAAGTAACCTATTCACTCTTGACTTAAAGACTCCCGGGTTGTAGCTATCAGGAAACACAGACTCAGGCAGGGAAGTCCACTCCTTAGCAGTACGCACAATGAATGTATTCCCAAAACGTTTCGTGCGTGTGGGTGGTTCTTCTCTATAGAGACCGTTTGTGAACGAGCAACTAGCTTCAACTTTCTGACTAATTGACCGGCTCCTTGATAATTCAAAAGTGCCTGTAAATAGTTTAATTGAAATGCATTGACTTTGTTGCGATGACTGGTACCTAAGACAAACCTATTTTTTAGCTGTAAGTACATTATCTACATCATTATTATCTTTCTTAAAAAAAACGGTTTATCTAAAAAATATACCAATTTCTATTACTTTTGCCTATTTATTGCAAAAAAAAAATCCTGTTAATTTGTTTCGATCCAGCTTCTCTAAATATTTCCAAATGCTAAAAATATTAAATAATTTGGTACCGGTGGCCATCTTCTATGGAATTTTTCATCGTGTAACTATACTCTACTAGTCAAGCGCTTTCTTTAGATATCCATGTTGAGGGGGTTGTGTAAAAATTAGTTATGGACCATATTGAATTCAGTTTTATTTATACTTTTATCTATCTATTTTTTACTGTATTCTACTAGTCAAGCCCTATAATGCCTGAACCCAACGACGCCAACTTTGCGTGTAAAAATAGGATATTATATATTTAATTATAGTTGATAAATTTGTAATATTTATTAGTTTGTTATTGTTTAAAATTATTTTGTGTATTTTATCTATGGGCCACAGTTGCCTGATAATAAAGTTGTTATTATTATTATAATTTGATAGCTTCATTGAGGGGATTGTAAAAAAAATGGTACCCCGCCATTTTGTGGCGGTGACCAGCTTGACTTTACAACGATACTGTTTGTTTTATTTATTTATTTATAGTCAATTAAAACGGTTAACTGTATACAACATGTAACGTAATTAACGCACACCCTCAGACACTCCAATTAGTATATGATGTTATAATCATAATACATACACTGAATTTTTTGTTTAAAATTTATAGCCATTGTATATTTATGAAATTAGTTATACTAATTCTGGAAGAAGGTTGTGGTCACAGTACAGTCGAACAAGCTATTTGGTTTACAGGCAAAAATATTCATCTTTCTACTACAATAACAATATTTAATTAATTTGCTTTATATTGAGCATGTAGGTAGTTACCAGGGATACCTACGTACTCAAGATAAAAAAATTAAATAAAATTAAGTATTATGTGTGTAGTAAAAAGATGAATATTTTTGCCTGTATACCAAATAGCTTGTTCGACTGACGCACACACACAGTCACAAATGTAGGTATAAGTCAAGAAGTCTTAATGCCTTGATTAACGGTCCATTTCAGTTTGTTTTGACTGTACAGCGGTAGTGTGACCGTTATTTACGTAGTTTTAATTATTTTTAGGGTAAAACATTACCTATATTAAAAATTATAGAAATCGTTTCAGTAAATTATTCTAAACAAACTACTTTCAGGATGTGCGTTAATTATGTTACATGTTGTATATTCAATTGTATTGTTATGAGAACTAAAGATGTGTACCAAATATCAGATCAATCTGTCAACAGGAAAGAGGTAAAATTATTTCGAATACTAAATGTGACCCAAAACACAAACAGGGCAAATAAAACCGTTTGATAAACTGAAAATCAAATATTTGTATTTCTGGTGCAATTTACGGCTCGCCCAATTTATTAGAGTTAATTGAAACTTATGTTTTATGCCAACCTGTTTTACGCTCGCACATTATTTTTTTAATAGTGCATTTTTTTCCTTTATCGATACACATAATATCGATAAAGGAAAAAATGTACTATCAAAACCTATAATATATGAAATGAAAAACTCACTTGCCCGGTGTCGATCATTAGGTCTCATCATTAATTATAAAATATCGTAAAAAGAAAAAAGTTGAACTCACCCCAGGAGCCGGACCAGGAATGCGCCAACCCCACGTGCAGCGCTACCAACGCCAGCATACAATGCGCTCGACACATTTTGTATCTCATAAAGACAAATTGTAGAAACAAACTAGAAGTAGATGGAGCGTCCACACCCGGTGATCGCTCGTAGAATATTAAAGCACAAAGTACGGCGGCGCGATTAAAGTATCACACTAGTTTTCCTCATTCGTGATCATATAACATTATTAACATACCTTTAATAGTTTAAAGGTATACCTATCAATAATAAGGCGCACAGAAGTGCGTCACGCGTTTACTTGATACAAAAACTAAAATGTAGTGAATCTAAAGAAAGAAAGATTTCATTATAAAGTAATCAAATAACACAAAAATAATTGTCATAAATAAACAATGGTGATTTTATAAAGTAAATCCTTTTACATTCAAAGTAACGTTTCAACAATTGTTTGGAACATTTGCAACTATCGAAATAAGGGGTCAAAAGTCAATGTGTGCAAACATTGAGTACCCAATAAATCATGTTTCGAATTAATAGACCATAATTGATAGTATAAAATCAATTAACAAATCATAACAAATTTCGTTGACTACCCACAATTGTGATTTAAAACCGTCTACGACATATAGATAGAAGTTAATATGTAGTACTGATATCTGAAAAAAAAACAAAAACTAAAAAGTAAAATATATCTTTAATTTCGCAAGTCAAGCTTTGTTTCTCATTGTTGTTTTGTATTACTACTGACATTCGAAATTAAAGTTAATTTTACTTTTGATTTTTGAAGGTTTTTAGTTCCAATTTCTTATCATCAAATTTTATTACGAAACGGTAACACCAAACAAATTGAGTCATTAATTTTCCACCCTCAGAGGTAGAATATTTTCATGAAATTTATATGGGAACAAAAGCAACCATCTTTACACTAACCATTAAGAAAAGAGTCATCGATATCGGACTACACAGCAAAAAGTTATGTGTGGTCAAACATAAAAAAAAATATACGTCATGTTGAATTGAGAACTTCTTCCTTTTTATGAAGTTGGGATCATAATTATGTTGGATATGACATGATTTTGTATACGTATGTGTTTCCTTAGTACTATAGTTAAAAAACTGTTTGTACTTGTACCAATAAATCCTCAGACGCATCAACACGTACAGTCAACAGCAAAAGTAGATGATCAAAATCAGAAATTCAATACTAATTTACTAACACTTATTTATATAATTGATTACTATTTTATTTATTAAAACTATGTGATTGTCACACACATACTTTTGAATCACTTCGACGTCACATAGTTTTGACGCGAACACCGTCCATTGGTATTGAATTTCTGATTTTGATCATCTACTTTTGCTGTTGACTGTACTTCATTCTAATTCCCTGCAGACCAAATTGAGCTTTATCTCCAATATAACAGTCGGTTAATAAATGGACTTCTTTACTTTTTTTCATAAAAAAGAAACATTAAAATGATAAGGATTTGCTGAAGTTGAAGCATTGGAACCTCAGTCCTCTTGTAGGGATATATAAAAACCAATTCCAGGCGTGGAACCTGAGAGCGTTAGATCAGGAAGCGAATCTTACGCCGCCTCGAGCCTCTGATAGTAACAGAGTCAGTTTACACAGAAACCTTATTCTTGGGGGAACCTTTTGTTAAATAATCAGGTACTTATATTGAGGATATTGTTCCCGGAATTTAATACAGTATTTTGAAGTTTGTTCAGTCTGTTATTGTGTGTATGTATTTTATGTAGGTATACTAGAGAATATTCCGTGTACTAAAACCTACGACGAAATTGAGACTATAGTAGCTTCGAATCAATAGCCATTATTAACAGAAAAAATCACACACTGTACCGCACAACTCTCACATCATACACACACTACCACAATCGCACATCACACGAAAGTGCGCCATGACTACGCCCTATTTTACTTTCCTTTGTTTAATTTTTTGTTTATTTTTTCACATACCTATTCGAGAATGTAAAAATCGAAGAGCGGAGTCTCCTAACACAAGCAACTCTTTGCTTAAAAGGGGATCTCCTTTACTTGCTGTTATTGTAATATGTGTATGAAATAAAAGCCTTTTTTTTTTTTTTTTTTTACTTAATTAACAACTCTACTGCGATCCCCAAGACGCCTGCCTGCCAAGCGTAGGATTATGGCACCCGCCTCTCCCCCCCATCCTTCTATGGGGAGGCCAGGTGATGATGATGATGATGACACCAGAAAATGTGTATCGGAAGTAATGAACAAAATAGTAAGAGTGTCCGTAGAGTTTCTAGCTTGTTCTTCTCCATAAAAGCCTACCCTACGTTTTGGGACGAGCTTCAACTTTCTGATTATCTAACTAAAGTGACTGTAAGTGGTTTATTGAAATAAATGATTTGACTTTGACTCTGACTTTCATGTTTATAAATTTGGTTACAGAAATTCAGACATGATGTAAAAATAATTATTGAATGTATGAATACGAATTCAATTGAAATGAATGATATAAAATTAATAGGATTTCTTTTTAAAATTATGCCTGTGACAACACCGCCTTGAAAAACTGCAAATAAGGAGTTTCGAGACAAAACAGTGTTGTTTTTTTCAACGCTAGACAAAGCTGTTTTCTCTAAGATTGCGCACAGTCTCTGCTTTACCTTAGTTCCTTTTGGACACTGCTTAATGAATTTAAACCTCTTTGTATCACGAAGCATTCAGTATATTTTCACCCTTCAAAAACAGCCTACGTCAGTGACATAGGTCTAGCGACCCAGAAATCTCAGACTGTAGTATTTGTACTTTACAAAACTACCTAATGTCGCCAACATTTTTGAAATACACAGAAAAATATATTTTTACAACAAGAAATATGCAAACAATTGTGTTGCCCGTAGTCACTACTTTAACTACGAGCGTAGTCGCGTAGGTGGCATTTGTGCTACGCCGTAGCGGGCTACGGCGCTACGAGGTATGTGCTACAATAATATAATTATGTCAACTATGCTGCATTACAATCGCATCAATAATATTATTGAGTTGGTGTTTATGCAAATATAAATAATAAATAAAAATACTGACTACATAGAGCACCATAGCCAGTATTTTTTTTAGCATGGTAATCTTTATTTTTGGTATATTAGGGGATTCAATATTACAGCACTAATAGATTAGGACACGTGCCTGAATTATCAATGATTAAAGGTAATAGATATGAAAGTAAGTATATTTTATAAAATTCTGGATTGAACGATACATTGTTAAGATGGCCAAAACGCATTAAAATAGGTTAAGATTACAACTTCTAGGTCAAATTTTACGAATGAAACTAAGCGCGATCAGCAAAGTTATTTGAACCGCTTTCAAGATCTGTCAGTGTCAACATTTCAGTTCAATGATGTCATTGATGGCTCACGAACGTCGTTTATATAATGCTAATTACGTTCAGTTACCTTAGTGACATTCGCCCTTAATGGTAACCAAGAAGCTTATAGATAAAAGTGAAAACAACACTCTAATTACCTTATTGAAATCAACTGTGGGCAGACGCTCTCTTTCTGTATGCATACATAAGAATGAGACAGTGATATGTGTTTTCTTTATCTTATGTATGCATTCAGAAAGAGAGCGTCTGCCCACAGTTGGTTTCACTTAGGTGTTCAGAGTGTTGACTCCACATTTACCTAAGCATAAGCTTCTTGATGGTAACACATTGAGGAAATGGTACTAACTTTAGGAAAATTCGTATTCTATTCTCCGTTAATGGTGAACTTTGTGGACTAGCGCCTCTGTAAGTGAGATTGTAAATGTTTTAGTAGGTAGAATTTCTGTGTCCAATTTATTTATACAAGGTGTAACGTTAAACACGCAAAACCTCAGACACCCCAAATGATTTTTAATTAAATTAACTTAATTGTGAAAGAAAAAAAAACATAAAAAAATTAAAGGTTTTATGTGCTGTTTTAGTTTTACCAAGACTCGTATTTGCATTGAAATAAGAACTGTTATTATCACGCGTATGAGAAAATTTAAATTGGACGACAACCATTTGTGTTCGTTTACCTATTTTGGCAGGTTTGCGCACGTGACGGCTTGACTTATTAATAAATAGACAGGGCAACATGGATAATGAAGATTTTTTGAAAAATGTGACCTATATTAAAAAGTGGTTCAATTGATTCTGCTCGTAATTCTAATCAAACTATTATCAGGTTTTGCGTATTTGACGTTACACCTTGTATATGTATTTGTGTATGTATATCAGGTGTCTGACACCCGTAGTACAGGGTCTCCCTAGTTTGGGGTCAGATGGCCGTGTGTGAAATGTCCCCACATATTATTATTATTTATTTGAGCGATAATCCGAGCCGGTCGTAATCCTCGACACTTTTGAAATCTTTATCATATTTTTCCATTACATTTGCTCGTCACGTTATGCAAACTTTATTTAATACAAACAGCGCTGCATGCAGCGATAGTGATTTTTGTCTGCTTTTAATCCTTTTCGCGTTGTGACGAATATTTTATGAAATGTATTCGACACATTTCGAATGATATTGCAAATAGAACAATGCTTTTTACTCGCATAATTGTTTACTGAAGTTGTCAATTTGAATGCAAGTGAAAGGTAGGTTTTAGTATGAAAAGTTAGATAGTGGATTATTATTTTAATTTATATTTCTGTTTGATGAAAATGAAATATCTATTAATAAAATAGTATCATTTTTTAATTAACATGTAACGTCTGGAGCAAACAAATAAATAAAATTAAAATTTGTTACTGATAAAATTGATTGTATTCCTATTTTCAAATTCATAAATATCGAATGTTGATTTAATTTAGATCTATGATGAAATATTATGCAAAGCTAATAAATATAAATATTTATAAAATTGGTCTTCTAGAATCCTTTTCCACGGCGGGAGAAAAGTGACCATGAAATTATTGTAGAAAGATTGGATTAGCACATCACCTGCCTACAGACGATCATGATCTACCTTACATTTATATTGTTATTTCTACAACACGCGACGGAGACAAGAATGCTTTTTAAAAATAGAATAAAAGTATGTATGCTCAAACAGCTTAATCTCATAACAAAGTTCGTCCCCGTTCTGTTAGCAGAGTAACATAAGAAAGAACACAAAGGTCCTTTTATTCCAGCTCACATTGTTTTATAAAACAGCCAAAAGAAAGCTAAAAATAAAAGCTGAAAAGATAAAAGTTAAAATTGTCGCGTAATTACGTTGCTGGACAAAAGAAAAGGCAGAAGTGTTGCACATGAGCTACAAAAATAAACTTCTATTTAACATTGTATATGTAAGTTTAAATTGATGTCTTGGTAGGTTTGAAAAAAAAAGATATTTTATTTGATCGATATACATAGGGTGGCCTATAGACCCAAGTCGAGATAGCCAACGTCTGCCTATTAAACATAAAAGATAATACTTAGTTACGTTCAACATTTGCTGCCTGCCGCGAATAACACTACCCTTTGTGTATTTCAAATGTGTTTTATTCTGAAATAAATAAATTTTATTATTATTATTTCTACACGTGGTTGTCGTAGAAGGCGACAGAGGGATATTGACCAGAGGATGTGAAGCAGCTTCCTTCTGAGTACCAAAACACCTACTGCGATCGATAACATGCATCAGCCAAGCATGGCGATTACGACTGAACCTCTTGGTGGATACCTATACCCAGCAGTGGTCGTCTAAAGATTCACATGATGATGATAATGAATTGGTGATGTGGTGTATTTTCATAAACGATCTTTTTACAAATCTTTTAAACTTTACAAAAAATAATTCTCTTCATCCTTTCTTTTTCTACTTATATTTTATCCAATGTTGATTGTAGGTATCGGCCACCGCACGCCATTTTTTCCCGTTTTGAGAATTGTCATTTCTTTCAACAGACATACTATAAGTTAGAGGCATACTATAAGTTAGAGGATTATATCCAAGATAAGAATGCTTGGGATCATGCTTCTCCGGCTCAATAGGACATAATCTAGTGTAGACAAAATCAAACTGATTGCTAATCTTTAATAATAAATAATAATATTAATATGTGGGGACATTTTCACACACGGCTATCTGACCCCAAACTAGGGAGACCGTGTACTATGGGTGTCAGACAGCTGATATACATACACATTTACATTTTTTTTTAAATACATACATATGTAGATAAACAACACCCAGACACAAGGCAAACACAAGTGCTCATCACACAAATGTTTACCCTGGGCGGGAATCGAACCCGCAACACGCTGCGCCGCAGTCGATCGCTCAGCCACTACGCCAACCGTGTCGTCCCATTCAAATGACTAAATCTAATACTACATAATAATATACGTACTATTCTTTATTGTACTTAATAGATTACTCTGGCTCACACACTATTCATTGTTTGTTGGAATAGAAGAAGTAGTCGTCTACTGTATTATTAATTGTAAATATGTGAACACTGTGTGTATAACATAACTTAGTCGTCATTTCTTAACTTGTGATACTTTGTACATACCATAATATAGTGATTTTTATCCAAGGTACATCGTATTCAATAATATCATTCTTGTAAATGAAAATATTGTGAACACCCTTTTTTTAAAAAAGTATGTATGGAGTTTCTTGCCCATTCTTCTCCATACGAAACTACCATTTGGAATGGGCAACTAGATTCAAATTTTACAATATGATGTTCAAAATTGCCTTTTAATGGTCTAATTGAAATAAATGATTTGACTTTGACTTTCCTGACACTATGATTAAGTTGCAGTGTCAAGTCAGTACTTTTCAGTCCAATCGTATTGTCTAGACCTGTGGTCTAGACTGCTAAGGGCATAAGGTTATCAGAAGGTTTTATATGACCTTAGTAAACTCAGCATCGAAGGCGTATACCACGCCCTACAGCTAATTCCAAAGACATATTTAACTACATGTTATCTGATGCCCATATTTCATACAAGTGTCATACAAATAGGTCACGTTTAATATATTCGAAGGAAAATTTATGCAGAATCCGGTTTGAACATGTATTTTAGATTTACACGCGGTAATCTGAAGTGAAACGATGAAAATTTAATGAAAAAAAAGGTTTTTACAAAAAAGACAACCGCCTTCAAAAAGTGAAAAATAACTTTAGTTTCGAAATTCAGTGGCTTTGTTCTGTTTGTTGTTTTGTATTGCCACCGACTTCCGAAACTAAAGTCAATGTATGTTCTGTGCTAAAGTTATTTTTCACTTTTTGAAGGCGGTTGTCTTTTTTGTAAAAAGCTTTTTATTTTCCGCTTTTTAGTACCTCCTTCTCATTCAAATCTATTAAGAAGAGATTGAAAGTTAACTACTACAAAGATTGATGAAACAAAAACGTCGTCTATGTAAAATTTTTGGGTATTTGTTGATTTTTCAAAAAGTGCTGAATCAATTTCGATAAAATTTATATGGGACCACCCCTGAAGCATACACTATCTACAAAAAAAAAGAATTTTCAAAATCGGTTTACGTTTGTCTGAGGCACATACTTAATGCAAATTTAAGACTTATACGGTTTTCTCATGGATGCCATGGTCAAAACTGGACCAAATTAAATTAACACGGGAAGCACTAGCTTCCAAATAAAAAAAGAATCATCAAAATCGGTTCACCCAGTCCCGAGAAATCAGGTAACAAACACAAAAAAAAAAATACAGACGAATTGATAACCTCCTCCTTTTTTGAAGTCGGTTGAAAAATGCTTTTAATTCATGTGTAAGCCATTAAAATAATAAGGTAATTTAAATCTTAAGTTTATTGCACTAGTTGTTAGTTTTTATGTATTGTTAGATTTAAATTACATACACTACACGAACGTGTTAAAGACAAAAAGGAATTATTATTTATATCTATTTGTGTCAGGTCAAAGTTTGCCGTTAAGTTTACAAATTAAATAGATCATTTTAATAATACTAATTTTAATTATATCATTCAGTTTATTTCTTACATAATAATTTATATAATACCCTATTGGTCAACATGTATATTATGTAATGTAAACATATCAATAAGAACAAAGTAAACAAGTATACTTATCTATAAGTTATCCAGCTTCTAGTACACAGTGTGTTCTCGACGATTGATACCCAACGAATATCCGTGCTCAGTCGAGACAACGTCTTTTTTAACAAAATCCCGACTACTTAACAGTTACAAACGGATATACTATTTAAATGAACATTTATCAAAAACAGCTATTAAAATTACAGTTTTACTTAAAAAATCATGAAATTGTCTAAAATGACAAAATAATTTTAAAATGAGCATGTTTAAAATAAAAATAAATTCATAAAATAACGACCTTTGAATAAACTCTAAATATCGAATTAAATTTATACAAATAGACAGTGTACGTTAGAAATATAATTATATTTAATAACAACTTAACTAGAAATAAATAATAATTGAGTATATTTGGATTCAAAATAGATTATTTATGTAACAATATTCTAACAAACGCAACTCAATACAGGATTCTTTTAACCGCTTTTATAATTATATTCTTAGATATTACCATGGTTTTTATTTTTAATTATTGTTTATCTTACTGAAGATTCTGGAATATCTCCTACTGGGAGAGGGCACTGGCTCTTGTAACACAGGTCTATCGCCTAGCACAGGAGTCAGGGACTTCACACAATTTTGAAGCCACTTTCTTGTGTAATAAACATTCTAATTCTTTTTACTTCTTTTTTGTAAGGGTGTAGTTGTGTAAAACGTGGACAACTTGTTGGAACAATAATTGGACGAAATGGGCAATAGACGTACGAGCAAGTAAAGGTAATTTCTTTCTTTCCCACGGTAACAATTTCTCTTGTATTGTGGGTGGGTTTACAAATATTTAAAGTCACATACACTAATAACGAGACTCGTTACAACTATATGTAGCGCATACAAATATTTGTTCCATGCGGGAATCGAATCCACGACACCCAGCGCTGCAGTCAATTGCTCAGCTACTGCGCTAACCGTGCCGTCACGTCAGTGACCGTGACGTGCGTGACCGTGTCATCGTCGTATCGTATGACTCGACCACAAAGTACGTAAGGCTGCGTCGCGCCCGAGCAGAGAGACCACTCCGGCCAAACCGTCATTTTTACCACGCATACATTGACTTTACGTTTATAGGCATTCTCAAGCAGTTTCAAGCAGACTTACGACTCGACTGTCACGTGTTGTCTAAATGAATAAATGAGAGACATTGCCATTTCACGACAAACAAGAAAATTTTGTTATAAAAAATTGCAAAGAGTTCCAACCAGTGTCAATAAAATTTTATATTGTCAGAAATAAAACCTACAGAGTCAAAACAGTAGCAGCCCTAGTGAGTCTGGCAAGTTTAGGTTATTATTTTTGAAGATGGCGGGAGCGGTCCTTCTGTACCCTCTATATTTTGTGACTTGACTGTCTATTTTGCCCAAGTGTCAGGCCCGGATTCCACCGAAGCGGAGAGGAGAGAAGATGTCTCGAACAACCAATCAGCTTGCGTTATTTTCACATCTCACGGCTTAATTTCAACGCAATACAGTGTATCATTGGTTATTTACGAGACATCTCCTCTCCTCTCCGCTTCGATGGAGTCCGGGCCTTACCCTAAGTACGCGAACTGTCAGTGTGACGACGTCCCCCCCGTCTTTACCGGACGGGGGATAGTCCATGAGGATTTCCCTTCGATAAAAAAAGCGGCAAAGTGCGAGTCAGACTCGCCCATGAAGGGTTCCGCAGCAGCAAGTAACATAATATAAAAGTTCTTGTAGTTCGTTGTAACTTTGATCGTTGTTTTAATAATGGTGTACTTTTTTAAATTGCGGTTTTCGATTTTTGACGTATTAAAAAAAAACTACGTACTAGATCTCGTTCAAACCAATTCTCGGTGGAAGTTTACATCATATATTTTTTTTTGTTTTATTATTCTCTTATTTTAGTAGTTACAGGGGGGCGGGGACACATTTTACCTACCACTTTGGAAGTGTCTCTCGCGCAAACTATTCAGTTTAGAAATAAATTATAGTAGAAACCTCAATATAATTTTTGAAGACCTATCCATAGATACCCCACACGTATGGGTTTGACTTTTTTTTTTAATTTCAGTTCCAAGTATGGGGAACCCCCAAAAATTATGGTTTTTTTTCTATTTTTGTGTGAATACGCGTAACTTGTCGTATACCTATACGAGTAAGACACGTTACCCAAATGTCTCAACTTGATCTAGCCTAATTTGTATATAATTTAAAGATGCCTTTGCCCAGTAGTAAGATGATGCAGGATGACAGTAGCATCAGTTGACTTTGACTTTGGTTAAGCTTCGTTTGTCGCGGTCGGTCCGTGGATGGGTGACCATTCAGAAAATCACAGTTGTGAAGGTCAGACAGGTAATGGCTCCATCACCATCATCATCATCATCCATCTACTGGAATTTAGTTACATCCCCTTAGACTAGAAACTGACCCCAACAAAGCCAGGCAGATGATGATAAAGCGTGTCATTTAAAACAAAAAATATCTTCAATATTATGTAATATCATCATCATCATCATTTCAGCCGAAAGACGTCCACTGCTGGACATAGGCCTCCCTCAAGAAATGGCGGGGTTTTGCCATAATCGCCACGCTTGGCAGGCGGGTTGGCGATCGCCGTGTGGTTGTTACAAAAGCACAGAGAACGCTGCTGCCCATTCTCTGGTAAGTCCCTTAGTCGCCTCTTACGACACCCACGGAAAGATATGGGATGGTGCTATTCTTTACGTCCGACACCATATGGACAGTTTTATACCTACAGACATTTAGGTTATGTAATATACCCATAGACATAAAAGCTAAGCTGTGACCTCCATTTAATATCGCCTCTTGAATCCCACGAGACGGTCGAACAATAATACTTAACTCGATTTAATTAAGTATTTGATTGATTTTATACTCGGTAAAGGCTGACAATAGAATAGCTGCGGGCCATGAGATCGATAAGCCCTATTATATTTGTGAAGAACCATGATTGGGTTCATTTGGTTCATTCAATGTCATGTATAGATATTTCTACACGTATCATAAAGAAAGCAAAATTGCTTATTGTTACAGAAACATTTAAAAAGACAACTTAGAAGAAAAAGCCTTTAGTGGCTTCAGAACGTCGAAATTGTGACAAGTAGGTTACCACTTAGCATATTCCTGTGCCATGGATGACCACAGCATAGCTCTGGTTTTCAGCAAGAACTGGGCTGAAGAGACTGGACCGTCGACTCATTCATTATGGTCTAAGATGTACAATCTGTCCAAATCTGGTGATTTCTCTGCATAAACCTGTGACAATACTAGATTTGTCCTCGCAGATAGCTATTATCTCTCATGTAAAGAGTGTGTGTGTAGATCACAAATTGTTGCTGGACCCATTAGCCTTTCATGGAATTCGTCGTAACCTGTTGTGGTGGTTCATCTCTTACATTACTAACCGGTGCCAAAAGGTGGTTATTAATGGATACCACTCTAATATTACGCGAGTTACCTCTGGTGTCCCTCAAGGCTCTATTCTTGGTCCTCTCTTATCCATCATTTATCAACGACATTACCAAATGCTTTCACAACTCTAAATGTCTACTATATGCAGACGATCTTGAAGTATACAGGCCTATCCGGAATATTCAAGATTGCTATCTCCTACACGAAAACCTGGATAGACTTACTGACTACTGTTACAAAAGAAAACTTCAATTAAGCGTACCTAAGTGCAATTTTCTCAATTTCACTAAAAACAAGAACGTTATCAGGTTGCAAAGTTACGAAGACTTTTATATGAAATACTGCTAAGCTAATTCTTTTTTCTTTTTTCTCTCTTCTTTCTATACCATGCATGTCTTTACCATAATTTGTAATCATATCATATCGCACATCCCCTAAAGAGTTGTGGAGTGGATGGGTGTGCTATGCGATATTGTGTACAATAAAGTAAATATTATATGTCGAAAAATATATTCAGCAAGTGTCGCATGGCTCAGTTACCACATTGTGATGATTTTTTGGGGAATGTGTGGTATAGCATGCAATGATTTTATTTCATACGGATATAATTATTATATAAGTATGTGGGTCAATGTGCATGAAAGCTATTTCCTAGCGACCTATAGCTTTTTTATTTACACTTGAGTTAATCTGTGGACAGTGCTGTGGGCTGCATTATTACTTATGTATCACTGTTTTCCATAATTATGTTAATATCATATAATGCAGCGGTTTACTGTTCCTCTTTTAATAAAATAAAGTAAAATCACACAAAATTCGGAACAATTATAGGGTCTTAGAAATATTTTGTTCTGTACGGAAATCTAAACGCAACATCGCACTTACACGGGCAAGCCCGCCTCACCATTCCCAAACCACTGTAATTTCATTCTGCCAATGGATACACTTCCATAATATATGAAGTGCAGGATGTTCAGATTCATAGTCAGATGTAGAAGATTGACACAAGGAGAGGCAACAGAAACTTACACGTGTAACTAAATTAACGCAATTCTTAACAAGGGTTGGTAGGGGTTATTTTATATAACCCTTTTATGTTTGTACCTGTACGAGGTTGCAAATAAACAATTTTTCTTTCTTTCTTTCTTTAACAATATCCATTATCATCATCATAACAGCCTATTGCCGTCCACTGCTGAATATCCGTACAACTTTGGAATTGTCGAGATTTGTTCGGTGTTGCCGGGACGCCATAGTTACCTACAATTTGTCAAGAAGTATTTAAAAAAAGCTTTTTTACAAAAACGACAACCGCCTATCTAAAAAATGATAAATAACTTTAGCACAGTACACACATGACTTTAGATTTGGAAGTCGGGCTTTGTTCAGTTTGTTGTCTTTAATTGTCGCCGAGTTCCAAATCTAAAGTCATGTGTGTACTGTGCTATAGTTATTTATCACTTTTTAGATTTTAAAGGCGGTTGTCTTTTTTGTAAAAAAGCTTTTTATTTACCATTATGTAGTACTTTCTTATCATCCAAATCCATTAGAGGTACTCCAAAGATTGAAGAAACTATTAAAACGTCGTCTATGTAGATTTTTTGGGATTAAATTGATTTTTCAAAAAGTGCTGAATCAATTTCGATATTTATATGGGACCGGCCCTAAGGCATACATAATGCCTCCTTCTTTTAAAAAAGAAGGAGGTTCTGAACTCATACGTATATAAAATTTTAGAAAAAGAATTTTATATACGTATGAGTTCAGAACCTCCTTCTTTTTTAAAGTCGGTTGAAAATACATATTTGTATAGGTATACCTTACATGATAAGATGACCTGAACGCGTGCTAAGACGGAGGTTCAAGACTTTTCGCAGCAATTCGACAGTGTGATTTCCAGCAACCATTCGCTTAGTAGCTGCCTCGAACATTTCTTTTAATATTTTCGACTTTCGTGTCATGTAATTCAAACTTACATAGAAACACGCAAGTAAATTACATTCGCAAACAAAGTCAGTAAATTATAAACAAATAAAACGAAACATCTTATTACATTATTATTAATAAAGTTTACTAACAACATCAGACTTCTTTGAAGTAGTCTTTGCAAACAACTTAATAAGATAATATAAAAGTATTTTTCGACATAATATCTAAGAAACGTGTGTTCTTGAAGAACTTATTTAATTTCAACAAATTCGCTGAAACTTAAGTATTAATATTGGCACTTGGCATTTGACCAACAAAGTAACACAAGTAGTATAAGTAAGTAGGTACTTGTTTTTATGTTAAGAAGTACCACAAAATATAAAGGTTACAGAAGGACCGCTCCCGCCATCTTCAAAAATAATAACCTAAACTTGTCAGACTCACTAGGGCTGCTACTGTATTGACTCTGTAAGTTATATTTGCAACAACATGAAATTTTATTGACACTGGTTGCAATTTTTTATAACAAAATTTTCCTGTTCGTCATGAAATGTCAATGTCCCTCATTTATTCATTTAGAGAACACGTGACAGTCGAGACTGAAGTCTGCTTGAAACTGCTTGAGAATGCCTATAAACGTAATGTCAATGTGTGCGTGCGAAAAATGTCGGTTTGTTCTGAGTGGTCTCTCTGCTCGGGCGCGCCGTAGCCTTACGTACTTTGTGGAAGTACCTTACAGCGAGATTGGATACCTAATCTGTCTTTTCGTGGATGTTATAAATTGACGAGTAAGGGATAAATGCTGAGAGGGCGGACATGGGCAGTGTCCTTTGTCTGCTAATAAAAATGTACGGCGGTCACCAATGTTAGTAGGTATTTATATGGTCCTCCTCATAGATTTCGATAGCGGCAATCCTTTATATACTACTAGCGACCCGACCCAGCTTCGCCTGGGCCTTATAGCCTTCCTCGGTAAATGGACTATCCAACACAAAAATAATTTTTCAATTCGAACCAGTAGATCCTGAGATTAGCGCGTTCAACCAAACAAACAAACAAACAAACTCTTAAAATACCTAATAAAATTGTAGCGAAGGCAAAACTGTACATTGAATATGTTTGAAAAATAGTAATTACTACGAGGTCGGGGAATGATTCTGATGCTGAAAATAAAGTTTTTAGAATTTTTTTCTGTTTTTTTTTTGTAGGAGTATCACGCAAATACTGCCGGATAGATTCTGTTCAATATTCCACATAATATATGTCTAATCAGTCTATATGACTCGCCAGATCGAATTTCGTTTTGAATACCCGATCGTAACTTTCTTGCAGAACTTTTAGAGCAATGAATTCTATCTACCGATCTGTAAAGATTGCAGCATCTTGACATACATCTGACAGCAGTGATATTGTACTGAGATATAAGACTGAAAAATTCATACAAAAAGCTATTTATATTCAAGAAGAGTTTCAGTTCCAGGTTCATCTGCGAGCAAATGAGAAACGTTGTATGTTTTACTTGCATATCGAGCTGCATGAATAATGCTGGCGTAGGTACATACGACGACACATCAGGTTATTCTCTCCAGTACAACCTGACCTCGGGTTGTATAGAGTCTTCGTACAACGATAGGTTAGCATAAACTGGAAATATATTATGTTTTGTCGTCTTGCGTACATGGTTAAGAAAATATAGGTCAATTTAAAATTAAAATGGTGTACAAGTCAGGATGTTTTGCCACATACGATGAACATGTAGATTGAACTGCAATCAGAGATAGTTTTCGTGTCCGTACGAAAGGGGATATCTTCTTGTTCTTATATCGTGTTAGTTATAAAGTAGTGTACCACATTGGACATCGTCAAACGGGACTGTTCTGTCTCAGGCACAGATATAGATAGACCTAGATAACGCAAGAGCAACTACTTCGCGTGTCTAGTTTCGTGCCTAGCTTACGTACAAAAATCGTAAGTAAAAAAATAAAGTAAACGTTTTCTTCCATCGGTAAGTCATTTAGTAATTAATATTATGCGTAATTAATTAAAAAAACAATTATTTTTAATCTAATACTCTCAGTAATACCTGGTAGTACGAAATTTAAGAAAAACAAAACATTGTGACGTCGTAAGTAGTCAAAAAATGGCACGTTTGGTTTTCATACAGATCGTGATACTTGCGTTATCTAGGGTTTATCTATATCTGTGGTCTTAGATCATTCAAAACGTGTGATTCGGTTTTCCCATTAGGAATTTCTCAATACTTACGTACTTATCACTCTCAGGGGTTTCATTATTATTGTTGTAGTGAAGACCTTCTAAAAATTTGGTAACACATTATCCAATTATCTAGGCTTGCGCGCGTACAAGCTTTGATAACTTGCCACCGGGGGATCGCATAAAAATAATTGAAAAATAATATTTTTCAGGAATCATACAATTCTTTCTCGTTTATTCTTATAACTAGTTCTTACTCGTGACTTTGTCTGCATAAAGGTCTAAGTCAAATCCAGCCAAAAAGCTACACAAATCAAGTTTCTTTTATTAGTTTGCAAGTTAGATTTCGTTTTAATCAGTAAATAAATAAATAAAATCGTTAATTTTGCACGAAAAACTGTCTATGATAATAGAGTAAGATCCCAGGGCCCCCTGCCCTTTCTTATTTTCTGATGGACAAAATATATATAATAATGTAGTATTAGTACGTACAATGAACGTATACATTTCTAGCTTAGACCGACGGCCAATTCTCAGGTACCAGGTGCTACAAGTAAACGTAAAAATTGTACTCACAGTCTGATTTCTGATTTAATAACAGCTATTTACAGCACTAATATAAAAAAAGCAATTTTAAATAATTTTGTCAGTCTGTTTATTTCGGCTTATCTCTAAAATGGCTTGACCGATTTTGAAAATCATGTGACAGACCGTAAGTAAGGTTAGGTTTTGCTGTTGATATTTAAAGTGTCTGGCAATAAATACTACTGACAGAAGGTGTCTGGCAGTATTCATTTCAAATTGTTTACAATATTCCCTATAACATACGAAATTTACGTACGTAATTATTGTAATTATTTTGAGATCACAAACAGACATTTATCTTATTTATTTCTGTTGCAAATGATTAGTTATTTGATAGAGGGTTCAATTCACCAATGAAACTGATCGATTAGCATTATGTAAACGACGTTTCTGGGCTGCCAATGTCATCATTGGATTGGACTATTGACACTGACAGTTCTCCCGCCCTTAAAATTTGTAGCTTGTGGTAAAATAACAAAAGAGGTTTTATTTTTACTCTCCCATCACACAACACATCTAGCTGAGCAGTAAGATACAACTTAATCTATTTTCCCCTTTCTTTTATTCCTTTTTTATAAGCAATAAAGGCTTGTTCAGAGTATGACTATCCTGGTGAACTCAAACTTGCTAGGGACCACGATTTCCTGTGTTTCTCACATAACAAAGAAACTTCTTCGAATGTTGATACCTACTTAGTTGTAGGTATTATTTTCTTTGTACTTGTTTTTCTTCGGCCTTACTATAAAACTTAAAGACTTATGTTTAACGAACCTCCGGATATAGTAAATGACGTCCAAAAATAGTAAATGATCACCAACATTTAACCCCATTTTGATGTTTGACGAACCTCCAGATGTAGTACCTAAATAACCTCCAAAAATAGTAAATGATCACCATCATTTAACCAAAGTATTGTATAAATGTATGAGTTTGACTGTAAAAAGTGATTTGGTTCTGGCACTCGGCGGCCGCTGCCGCGGCACGCTTGCTCTACTAGCTCGCCTCGTGTGTAGGGGGTCACGGTTCTAACCTAACCTAACCATATCGGATCAGCCCCAGGGGGGACTTAAGCGTCCTAAGATTTGGTGACTAAGATTTGGTGATCATTTACTATTTTTGGTGGTCATTTCGTCACTAAGATTTGGTGATCATTTACTATTTTTGGTGGTCATTTCGTCACTAAGATTTGGTGATCATTTACTATTTTTGGTGGTCATTTCGTTACTAAGATTTGGTGATCATTTAATATTTTTGGTGGTCATTTCGTCACTAAGATTTGGTGATCATTTACTATTTTTGGTGGTTATAATATTTTTTTATAAAATAAGTATTTTTTTATCTTTATTGTAAGAACAGCGTGATATTCAAGGTAAAGTTAGGAAGTACATTATTTTAAGAAGACCCATTGGTGCGGGTTCAATGCTAATATTAAACTCGCAAGCCTGACACTTGAAAAACGAGTGTCTTCCCTACTGGGCCATCGTGAAATCGTAACAATCTATATGTAAAAAAATGGAGATTGGTAGATCTTTAAAAAACGAGAAATTTGAACCACAAACTTGTAGTTTTGCAACCAAGTGACGTAGGTAACAAACTAAAAGTATTAAATCAGCAAAATTGTGGTGATGCAGAAGTTAGAACGAGTTTAAAGTTAGTTCTGATAAGATTGCGACGTTTGGTTGAGTTATTCGGTTTACTTACTTTCTTTTTTTAACCAAATTTCTGAAGCAAAGATCGTTGGTTTTTGCGGTGTAAAATGTATTCCTGGGAAACAACCATATTGTTCTACTGTCGTGTCATTTACAGTGTTCTGTAACAGTCCTTTGTGTTAAAATTTTCCATGTTTAGAATAAGTAAAAAAATGACGTTTGATAACAACGGAGTAAGTGGTGCGATGACTGAGACGCACACTGCAAGAACTGGTTTGAGGCAGCGTAAGAAAAGAATACCTGGAAAGATTTGGGCGAGGCCTTTGCCCAGCAGTGGGCCAACACAGAGTAAACAAAAAAACTACATGAGGTTAGTTTGTGGTCAGACTTTCTGGATACCCATAACTACTATCAAAGATGGCAGCTCAGACCAACGGTTTTATGTGGTTTTCGAGGTATGGAGAGTACCCGGAAATTGAAAGTCAGCGGACCACTCATTTCATACCGTCTCATTTCTTTCGTTTTCAGTCGCATTTTATGCCTTCATAAACTCCTGCTTCTTGAATCAGCTGCGTACTGTAGAGAGTTTGAGGCTTTATGTAATGAAGCCATAACTATTTAGTCTATGGTTAGAACCTTCTGGATACCTTAGAATATATTTGAATGATGTAGAAGATAGTTTTTATAATATGACATGTTATGTCACAGTGAGACCCAGCTAAGCTCAGAGCGGCGGTCTTGTAAAACTTACCTCTTGCTAATCTTATTAATATAGTCTTCTATAAGTCGATAATATCTTTCATTGTGGTACGTAAACTACTCCGGTAATTCGTACTTGGTACAAGTGTAGCTCAGGTGCCTACCTTTTTTTTTTTTTTTTGGTACGTGGTGGAAAATCCTCCTTCAACCCGGGGAGTATGTTGGAGACAAAACGTAACACCGCCCGCCATTGCAACTACGGGAGCGGGGCAGCGCCGAGCGGGGGGACGACGGGCCGCTGACCATATTCCAAAAATCTACGGACCAAGAAGCGCGCGTCCTTATGTTCAATTTACTAACCAACCGATTTTACAGTCCACTATTTTGCTATTTTATAAATAAAATAGCGGACTGTAAAATCATAGCATAGTCATACTCTGAACAAGCCTTTATTGCTTATAAAAAAGGAATAAAAGAAAGGGGAAAATAGATTAAGTTGTATTTTACTGCTCAGCTAGATGTGTTGTGTGATGGGAGAGTCAAAATAAAACCTCTTTTGTTATTTTACTACAAGCTACAAATTTTAAGGGCGGGAGAACTGTCAGTGTCAATAGTCCAATCCAATGATGACATTGACAGCCCTGAAACGTCATTTAATCGATCAGTTTCATTGGTGAATTGAACCCTATACCAAATAACTAATCATTTGCAACAGAAATAAATAAAATAGATGTCTGTTTGTGATCTCAAAATAACAGCTATTTACAGCACTAATATAAAAAAGCAATTTTAATTTTAAAAAGCATTTTGTCAGCCTGTTCTTTTCGGCTTATCTCTGAAATGGCTCGACCGATTTTGAAAATCATGTGTCAGACCGTAAGTAAGGTTATGTTTTTTTCTGTTGATCGCGCGTCCTTGTGTTCAATTTACGAACCAACCGATTTTACAGTCCGCTATTTTATTTATAATACCTTTGAGTATCACCAACATATGGTAACTCGTATTTGAAAGTTACGAGTTACCATATGTTCGAGTTTAAACATCGCAAGCTACTTTGAACTGGTTCAGAGGTTCACCTCCCTTGACAAATACTTGAAAAGAATATACTTAAGCAAAGAAAATAGAATCCCTGTCTAAATAAATATTTGTAGTTTGCATGGGCCCTCAAAATATTGATAGAGGTGAGGCTTCGGGGTATATAAAAAAGGTTCTGTACATTTCCATTGCTTTCAAAATGTAAAATATATTTTTAAGGTTTTAGTTTTACAATACCTCGTAGAAAAATACGAACACGTGGTAATGAAAAATATTTCATTTTAATTCATCTGAACATGGCTCAGAGATATTTTTAAGAAATTGTGTATTTTCTTTTTTGTTTTATTATCAATTTAAAGATGGAGAGAGCCTATGGCCATCGTAATCCGTACTTCCGTACTGATATTATAAATGCGAAAGTAACTCTGTCTGTTACGCTTTCACGATAAAACGGCTGAATAAATTTTAGTGAAACGCATGAAGATAGCTTAAACCCTGGGGAAGGACATAAGCTACATTTTAATCCGCGACTTCGTCTGTATCCGCGATAACCGAAATTCACGCGGACAAAGTCGGGAGCTATAAATCTAAAAAATCAAATTCTTTCTTTTTCTTCCTTTTTTTGGTATTTTTTTTTATATTTTATAGCTAGCATTCTCTAAATTGCTCACGTGAACATTACCCATTCACAAATAGTCTACAGTAAGTATAGGTAAAGAAGAAAACATATCCTCTCTCGCATAAAATATTTGCAACAGCAAGCGCCGTGACAAGACATAATTTCATATAAAATTCACACTTACCAGTGAACTAAGGTGGAACGACAGGTGTTCCGTCTTCAAGTATATGGAGGTATATGAAGGCGCGATATTCTGTTAAGTGAAAATGTAGTGCCATGTCAACGTAATTTTGGTGGGAACTCGAAATGGAACACTGTTTTTTTTACCGAAAGAATATCATCTTCAGAATGTTATAAGTATTTCTTTTCTTAAAAACAAAACGTTATTCCACATTAGAATTTTGTCATGTATCGTGAGTGCGTTTATGAACATGCAAAGTCAAATAGACATAAAAGCAACTAGACCTGGAAAAATATAATATAATGTTTTTTTAAAGAGTATCTTGTCCTTTCTTCTCTAATCGAAATTACCATTTGGAAGGGGCAAATAGATTTAAATTTACTAATAAGACGTTCAAAAGTGCTAGTTGAAATAAAAGTTCTAATTGAAATAAAAGATTTGACCTTGACTTGACTTTGACTTTGGTACATCTACTTGAAGGCCATATAAATATTTGTTCCGTTGGGGAATCGAACCCAAGACACGCAGCGTAGCAGTCAATCGCCTAGCCACTGCGCGCGATTTAAAGACACTCGTTTTTATATCAACCTTGGCTATTTCTTTTATCTTATAAACCTTATCATCTATTACACCAGACTTTTATTATTTTATCTACGAGACTGTAGTAAATAAATTTATCCATCCACCATTAGGGTCAAGTCACACCGGATTAACATAGTTTCGCTTAAAGATTTGCACGCGTCGAGTCGTCGGGTGGCTCTGCGAGCCGATGACCGCCGAAGCGTTACTATGCTTTGAGGTTTAGAGATAAAGTTGAAAATGGTTTGGCAAAAAACTGCTGGCCGCTGCGCTGCCATTCCGTTGTGACTTGATCCTTATAGTAGTTGTTAAAACAAAATTGAAACTATCAAATGACGTGTCCTCCCAATCCATTCTAGTTTATGTCGAATCAAAATAAATTGGTCAGATACTATCTATGAACATTTGATACTACACTTTATAGGTCAGGGATCAAATAAATTTTAACAATCATGTACTGGAATCGTTTTTATTAATGACATTCAGACATTTCAATTTATTCTGTACAATATAGTTATAACATATGTTTATAACGTTTGGTGTACCCCCAATGATTTTGGTTACATTGTTCTGTTTATCTTCGTATCTACTTAACTCTGATTAAAACTTACAATAAAATGTAGAATAGCTATGTAAAATCAACTAAATTAAAAACAGTAAATGAAAATTTTAAAATAAGACAAAATCCACAACCAAATGTATCCTGGAAAACTGTGTTTTAAGAACGCTCTTCTTGGAGTTGGTTATTTTAAAAACACAAGTCTATTTTAATTCATTGTTTTTGTATAATAGTATATAATATATGTCGGAGATGGTTTTTAATCTCAATTGTTATTGTGGGTAGTTAACTAAATTTGTTATGATTTGTTTCTCTTATTATCAATTTAATTGGGTGGCTTAGGCTGCTGTACGAACTGTAAACCTTAAGGGTTTGTTCGTTTATCATTGGGTGGCTTGGCCACTGTACGAACTGTGGGACCTTAATGGTCTGTTCGATTAACTGTATTGTTGCTGTACCTTGAACTTACTTTATTCTTGTTACTGATTACCATTTGCATTGTGTTTTCTTTACTAATAGTGTGTAATTGTTTTCACAGGTATGTTGTTTATCCCTAATGGGATAATGGGAACGCCTATAGTCCTGACGATGTACTATACCGCTCGGCACTCCTCCTCGATCGCGCCTGACGATCCGACATATATAAAAACTAAGGTTGTTGATTAAATGAAAGCTTTTTTTCTTTCTGTTTGCCTCCTTCTTTGTGTGGTGAAAATATGTGCCAATTTTCACGACGAGGTGATGTAGCAAATCGTGTTCCTTGATGTCATAACTTCCGAAAATTATAAAATAATAAAGATGTCAATTTGAACTAAAAAAAAAAAACAAAAGAAAAAAAAAAAACTATTCTATTCTATTCTATTATATTCAATTCATCATGGTCCTTCGAGCCGGATTAGTAGGACCATGATTCAATTTGTTGGAGTCTTAGATTGGGGCTCAAAATAAAAACTGTATTTATCAAATTTATCTTCGATTCATTTTTCGGCTCATTTTTGAAATGCTAGTTACATATTTTGTAATTTCCATAGTACAGATGCCAACCAGCCATTCCAAACTGTAAAATTTTCTCAATTTCCCAAATAAACTCTATTTTCTTGTAATAAAGTTGAATATCTTTCAAAGAAATTGCCAGATTGTTGTAGCTTGATGTGCAGACTGTACCAAGACATGTATTATTTTCTAAAGTAAATCAGAAAATAACAAAACAGTATTTGCTCATGTTGGACATGAATCGTAGTCGAAAGTCCACTAATGATTCACAGGTTGAAGCCCGGTTAGTCAGGGTGATCCTTTACATTAAAATATCTATTTCATAAGTAAGTCTCGATACGGTGCCTCGTATTCATAAGACTTAGGTAACGAACCCGAGCCGATTACCTGAAGCACGGCATGACTGTACGAGTCTGCGTTGATCTTTGGTGGATGCAGTATCAAATTTAGTTTAAGACCTATGTACGGTGTAAGCACGTTCAAATTTGACCTCATTGTGTCAGCACTTTACTTGCCACGAGTGGTCTATACTTTAGTACACGAATAGCATTCAACTCACGTGCACTCATTATCATTCAATTAATTTCATCATTAATCAATAAAGTGTATCATTACGTACTCTTGCGTATTACTCTAAACTATCATCATTGAAAGGTGTAAAGACCCTACAACCTATATCGTTGCGGCAGGTCGCATTTCAATCGTTCAGGCTCAGAATGTCCCTTTCCCAAAATGTCCCTCGATTTCAAATAGTCCCTTTCCCGAAATGTCCCCTCCCCATAATGTACATTTCCCAGAATGTCCCTTTCCCGAAACGTCCATTTCCCAAAATGCCCCCTTCCCCAAATGTCCCTTTCCCGAAATGACCCTTTCACAAAATGTCCCTTACGACAGTTACGCGTTTAAATTAGGAATATTTAAATAACATAACCCAAGTAGTCAATCAACTTTTAATCACATATAATTTTATTTTCTTTAAAAAACGTTGCCCCACTCTAGGAATTACTCCTGTGTCGTGGGTGCGTTCACAAACATATAAACTCACATACACAAACAGCCAGACCCGGAACAACTATCTGTAGGCCATACAAATATTTGTTCCGTGCGGGAAGGGACATTCTGAGCCTGAACGATTTCAATTGTTAAATGAATCCGTATAATATCAACGCACTGACTTGCGGCCAGCCGTGAACCGGTTGGCTTGGAGCTGTGGCGAGCCGCACATCTATTGTTATAAATTTGTTATTACTGTCGCATAATAGCCATCAATTTTTTTTTTTGTTACTATCAAATAGCCTTGCGTTTGACCGCAATTCACCTGATCTTAAGTGAAAATGCGGCCTCAGTTGGAACACGCTTGCCTAGGATGAACCGGTTCACTCGTGCCTTGAAGATACCCAGATTATACTTATCAGGGAACAGAGAGGCGGGCAGGGAATTCCACAGTCTGGCAGTTCGCACAATAAATGTGGAGTCAAAGCGCTTGGTTCGAGACCGTGGAACTTCAACCATATAGCGGTGACGCTTCGCCGTATCTCTGTACGTTCGATGATGGAACGGGGATGGGGGAATTAAATTGTACAATTCCAAAGCACACTCCGAAATGTACCCGATAAAAGACCGAAAGGCTAGCAACGGTGCGGCGATGTTCAAGGCTCTGGAGCTTAGCCCTAACCAGGGAGTCGTTGTTAATGAGCCCCTTGGCACGTCTATCAATAATGGAAAAGAAATTCTTATAATTGATAATGATATTAATTATATTGCGGTGGACCACAATAGAACCGAGATGATACGGTTAGCCGGAATTTGGCGTGCCCCGTAAGTGCGTTGTAGGTTTAAGGGTGATACTACACCAATCGATCGCTCGTCGATCGACGGCATCGATCGATGGTAGAGTGGATTAGTCGACGTCGATCGATAGTTTCTATCAGACCAATCGATCGATCGTCGTTCGACGGCATCAATCGATGGTAGAATTTATTAGTTGACGTCGATCGAGCTGCTTGATTATTATTACTGATAGAATATTTATAGCTGGGGTTAATCGATCAATCGTCGACCGATGCCATCGACGGGCAATCGATCGATTGGTTAGTGGAACAGTATCCGTCGATCAGCCAAAGCTACCACACCAATCGATCAACGTCGATCGATGTCGATTGATGGCATCTCATCAACCCTAAGAGTTGTGTCTAGGCCGTCGTCCTTTACCATGAGCCATAGCAAATTGATTCTCATGGGTCTATATCGTTCACGATATATACCTTTAATAGGCTACAGGCTTGGAAGGCTTTAATTGCCACATGATTATAGGTTGACAGTAATGGTTTATCATGGGTTGTTGCTAGTTAAAATACAAAACTGTCAAAGCATGTAATTATAATAATTGAAGACATCAATTTTGTGTTACCATATTTTGGTCACATTGTTTTCAAAATGTTGTTAAATAGAATCTTTAACGAAGTAAGATTAATTTGTATACTTATTTCGGGGCTTTAATACTTTTTTCTGTCATTAACATTCAAAACTGCCTTCTAATGGTCATTGTATTTAACTTTGATTTTTCTTGTCTGCCTCGGTTTATCGTTACATAATACATGACTGTTCTGTCGTTTTGTAAACCACTTAAGTCACGCTGACAAATAAAGCTGTTGTAGAATGTGAAGTACGACCATTTGACCTGTGTATGTCTATTCTGTTCACAGAACATATATACCCTAAAGGATTCTGTTACAATCTCTCTCGGTGAACACCTAGGTTGAGCTTTCATCTGTCTCGATGCTAGCGATTTCCAAACACTACAATCAGATAACAGTTCACTTCACCTAGGTGTCCACCGAGAGAGATTGTAATAGAATAGCACTGCTGTTCTAAGTGTGTATATCCTGCCTTTTATAAAAAAGTGAGTAGACTGAACATTTAAATGCATCGAACACACAAAACGAAATAACGTTAAAAATAATGTAAGTATAATCTTATTGGAGTGTGAATACAAACTGTTTACATATTTATTGATGTGTAAACATCTTAGTTCTTAAGCGTCAAACGTGTAAGCGTCAGATGATGTCGGCGTAACACTTGTTATTCATGTGTGTGAGACTGGACAGACTACTGATATAAACTCAGATGTTTACTCATCCATTCTCGTGATTTCTGCAAATGTTGCATGCATTTAGCATGCTGGTCGAAACCATAGACTAAATAGTTTCGTCAAAATACTATTTTTTTTTCATCAAACTCATACGTGTGGGGTATTTATGGACAGGTCGTCAAAAATGATATTGAAGTTTCTAATATAATTTTTTTCTAAACTGAATAGTTTGCGCGAGAGACACTTCCAAAGTGCTAAAATGAGTGTCCCCCCCTGTAAATTCAAGAGAATGATAAAACTAAAAAATATATATGATGTAAACTTCCACCGAAAATTGGTTTGAACGAGATCAAGTAAGTAGTTTTTTTTTAATACGTCATAAATCGTAAACCGCAATTTACCTTACTTGCTGCTACGGAACCCTTCATGGGCGAGTCCGACTCGCACTTGGCCGCTTTTTATACAATTATAGTCGAATATTTACCAAACCTTTACAATTTATGTATTAAGAATATCCTTAACTTACCTATATCAATTCAATCTGTTATCTGTGCACACAGAATCGGGGAGTACACCAACATAATTTAAAATTGACAACATTTATGCAAAATATGAAAACATCAATAAACAATTAGGGTTAAAACAAGTAATAACGTGATTTGTAACTTATGAACAAATTGGCACGTCCACCTAATTATATTTACAAATTAAATGTACATGTTTGTTTATCACACTGCATCGTATTTGTTTATAACAATACGTGGTAGAAAGGTAAATCGATTTTATGATGACAGGCATTTCAAATGAACTATGTATTTGAAATGTTTAAAAAATTCAAGCACATTGACTGCCTGTAATAATAGCCTAGCTACCTATGGTTTCGGACAGCCTGATCAAGTTTCTGATTATTCAATCAAGATGCAAGACAATAGCTGAAGCGCAGTCACTGTCAAACTGCTCAGAATGGAAAGAGTAGCGCGACAGTTGCTTCATAATTTGTTACAAACTACAAGCGTAATGCGCAGTTTGTAACAAATTATGAAGCAACTGTTAATTTATTCAAAAATAAGTTGAATAATCTAAAATAAAATCTACCACATTTTTCATTGAAATATGTTACATTATTGTTATTAATTTCGTCTACTTTTGAGATAAAGGGGAAGAAAGGTTCTTGAGTGGCAACCACAAACCGGAAAACGCAGCGTTGGTAGGCCTCCCACCAGATGGACCGACGACATTGTCAAGGTCGCGGGTAACCGGTGGATATTCTATGGGGGAGGCCTATGTTCAACAGTGGACGTCTCCTAGCTGATGATGATAATGTTCTTTTTAAGAAATGAATTTAGGTAAGTACAATAACTTCGTATCGAGAAATAAAAAAATAATGTGTTTTGAAAACAGCAGAGTTGTCAGAAATATCATCAAGATTATCTTTTCTGTTCCCACATACAATCTCCTAATCCATTGAATTTTGCCTAATTTATTGAATTTCAATAGATTAGGCTAAATGTATAGGCCTATTTGGAGTATTTCAGCGCCTTAATAGGTTGTGATTGATCACGATAACGAAAACGAAATAGTACAGACAGCGTCATCAACTGCTTACCCCCTATGCGAAGAAATTTCAACGCGCGGGGGATTCGCAGTTGAGGACGCTGTCTGTACTACCGTACTACCTGCTTTATGCATGTAAGACAGAGATAGAGGAGCAAAGAATGAATGCACATAAGCAGCATGATTATGGAACCGAAACAAAACACAAGTGTTTGTGTGAGTTTTAATATACATTATGTACTCAATCGCGTGAACGTAAATTCCAATTTGTACTCGAACTGGAATAGTGCAGTATAGTGAAAACAATAGGAAAGACAACAAATTGTCATTAAGTGAACGTTTGCAATCGAATACGTTATATAACTCACACTAGACACTTTGTATTTATCGAGTTCTGACTTAGGTGCCTACATAATATCACGACACGGTTGGCGCAGTGGCTGAGCGATCGACTGCTGCACAGCGTGTTGCGGGTTCGATTCCCGCCCAGGGTAAACGTTTGTGTGATGAGTACTTGTATTTGCTGTGTGTTGTTACAAAAAAAAATGTATTTGTGTATGTATATCAGCTGTCTGACACCCATAGTACAGGGTCTCCCCAGTTTGGGGTCAGATGGCCGTGTGTGAAAATGTCCCGACATATTATTATTATTATTATTTTTGTTATCATATTTTTGTTCCTCCGGCTTCCCGGGAAGTTCTGGTGGCACGGGCCTAAGCCAAGTGTTCATCAGTTGGGTTAAGTGCGGGTATGGAAATATTAGATTCCACGTGGTTGTGCGCAGACTGTATAATATTGTCCGGCTCACACTGTAGAAACTTTCTTACTAACCTGTATTATTATGTGTTGTAATACCAAAAAATAAATGTTAAAATAAACCGTATTTCTTTCTACCACGCATTGCGTTCTTACCCTCGGAGTCGTTCTGTGGTTATTTGATGTCGCACTGTGGTAACTTTAGACGTTGTCGTGGCCATAATGCGACTTCAAACTTCAAAGTTGTGCCAACATAACAAAACCACAAACGACTGTCTGTTTTCACTTTTATCATAAATACATCGTCGTCAACCGCAAACAGAGTCTGTTGACATTTATACCTTAATTTTATATTTATAGCATTGTTTATTTTGTGTCCGCCAACGTAACAGACGAAAGTAGCTTCAAACAATAGTACAAAAGTTCCAAATTAATTTGCACAGTCCATTGCTCGCTTTATACGAGTTAATTAACAGAACGGTAATTGGAAAACGCAGTAGATTGCAACGAAGGTTTAATCTCGATTCTTCGTAGTTTCTTTAAGTTCTGAAGATTTTTATTTACAATTATATTCTATCTAGAGGCGACTTCAAGTCTGTGGGGTCTCGACAAAGGCTAGCGTTGCTTTCAGTTCAGTCTTGTCACGTCCCGCGACACACTGTGGTCTTTTAAAGCCGTTTCTCAAGAATGGCGCGATAGGTGTATAGAAACTGGTAAATTGAATAAATCGTACAAGTGTGCTGGAAATACGTTTTAGATTTCTAGTATTGTAACTGGAACGGAAACATCTTTTTGCTTTGATTGTTGTTTGGAGAAAATGTTAAGGAAAATACAATCTGTGTTAGGAAATACAACGTTTTGGCTAGTATGACCAGACTTACTGTACACCAGAATTAAAAAAAAAAAAATGAGCGTCAGTTTTTTTTTCTGAATTACATACACTTGGGAGCAAATAAATCGAGCCACTACCTTTTTTCACGTAAAATGGTAAATATTTTTGGTAATATGGAACGTATCAATTCGAACTATATATCGCCTAAAAGTTTAGTTAATAACCTTTACAATGAGGGTAAATTATTGAATAATAACCTTATTGAATGATAAATTATTGGCTCTGCAAGAAAAATGGTAATTTTGATAGAAAATTTAGTAGGGCTAAAACAGTCCATAAAAACAATAAAAAACAAAATTATTGCAAAAAAAATATTCTTAATAACTGGTATTACCCCCCCGGGCCCTGATACATTCTTGTAGCCTATTAGTCATCGATCTGATCAGCGTTACGATGACATATTGTGGTATGTTCTCCCACTCTTCAAGCACAGCGACTTTAAGCTCGGGAATGGATGAAACAGCGGGAACCCTGGCTCGGACTCTCCGTTTTAGCTCGTCCCATAGGTGTTCGATCGGGTTCAAATCGGGACTTCGTGCTGGCCATACCATTTGTTGAATCCCGATCGCAGACAAGTATTCCGTAACGATCTGCGCGGTATGAGGTCTCGCATTGTCATGCATAAACAAGAAATTTTCTCCGACAAAACCAGCATACGGCATTACGTGGTTTTCAAGAATGTCAGTTATGTATCGGTCAGCTGTTAATCCACGTCTACCACTGCCATCGTTGGCGGGGTCGACGAAGACAAGTTCCGTTTTTCCGTCTAGAGAAATTCCTCCCCACACCATACAAGAACCACCACCAAAACTCACCGTTTCTCGAATGCAACATTGGGCAAATCTTTCACCAGGACGTCTATACACTCGGTTTCTCCCGTCATTGCTAAAAAGACAGATTCTTGACTCGTCAGAAAACAAAACTGACCTCCAGTCTTCTAACGTCCAATTAATGTGTTCTCGAGCAAACTCCAAGCGAGATCGGCGATGAGCTACAGTCAATTTTGGGCCAGTTGCTGGTTTGTGTGATGTTAAATTTCGTTCTTTTAGTCTTCGTCTCACTGTCCACCTACTGATTGCGACTCCTCGAACGTCACGTAACGCTTGCTGTAGCTGAACAGCATTAAGTCCACGGTCGCGCAACGAATTGGTTGCAATAAAGCGGTCGTCACGTTCTGTTGTTGCCCGTGGTCGGCCAGTTCCAGGTCGCCGAACAAAAGCACCAGTCTCCAGATACCTGCGGTATACCCGCTGTACCTTTGAACGACTCAAATGAAGTCTGCGTGCCACTTCACGTTGTCCGTGTCCAACCTCAAGTAAAGCTACAACTTGGGCAGCTTCCGTCGGTGTAGTATCCATTTTATCAGGTTATTTTGATTACACAGACACAGATAAAGACAACAATAACAAGTAATATGGGTATGATTAACAAAAACCTCAAATTTAATCTTTTCTTAACAGAGTACAATAAAAATGTCATAAGCAAATTAAATGCGATAATTTTATTCTACCCTTTAAACTTTAATAAAAATGAAATTTTGACAACTAACTACCCTCATTGTAAAGGTTATTAAATACCCTTTTAGGCGATATATGTTTCGAATCGATGCGTTCCTTAATACCAAAAATAATTACCATAATGCGTGAAAAAGGAAGTGGCTCGATTTATTTGCTCCCAAGTGTATTTAGTGATAGACTTATTACTGCGTTCATGTTACATCACTCTAAGCAAAAAAAAAAAGAAATACCCAACCAAGTACTGTCTTACATAACTAAACAGTAATAACTAGAGTACTGGCAAGTCTTCAGACGGTATATGGGTGTAGTTACAATTGTATGTGGCTTGGCAACCTATACAAGAAACAACATAATAATATACGAGTTCGGAATAATTGTGGGCATTTTGTTACGTCGAATGTGACGTAACATAGGCTGAATACAAGTATTTTGATGGTATAAATGACCATTATATTCAGGTCATACTTGAACCGGTCATTTCAGGTTTAATACTAGGCTTTTTCTTTTTATAGTGGGCTATTTTTCCATTACTGATCTATTATTTGAGGATCTATTTTTTTTAAATGGTTGATTGACACTTCCCATTATCTATGAGTTGGCTTTTATCTTGGTCAGAGTTTAAGCATTGCCATCCAATGTGGCAATGCCGCCAGTCTCTTGGGCACTTTCCCGGAGCGATACGGAGAAATAACTTGATACTACATTGATTTACTTCTTAGTTTAATTGACAAAGCTTCTTTGTTTATCCAAATTTTTAGTTTTAATTAAGTCTGTAAATATTTTACTCTAGGTCTTAATAATGTCTGGTTCATAAATTCTATATCAGATTTCCTGTAATTATAGTTACAAAATGGTAAACAATTATTTTAAAAGAGCATGGAATGGAGTTTCTTGCCCATTTTTCTCCATACAAAACTACCTTTTGGATGGAGCAACTAGATTAAATTTTTCTTATATGACATTAACAAGTGCCTAATGGTATAATTATGTATATTAAATAATTTGACTTTAACATTGAGTAGGTTTGCCAAAATTAATCGAGGTCTGTTTTTCTCACAGACCACATAAATGTGTTCTGAAGTAGGTATTTCCTCAAAACAAAAATAACACTCGTTTCTTATTTTTCTGATTAATACATTTCAAGATACGTGGACAAAACTATCAGGTGAAGGCAACGCTAGCCTTAAAAAAACAATTAATTTAATAAATAACAATTGAGCAAAGGACTTGATATATCTTTGTAATTTATCTAATTTAGAATGTTAGTTTGGGTGCTCATATTAAACAGATTTAATTAAGTGTGTCTTTATTAGCCTCATGAAAATATATTATTTCTTTACATAATTATAACGGATATCTCACAGCAGAATATAAATAACTTTCTTTTACATAACTTGTATGGTAGGAGTGTCTGCGTTGATAGAATCTATTTACATTTCTTTTGAATAATACTAGCAATGTTTACATGAATATGGTCGAACACCTAATTAGACCTTCTAATAAACCTATATTTATTATTTGAAAGTAAAATATGTTCCTACCTAAAACAAGGCCAGGCTGATCGATTTTACGTTAGGCCTGAATGACAAACATTTTCGGCCTCAGTAGGCCAAATTAAAAATACAGTTTTTTTTTATATTTTTTTGTGAAATCATTGGAAAAAGAGTAAGAGAGTAGAACTTTGAACTGCAGTGGAAAAGTTCAGGTCATCCAAAATCCAAATGAAATTTGGTACTGCATTTGGGGTAGCTTGAACCCCAAGAATGGGGAAAAGGAATTCCTTTGTATCAACATTAACCAACATTCATGCTAACGAAGACACGTTAATAATAATTAAAACATTTCATTATTTGATGAGAACAATTAATTAATAACTAAACACAAAGTGTTAAGGCGTCGTATTGTTTGAGTAGCTAAGCAACCCCTTATTATTAAGTTGAATGTGTTTGAGTAGGTAAACCACAGCAGCTTAATTGGGTGGATTCAAACTTGCTATCGCCACACAACACTATATTTGGCGGATTATAGTTACATAGTTACTTAGTTATTTCAATATTTACAAGTATAAAAACCCACATCAATGTCTCTAGTTGTAAAGATAATAGTTTAGTTGCTGCCTCGGTTATTTTAAATGTATTTTGATTTGTTTATGATTGTCTTTAGACCTTTTTTAACTTACACAACTTGTTGAATTTTTCTCACATTTGTGTTCAGTAAATTCAACATGAATGATGTAACCAAAAGTAATATACTATTGATTTTAAGAGAGTGTTCATGGAGTTTCTTACTCGTTCTTCTCCATAGAAACCTGTTTGGATCGAGCAATTCAACTTTTTTACTGACTGTCTCCTTGAATTCAAAAGTGCCTGTGAATGGTTCACTTGAAATAAATGATTTGAGTTTGTATTTATTTTTCTTTGTAACGCCTGATAATAAAGTAGTAATAGGAGCTCAGAAGCTTTTGTTACGCCATGACAATCTAACACTTTCCAATAATTTTATTATTATCCATTTATCTTTAGCTGATAATGTCCATTTCATTACATTTAGGAGACATCTATGACCAATAATTATTGCTACTGATATAGAGTCACTATCAAAAACAGTATTTTTTATGTGTACAACCGGAGCAACACACTGTCTGAATTTTTGACGATACGTTTGCCCCATACGGTCCGAAATGGTGTAATGTGAGTTTGCTAATAAACCTTACTTCATATGACTATTAAGCCAGTAGATATTCCTTATAAGTACGAGGAATACACATGTGGCAATGACATGGAAAACATTCATAAATAAGGAATTATTCAACAATAAACATATACCTATTTTAGGGCGCCTTCTAATTTGTCGCGCGCCAATGGCGCGACTGCCGTGCGACTGCGACGCTATCAATCGCGCGACTCTATTTGTATGGATTTACAAAGCAGCGCTGCTATTGCGCTGCTGTCGCGCTACTGGCGCGCCTAATTTGAAGGCGCCCTTAGACAGAAAAATTAAACTGAAAGATTCCTTTTGATTTGAGCCAAACAGTTTCATATTTAACTGTCTTTCAGGTCAATACTGTTAAAGGTCAAACCTCCACTGCTTATGAAGCAATGCGGTGTCATCGACACTCAACCCAGTCGAGTCAATCACGCAAGTACTTATTGAAAACCAAAATACTTTTGTTGGATCAAAAATAAAATTGTTTTGCCCAAATCCTCTCTACCTCAACATAAACCCATTGCTAGTATTCTTCCAACCTTTCCAACGCCGACACTCCTAAGACTCTGCAACTTAACATCGTAACACTCACAGCACTTGCTAGTCTGTTCGTATGTCACAATACACTAGCACATTACTTCACAACTGAAGGCACTTGTCTTCTCACTAAAAATATTAACGTCCATACAGCCGTCTCTATGCGCAGCCGGGAACTACTGCTTGGTACTGCATCTGTGAACAAAGGGAATGATAAGACATTGGTGACGATTTAGCTAAATGAAGAATATTGCTATCTCTTACTAATAGACTGCGCCAGACAAGGACAGCGATGCTTTAACAATGCTTTAGAGCTGTCAAACTAGTTTACACTTTAGAAAATAATGGTAAAAAATACACTTCAACATTCATCATCATTTCAGCCTAAAGACGTCCACTGCTGGACATAGGTCTCCCCAAGGGGGGGTTTTTGCCATAATCGCCACGCTTGGCAGGCGGGTTGGCGATCGCAGTATGGTTGTTACAGAGGCACAGAGAACGCTGCTGCCCATTCTCTGATGAGTCCCTTAGTCGCCTCTTACGACACCCACGGGAAGATATGGGATGGTGCTATTCTTTACGTCCGACACCACACACAAAATACACTTGACTGCAAAAAAATCGTCCCACCCCGTTCTCTTTTATTTGGAAAAAGGAAACTCAAAAAATTCAGATGGTACCTACCTAAACCCGACCCAACCCATCTAAAACCGTGAGTTAATTAATTCATTTTCCTCAGTCTATAATGAGTAAAAAAATACTTCTAATACCGTATGGATGAAAAGGTATCAATAACCATATTGGAAATTGTAACTTAACATTGTTTTCTAACCTAAAAGGCATAAAAAAAAACGGTTTAATAATTGGAGCTTTTACAGTTCTATTCATTTTCGAGGCATTACTAATCAGATCAAACTCAAAATCATTAAATATTTTAAGTAAACCATCTAAAGGTAGGCACTTTCAAGGAGTCAGTCAGTCAGAAAGTAAAAACTTTCCATGAAGCAGAACGAGCAAGAAACTCCATGAACACGCTTTTAAAATCAATAAATTATTTCAAACTACGATCCGCCTCGCCCCAGCTTCGCATGGGTATAATGTAGATCAACATATACGTATAAACATTATTCTTGAATCACTTTATCTATTGATGAAAACCGCATTCAAATCTGTTGAGGAGTTCGAACGGCGAGTTGTACGAACGGCGGGATCGACTTTGTTTCATAATATGTAAAGATGTAGATGTAGGTTACAACCACTGACGTGCCTAGGGGTTACAGTTAGGGCAAGCCCGATAGATTTACGATTTAAAATTATTTATTTCTCAAATATTACAAATCACTTACGAGGAGAAATAAAATATAAAACAAAACTTAAGTAATTTATGGTACAGATGCGAATAGACAGTATTCTTAAAAAATACATTTCTGGATTGGTAGGTAAGTTCAATTAACTTTGTCATTCGTTTTAAATAATACGGGCGACAGTTTTTGAGCAGATAAAAGGGACGGTTTACATGGAGTGGATACAATAATAATATTGGAATCGGACAGATTTACTTTTTTGTGATGCCTTCGATAATATGTTGTTTTAATTACTTTTTTAATGAATATAATGACTTGGAGTCTTTTATATGCTTAGGTAAAGAATTGTGGATCTGTGCTCCTTGATACAAAATACACTTTTTACCGTAATCAGTTAGATTTTAAGAATAAAAACCCTATATTTTTTCCAAAATTCGTCATTCCGCAAAAACAAACAATTATTAATATCAAAACGCTATAGGCTGGCAATGAATGATTGCGTTCAATCTACAACTAGCAATATCTACGTACGTTGGATTAGGCGCGGAATTTAAAATCTTTAGTCTCATCAATTCTTATGAGATGATGATTTGATACCTACTTAGAGGTAATTTGTTTTGTTTTGTTTTTATCCTCTCGCGTTATAGCAAGCTTGGCTCTTCAGGTTTAATGGAAAGCACGCCACGCCACAGATTGACACAACATAGTAAAAGCCTGAATTATGTTTAGTATATTAGTGTTCAACATCGGCTTAATTATTTTATTTGAAAATAAATGATCTGTTTGTAGTATGTCAATTCTGATACAATCTCCCTCGGTGAACACCTAGGTGAAGTGAGGCTGTCATCTGTGCTGATGTTAGGGATTGACAAAGCAGACAGACGGATAACAGCTCACTTCACCTAGGTGTTCACCGAGGGAGATTGTAACAGAATAGCACTGTTGGATGTACTACATAGGTTCAGCGGAACGTGAAGTGAACACTTTGGGATGTATCATTGAAAAGTACACCTACTGTTAACAAATTATCCATATTTCTCAGTCCCGTTAATTAAGCAATAATGGCATGTAAGTAAGTGAGGATCTGTTAGAAATTATTTATTGAATAAACGATTACTGAACCGATTAAATGGCGAGCTGGCTTATCAATTTTCTCTTTTGGGAACTATGCCAAGCCCGAGGGTTCAATTGCTTTTTTTTATAAACCCTGTGCCAATATCGTGAGGCCTAATTTTCAGATAAAATCCAGAATTTCCTAAGTGAAGGCGTGGATTGCTCATGCTTTCGTATGATTTGCATTTAAAACGAATACGACGTGATATCATCCTCATGCCTTTAAATCGCTATTAATCTGCCCAACTGCTTTGAGGTCGGCTTCCAGTCTAACCGATGCAGTTGAATACCAGTGTTTGACATGGAGCGACTGCCTTTCTGACCTCCACAACCCAGTTACTGGGTAACACGATACCCATTGGTAACACTGGTTGTCAGACTCATGTCCAATCAATTCAAAATTCACTGGATGCTAAAATCAATGTGAATACCATGGAGCTATTTATTAAGTTAATTATTTGTATGTGTTTGACATAAATAAACATGGCGGTTGAGAGCATTGTCATGCTCACTCAAATATGTCGCTGATGGTGTGTGTTGGATCATGCGGCTCCCTTCAATATGGTTGAGCTGAATGGTGCTGATTCACGCGTCATGTTCGTGAATAGGCGCTGTCAGTAGAGATTAGTCAACTCTTAACTGCCATGGTTTTTATCTTTTCATCTTGGTTCTTTTTTTAAATGCATTGTATTTGACGACACGGTTGGCTCAGTGGCTGAGCGATCGACTGCTGCGCAACGTGTTGCGGGTTCGATTCCCGCCCAGGGTAAACATTTGTGTGATGAGCACTTGTGTTTGCCTTGTGTCTGGGTGTTGTTTATCTATATATGCATGCATTTACAAAAAAAAATGTATTTGTGTATGTATATCAGCTGTCTGACACCCATAGTACAGGGTCTCCCTAGTTTGGGGTCAGATGGCCGTGTGTGAAAATGTCCCCACATATTATTATTATTCTCGTTTATTCATTTTGTTAACATATTAAATTACATTTTTAAATATTAGTAAAAAAATAAATAAAAACATTTAAAAATATAAAAAAATAGTAGCCCACCGGTATCGGGAACAGGGTCCAAGCTACCGGTGGTCAGGGCTCCTGAGAGAGGAATCTCCTGACTATACGCGCCGTGTCCAGGAGTACCGCTTTCTGTATCAAGCCCTTGATCCAGCTGCCCAACGAGAGCCTCCTTAGGTGTTGGTCGAGGCTCTTGGAAATGAGTCCATTGGCCGTAACGACTATCGGCACAATGACTGCTGTATTCACATCCCACATGTCGACAACCTCGCGAGCCAAGTCAAAATACTTAATTTGTTTATCTTTCTCGGTTTTCACGAGGTCCTCGTCATGCGGAACCGCTATATCAACAATCATTGCGCGACGCTCTAATCGATCTATCACCACTATGTCAGGTTTATTGGCAACAATAGTCCTGTCAGTGATGATAGATCGATCCCAATACAACGTGATATGGCCATTTTCGAGAACTGGGTCGGGCACATACCTGTAGTACGGTACCTCCGACTCCACAAGCCTGTACTTTAGAGCAAGTTGCTGGTGGATAATCCTAGCTACAAGGTTGTGTCTATGCAAGTAGTCTCCGTTAGCTAGACGAGAGCACCCAGAGATAATGTGTCGGATTGATTCTCCCGGTCGGTGGCATGCCCGACAAATGTCAACCGTGCCGTCCTTCACAATATACCTCCGGTAGTTGTTCGTCATCATAACTTCGTCCATAATCGCACAGACAAAACCTTCGGTTTCCCCAAACAGGTCACCGAAACGCAGCCAGGATACGGACGCCAAGAAATCTACATCAGGCCCATGTAGGGCCCGGTAGAAGCGCCCGTGAAGCTCCTTGCTCTGCCATACCTCCTTGCGGTCATTAGTATCGAGTACTACAGGTTTGCGCCAGTTCTCGTTCGCTAAGGAGAGCGGGGTGAGGCCCTTGTCCACTGAGACCACATCTCGATGCATACCCACGTCGGTTTTAAGGAAGTACTCCCTGAGACTGCATACCTCACGATTGTGCAGGGACTTAGCATTAAGAAAGCCTCGGCCTCCGCACTTTCGTGGGATATACAGTCTCATTACCGATGACCGTGGGTGATGCATCCGATTTGCGGTCAGCAATGTTTATTATTATTATTATTGGTCTTTTCCTGCATAGAAGCAACGTGAATAATGTAATCAGTATTTTGTAAAAACTTGATTTAAAAGAGTGTCCGTGGAGATTCTTGCTCGTTCTTCTCTATAGAGACCTACCCTACGTTTTGGAACGAGCATCTAGCTTCATTTTTCTGACTAACTAAGTGACTCTTTGACAATTCAAAAGTGCCTGTAAATGGTTGAAATAAATGCTTTGACTTTGACTTTGACAACTTCCAATTTTTACCCAAGAAACATACATTTCAGTATAAAATGATCGGAAACATAATGATGTGTCGAAAAAGTAAACACAATTTTCGATCCCTCCTTCAGAAGTTAATAAAGCATGAATTTTCCTAATATCTGTCGAAAATTAAACTTAATATTCGAGGAATATATTGCTTGCGTCACTTTCAGTAGATACGTCACGATCGGGGACGGATCCCAAACAGTAACTCATTTACATAACAAATTCAGAAGGCACATTGGTAAGATATTTCAGAAAGTCAGCTTTGCGTTCTCTGTATTTTATTACACCATTTTTAGGATTCCGTACTTCAAAAGGAAAAACGGAATCCTTTAGGATCACTTCGTTGTCCGTCTGTCTGTCAAGATCCTTTTTGTTAGGAACGCGTGGAGTTATCCACTTAAAGTTAAAATCAAATTCTCAGGTCTGCAATCCGTTGGAGCAGGAAAAAATCAAATTTCTAAATCAACGCAATTAAAAAGATGCGGCCGTTAAATGTTCCATTTATTTCGTATATTTTAGCACTCGCAAAGTCGCAAGAGAATCAAAACCCGGGTACTGCCCGTTGACCGAGAATAATGAAATTTGGCAAGAAGCAATGTCAAGTGAAAACCGTAAAGTAATGGTACATAATTATTTCTTTACTTTTGAAAAAAAATATATTGCTTACAAACTCATCTTCTAGTCTCGATTCCCGTGATGAACGAACTATTTACTTAACTACAAGTTTGAACGGAACCCTTAGTGCACGAGTAGTGTTAAAATTATTGTTAAACTATTAATATGTTGCCGTGCCCTAACCGGGTTTCATATGGAATTTACACTTTAGATCATAAATCACATTTAAAAACCTACCTACATTTAAAAATGAAAATCAATAAAATAATATTAAAATCATAACATTGAATATCAATCGTTATTATTGAAAAAATATATTATATTGAAGTTATATGTTAAAATTATTATTCTGTTAAAATTATAATTATGTTACAATTATAAATATGTTAAAGTCATTAAAAAGCTAAAATTATTATTAGCTATGTTAAAATTAGTATCATGTAAAAAATATTGTGTTAAATTATTATTATGTTGCCGTGCCCTAACCGGGTTTCATGTTGGAACTTACACTATTGTAACAACTAAATGTACACACATGAATGCAATAAAGAGATTTGTTTTGTTTTGATTTGAGTCCGACTCGCATTTGACCGGCTTTTTCTTATTGTGGATGGTAAAAGTGTCTAAAGTTTTATTTCAAGAAGACAGACAGCAATAATATCTGTAAACTAGTCCTACCTATCTACAAAAGCTATCAAACTCCTTGATTTTTACTTGATGCCTGATTCTGCTAGAACGTACATTCTAGAATTTTTTGAGCTAAACAAGCAACGAAACAAATATTGTATTGGAAATTGTTTCATTCATCATTATCATCATCACTTTAGCTAACTATGTAGTAGTCCACTGTTGGAAATAATCCGGGTCCATGGCAGTCGTCTCCCTTGTTTCATGTAATTTCTTTTATCAAGAAAGTCCCTTTGCCCAGCAGTGGTATGGCATTTTATGTTGAACTGGACCTATTTGGCGCAGCTGTGGGGTATTTTATTTATTTCTGTTTTTTTTAACCTATTTATTATTGTTTTTGTGTGCACATGGGCTGTGTCAGTAAGCATTTTTTCTTTCATTCTAACAGCACTAACAAACTTAAAATTTTTTTATCGAATTCGTGTTTTATGGTGAGCTTGAAAATCTTTCCCTATTAATTGGCATGGAATTTAAGTCTGAAATAAGTAAATTAAATAATTTTGCTTATCTGACGATTACCTAATGTGTGTGTTTCTCCGTAATTATTGAAGTCAAGTTAACCTTCTATGTATATTTATATAACGGTATCATATGACGTGAGCTAAATGTGATTTTTACAACTTGATAATTACATTCGCGAAACTTTTTCGTTTTATATTCGCGTCACCAGGGAGTGTAGTTTTATGGACTATAATGTACGAAATTCGTGTGTAGGAATCCCATAAAAAATAAGGTAAAATATACCTATGCGGATTCGCTAATGTAGTCGTAAAATGTTGAAAGGGTAGGTCCTAAAACTGATTTAGATAGGTAAAATGAACATTATTTTACGCAAAGTTTTACTAATTAATATAACTGTAGGTATCTCAGCTGTGTGGTGCCGGTCGCGAATAGCACCACCCCATTTCTACCCGTGGGTGTCGTAGAGGGTTACAGAGGGATATTGACCAGAGAATGGGCAGCAGCGTCCTTCTGAGTACCATAACACCTACTGCGATCGCCAACATGCATCGACCAAGCATGGCGATTACGGCTAGATCCTTCTTGAGGGAGACCGATGCCCAGCAGTGGGCGATTAAAGGTTGGCATGATGATGATGATGATAACTGTATCTGTATATGGTTGTCGTTGAGCGAAACTAGATTGTGATTTTAAATATTAGTACCTACTTAGTACTTAACTTAGTTTTGTAGTATCTACCTTTGATATAGAGCACTCTCCAAACCTTCTATATTATGCTCACATTATGAAACAAAAGGCAGATAGACCGCGCGGAATACCAGAGTGAAGCCACCAAAGCAAATACAAATTCAAAAGCCTACAATTTCGTGATTGTATTCGCTTTTGAATTTGTATTTGTGTTTTTTAACGATGCGGCGTTTCGTACTATACTGACTGGTGTGAGTACAGCACGAAGCACGTTGTAGATATTCGCTTTTGAATTTGTATTTGCTTTGGTGGCTTCACTCTGGTGTTCCGTGCAAAAAAGTGAATAAAAACAACTTTAGCACAAAACACACTACTTTAGTTTCGGAAGTCGATGGCTTTGTTCCGTTTGTGTGTTCTGTGCTAAAGTTACTTTTTCCACTTTTTAGTTTTTGAAGGCGGTTGTTTTTTTTTGTAAAAAAGCTGTTTTTAACGTGTCAGTCAAAAGGTTACAGGCATATAGATAGTAGTAGTAGTAGTGTAGTAGTTGTTTAAGTAGTTTACCTATTTTGTACCTGTTTTATAAATCGATGAACACCGGCTGCACGCACGAAAAAGTGTCATGTTCCGCCTGAGCATGAGCGTCCAAGCGAGAGCGCGGAACAAGCGATAGAGAGGCACGATCGGCCCAAGCAATAAGCTCCGCCCACCTCGACAGAAGCCATTAATTGCTTATGATATATATGTAAGCCATTATGTTTCTTTATAATGTTATAACGTAAAACTATCGTGTGTAAACCGACTTTATAGACAACCAATTTTTTTAATTTGTTCCTGCTATGTTATCTCTTCACCACCCTTGGTTGACTGGTAGAGAATGCCTAAGGCATTAGTATTAGTATTATATAATTTTGCATAGCACATACATATGAGCACTATGTCTCTAAAGCTACCATTTACGAGATATGTCTTTCGTTGACTTGAATATACCCTGTCAGTTGAGAGTTTGTCATGCTCACTTAAATGTCTCGCTAATGGTGGCGCATGTGTTGGATCATTTGGTTCCCTTCAAAATGGTTGACCTAAATGGTGCGCATCCGTGCATCATGTTCGCGAATGGGCGCCGTCAGTTGAGACTGGTCATCTCTTAGCTGCCTCGGTTATTTTAAATTTATTATATTGTGAATTGTCTAATTTAATTGTCACTAGACCTCTTTTAACGTGCACAACTTGTTACATTGTTCTCACATGAAACATCATCATAAATCTAATCTTGTTAGATTCAACATGAATGATGTAACCTAAAATTGTAATATTCTATTGATTTTAAAACAGTGTTCATGGAATTTCTTGCTCGATCTTCTCCATAGAAACCTACTGTTTGGAACGAGCACGAGAACGAGGCCCGCCCTTGTACCTTTGTGCATGAAGTATAAATAAATAATAATATATTTTCCTACTGCTATACAGTTTAAAGTTCCAGTTTACAGAAAAGTGTTTCTGTAAAATTACAGGCCCATAAGACATTGCCAACCATCCAATATCAAGATGTAACTAACCATTTCATTTTTGATAGCACGTAACAGCTTTTGATATTAAAAAATATAGGTTAGGAATTTAATTTCAACAATTCCCGGTCCCTTAATTTAAATGTAACATTATTCTCTCTTGGCAGATAAGACAAGCAGTCCCGAGGACCATTTAAATAATCATGTTAATTTTGTATAGGTTCCCTTCTATTACCAAAAAGTTTTCTAGACTTACATAAACCAGCTATTTGGTTTACAGGCAGAAATATTCATCTCTATCAGCTCAACTATAATTAGCAAACACAATAGTTAAACAATTGACGCAAGACTCCTGGAGATTTCTGTACAAATAAAGGGATAGCCCTTTATCTGTACAGATATCTCCATCACACTCACATTTGTTTTTATCCCATCCTTCCCATTCCATCCAGTTCATCTACTTACGTGCTCAAGATAAAATATAATTGAAATAAAATATTGTGAGTGTAGTTAGAAAGATGAATATTTTTGTTTGTAAACTAAATAACTTATTCGACCGTAAATAGGTAGCTGTAATTTAATTATTATTCAGGTGGATATTGATACACAAACTGTCAATAATAATTCGACTTATCAAAGGGGCAGGAGATGTCTATTTATTGTTACAGAAGACAGATCAGTAATTCTTTAGTTTTCTTGGACAATTTTTTTTTAGCAAAATTTTAATGATTTTTTATGACTAGGTCCATAATATTGTCATCATCATCATGTCAACCTTCAGACGCCCACTGCTGGGCATAGGTCTCCTCCAAGGGTGGTTCAACCGTAATCGCCATACTTGGCCAATGCACGTTGGCGATCGCAGTAGGTGTGATGGTACTTAGAAGGACACTGCTGCCCATCCTCTGGTCAATATCCCTCTGTCGCCTTCTACGACACCCACGGGTAGAAATGGGGTGGTGCTATTCGCGACCGGCAAAATATTGTAGTGTTAGTTGCAAATGATGGCCAGTTTGAAAGATACCTAAATCATTTATTGTTATTTGTTTTAATCATGTTTTAATAGTCGATTTTTCAATCCGATCACTTTTATTTGAAGAATATACTAAAGATAATTAGATATAATTATCTTCTATACAAAAACTTTCAATTGCTGTATTAATTGCTTTATTATAAATTATCTAACAATTATTAAACTAGTCTTAAATAGAACTATCTATTTGAATTCTTGCATAGATTTCATTATAAAATCTACAAATCGAGCTATCTGAGACATCCAGAGTATAATTATATATTTAAAAAAAGTAAGAAGTCATTTTACTCTTCACATAAACGAAAATAAGCATTTAACAACAAAAAGTTACTTCCAAGTCAACTCTAAATGCTTTCGCGTTTACCTTATTAAATTACATTTTTTCTTAATACCCACCTCAAAGTGTACGAAATTCCGCGGATTCCGTTAAAAGCAGGCTCTTTCCTAAACGAGATTTTTAAGTCGCAAATATTTAAATTACAAAAAAAAATACAATCTTTTGCTTTTTAGTCATCATCTCGCGCCATGTTTTGGCTAACCAATTTGGGATTTAAAATAAAGGGAAAAGGTTTTAATCAAACCGGAAAGTTATTATTTCCGTGTTTCGTAGTTAAACATACCGCTTTGTTAATTAAATTTATACTTATAATTAGGTATAATATGGTTTATGTATGCTGTAATGTAATTGGATAAATGTTCCTGCCAGTCCGTATGGTGTCGGACGTAAAGAATAGCACCATCCCATATCTTCTCGTGGGTGTCGTAAGTGGCGACTAAGGGACTCACCAGAGAATAGGCAGCAGAGTTCTCTGTGCCTTTGTAACAACCATACTGCGATCGCCAACCCGCCTGCCAAGCGTGGCGATTATGGCAAAACCCCCCTTTGGGGGAGGTCTATGTCCAGCAGTGGACGTCTTTCGGCTGAAATGATGACCTGCTATTGTTTTAATGTTTCAGAGTATCTGTGGCATTGATTTAGTTAGAATTGAATTATTTAGTTAACATGCTCAGTTGTATTCTGCGTACCTACCTATGCTTTGTCTCACAATTATATTATTGATGTAAACAAAATATTATTTTAAACCAATAAGTAAGTTCCACGGTCTCGAACCAAGCGCTTTACTTCCACATTTATTGTGCGAACTGCCAGACTGTGGAATTCACTGCCCGCCTCTGTATTCCCCGATACATATAATCTGGGTATCTTCAAGGCACGAGTGAACCGGTTTATTCTAGGCAAGCGTGCTCCACCTTAGATCGCATCATCACTTCAGATCAGGTGAGTTGCGGTCAAACGCAAGCCTATAACAATATAAAAAAAAAAGTACGGAATTTCATGCCCATTCTTCTCTATACATGTCTACCTTTTGGAAGGGGCAACTTCTGTCATTTTTCTTATAAATGATGATTAAAACGGCCTTTTAATTATCAAATAATTTGACTTTGACTGTGACATGCCTATATTATTTTTATAATCAGCCTGCCACTGCAGGGTAATTATTATTATTTATTTATTCATCAAAGACAATTTCAGTACACAATATTTGTTAGTAGTACTTAAGATCTATGTTAGTACCTACATCAACTAATTAACATTTAATAAAATACCTACCCACATTAAATTAAAATAAAATAAAAATATTACTTCATTAAAATTAAAAACTTCTTTAAATTAAAAAATCAAAATAAAATAAAATCAAAAATACCGCTCATACAATTAATTTAAAATACGCAATTGAATTAAATAAAACTCCAACTTATCTGCCCCACACTTTACACACGGGTGCATTAAGGGCTAGCTAATGCCTCTGAAATGGCCCGTCTAACCAGTAAGCGACGACTGATAGGAGACTGTTACCGCTGACACGCACCCTGCCCGCTGTCGGGGTTGCTCTCTTGCGCATGGTAGCATAAAAGCAATCCCCATAAAGATCTCCCTTTTTCCTTTCCAACCGTCTCTGTATAGAGTTAGTGTGGACCAATCCCTCCTGTAAGCGTCAAGCTCAACGCGCCATCTTTGCCTGGGTCTCCAATGATGTCGCTAGAAACTTTCCGGGACCCACATTTTGATTTCAGTCCATGATTCGTTCGACATGTGACAAGTGTGGCCTGTCCAGTCCCACAAATAGCAGACAAGCTGTCTGCTATTTGAGTGAGCGCTACATCGTATTCGTAACACGATCCGGACATGCGAAACTAACAAATTATATATAACAATTTATTAGTTTTTTCTTCTTATTTCGAATCGATGCTTTTTTTACACTACTTTAGGTATAGCGATGTTTTTATTATCCTTTAAGGTGAGGGCGTAGGGACACTTTGTGCACTGTAGTAAGTGGGCCATTGTCTGGTCAGGAGCACTGCACTCACACTGGGTATCGGTGAGATCTATAAGTCCCATTAGGTAAGGTGGCTCCCAGACAGACGCGGCCTGTGGTGGCGGCCAACCGGGGGCTGCGACTCTGGTCACTGAATAGCCGCCACCGCAGGCCGCGCCTAGCTGTGAGACGCTTTATGTTTGCAGCGGCCTACCCAAGTAGGCCACTGAAAATGGCCACTTAACATATAAGCCATTGAAAATCACTTTCGAGTGGCTGGGGTTGACCGAATTAGTTACTAGATTACTTATTTACCAAAGTTTGCTCAATACTCACTATTTTTACTAAACATATATGAGGATATATGAGGTCTAGCCGCGACGTACAGGCGCACAGACATACTGCGCACATGTGGCGGTCTTGTGGGCAGTGTCGCCCGACACCTGAGCGCTAGATACCCGCGGTGAGTCGGGTAGTCATCCGGGTACACGTGCAGAGTCCGCCATGATGCCTGCAGACCATCACCGTCGGCGCCAGACACCACTGTGCCGGGCGTTATTAGAGGGTCCTGGTGAAGAAAATAGGCAATTAAGAATTGAACACTTAGTATGGTTGTATTTGGAACGAAGTTTCTTAACGCGGCTTACGGGTAGTGCGAATTAGAAGAAATCGTCACGTAACGAAATGCGTGTGTGTATTTGTGCGTACTACAAACAAATGAGCACACGAGCAGGTGTGCAGGCGAGTGTGTGGGATTCCCCAACCGCACAATCCATACTAATATTATAAATGCGAAAGTAGCTCTGTCTGTAACGCTTTCACGATGAAACGGCTGAACCGATTTTGATGAAATTTGGTATGAATGTACCTTGAACCTCAGGGAAGGACATAGGCTACTTTTTAAACCGCGACTTTATATGCATCCGCGATAACCGACATTCACGCGGACGAAGTCGCGGGCAAAAGCTAGTCCATACTAATATTATAAATGTGAAAGTAACTCTGTCTGTTACGCTTTCACGATGAAACGACTGAACCGATTTTGATAAAATTTGGTATGAAGATAGCTAGAATTCTGGGGAAGGATATAGGCTACTTTATAATTTACGACTTCATCTGCATCCACGATAACCGACATTCACGCGGACGAAATCGCGGGCAAAAGCTAGTAATATTATAAATGCGACAGTAACTCTGTCTGTTACGCTTTCATGATGAAACGGCTGAACCGATTTTGATGAAATTTGGCATGAAGATGGCTTGAACCCTGGGGAAGGACATAGGCTACTTTATGTTTGCGACTTCGGCTGCATTTGCTATAACCGACATTCACGCGGACGAAGTCGCGGGCATAAGCTTGTTTTTTTTATATTCTAATAGGCTTGCGTTTGACCGCAAAACACCTGATCTTAAGTGATGATGCGGCCTAAGGTGGAACATGCTTGCCTAGGATAAACTGTTCTTATCGGGGAACAAAGAGGTGGGCAATGAGTTCCACAGTCTGGCAGTTCGCACAAAAACTGTGGAAGCAAATCGCTTGGTTTGAGACCGTACTTCAACCATATAGCGTTGACGCTTCGCCGTACCTCTGCATCGCATCGTCCGATGACAGAATGCGGATAGGGGAATTAAGTTGAAAAGTTCCAAAGCACAATCCGATACCCATTAAAAGACCGATAGGCTGGTAACTGTGCGGAAATAGGGCGTTAAATTATCATAGTTGAAGTATTATGATAATGTAGTAGTAGTTCTATTGACTTTGGTTAAATAATCTCTCATCTTAATTTTGAGTATATATTACACTGCTATTGATGAATAGTTATGAAACCAACCCGGTCTTGGCCAGACCGCATCCATCCACTGCCTGCCACCTTTCCAAATCGTCGTCGGTCCATCGTGCCGATGAATGAAACATATTTACCGTTTTAATTATTTTGAAGTAATTAATTGTGGGTTAGTTCTTTTTCATCATTATCATCATTTCAGCCGAAATACGTCCACTGCTGGACATAGGCCTCCCCCAAGAAATGATGGGGGGTTTTGCCATAATCGCCACGCTTGGCAGGTCGCAGTATGTTGTTACAAAGGCACAGAGAACGCTGCTGCCCATTCTCTGGTGAGTCCCTTAGTCGCCTCTTACGACACCCACGGGAAGATATGGGATGGTGCTATTCTTTACGTCCGACACCATACGGTTCTTTTTTACTTAACTCTAATAGGAATTACTAAGATATTGAGTTAGGTATAATTTTCACTTTCAAAGCAATAGTTACATAAAATTTGTAAAATAACAATAACTATTAAACAAGTTACGCCGTCAATTTCTATAGTTTTTGATAAGCAAATGGGTAATCTATATGTATGTGTTTAAAATGTATTTGTGTATATATATCAGCTGCCTGACACCCATAGTACAGGGTCTCCCTAGTTTGGGGTCAGGTGTCCGTGTGTGAAAATGTCCCTACATATTATTATTATTATTAAACTTCGTTTCAGGTTTTAGTAGCCTATGTTTTAACTGCATTTTGAAGACATCGTCATAAAAGTAGTTTTAAAAACTCCACAAACTCGAGCCCTATCTCGCGTCCTCTAACTTACAAAGCATGCACTCAATTTACCAAGTTTCTACTTACTTACAAAACTCGGGCCAGCACTTATAAATTCATAAAAATCTGCCACAAACCGTATTTTCTTTCACAAATACTTCATCGAAGCCGCAATAGTTTGCCATTATTGTTGCCGACGAATACAGAAAGTTAGTCTTTGTGTCTGTTTGTCGGCAAACTGTGCACTTACGAGCAATTTCATCTCTTAAAACTTTCTCTGGAGCGACTAACTTATGTAGCGAATTTCTTGACCCACATTCAGTATTTTTTCGAGAAACGATTGATTGAATTATCTTATTGTGTTGTAGTTTACGCAAGTGTTTTTTCTTGTGGAGTTAGATTGAATGATTTATTACACAAACTTCTGAGCATATTTCATTGTTTGTCAACTTAGGGCTTTAACTTTTCTTGAGGGCGACAACTGAGAACTTTAGTCAAACAAATAAACAAATATTTACGTCTCTCACAAAATTAGTCCTTTAAGGTTACAGAGGTAAGATGGAACGCTCTTATACTAATCCAAAAGCTACTCAAACTGTGCCAGGAATAAAAAAACAGATTCTGAGCCAGCTAATGTGAACATGGACTGGTTCTTTATGCAACTCTGTGAAGCCTCTGACCTTAAGCCATTGAATATACCACACTGTACATTATGTAGGTTTATCTATTGAAACAGAACTTGGGTATACTTACTTCCTGAAGGCTCAGTACCAAACTGCCTACTTCGCAAAATGGCTATAGGTCGCAAAATGTCCCTTTCTCAGAATGTTCTTTTCGCAAAATGTCTCTTTCGCAAAATGTCCCTTTCTCAGAATGTCTCTTTCCCCTATTGTATTGAAATGTCCCTATCTTCCAATTCTTTGTTATCAGTACAATTTTGCAATCTTTTGTTTAGATTACACCTTAATTACACCAAAAACTATTATAAAAGACAAAACAAAAATCTTTATTAACAAACTAGGTAGGTATACAAAATTAAAGAAATATAATAAAAGTATTTTTATTCCAATAGCAGTATTTCTACATTTCCAACAGTAGAAGAAATAGGCATTTTGCGACTGAGCCCTCCTGACTCACACCTACCGCGAAACGCGTTCAAGAACTTCGTTTCTGAAGAACATTTTTTGAAAAGAAGTAAAGCTAATGTAGACCGTTTTAAAATTTTCTGTAGAAAAAATCAAAACTGTTTTAAAACTATTAATAATTAACGTATCATTTACGGTGTTGGAAATAATTAAATTACCTAAATTATCTACATATAAACGTAGTATTACTTCGAACCACAGTTATAGATAGACCTAGATAACGCAAGAGCAACTACTTCGCGTGCCTAGTTTCGTGCCTAGCTTACGTACAAAAATCGTAAGTAAAAAAATAAAGTAAACGTTTCCTTCCGCATTGGTAAGTCATTTTGTGATTAATATTATGCGTAATTAATTTAAAAAACAATTCTTTTTAATCTAATACCCTCAGAAAAACAAAACATTGTGACGTCATAATAGGTAGTCAAAAAATGGCACGCTTCGTTTTCATACAGATCGTAGTACTTGCGTTAAACACCCAAAACTACTAATTTTCTAAAAAAACATTATCAAGCAAATTAGGTTTCTTTTCTAGTAGGTTTGCAAACCTAATTATTTTCAAGGAATAGAAACCGTTTAGCGAGGCTAAGTTCTATGGAAATGTGGACAAGTAATTGAATGCTTAAGTACCGTACCGGTTATTAAATTACCTACGGTTACTACAAGTATTTCTTTGAAATATACAAAAAAAAAAAGGTTTTGTGGTATTTCTAGGCAAATGTTGCTTTAGGAACCTTTCAAGTTGTTATACTCTGCAAATACCTTAGAGGTCCAATTTACCCTATCAAACCAATAGGGTAAATTGGCCATAAGAGTTTTCCTTAAAGGAAGTAGAAACATATCTATACAACCATACAACCTGTAGAAATGAATAAAATTGAAGTGTACGTTTGTAATTTATTTATTTATATGATAAATCATATAAATAAATAAATTACAAACGTACACTTCAATTACACAACACGGCACACTTCAAACACGGCTTACAAAACCAATTACATAAATCAAGGTTGACATACAATATGAAGTAATAAAATATCAAGTATTAACAAGAATTAAATATTCTTCTCACAAAACTGTTGGCACATAACCATTAAATTGGCGAATTTACTATCGAATATATCGCAGTCCGGGTTGGCTTCCACGAGCTTATTTAGTGCGGTCAACACGCGCGGTACGGGAGAGGCAGCACGGGTTGCAGTCCGATGGAAGGCACGTCTAGCAGTCTATGTTTTCTGCTACTGAGATAGTCGCTCGGTGTGTAGAGTCGAATCAATCATTATGAATGTAATGTAATACGGTAATGTATGCAAAAAGAACTGTCTGTCTGTTTGTTTCGACTAATCTCTGAAATGGCTGATCTAATTATGACGGGACTTTCACTGGCAGATAGTTGATGCTGTAAGTAGTAATTACGGAATAATATAATTATGCTATTTTTAACCGACTTAAAAAAAAGGAGGTTATCAGTTCGACCCGTATGTTTGTATCTATGTATGTGTCGCAGTAAGATAGATAAAGCCGTAATATAGTTATATCCCTGGGGATATAATTATATACCGTAACATAGTTATACGAAAGCGATACTTTACTATCTCACTAGGAATATAGTTATAAAACTGTCCAAGTTTAGTGATATACTTATATTACTAGATTAAGTTTAGTGAAATAGCTTCCGGAGTGTGCGGCGCAGGCGGCGCTGAGCGAAATATGGCAAAAATTGTCGCGCTTTGGTGGCCAAGGTTATTTAAAATGTTCCTGTAAAAAATCGAATATACAGTGTTCTACTAAAAGATGTGCCTGTAAGAAGCATTCAGTGCTATGTAATTCTAGATGTCATGATTCCTCTTCATGTCTGAACAAAAATTAAAAAATACTTTTAACGAAACCAAGATCTCAACTTGTTGATAAGAAATAAAGATATCTCAAAACTGTTTGACTTTTAAAGATTTTTAATGTTTGATTAGTTTTAATTGTATTGTTAATGTTTAAATTCCAAAAAATATGATCGTTTAAATTATAATTACTTAATATCACAAAGTATTAACTGCAGGATACATCAAGTTGATTTATTAATAAAGATAAAACCAATAATATTTTGTTTTATTTAATTATATAATGATAGATTTCTATTTCACTAAGCTTAATCAAGTAATGGGTCTGTCTCAAAAAAGTGGCACACTTTTGAAATTTTTAAATTTTTTTAAAAATGTTTCAGTATAAATAAGCTTTAATATACTACACACTACTGGACATGGACACACCACAACACCTCGTGCACCTGCTCAGGGAGCTCTATGAAGGGGGAACAGCTTCAGTGCGGACAGATGACCTCCTCTCAGAAAGTTTCCATCCAAGTGCAGGCGTGCGACAAGGATGCATAATATCACCTTTGCTTTTTAACATCTACACCGAGCTTATAATGCGAATCACTCTCGAAGACTGGACCGATGGTATTGTAATTGGAGGATACAAAATTTCGAACCTGCGGTACGCTGATGACACTACGTTGTTTACGAGTAACGCTGACCTTATGGAGGAATTACTTCTCAAAATGGAGCGCGTAAGCCGTACGTTTGGGTTGAAGATAAACCGATCTAAAACCAAAATTATGATCGTGGATCGCGTCAATGGCAATTCGCCCGAAGTGACACAGATTGCGAACTGCGACGTGGTTCAGGCCTACGTATACCTTGGGGCTTTAATCTCAAACAACGGCGGCTGCGTAGATCAAGTAAAGTGACGTATGGCCATCACTAGAACTGCAATGGAGAAGTTAAGGAAAGTGTGGAGGAACCGCGAAATTACCAAAGCCACCAAAGTCAGGCTCGTGCGAACACTTGTGTTCCCCATTTTTCTTTACGCGGCAGAGACGTGGACAGTGCGCGAGTTGGAAAAGGGGAAGATAGATGCTCTTGAAATGTGGTGCTGGAGAAAGATGCTCGGAATATCGTGGACGGAGTTCCGTACCAACGTGTCCATACTCCAGGAGCTCGGCATCAAGCAGCGTTTGTTGACCTTAGTACAGTCGCGCATACTGCAATACTTCGGGCATGTCTCTAGACGGGATAACGACTCCATAAAGCGGTTGGCCGTACAGGGGAAAGTGGAGGGAGTGAGATCGCGCGGAGTCAGATCGCATCGCATCACCAATGCGATGGACTGACCAAGTGAAAGCCGCAGTAGGAAACCGCGTATCTGAATGCGCCAGGCAGTGTGATAACAGGGAGAGATGGCGGGAGATCGTGCGGAGAGCTGTGTCCACCTCTACCACCGGAGTGGACGCCTCGACGTGACCACGACCGCTCTGCCAAGAGCGAAACGACAGAGAAGATACTACAATATGATGACAATATGACACAATATGACTTTTTTGAGACAAACCCTAATATATAATATGGTGTTTATCTATAATATGTATGTATTTATAAATTATATAAGTATGTATATCAGTTGTCTGGTTACCATAACACACAAGCTCTGCTTAGCTTGGGACCAGATGACCGTGTGTGAGTTGTCCCAAGATATTTATTTATTTATATTTATAACACTGAACTTAATCTAGTAATATAAGTATATCACTAAACTTCGACGGTTTTATAACTATATTCCTAGTGAGATAGTATAGAATCGCTTTAGTATAACTATGTTACGGTATATAATTATATCCCCAGGGATATAACTATATTACGGCTTTATCTATCTTACTGCGACATATGCATGTATGTATCTATGTATGTTTGTCCGCGATTATCTCCCGTTTGGCTAAACCGATTTCGATGCGGATTTCAGAAAAGTGTTTGTTACATTCTGGAGAAGGTTTTAGTATACACCAAACAAAAATTTATTCAGCGCTTTTTGAAAAAAAAAATCAACAAAAACCGAGAAGACGTTTGCGTTTCTTTCTTTGGAGGACTTTCAATGTCTGTTTTAACTGTGTTGCCGTTCTTTAATGGATTTGGGTGATAAGGAGGCACTAAAAAGTGAAAAATAAAAGCTTTTTATAAAAAAGAGAACCGCCTTCAAAAACAGAACAAAGCCACCGCCTTCCGAAACTAAAGTCATGTGTGTTCTGTGCTAAAGTAATTTATCACTTTTTATATAACATACGCGGATGGATTCACGGTTATTATCATCATCATTCCCCTGGCGCATTCCCTATTTGGGGTCGGCCCTCCTGATACTTGATCGTGACTTGTTGCGATCTTGAGTCATTGCTAGCGTTAGGTCTAGCATTGTCGTGTCCTTAGAGATGGTTCTAGTTCAGGTAGTTGGCGGGCGATCACTGCCCCTCTTGCCCTCATCTATATCCATCACTCGTCTCGTCATGTGGTGTTCATTTCTGCGCATTATATGACCATACCAGCGTAACCGGCCTTCCTGCGTCTTATGGTGTATATCAGGATATACTCATTCCGCACTTTGTCTTGTAGAGTAACACCTCCCGACCAACGCAACATTCTCATTTCAGGGACATGCATTTTCTGTTCGTCACACTTTCTCATTCTCCAACATTCTGATCCGTAGAGCAAAGTCAGTCTCACAGCTCGTTTGTACACGATGCCCTTGGTTTTTACTGGCATTTTAGCGTCACAGAGGACCCCGGTAAGAGATCTCCATTTGAGCCATCCTGTTATTTTTTTTATTATAAAATATAAGCATGTGGTATAAGCTAGGTAGGCATAAGCTAGTTTATTATAAAATGACAACATCACGTCTATTTTCCCTGAAGTCGTAAGCAGAGATACCACCTATTAAATACCCTTGACACAAAATTAGGCCGCTACTGAGAAACATGTAGGAGTAGATGATTTACTAAAAATCGCATTGGCATTTTGGTTCCAGTAGTCACTCTTGAGACCACACATGAACTCATGTGTGGACTGAATATGAAGGAATATTCTTGTACGAATTTCTTATTGAAGTATTTTATTGTTACATTTGATTGGTTGAAAAGTACCAAAATTGCCTTACATAATAAATGGACGTCCCTTTAGACAATAAGACCAACTAGTAGTCAACGACGAAATAAAATATCAGTGAATTTCAACTTTGCCCTCGTTCAAACGCAAAGTTTGTCAGTCAGGTAAGGTCCCGGATCCCTGGAGACTGGTTAGTATTCAGTAGCTGTGCCTGTTGTATGCAAATAAATGTGATCCATACATCGGGACACTTTGTCGGACACTAGAGGACGACGTGTTAAGGTGTTAATGTGGTTGAGTGGGGGTGAGCAGAGATGGTAGATCCGAAGTGAAAAAAAACCGGACAACTGCGAGTCGGACTCGCCCACCGAGGGTTCCGTTCAAATTACGTGATTTGGTCACCCATACGATTATGACCGCGCATACCTCGATGCCTGATTACGTACTTGTAAAGACTATATTTTTTATGATTTTTTATGATAATTATATAAATGTATAGTTTTCAAACTTTTCTTCCCTGTACTTGTAGTATAAGTCAAAGTCAAAGTCAAATCATTTATTTCAATTAGACCATTAAAAAGGCACTTTTGAACGTCATAATAAAAAAATATAAAGTTGATTCTAGTTGCCCATTCCAAAAGGTAGTTTCGTATGGAGAAGAATGGGCAAGAAACTCCATACTTACTCTTTTAAAAAAAAATGTGTACAATATTAGATACGATACGACGATAATACTACTACGACGATATTACTTGCCTTTCATACTTCTAGGTCAACGGTAAGTAACCTATAAATTTTGTTTCCTTTGAGAGTGTCGAAATATACGTTTTTTATGGCATAAACGGCCGTATCTTTTTTTCACGTTATCTTAGAAGTTTGATTTTTTTTCACAACTTTAAGGGACTGTAGACTTGAGTATATGGTTTTAATTTTAACTCGATACCTCCACGCATTCCCAAGATAAAGGGTCTTGACAGACACACAGACAGACAACCAAGTGATCCTATAAGGGTTCCGTTTTTTCCTTTTGAGGTACAGAACCCTAAAAATAGTACCAAAATTTTGTTTAAAAGAATGTCATCATCTGCCTAGTCTTTTCCCAAGTATATTGAGGTCGTCTAACTGGATGCTGCTAAATACTAGTGTTTTATATGGAGCGACTGCCTATTTGACCTCCACAACCCAGTTAGGTACTGGGTAACATTATATCCCATGGTAAGACCGATTGTCTGACTTTCTGGTTTCTGACCAAACCAATAACGACTTTCAAAGATCTACTGCATGGCAACTGGGACCAACAGCTTTACGTGCTTTCCGAGGCACAGAGGAGTCTCGGTATGAAGTGCATGGTCACCCATCCACAGGCCGACCGCAGCAACCGTAGCTTAACCATGATCGATCGATCGAAGATTGTTTCCGAGTTATTACTTAGAGCAGTCGGCCAGGAAACATAACGCATCAAGATAAAAAATCATGTAAAAGTATTTCTTTTACCTTTTTATAGAATAAATACATTTTTTTATTAACGATGGCTGATATTTCAACAGTTTTGTTAAGTAGACAAAATCATTACAACATTACATTTACAACAACAATATTTTCTGCTCGAAATTAAACTTAACCTAAGCCGGCTTATATTCAGTCAAAGTCAAAGTCAAAGCATTTATTTCAATTAAACCATTTACAGGCACTTTTGAATTGTCAAGGAGTCGGTCAGTTAGTCAGAAACTTGAAGCTAGTTGCTCGTTCCAAAACGTAGGTACGTCTCTATGGAGAAGAACGAGCAAGAAACTCCACGGACACTCTTTTAAAATCAGGTTTTTACAAAATACTGCTTACATTTTTCTTGTTGCTTCTATATGTGAAAACAATGAAGATAATCTAGAAATACAAAATATAAAAAATAATCATAAAAACCATGGCAGTTAAGAGTTGACCAATCTTTCAGTTTATTTCATATCCATCTTTAGCTGTAACGTGTATCTATAAAACACAGTTAAAAATCAAATTTGATTAAACAGATCCTAATATAACTGCAGTTATTTGACCGAATAATTCAAATTACATTACAAACCATTTTACCTCATTTATAAGGAGAGTACTTAACTAATTATAAGCTCGAATCCCGGGCAAATACCTCAACCAACCCCATTAAAAACTGATAAAAACCCATCACATAACGAAGTAAAACTTTATTTTTAAACTCCTATCTATTACACAGGACTCGTCCGTCTGCGTCCTATCGGATCTGATAGCATCCATGAGGAATGGATCCGGTCGGACCCGCTCAGGATCCACGCGGGTCCGCCGCCGCGTCGCCCGCCACTAATCTGATTCCGATACGCCCCTAACAACTTTTATTCAAATGTAATGATGTTTTTAGAGTATCTAGGAATGGATATAAAAGTATCTGTCAGACTGGATTTTCTTTCGATTACGTAAAAGGAATAAAAATAAATGGGTCTAGGATAAAATGTATTTTGAACGGGTAGCTATCTATCAGAGCTACACTAAATGATTACTTGAAACCTAAGATCGTAAATATTCTACAAATGTATATTACTTTTTTGATGGATTAATATACAGAGTCTTATGAGTAATGGAATATCGATAACACGTAGGAAACAAAATAATGTTTTTTAATGTATTAGAATAATCATAATACCAGCCTAATATTGTACCACCTCATGAGCATTGATCAACACGCTTGCCTAGAGCAAGCGTGGTGATCAATGCTATAATCGCTTATTCGCCTAGGGTCTAGGCGGATAAGCGATTACAGGCTGTTTCTTCACCAATGTCCAAGATAACTTGAAAGGTTTAGTCCATGTTCAACCACCACAATCATTACCCCCGTCCATGTCGAACCCCTATATATTTTAATACATTGGTCATCTTTTCTTTCTTCACACATTTAAGTAATACTGAGAGAAGAAGTGTATTTATTTTCTTTAACATTAATCTTTAACAGGTATTAGGAATTTGGGGCACCCCTACTTAGACAGGTTAGGTTTGGTTAGGCACGGACGACGGAGCCCCGCTTCGCAGGGCTCCTATTTCTGCATGATTTAAAAAAAACAACACCAAGGGGAAGGCGGGTCCTTCAGACCCTGCCATCTCTTTCTAACCTAACCGAGTCCGAGTCGGGATGCACCAAGTACCGAGTTCAGAGCGCTCGCTCTTGCACAAATTAAAGTGACAACGTTGACTGAACCTTAGACATTAGGTAAAAAATTTAGGGTAAATGAGAAAAACTTTTGTGTTTTACTGTCCATTGAGGGTTGAACGTGGATTAAAGACATTAAAAAATAAAAGTCCATGTTCAACCTCCCAGGGGTAGAACATGGACAACATTTAGGGGTTCAACATGGTCGAGGGTAATGAATGTGGTAGTTCAATATGGACTAATGGACCAATAAAAAGTCACCTTTTTTGCCAATTAGTTATTTATGTTCTTAGTTCTAGGATGTTGAGACTGCAAAACTTATATACGTACGAAGCACCTAAGTACTGAGTAAGCAATACCACAGTATTCCCGAGTACAAATAAATCGTTTAGCTTAGTTAGGGGTAAAGTTTAGACATTGTATGAGGAGCTATAACTTGCCGCGTTCCTGTTTATTCCTATGTTTGTTTTGTTACTATTTGAATCTATGGTATTTGCTTAGAAACATTCTACATTAAGGGAAGTATAATTTCAACAGTTCAAATAGCTTTTTCTGCCATTTCGGCACGAGTTAGTGAGCAAAAAAGATTACCTAGCGAGCAAGTCTGTGTATCCGATTGTCTATCAGACCTCCACAACTCTGTAACTGGGTAACACGATACTCCTCGGTAATCAGACTTTCTGGCTACTGACTACCCATTATCATCATCATGTCAACCTTTAAACCAACCCCCCCCCCCCCCCCCATTTTCCTTTTTTAAATGTTACAGCACAATGCTGAGATAGGGGCCTTTTGGCATCGTACAGGACCAATTTCGTTTCTTTTTTATTTTACAATAATAATTTAACCTTGTTTTATTTGTGTGTTTTGTCCTGTGCGGGCTAATAAATGCTTTTTCTTTCTTTCTTTTCCCACTGCTGGACATAGGTCTCCCTCAAGAGGGGTTCAGCCGTAATCGCCATGGTTAGCCGATATATGATGGCAATCGCAGTAGTTGTAGTATTAGTAGTATTCAGAAGGGGTGCGCCAAAGTTCACCAAAATTTTTAACTCCGGTAATTGGAAATCCGAAAATGTTTTTCCTAACATTTTTCATCCTAACAATCACAATTCCTAACTACTCTGTCTCTAATGTTCATAATCCGAAGCATTCAACTTCATAATGTCAGTAGCAATAAACATCTATTATACTTTTATTTGTTTTCCTATATTTTCTCAACGTATCCATCTTTTACACTATTATTCAAAGTCATATCTTTTTTGTTTAGATTTCTTTTTATTCATAATAATCAGTACTATACCTATACATTAATTTTGCGTAACTTTATTTTCACATAACATGTATAACGGTGTCCCCTTGTTTCGCAGGCAGAAATTTCATAGAATTTCGTTTTCCAGAAAATGTTTCATATCTTATTTAGTTCTTGTAATTTTATTTCGACTATTATTGTTTCAAAGACTATTTACTTCAATGAAACATATTTCACAGAAACACAATTCAATTAATTTTTATTCACATTTTTTTGTTTAACAAACTTATCAAACAGTAGAATTATTTTTTAACCAATATTGTTTGTTCAGTGTATTTTTCCATGGAATTTATTTCAACGAAAATATATATAAATAGACAATAACTAAAATATTGTCTTAAAAAGTGAATATGTTGTGCTACAAAAGTTAATGACAGAAACGAATCGCTGCGAAAACGACTCCACGTAGTCTTGTCTGCCCTACGCCTAGAGTGTAATTTAAATCCGCGCAGGCGCGGAGGGGCGAGGCGGCCCGCGAGCTGAGGAGCAGGTGGTTTTAACGCCCACCGCCGCGGGTGAGGCTGGCCGGCGAAGCCGGCCAGCAAGCCGAAGCTGCGGTGGTCAGCGTGAATACCATCTGCGACGATAAGCTCGCGTGGGACCGCCGGAGCCCCGCAACGCCGGAGCCGTGACAGAAATCATGCCTGCTGCATGTTGCATGCTCGCTTGCATGTTGCATGCTTGCTTGCATGATGCATGCTTGTTTACACGCTGCATGCTTGCTTGCACGCTGCATGCTTGCTTGCATGCTGTATGCTTGCTTGCACGCTGCATGCGTGCTTGCTGCTTGCTTGCTTGCTGCTTGCTTGCACGCGCAGTAGGTTTGAACTTAGCAATAGACACAACTCAGTACGTTATGTAAAGCATACCCCCAAATAATAATCATACCCTCAAATTAAAACTATAAATATCATCTTCTACCCACATATATTTTTTATTACACTTGGTAAATGTTTCTTTCCGAGTATGAGTGAAAATATTATGGTAATTATGTTTAGGAACAGAAGCGTTATGATAAAAAACCGTAGGAGTTTAAATATATTTACATTAATGATATTATTAATAACAATTTTCGGAAACATGAGTGTTATGAACATCGCCGGTAGCACTACAAATAGTATGAATAAAAACTTTAGGATGAAAAATTTTAGGAAGAGTGATCATTCGGATTACAAATCCTTAGGAAGTACAATTTCGGGTAAAGAACTTTAGGTGAGCCAATATGGACCCATTCAGAAGGACGCTGCCTGCCCATTCTCTGGTCAATATCCCTCTGTCGATGTCTACGACACCCCGGGTAGAAGTGGAGTGGTGCTATTCGCGGGCGGCACTACCCATAACGACTGACAAAGACCTATGAATGACAGCCAGGGCCAACGGCTTTACGTGCTTTCCGAGACACGGAGGGGTCTGGGTTTGAAATTAATGGTCACCCATCCATGTACCGACCACGGTAAGCGTATCTTAACCATGTCCGATCGATCCCTCCGGCTTTTACTTTAGCACGAGTACAAGAATCTTCAACAACGAAACAATAATCTCCTCCCTAAGTGATCCCCAAGTAAAGTTTAGATCCGGACGTCTTTCATTCAATTAAATAATTTTACGACCATGTCCGTACACAAATTAAACGTTTGTGTGAGTCGTTCGACTTTGTCTAAGGCTAAACGTTTACTGGTCACTTTGTCGAAACTAGTAATAATATTACTAGCCCATTATTGTTGTTGTTGTTTGTTGTTGCTCTTCTCATACAGAGAAGGCACGATCTTTAATTACCGGTCTAACTCAAGATGTAGCTATGGTCAAAGGGGTCATCATCATCATGTCAGCCCAAATACGTCCACTGCTGGACATAGGCCTCCCCCAAAGAGGGGGGATTTACCATAATCGCCACGCTTGGCAGACGGGTTGGCGATCGCAGTATGGTTGTTACAAAGGCACAGAGAACTCTGCTGCCCATTCTCTGATGAGTCCCTTAGTCGCCTCTTACGACACCCACGGGAAGATATGGGATGATGCTACTCTTTACGTCCGACACCATACGGACCAAATATTTTCATTTTCTTCAAAATATATTACACCGTGTTTCGGGTACTTTCGGGTACTGCGTCCTAAAAAAACGATAATATTCTGAACAAACAGAATAAATTAGTGAAGTGCTAATCATTGGGGGTGGGTGCCAACATTAGTATTGTTTACCCTAATAGCGATTTTAAACTGATACTAATTATACGTTCAGGTTCTGTGGTGCTATTGTTATGTAACCCAACCTGAAGCTCGACGCTGTGGCAGCGGCGAGATACATTTTCGTATTCATAAACCTTTGCTTACGCAACGCTACCGACATGAGAATTAACGGCTGTTGATGGAACTACTCAAGGTTGATTAATTTGACACTTTTGACAGTTCATAATTTGGAAATCCATATTCACTAAACAGTCGCTGAGCTCGACGTCGATTTTACGGCGGACACGATGTCGAGTTCGCCGTCGAGCACAGCTACGAATGGTAACGTTAGAGAATACAATAGCCGATCTCAGTGATGTCTCAGATAAAAGTACGTTGTAAATGAAAAAAACTCATTGTTATTTATAATCTAACTCACGAGCAAACCAATTATTTAATCTTAGTTTAATTTAATTTATTTATATTTTATTGAATAACCAATCAACTATTTTTAATTTAATTTAATTCGATAGCTGTAATCTTGATTTGTTTGTTAAATTTCCATATTTATTCGTTGTTTTACAGTATTTTTATTTTAATAATAATAATAATATGTGGGGACATTTTCACACACGGCCATCTGACCCCAAACTAGGGAGACCCTGTAATATGGGTGTCAGACAGCTGATATACATACACAAATACATTTTTTTTTGTAAATACATACATATATAGATAAACAACACCCAGACACAAGGCAAACACAAGTGCTCATCACACAAATGTTTACCCGGCGGGAATCGAACCCGCAACACACTGCGCAGCAGTCGATCGCTCAGCCACTGCGCCAATCGTGTCGTCATTTTATATTTATAAGTACAACAATTACTTACAGGCACCACATGCACAATTTTATTTCGATTATACATTTTTTATTGCAATTAATTGTGAATAATTGTGCATGTGGTGCCTGTAAGTAATTGTTGCATTTATAAATGTATATTGTGTGCTTTTAAATGATATATGTAACGTGTAAACTATTGTTGGCTAACCTAAATAAACAAATAAATAAAAAGCAAGGGTGTTGAAAAATGTTTAATGTGTGTTACCCAACAGACTACGTCAGGTAATTAGTTGGTTAGTTTTCTCCTTAAGCCCTAATAAGAAAAGGAAGAAAAAGACAAAATCCTATTGTACCGGTTCACTGAGCGCTGAGCCGAGCAGGGCAACAATTCTCAAAGTAATGAGTTAAGAGTCCGATGGCCGACGCCCACTCCCTCAAGCCATCAACGAACGTAATTCTAATTGTTTTCAGTTCATTTAAATAATTAAACACAAACTCGCCATTACCGAATACAAAAGTAAATTCCTCATGATCGTTTACATAGTAAGGTTTAATTTCCTTTATTGGGGTCGCGCCCTCATAATCCTAACAAAAGGTCTCTAAAATTAATGAGATTTTTTGATGATTGGCTGTTTTATTAATGTAACATTGAGTGATGGGGTTGTTTTGGCGTGAAATTGAGAATGGTTTGTCGAATCAATCATTTGTGACTTTGTGGATTGAAAATGAAAGTCATAGAAACAATTAAATTACAAAAAAACCGGAATGGCTTTTTGTTTAATTGAATTCCAGAATGGCCACTAAGGCTGCCTTTCCATTGTAGTGGAACAAGGAGGAATGTGGAGTGAAGTGGTGGACTGTGTCTGTCGATCGATGGAAAGCGAGGTAATGCGAAGCGGAGTCGCAGACTGGGAGCTAGGCCGAGTTCGCTATTGCTCTTTACCTGCATTGTTTTCACATAATTATAGAATCAAAAAGAATAATGTAAGTAACCAGTATTTTGTAAAAACTTGATTTGAAAGAGTGTCCGTGGAGTTTATTGTCGCATAGAGACCTATATAGGGTGACTGGTAATTAGTGTACGATACTTAAACACGTGATTGTGTACTATCGTGGTCACACCCGCCTGACCACCACTAAGTTCATTTTTGCTTGCACTCAAAAGATGGAAGCGCTCTATACCCCGCCCTGTTGACTTCGCAGGCGCCAAGGGATTTTTTTTATAACTGAGCTGGCGGGAATGTCCGCGATAGTACATGATAACAAACAACTTTCCCAAAGAAAAAATGTTTTTTGTACTGGTACACTTTTATCACAATAACAGAACAGCCGTATGAAATTCACGCGCGCGCACGCTTCTGACCTAAAGTGAACCAGTACAAAAAACACTTATTTCTTCGGGAAAGTTGTTTGTTATCATGAACGCAATCACTTGTTTAAGTATCGTACACTAATTACCAATCACCCTATATACGTATTGGAACGAGCAACTAGTTTCAACTTTCTGACTAACTGACCGAGTCCTTGACAATTCAAAAGTGCCTGTAAATGGTTTAATTGAAATAAATGCTTTGACTTTGACTTTGTTCACGCGATGAGTAATTTGAGCGGAACTGAGAAGGTTAAAAAAGAAACATACATGTTTATTTTTTATCCTTCTCAGTTTCGTATGAATTGTAAACTAGTTCTCAAAACCCTGTCCACTGAAGAAGAACGGAGATTTTATGCAATTTGATTTTTGGACATCTCCGCTCCGCTGCGATCCTTTCCTCCCCGCTTTAGTGGACAGGCAGCCTAAAACCCTGTGTTAGGCCCAATTTTTATGGAAATCCACCCAATCAGCCCAACCAATCAGCTTGCGTTATTTTCACATCTAACTACTTAGCCTCAACACAGTACAGTATCCTAATGGTTGATTACGATACATCTCCTTTCCTCTCTACAGTTTCAATATGAGTTTCAATTCATCATTTCTTAATTAGTTCTGCTTCTTTCTACATATTCTAAAATTGTGGTTTTTATGCAAGATAAATACATCGTGTTCCCGAGTAATTCTAATGCCTTTACTAATACAAAATATTGTTAAACATCAACTTCAAAAGAGTAACAAAGGAGTATAATGCCCATTCCTCTATAAACAAGACCTACCCTTTCGAAGGGTCAACTAGGTTCAATTCTTTATCCTTGTACACTTAAAGGGTACGTCACTACGATCAAAACTGCATAAAGTATAATGTCTAATTGAAATAAATAATTTCGACTTTCACCTCTCCGCTTTAATGAAAAGGCTTATGTTTAACGAACCTCCAGATCTACTAAATGACCACCAATAATAGTAAATAAAATAAAACCAAAAATAGTAAATGGTCACCAAAATGGTGATTCTTAAAGTATTGTAGAAATGTATGAGTTTGACTGTAAAAAACGATTCTGGCACTCGGCGGCCGCTCCCGCGGCACGGTCGCTCCGCTCGCTCGCCTCGTGCGTAGGGGGTCACAGTTATAACCTAACCTAGCCATGTCGGATCCACCCCAGGGGGGTCAAAAAGATTTTAGTTATTTTGCACACTAAGATTTGGTGACCATTTAGTACATTTGGTATAATTTAGTCTATTTTTTTGGTAAGGGAGCTTAAGATCCTAAAGTATTTTTTGGTGATCATTATATTTATACTCTTAATGAAAACCGGACTTTACAATCCGTTGGCAAACCTGCCAAAGATAGATAGGGGTACATAGGTAAAAAAATATATAACATAGCAGTAGGTCGATACAAACTGCACACAATGTTGATTAACTTACCGTTTATCACATAGGTAACGATCACTTCTTCTGGAATGTACATAGGTACATAAATCTTTAAACCACTTCACACTAACAAATATCCATAATAATATTTTAATTGCGAGTGAGTTTGTTTGTTATGATTTTACAGGTAAATTGTTGAAACGATATTAATGAAATATTGTATCGACCCAGCTTGGACTCTAATAAAGGAGATAGGCCACTGTTTAATTCACAACTAGGTCTCTAATAAAGGAGATAGGCCACTGTTTAATTCACAACTAGGTCGCTAATAAAGGAGATAGGCCACTGTTTAATTCACAACTAGGTCTCTAATAAAGGAGATAGGCCACTGTTTAATTCACAACTAGGTCTCTAATAAAGGAGATAGGCCACTGTTTAATTCACAACTAGGTCGCTAATAAAGGAGATAGGCCACTGTTTAATTCACAACTAGGTCTCTAATAAAGGAGATAGGCCACTGTTTAATTCACAACTAGGTCTCTAATAAAGGAGATAGGCCACTGTTTAATTCACAACTAGGTCGCTAATAAAGGAGATAGGCCACTGTTTAATTCACAACTAGGTCTCTAATAAAGGAGATAGGCCACTGTTTAATTCACAACTAGGTCTCTAATAAAGGAGATATGCCACTGTTTAATTCACAACTAGGTCTCTAATAAAGGAGATAGGCCACTGTTTAATTCACAACTAGGTCTCTAATAAAGGAGATAGGCCACTGTTTAATTCACAACTAGGTCTCTAATAAAGGAGATAGGCCACTGTTTAATTCACAACTAGGTCTCTAATAAAGGAGATAGGCCACTGTTTAATTCACAACTAGGTCTCTAATAAAGGAGATAGGCCACTGTTTAATTCACAACTAGGTCTCTAATAAAGGAGATAGGCCACTGTTTAATTCACAACAAGGTCTCTAATAAAGGAGATAGGCCACTGTTTAATTCACAACTAAGTCTGTATTCGCGATAACTGGCTTTCACGTCGATGAATTCGCGAACGAAAGCACAACTCGTGGGTGCTACAGCGGTTGTACTTGTACGTGCCCGACCGCTATGTGTGGAGGCGACGACCCCCGCCACTACTGGTCGTACCTTCAGCCAGGACCAATTTGCTGGCTAAAACCCCTCTGACTCGAGCAATTCGCACCATCAACTTTATTCATGTTGAAATAGATATATTCACATGTCACTGGAGTGAACACGCAAAAGGACTATTGTTTACAATTTGCTACAAACAATGTTTTTTAGGATCTTGAATGTACCTATGTACTTATTTTGTGTTTTAAATTTAATTTTGAGTGTGTGACTTGGCTATCGCCTTAGGTTAAGACCTGTAAGGATAGTTTTAAGGAATTTAAATAAATAAATAAATATGACTCCATTAAAAGTTTCAGCAAAATACTCTCAACGAATGCTCTTAGCAATTCAGTAATGAGAATGAATCAAAGAAACTATGTGTATCTAAGCGTTTTCCATGTAAAAGCCACTTGCTTTCATATTGAATTGAGTTAATTACTTTATTCAATTAATTACTTTAAAATGACTGCAAATAAGACTTAATTAAAGAGCTCAAGGAAATCTTGTGGTGCTGTCGTGTTATATAAATATTGGGAAAAGAAATAAAAGACTGAAATGTTGAAAGGGGTTTCCGTGTAACTTTTTTGTGTTAGAATTATTTCAAAGACTTTGCCACAAGACACGGTCTGTGTCGTTTCTGAGCGATTGGCTGCTGCACTGGGTGTAACTGGATCATCTCATCTGCCTAGCCTTTTCCCAACTCTGTTGGGGTACGCTTTCAGTCTAACCAGATGGAACTGAATACCAGTGTTTACATGGAGCGAATGCCAGCCTGATCTCCACTAACCAGTGACTGGGTAACACGATACCCTTTGGTAAGACTAGTTGTCAGACTTTCTGGCTTCTGATAACTCATAAACACTGTTAAAGATCTACGAAGGATAGCCGGGACCAAAGGTTTTATGTGCTGTAGTACAGTCAGCAACGAAAGTCGATTAACATTTCAGATTTTAAAATCATAATTCTTGAGAAATACGGACAGATAGAAAATCAATAAAAAATAAACTCTTGACTATGACCTGTAATACTGTAAAGTATTACTTGAATCGTATTTGTTTCTGTGTCTTTTTAGAGGATATGAAAATGTAATAGTTGCTGACCGTACGTGCACGAAGGGATTTTGGTATGAAATGGATGGTTACCCATCCATATACCGACCGCGGCAAGCGTAACTTTACCATGACCGATCGATCAGTACGGCTTTTAATTAGTCACGAGTCCCTCAGTCGTATCACGGGATCGATTTTAGAAAGTATTATTTCTCGATGGATTCCAGCATTCGATTAAGAATTTGCATGGCCCTGTGTTAATGTGGCAACGTTTTTTGAAGTCGGTTCAAAAGAAATATTGATATAGTTCCGGCCCGTCACGTTAAGTAATATAAAAACGAATAACAGCAAATACAGTTTAAAGATGACGGATGAGGTTTCTGAAAGCAAAAAAATAACTCCGGAAGAATTTCCGAGAAAAAATATTCAGATATTTTCCAGTCTTTTAACATCACCTTTCAGAACGGATCGTGACAAATCGATGTGCTGTCGGTGATTCTGACGTTCTCACACTTTTAGGATAAAATCCGCGTATCAAAATTCTGCACGCGAAGGAAGATATCGGGTCTCATCTCATGTAAGTTAAACAAATTCTTTGCGTCGCGTCGATCAATGACAAATACATACATTTGAATTTGGAAACCTCAAATTGCCCGAAGATGTGATAAGCATAAAAAAATCATATTAGTGTAGGTTTCAAATATCTTCTTCTTTTGGAATCGATGGTTTTTTTTTTGTTAGGCTACTTAGGCCAAGTAGATGACCACATTGATTTAGCACTAGTTATCATGTGAACCTTTAGACGCCCACTGCTGGGTATAGGTGTCCCCAAAGCGGTTCAACCGAAATCACCTTGTTTGGCTGATACATATTGGCGATCGCAGTAGGTGTTATGGTACCCAAGAGGATGCTGCTTCCCATCCTCTGGTCAATATCCCTCTGTAGCCTGCTACGACACCCATGGGTAGGAATGGGGTGGTGCTATTCGCGGTCGACACCACATGGCGAAGCCGTTTAGCGCTAGTGCCTTTTTTAATGTCCTCTAAGGTGCAGGTGTAGGGATACTTTGGACACTGTAGGAAGTATACCATTGTGTAACAAAGTACGTAAGGCTGCGTCGCGCCCGAGCACAGACCACTCAGAACAAACCGCCATTTTTCGCACGCACACATTGACATTAAGTTTATAGACATTCTCAAGTTCGTCACAGATGTACCTATAATATATATTATAACTAGCCACCACACCACACACGGTAGCTATAATTATAATAATATATTTTCGCCCTTATTACGTCTGCGATCGTTGTTTGTTTCACATTTTTGAAAATATATTAATATGCCTTGCTAAGTAAGTCTGTGTGTCACATATTTTGGTGACGTAGTGAAAATATATATTATAGCTGCGACTGAAATATATCGTAATGTGCCTTGCTTTGAATTATATTAATATATATTATCAAGGGCGTCGCCAAGGGTGGGCGGTAGGGGCAGCTGCCCCCCCTAGAGATTCCAAAAGGTTCATGTGCCTTTGACTGTTTTTAAAATTCATACTTTTCCTATCCACCAAATATCAATTTGCCCCCCCCTAGGCCATCACCTGACGAGTCCTGGCGACGCCCTTGTATATTATAGCTACGACTGTGACGGGCTTCAAGCAGTTTCAAGCAGACTTCAGTCTTGACTGTCATGTGTTGTCGTAATGAATAAATGAGAGACATTGACATTTTATGACGAACAGGAAAATTTTGTTTCAACCGGTGTCAATAACATGTCATATTGTCACAAATAAAACCTACAGAGTCAATACAGTGGCAGCCCTAGTGAGTCTGGTAGTATTTTATATTTTGTGATTGTGTAGTCAGGAGCGACGCACTCTCACTGGGTGTCGGTGGAATCTATATTCGCCCATTTTGTTTGTTTAGATGATAAATAGCGTAAGTACTAAATAGCGAAAAATAAAAGAAAACCGCACAATCGACTATATTTTCGAAAATCGTCGACTTTTGTACTGTTCGTTGTTTTGTATTGCTACCGATTTTCGAAACTAAAGTCATTTGTAATCTGAACTAAAGTTTTATCACATTTTAGTTTTAGAAGGCGGTTGTCTTTTTGGAAACCCTTACAGATTATCAGAAATATGTGAATATTTTGCAGTTCCAGTAATATACGTGTCGAATTGAAAACCTTATTTTTTTTACTTTGTTTTATTTTTACAGGAAACCTCATGAGGGTCATACAGGGTTCAGAACGAGAACCGGAAACTGGATTAAATTGCATGTGTTATTTATTTTGCATTGTGGCTGGCTGTCGAGACTTTCGGCGTGCGGTTTGTATATCCTTACTTTTGGAAGATTGATGATACACCGTAGCTTACTGTTTTAATTTCAAGAATGATAAATTGTATGTGGGGAATGTACTCGCGAGTGCTTAGCAGAAGTACTGACTGTATTACTAATGGAGGAAAGGGGGAAGTGCATTGTGGAGCTGTTGTACGAATATTGTGCCGTAATGTTGGCTTAGTTATATCTTGCATTTAATGGACTGTTACATTTATGTTTTTTTTTTTATGTGCGTTATTTAGCTTTTTTATAATAAAAATATAGGATTTGTTTGAATTGATATTACAACAGTTCGCATGCGTCTTAATAAAAAAAATAGTTTTTTATTCATTTTTATATTTATTGTTGATTGTCAATTGTAGATCTTTGGCAGTCGTTAGGGGTAGTCAGAAGCCAAAAAGTCTGACAACCAGTCTTACCATGGGGTATCGTGTTACCCAGTAACTGGGTTGTGGAGGTCTGATAGGCAGTTGCTCCATGTAAAACACTGGTATTCAGCTGCATCCGGTTAGACTGGAAGCCGACCCCAATATAGTTTGGAAAAGGATAATTTATTGTTGATCACATAAATTAGGCTAAATATGCAAATTAGTTATTAGATATTTTGTTTGGTAATCACACTGTCACATTAAGACAAGGCCTGCAAGGATAGGTGTAAGAAAGTAAATAAATAAATATCATCATCATTCTGCCTAGCCTTTTCCCAGCTACTGGATGAAATTGAATTCATTAGCAAATTTTTAAGGAGTGACTCAGACCACGAACCTAAGCAACTTTCATTATGGGGCCAACTCAAACAGCGAGAAAAAAAAACAGCTGTTCCATACATTTTGGCCGACTACCCTTTGCACTTCTGTATGGAACAGCTGATGTTTCAGAGGTCAGCTTCCAGTCTAACCGAATGCATCTGAATACCAGTGTTTTACATGGAGCGACTGCTTATCGGACCTCCACAATCCAGTAACTGGTAACACGATTCCCCTCGATAAAACTGGTTGTCAGACTTTCTGGTTTAATATTTACAAATGAAAACCGGGACCAACGGCTTTACGTGCTTTCCGAGACATGGAGGGAACTCGGTATGAAAGGGATGGTCACCCATCCACAGACCGACCGCTGCCAATTGCTGTGCCCTAGCAGGGTTCATGTATGAAACCTATATACTGTAACAACTTGGAAACTACATGAATGCAATAAATGATGACTATGAATATGACCGCGCTTGCGTAGCTTAACTTTTGACCGATCGATCTGTACGTCTTTAACTTAGCCACGAGCTCCTCTAAAGTAATTTTTTTTTTACTATTAAATAGGCTTGCGTTTGACCGCAATTCACCTGGGAGCCAAGTCTGCTATTTTTATAATTTCGTCATTCCAACACGATCCCATTGTCATTTTGCTAAAAGTTCGTAATCTGCTAAATTCATAATGGTCTATCATTGACTGCACAGAGACTTTCTAATGGTAGGTCACTGATCAAAGGAACTGTCAAAATTTTAGCAGATTACCGCCTAAGTCAGTCATTCAGTTGTCATTTTGTACGAGATTACCATTCTATATCATTTTATTCAATAGCGTGTCAGTGGTTGACCATTGGAAAGTCGTAATGACGCCATTATACTAGTAGATTAACAAACTTGTCAAAATCAACAATTATGAAATCAATGATAGACCATTCTGACACCATTGTAATAGCAGACTTGAGGCCCTGATCGTAAGTGATAATGCGGCCTAAGTTGGAACACGCTTGCCTAAGATGAACCGGTTCACTCGTGCCTTAAAGATACCCAGATTATAATAATAATAATAATACATTTTATTGTCAGGCAACTGAGGCCCATAGAAAAAATACACAAATACTTAATCTACCTATACCTCTACCTCTATCTATCTTATTATACTTATCAGGGAACAGAGAGGCGGGCAGGGAATTCCACAGTCTGGCAGTTCGCACAATAAATGTGGAGTCAAAGCGCTTGGTTCGAGACCGTGGAAAAAAAAATACAAAGTAAATAAATAAATAAAAACGTTAGTACCTCCTTCTCATCCAAATCTATTAAGAAGAGATTGAAAGTTAACTACTACAAAGATTGATGAAACTAAAACGTCGTCTTAATAAAATTGTTGGGTATTTGTTGATTTTTCAAACAGTGCTAAATCAATTTCGATAAAATATATATGGGACCACCCCTGAAGCATAGCCTATCCATAAAAAAAAGAATTTTCAAAATCGGTTTACGTTTGCCGGAGAAATCGCGTAACAAATCGCGCACATACTTATTGCAAGTTTAAGACTTATACGGTTTTCTCATGGATGCCATTGTCAGAACTGGTCCAAAATAATATGGGACCACACGGGAAGCACTAGCTTTCAAATAAAAAAAGAATCATCAAAATCGGTTCACCCAGTCCCAAGAAATCAGGTAACAAACATGAAATACAGACGAATTGATAACCTCCTCCTTTTTTGAAGTCGGTTGAAAATGAATAAGTGTGTAGTATGTTCATAGAATGAAAATTCATTTATTTACACTTCATGCATAAAGGTACAAAGGCGGACTTAATGCCTTAGGCATTGAGGACACTACGTAAAACAACAAAATAAAATAAACCACTTCTGACATTCAGCAACAGTTTTTTTAAATTAATTAATTTATCTGACGACACGGTTGGCGCAGTGGCTGAGCGATCGACTGCTGCGGAGCGTGTTGCGGGTTCGATTCCCGCCCAGGGTAAACATTGGTGTGATGAGCACTTGTGTTTGCTTTGTGTCTGGGTGTTGTTTATCTATATATGTATGTATTTACAAAAAAAAAAATGTATTTGTGTATGTATATCAGCTGTCTGACACCCATAGTACAGGGTCTCCCTAGTTTGGGGTCAGATGGCCGTGTGTGAAAATGTCCCCACATATTATTATATTATTTATCTATTAGGTTCGCCAACAATTGTATATTTGTACAGTCGAACAAGCTAATTGGTTTACAGGCAAAAATATTCATGTTTCTACTACACTCGCAATATTTTATTTTATTCCATTTTCTTATCTCGAGCACGTAGGTATCCCTGGTACCTACGTACTAAAAATAAAAAAATAAAATATTAGTGTAGCAGAAAGATGAATATTTTTGCCTGTAAACCAATTAGCTTGTTCGACTGTACAAATATACAATTGTTGGCGAACCTAATAGATAAATAATATAATAATATGTGGGGACATTTTCACACACGGCCATCTGACCCCAAACTAGGGAGACCCTGTACTATGGGTGTCAGACAGCTGATATACATACACAAATACAGCAACAAAAAATACACGAATAAAATAAACTAAAAGTGCAACAATTATTTAAAGGCAAACTTCACAATTCAAATAATCGAAAAGAAAAGCTGACTTACAAAGTAAGTTTAAGTTTAATTTGAACCATACTATAACAAAAACATTGTATTTAACTGAATCAAGTGTAAACTCAGTTCACATGTTCATAATCTTACGTCACCAGCGGGACATAGGAAGCTAATCAGGTTAGGTCTAGACCCAGACCAAGTTAGTGCATCTAACTCAATCGTGAACGACACAAACCAAGACTTAAATGCATTACAAGGAATACAGTTAAGGCAACGAAGTATGACCACACACGTGGTGTATCGGATTACAATCACACTTATGAAGTTTGAGACCAATAATTAAGTATACCTATTTAATTTTTAGTTTAAGAAGTTGGTTGACTTATCCTTCCATCCGTACTTAATTATAAATGCGAAAGTGACTCCGTCTCTTTGGGGAAGGACATAGGCTACTTTTTAATCCACAGTTTTATCTGCATTCGCGGTAACCGACATTCACACGGACGAAGTCGCAGGCAAAAGCTAGTATTAATATTATAAATGCGAAAGTAACTCTGTCTGTTAGGCTTTCACGATCAAACGGCTGAACCGATTTTAATGAAATTTGGCGTGAGGATAGCCTAAACCTTGAGAAAGGACATAGTTTACTTTTTAATTCGCGACTTCGTCTGCATTCACGATAACCGACATTCACGCGGACGAAGTCGCGGGCAAAAGCTAGTAAGAAATAATTTGAAGTTATTGACAAAATACTGTAGTGCTATTCTGTTACAATCTCCCTCGGTGAACACCTAGGTGAAGTGAGATGTCATCCGATTGTAATGCTTTGTAAATCCCTAGCATCGGGGCAGATGACAGCTTACTTCACCTAGGTGTTCACCGAGGGAGATTGTAACGGAATAGACATACTGGTCTAGGTATTTACGTTATTCCTAGTAATTTTATGCAATCACTAGCGACCCGGCCCGGCTTCGCATGGGCCTATAGCCTTCCTCGATAAATGGTCTATGCAACACAAAAACAATTCGAACCAGTAGATCCTGACATTAACGCGTTCAACCAAACAAACAAATAAATCTTCAGCTTTATAATATTACTAGCTTCTGCCCGCGGCTTCGCCCGCGTGAAAAGAACGTTTATCCCAAGGCAACACATTACTGGGATAAAAAGTATCCTATGTGTTAATCCAGGAAATGGTCTACCTGTGTGCTAATTTTCATGCAAATCTGTTCAACGGTTTACGCGTGATTGAGTAACAAACATCCAAATATCTTCACAAACTTTCACATTTATAATATTAGTAGGAATCATATTATTACTAGCGACCCGACCCAACTTCGCATGGGCCTATAGCCTTCCTCGATAAATCGGACTATCCAACACAAAAAGAATTTATTCAATTCGAACCAGTAGATCCTGAGATTAGCGCGTTCAACCAAACAAACAAACTCTTCAGCTTTATAATATTAGGTACTATTAAGTATTCTGTGATATTAGTATAGATTAGTAGGATAGGATAGGATTAGTATATTAGTATTGATCAAAAAATATTAAATTCCAAGACAGAATGAAATTATCTTTCGGAAAGTTCAAACAAGTAATCTATCAATCCTAATTAAGCAGGTAATTACATTGTTTTTGTAGGCAATGTCCTGCTTGAAATGGCCTGGATTACTTAAATATAGATGTTGTAAGTTGACTCTAAAAGGGAAGCCGCTTCGAGTCCGCCTAATTCTAACTTAGGTGACTTACAAGCATACATAAAGGTAGAAAAAATACTATAAATATAAATTCCTTTTACAGCCTCTTATTTCTATCTAGGTACCTACATAAAACAAGTAACTTTTCGTGTATGCCTGTTTGGTCGCATAAATAGTCTTTTAAAACGACTGTATTTTCGAATTCCACCATAATTTTGAAAAATCCGGAAAGTTTATATGAATCTATATTTTTTTACCCGACTACGGCAAAGCCAAAGGAGGGTTATGATTTTGACAGGCTATGTATGTATGTATTTATGTATGTATGTTCATCTGTTCGCTCATAGCTCCTAAACTACTTATCAGAACTGAACAAATGAGGTGTCGTTAGAAGCGTCCTGATCGTCCGCAGGTTATAGGCTATTTGACGTGTCACCGAATCCAATGTGGCGCCCTATGGCGGACAAAAAAAACAAGTTAAAAAAAAAAATGAAGACAAGCATACCGTGTTTGGTATCATTGGAAAGGGGTTCACTAGTATCATTCAAATATATAATATTTAGTTGTGACTTGTCACAATTTATTTAAAAAAAGGAAAGATTACCAAATAAATTAAGATACGTATACCGTGTTTAGTATCATTAGAAAGGGGTTCACTAGTACCTTTTAAATATATAATACTTAGCTGTGACTCCAAAATGGTTTAAATAAAAAAAATAAGTTTAAAAACTAAAACCCGACTACAACAAAAAGTGATATAAAAAGTACGAAACAAGAAAATATTTCACATAGAAATCAAGACATAGGTACAAAATGGTCAAGGTAAGCCGTGGTTGCATGCCTGTATCCCATATGAGTGCGATGAACACGAATTATAATGGCATGCAACCACGGCTTACCTTGACCATTTTGTACCTATGTCTTGATTTCTATGTGAAATATTTTCTTGTTTCGTACTTTTTAGATCACTTTTTGTTGTAGTCGGGTTTTAGTTTTTAAACTTATTTTTTTTAACGTAATATTTAACTTGATTCATTATCTGCCTAGCCTTTTCTGAAAGGATATAGGTACGTGTTTGGCTTCCAGTCTAACCAGATGCAGCTGAATACCAATGTTTTACATGGAGCGACTGCCTATCTGACCTCCACAACCCAGTTACTAGGTAACACGGTACACCTTGGCAAGACTGGTTGCCAAATATGATGGCTTCTGACTACCCATAACGAACTGTCAAAGATCTATGAATGACAGCTGGGACCAACATTACAGCTATACGTGCTTTCTGAGGCACGGGGGGGTCTTGGTGTGAAATGTATGGTCACCCATCCACAGACCGACCGCGGCAAGCGTAACTTAACCATCACTGATAGATGTGACAGCTTTTACTTAGCCATGAGCTCCTTTGTATTAAACTTGAATTAGTGCAGAAGTTTCAAATTTTTTGACATGATTAGATTGGGTTTATGCGGGCACTTTACTTGGCGTACATATTTGTGCAAATATTCGCCATATTTGTATAATGCTACCACTTCACATGGCGTATTTGTGCAAATATTCGCCTTACTTGGATAATACAAAATAGACTTTATTTCAATAACAATAGGGTATACTTTGTATTATTTGTGAGCGCGACTAAAGGCGCTGTGATGGACCATGAACAGCAGGTTCCACCGAAGAACACATGCGTTGGGGACGGCTTCATCAAGGTGGAGAGAAAGAAGAAGCCTTATCACAACCAATGTGGGACGGCGCCCGCCGGATCTAACATGCTGGTACGTCCTGCGGTACCGACGACGCAGCTGTACGTGTCCTGTTTGCATCACTCTACAAAGACTGAGGACATCGTGGAGTATCTACGGGTGAAGACCAACTGAACTTTGAGGGTGGAGAAGTCGGAGGCGCGCCATAACACCAATTTCAAGTCGTTCGTAGTGCGCGTTCCGACTCAACATTTGGTGACCTTCCTCAAGGAAGAGTTTTGGCCGAAAGGCACACCTTTCGCGCGGAAACGTCGATACAGCACACTGCCTGTCGGCTACGTGACACCTCGCAGCGTAACACGACGCCGTCTCTTCGTGTGCAGTAGTTTTTAAGTTTATTGTTTTAAAATATGTATTAGTTTATAATTATTGTTTTTATGCTTATGTATGTATTGTGATTTATGGGCCTTAGTTGCCTGAAATAAAGGATTAATAAATAAATAATTATTATCCAAGTAAGGCGAATATTTGTACAAATACGCCATGTGAACTGCCGGCATAATACAAAATATTGCTTAGTCTTAATGAAATTAAGTCGATTTTAGCATTACATAGTAGGTGTAAAACAAAGTAGTTTCCCGTCGTTTGTCCTTCTGTACGCATCTAAGATCTTTAAACTACGCAACGGATTTTAAGACGCTTCGCTGACCAAATAACCTTGACTATACATTTCCTCTTTGCCGCAGAATCGAAATTCGCACATTTTTTTTTTTTTTTGTAAAAAAAAGGGAAACAATCTTTTGAAATAAAATAAACCGTGAATTATTAAGATTTTTAAGTTACCTGTCTATTAGTGTATTCCTCAAATTAATAGCACGTCAACTTTAGCAAAAGATATTTTTTTTACAGGGAGATTTAGGTGTTTATAGGGTACATAAAAAAAAATACGATCGTGGAATGTGATGGTAGGATATTGAATATTAATAATATGCTTTTAGATGTAGTTTGTTTCTCTTAATTAATAAGTTAATAGGCCCTGAATAACGAAGAAAAACGCACTTTTGGTCGGGGTAGCGCCTTAATAGATAGATTGATTCAAGAGGAAGCTTTAACGTATAGTTTGATCTACATTGCACTCGTGCGAAGCCGGGGCAGGACGCTAGTGTTGTTTAAAATAAACAACGAAACAAAAGAAGACCGCAATGAAAATAATAAACATTTCCTCCCAAGAAATAAGACTCCTCTCGGTTTTCAAAATCTAATTTATTTGAAGTCCATTGAGGATTGTCATAAAGTTTACAAACGTTTACCGCAGAAAGTTCGTTTGTTTCTCTTTCCTGTTAGAGATAACCGTTCCTTTACCGACCTCCTACAATTCAATTACTGTAACAGTAAGTTTCTAAGTAACTAAGTCGATGGATCTGTTTAAGTTATTCATTTATAATGAATTGATATGAGAAACCGAATTCATCATCGCGGCAGTGAGGAATTAGAGCCAATCCAATAAATGTCAAATTTAAACTCAAAAATCCAAACTCAAAACCATTTATTTCAATTAAACCATTTACAGATTCTTTTGAATTGTCAGAGTCAGTCAGTCAGAAAGTTGAAGCTAGTTGCTCGTTCCAAACAGTAGGTTTCTATAGATAGATAGAGCAACAAACTCCATGAACACTCTTTTAAAATCAATAATATTTTACAAATTTAGGTTACATCATTCATGTAGAATCTAAGGGTACAATGTGAGAGCAATGTAACAAGTCTAACAAGTCATAGAAACCGTGTTAGCATAAATATATAAATAAATAAAACTTTAACACGAAAATGGACAAAACTTTTGTTTTGAATATTAGTAGACAAATTCGTCGTCATCATTATCATATCAGTCTATTACCGTCCACTCACATATTACAACCAGAGATTCCAGAAATCGCCAACTATTGTTTAAAGAAATTCGGTAAGTCTACTTTAAAATTAAAAAAAGCATTGGAAAAGTATGTCAAGTCCAGACTAAGATACACCATGCTTGAATCGAAATTATTTTTAATGTAATCGAATAACATAATAATAAGTTACATCAGAATAATGTAGGTAATTACTAAAATTGTCAAGGGAAAAGCGATAAAATTATACATTACCGAAAGTGTATGAATTATACAGACATGAAGCCTATAATGATGGTACGCACAACATTAATAAAACAAATAGAAGCCGAAGGTTACACTTACCGCTGAAAGACTTTTCAAATTATACAAAACTAGCTACTGACTCCGACTCCGTCTGCGGGATCTTCAGAATTATATAACAGTCCTAAATTATTCCCGAGGGGTTGGGGGCATCACAAAAATGGGATGGAATTATCAATATCTATGTTAGTTAGTATACCAATATGCAAATTGAGTGAAATAACCGATGGGGAAGAAAGGTCCTCGAGTGGCGACCACGAACCGATAGACGCAGCGTTGGTAGGCCTCCCACAAGTTGGACCGACAACATCATCGAGAACTCTCAGGTAGCGAGGTAACCGCTTTTTTCAGCTTAACTAAAGTAGAGACTATTACAGAAAATATGTGAAATCTTTTTTACAGTATCTTGTAGTGTAATACGAGGTATTTATTGTATTTCCTATTGATACCCATTTTACTGGAAGTCGCAGCGTTGGTAGGCCTCTCACCAGATGGACCGACGACATCGACAAGGTCGCGGGTAACCGGTGGATGCAAGCGGCAGGTTGCCGATTGTTCTATTGTGGAGGCCTTTATTCAATAGTGGATTTCTTCCAGCTAATGATGATCAGCTTATTCTGTTAAGCTATTTAAGCGTAAAAAGTAACAAACATTCAAACATTCATCCATCACAAACTTTCAAATTTATCCACGTGTAGGAGAATTATAACAACACAAGAAAAGTTAAATACAGTAAAGAATTATATTTATGGAAATGTTTTACGGCACGAGACGATGAAGTAAATAATAAGATGGTTTTAGAATTTTACGAGGTAACTAAGCTTATTATGGAGCTGGCTGTGTCTAATACCCCGAGTATAAATTATTTCCGACTCAAGCAAGAATTTTTAAGACATTTCAGCTAACAACGTGGTAACATTTTGAAGAAGGACAGAAATAAGGAAGTACCTAATGTAATTGCTTTTATTTCCAGATTATGTAGGCACCACTGCATATAGTAAAACAAAGTCTGTCTGTTTGCGATAAACTCAAAAACTACTGAACGGATTTTTGTATGGTTTGTACCAATAGACAGTGATTCATGAGGAATAAAAGTGTATTATTTGTTAAGGTTTTGAGAAAAAAATGGCTGAATTATAAATTTAGGATTCCTCGTGATGATTTCCTTTACTGATAGAATAGAATAGAATAGAATAGAATAGTTCTTTATTTGCAATGAGAGTAGGTACATGTTACAGATGTTTAGTTTTGAAAGATCCTTATACTAACTACCTTTATCTAAGGCATGCAAACAGTTTTAGCTATTATAGTAGTAAAGACTCATTTAACATACCTATATTTTTAAATGTGTGTGTATTTTAAAATAGGCAAAAAAATACATAATGTCAAGTTTAATAAAAATGTGATTATAAAATTGTCAATTTCGAGGTCAATACAGTTGAATTAAAACTATCATAGATCTAGATTAAGTACGAGTCAGAAATACAGTCAATTATATGTTAGGAATCATATGTCAATTATCAAATTAATTTTTTATCGGTCAGAAATTCGCCAATTGAGTAATAACATTTATAAATTAAAAGATCTGTCAATTTCTTTTTGAAAACAGGAATGTCTCATTTTTTATTTCATCGGGTATTTTGTTAAATATGATCGGACCCATACAAATAATACTTTTCTTTACTAGGGCGGTATCGGAACCACTAACAATTAACAAATTTTTATACTGTCTCCTGATTGGCCGGTTTCTATTTTCAGACATTTTGTTAAAAAGATGCATATTTGATTTGACAAAAACAGCCACCTTGAAAATATAAAGTGATGGGAATGTTAGTAATTTTAGGGACTTAAATTAATATCATGATATCAGTGATGTTCAAGCTAACTTAGAAAATACATGGATTGAAAGAGTCACATTGGTATGGAACCCACACCATGCATGAGCAATCACGACATGGAGACACGATACAAAATAATAATAATAACAATAATAATATGTGGGGACATTTTCACACACGGCCATCTGACCCCTAACTAGGGAGACCCTGTACTATGGGTGTCAGACAGCTGATATACATACACAAATACATTTTTTTTTTGTTAATACATACATATATAGATAAACAACACCCAGACACAAGGCAAACACAAGTGCTCATCACACAAAGGTTTACCCTGGGCGGAAATCGAACCCGCAACACGCTGCGCAGCAGTCGATCGCTCAGCCTCTGCGCCAACCGTGTCGTCGCACAAGACGACGTGTCGTGTCGTGTCGTGTCGTGATACAAGATGGAATTGTGACTAGATTGTCACAACACAACTGGGCCTCAAGTCTGCTATTACAATAGTGTCAGAATGGTCTATCATTGATTTCATAATTGTCGATTTTGACAAGTTTGGTAATCTAATAGTATAATGGCGCCATTATGACTTTCCAATAGGTCAACCACTGACACTCCATTGAAAGAAATGATATAGAATGGTAATCTCGTACCTAATGACAAATGAATGACTGACTAACGCCTAAGTGGTTGACGTACTTGCAGGACTATATACTTAACTTTATTAACAGACTTCAAAAAGGAGGGTTCTCAAAAGGAGGTTCTCAATCCGATTGGTATTTTTTTTTTACGTACCATGTATAGAGCGTGCCACGAAAGATGAGACTTGACACGGACTTGATTTGACTTGCGCAGTAATCGATTTAAAGGGCGGTAATCTGCTAAAATTTTGACAGTTCCTTTGATCAGTGACCTACCATTGGAACGTCAATGTGCAGTCATTGCTTTTAATTTGTTACGAGTTAACGAGTTTTTTTTTTTGACCGACCTATGATCGACCATTATGAATTTAGCAGATTACGAACTTTTAGCAAAATGACAATGTCGTGTTGGAATGACGAAATTATAAAAATAACAGACTTGGCCCCCTGGTACAGACGACATCGCATTCGAAAAAAAGTCATCCACCTTTCATTCAGTTGAAGCTAAACCTCACCGCAGTAGAGAGCTCTCTCTTGAACGTTTCTCGCCTTTAAAAATATATCACCAAATTCTTTTATACGAAATCAAATATACCGGCTTTTGGAGCGTCGGGACTGACAAAAGGCGAACATAGACGCCGATACTCGAGCTCTGAAAGGAAAAATCGTTAGCCCAACAATGGCGTGGAGAAATTAAAATAATTTCTAGCACAACAGGTCATTTGAGCCGTGAATGATCGTGGCATTTGTTTGATAAATGTGTTTGAACTGAAGCTTTCTGTCTGATTAATTATTTTATTACTACACGTGTTTTGTAATTTATTATGTGAAAGGTGCGGGTGACACATTTTAAGGAAAAATGACTGATAATCTACACTCAAACTTCCATCAATTATTTGAAATAAACTATTTACGGATTCTTTGTTTACTGAATTGTCAGGGAGTGGGTCTGTCAGAAAGTTGAAGCTAATTGCCCTTTTCAAACAGTAGCTTCCTGTGGCGAAGATTGCAAAAACCTCTTTGGACACTCTATTAAAAATTAAAAAAAAGCTTTTTACAAAAAAGACAACCGCCTTCAAAAAGTGAAAAATAACTTTAGCACAGAACACACATTGACTTTAGTTTCGAAATTCAGTGGCTTTGTTCTGTTTGTTGTTGTGTGTTGCCACCGACTTCCGAAACTAAAGTCAATGTGTGTTCTGTGCTAAAGTTATTTTTCACTTTTTGAAGGCGGTTGTCTTTTTGTAAAAAGCTTTTTATTTTCCGCTTTTTAGTACCTCCTTCCTATCCAAATCTATTAAGAAGAGATTGAAAGTTAACTACTACAAAGATTGATGAAACTAAAACGTCGTCTTAATAAAATTGTTGGGTATTTGTTGATTTTTCAAACAGTGCTGAATCAATTTCGATAAAATATATATGGGACCACCCCTAAAGCATAGCCTATCCATAAAAAAAAGAATTTTCAAAATCGGTTTACGTTTGCCGGAGAAATCGCGTAACAAATCGCGCACATACTTATTGCAAGTTTAAGACTTATACGGTTTTCTCATGGATGCCATTGTCAGAACTGGTCCAAAATAATATGGGACCACACGGGAAGCACTAGCTTTCAAATCAAAATCGGTTCACCCAGTCCCAAGAAATCAGGTAACAAACATGAAATACAGACGAATTGATAACCTCCTCCTTTTTTGAAGTCGGTTGAAAATACGAGTGTGTTTTAGACCACACGACTGAAGAAAAACTTCTTTAGCTCCATCTATATGTAAGTATGTATCCGTTTGCAACTGGCTATGAGAGAAAGAGAGAAAGAAAATGTGTGCTCGCACTTCTCTGTTAGTAATATACGAACCGTAATTCTCTCTCTTTCTATCTTCACTAACTTATATCTCCCTCTCAACTTCCCTTCGCCTCTCCCGATCACACTTTTCCTAACGCTCTCGTCACGCATTCACCAGCTTACTTCCCAAGTCAAGCGTGCGTAAAGAAGTTCTACTTCAATAAATATTCGTGCATCATTCTTAGGTAAAATAAAAAATATCAAGTAATATAAAATAATTTAACAGGAAAATGTTCAGCGAAAAGGGTAATACGATGATGAATCAATTTATATTCACAAATAAATCCGAAGCTATTATTTGAAACCGACTGATAAAATAAATCCATGAATTCATTGCAGGCTCTGATGACGAAATATAAAAAGTCTCTAAAGTAAACATAAAATTTCAACAATTCAGGTTATATTTTGCCGTTCCACTGACATCAGAGGGTAACGTCAGCTCTTCAACGAGAACGGCTATAGGTTTCCAATAAAATAAATAGCACGTTGGCGGTTATACCTGTGAACTCAGCTTTTACGAACTGAGACCTATATTTATTTGAAAATCGATAAGGGCTAAGCTCGAATGTAAGTCGTTATTCTGCGGGAAGACGTCTAGCACAGTCAAGTACTGTGGTTAGAGTAAAAAAGAAATGTAAATAAAGCTAATACTTGGAAAAATATTTGGTATACAACTTCGGAAGCAGCCTCTTTGTAAAAATTGTATTGAGAAGAAAGGGCTAGAAACTACATACTTAACCTTTTAAAATTACTGTTTAGAATATTTTGTTTTGATTTGTTTTGACTGAAATCAGGTATTTTCAGCTCCCTCTACTCTTTTATATATTTATATATATATATTGTTTGTATATATGTATATAATATGTATTTATTATTATATTTTATTCTTAAAAATTTCTGCGCCTTTGCACCTACCATGTTTTGTCTCTGCATCACCCTAAGGTAGACTGGTAGAAAATGCCCAAGGCATTAAGTCCGCCTTTGTACAGTTTTTTTTACTTTTTGTGCATAAAGTTTTAATAAATAAATAAATAAATAAATGATGATTTGTTTTGATTACGTTTTTTACAGGAATATGCACAAGCCTAGATATTAGTGCCCTTAAACAATCAATACGACTAATACGCCATGGTTCATTCATTGGGTCCATTTATTATCCAAAATTTGCCTAGACTACTTAAGCATGGCATAAAGCTCCCTAATTAAGCAGTTGAACAGTGCCTTAAAAACAATAATTTGCATACGTACACCCTTACTCACACATGCAACTCACGCACGTACACAACCCCATACAATGCACACTCTCCTAAACTTACAGAATGTTATTTGACTATTTTTTATACGTTTCTCCTACTTTTGTTAATTAATTTACATATTATTTTTTGTTTTGCCGTGTAAGCTAAACGGTAGACTGACACAGTCCTCTTGTTGAGTTTTTTTTTGTTTTTCTTTTATTGTTTTACCGCGTTCAGCACTATTTCTTAAGGGCGCGTATTCGATTTAGCGCAACTTAAAATCTAAACGATTGCTAGACCGGCGTAGCAGCATTGACACACACTAGTACAATACAATGGTCTGTTTGTGTGCATCAGAAAAAAAAATATGCACGAAATAAGCACGAATCATTGAAATTAATCGGCAAACGACAGCGCGCGATGTTTTACAGTGTTTTTTAAAATAATTGTCTAAAATAAATGAGCTCGTATAACGGACTGAAAAATATTCTGTATATTAAACATAACATTTACTTTCATAAAATAAATATATCAGTTATGTTTTTATTCAAATACTGGTGAAAAAAACTTTTTCAACATTGTTTTTTAATACATAATAGTAATATTTTCGTAATTTTGGCCCTGTAACTGTCTTTATGTGCTGTACTGTTGGAAAAACCCAAAAAACAATTTTTTTTTTGGCATATTGTAATGGTTGTATTCATCCTGAAAGTTAACTCTGACGTCTATTTTAGTAAAACGATATGAAAGAATTGTCTTCGCTTTAAAAAACCATAATTAAAAATTATACTTTTACTCTGTAGCTGTCTAAATCAAGACTTAATCTTTCTAAAACTGTAAATTGTCTGTAAATAATCTGCTCACATAATTACGATATTGCTCTGGGTAAAACGCAAAAACATGAAGTTTTCGTCACGAATCGAATACGCGCTCTTAAGTACATCCTAGTTTAAGGAGTATAGTGAATATTATTTACTACTTTATTATTGTACAGATTTGCAACAGAAACTTTGTTTGTATAGATGCCTATATCTAAAAATCGGTGTATCAATCTATACTTTTTGGATAAATTAACTTTATTGTAATTGTAATTGTATCCCAGTATAACTAAATACTGTATTTAATTTAAGGCATTTTTGTTTAATTTACGCTGTTGTTTAAATAAGTACTTGCATGACGCTTAATTCGTATACCATTATGAGAAACTTTGACTCCTAAAACACAGGTTTTTTGCCTAGTTTAGGAGTAATTAGTTATCCTTGAATGTGACCCTACTGTACGTTCTTTTTTCTGTGTACAAGTAAACATTTATTATTATTTTTATTATTTCCTTACCTCTTGGGGCTCTGAATCAACGAACCAGTCTATTGTTGCCGCTGGCAAGGAGTAGTCTGACGTGCAGTTCACCAGCGCTTGCTCCCCAACTTGAACCAGAGTCGGCAGACCCGTGATTAAGGGATCATACTCTGGCATCACTGTTGGAACAACAATAGTATTAATCGTTATTGAACATTAACATCAAAACTGGAAGCGTTGAGAAAAAAAACTTATTTTCAAAAAGAAAGAAAGAAAGAAAGAAAGAACAGTTTATTTGTAAGAATATAGTACAATAAGGTGTTGTGCTTGTCATGGTCTCATACATTCTACCATTTCTGGTGTACAAATATTTTCTTATAACTAAAATTTAAACAATATTTATAACGATTTATCACTCAGGAACTCGTTTGTTGAGTAATAGCATTTATTAAGTAGTAAATCAAAGAGTTTGCGCTTAAACTTGCTTAAATTAAGGCATTTTAAGCCATTTGGTAATTTATTATAAATTCGAATAGCCATACAGTAATAATTTATACTATACATTTTGGTGCGTTGATAAGGGATATGTAATTTATGAGGAAATCTACTTATTCTGTTAGTGACAGCTGTGTTTTTTTTGAAGAGAGAAGGGTGTTTGTATACAAATAAACAAGTTTCATAAATGTACAGACTTGGTAATGGTAAAATACAATGTTTTTTGAAAAGCGGTACACAACTGTCTAAGCACTCTGCTCCACTAATTGCTCTCACACACATTTTTTGTGCCCTGAATGCTCTGATTAGATAGATAGGAAAAGTAAACAATAACTTTAAATTCGGCTTTGGTTTTGTTTGTTGTTTTGTGTTGCTACTGACTCGCGAATTTAAAGTCATTTTTTACTTTTTGAAGGCTGTTGTCGTTGTGTAAAAAGGTGCTTTTTTTGCTTTTTAGTGCTTACTTTTTATCATACAAATTAATTATAAAACAGTGACACCAAAAAATTTCAGTCATTCCTTAATTTTCTACCCTCAGGGGAAAATTGAATGAAATTTATGTGGGACCTACTTAAAGGTAGACACTATCAATAAAAATAAAAATCATTGTACTTAATCGGACTACACTGACAAAAGTTATGCGTGGTAAAACATATTAAAAAAAACATATACGTGTCAAATTAACACCCTAATGGCCAAATACTAAAACGCTACTCAATTTAAGATGTCGTTAAGTCTCGTGTTGTCTCTTTTACTATAAGTCAAAGTGACTGTGACGGCACGAGACGTACCTGCATCTTAAAATTGAGTAGCGTTTTAGTATTTCGCCATTAACCTCCTTCTTTTTTGAAGTCGGTTGAAAAAAAAAGTAAAAGTGGGATTACACGTGCCCATAGCTTGCAAAATGCCAAGAAACTACCTTTTGCAAGTGACAACTGGATTCAAATTTTCTTAAACGACGTTCAAAAGTGCCTTTCAATGGTTTAATTGAAATAAATGATTTGAGTTAGACTTTTTAAAACTCTGATATCATTCCAGGTCAAGTGGCTCGTCCGTATAATACCTACTTATCTACACTAAAATTCTGTTTAGAATGGATAAACTCGAAAAACACTTATCTGTTAATGAAATAAAAATTAATACTTCCACTTTTAAAATGCTGCTAGTACACATGAGTGCAGTATAAAGATGAATATTTTTGCCTGTAAACCAAATAGCTAGTTCGACCGTACGTGAGATAAGGGCAAAAAACGAAAACATACGTTTATAACACGAACCAAGTAATAATACCATTATTTAATGGGACAAGCCCGCCACACTATTCCCTAACCACTGTAACTCCTGTAAGCCAGAATCAACAGTGGCGACCACCAGAAAAGCGCCAGAGCAATGAAGCTCGACGAGTCCCAGAGAAACGATTCAACTGTCTTGGATCCCGCAACGAAATTAATCAGAAAAGAACAGCGGAGGAGTAAGAAAAACATATTTTCCACTTCCCTCCAAATCAAGCAGGAGACAGAACAGAACTAGGCCAATAGGCACAAAGGGACGTTTACAACTGGGAGAAACCCAGTTGCTAAGCACCACGGATTATAATTATAATAATACCATTGTAACGCACTTAGTTTTGAGTTATGAAACCAAGGGTATGACTAAATAATCAATACTAAAGTGGACGGCTTGTAGTGAAACCCTTTCCTAACTTTTAACTCGACTGTTATTTTATTGTTACGAGCAAAATATCCAATACATTTCGGGTAGGCTTACCTGTATCAAAGAATAATACCTGTTACTACGTGCTAGCTACTCCTATACTTCGAATTTTCATCTATAATAATATACCACCTTTCGTGTTTACTCTCATACTGGGATTAAAAAAATATTCAGATCATATTTCGTAGAATTTTTATTTGATGTGAAAATTCTGCAAAAAAAATAATTCACTCTCTATAAAAAAGATAACCGCCTTTAAAAATTAAAAAGTGAAAAATAACTTTAGCACAGAACACATACGACTTTAGTTTCGAAATTCGGTGGCTTTGTTCTGTTTGTTGTTTTGTATTGCCACCGACTTCCGAAACTAAAGTCAATGTGTGTTCTGTGCTAAAGTTATTTTTCACTTTTTAGTTTTTGAAGGCGGTTGTCTTTTTTGTAAAAAGCTTTTTATTTTCCGCTTTTTAGTACCTCCTTCTCATCCAAATCTATTAAGAAGAGATTGAAAGTTAACTACTCCAAAGATTGAAGAAACTAAAACGTCGTCTATGTAAAATTTTTGGGTATTTGTTGATTTTTTCAAAAAGTGCTGAATCAATTTCGATAAAATTTATACAGGACCACTCCTGAAGCGTACCCTATCTATAAGAAAAAGAATTTTCAAAATCGGGTTACGTTCGCCGGAGAAATCGCGTAACAAATCGCACGTACTAAATGCAAATTTAAGACTTATACGGTTTTCTCATGAATGCCATTGTCAGAACTGGACCAAATTAAAATTGGACCACACGGGAAGCACCAGCTTTCAAATAAAAAGAATAGAAAGAATCATCAAAATCGGTTCACCCAGTCCAAAGTTCTCAGGTAACAAACATAAAAAAAATAAAAAAATACAGGCGAGTTGATAACCTCCTCCTTTTTTGAAGTCGGTTAAAAAATATAGGTGGGAATGTTGTGGTTTTTCACAACTATTTTATACTGTATTATTACTTTGCATGGCAAATAGTCAACACAGGTTGTTTCGTACCTATTTTGCTAAATTTATGCATTTGTTAAATATACTGTTTTTGATAATGGTTATGGATACAAGAATAACATGTAGTATCCGTACTAATTATAATATTTTGAATATAGGAATATATATATGTGGCCAAAATCAAACCATTTAATTCATTTAGACCATTAGGCTGCGTATTCACCAGAGATGTGCGAAGATGCGTCGCGAGAGATGTGTGCGATACTGACCTATGACATCGCTTCATTGTCATAACCTGTACAGAAGATAGCGCTGTAATTGGCTAGTTTCAGAACATCCCTCGCTACACATTCTTCATCAATCAATCCTGGTCGCAGTGATACCATAGCCGCATTATAATATTATTATAACACATTCTTGGTGGAAACGCTACCTTAAATGGCACTTTTGACCGTCCTTTGTACCATTGTGCATGAAGTATAAATAAATAAATATAAGAATGGTGGTTTGCAAGTCGTTATTTATGTAATTCACCACACAAAATTTCGGTAAAAAAATATTCGCAGATAAAATACCATTAGTTTGACCACTAATATTCCATTTTCAGTTTCATTCGGAAATCATATTTTCCTTGAAAACGTCTTTGTCGAAGGGGAACTACATCTGAAATGTTAGATTTAATACCATTTCCGGTCCCTGCCTCCCTGGTACCATTATCGTAGACTCTGGCTTCCACACGATAATCTTCGGTAAGTATAGAACGACGTAATATTATATTGGGCCTCATCATAATGAGATAATGTTCGGTAAAGCAAATAATATTTGTCTATATGGATTATTATCTAATGTGGAATTGCGTATTAATATAAAATTGTGTTCTTTCTTGTTTATTGGTATGAATATGTTGGTTTAGGATACAGCTACGGTTTTTGTTCTTACATAAAATAAGTTATTATCGTTCCTTGAAATTACATTCTCTTAAACTGTTTCTTCCTTTTCTATGTATTAAGGCGCTGACAAGACTCAAATAACCCAAATAATCTTCAAACATGTCTCATGCAAATATTGAGTTTATTGTAGCGGAAATATATGTTAATCTTATACATACTTTTGAGTGAATGTTTGATTCCATAACAAAAACTTAATACAAAAGAACGGTAAAGTAAACTCTTCCCTTTACCTTTGCTCTTAAATATTTGCAATATTTATCATCGTAGCTTGAAGAAATAAATAACAATAAAGTAGCATATCAGAATTCCGATAGCATGATCCTTTTTATTTTGGTTTACTCAACTTATTTTTGAGTGAATCGTGTGCGTCAAATAATTGTAATATATATATATATATATATCAGCCTGCCACTGCTGAACGTAGGCCTCCCCCAGAGATCGCCAACCAACGCCAATAATTGTAATATTTAGTTTTATTTCAATAAAAACTTAGTACCTAGGAATATATATACAAAACTTAAATCTAAATAATAATATTATGTACAATTGTAAGAAAAAGGCAGGGAGCTCAAAAGGCATCAAAAAACTCGTCCACATCGCTGTCAACGGGAAACGTGCCCAACAGGCTGGCAGCATTGCCACGTTGTATGGCAATGCTGATTCTTTGGCCTAAGAATAGACCAGCCTTCGGGTCACGTGAAGAGTCGACCAGCCGCTTGGCGATGTCACGAAAAACAATATGGGCACTCGGACCCCATGGCCCTAGGGCCATGGGGTCCGAGTGCCCATATTGTTTTTACTCTAGAGTTTCCACCCCAAACGGCTCAAATATATAGCTTCCAAGAAGGTTATCATATTTGCGCCGTTTGAGGTTTTCGGCACCAGCAGCAGCCGCCCCAGCACAACACGTAGTGCTAGGAAGATGAAATAATTGTAATAAATTACAAAGGTTGTGTCTCTTCTTCTCTTTTATTTATTATTATTTTCTAAGTAGTTTGTTGGTAACTGTAGTTCAGTTGTTGTCTATGTTTTAAGATGGCATGGTTCACTACCATCTGGGATAGTTTCGTTGAAACAATAAACAGGGATCTATAATTATTGACTCGGCACTTCTTTAGTCAAAGGACTTTTTTCAATTTCTGAATAGACAGTTTTCCCCAAATATACTAAAAGCAGCTAAATGCGTGTCGGGCCTCGCGCAATGTATGTAATGTACCCTGTAGGGTTCTGTAGTTGCCATTCTTACTCTTATACGCACATTAAGTTGATCAACTATTACTCGAAACTTGTAATGTAAAGCCTACTTAGCTGTGATAGTTTTCCTTTGAACTTAACATACGTAGAATAGAATAGAATAGTTTTTTATTTGCATTGACATTCATCATCATCATCATTTCAGCCGAAAGACGTCCACTGCTGGACATAGGCCTCCCCCAAGTGGCGCCACATTGACCGGTCCCGTGCGACTCGCATCCAGCGGATCCCCGCAACCTTTACCAGGTCATCGGTCCACCTAGTGGGAGGCCTTCCAACGCAACGTCTTCCGGTTCGCGGTCGCCACTCTAGTCGACTTTTCGACCCCATCGGCCATCTGTTCTGCGAGCAATGTGCCCTGCCCACTGCCACTTAAGTTTGGCAATTCTTCGGGCTAAGCCTTAAAAAAAGTTACTAGGGCAGCATACTCACCAGCCAGTGTCATATTCGCTGATCGCTTATCAACCGCGAACCGAGGACCTTCGCTGGAGACTTCGCACGTGTACTTTGCAGTCCCTCGCTCAGGCCTGACTGTGATGACACACACCTCAGGGTCACAGGAACTGTTCGTCACAGATATGTCTGTGCTGTTGAATATTCTTGTTTCTAGCTGTGGACAAAATGTGTGGTTAGAAGAAGATAGTGAATTTGTTGATAGAATGGTGAGGAAGCGCCGTGTTTTCGGTTTTTGTATTACTATTTAATCTGCATGTGTACCTACTTAAGTCATAATTATACACCCTCCTTTCGCTTGGTATGGTTCAGTCATCGGTAAGGCGCTAGGCAATTTATTGCCAATTGATCAGAAATCCAGGCTCGAACCGTCTACATTTGCCACTTGTATCAAGACGAACGCAGACACTCCGTGAACACTGTGCACGTAGGGACATGTTCTAATGTCTACATTATTATATCATATTCCTAATCTTCCACAAAATAGTCGGTACATGACGCCCTTAGGTCAATACCATATAAATATTGTAACACAGGCCAAAACTCTTGTATGAGAAAGGTCTTAGGTCTACGATAGCGAAGCAGCGGGAATAGCTAGCATGACCTTAAAAATTGTAAACCTAATTACTAGGTATAAGACAACGTTTCAAATTCAAATAAAAAGACTTGGTTGACTGGTAGAGAACGCCTAAGGCAAGTCCGCCTTTGTACATTTGTGCATGAAGTAGAAATAAATGAATAAATAAATAATTCTGACTGCTATTATGTTTGTTAAATGCCATGCAATTTGCATAATTATAATAAATGCATCTGTAAGAGCTGTAGCCTCCACAGACGGTCGCGATTCATCTTTCCCTCGAATAGATCATGCCATTTTATTTCCCGAGGGTGTCGTTTGAACAGATAACCCTTTCTCACACTTGAATTTTACGACTTTTGCGGGATGACAAAAAGCCTATACATCCTTGTTTTGAAAGTGGCTTCGTAAGCATAGTTTTCGTCTCGAGCGTTATTTGATTCTGAAAATTATAACAAAGCTGTGCCCGCGGCTCGGTACACGAAAATTATCCAAGGAAACTAAATTGAATGAGGAAATCTCTTACGGATTTATAACAGATTGTTGGTGACGATATTATGACGGTAATGGCCAAATGCTTTACGCTGCTCATGTGTGGCTTTAAATCTGAAAAGGAACCGATAAATTTCCCTTTTCAATCGACTTTAAAAAAGGAGGAGGTTGTCAATTCGACTGTGTTTTTATAAAATGTTTGTTACCTCAGATCTTTCGACTGAGTGAACCAATTTTGATGATTCTTTTTTTATTTGAAAGCTGGTGCTGGTGCTTTTCACATAAATTGATCATATCGAAATTGATCCAGCTCTTTTTGAAAAAATCAACAAAACCCAAAAAAAAAAATACATAGACGACTTTCCTCTTTCCTCAAACTTTACAGTAGTTTCAATCTCTGTTTTGTTGCCGTTTCTTAATGGATTTGGCTATGAAGAGGGCACTTAAAAGCTTTTTTACAAAAAGAAGAAAACCGCCTTCAAAAACTAAAAAGTGATAAATAACTTCAGCACAGAACACACATTACTTTACTTTCGGAAGGCGGTGGCGGTGGCTTTGTGTTTGTTGTTTTATGTTGCCACCGACTTCCGAAAGTAAAGTAATGTGTGTTCTGTGATGAAGTTACTCATCACTTTTTAGTCTTTGAAGGCTATTTTTTTTTTTTTTGTTTTTATATTTCTCTTTTTAGTATTGCCTTAACATTCAAATCTATTAAGAAACGGCGACACACTTTAAAGAGATTGTAAGTCCTCCAAAGATTGAAGAAACTAAAACGTCGTCAAGTATTCTTTTTGGGATTTTGTTGATTGTCTCAAAAAGGGCTGGATCTATTTTGGTAAAAATTATATGGAACCATTTCGGCATAAATCTCTTTCGAACAAAAAAATTTTGCAAATCCGTCTATATATGACAGAGTCGAACATACATAAATATATATAAACATTCGAGTTGATAACCTCCTCCTTTTTGAAGTCGGATAAAAATAACGTTTACCGGGTCAGCTAGTAATTAATATAAGTTTGAAAACAACAATCCGCCTTGATTAAGGCGTGGTGGGACAATAATATTAAAGTACAAGACCAGATACAACAGTTGATAAAATACTTCTGCATTATTTTTTTACTTGTGCTGATAAATTATTTTTAACAGATGAGGTAAAAATCGTCACAAACCAGCACACCTAATTGTATCACCTTCTCAATTCTCGCTACATAGATGTAACGAAATACATCTCGCAGATTACCAGCGCAGGTTTAAAAAGCTGTTGAAAGGCTCTTCAGTCTTTCAGAGCTCTCACTTCGACCTCATTCCGTAAAATATTTCCTAGCCGTAGATTCAAAAGGTGGTCCGTTACTGGTGTAACATTTACCATAAAATAACGTTTTTAAAAAATGTTTTAAATGTTCCGCGCTCTGGTTTTTCTTGTCCAAGTATTTTTTTGTGACCGTGACGAGCGTAATATACGGACGACGTCGGGCGTCCATGTGAAACGAAAATATATACTTTTTTGAAGCTTTTCAGTTATTGCGGGTGCTTTTTTTTTTTAAATTACGTAAAGAGGCGCGAAAGCCTTTTAACGTTGAAGTGAATTTCGTTTAAAAATGTATAATCTAGGACCACTAGAACTCAATAATTAGAGTCATCATGACTACATAATATTAACACAAAGTTCCCCGCCGCGTCTCGCTGTGTGTCTGTTCCATGGTCTTTTCACAAATAGACAGAGAGATCATATTCAATGTATACATACCACTTACGGGAAGAGAGGGTTTTGTCCGTATGGTGTCGGACGTAAAGAATAGCACCATCCCATATCTTCCCGTGGGTGTCATAAGAGGCGACTAAGGGACTTACCAGAGAATGGGCAGCAGCGTTCTCTGTGCCTTTGTAACTACCATACTGCGATCGCCAACCCGCCTGCCAAGCGTGGCGATTATGGCATAACCCCCCATTTGGGGGAGGCCTATGTCCAGCAGTGGACGTGTTTCGGCTGAAATGATGATGATGAAGGGAAGAGTGAGATAGCTCCGACACAAGTACTATTGTAACTTACTGGGGCTGCCTCAATTTATGTATGACCCAATGTTTGAGATGAAATAAATATTTTTGAATTTATTTTTTTTCATGAGGAAGGCGTGACTAAGTTAAAGCCGTACAGATCGATCGGTCAAAGGTTAATCTACGCTAGCTGCGGTCGGTCTGTGGATGGGTGACCGAGGCATATACCGAGTTCCTTCCATGCCTCGGAAAGCACGTAAAGCCGTTGGTCCTGGCTATCATTTGTAGATCTTTGGCAGTCGTTAAAGGTAGTCAGAAGCCAGAAAGTCTGACAACCAATCTTACCAAGGGGTATCGTGTTACCCAGTAACTGGGTTGTGGAGGTCCGATAGGCAGTCGCTCCATGTAAAACACTGGTATTCAGCTGCATCCGGTTAGACTGGAAGCCGACCCCAATATAGTTGGGAAAACGCGAGGCTGATGATGATGAAGGGTTTAGGTTAAGGTTTTGTGTAAATTGGCTGACATATGACGACGATTGTTGAAGATGGCGGAAAATATTCTGGCAACTCAGAACTGACACGGCTATGCTCTGCTACCCGGGCAAAACTTGGGCGAATCGCGAGTAAAAATGTCAGGATAAAAAGTTCTTTGTAAGTAACCCAACTTGATTATGGCAAAAAGTGTAATACGTTGCGGTTCGGGTCAAGTTAATACATGCTGGGGCAGTTTTTACACGCACTCCGCGGCTGTCGTCTTTACGAAAAGTAGGCTAGTGCATTAATAACTCTATACCGAGTAGATTGGTGCGTCACAGACTGTAGCTTCAAGATAAAAAATCAATTTACTTCGGCTTCAGTGTATTACCGTACAACACATCCGAACCAATTTCATAAATGCAAAAGTGATATCTTTGATACGCTTCGACGGCAACTACTGAACTAATTTTTATGAAATATGGTTTAGGCTAAGCTTGAACTCAAAGAAAGCAGATAGACTACTTATTAATCAGCCATTTTATCTGCATCCACCGAAGTCGCGAGCTTACTTTTTTTATAAGTATCAATAGGCTAGCGCTTGGCCGCAACTTACCTGGGCCTTAAGTCTGCTATTACAATAGTGTCAGAATGAAAGAAAGAAAGAAAGAAAAAAGAAAAGTAATTTATTCGCCCCCCAGGACAAAATCACACTAAAAAAAAAAAAAAACAAGAAAACGAATGTTGGTTGGTTGGAAGAATGGTCTATCATTGATTTCATATTTTTATTGCTGATTTTGACAAGATTGTATAATGGCGTCATTATGACTTTCCAATGGTCAACCACTGACACGTCATTGAAAGAAATAATATAGAATGGTAATCTCGTACAAAATGACAACTGAATGACTGATTTAGGCGGTAATCTGCTAAAATTTTGACAATTACTTTGATCAGTGACCTACCATTACAACGTCATTATGCAGTCAGTGCTTTTAATTCGACAGACCAATGATCGACCGTTATGAATTTAGCAGATTACGAAATTTTAGCAAAATGACAATGGGATCGTGTTGGAATGACGAAATTACACAAATAGCAGACTTGGCCCCCTGATCTTTAGTAATGATGCGGCATAAGGTGGAGCACGCTTTCCTAGGATGAACCGATTCACTCGTGCCTTGAAGATATCCAGATTATAATTATCGGGGAGCAGAGAAGCGTACAGTGAATTCCTCAGTCTGGCAGTTCGCACATTAAATGTGCAAGCAGTATATAGGGTGACTGGTAATTAGTGTACGATGCTTAAACACGTGATTGTGTTCATGATTACAAACAACTTTCCCGAAGAAAAAATGTTTTTTGTACTGGTTCACTTTTATCACAATAACACAACAGCCGTATGAAATTCACGCGCGCGCACGCCTGTGACCTAAAGTGAAACAGTACAAAAAAAATTTTTCTTCGGGAAAGTTGTTTGTTATCATGAACACAATCACGTGTTTAAGTATCGTACACTAATTACCAGTCCACCACCCACCAGTACCAGTCACTCTATTTATAATTACCTACCCCTGTACCTTAAAGTTGTATGGATTCTGAAAACATTATATTTGTTTATGTTTTACAAATTTAAAGTAAATAAATGTCTTTGTACGAATAAACTAAATTAAAACATAGACAGTTAATAAATACATGGATTCACAGAACTAATCAAAAGACGAAACGACCTTTTGTATGAAGAAAAGACAGTCATAAATTTGAACTAACATATTACAGTACTAACAGAAATACTAACTTGAATGCTTTTAGTACATCTGAGGGGAAGCTTTTCGAGCAGAAGCCTAATCATATTAAAATTCATGTTGGAACATTAAGGCTTTACAAAAGAGGCTTATTCGAGTATTTCTCGTTTTTTTGCCTCCCTAACGGTGCTTATGTTCTTTTAGGATTTCGAATTCCACACAGATAAAATTTTACTTATTTTAGGTATAGGGATACTAATTTGGAATTTAGGGTTTCAAAATTAATCATCCATAGGTTTGAAGTTTTGAAACAGTAATAATAATTGATATACAATTTTATTGGGTTGAAGCACTAGATCACGCACTAGGATTCCATGTGTTGTGTGAACTAGGCTCTTTCATTCCGTTTAGAATTACAAGCACAGTAAAAGGATAATAAAAAAGATAAGGAGATCCTTTTTTGGATATGGGGTGTTCATGATGTGGTGTTTTCAGCCCACAGCGAGCAAGACATTCAGAATTCAGTGTCTGATCGCATCGGAGCTAATACGTCCCGAAACTTGTGTTTGCATTGCACGAAACCCAATTTCTGCCCACATGATGACCGAATCTAACAGAGTAAATCCTGACGATCCGACATATTTTTTAATGTTGTCCCACTCTAGAAAATTCTCCGGTATCATTAATGCGTTTACAAACATATTTCTCAAATACACACAGAACCAGAGCCGTAATAAATTGCTGTAGGCCATGTGAATATTTGTTCCAAACCCGCGACATGTAGAGCAGTAACCAATTCCTCAACCACTGCACCAACAATGTCGAATAAACATAAATAAGACAACTGCCTTCAAAAACTAAAAAGTAATAAATAACTTTATCACAGAACACATAAGACTTTAGTTTCGGGAGACGGCGACTTTATTCTGCTTGTTGTTTTGAATTGCCATTGACTTCCGAAACTAGTCAATAGCGTTCGGTGTTAAAGTTATTTTTCACGTTTTAGTTTTTGAAGGCGGTTGTCTTTTTGTTAAAAGGTTTTTATTTTCCGCTTTTTAGTACCTACTTATCATCTCAATCTATTTAGAAACGGCAACACAGTTAAAACAGTGATTGAAAGTCCTCCAAAGATTGAATAAACCAAAACGAAATCAATGTATTTTTTTTTTTTTTTTCTAAAAGTGCTGAATCAATTTCTTTTTATGTTTGGACCACTCCTGAAGCATTTCCATTATAAATTATATTATCTTTATCCATTAAAAAAAGAATTTTCAAAATTGATTTACATTTGCTAGAGAAATTTTAGATATTACAAAATTTAGAAACTACAAAGAAAGCATACAGTGGAATCAAGAACCTCCTCCCTTTTTGAACTCAGTTAAAAAACATTGAAGCTCCATGAGTCCCGAAGAAATTATTTAACAGTCTTGCAATCCTCCAGGTAGAAAATTTTCATCACCACAAAGTACCTACCTGTAATATAATTGTACCTACTGTTCTAACTAATTAATATAACTTGCCTTCGAATTAATTTCCATTGAGGACAAAATATTTATTCAAAGAAAGGTCAAACGACAACTTCAAATTAATTAATATAATTGTATATTCGGAATAATTTTAAGATGAATATAAATTCTAGTATTACCAAAATTTTACGTAACTCGATAGTTTTTGTTAAGAAGAGAAATTATTAGATTAGATTTTAGAACTAATACGATTTTCGTACTTTGTTTGTCTCTAGAATTCGGAATTTTCTTTGAGGTTTATAATAAAATATTGTTCTACTAATTTTGTTACAATTGCATAAAATAATAAGTATTTTATTCGACGTCGAAAAGTACAAGTAGATTTACAGTCAGCATAAGTAACTGCTGAACGTAGGCCTCCCCCAGAGATTGCCAGCCAGCTCAGTAGGTCGATTCTGTAAAATTCAAACAACAACTTGCATCTCACATCGCTATTCACTCTCACTTTGCATAAGGTTCAAAATGACCTTGATATATTTGACACTTTGAATCGGGTTCGATTGCGAAGTGAGCGTCGGAGTGATGGGGAAATTACCTTACAGAATGTCACTACTGACGTCATCTCATACTTTATCTGTTAAAATCTCCCTGTCAATTTAGTTCAACTCCCTGACACGCTCGCAAGGGTGGCGCTAGTGTAAATTCGAATTATCAACCGAGTTTTTAGAATGCCAATCAAGAAACTTACAGCGGATTCAGATTAGAAGTTTAGAATGGGGTCTTACAGAATCACACCCCAGCAGTGGAGTTGATAAGTAACTGCAATAATTACTCATCAGCAATAATTGCAACGCATTATTAGGTATAAGAGCATGTGTGAAATGATTTTAGCAGTAAAAAAAATCTTACATATTATTTTATCTGAAAAAAAATTGAAAACCTGATATTAAACCAAGAAATCTTAAAAATGGTTGATATTTTTGCTTATGGCCTTTGACTTCCTTAAATTCCCTTTCCGATAACATGAAAATTTAAATAAATATACAAAAAAATAGTGAGTATCATCTAAAGAACGAGGCCAATACACAGGTAAAACCTTATGAATAAAAATGAGCCCCGTATGAATCATGGCTTCGAAAATAAGTGCCCGACTACACGACCAATTATGTAGCATCGGCGCTGAATTGCCGCAATATCATGTTTCAATTTACCGTACAAGCTTTCGATTCACTATCGCTCTAGCCATGAAAAGGCGACAATTTGTAAAAACATAGACGATAGTAAACAATAAAACAAGATAAAAAAGAGAGAGATGCAAAACGATTCTGAAATCATTTCAGTGATCAAAGAATAACTGTTATTATAATTCCTGTGATGTTGTCACAAGATTTCTACGTTAGCATTTTTATTAACCAGATGGAAAGGACATACAGTGATCTGCGTGTCCAATACAATAACGCGTTCAGGATACTGTTGGGGCTGTCGTGGCGTTGTGGTGCGTCCGATATGTTTGCGGAGGCGCGCACGTACTATTTCTACGCCATGATAAAAACAAGAACCGCATCCATGGCCGGTCGGCTGCGCACCGCCACCGCACAGTCTCCTGAGCGAGTTTCGAAATCAGTGGGACTCCCTTTTGCTACGCCACTGGGTAAGGATCGGCACCAGCTGAAGATATATACCCTTTTTAAATTACTAATACACACACTGTAATCATTAATTTCCAAAACAACACAAAGTATTAGACAATTTTTATTTCATTTTGTATCTATTCTTACTAATATTATAAAGCTGAAGAGTTTGTTTGTTTGGTTGAACGCGCGAAATCTCAGGATCTACTGGTTCGAATTGAAAAAAATCTTTTTGTATTGGATAGTCCATTTATCGAGGAAGGCTATAGGCCTATGCGAAGCCGGGTTGGGTCGCTAGTTATTTTATATTTTAGTTTTATTTTCTTGTTGCAATGCTGCCTATCATAGCAGTGTAATTTATAACTATGTACTTATAGTAAGTGAATAACTTGTATAGGTACTTTTTAAAATTCTATGAAGTGAGGACTTGGTGATCACACATGCAAGGTTTAACCTACCATAGACACCAGTTCTTCACAAAATAATGCAAGACGGTACAAAGTTTTTATACGCTTTTTATTAGCTTCACCTGTATGTTTGTATGTTTGTTTGTAAACGACTTCTTTGGGTGCGATTTTGACCCACTTTAAACGGCCAGATTTCGTTCAAACTTTGTAGATTTATCGAGGACCGATGACAATACACTAATTTGATAAAATTAATAAAAAAACAAAAAAAAAAAAACATAAGTTGTTCAAAATTAGTTGCCGAAAAAGCAGCTATTATATACTAGGAAGGTACTGCACAAGCGCCCCTGGTAGAATAAATGTACATAATATTTATAGATATAGATATAACCAAACTAAAAAGTAAAAAATAAATAATAGTTTAAAAAAACTAAAAACACGCTTTTCATAGAAAACAAAAATAAAGGAATTAAATTTTAATAAATTATTTTATTTTATAAAAAGCGTGTTTTTAGTTTTTTTAAACTATTATTTTTTAGTGACAAATAGTGTCATCATGTGTTTTTAAGGAAGTGAATGGTTAAGTGAATTTCGTCACAGGGAATAAACGATTTTATTATTATTAACCCAATCATAACGCTGACGCAATCAGAAAGTTTAATTCTGCAATGAAACTGTATCACACTATAAAATAAACGTTTCACAACACTGCAATGTCGCAGCGTATGGAGCTAGCGCGCGCTACTGTCGAGCCGTGTGTACGGGCACTAAAAGTACGGGCTCTAAATAATTCACTCGTGAATTACGATCCGCTACGGATATACGGTGAATGTTTCAAAACGTTCAACTTTGTATCTGGCTTTGTTGCGGCTCTGGTAAAATTGAAAGATTTTTTGTTTTTCATTGTAGTTTAGTCTTTGTATGCATGTATTTTAGTGTTTACTCTATTTATTGTCTCGTCTTCTAATAACATACAAAAAACATCTGTTGCTTTCATCATCATGTCAACCTTTAGATGCCCACTGATAGGCATAGGTTTCCCCCAAGGGGGGGTTCTGTTGCTTTACTATGTTTTTTTTTTCATCAGTATTTTAAATAAGATTTGGTCTGGCGAGTTAATGTGAAATAGTTTCAACGGGTTGCCATTACCAAAATGGATAAGGAGGAATATACAGTAAGTTAAATAACAGAGAGCCTTCCCTGAAACTCGGTCATTAATCGGTTTAAAAAAATATATCAGCGTTAAAAAATAAGTACAAACATATTCAAAAATGTGCAGAGTGCTTCCTTTACGTATCCGATTTTGTATGACAATTAGAAAAAAAAAATATCAAAAAAGACAAACGCCTTCAAAAAGTAAAAAATAACTTTCAATTCGCAAGTCGGCGGCTTTGGTTTTGCGTGATGTTTTGTATTGCCACCGACTTGCGAATAGAAATTTATTTTTTACTTTTTGAAGGCGGTTGTCTTTTTGTTAATTTTTTTTTTTACTTTTTAGTGCCTACTTCTCGTCATAGAAATTAATTACGAAACGTTGACACTAAAAAAAAATTGTCATCCCTTAATTTTCAACCCTTAGGGGTGGAATATTTTCTTGAAAAATATATGGGACCAAATTTGAGGTATATACTATGAATTAAAAAAAGAATCATTGAAATCGGACTACACTGAAAAAAGTTATGCGTGGACAAACATAAAAATAAATATTTAAAAAATAAAAAAAATGTTCAGAAAATGAAAACTACTGGGCCAAACAATGTTAAATTTTTTTGGAACCAAATGGCAACTATTTCGCTTCAAACTAAAGAAGAACCAAGTAAATCGGATCATAAATCTCTGAGTAATCGATGTACATACATAAAAAAAAACCAGGCGAATTGAGAACCTCCTCCTTTTTGAAGTCGGTTAAAAATAATAACTTTTTTATTTTTGATGGGAATATTTTTTTTTTTATTATCATGGACAATGTTTGTATTACCGGTTAAAAAGAACGCCTTTCGTTAATTAACATACAATATATTATATAATGTACACATCTAACCTGAAATCAGGTATTTACATTAACATAAAGAAGAAAATTGCGTTGGTATTCAATTATCACAGAGGTATTCATTGAATGTTTTTATTTCATTACAACAAAAATATCCCAAAACGGAAACGTTCAAATAAATTTTTAGTGTTATGGGGTATGCACTAATCTATTGTGTTCGGGTGCGTACAGGAGTAACAATGAAATCCAGTTTGTTTACTCACGGTTTTATAATTGTTCGATAGTCCACAAACACAGAAACTGCCACAGAAGGAAGAAAGGCACAATACAGGTAGCACACACGATATATAAGTACAGCACAAGTTAAATAGTCTCAGTCTTAGGTCTAGACAGCTAGTAGGCAATATAGTTTAGGTAATAGTACGTCGATAACAACAACTAAAGCGCATATAGTATACAACAAAAGTTGCATAGGCTTCGCGTCGCGATGGCGTGATCTTGACTGAGGTCGCTCAAGGTGAACGGCCGCGCGCTGCCGCGCTCCCACTCCGGAGCTTGGTAGGTGACGACACGCACATACGTCACGCGGGTGCGTGATCGCGGCGCGCGTCCACTGACCCGCGGTGATAGTGTGCAATGTATGTAGTTACGATATTTTACCAACGTCGTGAGTATTGTGTTATTTAATAAGTTAATATTATTAAGTAGATTATGTTATAATTAAATAAGTGTGTATATGTTTTTATGTATATTTAATTTAAGTATAAATGTTGGTGAGTGTCTATATATACATATATAAATAATGTAACTTGTGGAGATGAGATGTGATTATGGTGGTATGGAATGCCACATCACTCCCCCCCAGAGACCGTCCTACGGGCGATAATAATCTGGAAATCTAACCCTCCGACCGGACCTGGTAGTTCTGGTTGTGGTGTCCTTAGGCTGTGGTTCGTCGTTTAGGTCAGGTGGTATCGTGTCCACCAGTACATAGGCGGGTTTAAGGCGGTCTATGGAGACTGTAACCACTTTCCCTTTGACCATAATTTTAAAAGTTTTGTCGCCTTTTTCTACCACTTCATGAGGACCGGTGTATGCTGGTTGTAAAGAACCTCGAAGCGCATCATCTCTCAGAAATATGTGGCTTGAGGTGGGGAGGTCTTTGTGGACAAAAACTTTGTCTCTGGTATGGCGCGCCGCTGGGCTCGGTTGCAATTTTGCGGCAAATGAGCGCAGTCGGGCAATGAACGCCGAAATGTCTGTTGTCTCGCTTCCAGCAGGGTTGAAAAATTCTCCGGGGAGTCTTAAAGGCTCACCATACACTAGTTCTGCAGAAGAAGTTTGTAGATCCTCTTTAATAGCGCTCCGGACGCCCAGCAAAACCAAGGGCAAGGATTCTGTCCTGTTATGATCGGCGTGACACATTATCGCCGCCTTGAGTTGCCTGTGGAATCGTTCCACTAGGCCGTTACATGCTGGGTGGTAAGCAGTGGTTTTTCGATGCTGGAATCCAGCTACTTTGGCAAGATATTGGAACAGTGCGGACTGAAATTGTGGTCCTCGATCTGTTACGATATCCGTTGGACAGCCAAAACGGGAAATCCAGCCGGTTAATAATGCTTTGCCCACTGTCTCAGCGGTAATGTCAGCAAGGGGCACCACTTCAGGCCACCTGGTGAAACGGTCTATGGCCGTCAGGCAGTAACGGTACCCTTGTGATGGAGGAAGTGTACCTATTAGATCGATGTGCACGAAGGCAAATCTAGCGCGGGGTAATTCGAATGTGCCCAATGGTGATGACACATGGCGATTTACTTTAGCGCGTTGGCAGCTCAGGCATGCCTGTGACCATTTCCGACAGTCCTTACGGACCCCAGGCCAAACGTATCGTTGGGCAACTAATTTTGCAGACGCGTTTGCCCCAGGATGACTAAGGCTATGAAGGGTGTCAAAAATTTGCTTTCGGAATGGTTTGGTCACGAAAGGTCTGGGAGTGGATGTACTCACGTCGCAGAATAACTCTACGGGGCTGCCGTCGATTTTAAGCCTCTTTAGTCGAAGAGATGTTTCTGAATTGAGTAGCTTCAACAGTTCAGGGTCAGAAGCTTGAGATTTTGCGAGAACTTCAAAATCGACTGGAGTTTGTAGTTCACTTACTCGGGACAAAGTGTCGGCGACAATATTGTCTTTACCGGAAATATGCTGTATGTCGGTCGTGAACTGCGAAATAAAGTCGAGTTGTCTATGCTGACGGGGAGCACAGTTGGTCTTTCTCTCATGGAAAGCGTATATCAACGGCTTGTGGTCAGTGTAGACGGTGAAGTGCCTCGCCTCCAACATGTGGCGAAAGTATTTTATGCCTTCATAAATAGCGAGGAGCTCACAATCGTATGGCGAATAGTTCTGCTGAGTCGGGCTCAACTTGCGCGAGAAGAACGCAAGTGGTTGCCACACTTCATCCTTGAACTGCTGTAAAACTGCACCCATTGCCAGATCAGACGCATCTGTAACTAGGGCGAGTTTAGATTGATAGTCCGGATGTGCAAGCAACACGGCGTTGCAGAGGCTGGTTTTGCACTGATTGAACGCGTTGAGTCTCTCACCAGTAATTTCCACGGGATGTTGACCTTTTACTGTGCCAGTCAGCAGGGCGTTTAAGGGACCTTGAAATTTTGCGGCTTTTGGTATAAACCGCCTGTAAAAATTCAACATCCCTAAGAAACGCCTGAGCTCCCTAACCGTTTTAGGGGTAGGAAAGTTCCTGATGGCTTCCACTTTGGACTCCAACGGCTTTGTTCCAGCTGCTGAGATGCGATACCCTAGAAACGTGACTTCGTCAGCACCAAATACACACTTCGACGTGTTGATGACGATGCCATATTTCTGCATCCTGGTGAAGAGCTGATGCAGGTGGGACTCGTGCTGCTCCTGGTCTTGCGAGGAGATCAAGAAATCGTCAAGATAACAGTAGCAGAAGTCGAGCCCACGCGTCATTTCATCGACGAACCTCTGAAATGTTTGGCCTGCGTTCCTGAGACCAAAGGTCATATACGGAAACTCGTACAAGCCAAACGGGGTTGTTATTGCCGTCTTCTGGATATCGTCTTCGCTGACAGGTATCTGGTTATATGCCTTCACCAAATCGATTGTCGAAAAGACCTTGCAGCCAGCTATGCTGTGGGTGAAGTCATGCACATGTTTGATGGGGTACCTGTCAGGTATAGTCCTCGCGTTGAGCAGCCTGTAGTCACCGCAGGGTCGCCAGCTGTTGTCCTTCTTCGGGGCCAAATGAAGTGGTGATGACCAGGAACTCTCAGATGGACGAGCTGTGCCATTGCTAAGCATGACGTCAAATTCCTGCTTGGCGATCTGCAGTTTGTCAGGAGCTAGTCTGCGAGGGGAACAAGAAATGGGCGGGCCGGGTGTGGTGCGAATATGGTGTATAGTGTTGTGTGTGGTTATGCGAGGTGTGCCTGCGGGTCGTGTGATTTCGGGAAATTTATTTAAAATTAAATGGTACTTCGTATCCCCAATTGGGACCTTTACCGAACAAGTCGCAGAAGCCTTTGCAACGGAAGCTACAACAAACATTGAGGTGGTTTTATCTACTAGACGTTGGTTGCGGATGTCAACAAGCAAATCGTAGTAGCTTAAAAAATCTACACCTATGATAGGTTTGGTGACATCGGCAACTATAAAGCGCCATGGAAAGTTGCGGCGCAAACCAATATCTAAATTCAATTGTAGATAGCCATAAGTGTCAATTATAGTACCGTTAGCGGCCGATAACTGATAGTTCGATTTGGCACGCTGCTCACGTAGAACATACCGCGGAAACACACACAGATCACTTCCAGTATCCACTAAAAACTGAGTGTTTGACTTGCGGTCAGTGACGAAGAGGCGACCAGCACGTGTGAGACAGTCGTCAGCCGCCATTACCGACTGCCTTTGGGGTTTTCCGACTTCTCATAGTCGCATGGCTTAATGCACTTGCGAGCATTGGCCCCATATTTCGAATGGTAGAAGCATAGAGGGTACTTCCGGTGGCTGGATTGAGATCGCTGCCTGGATCGTTGACGCTGTTGCTGGCTCGGACGGGACTGTGAACGAGGTCTCCTGTTCAGCTGCGTTGTGAGGTCTCTGACGGCCTTCTTTAGTTCGGCGATCTCGTTGGCCATCTCGGCCATGCTTGGTCCTGGTGCGGATGAGGCTGCGACTTGGCATGGGGTCACGATGTCTTGAACCCTGTCGGCCAGGTCTGCTAATTCTTCTAGGGAAGTATGCGGCTGCGATGCAAGAAGGGTCTGGACGTTGCTCGGCAGACGGCTACTCCAAATTGTCCGGAGGAAGTCTTCAGGGACACTTGGCCCGGCCAAGCTCTGGAGATGTCGCAGGAATTGTGAGGGTTTGCGATCGCCTAGTTCCTCATGCATGAGAAGCTGCTTAACTCTCTTCTCGTGCGAGGCGGTTAATCTCTTAATGAGCTCATGCTTCAGCTTCTCATACTTGTTTTGCTCCGGTGGAGCTAGAAAAATGTCCCTCACTTGCTTGGAGTACTGGTGCTCGAGGTTGCCGATGACGTAATTAAATTTTGTCGCATCGCTGGTGATGTTCGCGTTCGCAAATTGAGCCTCTACTTGCGCAAACCAAACCTCTGGATCATCCGGCCAAAATGGTGGTATTCGTACTGCGATACGGCAAATGTCGGATGAGTCGTCAATGGACACGCACTTTGCGCGACGACGTCGCTGGCGAGAGCGGGTACTACCGAATGATTTTGCTGATTCACTGCTGTCACTCATGGTGTTACTAATGTGCTTTGCCTATTCCTGGTATTTCACCGGCGTCCTTTTCAGGATTCAGCCCACGGGATTATTGAGCCTTTCTGGCGCTTTCTTAGGCGGGGTCACCAGTTTAGTGTTATGGGGTATGCACTAATCTATTGTGTTCGGGTGCGTACAGGAGTAACAATGAAATCCAGTTTGTTTACTCACGGTTTTATAATTGTTCGATAGTCCACAAACACAGAAACTGCCACAGAAGGAAGAAAGGCACAATACAGGTAGCACACACGATATATAAGTACAGCACAAGTTAAATAGTCTCAGTCTTAGGTCTAGACAGCTAGTAGGCAATATAGTTTAGGTAATAGTACGTCGATAACAACAACTAAAGCGCATATAGTATACAACAAAAGTTGCATAGGCTTCGCGTCGCGATGGCGTGATCTTGACTGAGGTCGCTCAAGGTGAACGGCCGCGCGCTGCCGCGCTCCCACTCCGGAGCTTGGTAGGTGACGACACGCACATACGTCACGCGGGTGCGTGATCGCGGCGCGCGTCCACTGACCCGCGGTGATAGTGTGCAATGTATGTAGTTACGATATTTTACCAACGTCGTGAGTATTGTGTTATTTAATAAGTTAATATTATTAAGTAGATTATGTTATAATTAAATAAGTGTGTATATGTTTTTATGTATATTTAATTTAAGTATAAATGTTGGTGAGTGTCTATATATACATATATAAATAATGTAACTTGTGGAGATGAGATGTGATTATGGTGGTATGGAATGCCACAAATTAATAAAACTTTCCATTAATGTAAGTCGTACCCGCTGTCTGTAAAGCCCAAGCATCAGGTATATTTAATATGTAAACTCAATTACGGACGTTTTCACGTAATTTTTACCGTATTCCGGGGCAGCTCGTTTAAAATTACCTTTTGCATATTTTTTTTATGTTATCCGGCGAGATTTTAAATAACGTTGCATCCGTTTTCATCTGTCGTATCATTATAGACTTCAAAGATGGGGGTTCGAGGTTTCAGACTTCAAAAAGAGGGGATTCCGACGTCAAAGCCGTCTTGACGCCATTGTTTGATGTACTGCTTGCTTTGTTCTTAATATTTTTACGTGAACTTGTTAGAAGTGTAGTATTGTTTTGTTTTTATCTTAAAGCTTGACTTGTGTCACTGAAGTTACCAGAGAATAAAATAATTTCTTATAAGTAGTGAGAGGCCGACTACAAAGATCATTTGAAGATTTTTTATATTATTTTGTGAATATATTATTATGTGTAACATCAACTTCTGCCTAGAATTTTATGTTAGCAACCCAGTTACTAGGTAACACGATAGATTAGACAAGTTGTCAGACATTCTGACTTCTGACTACCCCTAACAACTGTCAAAGATCTACGAATGACAGTCGAGGCCAACTGCTTTACGTGCTTTCCGCGGCACGAAGGGGTGTCGGTATGAAATGGATGGTGACCCATCCAAAAATCGACCGCGGCAAGCGTAGCTTAACTATGAAAGATCGATCCGTACGGGTTTTACTTAGCCGCGGCCCCCTGAATATATGTTTATAAAGATCTATATAATTTATAATATAAATCCTATAAAAAAAAAGCTTTTTTATAAAAAAGACAACCGCCTCCAAAATCTAAAAAGTGATAAATAACTTTAGCAGGGCATGACTTTAGATTTGAAAGTCGGTGGCTTTGTTCTGTTTGTTGTCTTTAATTCTTTATTTATCACTTTTTAGTACCTTTATCATCCAAATCCATTAAGAACCGGCAACACAGTTAAAACAGAGGTACTCCAAAGATTGAAGAAACTATATGTAGTTTTTTTTGGGATCTAATTGATTTTTCAAAAAGTGCTGAATTAATTTCGGTACAAATTTATACACCCCTGAGGCATACTCTATCCTTAAGAAAAATAATTTTCAAAATCGATTCACATTTGCCGGAATAATCGCGTAACAAATATACAAAAAAAAAAACAACATAGTTTCAGACGACGTTACGACGGTTACGAATGCTTCTTTTTTGAAGTCGGTTGAAAAAAATTAAAAATCTTCTAAATAACACCAAACTGCGCTGTCATATACAATATTTTACGTGAATTGCAAAACTTTTGTTTTATAAAACATCAAGAGGAAACCAAACTCGAGTAAGTTTACATAGTTTAATATTTAATTTCCGACGTTCCATGGTGAGGAATTTTCTTAGAACTGGGAAAAACTGGAACGTAAGGGAAAGTCATGGAAGTAAACCTTGCACCAGATTTAGTTCGCTCGGGGCGATCACGAATGAGAGAAAAACATTTATCTTCTTTTACCATTACCTACTTGCCTTGATGGCCAGTTTCAAGATTATCATTTAATACTTATCCTATCCTACTAATATTATAAATGTGAAAGTTTGTGAAGATGTTTTTATGTTTGTTACTCAATCACGCGTATGCCGTTAAACAGATTTGCTTGAAAATTGGCACATAGATAGACCATTTCCTGGATTAACATATAGGATACTTTTATCCCAGTAATGTGTTCCCTTGGGATAATCGTTCTTTTTACGCGGGCGAAGCCGCGGGCAGAAGCAAATAGGAGATAATTAACTAATAGAGACGTCAGAGTGTACAATGCCAACCTTATATCGTCGGTACTGCGTGTTATGGACCCCATGTAAGGTTGCCAGGTCAGGATCATCATGTTAACCTTTAGACACCCACTGCTGGGAATAGGTCTCCCCCAAGGGGGCTTTCAGCCGTAATCGCCATGCTTGGCCGTAGCATGTTGGTGATCGCAGTAGGTGTTATGGTACTCAGAAGGACGCTGCCCATCCTCTGGTCAATATCCCTCTGTCGCCTTCTACGACACCCACGGGTAGAAATGGGGTGGTGCTGTTTGCGGCCGGCGCGACTCGGTGGCGGTTGCTAGGTCTCGAAAGCGAATCGATTAGACCAGCCAGTTTAGCTGGACATTTGGGTAATAAGCCCAGACAGTGAAGGACAGTGCTAGTTCACTCACTTGCGCTAGTGATACAAGATGAGGCAGGTGGAGCAGAAACCAACACAAGACAAATTAAAATTAATTTTAAAAAATTAGATTAATTTTAAAAGCCGGAGTCTAATTTATCTATTTTAAGAACATGGAAGACTTACAGCTAAAGCAGAAAGAACAAAAGACAGTAGATTATACAGAAAGACAATAACAAGTCTTCACTTAAAATATACAGAACAATTAAGGTACTACACATTGTAGTACAGTGTGTAGTACTATTAATTATACATTAGGTACAATACATGCGTGCGTCATGTACGTGAATGGGCGCCGTTAGTTGGGACTGGTCATCTCTTAGCTGCCTCGGTTATCCTAAATTTGTTGAATTGCTTAACAATAATCTAATATATAAAATTCTCGTGTCACAGTTTTCGTTCCCGAACTGCTCCGAAACGGCTTGACCGATTCTGATGAAATTTTTTGTGCATATTGGGTAGGTCTGAGAATAGGCCAACATCTATTTTTCATCCCCTTTTTTCACCCCTTTTTCATCCCCCAAGATCGGGACAGGACAACGTCTGTCGGGTCAGCTAGTATGATTATATTTTCATCTAGACCTCTTTTAACGTACACGACTTGTTACATTGTTCTCACATTGTACCCCTAGATTCAATATGAATGATGTAACCGGAATTTGTAACATATTATTGATTTTAAAAGAGTGTTCATGGAGTTTCTTACACGTTCTTCTCCATAGAAACCTACTGTTTGAAACGAGTAACTAGCTTCAACTTTCTGACTGACTGACTCTGACAATTCAAAAGTACCTGTAAATGGTTTATTTGAAATAAATGATTTTGAGTTTGAGTTTAAATAAATAGCCCATGAAGGAAAATTTAATAACTAGATAGTACAACTGCCTTTATACACATTTGATCGTATTGCAAAATAAAGAGAAAAACAAATAAAAGCTAAATGAAAAGGCGAAATAATAACTAAATAAAAAAGTTTCGGCCTATGCACCTCCTGGCCGAGGACTCACTGGTTAAGAATGGATGTACATCATGCTGTTTACACAACTTATTTCATTTTCTACTCGCACGCACTACATACGAATTCTGCGATAATTTGTTGTAGATTATGGAACACGTAAGGGTGCGTTGAAACTTTTTGATTTCGATAAAATTTAGGAGCAATTGATGTTACTAGTGAAGATTTTTAACATAAAAACGCAATAATAACGAACTAATTTGGCCGGACACTCAACCAAATAGCCTTACTGTATCTGGCTTTATCCGAAGGCTTGGCAACGCTATTCCCATGAGACCACAGATACCAGACCTACATAGCTAGCTGCTAGCTAGCTGCATAGCTTAAATTTTGAAAATAGATGGAGTAATAATACGTCCTTAGTTGGTTAGTTTACCCATGCGTTAATGACATTAATCTGGCGACTTTGGGATCCTGGACCATTCTTGCCTGAAATTAAAATAGCTTATTTTATGAATGGGCAAAATAAGTTTTATGTCAAAGTCAAAATCAAATCATTTATTTCAATTAAACCATTTACAGGCCCTTTTGAATTGTCAAGGAGTCGGTCAGTTAGAAAGTTGAAGCTAGTTGCTCGTTCCAAAACGTAGGTAGGTCTCTATGGAGAAGAACGAGCAAGAAACTCCACGGACATTCCAACTCAACCATTTTGAAGGGAGCCGAAATATCCAACACACGCGCCACCATCAGCGAGATATTTGAGTGAGCCTGACAATGCTCTCAACCGCCATGTTTATTTATGTCTAACACATAGGTATATATAATTTACTTAATTAATGGCTCCATGGTATTCACATTCACAAAATTTAAATAATGCTGCAAAATTATACAAAACTAAGGTTTTAATGTGTCTTTTTGTATGACTAATATATCCCATATCTTCCCGTGGGTGTCGTAAGAGGCGACTAAGGGACTCACCAGAGAATGGGCAGCAGCGTTCTCTGCACCTTTGTAACAACCATACTGCGATCGCCAATCAGCCAGCCAAGCGTGGCGATAATGGCAAAACCCCCTCCCCTTTTGGGAGAGGCCTATGTCCAGCAGTGGACGTCTTTGAAAATGATGAATGTATGACTAAACTGATTAAAGGCATAAGTAAAGACGAGACAGTTGAATGCAAGGACTCGTCGAGCTTCATTGCCTCTGCGCTTTTCTGTTGGTCGCCACTCTTGATTCTGGCTTTCAGGATTTGCAGTGGTTTGAAAATAGTGCCACACTGGCTTGTACCAAAATAAAATAGACATAATATACAATACATATATTGGTCGGATCAGTCAGGATTTAGTCAGTTAGATTCAGTCATCATGTGGGCAGAATATGGGTTTCGTGCAATGAAAACACACTGGGTATAGGATACAGTATACGGCGTTCATTAAAACCACAATTAATTTAAAATAAACTCGGACATAATTAACATAGATATAGGTTCACTCAGACATAGACATAGGCACTTCACTTCAACAACGAATCGTAAGTACAGTTTTGGGACGTATTAGCTCCGTTGCGATCAGACACTGGATTCTGAATGTCTTCCTCGCTGTCGGCTGAAAACGACGACTCTGTAGAAGCGCGCCAAAATGGTGGTGGTTGACCACGTGTTCTCAATAATGGCGCGCTTGCGATCCGTTGTTTCACCATAGACTACTTATTGTCTTTGCGTTTCACGTTCATACTATTGACCGGATACGACATATTTATATATTTGTAGTATCCGGTCAATAGTACGAACGTGGACGAATCAAGCCCACCATTATCGAGAACACGTGATCTACCACTTTTTTTGGCGCGCTTCTACAGAGTAGTGATGTTTTCAGCCTACAGCGAGGAAGACATTCAGAATCCAGTGTCTGATCGCATCAGAGCTAATACGTCCCGAATCTGTACTCGATTCGTTGTGTTTAAGTGGTACTATGTCTATTTAAATTTGAGTCGGAGTTTATTTTAAATTGAGTTTGTGCTAAATTGTGGTTTTAATAAACGCCGTGTATTGTTCCCTATACCCAGTGTGTTTGCATTGCACGAAACCCAACTTCTGCTCACATGATGACTGAATCTATCGTACTAAATCCTGACGACTCAACATATTTGTAATTTTAAATAAAGAGACGAAGTCGCGGATTAAAAATCAACCAATATCCTTCCTCAGGGTTCAAGCTCTCATACCAAATTTCATCAAAATCGGTTCAGCCGTTTCATCGTGAAAAGTTAACAGACAGGGTTACTTTCGCATTTATAATATTAGTATGGAAGTATGGATGGATATAGTATAATATAGTTTGGAAGTATGGTTAAAGGAACGGCATAAATAAACACCGATGTACCACTTTCTAACCCCATAAAATGTTATAACATAATTACTGTCTATTTTCCTCTGGCAACACCTGACTCCATTAACTAATTAAATTCGCCGCAAGCCTCTCAGTGTTGCCAACATGAATAAAAGGAAACTCGTTTAGTTCAAAGTACATGGCAGCACGAAGTAATAAGGATAAGTAGAAGTCGTATTTAAAATAAGTGGTTGGTTTAGAAACATCTTCTTAACTTGATATAATCGCTTACTAGCTTTTGCCCGTGAGCAGACAAAGTCACGGATTAAAAAGTATCCTAGGCCTATGTGCTTTCCTCTTCTTCTCCAGATTGGCATTAGTAAGACGCCACTTTAACTATATTAGCTCTAAACTCTACAATAATATAAATAGCAGCATACAAATGACAATGCCAGATCCTGCCCCACCCATGTACAGAAAAAGTAACTTAATGAAAATAATTATAATGACTATAGAACCTTTCTATAGTAAATTATTTTTCTTTAGAACATGCGGATTACGAAATACCTACCCACAAAATACAAACTCATTTTACATAAAATACAATTTAACCTATAATCAATGTCATTATTGTTTTTAGATTTAAACGGAACCCGCAAGTTCTACAGTCACTAAGACTAATGTTTAGTTATCAGCAATAAATAAACAGTAAGATGCTACATATTGCACATGACTTTTATTAAGTGGGGCAAAGTTCTATAGAGTTTCTGGCATTGTCCTTTTGGCATTGTCCTTTATCCTTTAACAACAACTTCAGTTAGTCAGAAAAAAACTGTCTGTATTACTACGATCCTTGTCCTATGAAGCTAAAGAAAAACTTGTGGTAACATAACACATACATTCCTCATTATCATAAACACAACACCCCCCTCACCCTCACGCACACACGCTCACAAACTTCTCAACGACCACTACACACTGACACATAGTTAGTAAGATTAGTACTTAACCTTTTCATATTTTAATTATTTTGTACTTTTTTTAATTATTAATCTGGAACAAATGCTCCATGTGTTTGACCTAGGCGTTGATAGCTGCGCCACAGTTTTTAACTTTTGTAGCTATCTTCGTTTCATATTGTAATTTTGTGTCCCTTTACTTGTTCCAAATAAACGTTTATTATTTTATTACAAGACGGGCACACATACAATACGGTCAACGTAACTTGGCGCGTCTGAAGTTAGCTGTTTGGTTGCGCAATGGAACTTTTAGGAACGAAATTGTCTACTGCGCAGCTAATCGGCTAACTTCAGACGCGTCAAGTTACGTTGACCGTACTGTACCTATGTACGTCTTTATTACACCGCAAAAAAATTGCGATCAGTCATTATTAGCCCATAAAATTTTTGTATGACTTATTCAGAATATTATTTAACCCTAGAACCGTACCCTGGGGTACAACTGAAAAAAAATATTGAAAATTGGTTACAACTTTTTTGTTTTAAAACGGATCTTTTCGCACCCGCGCGTATTTACGGGGGACGGGGGGTCGTGTCGAAGCATCAGTCGGGCGCGAGTCCTGTTGGCGTGCGGTCGTGGCAACGCGTGTGTGGGGTACTCCAGTACCCCTGGGTACAGTTAAGGTAATTATATTAGTTACTAATTAGTGGATGTTTTTATGAAATAATCTATGCTATTGTTTTTTTTTTATTCATGATTTTCATTTTTACATTGGCAATATTACCTTAGAAGTAACTTTGTCTGAATACAATGTGTTTGGGCTTAATATTTATTCACCATATTTATACATTTTTATTTACGTTATTGTTTAGTAATGAATTTTTTGTAATTTTTTTTTAGATGGCGTCAACTAAAAACCTTTCAGAAAATAAAAATTCAAAACCTTCTGGACGTTCATGATGAAGATGAAGTGTTTCTTGGGGATGAATTGGAAGATGAACCGGATGAAATTGTTCCCGATTTTCGCGATGAACAGGTTCCTGTCGAAGAGGATGGCTCTAACCATGAAACAGATCTTGAAAGTTCGGAAGAAGAACTTGAAGAGGATATTGTCCAGGTTAGATTTAGAAGGTCTCCAGTAACAGTTCTTACAGTACCCGAAGTTTTGCGAGGTAAAGGAACAAAAAAGCAAAGAACTGGCGAAAAATTTGTATGGTATGGAACTCATCGCCGTTCAACGCGTACTCCACAAAGAAATATAATATTTCATGCACCAGGAAATAAAGGTCCTGCTAAATTTATTACTAGTGCCTTAGATAGTTGGAAATTATTTTTTACGGATGAGATTTTGCATATGATAGTAACTAATACAAATCTTGAGATATCTGAACAGCGCCAGAAGTATAAGTCAGACAGGCCAATAGCATCTCAAAATGATGACGACAATGATGATAATTCTGTTCCTACGAGTATTCGACCTTCTTTTGTCCGAGATGTAACAGTGACCGAATTAAAAGCTCTTTTTGGCTTATACTATTTAGCTGGAGTTTTAAAAATTAACCACTTGACTGTCAAAGAAATATTTGATAAAAAAACTGGCATCAACTATTTTCGGTCTACTATGAGTGAGAAAAGATTCGAATTTTTGACAAATTGTCTTCGATTTGATGATCGTTCGACCAGAGTTGAAAGAAGACAACATAGTAAATTGGCACCAATAAAAGAACTGTTCGATCACATTGTTGAAACTTCAAAAAGTCTTTATTCACCTTCAGATTGCACAACGATAGACGAGCAATTACTTGGGTTTCGCGGTAGATGCCCATTCCGTATGTATATTCCGTCAAAACCGGATAAGTATGGAATAAAACTATTAATGTTTTGTGATGCAAAATCTTATTAAATGATAAATAGTATAATATACACAAGATTCTACACCACGTGAATTACCAGTGTCTGAGTATTACGCATTGGAGCTTTCAGCTTCTATTCATGGGTCTAATAGAAATATCACGTACGATAACTGGTTTACTTCAATTCCTGCTGCCGAAAAACTCCTAACCAAAAATGTTACAACCGTTGGAACAATGAAAAAAAACAAAACAGAAATCCCTACCCATTTTTTGGAAACCAAAAACCGCCTCAAGAACACATCAATGTTTGCTTTTCATGACGAGCTTACTTTGTTATCATATGTGCCTCCAAAGCTAAGTAAAGGAAAAAAGAAAAACGTAATTATGCTTTCTACTATGCACTATCAACCTGACGAAGACAAATCTCTTGATTTACCTGAAATAATAAGTTTTTATAATCAAACGAAAGGAGGAGTGGATACTTTTGATCAGCTTTGTCATACATACAGTGTTTCTCGCAAAACTCGTCGCTGGAGCCTTTGTGTATTCTACGGAATTTTGAATATTGTGGGAATTAACTCCATGATATTACTGCATTCATCAAAAGCCAACGATAAACAAGTTTTCAAGAACAGACGGAGTTATCTGAAGGCCTTAGCTTTTGACCTTATAAAACCTCATTTGGAGGACCGATTTTTATACAAAACTTTGCCTCTGCATCTACAAATAACTATTGGCGGTATTTTAGAAAAAACACGACCTTCTAGTGCTCCATCCTCTTCAGATTCAAAATCTGGTAGGTGTTCATTTTGTCCCAGGTCAAAAGACCGTAAATCACGCACTCGATGTGAAAAATGTAAAACTTTTATATGTTTAGAGCACCAAAAAAGATTTGCCAAAACTGTTAATATAAGTTTGTTAATTTTTTGTTTAATTACGTAACGTGAGACTGAAGTAAGTGCCATAAAAGTCTATGTATGTTGATTATTAATAAATGTCTATTCTTAAGTAAAAAATCGTTTTATTTAACGGGGTACACCAGTACCCCTGGGTACTATTATTTAAAGTCTATTATGGGTACGGTTCTAGGGAAAAAAACAATTATAAAAAACGTATTTCATGAATGAAAACCTACCGAATCGTTTTCTATTTATGTGTAATAAATATTGATAATATTATCAAAATTAAATGGTGCCGGTTATTTTGACAAAGGGATATAATTTTGTTATCCCATCATCAAAGGCGAGAAAATAACCATCAACTGAGTCAGTGCCAAGAATTTACCAGATATGGCTCAACATGGTAATTGTACGTCAAAACAGGGGGCCAAGTCTGCTATTTTAATAATTTCGTCATTCCAACACGATCCCATTGTCATTTTGCAAAAAGTTAGTAATCTGCTAAATTCATAATGGTCGATCATTGGTCGGTCAATGGTCTCGTAATAGAATTGTGTTATAATGACATTGTCGTACTGCCATTATTATGAAACTCGTTTATTGAACATTTATTCATACCAGATTTCATTTATATATATTTTTACATAATATTTATAAGTGTTATAAGCAATCTGAAGTAGTAAGAAGTTAGTAAACTAAGTCAGTCATTCATTTGTCATTATGTACGAGATTACCATTCTGTATCATTTCTTTCAATGGAGTGTCAGTGGTTGACCATTGGAAAGTCATAATGACGCCATTATATTAGTAGATTACCAAACTTGTCAAAATCAACAATTATGACATCAATGATAGACTATTCTGAAACTATTGTAATAGCAGACTTGAGGCCCAGTCTTCTTACTGTCATGGTTAAACGAAATTGTTACTTATATCTTACTAGCTTCTGCCCGCGGCTTCGCCCGCGTAAAAAAGAACGATTATCCCAAGGGAACACATTATCGGGATAAAAAGTATCCTATGTGTTAATCCAGGAAATGGTCTATCTATGTGCCAATTTTCATGCAAATCTGTTTAACGGTTTACGCGTGATTGAGTAACAAACATCCAAACATCTTCACAAACTTTCGCATTTATAATATTATAAGTAGGATTATTTCCTAGAGTCCAAGTTATCTTCATGGCAAATTTTATCAAAATCAGTCGTTTCATGTGAAAACATAACAGACAGACAGAGATACTTTTGCATTTATAATTTTAAGTATAGATATATCACTTATGGACTGAGATCTTAGGGTGTTACTACACCAATCGCTCGATCATCGATCTATGCTATCGGTCGCCATCGATCGTTGTTGATTGATTGGTGTGGTAGCTTTGGCTGATCGACGGATACCGTTCGACTAACTAGTCGATCGACTGCCGGTCGATGGCATCAGTCGACTCACTAATAGTTTAATCAGCAGCTCGATCGACGTCGACTAATCCATTCTACCATCGATCGATGCTGTCGATCGACAATCGATCGATGCTGTCGATCGACAATCGATCGATGCTGTCGATCGACAATCGATCGATGCTGTCGATCGACAATCGATCGATTGGTCTTGTAGAAACTATCGATCAACGTCAATTAATCCATTCTGTCATCGATCGATGCCGTCGATCGATGATCGATCGATTGGTAGAATCCCTACAGTCACCAAACATTTTGAGGATACCTAGTTTGTTTTTTTTTTAATACAAATATCCTATCAGTAATTCTAATATGCTTGCATTTGGCAGCAACTCACCTGATCGTAAGTAATGATGCGGCCTAAGGTGGAGCACGCTTGCCTAGGATGAACCAGTTCAATCGTGTCTTGAAGATACCCAGATTATACTTATAGGGGAACAGAGTGGCGGGCAGTGAATTTAACAGTCTGACAGTTCGCACAATGTGGAAGCAAAGCGCTTGGTTCGAGACCGAGAAACTTCAATCATATGGCTGTGACGCTTCGCCGTAATTTTAATCGGTAAGAAGGTATGCGTTTTTGCTGATTCAATGCTTGACTCTTTTCAAGTATCAAAGTACCTTTACTCACTTAAGTACAAACATGACGGCTGATTTCTGTGTATGTTTTTCAGTATATTGTTAAAAACCATTATTTCGAACAAATATAACAAATTAAACCTCTTGTGATTTTTATCGTCAGCACTTTTTTTGGGATAGCGAGATTCTAGCTTGTTTTGAAAATATTACCTATATTCCTTAGCTACAGGTGTACCCATGGAATATGTTCTTGTTTTAAAGAACTCACCACAGGGTTCAAGAAAAACATTGTGAGCAGACCTAAATGCATTGGAGGAATAAGAGACAGTTTGCAGAGACAATCTTCAGGTTGGTACCTACTATCTAAGTACTACTAAACACCATGCAAAAGACAGAGAATAAGGCAGTCTCTCCTTGGATATTCTGATACCTATTCAGATGCACCCATTTAAATGGATTGAAAGCCGAGTACAACATAGTAAAGGCTAGGTAGATGATGAAAAGAAGATTTCTCAGTGTAGTAAATAGCTCAGCTAGTACCTAGCAAAGTTACTTACTACACTGGGAAATCGAAATTCCTCATCGTCTTCTTGCCCTTGTCCCATGTAATTGGAGTCGGCGCAACACGTTTTATTCATTCATTCCGTCCTGTCAATCATTATGTTATCACTGACTTTCTTTTCATTCATATCATTATTGACACATCATCTTTTATTTCGCCTTCCTCTACCTCTCTATCCATTCTCATTTATATTCTACATAGAAAAACCTAACGGTTTCAAACTCGATTTTCTACAGCGATCCGCCAGCCCTACACTTGACATGACTTAAAGCAAGGATAGAAAATTTAAAAAATAACCTTTTAAGTATCCACTTTTCCATAAGCACGGACATTTCGTATTAAAACTTTGTTGTACGGAACCGAATAGCGTATAAAAAGGTAGCGCATCATTATGCACGCTCACGAAGTTTGCTAACTATTGACGCGTTATTGTAAGTAGACAAATATGATACTTGATGGGTCGGATACCTGCCAACAAATTTCGGAGATGATGTGATGTTTGACAGGTTCTAATAAGAAGATATTTTCGAACACGTGCTGCTGTGTACTTTTGAAATTAAGCTGGCCTTATCCTATGTACAAAAACATGACTTGCCTACGTTTTGCTTGGGGAGTTCTGTCAGTTTTGAATCAATCATATAAACAATATGATTCATATAACTATATTCATAACAATATATTCACTTGCTGAAAAGGTAAAGACAACGAAGGGGTTTTGAAGATCACATAAGATTTTTGCGTTATTTATTTATATATGGGGACATTTTTCACACACGGCCATCTGACCCCAAACTAGGGAGACCCTGTACTATGGGTGTCAGACAGCTGATATACATACACAAATACATTTTTTTTTGTAAATACATACATATATAGATAAACAACCTGCTATGCCCCCTGTATACGTCATTCTCTTACTCTCACGTTTTGACTTCTAATGTATTTGTATGTGTCTGTACGTGAGAGTATCGATACTCAAGCAGAACTAGGTATACAAACTTTATTTCAAATTACATTCGGAGTAAAAAAAAATCATATATGTTTTTATTTCCTGAAGATTATCTTGCAAAAGTATCTCTTTAAGCTTGTATTCTGTAATCTAAATTATTACAAAATCCATTCATTATAACAGTCACAAATAAACAGGACACAGGTTGACACTGGACAAATATTAAGCAATGAGTCTCCAAAAACAAATATGGCCGACTTTTCAAGCCCTTAGATATATACCTAGCAATTTTTTCCCAATTCCGGTAACATTTACTTCAGCTTTCCTTGACAGATACCTCTACCCTCTTAATTTACAACCTTCTGAATACAACAGAATAATCCAAATACGTATTAAATAACGATATATAGTTACAAAAGTTGGATCCTTTTACGTTTTTAATGTGATTTTTATACGGATAACGGAAAGTGTACCGGTTTCATTCCTGTCTCGCGAAGTTTTAATATATGTGGGTTTTACTGTTATCTCGCGATTTATTTAAATGCGATGGGTGATGGCGGCTGTGACGGGAGAGGGTCGATGGTTTTTTAATGTGCTGTAATAGGATTTCCCCTGAATCGTGCGTGCTTTCTTCTCCTGTCGTGTCGGTTCGGGCTGAATGAGGTTCGATTAAGGTTCGTCGAAGAACGCGCCATGTTCGTGAATGGGTGCTGTCAGTTGAGATTGGTCAACTCTTGACTGCCATGGCTTTTATCTTAATTCTTTTTTTTATGTTTTGTATTGTTCTTTACCTGCATTGTTTTCACATATAGTAGCAACAAAGATAAATGTAATTAGTATTTTGTAAAAACTCGATTTAAAAGAGTGACCGTGGAGCTTCCTGCTCGTTCTTCTTCATAGAGACCTACCTATGTTTTTGAATGAGCAACTAGCTCAACTTTCTGACTAACTGACCGATTTCTTGACAATTCAAAGGCGCCTGTAAATGTTTTAATTGAAATAAATGCTTTGACTTTGAAATTACTCCTGCCATGATATTATTAAATTGAGATATGCCATGATATATGCCATGATACGATCAAAGTTTTTAAAACCAAAATATTGGAGTCCCGAAAATTACAACATAACAATTTGCTATAACTTTTGATTTACCTGTTTCTCTGGATACTTTTTTTTTTTGCAAATATGTTTTTGATGTCTACAAATCCATCCATTTTTATGCACGTTTTTTTTTACAAAGTTTTAGTTAAGTACTTTTTTGATTTATGTTACAACTTTGTTAAGTTCTAGAATAGCTTTTTTTTCTTAAGTATTCAGTTACTATTTAAGTTAAGTTCTAGAATAGTTTTAGTTTCTGAAATATTATTATTTTTATTAGTGTTGTCTAAATGTTTAACATGCTGGTTGGCCTGTAATTGGCGATTGTATAAGTCCGTTACTTCTAAAAATTATACCTAAGATGTAATGTATACAGAAGCTGTTGGCAAACCCTTAATAATAAATAAATAAATAAATTGAGTCCGTACTGTCCCACTGCTGGAAAAGACCTCCCTCCTTTCCTTCCATCAGTCTCGACTTTGACCTACGTCATGAAAAGCCGTTTAAGTCGTCCCGTCATCTCTTTCGATGTCTACCGCAGCCCCGTCTCGCTATTTTGGGGCACCAATTTTAAGTTTTACGGAGCCATAGATCATTCGGCACACAGCAAAAAAATCCACCCAAGTCCCAATTAAGCTGGGCAGTCTTTTGAGCCATGTCAACGATCTAAAAAGACGTAGTAGACCACAGTATGTTGTTTTTAATGCGGTCGGTTAATTTAAGACCAAGTATGCTGCGCTCTATAGCACGTTAGAAAATGTTAAGTTTGGATTTTTGAGTGTTAGTCAAAGAACAAGTCTGTGCTCTATAGGTCAAGACGGGGAGATGAGAATACACACGTCCGTTAGCTTGCGCTTCAGTGTCATGTTATAAAGATTCATCAAGATTGATAACGAGGATGTTATCTTGGCTGTCTGCAATGAATGCGTTAGATGTACGTGACTAATGGCTGAATACTCAAACTTATCTTAAACATTTTTTTTATTTATTTATTTATTCAAGAAAAGTTGCACAGAAAGAAAATACACATATCTTCTGCCAAACTGCTGTACAACTTGTCGGCAGCAACTTAAGTAGCGTTTGAGTATTTGGTCAAAAGTCTACCGTGGTGGTTTTTATAATGCAGTCCCCGTTAGCCGTCAGTTCGTTTCCATTAATTTTAAACCCTCCTTTATGGTGAAATTTTAAAAGTCTTTTTACCAGCTTTTTACCAAACTAAAAAATAGAGCATACATTTTAATAAATTATTTTATTTTAAAATAAGCGTGGGGTATATGGTGTCAATAGTTATAAATATTTTATTGACAGATATGAGTAGAGTGATTATCATTTTGATAATATCTTAAAAAGCACCCCACGCTTTTTTTTAAATAAAATAATTTATTAAAATTTATTTTCTATTTTTTAGTTTGGTTTTCTATAAAAAGCGTGTTTTTAGTTTTTTTTAACTATTATTTATTTAGACCAAACTATCCATGTAATACAAACAATACTGTTTGTATAATCTTTGTAGCATTTAGTACACATATCAGATTAATACCATTAAATTATTCAAGTGGATATAATATAACGAGTAAATTCACATGTTAATATTAAAGTCACACGTGTGTAGTGACCTGAGAACTGAGATAATGTGAGGTTTTGTCAACTGTTCGCGACGTAAACCGAAGCCAGATTCATTGCGCGTTCATGACTGAATCATTGATGTTTTATATCTTTGACTTTATTGTAAGCTTGTAGTCGTAACATTGATTTTAACTTATACTAGCTTTTGCTCGCGACTTCGTCTGCATGTGAGTCAGTTATAGGTCACACAAGCACGACAAGCAGAAAAACCAAAAGGGGGAAAGCAGAGTCGCTCAGTATCGAGCGCGACTAAAGGCGCTGTCATGGACCATGAACAGCAGGTTCCACCGAAGAACACATGCGTTGGGGACGGCTTCATCAAGGTGGAGAGAAAGAAGAAGAAGAAGCCTTCTTATCGCAACCAGTGTGGGACGACGCCCGCCGGATCTAACATGCTGCTACGTCCTGCGGTACCGACGACGCAGCTGTACGTGTCCTGTTTGCATCACTCTACAAAGACTGAGGACATCGTGGAGTATCTACGGGTGAAGACCAACTGGACCTTGAGGGTGGAGAAGTTGGAGGCGCGCCATAACACCAATTTCAAGTCGTTCGTAGTGCGCGTTTCCGACTCAACATTTGGTGACCTTCCTCAAGGAAGAGTTTTGGCCGAAAGGTGTGCTGTATCGACGTTCCCGCGGTCGGCTACGTGACACCTCGCAGCGTAACACGACGCCGTCTCTTCGGGTGCAGTAGTTTTTAAGTTTATTGTTTTAAAATATGTATTAGTTTATAATTATTGTTTTTGTGCTTATGTATGTATTGTGTTTTATGGGCCTGAGTTGCCTGAAATAAAGGATTAATAATAATAATAATAATTAACTTCCAAGGTTTTGGCACAGCATGAATATTAGTACTACCGTACAGTAGCGACACGCCCCACCTCCCTCCGAAACACTGTTCTTCACCTCTTCCCTCGTCAAACGTGGTCTCGAAACAGACACGAACACACACGCACGTATTTGTACAGTCTGTTATTTTGGCAGTGTTATAGGTAATTACATCGTTTCGTTTATATGGAGTGTCGTAGGTGTAGTTTTGGACTCCAATGTTTATATGACTTACAGCGCAGCGTAACTGCTGTTAAATAGTAATAATAAAATAAAATGCAGTTAAACAATTAAATGGAAATATGTTTAAAAATAAATTGAAAAAAAAATGTTAATTGAAAATGAATTTTTTGATCATAAATAATATTTATTAACTTCCTAATTTATAAAAATACTATTGCATATCCGACTTGGGTAGACTGTTGAAACTAATAATGTAATGTTTATTATATTAATAAGAACTTAATGTACACAGTTATGCAATAAATATATCTTTATCTTTATCTTTAATAGTAGATACCTTCGGAATAACGGCATATAATAGATCATCATCATCAGGCAGAAAGCACAGGCTATTTGCTTGCCCTCCTTGCCGCACTGTTGCGCGTCCTAAGTCCCCAGTACCTCGCACTCTGGCTGCACTTCATGATCTCTTGGATTCTAATCCAACTAACGATCTGTTTGCGGATGAATGGACGAAGATTTTATTGGTGTGTCAGAAGTACTGTGTGAGGAATGGATGAATGTGTATATGGAACCTAAACTTTACTTAATTAAGATGTTTATTTTTATTGTTTTTGTATCTGTCTTTGTGTTGTCCTTTTTCTTTTCTCTTCTATAACTAATATTATCTGTCTTTAATTATTGTAAGTGGTGTAAACCGTGGTAATTAAAGTAAAAATAAATAAATAAATAAATCAGCAGCCAAAAGGCGAACAAAGCCACACTGTTAACTGTTGAACAAAGTTCTTCATAAAACGCCACAACGAGCGGTAACATGCCGCTTGCATCCACCGGTTACCCACGATCTTGAATATGTTATCGGTTCATCTGGTGGGAGGCCAACCAACGCTGCATCTTCCGGTTAAATAGGGATCAACAGTAAATCTAATAAATACCTCGTATTACGCTACCAGATATTGTAAAAATGTATTCATACATTCTCTGAATAGTCTCTTCTATAGCTAAGCTGAAAAAAGCGGTTACCTTCCCACCTGAGAGTTCTCATTACAATAAAAAGGATACTATAGGTAACTAAATTTTGTTTCAGAAGCACCTGAAAAAACCGAATTTCATACTTTACATGCCAAGACCGCGCGCCAAATCTTTTTACGCGAAAATTACGCGAGTTGGTACCACAAGCTGCGACATTTTTACCTCTATATTTATGCGCATAAGCGTGAAAAAATGGCAGCCATTATTCCTAGTTGTGCGCACAGTTTTCGAGGGTGTGGTCCAAGCTAAGACGGGTAGCGGGTAGTGGCGTGTAAAAAAAATTGTGCAGTCGGGGGAACCCCTGTAAGGAACGAAGTTCCTTACGTAAAAAAATTTAATAATAATAATATCATTGCTCATTTGTTTGTAGTAGACTCCATACACGCACACATATACACACACGCATTTCGTTACGTGACGATTTCTACTAATTCGCTCTACCCGTAAGCCGCGTTAAGAGCGCCCTTCCCCATCGAACGAACTTCAACGCGAGCGTGATTGAAATTTTTTTTGTTTCAACTAACGCAAATCGAAAACAAACTAGTGAGTGAGAACGCGATAACATCACAGAAAAATTGCCGCGCGGAAATTTCACGAAACTTGTTCCAGGACATACGTGTTTTTAAAAAAGCCTTACAAGTTTTTCGTAAAAATGTTTGTAATTTAGAATCTCCATTAAATGTTCAAGGTTTCTATGAAGCTGTTTTTTTTTCTTTTTCAATGTATGAGTGCATTATGAACGGCCAAAGATCAGATAAAATATTGCAAAAAAACTGATTTTCGCACGTGTTTACTGAATTTGTTTCTCAAAAAAGTTTATTTTTGGCTTCATACAAACCTAGATTTAAACCACAAGATACCTGTGTGTTAAAAATATTTGGAAAATAATTGGTTATAACGCCGTAATCGCGTACGAGCGTTTGTATGGAAAATATGACGGGATGGGCGCTGTTAAGGAACTTCGCTCCAAAAACAATTGATATTCGTCATGGTCTGCTACAAAATTCTGCAAGGTTCGGTACGGCTACGGTTTGTAATTACAATAATGCACTTTCGCAATTGGTATTTTGCTGATGAATAACTCTGTAAGTAGCTTATAGCACTCTTGTAAATTGCGGTATTAATAATATAGAACTATGAAATTAGTTCCTTTTTTGCGATTACAAACACCTATAAAAACGCTAATTAACCTCTTTGTTGCTACACTTTTATAAAATTCTCAAATACAAATACAAACATTTTATTTGTTCAACATAGGTAGGTCCGGTACAGGTGTTATGATTTTTATTGAGCACTATGTCAAGCCGTCATCGGCGTACAAATATTATTTTGGATAAAACATGCTGTTTATAAATTAATGAATAAACAATAAAATTAATAAAATTATCACACAATAATAAATACGACTGTAAACACGATAAAACATTCCAATAAAATTTAAACTATCACACAATAATTCTAGCACTTTTAATCATTTTCTCAAGGATCTCTATTTTTTTTCAATTGATAATAATACTATTATCAATTGAAACTCAGGAGGATTGTTACTTAGGGATAATGTGGCATTCTAATGCGGAAATAATTGTTAAAATCGGGCCAAAGTATTTGAGTTCATTCGTTACAAACATCCTTTATAATATTAGTGTAGATAACTTACAAACTTAGCCTTTGTGCTTTAACTTGATTCCGATTTGAAGAAAAGTGCCAAAAAAAGCCCTAAAAAGCAATCAATATACGAGTACAACACCTAGACCGCAAACGACACAACGACTACACATAACAATAAATAGACCGCAAATACCCACTTATTAATGTTACAATAATTTACGTGGTAACGCTTCTCTACAAGATCGTTTTTCGAATCGGGTCGAGTGTCAAAACGCTGCCGTTTATGTATTGAAGCATAGACTAAGAAGACCACGGGTGAGGCCATCGTTCAGAGGATCACGAGCCGGATAGATATGACAGGCCTGCGATTTTTAACACGCTACAGTCGTAAGTAAGTAAGACAAATTCGTCTTAGTGGTTTAAATGTAAGAATGTGTCTGCCACACTGATAAAAAGTATTGCAAGGAATGTTTGTGTATTTTCCTCTTGTATTCAAATCTAGGTGCAATAATAGTTTTGAAGAGGAATGAGTTAGGTGAAATAATACATGAATGATGCAGAAGCCAGGCGGTTGGAGAAAAGATTTGTTTTTATACAGACAGTTGAACAGAACAGAACAATTATCGACTTCTGTTTCTGTTTAAGTCCAGCACTAGCTGTTCGTGTTCAATACTTTTTGATTATTAAAAAGCAATGGTCACATACAAATAAATACAACTAACGTTAATTTTCTAGTCATTACTAGATCTGATGACTGATAGAATTAGTTAACAACAAACAGGTAATAATTAATGCAAAAATTGTAATAATACTATACTACGTTAAAAATTACGTTTAAATATACTAGTTGTCAAAAAATGTTACATTGGTAGTCCAATGTAACATTTTTTGACAACATAAATGCAATAAATACATAAATCATAACAGTTAAGTATAGTGTTTAGTAAGATGAGCTCTGATTCTCGGGGTTAACAGCTGACTTAGCAATTTTTTCCAAAGTTCACCGACAAAATATTTTGCGAAATAGCACTGCTAGTTAAGTCTCGTATATTAACAGGAAAATATCACAAAAATACTCAACAGTAATATCAATAATGATTGATGATTTCTACACAAGAAAGACGCCCCAAAAAATTTAGCATTTGTTTACTAAACTATTCACAAGTTATTACATCTCTCCCTTTGTTTCCACACATTCCTATCCCCGTTGACGATGCATTACACTGCACATTATTTAAGGCCAATCCCGTGTTCCCTCATTCGCCTCAACCAGCACATTTATCGTTGTACACCTGCCTTATATTTCAAATAGGAACTTACACCACTACACCGCCAGACGTGCTAAGAATTTATTATTAAAACGTTGATTTCTACGATCTTCCCTCGTGTTGAGCATTATGAGGTACTTACCTATATGTTTGCTATATGTTTTCCTTAGTTACTTGTGTGTGATTCAGGTGTTTGTTGAGTATATTTACATTATGTTCTATTTTAAGACATAATGAGAATTTTTCCCTATGCCTCAAGACTTAGCAATGGGGATGATTTTTGTTATCTTTTGTCACAAATATTAAAAAAGCGTTTTCTAAAAAGAAAGAACCGCCTTTAAAAACTAAAAAGTGATAAATAACTTTAGCACAGAACACACATTACTTTAGTTTCGGAAGTAGGTGGCGGTGGCTTTGTTGTGTTTGTTGTTTTGGATTGCCACCGAATTCCAAAACTATAGTAATGTGTGTTCTGTGCTAAAGTTATTTATCACTTTTTAGTTTTGAAGGCGGTTTTCTTTTTTTTTAAGCTTTTTATTTCCACTTTTTAGTGTTGCCTTAACATCCAAATCCATTAAGAAACGGCAACACACTTAAAACAGAGATTGTAAGTCCTCCAAAGATTGAAGAAACTAAAACGTCATCTATGTATTTTTTTGGGATCTTGTTGATTTTCTCAAAAAGACCTGAATCAATTTTAATACAAAAAAAAAACAACAAAAAAATTGAATTTTCAATTTTGCAAATCCGTCTATAAATGGCCGAGTTATGTCTGAACATACATAAAAAAAAATATAATTATAAACATCCGAATTGATAACCCCTCCTTTTTGAAGTCGGTTAAAAACAAATATGAGTTGGTTTATGAACAATGTAGGGTTCAGTAGATGCCATTCTCCTATACGCGAACAGACTATTACTTGTGAACTGATAAAGCCTACTTAGCTAAATGATCTACTATGTGCTAGGTTCTTATCTGGCGACTCTGGCCTTTCAGTCAATATTGTATTTAAAGACTTATTTTCACAAAACTTTGTATTGTTATTTTACTAGATGTCCAATATTGTAATACTTCTAAGACTGTAGCAGATACAACAGATATTTTCGAAAGAATTTGATAGCACAATAACAGGGGGCCAAATCTGCTATTTTTATAATTTCGTCATTCCAACACGATCCCATTGTCATTTTGCTAAAAGTTCGTAATCTGCTAAATTCATAATCGATCATTGGTCGGTCGAATTAAAAGCGACTGCACAAGGACGTTCTAATGGTAGGTCACTGATCAAAGGGACTGTCAAAATTTTAGCAGATTACCGCCTAAGTCAATCATTCAGTTGTCATTTTGTACGAGATTACCATTCTATATAATTTCTTTCAATGGCGTGTCAGTGGTTGATCATTATAAAGTCTAGTCTAGTCTATATTAGTAGATTACCAAACTTGTCACAATCAACAATTATGAAATCAAAGATAGACAATTCTGACACTAATGTAACAGCAGACTTAAGGCCCGCCCTGGCTAAATGTAAATCTGAAGCACAGAGGTGTCACTACTGCGATCACCAACATGCATCGGCCAAGCATGGCGATTACGGCTAAACCCCTCCTTGGGGGAAGAATATGCCCAGTAGTGGACGTCTAAAGGTTGACATGATGATGATGATGACCCTAAGCTCAACAGTCTCGCTTACCGCCGTTGGCCCTGCTCCTGATCAATCTCCGGTCATGTTGGATTGCCATCTCATCAGATCATAAGAGTGAAGGAAGATAGAGTACACCTGTGTTTACGCACAATCTTTTGTACTAAACTTTCTTTTTTTTTGTACTTTTCTTTTTATTATTCTGAATTTAATTAAAATAATTGTAATTATTTAAATATGGATTGCATGCATGATATTTCTTGTTTTTTTTTATATATATAAAAATCTTCTGTGCGTGTGTATGAAAGAGAAGTCCTCCTAAACGGCTGGAGCGATTTTGATAAAAAAAATTGTGTGTGTTCTAGTGAATTCGAGAATGGTTTAGACTCACAATTGGACCCGGCAGGTGGTGCTGCAGTCGAGTTGTAGGACTTTTATATTTTATGGGCAGGACAACGTCTGCCAGGCCCGCTAGTTTACATTTATAGAATTTCAGACACGATGTGAATCGTTATTGAAAAAAAAAAATTTTTATGAAAAAGAGAACCGCTTTCAGAAACTCAAAAGTGATAAATAACTTTAGCACATAACACACATGGCAGAAGGCGGTTCTCTATTTTATAAAAAAGTTTTTATATTTCACTTTTTTGTCATCTCATCGCCCAAATCCATTAAGAAACACAGTTAAAACAGAGATTGAAAGTCCTCCAAAGACAGAAGAAACGAAAACTTCTTCTATTAATATTTATTTGGTTTTTGTTGATTTTTTCAAAAAGCGCAGAATAAATTTCTAATCGTTGTATACTAAAATATTTTTCAGAATGTAACAAACACTTTTATGAAAACCTCATCAAAATCGGTACATCCAAACGGGAGATAATCGCGGACAAACATACATACATACGGGTCGAACTGAAACCCTCCTTTTTTTTAAGTCGATTAATAAATGAATTGAATTGAACTATAATGATGAAGGCACGGTTGGTGCAGTGGCTAAACGATTGGCTGCTTGGCTGCGTGTCGCGGGTTCGATTCCCGCACGGAACAAATACTTGTATGGGATACAGGTAGTTGTTCCGGGTCTGGCTGTTTGTGTATGTGAGTTTATATGTTTGTAAACGCACCCACGACACAGGAGTAATTCCTAGTGTGGAGTACCGTTACAAAATAAAAAGATTATTTTGTGAACTTGGCTAGTCTGGATTCAGATTGACCGCTGTGACCGAAATTCGGTCGGAAGAAGACACAACACAGTCAGAATCGGAACAATCGGTCGGACACAATTAGAACAATTAGGATTCTATGATTCACTAGCACCTGCTCTAATAAAAACTGTGTTAGTGTCATCCCCTTAATATAAAATGATATTATTGTTATGTCAAAAAAAGTTACAAGAAAAGAAACAATGATTTTTATACTTACAGTTTACGGGCTGCTATGTTTGTGTACGCGTGTGTGTGTTTGTGTATTCGTGTGTGTGTGTATGTATGTGTGTATGTTGTGTGTGTCTATGTGTGTTTGTGTGTGCGTGTCTATGTGTCTGTATGTGTGTTTGTATGTCTGTGTGTGTGTGTGTATGTGTGTGTGCGTGTGGTTCTGGTGTCTGTTGTGAGTGAGGATGTGTGTGTGCAGAATGAGGTCTTTATGAAAAATGCAAATATCTTGGCACTAGTGCTATATTGTTATTACTGTAAACAATACTAAACACAACAGTCCTACACATTAGTGCTTTTAAAATAAATCCCACAATATACTCTAAAATGCATGATTCTCACAAAATAATGAGAATTCTGTGCACATGGGAGTTGCATTTGCACTCATATTTACACAAGTTACGGCGCAAAGTTACTGCGGAATCCTGTTAAGCATGACGAAGTGCTGGATTACGCTGTTACTATAATTTTGTAGATTATTCTCGTCTAATGGAATTATTTTTAGCTAAGTAGATTTCGTAGTGTAAAGACACTACATGTGTAAATGCTGGTCAGAAAAAAAAACATAAGTAAACTGCGTGGAAAATTATTTATCATCTATCTTCTTATATATTGACGACACGGTTGGCGCAGTGGCTGAGCGATCGACTGCTGCGCAGCGTGTTGCGGGTTCGATTCCCGCCCAGGGTAAACATTTGTGTGATGAGCATTTGTGTTTGCCTTGTGTCTGAGTGTTGTTTATCTATATATGTATGTATTTACAAAAAAAAATGTATTTGTGTATGTATATCAGCTGTCTGACACCCATAGTACAGGGTCTCCCTAATTTAGGATCAGATGGCCGTGTGTGAAAATGTCCCCACATATTATTATTATTATTATATTATATAAAAATCTTCTGTGCGTGTGTATGAAAGTGACCTCCTTCTTAACGGCTGTATCGATTTTGCTGAATTTGTTTGTGTGTATTCCAGTGGATTCGAGAATGGTTTAGATTCACAATTAGACCTGGTAGGTGGCGCTGTAGTCGGGGTTTTCTATTTTCAACGTCTGGCCAGCCCGCTAGTATTCTAAGTAAAAATTCTCATTAAAGAACAAAACAGACGGACTCGCATATAAAAGGTTCCGTACCGCTGTACCTAAAGATCGACCAAAAAACGCCGAAAAAAACATGTTTTGTTGTATGGGCCCCCCCATACAACCAACTTTTCTTTTATTACTCTACTTTTATTTTCAACTTAACTTTTTTTTTATTTGTTGTTAGGTATCCGGACCGAACCGCCTGCTGTTCCAGTGTGTGTGTCTCGGCTGCATTACTCTACAAAGGTTAAGGAGGTTGCAGAGTACATCAGAATCAAGTCGAATTTTAATCTGAGGGTCGAACGGTTGGCCTTTAGCTACAATGTCAACTTCAACTTCTTTGTGGTGAGAGTATTAGCTGAACGTCTGTTGACCATCATAAAGGAGGAATTTTCGCCGACAGGTGTTGTGTTCCCGAGGCCGGCTACCTGCTGACACCGCGCGACACACACTGTTTAACATTATTTTGTGTATTTTATCTATGGGTCACAGTTGATAATATTTTTTTTATTATTATTATACACACTCTGTGAAAATCAAAGTCAAAGCATTTATATCAATTAAACCATTTACAGGCACTTTTGAATTGTCAAAGAGTCAGTCAGTTAGTCAGAAAGTTGAAGCTAGTTGCTCGTTCAAAAACGTATAGTTAGATCTCTATGGAGAAGAACGAGCAAGAAACTCCACGGAAAATATTTTAAATCAAGTTTTTACAAAAGACTAGTTACATTATTTCATGTTGCTTCTATATGTGAAAACAATGAAGGTAATCTAGCAATATAAGACATAAAATAAAGAATCAAGATAAATCCATGGCAGTTAAGAGTTGACCAATCTCTACTGATAGCGCCCGTTCACAAACATGACGCGTGGATCAGCACCATTCAGCTCAACCATTTTGAAGGAAGCCGAATGATCCAACACATGCACTACCGTCAGCGAGACATATGAGTGAGCATGACAATGCTCTCAACCAGCATGCTCATTTATGTTAAACATATAATAATTTACTTAACAAATGGCTCCATGGCACTCACATTTACTAAATTGAAATAATTTATTTTATTGTATTTATTTTCAAGTATCTGCCTATTTCGGTTCAAAAGATACAGCCTGCTGACAGACAGTCGGAAGGACAACGGAGGCTTAGTAACATAATACCCGAAGGGCAGCCTTTGGGAACTACGCGCTCTCGTAGCGTTGCTACGCTTACCGTAGCACAATGTGCTACGGCGTAGCCGCCTAGTCTACAAATCAGATTTTTTTGTTGATAATTAAATCCCTATGTTAACAGTTAAATCATTATTTGCTGGGCGTGTGCAAACTTCCTTTTACTTCCTTTAATAAAAATTAATGACAGGAACATTACTCGTACATGTACAAGTATGGTAGAATAAAAATTGAATATTATTTCATAATTACTATTTTTGTGTTTAACAATAAAGACATTTTTGGAACAAAAGGATCTTCAGCGAAATTACAAAGCGTGTTTGACTTTAATTTCAGTCACCCACGCGTATCTTCAAAAACTCTCGAGGAATTGAAATAACCTTCGGATCCATTACGTATATTTATGGAATATTTTAATAAAGTTTTTTGTAATGAATTAATGAAATGTAAATTAAGTTAATGATGTACCTAAGTCAATATTTTCATGCTGTTTAGTTTACTTTCGCTCAATAATTTGAAGACTTGTTTGGCTTTATTTCGTTTTAGCGAATTTTTCATTTATATTTTTTCCAAGTTACTGATCCTATCTTAAGATCTCTTTAGCACACATAAAAAATCGTTTATAAAAAAACTTAACGTATTTAAAAGATACATGTTATTTTTATTATTGCGATGTTTTTTTTATTGTTTGGTCATGGTTAAGTATCTACAGATCGCTCGGTCGGTCTGTAGATGGGTGTATGGTCATACATTTCACACCAAAACTCTTCCATGCCTCAGAAAGCACGTAAAGGATCCCAACTGATATTCGTAGATCTTTGACATTCGTTTTTGGTTGTCAGCCAGCCAGAAAGTCTGACAACCAGTCTTACCAAGAGGAATCGTGTTACCAAGCAACTGGGTTATGGCGTCAGATAGGCAGTCGCTCTATGTAAAAACTCTGGTATCAGCTCCACGCGGTTATACTGAAGGCCGACCCTAACATGATGCAGTTGATGATTGTAATATTATTTTGTTATGGAATTTATTTCAAAACCTTCTGCTTTCCGATATATTGAAAGTCAAATAAAGTTTCAACTTTTTACGTTTACGAAATCGTATTTACGATATAAATGTAAGTTTTTAATGATCATCATCATTACAGCCGAAAGACGTCCACTGCTGGACCTGGCCTCCAAAAGGGGGGGTTTTGCCATAGTCGCCACGCTTGGCAGGCGGATTGGCAATCGTAGTATGGTTGTTACAAAGGCACAGAGAACGCTGCTGTCCATTCTCTGGTAAGTCCCTTAGTCGCCTCTTACGACACCCACGGGAAGATATGAAAGTTTTTAATACTAATAACTAAATCTTAAAACATTTCACAAACCCTGTACTGTTGTATGCACCTATATGTACAATGTTTTACATTTGTTGCGTTACGTTGCATTGTTGTTTTGTTTTTTTTTTCATAAAGCAGTGATTTTTCACACCTAAACTATTTTTTCCCAGTAATATTAATATAATATAAAAAGTAACATTGAGCAATAAGCTTTGCTTAATGTTACTAGCCCTGTGATGTCCGTCACGAACAGCACCACCCCATTTCAACCCGTGGGTGTCGTAAAAGGCGGCAGTGGGATATTGACCAGAGGATGGGCAGCAGCGTCCTTCTGAGCACCACAACACCTACTGCGATTGCCAACATGCATCGGCATGGCGATTACGGCTGAACCCCCCCTCGGGGAGATCCATGGCTAGCAGTGGGCGTCTAAAGGTTGACATGACGATGATGAATGTTACTTAGTTCGAATAAAATAGGATAAAATAATTAGTTTATCAGAAATTTTGACTATTCGATGTTTCTTTTTTAGCTCTAAGGACTGTGATTTTTAATATTTATTTTATATAATTTATATAAGTGAACACGGTATTTACTAAGATTAGAATTAGAAGTCCAGGTAGCTAAGAAGTGACCAATCTCAAATGACAACGCCTACCAATTATAAGTATTTTTTTCGGGTCTCTTTAATATTCCCAAGTGTCACTGTAATGACGTCATGTTTGTAGTATGTATCTGATAGCAACTGGAATGTTATCCATATAATATGAACCCGTACACGTCACTAGAGGCCATTGTGCCTGTTCACTAACATGCCCGTGTAGCTTTGTTGCTGTCTAAGGGAGGTAATACACGGACTTAACCGGCGCCCCCGGGTGTGTGGCTTTTTTTAAACTATACCCAACTGTGTGCGGTCATGTCTACGATTCTGTACAATGACTGCATCGGAAAATATGTTTTTTTTTCAGGAATCGTTGCCTCACTCTAGGTATTTTTCCTATATCGTGGGTTTACAAACATATAAACTCACATATACAAACAACCAAACACGGAACACAATCAGGTAACAATTATTTGTTCCGTGCGGAACCGATCCCGTGACATGCAGCTCAGCCACTGCGTCAACGCGCCAACTGTGTCGTCAAGTTATAAAAAGTATATGAATATTATGAATGTATTGCGCACCATCCACTGTGAGGAATCTCCTCACTCAGGAACCCAAATCACCGTCAGGTTAAGTCTTGTCAACTCACTGCGGGTACTATTTTCATACATGTTATTTTTGTATCATTTTTGTTGTAATTTATTTAAAAAATATGTAAATAAATAAAGATTGCAATAAAAACTATTGTTGTATATGATATGTGTTGTAAGTTTATAGACATGCTTCAGTATCTGTAGATAATAGTGGATAATAGGGGGGGTAGCAGGTAACTCAATTTTGATATTTCTCAAGATCACTTGAGACGTTATCAATGCACGCAGTTAGACTATTGATAAAATGTAGATAAACTTTTAATTAATTAATTTAATTTTAATTAAATAATCAAACGAAAATTAATAAAAAGTAATGTCTATGTGATGTGTGTGTGTGTAATTAATAATTAATTAAAATACATTTGTAAATAATTAGTTTTATTCTATATTTAATAATCATTCCTTTTTATTATTAAAAACATCACGTAAATTAGTCTGTCACCTCCTTTACATGTTTCACTCTGCAAGTGTAAAGCGTGTCTACACATGCTTAAGCAGAGTCTTAGGCCTACGACTGGCCTTGCTCCCAAAACATACATATTTATAAACACAACGACATATTTATTCAAATCAGTGCTGCGTTTCCGGCTGTAGGCGATATACTGAAACTAGGGGAATCATTTCTCAAAGAATGTTTACTTGAGAAATATTTCCTTTGGACTTTTTATTAAGGAAAATAGTGAGCGAGTCGTGATGGACCAGTGTTTTCATGCATGAGTTTTTTTGGTTAGATTCAAAGTCAAAGTTAAAACAATTATTACAATTAAACCATTTACAGGCACTTTTGAATTGAGGAGTAGTTTAGTTAGCCAAAAAGTTGAACCTAGTTGGTTAATCGTAGAAGTGTATGAAGAAGAACGAGCAAGAAACTAAAAGTACTTTCTAAGTTTATCCTGGACTTTTAGTTACAAACATTACATTTAAAGTATATTTTTAATAATAAATAAGTACAAAATCCAGGCCTGGTTTGGGGGATAGGATCAGTGGAAATACATTTTTGTGCAAATCGAATACGCCTGGTTTGTAACAAGTTGTATTTTAACATATTTGAAAAAAAAAATGCAAATTGTCTTTTTTTTTAAAGTAAAACCCTTAATTTTACATCGATATGAAAAATAAGTATGAGTGTTTAGTAATATTACTGAGCGTGTCCCATTTTATATATAATGAAGCTTCTTTGTTTGTTCCAGTAATCCCTATTTATGTCAAAATTGCTTCGAGTCGTGCGTCTAAATATAGGACTCATTGCTGTCTCGCTAAAGGTAATTAGCGCATGACTACATTGTAAATAATTCTGTCAGTTGTTTGAAGTTCAGAGAGACATGTGAATTGTTTAAGATGGCAAGTGCGTCTAATAAATAACTATGTACTTTAGTCTATTTATAAACTGAACTTAGTTGTGCCAAGAAGTAGTAACACATCTCTCAATGATTAAATTAATTACGTTTTACTTATTCAATAATTATGCTAAATGTGAGACATTACTATCCAGAATAAACCGATTACGGTATATCTAAAACTTAATATAATAATGAATAAAAAGTAATATATACCCCGATGTCCCGATTCGTCGGGTTCATCAGTTTAAATACTTGGGACATCTAATTGCTGACGACCTTAAAGATGATGTTGATGTTGAACGGGAACGCAGGGCATTGGCGGTACGGGCGAACATGTTGGCCCGTAGATTCGCTCGATGTACAGACGTGGTCAAACACACGCTATTTAAAGCATACTGCACCTCTCTGTACTCGAGCGCGCTATGGATCAGCAGTACCAAACGTGCCGTAGATGCGCTGCGCGTCCAATATAATAATGCCTTCAGGGCGCTGATGCGGCTGCCGCGTTACTGCAGTGCGTCAGAGATGTTCGCCAAAGCTCAAGTCGACAGTTTCTCAGCTGTTGTAAGGAAGAAAAGTGCGTCTCTGCTCGCCAGATTGCGTGGCAGTGGCAACAGCCTCCTGAAGGTGATAGCCGACAGGCATGATGGGAGCCCCATAATGAGGCATCTCATCAAAACGACAATGTCTGTCGTTGTGTATAAATACTAACATAGGTTATAAGAAACATTGTTACTAACATCTTCCAATATTTAATCAATGTGTGTGTGTTTGTGTGTGTGTAAGTGGACCTTTGCTGTCTGATAAATAAATAAATAATAATATAACTTTAGTACAGAATACATTTGTAACTCTAGTTTCAAAAGTCGGCGGCTTTTATTATGTTTGTTGTTTTTACTGTCATCACAAAAAAGAACATATACTTAGTTGAATTGAGAACCTCTCCTTTTTTTGAAGTCGGTTAAAAATAAAACTGTCTTTTTAGTAGCCTATGCTGTCCCACTGCTGGAAAAAGGCCTCCCCCAGTTCTTTCCAGGAACTTTAGTCAAAATGATCAATGAATAATTATTTTTCATATTTTTATATGTTGTTATTACATTTTTGTACTAATTGTTATTTTCAACCGACTTCAAAAAAGGAGGAGGTTATCAAAACGTCTGTATTTTTTTTATTTTTATTTTTAATGTATGTTACCTGATTTCTTTGGACTGGATGAACCGATTTTGATGTTTTTTTTATTATTTGAAAGCTAGTGCTTCCCGTGTGGTCCCATTTTATAATTTGGTCCAGTTCTGACAATGGCATCCATAAGAAAACCGTATAAGTCTTAAATTTGCATTAAGTATGTGCGCGATTTGTTACGCGATTTCTCCGGCAAACGTAAACCGATTTTGAAAATTCTTTTTTTTTGGATAGGGTATGCTTCAGGGGTGGTCCTATATAAATGTTATCGAAATTGATTTAGCACTTCTTGAAACTTCAACAAATACCCAAAAATTTTACGACGTTTTAGTTTCATCAATCTTTGTAGTAGTTAACTTTAACTTAGTTAACTTTCAATCTCTTCTTAATAGATTTGGATGAGAAGGAGGTACTAAAAAGCGGAAAATAAAAAGCTTTTTACAAAAAAGACAACCGCCTTCAAAAACTAAAAAGTGAAAAATAACTTTAGCACAGAACACACATTGACTTTAGTTTCGAAATTCAGTGGCTTTGTTCTGTTTGTTGTTTTGTATTGCCACCGACTTCCGAAACTAAAGTCAATGTGTGTTCTGTGCTAAAGTTATTTTTCACTTTTTAGTTTTTGAAGGCGGTTGTCTTTTTTGTAAAAAGCTTTTTTTTAAGTAATATAAGCATGTCAAAACAATTTATAAAAAGTATCTAAAATTATTTTAATCACTTCGAAATGTTAGACAAATTTTGACACTTGCTTATCTCTGGATTTTTTTGTGTCAAACTAGTTGTTACTATCTTTAGACCTTAAATATTTGATCATGCGAGAGTCAAATCTACCATAAACCATGCTGAAACCAATCATTTAACCACTCTGTGAGCAGAACCAACACCGTCTCAATAATTGTTATTAAAACGGTATTAATTTAAGAGCTCCATTTACGAGCCCTTCCTTTCCTCGACGGTGCCGTATTTATTAATAGCACTGATTTACGGAGCCATAAATAAATACAGTACTGTCTAAACTGGAAGCCCAATTCAGCGGCTAATCTGCGGCGCTTTTAATGGCGAAACGGATGGATCCTTATCGTGCGCCCCATTTAGCAGGGGATACCCGATACCAGATCGACTGTTGAAACATCATCACTTAAAATGCTTGCATTTGTAAACGAACAGGTTTTGATTATATATTATGCAGAATTAGGTTAAATTCTGATAACATAAAGCAACCGATATAAAGAGCTCTCCACTTTTGAAAGTTATTGTTATGATTTTGAATATTAAATGCTGATTTTACAACAAATATTGACTAAATTTTTTTGGAACATATTTTTGTATGGTCTATTTATTTATTTATACTTCATACACAAAGGTACAAATTAAGGCAGACTTAATGCCTTAGCCATTCTATACCAGTCAACCAAGGTCTAAAGGTAGTTGTTCCCGGTATGGCTGTTTGTGTATTTGAATTCATATGTTTAAGTGCACCGATGAAACAGGAGAAATTCCTAGTGTGAGGTGTTTTTGTGAAAAAAGGAAAAAAAAGGAAACAAATATTAATTTTAATAATAATAATAATATGTGGGGACATTTCACACACGGCCATCTGACCCCAAACTAGAGAGACCCTGTACTATGGGTGTCAGACAGCTGATACACATACACAAATACATTTTTAAATACATACATAAATATAGACAAACAACACCCAGACACAAGGCAAACACAAGTGCTCATCACACAAATATTTATTAACCCTGGGCGGGAATGGAACCCGCAACATCCTGCGCGGCAGTCGATCGCTCATTTTTTAAACTTAAACTCAGAACAGATCAGTACAAAACGTATGGTTGGAGTATAGCATAAATTTTGTTTGTGTACTGATTTGATATAATAATGTAACAGTTGTTACCATGGCAGGCTGTGGCTGTCACATTGAAATAGTTTAATATGCATAACAAGGAGAAATTATGCTCGATTCGTTTCAAAAAAACTAACCTCAATTATAATAATATACATACCTACTGTAGTTGATGAATACTATGTATAACATCAACTCAAATTCTAAGATAGTGTTTTGTTTTTTGACAACACGGTTGGCGCAGTGGCTGAGCGATCGACTGCTGTGCAGCGTGTTGCGGGTTCGATTCCCGCCCAGGGTAAACATTTGTGTGATGAGCACTTTTGTTTGCCTTGTGTCTGGGTGTTGTTTATCTATATATGTATGTATTTAAAATGTACTTGTGTATGTATATCAGCTGTCTGACACCCATAGTACAGGGTCTCCCTAGTTTGGGGTCAGATGGCCGTGTGTGAAAATGTCCCCAAATATTTATTATTATTTTTTATTATTTATCAGATCCCTTGTGTTGTTAAGGTCAGTTGTAATCTTACTCGGTTTCATCTCTCGGAAGTTCCCCACGACCGGTTCAATGCTTCTCAAATCAAACGAATTCAGACTCTACATAAAACACTTAAAACTCTCTATCTAAATCCATCTAAAAATTAACAATTTAAAAATGGCACCTGAAAACCAAAACCTTATTAAGCTGGACTGGATTTTTCATCTAAACGATGGTGAATTAGTCCAAAATACCCTCAAAGTGTGAATTATTTCGCGGCTCTAATAAGTCAGGGTTTCCAAGCATTTTGTTGGCTTTGCGTCCATTAGTCACTGAGCCGAGTGTAAGTCATGAGTAATAAGGACAAAAACGTTCTGACACTGTGACACGACTCTGCTCTGCAAATGACGCGTGAGCAGATTAATGAAATGAAACTCTGCAAGATTGTGCTCGTGTACTGTTTTTCCGGGAACTGTGGAAGCAAACGTTGAAGTATTGATTGTGTTCTTCTAATCTTTGTGACGTGAACTTACTTTCAAGATCAAGGGTAAATTTGATGATGGACGTGGCTGTGAGAAATACTCTCGAGAGCAATGTATCCGGGTTATCACCAATAGTTATGCTATCATTCTTAGTTTCCGATATATTAAACTTTATGTTAGTGGGATATCTTATACTAGCGACCCGACCCAGCTTCGCAAATCATAAATAATTATTTTAATACAGCTTAATAGCACTACATACTGCAGAGTTGCAGACTAGTTTCGTCTACCCCCACCTTAACATTATTGCAAGTCAAAGGTAACGCGGTGAGAAATGGCGTCAATTCTTCAAGGCTTACTGAGTTTTATGAAAACAGCTCTGCGCTCTGCTGAGCTTAAAATATTATGTGCGTAAGCGATATTATGGCTTAAATACCTCGGCATCTCTCAGGGATATTTTAAGATAATTTTCGTACTAAGTGTTGGCATTAAGTTGTAATATCTTTTAAGAGTAAGAAGCCTTGTTGTTTCATACATTTTTAAGAGTTTCAAAGTTTCAATTATTTTCTTTTTGTTTTGATAGAAGTTCTTGTTAAAGCTTGTAAATATTTTAGTATTTTTGATTACGGTTGAGTTTAGAAGGTATGTACCCTCTTAGTTAAAATCGAGGAAGTTATGAAATGGGAAAACTGAGTAGAGAGAAGTAAAAACCCACTGAACAGTCAGTAGCGCTGGTATTCTAACGTAAAGATGTTCAGTTAGCCATAGATCTTTGGAAGGTTTGTTTCTGGAAGAACTAATTCTGACCATCGGTGGTTGTAAAATAAGAGGTTAGCACTTCAGTTAACATCAGATTCACTATAAATTTACCAGAGACCAGCAGCGGTACAATTTTACAAACATATGCATTCACATGTCAGTCTTAGGGCGGGTTGTTACAACTATACAGTACTGACCGGTAACAGTCAAAAATGGCGCTAACTTTCGTCAAATCGATCGGTTCGAATCGGTTGGGGATCGCAGTATGGTTGTTAGAAAGGCACAGAGAACGCTGCTGCCCATTCTCTGGTGAGTCCCTTAGTCGCCTCTTACGATACCCACGGGAAGATATGGGATGGTGCTATTCTTTACGTCCGACACCATACGGACGACGTTAAACATCTCACGTCATTGTAACGTTTTAACCGTCCGTATGTAACGTTAACCGACTGTTTGAAAGAACCCGCCCTTGATCTGTCCATAACACCTACATTTACCTACATTTTTGACATTGATTGACACAAACCGACGAAACTGCTGGCGCAGTGATTAAGCGATTGACTGCTGCGATGCGTGTCGCAGGTTCGATTCCCGCGCGTAACATATATTTGTATGGACCACAAATAGTCATTTTGGATCTGCCCGGGGGTGTATGTGAATTTATATGTTTGTAAACACACTCACGATACAGAGGAAATTCCTAGTGTGGAGCAATTTTTTTTTTAAAGATTATTGTCCCTGAAGTAATTTTAAACGTTTTTCATTAGTGAAATTGGCCTTTAGACCACAAAAACCATAGCCCTAATTATAAAATCTCTTTACAAAACAACGAATCCGAAACCAATTAATTAATTACCCGGATCCGTTTCAATTAATTAAATTATCGTAATAAACATTCATCTAACCACACAATTGAAGATTTTTACGAGAATTGCTCCATTCACAGCGATTCTTTTATTACAAAGATAAAAGGAGCAGTTTTTAATTTGACGTCTGTAGAGGCGAACTTTATTCAATTAGCAGAGGAAATTAATCTTCAAGTTTTGTGAGAGTTTTTATAAGGTAGAAGCAGGGACATGTTATTATTCTGGAGTAGGGATAAAACGAATTCGATCAACTAAGCTTTCTTTATGAGTACATTATCATATCAGCATATTGCCGTCCACTGCTGAACGTATCGGCCTCCCCCAGAGATTGCCTTCCAACCCGGTCTTTGTCAGCATACATCCATCCACTGTCAGCCACTTCTTCAAATCATCGGTCCATTGTGCTGCAGGGCGTGCCACAGTACGCTTGCCCAAACGCGGTGTCCACTCTAATGCGTGTCTGCTCCATCTACCGTCTGTCCGTCTGCAGACGTGACCGGCCAATTACCACTTCAGCATGCTGATTTGACGCGCAATAAGTTTTCTGGCGTATGACAGGTATATTAAACTGACCAAATGTAATGTGTAATGGCAATACATCCGCCTCCTGTCTACGTGGGACCACCATAAGACTCAATGTTTCCATTTCATAATATTCATTTTCATTATCATAATAATCAACCGAAACATGCCCATTGCTGGGTGTAGGTCTTCTCCTAGAGTATCCAACCGACCGATTCACCGTCTTCGGTTCAGCGTGTCTGATGCTAGTGGAGGTTTTACCTTCAACATTTTTGGCCCGACAGTCAATGTATTATACAAGTACACAAACATGTTTGACTTCTCTTGTAAATAAATAATGAAAAAAGTTGCACAGATCAATAATAAGCCACAACACACAAATGTTTCTTAAATCATAAACAGCTGGCGAAACCACAACTAAAAGTATTTCAATAAATTACATTAATTAGTTCTTTAACAATCTTAACTCAGTGCACGCGAAGTTGTAACCGAGTTCTTTAGCTGTAAATCAATATTGATTGAGCTTGAAACAATAACTGGGAGAATGGGTTTACCCTTCAACGTACTTTGACCTTTGGTCACGGGTAAAGGGCAAAAGTCAATAGTATAAAAATAAAGTGAAATAAAACGTGGACTTTTAGAAGGACGACGTTAAAAGCGTCGTTTGGTATCGTGAAGAGAATTGTATAACAAAGTTACCGGCAATGTGGGAATAGAATAAAAACTGAACACTCGTACGAGCTGGTTGAGATATGAGATTATTAGATTCGTCTGATGTTGTCACCGAGTGTCATGGCAAGGAAAAGAGTGTGGATGTTGAGAAAAAAATGGGACCATATAGATAAAGATTAAAACTTGAAAAGCGTGCAGAAAACGCGCTTAAGATGACGATATACGCCGGCGACCTTGAGCGACCAGAGAATCGTATGAGCTGCGTCCAAATCTCTTAAAGTTTAGTCGAAATAATTAAATAAAAGATAGTATTCTTCAACTTAAAAAGCAGCGTATACTAAAAGATAGATAGTAAAATTATCTATAAGATAGTAAAAGTTTCGTTTAAATATTTCGGTAGATTTTTTGTGATTATCAATGTTTTGTCCGCGTCAGACACAACTTCACGATTTAATTAGACTATTTAATATAAACTTAATCAAAAATATTAAATGATTAAGAGAATGTTCTTCAAATCATTTCAACTACACATTTTGACATGATTGTCAGTTTAAAATCTGCAAAAGTCGTTTGGTAGCGCCTTACGGGCCAATTTTACTAAAGTCGGATTTATCAGTTATTGTCTGACATTTTTCGTATTGGAAAACTGTAAAACATAATTTATTCGCAAGATACTGTGTCGTAGAGGACCAGCGTTAGTGCGCGGAGTAAACGTAACAGAAATTCGATCGATTTTTTAATTGTAATTATAAGTTTTACTATAAAGACTTTATGGTAAAATTCATGGGTAGTTTAATTGTATTTGTCGTATTAAATTAATTATTAATTTAAATTAAACCAACTTGCAACAGGATAGTCATATTTCCAAATAAAAAATTGACTCGAATATAATACTTTTACGATAGCGCGTGCTATCCTAACATCAAGTTTGTTAGAATTTACCTTGAGGTAACACTACTAGTTCATTACTTCTACATGATCAATGCAACATGGACAGATAGGAGTATTCAATTACAACTGTATTGTGCTACTTTAACTAATTTTTTACAAGGAAATGTGGCCAGCATTCTACCCTTTCGACACCCAGTGCGATTACGGAGCTTCTGATCAGATACCTGTTCCATAATATTGACCATCTGTACAATGATTCGGATGCAGTAATAGACGTGGCCACCTACTGAGCCTATAGTATAAATTACTTGCTCTTGCCCGCGACTTCGTCTGCGTGAATATCGGTTATCGCGAATGCAGACTAAGTCACGGATTACAATGTAGTCTATGTCGTCCTCCAGGGTTCAAGCTGTCTTCATGCCAAATTTCTTCAAAATGGGTTGAACTGTGTCATCGTGAAAGCATAACAGACAGATTTACTTTCGCATTGATAATTTATTCATTTATTTATTTGCAGCAGTAGGACTTGTTTAGTACCTACTGTTTGTCACGGGAGTTACCACGCACTGTATAGAATAAAAGTCACTTGAATGTCCACTGAATATTATTGTTTTATTGTCACCTTACGGAACCCCAAGCGAATACACAAGCACTCGAGTCGGACAGCTCGCAGTAACTGTCGATCGACGTTCACACCGTCCCTTGCACTCGACAAAACCGCTGACTCATAACATTCACACATACAATGTCCCTACACGGGCATACATCCATAGTATATACAATATTCGAGACAAGTTATATAATTATAATTATTATTTTATATTGGCTAGCTGGAATATTGACAGCCATATGCAAAGAAAAGATTAGCTTCATTTATGGCTCTCAATAGTCCATTGTGTTATCTATAGTAATTTTATTGAGAATTAATCTAATCGATTCATGTTAAATTGAGCTTCGCAAATATATAAAATAGTTATATTTTATTCAAACTATTGTTTCGACTGCATTCGAGGTCGGCACGACTAACCAATCAGAGAGCACCGATTGGAATGTAGACGTAATGGTGGGAAAACGTTACTTTGGTTGTCGTGCCGGTCCTGCGAGGGCAGTCGTTGTTGAGACATCGAAGTAGAAGTATCTCTCGTCTAGTTGTATGAACCAACAATAAAGTGTGTCTTGTGAGTGCTAATATTCCAGAAGAATTTATATAGTTTGTGGTTAAGAAAATACAACAAGAAAGTACATTGTAAAGTGTCTATTATTTCTACCCTGTTTACCTATAAAAGCTAAAAACCCAAATACCAGTTCATGTTTACATTTAAGATTTACCAGACTCTGTACTAGAGTCGACAATTGTCAGATTCATGCACACGGCTTATGAAGGAGGCCCTCGCTTTTCTTAAAACAGCATAAAAATCGTCTACTCTGTTCTCCGCGAACATGCGCGACGCACTACACCTCCATCCATATAATATTAGTATGGATTTATTGTAAATGTATTATCAATACGAAACGAAGAAGAAGTCAAAGTCAAGTAATCTGTTTCAATGAGACAATCAAAGTCATTTTTGAGCGTCATCTAAGAAAAAAATAATTTAATAGTTTCGTATTGAAAAGAATGGGCAAAGAACTTCTTTACTCTTTAGCATTTGACTAGTGTGCCTCAGAACAGAACTGTTGACGATATTAAAAGACAACAGTAGTAGGTCTCCAAGAAAGCCAAGACAAATAACGTAGGGTAGACACCCAGTGCCCCAGAAATTCCCTGAAGGGACTAGCTGTCTTATTAAAGTTGTGCTTCCTTCCCTTGCTTATTTACCTTGTTTTCTTACTCGGAGTGAACTGAATACTAAATCTAAACAAGATATAAATCAGCACCTTTGGTATTACGAGTGTAAATCAAAGTTTTCGTCAGTCGTGCGTATGAATTGAGAAGCCATGTCTGTTATTTGGGACTGGATACTACCTTCAATAACATAGTTTATCTATAACATGTATGTATTTAAAAATGTATTTGTGTAGGTATATCAGCTGTCTGACACCCTTAGATACAAGGTCTCCCTAGTTTGGGGTCAGATGGCCATGTGTGAAATGTCGCCACATATTATTATTATAATAGTCTATAGAGACAATAGTAAATTAAATGATTTAGAAAATCAACTAATTTCCGATCCCGGAATTTGTAGTAGTTTGATGAAGGTAGCAATACAAACGTTTGATGAACTGAGAAACTATTATAAAACTCGTAAAGTAATTGGTGGATATTTAGAAAAAAATATTTACCTAATTAATCTAACAACCTTGACACAATGAAAATTACAGTTTACATTAAGCAATGAGAATTAGATTACTAATTATGTTTTCTCTGAAAAAAAAATTGAAATTCGAATTTCGAATTTTGAACAGTAGTGCTATTCTGTTACAATCTCCCTCGGTGGACACCTATACTCCATTTATAATAGCATTAGAAAAAAGAGGCTCATAGAAGCAGGAACGCAAAACATTTTATTTCAAAGAAAAGTTAAAACAATTTTAATTAAAATGATTTTAACATAATTTTGATAAATAGATCTAAGATCGTTCTAAATATGGACATAGAATAATATAAACAGAATAAAAGTCTTTTAAAGATTAGGTAACAATCTAAATTTGGTAGAATTACAGTGAAACGAATAACGTTCCGGGTATTGTTCATCCCTGCTTCTGTTAGGTTTTTAGCATAGCCACTGTAATTTTTAAATTGGAATTAAATATACAACTAAATGAAAGCCACATAATTTTTTAAGATAAATTATTAGAATAGTTGCAAATACGCGCGACAGCTAATGTAATAATAGATTATAATAAATTCGGTGTTTATCGTAACTTTAACAGGTTTATTGTACTTTTGTTACAAAGTGTGCGTTCAAAAGAACCTTTTTTAACTTCTGTCTAATGCTATTGTAAATGGAGTATAGGTGAAGTGACTGTCATCCGATTGTAGTGCTTTGAAAATCCCAAGCATCGGGCAGATGACAGCTCACTTCACCTAGGTGTTCACCGAGGGAGATTGTAAATTTGTTTAAAAAATCCTAGAAGTTTTGACGAGGGAACGAAATAATAATTATACAATATCGTGTGTACGATACACATTATTCATTAAGTAATTAGTTAGATTTCTTTTAAAATGATATTTTTTTTAATTTGCAAACTGTACTGAGGACTTGATGATGAGGAGCAAGAAATTAATAAACATGGTACCATCATCTTCCTGCCCTTAATAGGGTATTTTACCAAAAAATCTAATTAGTCCGTCAGTTAGATAATCGAAAAATATTGGATAAGCATTTTTTGGTTTATCAAATCAATAAAAACTGACGAAGATCATGAGTGGGGGTTTGTGACGTCACTTCGCCAGTAAAAGTGTACTGACATAGTGATGTCACACGAGTTTTCAACGCACTGTATCGTCTTCATTTTTTGTTTACGTGAAAAAAGAAAAAACACGTGTCCAATATTTTTTGAAAATCTATGTTTTTTTTTTTTTGGTAAAATACCCGATTATCTCTTGTTACTTGGGGTTGGCACAACATGTTTTCTTCCTCGATTCCGTCCTGTTAACTTCACTGACTGCCTTTTCATTCTTATGGTTCTTCACACAATCCATCCAACTTTTCTTAGGCCTTCCTCTACTTCTCCATCCATCCAATATACATGATACCAATGTTCTAAAATTACACGTAAAATAAACAAAGCTTTGAAATAGACTGAACATTTTAGCTTTTTCCGTATTCAGTGTGGATAGGATCGCTACGCGGTTTTGTTATGACAGCATTCATCTGTGTGTGATGCGTTGAACGCAAACGTGTGTGTTTGTGTTCTCAGCGTCACGGCCAGATCAGCTTTCAAATTCAAATTCAAATTATTTATTTTTGCAGAAAACACTGTTACAAAGGTGTTATTAAAAGTGCATGTTTCAAGTGATTCTACCGTAAGGCATGCAAAATGGATACAATCACGGCTTAACAAATCAAGATTAAGATTGACATTGGAATGTAATATAAAATTATGTAAAAATATTTTAAGATAATAAATTGATGTAATGTCCTTCTTAAAGTCTAATAATACAGATTATTTATTTATTTATTTATAATAATAATAAAATTATTTCAATGTCATTCTCAGAATAATTACAATACATAAACAGATTATTTATTAATTTTTAGGATACATTCATTGTTCTATTAGGCATTGATGTTACTGTGAGATCTTTAGTTTGGAGAAATTATCGTATAAGTAGTCGTTCAAGTTGTAGTAACATTTATTAACTAAAAGGCTCTTTAAACTTTTCTTAAATAAAGCAGTATTCATTGCCCTTATTTCTTTTGGTATTTTATTGTAAATTACAGGAACGAAGCCCGCATAAAAGTGACGTCAGTGGTAACCTGAGGGGTAAATAGAGATAACTCTCCTTCGCTTTAAAGCAAATATTTTAGTAAGAATTCGAATTTCACTCAGAACTTGCTAAAATTTTTTTGCAAGCACATAGTACTGTAGAGACTTGCCCAGCAGAGAGGCTTTATGTAATGAAGCCATAACTATTTAGTCTATGGTTAGAACCTTCTGGATACCTTTTAATATATTTGAATAATGTAGAAGGATAGTTTTTATACTATGACATGTGATGTCAGTTAGACCCGGCTAAGCTCAGAGCTGCGGTCTGATAAAGTTCCTCTCGCTAAATCTGATTAATATTGTCTTCTACAAGTCGATAACATCTTTCATTTAACGTAGCTTAGACTCACGATAGTTCGTACACGCTACTAGTGTAACTCAGGTGTTACAGTACCTACCTAGTATCTACCAGTAGTGATAGTGAAGTGTGTAGTTCTGTTGTTGAGTAAATGTTTGTATTGAGTAAGAGGCCAGTCCATCAAGCTACAACAATCTCTGAAATGTATTTGATGGGTTTTCAACTTTATTTCAAAACAATAAGGTTCATAAAGCCAGGAGAAAGAAGAAGAATTGGCAAGAAACTCCAAACTAACTGTTTTCTTATATTTTGGACTAAATTGTTTGACTCATATAGTATTATGCTATACTTACTTTTTTATGCATCCAATCATTCTTCTCAATTGCTGTTTCTATTTTATAATACTTGATTTTCATAGGATTCGTGGAATCTTGTAATTATAATTACCTTTGGTCTTCATAGCTTGATAAAGACTGTGTGTCTTCTAATTAAATATTTATAAATATGTATAGTTTCTTTAGAAAGACCTGAAAAATAATATTTGATGTGTTACGATTTCTAATGACAGTTGTCAACATTGACAATTGCCAATTATTCTTTTTAATTAGTTTTTAGCATATGTAACTTAAATTCTCCTTACTGATATCTGTTGTTGTTTGATAAGTGGGTGTTACTGTATTTTCTACTAAACTGCTGGACACTTGCTAATGTATCTGGTGTTCTTAAAAATCCTTTACGCACTAATAATATAAAAATATAACTGGCACACTACATTTAGACCTGGCCGGTTCTAATATACCCCTCTATATGACGATATTGGAGTTCCAGAAGAGTAATCATATTTAGAAAATAATATTAATTTCGGAATAGCTGACTTGAAGTTAATCTGACAAATGATGAGTCAGTCTAGATTTTGGTCTCTAACTAGAAACACGTCTCCATAACGTATAAGTCTACCAGTCTACAACCGAGAGTCGGTAACAGTCCTAAGTCGACCCGTCGAGCTGTCGCGTCCTACTGATAGGACCGCCTGGGGACCTCCGTCCCAGAGCTAGGAGCCGACCGCGCCAGCCTATCTTCGGTCAGATCCTGTTTGCCGGCCAGGCTGTGGAGCCTAGGCGTCTCTGCCTGAACACAGTGCGTTTAGGTCAGTCTTTATACAACTCTGTTTTTCTAATCACCACATTCTTGAAGAGGTATAAAATTTTATGTGCAAGTTTACTTTGCTTTTTATCTCTATAAAATTCAGTAGATTTGCTACACTCAATAAACAAAATCTAACTTAATTTGCAGGAAATGAGGTGACAATAAATATAAACTCATTGCCCCTATGCAGAACGTTAACACCACATTAATATTGCAACCGCAAACAGATCGTTGTGACAGCGCCAATCTGAGCGTGATAATGAAGCGATGGTTACGGATACAATGATCAGTGTTTCATTTTAATTGTTATGCTAGATTATCTGTCCAACCATTCATGGTTAATCTAGAGTTGAACCTTCCAAACTATCAACATTTTGGTAGATAATAATTTTTGTTTGACAGTTGTTTTGGTTTTTGTCAGCTTATTCTATCCTACTCTTGGACTACATGAACGGAGACTTTTCTTCCCCTCATTAAGAAAGCAATTCATTCATTAAAAAAAAACTTGTGCGTTCGGGGGACCGCCGTAAGGAACGAAGTTGCTTACGTACGTGTCTGTACAGAAAAAAAAAAAACATTATTATTACATCACGAGCAGACGAGTGCGCGCAGCAGCGACTCGACACACGCACACATACACACACGCCTTTTGTTACGTGACGATTTCTACTATTCCGCACTACCTGTAAGCCGCGTTAAGGAACTTCGTACCAAAACCCTTAAATGAAATGAAATGAAATTTATTTATTGCCAGATTATTATCCAATTAAATATATAAAAACACATAGAAAAAATAAATAATAAATAATAATAATAATTACAATTATGACGAACTAAGTAATCGGTGTCCGTGTGGTGTCGGACGTAAAGAATAGCACCATCCCATATCTTCCCGTGGGTATCGTAAGAGGCGACTAAGGGACTCACCAGAGAATGGGCAGCAGCGTTCTCTGTGCCTTTGTAATAACCATACTGCGATCGCCAATCCGCCTGCCAAGCGTGGCGATTAAGGTAATACCCCCCCATTGGGGAGGCCTAAATCCAGCAGTGGACGTCTTTAGGCTTAAATGATGATGATGAAGTAATCGGCGTATGATAGGACTGCCACCTTTGATGGAGAGGGCTGTTGTCCCAGTCTCGCACTAAATGAACCACCAATAAGTCTCTACTCTGGTCAGGATGGACAGCTACGCTTACCGCGGTCAGTTCGTGGATGGGTAACTAGGCAAGCCAACCCCAACATACTAGGGAAAAGGTTAGACAGATGATGTTTCATTTTAATTTTTATGCCAGATTAATGTAGTAACATCAAACTTTTAATGATTTATCTAGGGTACACTATTTACACGTACAATAAAAAAAAGAAAAACCTATAACTATTAAACCAAAAATAAACTAATATAATAAGGCATCAAAAAATTCCTCCACATCGCCGTCATCTGGGAATGTGCCCAAGAGACTGACTGCATTGCCCCGTTGGATGGCAATGCTTAACCTCTGCCCAAAGTAAAAACCAGCTCTTGGATCACGAGAAGTGTCAACTAACCTTTTGGAAATTTCCTTAAAAAGGAGATGAGCACTCGGACCCCACGACCCGAGGGTTTTAAACCCCAAACGGCTCGAAAATAAGTAAAATAGGTACCCAGTATAAATTCCACGTGTAAGTATGTTTGACAAACCCCTCTTCCTCATCATTTGCCTAGCCTTTTTTCAACATGTTAGGCTCGGCTTCCAGGCTAACCAGATGCAGCAGAATACCAGTGTCTTACATGGAGCGACTGCGTATCTGACCTCCACAACCCAGCTACTGGGTAACACAATGCCCCTTAGGAAGACTGATTGTCAGACTTTTTGGCTTCTGTCTACTCACAACAACAGTCAGAGATCTACGAATGACAGCCGCGTCTTTACGTACTTTCCTAGGCATGCGGGGGCCGATGAACCTCTCTTTCTATCGCTTAACAATAATCCATACTTCCATACCAATATTATAAATGTGAAAGTAACTCTGTCTGTTACGCTTTCACGATGAAACGGCTGAATCGATTTTGATGAAATTTGGTATGAATGTAATTTGAACCCCGGGGAAGGACATAGGCTACTTTTTAATCTGTGATTTTGTCTGCATCCGCGACTACCGACATTCACTCGGACGAAGTCGCGGGCAAACGCTAGGCTTGGATATAAGCAAAACAGTTAGAAATTAATTAAGACGACAAAATATGCACCTACTTATCTTTATGTACTGATATCCCAAAGTCACCAGACTCACGTCGTTGGCGCAGTGGCTGAGCAATCAACTGCTGCGCAGCGTGTTGCGGGTTCGATTCCCGCTCAGGGTAAATATTTGTGTTATGAGCACTTGTTTTTGCCTTGTGTGGGTGCTGTTTATTTATTATGTATGTATTTAAAATGTATTTGTGTATGTATATCAGCTGTCTGACACCCATAGTACACGGTCTCTCTAGTTTGGAGTCAGATGGCCATAAGTGAAATGTCCCCACATATTATTATTTTAATTTTGGGTATAAACAAAGTCGTTAAGAAGGTATCTCTACTGGCTAGTTACAATGTAGCGTATATGAGTAAGGTATCTTTATACCTGATACCTGAAAGAGGGCCCAGCACTGTTAAGTACAAGAAAAAGCGGATACTTTCTTAAGGCGACGGTATACGCCGGGGACCTTAATCGAACAGAGAACCGTATGCGCTGCGTCCAAAACTCTCAAAGTTTAGTCGAAAAAATTAAATAAAAGATAGTATTCTTTAACTTTAAATAAAAAGCGTATACTAAAAGGTAGATAATAAAATTGTCTGTAAGATAGTGAAAGTTTCATTTAAATATACCTGGTAGATTTTGTATAATTATCAATGTTTTGTCCACGTCAGACACAACTTCACGAGTTTATTAAACTATTTAATATGAATTTAATCAAAAATATTCACATACTAAATGATAAAAAAAATGTTCTAGTTTAACACATATTTTTTTCATATCATTTACACTACACATTTTGACGTGATTGTCATTTTAAAATCTGTAAAAGTCGCTTTGTTAGCGCCTTAACGCCTTACTCCTCTATCTATCCTCTTTCAACGATGCTAAAATCGGTAGGCCCGGCGACTTTAGGAATTAGAAAAAAAGTTGCAAAAAGGTAATTTCTCCTGTGTCGTGGGTGCATTTACAAACATATAAACTCACATACACAAACAGCCAGACCCGGAACAACTATCTGTAGGACATACAAATATTTGTTCCGTGAGGGATTCGAACCCCTTTATACGCAGCGAAGCAACTAAAGACTCGGCTACTTTTTTTTTATCGTGGTGAAATCCTCATGGACTATCCCCCGTCCGAGGAAGACGGGGGGGTGTGCCGGACTCGTACCGGCTAAAATCACCTCGGTGTTCCTACGTCGGGGGTCGCGGGAACTGGAGATACTTCCGCAACCCCCGACTGGTGCCGGCCCGCTAGTGCGGGCCACTTCTCAGGTCAGGGGGGGGAGTGAGGTGTTAGACTCCCCCCCGGACGTCTCAGAGGGTTTTTATCGTAGTGAAATTCTCTTGGACTATCCCCCGTCCCAGGAAGACGGGGGGGTGTGCCGGACTCGTACCAGCTAAAACCACCTCGGTGTTCCATCTCACACCTTCGTCGGGGGTCGCAGGAACTGGAGATACTTCCGCAACCCCCGACTGGCGCCGGTCCGCTAGTGCGGGCCACTTCTCAGGTCAGGGGGGGGAGTGAGGTGTTAGACTCCCCCCCGGACGTCTCAGAGGGGCGCGTGTGGAACACTACGCGCCGCCACCTCGGGTCCTGATCTATGTGGGGGGCGACAGACGTCCCCGAGTCTGTCACCCCTGGACCTATTTAGGGGGGCCGGAAGAAGGCGTTATCCGCCATCTGCCAACGCCCGGTGCTGTTGTGGGCCGGGTGGGAGGTTGAGATCTCCCTCTGCCTTTCCGCAGCCTCCTTCTGCGACATGACCGTTTTGCAGAAGGAAACCACCAAACACTCGGCTACTGCGCTAAACGTGCCGTCTAAGACCAAGACCTGATTTAAGACCATTTTATATTTACTAAAATAATAGCACATTATTTTAGCAAACTTATAAAAAAAAAATACCTTTAAAGTTTTTTTGAATAAGTTTACTAAAATAATGTGCTATTATTTTGGTAATCATAATTAAAAACATTAACAAACACAAAACGCAAGACTATTAAAAATCAACAAAACCGGTTTAAACCTACAAGAACGTTCTCGAAATGATTTTCAATTTATAGTCGCTCTGACGCTACCCCTATCCGTCTGTTTCTGACCTCAAACAAACGGAACACGTCATGTTTCCGTGTCACTGTTAACTGTTTTAGCACTGAACCGCTTCCCGAAATAAAACTATGCTCTAAATAACTGACTAAATGAATTGTCTCGGTTCGTTTTTGCAAAGTGAAAGTTCTAGAAATTTCGTTCGCTAAGGCCCGACAGCGCGTTTCCAGACAAAAGTAGTCTTTAACTATATTTTGATCAATAAGGAATTGAGCTCAAAATTATTTAGTAATGATTTTTAAATTTCGAATGAAGTATTCTTTTGTTTTCGACGAAGAAGGACTCAATTAGACTGTGTTGTTTTTGTTTGTATATTTGTTACGCGATATCTCCGGCAAATGCGAATTGATTTTAAAAATTCTTTTTTTTAGTTATAGGGTATACCACATAAATTTTGTCGAAATTGATCGAGCACTTTTTGTAAAATCTATAAATCCCAAAAAAATCTGCATAAACGACGTTTTAACAGTTTCTTCTATCTTTTGAGTACCTCTGTTTTAACTGTGTTGTCGGATTTTAATGGGTTTAGATGATAAGAAGGTACTAAAAAGTGGTAAATAAAAAGTTTTTTACAAAAAAGCTTTTTTACAATAAAGACTACCTTCAAAATGTTAAAAGTGATAAATAACTTTAGCACAGTAGTACACATGACTTTAGATTTGGAAGTCGGTGGCAATTAAAGACAACAAACAGAACAAAGCCACTGAATTCCAAATCTAAAGTCATGTGTGTACTGTGCTTAAGTTATTTATCACTTTTTAGATTTTGAAGGCGGTTGTCTTTTTTATAAAAAAGCTTTTATCAAATTAACCAGCCCTGAAATATAGTACCCAAGTCGTATCTACAAAAATCGGGAATAATTAAATATTGACCGTAATAGTCAAGAATCAAGTTTCGTTAATCTGAGATTCTTCCCGTGTCTACAAAATAAGGTTTAACTTTCGGGTTAAAACCATCGAGCTAGTTTCGCACCGTTTTTATCATAATTCCTACTAAAGTTTTGGGTCTTTTAAGTGAAGAAACAAATGGCAATAATATTTGTCTTGTTTGATAATTAAATTGTAATTATGGCGGAAACGGCAAGTTCTTATTAGGTCGGGTTGTTTCAAACAGTCGGTTAACGTTACATACGGACGGTTAAAAAGTTACTATGACTGATGATGTTTAACGTACATTAAATGTAACGGGTTGTTTCATGACATAAAAATCCGTCAGTTAAAGTTATTCAAAAAGAGATTCCATAATATTTTGACGTTTGAAGTAGCTGTTTGACAACACAAAATTACGTTGACTGGTCGGTTATGGTAATAGTAACTTTTTGACGTATGATTTTGTGAAACAACTCATTTTTTTGATTTGACTATAGTTAGCGCCATTTTTGACTATTACCGGTCAGTAATGGTTAGTTGAAGCAACCCGCCCTTAGAAGATGAAGAGTGTCAGGTTTTTTATTTTTATTTTGTACTTTTAGGTAAAGAGACACACACTAGATGTCTGTCGTCCTATTGTACAATAGTTGTATGTATCGCAGTGGGTGTATAAATAAACAAGCACTTTCCCCGCGCCTTCGCTCGCGCGATTTTTCTTAGGAATCCCTAACTTTTAGATAATAAAATAGCTTATAACCACAGTACAAATATTAGTACTACCGTACAGTAGCGACGCACCGCCTCCCTCTGAAAACGTTCCTCACCTCTCCCCGCGTCGAACGACTGCTCTGGGAACTGCGTTTTTTTAGCGGCACGTAGACACGCACACACAACGTTATTTTAGTAGTAATGTAGGCAATTATATCGTTTCGTTTCTATGGAGTGTCGCGGGTGTGTTATAACACTCGTTGATAACGTAACTTCCAATTAGCGAAAGTATTATCAAAATTGGACCCGTCGTTCCGGAGATAGCGCTTTCAAACAAACCGTACAGCTTTATTATATTTGTATAGATAAAACACAAATAGGGCTATAATTCATCACTTGCATATGAACGTTTCCATTCGAAAGAAAACAAGGGAAGATGCATAGAAAAATTATAGAGTAAAATGAGCCGTACATACAATTATACACGGATCCTTTTGATGGAACTATTCGGGCGTGAGTCTTAACACAGAATATTTGGTACAGAAGGCCGACTCTATAACGAGTGTAAAAAAGCTTTTTTTTTTGCAAAAAGATAACTACCTTTAAAATCTGTGAAATGTGATAAATAACTTTAGCATACACATGACTTTAGATTTGGAAGTCGGTGGCTTTGTTCTGTTTGTTGTCTTTAATTGCCATATCATTCAACTGCCCTCCTTACAGCATACCACGGATATGTAGCCTCCAAATTAAGGTATGGACTAATATTCTGGGGCAATGCCACTAATATATCCGCCGTATTATTGGCACAAAAAAGATGCGTCCGAGCCATCTGCAAATTAAAAACAAAGGATACTTGTAAACCACACTTCAGGGACTTAAAGATTTTGACAGTACCGTCGCTGTATATCTATGAGGTTTTGATATTCGTTAAAACCAATATTCACTTGTTTAGGCATGTGGAAAGTCAACGTCGCTCAGATAACTTACAAACACTATTCACCAGAACTACTTTCGCTTACAAAAGCATCTATGCAATGGCACCAAAGCTGTATAATAAACTACCTTGTCATATTAAAAACAGTAAGAATACTAATGAATTTAAAAACAAACTCTTTAAGCTACTCAATGACAAAGTATATTATTCAGTTAAGGAGTATCTGGATGACCAATTTTTATAATTTTTATTATTTTGAAATTGTTATTACCTATCATTTAATTTTTTTTTTTTATGATATGCAATCTACTGACATTCTGTATTTTATTTTATTCTGTTGTGACATCTTCCCAATTTGATTATGATTTTTTATTTTATTTTATTCTGTACTTGACCTGATTTTGTATGCCTATCGGCGGGACATGGACTGTACAATTGACATTGAAAACACCTGTAATCACCTGTGTTCACAAAATAAATCATTTGAATTTGAATTTGAATTTTTGAATTTAGTTATCACTTTTTACATTCATATCATCCAAATCGATTAAGAACCGCCAACACAGTTACACAGAGGTACTCCAAAGATTGAAGAATCTAAAACATCGTCTAAGTAGATTTTTTTGGGATTTTGTTGATTTTTCAAAAAGTGCTTAATCAATTTAGATACAATTTATATGCGACCACCCCTGAGGCATACCCTATCCATAAGAAAAAGAATTTTCAAAATCGATTCACTTTTGCCGGAGAAGTCGCGTAACAAATATACAATAAAAAAAACAACAGTCGTATTTAGAACCTCCTTCTTTTTTGAAGTCGGTTGAAAAGACACCTAATGAAGTCGAAAGTTGTCAACATGTTCTTTCCTTCTCTTATTTTTTGTTAGGAGTAGGTATGCAAGGCGCGCGTTGTTGGTGCATTACCCAGTAAATTAGTTCGGCCGTGAGGCACCTACGCGGTTTCCGTCGCCCCAACAAGTAATTATTACTAAAAAAAAAACGCACACTAAAGGCGATTACGGTAATTTCAAAACAAATTTCAGTCACTAGACGCTTGTCTAGTGCGTGAATTCTTGTCGTTGTTTGAATTCAACCTTTTGCACCTATCTTTTCAGTGTCTCATCAGCAAGCAACGCATGATAGTTTCCATTTCGTTTGACTCACAATTGTTTAATTATTGGATACTGCTTTTCTACAATTAATATTTATATTTTCTTTTGTTTGGAAAACCATGTGAACAAAGTGATTTATATACTAAAATTATAATTAATTTCGAATATATATTTTGACGACACGGTTGGCGCAGTGGCTGAGCGATCGACTGCTGCGCAGCGTGTTGCGGGTTCGATTCCCGCCCAGGGTAAACATTTGTGTGATGAGCACTTGTGTTTGCCTTGTGTCTGTGTGTTGTTTATCTATATATGTATGTATTTACAAAAAAAAATGTATTTGTGTATGTATTTCAGCTGTCTGACACCCATAGTACAGGGTCTCCCTAGTTTGGGGTCAGATGGCCGTGTGTGAAAATGTCCCCACATATTATTATTATTATTAACGGAATTCTTTTCTGAAACGAGGTTTACATCAATAATGACATCTATTCGTTATAATATTTTTGACCCCAAACTAGGGAGACCCTGTGGGGTCTCCCTAGTTTGGGGTCATATGGCCGTGTGTGAAAATGTCCCCACATATTATATTATATTATTATATTATATTATATTATTAAGCCTAACGTTAAGTATTCCTGCATAATAATTAGTATCGGTTGCATCGGTTTGCATAATCGGCAAACTGGTAAAAAAGTGTCAGAATTTAATTTCAGTTGATCCAGTTCTCCTACTTTTCTGACACAACACTTTCAATATATTTTATGCTCTGCTCACAGCAAGATTCTTCGTTCAACTACGATGTCCTTCTCACCGCTCTGGTTTTCCTAAATATTTTTTAGGCGGTTTTCCTTCCTCAGAATTTCAGGACGTCCACCAGTCAGTTCACATTCAAGGTAAAAGCTCGCGAACACTTACATATTTAATAAGTTGGTAGACTCGTCCCACATTTTTTTTTTGTATTTCTGCATATTCTATTTTTAGCTCTCTCTACTTTGTTTGCATATAATTATGTATATATGTATATATTCTTCTCAATTTTCTGCATCTTCGCACTTAGCATGTTTTGTCTCTGTATCACCCTAAAGTAGACTGGTAGAAAATTGGCATAAAAGTTTTAATAAATAAATAAATTAATATTGTAAGAATCAAAGCTATGTACTGACCACCTGTGGCGTATATCTGAAGATCTCGTCCATATCTCTGTACCATTTGACAGAGTGTAGCGGTGGGTCGTGCTGCTGCCTCATGTACTGGCACCTGAGCTCAGCCTCACGCCGCGGGTCCGCCCACAGAGGCACTTCCAGCGTCGTGATCGTGTGGGATACACTCCGAGCTGAAACGAAACGAACAGGTTAATAATAAATAAAATTATAGCAATTAGGTCAGTGGGAGAATGGACTTAATAAATAACTATATATAAGATGCGAAAAAATAAAATCCAAAAGTATGGACGGTACGGTTGACCCGCAGAAGCGGGCTCCCGACTGGTGCCAAGTCAGGAGTTGCGAAAGTATTTCCAGTTTCCGCGAATCCCGCCACTTGTGAGATAGAACACCGTGGTGGTTTTAGCCAAGAAGCTTATAGATAAAAGTGGAGGCAACACTCTAAATACCTAAGTGAAGCCAACTGTGGGCAGACGCTCTCTTTCTGAATGCATACATAAGATAAAGAAAACACATATCACTGTCTCGTTCTTATGTATGCATTCAGAAAGAGAGCATCAGCTCACAGTTGGTTTCAAGTTTTTGTTCTAAGTGTTGGCTCCATTTATACCTATATCTTCATGGTTTTAGCCGCTAAGAGACCGACACACTGCCCCCGCCCCCTACCTCCCGCCTTCCCCAGATGTGGGACAGTCCACGAGGAATTGTCAGAGTCAGTCAGTCAGAAAGTTGAAGCTAGTTGCTCGTTCCAAACAGTAGGTTTCTATGGAGAAGAACGAGCAAGAAACTCCATGTACACTCTTTTAAAATCAATAATACGTTACAAACTTGGGTTACATCATTCATATTGAATCTAGGGTACAATGTGAGAACAATGTAACAAGTCGTGTACGTTAAAAGAGGTCTAGATAAAACTATGATCATAATAAACCATTCAAAATAAATTTAGAAAAACCGAGGCTGCTAATGACCAGTCCCAACTAACGACGCCTGTTCACGAACATGACGCACGGCTCGGCATCATTTAGCTCAACCATCTTGAAGGGAACCGAATGATCCAACACGCGCGCCACCGTCAGCGAGACATTCAAGTGAGCATGACTTTCAACCGCCAGGGCACATTCAAGTCAATGAAAGACATACCTCGTAAATGGTAGCTTTAAATAACATAGTGCTCACATGTATGTGCTATGAAACCGACTATTGATAACTGGCTGCTGCGCTGCGTGTCGTCGGTTCGATTCCCGCACAGAACGAATATTTGTATGGCTTACAAGTAATTGTTGCGAGTCTGGTAAGTTGTTTATGTATGTCAGTATATATTTGTAAACGCACCAACAGTACAGGAGTTGTTGGTGCGTGAAGCAGAGTTTTTTAACCGCTCGAGTGTCGATGATACCGCATAGGTTCTTAATCAGTGGAGATTTGACCTTCAAAATTTTTGGCCCGAAACGGAAAAGAAAATATAATATAAAAAAGCAAATCACACAAAGATAGCGTGGTATGAAAATCCGATAAGCCAACAGAGCAATATATTTGAATAAAAGAAATGAAAAAACTCCAGATGTCTAGGTATTGTGGTTGAAAACGACAATCAGAAATATCTCGAAAATCCACTAAAATTGTCGCCTCGTTCGACATGGATTTTCTCGCGTCTATCTCATGAAGCTATCGAAGACCTTCTTCGTATTGATGCGAGTTTGTTACCAACTTTTGCAGAAACATGTCGAGAATTTAAGCTCAATTTATAAGTTGGTTATCTTGGAACAGATCAATTTACTATCTAAATGGCCCGAATTCCTACGTTATGTTATTTCTTATCTTCATCTATCGTTTCTTGCTGCTTCCAATTACTGGTTAGCTGAAGTTCTACCTATAGTTTCTCTAACGTTAACACGGTTTGCAGACCGCAATAGCGTAATTAAACAACAAATTGTAGTTTCAACGGATTTCAGTTTTGCTATTGGATTATTTGTATTGAAACTTGGGAAGATTTTCTGAAATAATAATAATAATATATATGTGGGGATATTTTCACACACGGCCATCTGACCCCAAACTAGGGAGACCCTGTACTATGGGTGTCAGACAGCTGATATACATACACAAATACATTTTTTTTTTGTAAATATATACATATATATAGATAAACAACACCCAGACACAAGGCAAACACAAGTGCTCATCACACAAATGTTTACCCTGGGCGGGAATCGAACCCGCAACACGCTGCACAGCAGTCGATCGCTCAGCCACTGCGCCAACCGTGTCGTCCATCAAGATATAGTGTGGGGTAATCTCTATCTGAGTCAATCCTAGTTGGAGTAAGAATAAAGGTTAACTAGTTAATCTTTATTGTAAAGCAGCAACAGCAAAAAGGTATTCAATCAAGAAAAATCCTTTTTGTATCCACATTTAACAAATTCTACGCCGTTTATAAATATCCTCTCGAGTTTTTCGATGTATTACGCAGAAATGTTCCATAAAATATTGAAACACGGCATTATTATCCTCATATTATAGAACATTGTATAAAAAGTTGAGGGCATGGGTACATTTTTTACCCGAAATTGATAATAATAAGACATTTTATTTGTGACTAGCGACCCAACCCGGCTTCGCATGGGCCTATAGCCTTCCTCGATAAATGGACTATCCAACACAAAAATATTTTTTCAATTCGAACCAGTAGATCCTCAGATTAGCGCGTTCAACCAAACAAGCAAACAAACAAACTCTTCAGCTTTATAATATTAGTATAGATATTATTGCATTAATTATTATCAATTATGTTCAATTAAAAGTTTTGCTATTATTTCCTACTAGCAGTCTGCTGCTCTACGCGATTACGTTCTAGGAGTTTAATTGTTTTTGGGCCTTTACTCAGAAAAACCCACCGAAATTTCATCATAATTGGATGAATGGTTTAGGATTGCTTAAAGGACAAACATACTCTATTGGTCATGATTAAGCTACGCTTGCTGCGGTTGGTCCGTGGATGGGTGGTGACCGTCCAGTTCGTACCCTGACCGCTCCGTGCCTCAGAAAGCACATAAAGTCGTTAGTCCCGGCTGTCATTCGTAAATCCTTGACAATCGTTATCGGTAACTTGAAGCCAGAAAATCTGACAACCAGCCAAGGGGTATTGTGTAACCCGTTGTTCTAGGTAAACGACAAACGCGATAATGCAACGCGACGACGGCAAGTGCGTATTTGTTTTTTGCGTGACGAGTAGACACAATAGTTTATTAATAAATAAATATTTACTATTATAAGTACCAGTGCTTTTCTTACCTTAAAGTAAAGTCAATAACAAACTCTCCTCAATAGAAATAGATTTTTGATAAAAAGCTTTTTCAAATAACGAAAACCGCCTTCAAAAACTAAAAAGTGATAAATAACTTTAGCACAGAACACACATTACTTTACTTCCGGAAGTCGGTGGCGGTGACTTTGAGTTTATTGTTTTGTATTGCCACCGACTTCCGAAAGTAAAGTAATGCACGTGTTCTGTGCTAAAGTTATTTATCACTTTTTAGTTTTTGAAGGCGGTTTTCTTTTTTTTTGAAAAAACTTTTAATTTTTCGCTTTTTAGTGTTGCCTTAACATCCAAATCCATTAAGAAACGGCGACACACTTAAAAGAGATTGTAAATCCTCCAAAGATTGAAGAAACTAAAACGTCTTCTAAGTATTTTTTTTGCGAATTTGTTGATGTTCTCAAAAAGGGCTGGATCAATTTTGGTAAAATTTATATGGAACCATTTCGGAATAAACCCCTTTCGAACAAAAAAAGAATTTTGCAAATCCGTCTATATATGACAGAGTTATGCTCGAACATACATAAAAAAAAATATATATAAACATTCGAATTGATAACCTCCTCCTTTTTGAAGTCGGTTAAAAATTGGATAATGATAGTTAAATAATAGGTTTAAAAGCTGCAAAAATATAATCGAAAGTGATTGGTAATAAGTCACAATACTCTTTAAATAAACGTGGATTTCGTTTCGTATATAAGTGAAGAAAGTCTCCAAACTTTTACTTTCTAAATAAGTACGACTACCTACAACGTAGGACACACGTCGCGTGAAGTATTGGTCGCTCACCTAGGACAACGCCTAAGCCAGTAATAATATTTTTTTTGCAAGAAATACATTTCTACAAAGGAAGGTCTTATAGCCTGCAAGCAAGCGTGCAAATTATTGAGCTTTATGTCATTATTACATTACCTACTACTTACTACAGAATATGTCATTGATACTTTATTACGAAATATGTCATTATTACATTACATTATTACTAAATTTGTATCATTATTTAATAGATATTACATAATAGTCCTTACAATCTGTAAATATTAAAATAATTAGGGAAACATTCAATACTATTATTATTGTAAATCTTTATGTTCTATAAATTCCTTAACGCTATAAAAACAGTAACCTTAAAGCCACTCTGTTAATTTTTTTTTTTTTTTAAATTACCCTGTAACAATTTTAAGTGATTTGGTATCTTATTATAAATTAACAGGCATATATTAAACACGTTTTTCTTATAGATTTCTTTGCGACAAATTAGGTTGAGAAAATTAGCCCTTTTTTGTCTCGGCACAACTGGGTTATGGATTACAGACAGGCAGCTCCATGAAAAACTCTGGTTTTCAGTTCTATCCGTTTAGACTGGAAGCCGACCCCAACATGATTATGAAAAGGCGAGACAGCTGATGAGATAGATATATCTTCAAATCTGTCCACCCTGGTGTCCCCTTGTTTCGCAGACAGAAATTTCATAGAATTTCGTTTCCCAGAAAATGTTTTACATAATATTTGGTTCTCGTATTTTTATTTCGACTATTATTGTTTCAAAGACTATTTACTTCAATGAAAAATATTTCACAGAAACACAAATCAATGAATTTTTAATCACATTTTTTTGTTTAACAAACTTATCAAACAGTAGAATTATTTTTTAACGAATATTGTTTGTTGTATTTTTCCATGGAATTTATTTCAACGAAAATGTATAGATATAAATAGACAAAAACAAAAATGATGTCTTAAAAAGTCAATATGTTGTGTCAAAGTTAATGACAGAAACGAATCGCTGCGAAACCGACTCCACGTAGTCTTGTCTGCCCTACCCCTAGAGTGTAATTTAAATCTGCGTAGGCGTGGAGGGGCGAGGCGGCCCGCGAGCTGAGGAGCAGGTGGTTTTAACGCCCGCCGCCGCGGCTGAGGCTGGCCGGCGGCTACGCCGGCCAGTAAGCCGAAGTTGCGGTGGTGAGCGTGAATACCATCTGCGACGATAAGCTCGCGTGGGGACCGCCGGAGCCCCGCAACGCCGGAGCCGTGACAGAAACTATGCCTGCTGCATTTTGCATGCTCGCTTGCATGATGCATGATTGCTTGCATGATGCATGCTTGCTTACATGCTGCATGCTTGCTTGCGCACTGCATGCTTGCTTGCACGCTGCATGCTTGCTTGCACGCACGCGCAGTAAGTTTGGTTAGAACTGAGAGTCCCATTCTTGGGAATAAGTTTTATATTAAATAAAAAATATAAGGATAAAACATATTTGATTTGTTATTCTATAATATGATTATTCTAACAATAAACTTTATGTGAAACAAAAATCAATGATTTAAAAATCTTAAAAGTTAGTATTCTGCGTATTGATTATTCTATGAAACGAAATTATTAGAAAATTTTTATGTGAAACGATATTCTATAAAACTATTAGCTATGAAACAACGTACAACCGTCCACCCTACATAGTACTTTCTTAAATTGTTGTTTTTATTGACACAACAAAGGCCCTCTGCCCACTAAAGGCAATAATGGTGTGTAGTTATTCATGGCATGCCCCTAACCACGTATTTACGAGGCAGTGGTATTCGAAATAAAAACGGTTGTACGTCGCCGAGTCCTTTTCGAATTCTTTTAAACTTCTCGAAGATGTTGTTTATTTTTGGCCGCGAGGCCCAGACCCTTCAGTTTTATCTAGGCAACATCCACTGTGTATGTAAAAAATAAAAGAAATATCTTGTTTGGTTTCTTGGAATCAGTAACAACGTTAAATTACATTGTGTGTGTATGTATTAGTTTTTCGGTAGGTATATATAAAAAAATACCTATATCCATCTAATCTATACTAATATTATAAAAAGGAAAGATTTGTTTGTTTGTTACGATTTAACTCAAAAACTAGTGGAACGGTTTCAAAAATTCTTTCACCAATCGAAAGCTATATTATCCTTGAGTAACATAGGCTATATTGTATTTATAAAAACAGGAATCCTTAAAAAAATATACACGTACGATGTCGCGGGTAAAGTACTAGTACTTTATGGTACTAGAATTTTCCCGCATTTATAATTAAATACGAAAGTGATTTTGTTTGTTTGTTACAATTTAATCGCTAAACTACTAAAACAATTTTGTATAAACTAAGCTCCCCAAGAAATAGGATATACCTAGACTACTTTTTACCGCGACTTCGTTTGCTGATAACTGCCAAAAACTGGGAGATAAATGCAAGTTCAAAACTAGATATCCTAATAAATTAATTACTCCTAGAATGAAAACAGAACTATAAAGGCGAAGTTGCTATCCTATGTGTATCCAAATTTATAATAAGATTCCTGACCAAATTAAAGAACTTCCAATGGTCTGCTTCAGAAGGACTTTAATTACGCAGGTGATTAATTGAGAATTCCTTCTATACTTTAAAATATTTTTTTCAGTTTAAATAACCCATTGTATACCTCAAATTTGCATTCCATTATGTTATGACAAAATATATTAAGGGCGCGTATTCGATTAAGCGCAACTTAAAATCTAAACGATTGCTAGAACGGCGTAGCAGCATTGACACACACTAGTATAATACAATGGTTTGTTTGTGTGCATCAGAATAAAAATACGCACGAAATAAGCACGAATCATTGAAATTGATCGGCAAACATCAGCGCGCGATGTTTTACAGTGCTTTTTAAAATAATTGTCTAAAATAATTAAGTTCGTATAACGGACTGAAAAATATTCTTTATATTAAGCATAACCTAGCTTAATTTTCATAAAATAAATATATCAGTTATGTTAGTATTCAAATACTGGTGAAATAAAATTGACAAACTGATCCGATTTTGTACTTTTTCAACACTGTTTTTTAATACATACCTAATAGTAATATTTTCGAAATTTTGGCTCTGTAATACACTTTAAGACTGTATATCCTGCTGGAAAAACGCATAAAACATAATATTTTGGCATACTGTAATGGTTGTATTCGTCCTCAAAGTTAACTCTGGCGTCTATTTTCGTAAAACGCTATGAAAGGATTGTTTTCGCTTTAAAAAAACATAATTAAAATTATACTTTTACTCCGTAGTTCCCTAAATCAAGAATTAATCTTTCTGAAACTGTAATTGTCTTTAAATAATCTGCTCACATCATTACGATACTGCTCTGGGCAAAACGCAAAAACATGAAGTTTTCGACACTAATCGAATACACGCTCTTATGCTACTATTATACCTTTAAGAACTTTTGTCCATATTTTCTGCAAATAAATCTTTGACTTTGCTACATTCACGTGTACGAAGACGCGAAAAACCTAGTAATTAAATAATATTTTAACCGTAAATAAAGTTGTAAAAAGTGGTTGTCTAAGAAGATCTAAAATGATTCAAGATTATAGAGCTTTGCTCAACATTTAATTTTAGTTTTTCTCAAGTCTATCACAAAGAAACTAAGCGTTTGAGAAAGTTCTAAACAAACCAACCAACAAATTTTCATCGTTAGTAGCAATTTACAGAACAAAGTTCAAGCTAAAAAGACTGAAGACTAATTTAAACTTAGTTTTTGAAGCTAATTTATTACTAAGATTAATAAGAAGTAAGATATTCTGAAGGAAGAGAAGCAGATCTTTATAGCTTCATCAAACTTTATAGTTTCACCAAATGCTCGAAACAGACTGTATAATGAAATCGTTACTGCGATGCAAATTTCACTTGCGCGATTCAGATCTTAATACCAAATTCAGTAACGCCATCTATTGTTTATTACCGCAAGCTTAACCCATTACTTTGTCATTGATCAACATTATACTATGTAGTTCCGTACGTACCTACATACTGTGAGCCAACCATGGAGGGCGCAGATGAGCGCGTGGCGTCAGTGTTACGTAAGTCGGATTGATTTTAAAACTGGAAATACTTTTCGCAAATACGAATCAAATATTTAGTTTGATGGTTTTGTTCATATTAATTGAGCTTCAAAGGACAATGGAGAGGGCTATGCTTGAAGTTTCCTTGCGTGATAAAATCAGAAATGAGGACATCCGCAAGAGAACCAAGGTTACCGACGTAGCCCGAAAAATTGCCAAACTTAATTGGCAGTGGTCAGGGCACATTCCTCGCAGAACTGATAGCCGATGGGGCCGAAAAGTTCTGGAGTGGCAACCGCGAACCGGAAGACGTTGCGTTGGAAGGCCTCCCACTAGGTGGACCGATGACCTGGTAAAGGTTGCGGGGATCCGCTGGATGCGAATCGCACGGGACCGATCAATGTGGCGAGATTTAGGGGAAGCCAATGTCCAGCAGTTTACGTCTTTCGGCTGAAATGATGATGATGATGATGAATTGTACTTCACTACATCTGCAATTTTCAGTGCCTATGCGGCGTCTTTCCGCAGACCATGGTCCACCTTCTATCTTGCGCTGCATGTTCTGTCACCTGCTCATAGGAGGACATACTGACTGCGTCAGTGGATGGCGGTGCCGTGGCTGAATGGGCCAAACAATAAATCTTACTAGAACATACACATCCACACACATGATTCATATTATGTGTTTGCCTTTTTGCTAAAAGATATTACAATTTTAAAATTAAAATTGAGTTTGTGTTCGCTCGGGCAAACCTCCGGAATTACTGATCCAATTCTGTAAATTAGTGCTATAGGCTATATTTATCTATCAAAAAATTTGGGATCACGCGGACGAATTCGCGGGCAAAAGTTAGTGTCGTATAAAATTTATCCGATTTAGATGTTCCAGGACAGTCGTATTTCATCATCTTCCTGCCCATCTTCTAATCCGTCTTGTCAACCGTTATGATATCACTATCTTCACTTTCATAATATATAATTATTAACACATCATCATAATTTCAGCCGAAAGACGTCCACTGCTGGACATAGGCCTCCCCAAGTGTCGCCACATTGACCGGTCCCGTGCGACTCGCATCCAGCGGATCCCCGCAACCTTTGCCAAGTCATCGGTCCACCTAGTGGGAGGCTTTCCAAAGCAACGTCTTCCGGTTCGCGTTCGTCACTGTAGAACTTTTCGGCCCCATCGGCCATCCGTTCTGCGAGCAATGTGCCCTGCCCACTGCCACTTAAGTTTGGCAATTCTTCGGGCTACGTCGGTAGCCTTGGTTCTCTTGCGGATGTCCTCATTTCTGATTTTATCACGCAAGGAAACTCCGAGCATAGCCCTCTCCATTGCCCTTTGGGTGACTCATTAACACAATCCATTTATATTTTCTTTTCGTTTCGTTTTCTTACGGAATTATAATTGTGAAATCAACTCGAATACCTATGTTTACGCCAGCGCACTTGTGCTAAACCCTGAGGTCATTCGCTCTGACGTAGTATATTGTTTCCAAACCCGACCCCTACTGATTTAATAGTCATAAAACGCAAACAAGGCCACGCATATAAAGTGGGGATTTTGCAGTTTACGTCAAGTCGTCGTTGTGAGTAATTATTTCAGGATCACGCCGAAATTAATCGTCAAGCCCATCATTATCTATAACCGATGTGTTCCCAGTAACTGGCATACGACCCTCGTATTATCAGTTATTGCTGTTTGATGTGTGTAACGTATTGTGATATAAAGTTGTCCCATAATCACTGATCAAGGTCCGTTGTGTACATTGTATGGAGGAAATTGCTGGCAAATTGGAGTTGGGCAAACTACAGACTTTGGGACTATTCATAATATTGATTGTTGCTTTCGTATACTTCGATGATGTTCTAGTTTCTTGTTCAGAGTACGTAATAACAATATTGTATGTTAGCACATAAGTAATTTTATGTAAAAACACCACATGTGTAAATCCGCTACATTCCACAAAATTTTCCGAGAGCTTAAGCAAAAAATGTGTACACATAAAAAGATTACCGACCGATAAAACGGTTCGTTGAAACACAAACAAATCTGAAAGTGTTCGTTCTAACACTCAATGTAATCTCAAACACGATCCCGATCACGATTTAGCCTCGAAAGAATACGCTAAGTCTCTTCGCTTTTCATAATCCCCTTTCGTGATACAGATTAGTATTACTATTCAATGGCGGGGTTCTTTTTCTTCCGAAGTAACCGCTGCAATATCCTAGCGTAGGAGCTTCATAAAACATTCAATCGGGGCGACCCTTCTTATGTGCTCTCTATAAATTTTAATACGGTCCAGGTACAAGAAGATGGAAAAACATTAATACAGTGTGTAGTGAAATGTGTCTTGGATTTGCATAAATACGAGCGGCGGGCTGTAAAATATTCTGTTAGGTGGTGTTGTTTTAAACGGTAATGCTGAGGTCTAATGGATTCGGCCGCGATTACGGTGTATCGCTTTTATCCTTTGTTGGAAGAGCGTGTGAAGAGTGGATATGATGTTTTTCGCTTATAACGTTGTGCTAGATTTTTGTAACGTTTTATTTACCTTCATCGCTAAAATACATGATGGCCCGGATTACGAATAGGTACGGTTTTTACGAACACATTGAACAACGGATCCGTTTACGTTTATTTTTTTCAATTTAATATTATGATGTTGCTTGCTTTATTTTAGACAACAGCTTAAAAATCAATAAACAGAACATAAGTAAATTGGGTTTTTGGATTTTGAAGAGCTCGTTTCCGAAGTTCAGTCTGCTACTTCAAACACTGTATTATTTTCTCTTCAAGCGCTCACCCAGTTTCTGTCGTAGTTGGTTGCAAGCTCAGGTTTTAAAACTTTCCTTTAAAAATCAACCGTTAAGATAAGCAGGAACTACTTCAAACTGCAGTTGTCCACAATTAGCTCCGAAATTCGAGCTCAGCGACCAAAATAAATTCTTCTTAGTTACGTACAAAACTGCAGGAGGGTAGTTAAAACTTAGCTATCTTTACATTCTTCCGAAAACAAGTCAAGTATTCCATGCAATTGTAAACAGAAAATGAGATAGCAGTAATGCTTTCTTTATTAAATTAACTAGTTCCCCTTTTAGCTTGGGACAGATGCAATTTTTCGCGACAAGAACCGGCGTGTCCCACTTTCGCTCCGTCTGTTTTGTACTCCAAACATGGAGAACATTTTTGTTTCCTCAAGACGAATGGGAATGAAGAAGAAGTGGGTTATAGTGCTCTTGGAGAGGTTACGAATGTTACGTAGGTAGTTGTTTTAAAAGCTTACTTAATTGTTTAAATTAACTGATTTTGTTTAAACTTTGGTCTGGCGTAATGATGGGAGTTTCTTAAACACTCTTATACCTCTCGCACATGAGGTCTCGTCCAATATATTCATAATAATATAAGTAAGGGTGGGTTGTTTCAAACAGTCGGTTAACGTTACATACGGACGGTTAAAAAGTTACTATGACGTGCGATATTTAACGTACGTTAAATGTAACGGGTTGTTTCATGACATAAAAATCTGTCAGTTAAAGTTATTTAAAAAGAGATTCCATAATATTTTCATGTTGGAAGTAGCTGTTTGACAACACAAGATTACGATGATGGTCGGTTATGGTAATAGTAACTTTTTGACGTATGATTTTATGAAACAACCCATTTTTTTGATTTGACGATAGTTAGCGCCTTTTTTTGCTATTACCGGTCAGTAATGGTTAGTCGAAGCAACCCGCTCTAAGTCTGTAATCGTCAATCCGCCTTAACCAAGCGTGGTGATCAAAGCTGGTGCCTTCTCTTTATGAGAAGAGGCCTTTATTCTGCAGTGAAAAATTATAGACTGGTATGAACTGGATTTGTTGATGTGCGTGACTATACTGTGGGTATTTATTTATTTATTTTATTTTTATTTTGCTAACTGACAATTGAATACACTTTATATACAAAGATATGAGATACATCCAATATGCTTATAGACTAGTGTACCAATCTTTTACAGGTAAGCACATCATGTACTACTTATTTGTCGATTGGTATTCAAAAATAAAAAAAAAAACAATAATTCAAAAATATTGGGTATTGGGCGCCTACTTAAAATTGAAATCGAAATTAAGTCAAAATAAAAATCGCATCGAATTAAATTTAAAATCAAAATAAAATTAGAATCAGAATACAATATAAATTAAATTCATAATACGATTAAAAACATAATTAAATCAGAATCAAAATCATAATCAAAATTAAAATTAAAATCAACATCATTATTAAAGTGGAAGTAAAATCAACACTGAAGGTAAGCTGATAAGCATACTTATCAGTGCTTTGAAGGCCCGTATGACAGAGAAGGGCAGTTGCTGTGACAAACATTCAGACATGTATAGTAAAATCGTTTTAACGCGGCATACAGGACTTATACCTACCTACCTCGTCTATGTTAAGAGGGTTTGGTTTCCGCACTTAGTCCTTAAAAAATCTGGGGATTTGGGTGATGCCACTGCACTCAAGGAGTACATGCGCCACCGTTTCTTCCGCCTCCATGCAGGCTCTGCACAGAGGACTATCAGTGATACCTAAGGTGTGGAAGTGTTTGTTCAATGAGCAGTGTCCCGTGACTATCCCCGCCTGTCCACCTACCTCTTTTTCCTTTCCTTTCTCTCTTTAGTCATTCTCTATCCAGTTCTGCTGTAAGTGTAGGGGCACTTACAGCAGAGCTGATCCTTGATTCTATACTTTATTTGCTACCATCGATATCATCGAAAAATACAGTCGTGAAAAATAAAAAAATAAATGGCTCGTCCCATTCGGAACCAGATGCCCTGTTTTACGGCTCTCCAAGCTAGAGCCCCATCATTTGTGAAAGGATATTGGATGAAAACTTCCTTATTTTACGAAACGCAATTTTCCAAGTGTTTTGTTTTTCGCAGATCTTCGTTTCTTTTGTGATTGGAATGATTTGTTCAATTCTTCTATTTGAAAATTGAAGTATAATGGTGACGTGACTGTTTCAAAATTGTAAGAGGTTTAAGTTTCAGCGGTGCTGGCGGACTTGAACTATGAATAATTTGAAGCTAATCTTGCATGAAACGAGGAAGAAACTAAATTTAGAAGAGCTTTAGGAAAAGCCACAGTTACTGAATGGATCATTAAACTAATGTGGTGGTTCTAGGTAAAGATTTACGATATACTTAGGTATTTTGATCACTGTTCAATCACAGTATCTATTGTAGGGCTGCAAACTATACGTAGCTAAAATACAAATTGTCATTTTCTATTATATTCAAATGAAAATAACTGAAATTCGCTTAAAGGGTTGGATAAATCGTTTTGGCCAGAACTACTCTCTGCCAGATTGCATTCTTGTGCAACTATTACAGTATTTAATTGATAACTTACTGTTTATTCCGATGAAATTGTAAGGACTTACTTTCTGATTTAGGCCTACATCATTCATAACAATCGGCAAGTTTTTTAATCAGAGCTCATGCAGAAAATAATAACCCATATACCTAGATATAAAATTATTAGATCCAATAAATCGCGAAACGATCCACAACTAATCCATGACAGAAACTTTGATTATTCTTCGCTATAACTTCGTTAATCCCAGAGCGAATAGTTGGAAGTAAGACGAAAGTTTTAAAAGAGATCGGGTATGACATAATAGGTGACGTAGAACCAAGTTTGTCTGGTCTTGCGGTAAATTAGAAAGGGTCTGACGCGTCATCGTGATGCTGAATTTGGAGCATGATACGGCGAAAAGTTTGGAGATGCTCCATTGGTCGGTTTAGAACAGCGATTAGTCGACCGAAAAAAGTTGAATATTTTTTGCGGAAGAGATCAAGAGATTAGTGCGAATACAGAGGCCTGTGGCCCAGGATCAAGCTCAGCTGTCGATGGTAGTAATAAAGAATCAGGGGAACATAAGAAAGCTAGTAAGAAAATGTTGAAACTGAACGCTTTCTTTATACAGCTATGTTAACCCAAAACTGTATGCTCTGTTGTTTATATAAAAGTAGAGACTTATACTTTATCATAGAGATTTTTGCTATCAAGCACTGAAAGCTTTGCACCATTATCTGTAACAAATACCCACCAATGTAACATTATTAGAAGTATGTAAAATTCTTCTTAGGATATTATATTATTACAAGTATCTTTGTATGTAGTAGGTATGTATACGTAGGTATAAACTGATATTGTTTAATTTTTGACGATGTCGTCGGCCCATCTGCGGCCTACCAACGCAGCGTCTTCCGCAAAAAGTCACCTGGTTTCATGTATTTAATTTTATTCACGCCGTGTCTACCATCTTCTCTTTCTAAATTACGAGCTCAGATTATGAAACAAAAGGCAGATAAACCGATTAACCGGTATTCGCTTTTGAATTTGTGTTTGTGTTTTTTTTTGTTTTTTATAACGGTGCGGCGTTTCGTGCTATACTGACTCGAGCCAGTACAGCACGAAGCGCGTTGTAGGTATTCGCATTTGATTTGTATTTACTTTTTTGGCTTAACTTTCAATGTTCCGCACGATCTATCAAAGGCACAGAGAGGTCTCGGTATGAAATTGATGGACACCCATATACGAACCGACCGTGGCAAGCGTAGCTTGAGCAATCAATTGTTACGGTTTTTAACATATACTCGTATTCCTCTATTTTATCTAAAATTTTGCCTTGCTAAAATAAAACATGTAGGTCTAGCGACATTGGGATCTTGGGATTATTATTTATTAGCAAACCGACCTGGCTTCGCATGGGCCTATAGCCTTCCTCGATAAATGGACTATCCAACACAAAAAGAATTTTTCAATTCGAACCAGTAGATCCTGAGATTAGCGCGTTCTACCAAACAAACAATATCTTCAGCTTTATAATATTAGTATAGATTCTAAACTACAAAGAGGTCCATTACAGCATAATAGTTTTACTATGAACAGTTAAACATTAGATTTATTTTCAAAATAATGTTTTTTGATATTTACAATATTGGTTATTTCTAATTTAAATGCTATTAAATCGGTATAAATAAAACTAAATTGAAAATGGAGAGCGACGAAAAAGATTACAGCTCTTAGATAAATAGCAGACAGTTGGTGTAAAAAATAAATTAGAAAGAACTTGATTCAACCTACTGAAGAATAAAATGTTACTTGCAGCGCCAGTGGAGCTAATAACACAGCTCGTCCGGAAGCATTTCAAATTCTTATTCGAATAACTGGAATATTTCTATTCCGACACAAAATTCAATTAAAATTTTACTATTCGCTGCAAGTTGAATCGATTGCAAGAAATAGGTCAGCAGGGTACTAGTAGGTACTAACAGACGCGAGATTGCAAGCTGTCACTACGTCACTAAGAGCGCTAATACACTGGCATGTCATGGCGACGTCGCCGCGTCGACGGCTACGTACCCAAACAACTCGTATTGAAATATATGACAGTTAATTCACTTGGAACCAATTTGGAAGCGTAGCCACAACCAATCGGTCCCTACGTGGAGACTGGATACTCGGAAGACCTGGACACGCAAAGCTAAGTCGCCAGTATTTTGACTGATCGAACCCCTGTGTTTTTGTTCATGTTTTGTGCGAAAACAATGAGTTTCGATACCGAGCGATTTATTGTGGAGATTCAAAACCGTCCATATTTATTGGATACTCAGGCAGTCAGTAGCTACTGGCTACTTATTCGGAAAAGTCCCTTGACTACGGTAGGTATAGATAGAGGTAACCATGCCTACGTAGCCAGCGACGTTGCCATGGCGTCCCAGTGTGTTACAGCCTTAATAGTATTGCAAACTTGAAAACCAATAATCAGAAAAGAACAGCAGAGGAGAAAGAAAAACATATTTCGTAGCTAGATCCAAGACATCCTCCAGGGGTGTGATTCTGCAAGACATCATTCTAAACTTCGAATCTGAATCCGCTGTAAGTTTCTTGACTGGCATTCTAAAAACTCTGTTGATAATTCGAATTTACACTAGCGCCACCCTAGCGAGCGTGTCAGCAAGTTGAACTAAATTGACAGGGAGATTTTGACAGATAAAGTATGAGATGACGTAAGAAGTGGCATTCTGTAAGGTAATTTCCCCGTCACTTCGACGCTCACTCCTCGAACCCGATTCAAGGTGTCGAATATATCCAGGTAATTTTGAACCTTATGCGAAGTGAGAGTGAATAGCGATGTGAGATACGAGTTGCTGTTTGAATTTTACAGAATCGACCAACAGGTCTCGGTTTTTTTCTGGTTGTCGGTATTGATTCTGGCTTTTAGAAGTTACAATCAGTGGCTTAGAAATAATGTGGCGGGCTTGTTGAGAACCAATAATATTGATTGTTTCCAAGCATGTAGGAGTTGTTACAGCTTCGGGATTCGTAACTGTATCACAAGTATTGTTTTCAATGTGAACGGAATTTCAAGTTCAGTTAGTTAACTGAACTGAAGTTATATCAATATTTGCATTGGAATTAGTTAGTGCTATGACTGTGGGTTGTGGACCCGGGCTGGGTATTGAGGAATCGATTCCGTTTAGAATGTGATTCAAAGTGTGGGATTTCTAAATAAAGTATTTGTTGGCCATTTCTTAATTTTACTCGATATTATTATAATTTATACCTACACTACATTACGGCAGCATTTGTGTTTGTACACTTTTGAGTACCACAATTATCTATGGGCTTACAATATACTACATTGTAATGTTATTGTACATTTTATTAATAAAAATGATTTTGTATTCATCAAAATAGTTATGAAATAGGTAATTATGTTTAAATTACAAATGAAAAAAAATAATTACAAAAAATAAATAACTTTGTTAACAATTTATTGTTAAATCAGAAAACCAGTAATCAGCATTATTTATATGGCTTATGTCCAAGGGTACAAAGCACATAACTACAATTTTATCGTTACCAATAAATAAATAAATAATAATAATATTTATTTGCTTAAAACACGGTATAAAAAGGTGTTACAATTGTAACAAATCTACTTAATTCTATTAAATGAAAGGCTAAGTAGACTTGCACATGTAAAATTTAATAAGTTATAGAAAAAAGCTTTTTACAAAAAAGACAACCGCCTTCAAAAAGTGAAAAATAACTTTAGCACAGAACACACATTGACTACAAAAATGGGACCACACGGGAAGTACTAGCTTTCAAATAAAAAAAGAATCATCAAAATCGGTTCACCCAGTCCCAAGAAATCAGGTGACAAACATAAAAAAAAACAGACGAATTGATAACCTCCTCCTTTTTTGAAGTCGGTTGAAAATGTGATGAATGTTGACAACTGACATAGAAGTCATAACAAAAATAATAATATATATATTGATTTTCAGCTAATTTCTATTTAAATGCAATAAAACAAGTCTTTGAGAAGCTACAAGGAAAACAAGGTATTAATAAATATTGAATTTCCGATAATTCTATGATAAGACGAGAAGTATATTAAATATAAATGTAAGAAAAATACAAGGAAAATAATGAAATCATGGATGATATGTAAGTAGTATATTAAATACTTTAGAATACAAAATGAAATGTACAAAAAAAAACAAATGAAGTACGAACGCGTGCGTGGATGATTTACAATAATTTACTAATGATTATAATCACCATATCAAAAATACATTAATTAATATTCTTAAAAGGCCGAAAACACACCTATTAAGTAATTGGGTTAATACAGCACCGTCACACACAGCATCGTTGAATTATGCAAACAGTGGCATACATAATCCCCTTTCAAAATTATCATAATATTCGTCGCGTGTTAGTTAAAATTGCACGACGCTTCGTTGCGCGTTTTATTATATTGCAAATGTATTCTGCCTTGTATAACAACGTAATGTACGTGCAATTATGGTGAGAGATAAGGTCGTTGAATAATACATCATTAGTTAATTGAAATGTCAGTGTGATAATAGTTATTAGTTGTAAATATTTGTTGTATTGAGATAGGAGTGGTCTCTACACGAAATAATGTGGGTCTCCATTTAGTTTATAGCTGTGTTACATACCGATTACGACTGTGTAAAGGAATGTTTTGTTGGATCATATTGTTAAACTAGCATTTACATAATCTATAATCTACTTTAATTTCGCAAATATGTTCTGTGTTCTGAGCCACAAAAGGATCTCTAAAGGGGGTACTCATTATTACACAATATCCTGGTCAGAGAATGCAATCTATTGCAAAAACCTCTACTAATACAGAGAAAGCACAAGCATTGATCACTTAACTACGCTTTCGATTGACTATTTCAGACTTATATTAATTGAGTCCAGGTTTCGGTGAAGGAACAGAACAATACTTTTTTTTATTATTTGAAAGGCATACGTTTGACCACTATCTCACCTGATGAGAAGCGAAGATGCAGTTTAAGATGGAGCACGCTTGCCTAGAAGTAACCTATTCACCCAGATACGGTAGTATAGGAAATTGCGAGTTGTTTTAACGAGACTTTCACTGACAGGTAGCTGCTATGATGGTAAAAGTCAAAGTCAAAAGTCAAATCGATTATTTCAAGAGACACTTCTGAAACTCATAAAATTAAATTAAATATAGTTGCCCCTTCCAAAAGCTAGCTTAACCAAAGTAACATAGGCTACTGACATAGAATTGGGGTTGCGTGCAAAAACATTAAAACCCCGTAGATAACTAAAAACATGCGGACAAAGTCGCTGGCACTAACTAGTCTAATTTAAAAGACGATCGAATTTACATTTTTTTTTTTATTTGGGACAAGCCCGCCACACTATTCCCTAACCACTGTAACTCCTGGAAGCCAGAATCAACAGTGGCGACCACCAGAAAAGCGCCAGAGCAATGAAGCTCGACGAGTCCCAGAGAAACGATTCAACTGTCTTGGATCCCGCAACGAAATTAATCAGAAAAGAACAGCGGAGGAGTAAGAAAAACATATTTTCCACTTCCCTCCAAATCAAGCAGGAGACAGAACAGAACTAGGCCAATAGGCACAAAGGGACGTTTACAACTGGGAGAAACCCAGTTGCTAAGCACCACAAATTATAATTGACATAATTAATGGGCCCTAAAAAGTGAGCTGTTACATTAAATTTGATTCTAATAATAGGTATGGCAAAAACGCTTGAACGCACGGAAATTAGTTCTAGTTTCCACAAGGTCCGCATAATAAACTGCACCGGATGTAGCCTGTACACTATCCAACATAATATTGCGTTCTTTCTGCCAAAGAGTACACTCCCATAAGATATGATGTGCAGATTGTTCGTATTCACAGTCAGATGTAGAACATTGACCCAAAGGCGAAGCAACAAGTTTGAAAGAAAATAATTTACTTTTAAAGAATTCGAATTTACATTACGTTTAATCCACACACTTTTACTAAGACCTCTGGTTTGATTTTCGAACGCATAGTCTCTCATTCCTTACAAAGTAATGTCCTTCCCCACTTGCATTTTAATGAAGAGACTATAGCAGTGAGACCGTAAGCGGGAGATTATTACACCGATAATAATGTGCTATGCAAAATACTGGAATTAACGGTCTTGCGTCGGAATCTGTTTGAATATATTCCTTTCATCCTCTTTCTGTGTTCATAATTTATAGCGAGCTCTAGTTTTTATGCCAAAGACTGAGATTATAGCAGATTTTGTTCTTTCTATTCATTTTGAGGTGATCATTAGACTTTGTTTAGCATTTTATGATTACTGGGTAGAATGTAGTCGTTCTAGGAGAAATGGTTTTACTGCACACATGCTCTATAAAAAGGCCATACTCGTCACTTTTATAATAGGGTATTACACCCATTTTTTGAAAAGTGTCTCAATGAAATTCTGTAGTGCTAATATGCCACCAAAAAAAAACACAAAATTTTTATTCAATCGATAAGGCCATAAAAATGCATCTAAATTTTACATTTTCAAAGGAGAATGACAAGGTTTCCTTCAAGACTCGGCCAGAACCGACAAAGATGAACTATATATCATTAAAAAGGAAAATAATTATAGAATTTGATAGTATAATAACTTTCCATAAGAAGTACACCAAAAAAAGTTATAGTGCTTTAAAGTTGTCCACTTAATACTTCTAATTTTAACGATAACATGAAATAAACTATTAAATGATTAATTACATAATTATTTTTGGCACATTATCCTCGCATAATCATATCTTTTCATAGTAAATATACATAATTATAATATACCTACTTACATTATTTTGGGATTTAGGTATGAATTTATTATTCATCAAACGTACTGTTTGATGAATAATAAATTGTTGAAATCATCAATCATCATATTTAATTAATAAATCGTCTACAACTGGGCTGGAAGGGTTATATTTGTTTAATGTCTTGCCCAACCGTACCATAATATTGTCATTGTATGTTCACAGCAGCCTACCAACCAACTATGCAATTACAACAATATTTCTCAATTTCCTCTCTCCCACTTCCATTATTATTGATTATGATATAAACATAATATATTTTTCGACTTATTTAAGTCTGCTTTGAATTTTGCCTCTAAGGAGAAAAAACTACAAGATCAAGTGTTGCCAGAACTATAATAATTACTATTCTAAGCAGTATCGATAATCGAATTACATTATTTAAATTATTATTTAATATATTCAAAAATATTTTTAAACACTATTTATTATTATAAGAATTACGAGTTACAACTTATACATGTAATAAATTCACTTAAGTAGTTACATAATGATAGTAATGCAATCGATTTGCAAGTGCAATTTCGTATCGATGTTATTTTATTTTGGTATTGGCAACATTTCTAATTGAAATTGCAGATAGAAAACGTGTTGAAAAATTGAATAACTATTTAAAATTACTTTTAAACGGTGTACTTCTACAGATTTTATTTATACTGTTTAATTCTTACTATTTTATATTATAAATTGCCATTAATATAAAAAGTCTGTCGGACGCTATTCGCTATTCGAGCCGATTTTTGTCATTGTTCTTTCGCACGTAATTTGACGAAAACGCCTCTTACTGGACGCCATATTGCTCAGCGTAAATGACGTCAGTTCGTTTTGTATCAAATGAGCTCATATTAAATATGATATCATTTAAAAATAATTAAAATTATAATTTGTAATAGGTGTAATAATGAAATAATTACGTTGGTTACGAAAATAATAAAAGTACAAAGCCTATATTACGCCAATCGGTTGACTGACAGTTGTAATTTTTTTGTTTACACAGCCGTACGGCGTAATAAGATGGCCGCTACTATTTCACGGTGTTTTATAACAGATTAAAAATACTGAAAACTTTGAATTGAATTTAAAAATTTGTTTTGTTATTTTATGAACTAAAACTTACATTTTCCGACTGCTTTATGCCTAAACTGTCTCAATAACATATTTATGGATTTTTTCTCGTATAAAGTAAAATACCCTATTATGATCGTTTACATTATTATTATACTGAGCAGTGTGGTTACAAAATTGACAGATGTTTTGACATTATCAGATGATTGTTGTTATTGAAATACACTACAGTTCTCAATCATATAATTTAGTGTCTGAAAAAATTACAGATCGTATGGTTATGCAGATAGATTTTTGGGTGCTTTTAGCTTTACCTATGTTTACTGTGTCCTATCTATACAAATATTATAAAGCTGAAGAGTTTGTTTGGTTGAACGCGCTAATCTCAGGATCTACTAGTTCGAATTGAAAATTATTTTTGTGTTTGATAGTCCATTTATCGAGGAAGGCTATAGGTCCATGCGAAGCCGGGCCGGGTTGCTAGTCATCATGACTACATGTAGGTACTGTAATAACCGGGAGGACACAAATAAATAAAATTGAAGTGTCTGTTGATAACATGACATACAAACGTATGTCGTTTTTATGAAAAAACATAGTTTTCTGCTTCTTCTTATAAAATGATCGGCATTCAATAAAATTCCTCCCTTTCGTCTACAATTTCTTATTTATTGTTCAATGGGTAGGTAATGTCAGGATGTCAGGCCATCGTCTGTCGTTTAGTACCAGTAACCCTTCCCTACTCAAGTTTACGATCTGCGCAGAATGCTAAGTAGCTGACACAAGGTTGACTGTTCTCAACTGCCTCCGTTTCTAAACTAGTTCTGTGGTGACGGTTTAATTTGATTTGGTTATCGAATTGGGTAAAGTTTAGTTCGATTTAGTTGAATATATATATTTCATTTTTATCTGAAAAGCCTTAAGGATCAATCGGACAAGACTAACCGTTCGGTCTGTGAATAGTTGACTATTCGTTTTATACCGAAACCTCTTCGTGCATTGGAAAGCCGCTGTTCCCGGTTGTCATGCGTAGGTCTATGACAGTTAGATTAGATCTAAGACAATCAGATGCAAGACAATCTAGAAAAGAAAGAAAGAAAAATGCGTTTATTGGCATTACTATAAAAAAAAATATCATCGTCATCATCAACAGCCGGAAGACGTCCACTGTTGAACAAAGGCCTCCCCATGAAGGCCGGGGGGGGGGGGGTTGCCATAATTCCCACGCTTGGCAGGCGTCTTGGGGATCAGACTTCCGGATTTCCCTTTAGTCACCTTCGACTCCACCCTCGGGATGATATGGGGTGGTGCTAAGTTTCTTACAGTTTCACTTATTTAGATTTACTAAACCGCAAAATAGTTATTTGTTATACAAGAGTGCAAAGTTGCTTTTTAACCGCGTGTTCAATTTTGACGACCGAGCAAGCGAAGGATTCTAAAATTGAATCACGAGCGCAGCGAGTGATTCAAAATTAGAATCCTGAGCGTTAGCGAGGGAATCAAAAGAGCACGAGGTGAAAAATCTTTGCACTCGAGTGCAACACGTAACTTTTCATTCCACCTCAGCGAGGAAATGACTAAATGCAAAAAAAAAACGTTTACAAAGTCTGAGTTTTTAACAAATTAAAAAAAAGTTGTATGATATATTCGGCACCATAGAGGTAGCAGTAAATAGGTTTAATGTTTTTTTTTAATTCACAAACTTAGTGCACACGATGTTCTAAATTCAATTTACTTTATCCTCTAGAGAATAAAAACGGCTTTTCCGCTCAGATATTGAAGATAAATTTACTTTATCCTCTAGAGAATAAAAACGGCTTTTCCACTCAGATATTGAAGATTAAAAATACTCTTTCCGAGATGGTAGGATGAAAATTTAATTTATTTTCACACTTTAGAATAAAATGGTCGCCCATCTAAAGACCGACCGCGGCAAGTGTAGCTTGACCAACATGACCGGCCGATATGTACGGCTTTCAAAGTAAAAAGAAAATCTTCTAAGCTTAAAGTGGTTACTAGAAAATACTGCGCATTGTTACACACAAGATTATATAGAGAAGTAAGTAATAAAGATATATCCCATGTTACGATGCCATTACATTCGAAACGGAGTATAAGTGCCTGCTTACAGGTGCGCTAGACCAGATTAAGACCATCTAGATTCTTATCTTTTACACACATAAAAAGAAAAAGGATAAGATATATTTTATGTTAGGTATTATGTTCCTTAGTTTCAGAACGAGAACTAAACGTTGTTTTGGTATAATAAAGGCTCATGTAAGTATGCTTTAATTAATAATAATGATGGCTTGGGTTTTACGACAAGAAAATTGGCAGTACCTGCTTTGTATAATATTAGTATATTTATTTTTTTATTAATTTATTTTACTATTTATGTACACACAGTAGACAACACAGGAAAAGAACATTATAAAATATGAGTACATAGGTACTTGTCGTGTGTATTATCGGATCGGTCAGGTAGATATAAGATTATTATGCCTATCGGACGGCTTATCGGACCTCCACAACCCAGTTACTGGGTAATATGATATCCATTGCTAAGACAGGTTGTCAGACTTTCTGGCTTCCGAGTACCTTTTAAGACTGCCAAAGATCTACAAATGTTAGCCGTGACCAACGGCGTTGCGTGCTTTCCACGGCACTAGTAAGTAACCAACTCCACGATTTAAGTTTTCTAAAATAAGGGTCAAACGCGTACTCACAGATATAGATAGACCTAGATAACGCAAGAGCAACTACTTCGCGTGCCTACTTTCGAGCCTAACTTACGATAAAAAATCGTAAGTAAAAAAATAAATTTTCCTTCCATCGGTAAGTCATTTTGTGATTAATATTATGCGTAATTAATTAAAAAAAAAACAATTATTTTTAATCTAATACCCTCAGTAATACCTGGTAATACCAAATTTAGGAAAAACAAAACATTCGTATTACTTTGTGACGTCCAAAAAATGGCACGCTTGGTTTTCATACAGATCGTGATACTTGTGTTATCTAGGTCTATCTATATCTGTGCGCGTACCAGTTCTTCCGGGTCAATATACTATGTCATTCGCTTCCTAATCTTTCTACCAAAGGTGCCACTAATCTTACAGTGAGCCGAGAGTATCTAGTAGATAAGTACAATATCACACAGGTGAGAGTGCTCGAGCACTCAACACAAGTACGTTTTGTAAACAGAGCCCAACATTGGGGATGTGTCTCGTGTTACGTCAAAACTAGCGAGTCGTGTCGTGAGCTTCTCTTCTGTTTGTTAATATTATCACGAAGTGGTCCAAGATCCCAGCGTCTTTTAACTTGACCTACATTTTGAGTATAGATAGAGAAATATACCAAGAAGATTTTTTTCTTGATAAAGTTCAATATAAACAATTGTAATATTATCAGCTTATGCTAGTGATCACACACTTTTTTCGATGTGTGTATGTTTCACACGATATTGTTAAAAACCATTATTCGATACCAGCAGATCGATACCGGCAGATTCTTTCCGTGGAACATAACTTCTGGCAGAAAGCTTTAGCAAACCTTTTTTTCTTAACGACGTTTATTATTACAGCTTAGCTAAAATGAAAAAGGTGTGGTGGCACTGGGATCTTAGTCTATAAGGGTAAGAACGGACAAAAATTACGAACAAACTCGTTTGTTTAGTTAATAGACCTTTGCTTACATACCTACTGAACTACATGCCTCATTAAACCACAAATTCATACGAGATTCTTCAATTAATCATATGTCTTGTAAAGACGAATAAAAGCTAGTAGAATACAGAAATACATATTATCCATATTGCCATTATTTCCCTCTCTAGGGATACATAACAACAAACAGACATAAATAACTCTGAATCATCAAGTAAACACAATTTACTTGGTAATCCATCTCGAACAATACTCTATCACCGAAGACGTACGTTTATGTGGCACTAAAATATATGTGATAGCTCTGGAATATTAGTCTCGGTGATAAAAACACTCGCCACATCACACTATGCCTTATATGTCAGATGAGGTTATAAATCCGCCGTATGATTAGGGATGTGCTCAGGTGTATCATAAGGAATATGATACGAATATTTTTACTGGAAGGTGTGATGTCAAATGATGTCGTAAATCCGCGCTGGTGCGGTTAAGGACGTGACTGACTCGGATATTAAATATGGAGTAGTTTAACATAAAAATAGTAAATTCTTGTTTGGTGAAAGAGGGTGAAGGAATAAGAGATTTTATTATGCCAATATAAATATATTTTCATAGCGTTTTTTTCAAGATTTGCATAAATTATGCATCGATTGATCACTGTTACGTCGTAGTAAAAGAAATCTACATATCGGAAAAAAAATTGAATATAGTGTTTTGTAAGAGAACTTTAATGCCTGAAACTGCAGAACTTAACAGAACTTCAATCGCATTATTATTTATGTGGTAACCCAGAATCAAGTCTTCAAGGCTACAAATAAAAGATGGCGGTATTTTATGCGTGCAATCGGCGTGATTACTTATCACAACTTCATTAACGACACGGTTGGCGCAGTGGCTCGAGCGATCGAGTTTAAGTTTAAAAAATGAGCGATCGACTGCCGCGCAGGATGTTGCGGGTTCGATTCCCGCCGAGGGTAAACATTTGTGTGATGAGCACTTGTGTTTGCCTTGTGTCTGGGTGTTGTTTATCTATAATGTATGTATTTACAATAAAAAAAATGTATTTGTGTATGTATATCAGCTGTCTGACACTCATAGTACAGGGTCTCCCTGGTTTGGGGTCAGATGGCCGTGTGTGAAAATGTCCCCACATATTATTATTATTATTATTATTAACGGAATTCTTTTCTGAAACGAGGTTTACATCAATAATGACATCTATTCGTTATAATATTTTTTACTGAGCAACTTGTCTACGCTCGGCCGAAAATGGCAATTCCCTTTGTATAAACTCAAAGTTACAGTATTTATTTTAATTAGATCATCAAAAGTCACCGTTGAACGCCATTTGCAAAAATAAGAATTCAATCTAGTTGTCCCTTCCAAAGGTAGTTTCGCATTTGGACGAATGGGCTAGAAACTTCATACTTTACTACATAATAGTTAGCAGTTCATATTTTGTATCACATAAGTGTTTCTCCAGATGTGCATCTCGTTTTCGCACCAGTGGTTCGTATTCACACAACAGGTGCAGGGGATTTTCATTTGCATACGTGCTCGTAATACAATGTCTAAATAACAATAGGCTAGTGTGAACTGAATGAAGAAGGATGTGGACTTAAGCTCTCATAGATACAACGCTTGGAATTGAAATGATTGAAGGTGTAAGAAATGGCTGCAAAGCATTAGTTTAAGTGATGGAAAAGATAGTAGGTGTAGAGGCTGTGCCTCACCATGTCACCTTTAGATGCCCACTGCTGGGCATAGGTCTCCCTCAAAGGGGGTTCAACCGTAATCGCCATGCTTGGCAGATACATGTTGGCGAGGTGAGGCTGTGCCGGTGATTTCTTAATTATTTTGCATTTTCCGTAGATAGCTCGGTGTTGCCCCTAATGTCAGAGTTGACCAAAATTGCCAATCAATGAGCTGTGTAAGCGCATCTTTAGGTATCACTACAAAAATGTATTTTTCAGAGAAGGAAGCGAGATACGTTGGTACACCACAACACTTGACATGGATAATTGGACGTAATTATGCGAAAACGTTCCAACCCACAAGTCACTCAGAAATAAGTTAAAGTGACTACTATACCTTTTTTGACACCCTACATAATTCTAGCAAAAACATTCCAGTCCTCATGCACTATTTCTTTATTTATATCCATCCACCCCACACGTTTTACTTATTAAATGGTTTCATTGAAAATAAAATGTATTTATCCATCTGAAATATTTTTATTTAATACGATTCATAATGAATATTTTTATACAATTATTCAATAATCTTGAAACGTTTTTGCAAACCCATATAAAGTATATTTTTTCTTGCATATTATGTTCCAATGTGTTTGGAACGTTTCAGTTATATAACAAAAGTGATGCATAAATGATTCAATAAACTTGGAACATATAAAAAAACCCATGTAATGTAATTTTTTCTTGGAAAGAATGTTCCAATACCTAATAACCAGAAGTAGATTATATTATGAAATATAGTAATAATAAATTCACATAGGTATAAAAATCTCAACCACGTTAAATTGATTCTTGTATACGCGGCAACACTAAATGGTTAAGTTGTCATTCATATTTTTGACATATTTGGTTTCTGTTATTTTACGTTAAAATTTTGATTCTGTTATTATACTAAATATTTATACGTTTTTGTAAGCAGATTGTGCTGTAAAAAGCTTTATAATGATATTCCATCTTTATGTACTTTACCAAAATCTCAAGAAAAAAAAAACTATGCGGTCGGGGGACCCCCGTAAGGAACGAAGTTCTTTACGTACGTGTCTGTACAAAAAGAAAAAAACATAAAAATATTAAATATCACGAGTAGGCGAGTGCGCCGCAGCAGCTCGATACACGCACACATACTCGTACACACACGCATTTCATTACGTGACGATTTCTACTTTCGCACTACACGTAAGCCGCGTTAGGGAACTTCGTTCCAATGAATTATTTCCAATCTATTTCTGTTCTATTCCATTATATTCTAGTAATAGAAAACAACAAGATCACTTATTTCGTTCTTTAAGCGGCTTAGAGTCAACAGGAATTCTATTTATAGTGGATAGGTACTTAGAATATTCATGTACCTAGGTAAATACTATGCGTGGCTAACCACTGTTTATTCGGGATTCGCAGATCTACTCAAGTGGTGTCCCTGTATTGACACAGAAGCCTCTGAGCGTTAAAATTAGAATACTAACCGCATAGGACGGGTGTAACTAAGTTGTTTCATTTAGAAATAAAGCACTATTCACTGATTTTTTTTGTTTACATTTGATACATTTATTTAAAGCTACAATTAATGTATCGGGAGCGAATCAAAATTATAGAGTATTCCTCGAAGCGCACCCATTTTGAAACGCACCCAATGAAGCGTGCCTAAAGTATTCCCCGAATCGCACCCGTCAGGTGCGCTTTGAAAATTAAATAAAAAATATTATAATCTTATTCCTCGAAACGCACCCAAAGGTTAATGGATGGGTTTTAACTAACGGAAAATATCGATAGCAATGGCACATTTTTCATTAGTCCGTACAAAATTATATACTCCATGAGCTTGGATGGGTTACGTGTACTTGAACCATTAGTGCGCTAAGTAGTATCATTCATTACGAATCCTTCATGCACATCGCTATGGAACATCGTGGGTGCGTTTCGAGGAATAAGATTATAATATTTTTTATTTAATTTTCTAAGCGCACCTAACGTGTGTGTTTCGAGGAATACTTTTTAAGTGCGCTTCGTTGGGTGCATTTTAAAACTTGCGTGGCCTATGCGGAGGAGCATGGCTTAATATACAACTCAAAAAAGAGTAAGCTTCTTGTATTTAAAGAACCTAAGCAGCAGCCGCGCAGTGTTCCGCCCATAAGGGTCAATGGCGTGGCACTAAAGGTTGTCAGTAGCTTTAGGCACAAACGACGTAAGGGACGACGTAGATATAGAGAGGGAACGCAGGGCATTGTCTGTGAGGAGCAATATGCTTGCCCACAGGTTCGCTCGTTGTACTACAGATGTAAAAATAACTCTTTTTAAGGCGCTCTGTCAATCGTTTTACGCGAGTGGCCTGTGGGTGTCATATACGCGCCGAGCCTACAATGCCCTGCGTGTTCAATTTAATAATGCATTCAGGATGCTGTTGGTACTGCCATGGCGCTGTAGCGCGTCGGGGATGTTCGCAGAGGCTCGCACGGATGGTTTTCATGCCATCATGCGGAAGAATGCGGCCTCCTTACTGCAGCGCCTGCATAGTAGTGGCAACAGCATTCTGAAAATGATTGCTGCCAGACCGGACTGCCCTTTCCAGAGTCACTGGGTGGGGACAGTCTTAGGCTTGAAATAAAAATGAATTAAGTAATTACGAAAACTAACAATACTAACATATTTAACTAAGTAATATTGTTACTAACACCAAAATACTAATACAACTATGGACTGTAGTTTGAAATAAAGGTTAATATTATTATTATAAAATGGGTGCGCTTCGAGGAATATCCCAAAATTATGACCATAATATGACCATAATCTGAACATATGGAGGGGCTCGTGGCTACCTACGGCAATCCGTTGGTACGGCTATTGCTTAGCCACCGGCTTATGCGCAGCTGCGAGCAAATCGCGGCAAGCGTAACTTTGCCATGACAGATTAATATCGGCCATGGTAAAGCTACGTTTGCCGCGGTCAGTCCATTGATGGGTGACCATCCATTGCATGTCGATATCCCTCCATGCATCAAAAGACACGTGGATCCGTTGGCTCCGGCTGTCATTCGTAGATCTTTGACAGTCGTTATGGGTAGTCAGAAAGTCTTACCAAAGTGTATCATTTTACCCAGTAACTGGGTTGTGGAGGTCGACAGGCAGTCGCTCCATGTAAAACACTAGTATTCAGCTGCATTCAGATAGACTGGAAGCTCACCCCAACTTAATTAAGAAAGTTTATGATTAGAACCTACAAATTTGCTCCAAATCGTCATCATCATCATCATGTCAACCTTTAGACGCCCACTATACACACGGCATAGGACTCCGCCAAGAGGGGTTCAGCCGTAATCGCCATGCTTGGCCGATGCATGTTGGCGATCGCTGTAGGTGTTATGGTACTCAGAAGGAAGCTGCTGCTAATCCTCTGGTCAATATCCCTCTGTCGCCTTCTACGACACCCACGGGTAGAAATGGCCAAATAGTGGACTAATTTTATTAAAACTTCCACCAGTATTTTACGCGAAGATGACTTATCATCGAACCTGACAACACAGTGAGTTAATCCGTTGTTTTCAATCTATAATGACTCATTATGTCCTTGTGTTGTCGGACGTAAAGAATAACACCATCCCATATCTTCCCGTGGGTGTCGTAAGAGGCGACTAAGGGACTTACCAGAGAATGGGCAGCAGTGTTCTCTGTGCCATTGTAACAACCATACTGCGATCGCCAACCCGCCTGCCAAGCGTGGCGATTATGGCAAAGCCCCCCCCTTGGGGAGGCCTATGTCCAGCAGTGGACGTCTTTCGGCTGTAATGATGATGATGATGATATCCGTATCCGTAATCCGTGGACAAAATATCCGCCGTTCTTGTTCACGTGCTCGATCATTTCCGTGTTACATCCCTACGTCCCGATGGCTATCAATTTGTTCCTATCTCTGACGTTTTTACGCGATCACCGGCGCTCGGCGCAGCAATGTGCGGTTATTGATAAACACGCCTGCCCACCGACTACGCCCGTTGACACATCGATAACAATATTTTCCAAGCTTTTTATTGCTTTCAATTTTTATAAATCACTTTATCGATTAAAATTTGCATATTTTTATAAAGGTTTACGATCGATGGGTGCGGATAAAATATAAATTTGTTTGAATACGTATGGGATTACACGTCTCTAGTCATGTTTAATATTGTAATACTTTGTTATTTTTTTTATCAGTATTTCCTTTCAAAATTGTTCCGTTATTTCAGCGTATACTATTGTCCTTTCATTGTACACTCGGAAACTATTTACCAGAATAAAACTATGAAACTGTTGTGAAAACAGCGAGCAAAAAAAGACAATTCGAACCACAACAGAATTTGCACACAACAATATGCAGTTATAAATACAGTATTTCTGACATTTATTTAGCGAAGTAAAAACTGAATAATAGAAGTAAATGTGGCGACCACCTCGCTAAAAGTACCCCGGGAACTTGTCAAGGACTGGTTCGATTGCAGGCATTGTGGTCTCCGGGATTTTATTAAAACTTTTTTTTTAGTTATCAAACATTCATACTTTACGGGGACCAAGTTTTATTTGTCCCCAACGCTTTCCTTTAGCGAATAATTTAATTTTTTGCGCCCACAAAGCTTCGGATTACGTAAAGGTCTGTAACAAGTTTTTGCTCTAGAAAATTAAGTCTTTGATCGTCTCGGGGTTTTTTAACATTGGACGAATCAATCATCCGTTGACGGCGTTTAAAAATAATGTGGTTTTTGATCGTATAGATTTAGATAATTAATCTTTTACTCGGATTTATATCTTTACGTTTAATAAAATATTTGAAAATAATTATTTAGACGATTAAAAATTATTTTTAAACCACGATGTTAAAGAACCTGTAACTTTAAGGCGACTAGGTATACGCCGGCGACCTTGAGCGACCAGAGAATCGTATGCGCTGCGTACTCTCAAAGTTTAGTCGAAAAAATTAATTAAAGGATAGTATTCTTTAACTTAAAAAAAGGTGTATACTAAAAGATAGATAATAAAATTGTCTGTAAGATAGTAAAAGTTTTATTTAAATATTCCTGGTAGATTTTGTGTGATTATCAATGTTTTGTCCGCATTAGACACAACTTCACGATTTAATTAAACTATTTAATATGAACTTAATTAAAAATATTCACATACTAAATGATTAAGAGAATGTTCTAGTTTAACATATATTTTTTTGAAATAATTTACACTACACATTTTGACGCGATTGTCAGTTTAAAATCTGCAAAAGTCGCCTGTTAGCGCCTTAATGAATTACATCAAAGGTTTTGGTTCCAATAAATCGTAGCTGCCTAGTCAAGCGTTTCTAAAAGCCAATAAATCTTCTTGCCCAGATATTTTTTACGAGTAAATCAGAAATCTGCCTTTTAACGACCATTTAGTAAAGTGGACCAAAAGAGGTAATACCTATCAATAGTTAAATTTAACATTATTCTTAATCCAATAAAATCATAACCCCTTAAGTCTTGCCTATATACCCTTATTAAACTCGGATTAAAATTAAACCACAAAAAATGAATGGTAAACCACAGATAATAGGTTTGATACTTAACTCAAACTCAAATCATTTATTTCAAATAAACCATTTACAGGCACTTTTGAATTGTCAAGGAGTCAGTCAGTCAAAAAGTTGCAGCTAGTTGCTCGTTCCAAACAGTAGGTTTCTATAGAGAAGAACGAGCAAGAAACGCCATGAACACTCTTTTAAAATCAATAGAATATTACAAAATCAGGTTACATCATTCATGTTGAATCTAGGGGTACAATGTGAGAACAATGTAACAAGTTATGCACGTTAAAAGAGGTCTAGTGACAATGAAATTAGACAATTCAAAATAAATTTAAAATATCCGAGGTAGCTAAGAGATGACCAGTCTCATCTGACGGCGCCCGTTCACGAACATGACGCACGGATCGGCACCATTTAGCTCAACCATTTTGAAGGGAACCAAATGATACAACACATGCGCCACCATCAGCAAGACATTCAAGTGAGCATGACAAACTCTCAACAGCCAGGGCATATTCATGTCAACGAAAGGTCTCCTGGTTCATTAAAAAGGCGGTTAATGTTTACACGTAGTTTTTATCAAAACAATAGTTTAACTTCCAACTTACGACCCTTTAAGCCGAAAAAAGGCACCACCAATAAATACCACGTAAAGATATCGCGAAACACTTCAGCTCATATCAACAAGTTGATAATACGCCCTCAGATTTCAAGGGGTCCGGAAAGAATACTAATCTCTTCCGCCTTTGAACATGGGGTTTCAAAGGTGCAAACCCGGAACACTGTTGAGGAGGGTTCAACTTGCAACTGGGGCAATATAAGTGGCGATTACTTTTATCAGTATATCCTGTATGGATGTGTTGCAGGGGGCGAGTTTAGGGGAACAAAAGATCGGGCTGATATTTTGCAATTTTTCGAAGTAAAAAAAACATGACCTTGGCTCCGCGTACTGTGAACGCAAAACTGGTAATTATTTTTTAACATCTTTGCACGAGGTGGCATAGTGCAATGTGATTGTTCAATGTTCACTTGTCATTATATTTTGTCCAGTGTCCCGTAGGTGAGACATATTATTTCATCGTAAGCATTCAAAAAGTATATAATCGACCCTTTTAACATCATCATCATTTCAGCAGAAAGACGTCCACTGCTGGACATAGACCTCCCCCAACTGTCGCTACATTGACCGGTCACTTTTAACATAAACAATATGTTTTCAAGAAAAAAATATACAGTTCTTCATGTCAAAAAACAAAAATCTTCTTGTATACTGTTGTTTCAAAACGATTGCATGCTAGCGTGAATACAAACAGTCAAAAACCATCGTCACATAGCCAAGAGGAACCCCCAGACCCAACCATCTTTAACTAATGACTATTTTAACCATCAACGGCTTTATGGTACTCAATCACGATATCCCCAAGGCCTCATTTACACAAAATTCACCGAATCCAAAAAAAGAACTTCCAAGTCGACCATTTCCATAAAACTAAGTGAACATGTACCTTCCTCCATCGTATTATTAAGGAGTACCATACCCCCATTCCTTCTGTCGACCCTCACGAGTTACGGGTGAGATAAGCAGCTGATATATACTTTTTCTTTTCGCAGTTCTGGATATGAAAATATATGTCTATGTTATTTCTCGCAAGGGAAGCTAAGGTACCTATCTTGATGCGTACAATATTCTTATTGTGGCGTATTATACTGCACTCTATCTCAGGTTTCTTAAAATCGTATTACATTACATACAATTTGATCCTTTGAATTTGCCTTTTAAACACTTTTAAGTATAAAACCATCACGTTAATTCAGCCGTGCCAAAAAAAAACTTAAAGAAGGATTTTTGAAATACTTTAACTAACTCAATTTTCCAAAAATCCTTCCTTACTTCGTTTCCAATTAGTGCGCCAGAATTAATCTCACTCCAAAACATTTAAGACCTGAACTTACTAAAAACAAAGTTTATACACTATCCTAATAGTTTAAAATACTACACTATCTACAATAATAAAACCAATCGACAAAATTAGAATGCACAAACACGGTGGAAGTTCAAACAACAGCATCACAGTATAGGCAGAACAACAACCTACTAAGACGGCAATCTCATTTAACAGTGTTCAAGAAAGATAAGACTTTCTCCTCGCTGCACCGTGCTATCAATAACTAGCCTTAGTCTCTCAGGAGTACACTAACTTTTATTTTAACATAATGAAAACATGACGCGCCATCACAAAATAGACTGGTACAGAAGGCTAGCCCGACACAACAGACGAAAACAGACCCACACATATAAACGTACGTAGCTGAGATAAAGCTTGCATTTCATGTACATAAGCCGTGCCTTTGTGTGCGCGAGTTTTCGCTCGTTTTCACTCGGATTCTGTACCTATCTATTTCGTGGCGCCGTCTTGGATGTACCACGATGAATCTGTTCCCTCGTAAATATTACTTTAGTTGCTTCCAAGGGGTTTATAGCCATTATGTGAGTATGTGAAAGGATTTTACGATGTTGTTAAAATGTTTTTGGTCGTTTCACGTTTCTTTCAAATTGTGGCGACAGTGTTGTGGATTGGATTCAAATTTGATTGGTCTGGTACATTATTTTTGATTTGGCAAACCGGTTGATTTGTCCCCTGGTAGATAGTGGTTGCTGTTGCCATTGGATGTTAGTGGCACTTCAGTATAAATTGAATTTTGTTTGTCGGCATCCATCCAAGCTTCATATGCTTCTTGGTGGCCAAAATAGTTATGTAAACAAAACAAGCTCTATAATGAGTGAAATGTTCCCAAACATGACCTTATTTTGTATATTCGCCGAAAGTTCTAGAATTGTACCTACTGCTTCAACAAAACTTGATCCTACAACAATGTCTCCCGGGTTAGACTCTTGCGTCTAACTTGATGCTATATTGATTTTTAATATTCAAAGTTTGCTAACTGGAGCGCGCGGCTCGCAACTTTTTATGACTTGGTATTGACACCGCCTGAAGCTCTGCATACTTCGCAAGAACTGACTAACAATATAGCCGGGAGGAATAAAGCACAATACTTAGAATATAAAACCAGTTCCGGGAAGACTGAAAATAGTAGAATTTCTGATGAATCCGGTATAGTTCGTTCAGTTTCATTCGACTCGGATTGATCCGACCAAGAGCGATGTTTGTGGGACCAACCACAAATCCTCGCCTTCAATCCTCGATAGCTCCTGTCTCAGAAAATATCGTTCAGAAACCGTTATTTATTAACAGATTAACAGAATTGCCGCTATCTCATGTATTGCTGAAGCTGCGAATCAAGGGATTAGAAACATTTTTTCCCCCGAAACTCCCTACAATGAATAACTTAAGCCAAAACGAATTGACGTGATGATTCTTGGTCTTAATTGCGGCGGAAAATTATTCCTATCTGGCTTCCGTATTTATTTAGGATTTACTTTTCGAGATAGTAAACAAGATAAATCCGGAGAGACGTCAGGCGGAAAATTCGAGAAAATGGCGAAATACAGACGTCGCGAATTTTCCACCGATATGGAATGAATGGTCGGGAGGTTTTTTTATCCTTCTTATCTGTGAAGCGCCCCGAGCTAAGGTTTGATGGAACCGGGCGGGGCCGGGCGCGCTGTTAGTGTTACATTGTTTATCTGACGTTGGCATAAAAACTGAGATAGGTTTAAAAAAAAGGCACAAGGTGCTTTATAACTAGGTGAGCAGGTTTAAATGGAACGAGGTATGGAAGAGTTTAGCAAAAAGAAAATGTACCTTATGCTATGAAATTATGTGTGTCGCTGTTGGAAAATTTTAATAAGCATGTAGGAAATGTTCAACCTTGTTAAAACTTGGCTTCGACTTGCAAACACTTTTGACTCCGCGCTCACTAGACGTTGGTAACGTTTTATACATTTTTGAGTCACTTGAATTGGCTTAACTAAACTTAAGCGAGTTTATAGGCAGACAATATTGCCATCTTCGCAGGCAGAACCTGAATACGGCTGGCACAGGAACATGGATATTGGCACAAAAAAGCAAGCCTACCTAAACTCAACAGTTGATGATAAAGACGAAATATAACCAACAAATAATAATACGATACCCTGCCAGTCCTTTTTTTTTATGGGACATGCCCACCACACACTTTTTCCAGCCAGTTCAGTGGATTTTTTATTTTAAAATCTAGACGAAAATTGAAATAAAAAATAAATACGATGTCTAAGACTATTTAGAAGGTAGATTACAACTGATGAAATATTTGACGCTACAATGCAGCTTTAGTTTGTAAAATAGAAACAGACAGAATTTACTGAAATTCTCTGACGTATTTAATACAGCGTTCGTGCATTAAAGCAGAATTAGCCACACGAACTATTTCGCGATATAGTTTCATTTCCATTTAGTAACGAGAGCTCATACAGTGTGGAACCCACTCGCTCGCTCGCGGCTATGAGCTCTGCACAGAGAAATATCGACACGGAATGAGAATTTAGTGATAAAAATTACGTTGCTTATGCCGTGATGAAAATATTAGCCAGTAAACGAGTTTGGACTCAATTATCAGCATTTGAAGAATATTCAACTTGTCAAATATGTATTCTAATTACAGACATTTTGAACGTTCTTTACAAGAAAAAACAATAAAATCAACTATAATATTCGTATGTTCACACACTTTCACTACACACTTAACTATGCTTAGATATTGTTCTAGCAGTGTGTTCTTTTTGTTTGTTTCTGCTACACGTATTATACTACTTATCTATTTAATTGTAAGCCCGTAATTAGCTTTAAGATAAGTTAATAATATATTAAGTTTTTCACGAAATTGGATGTTTTAATAAATGAATGAGTTTAATTGCCCCTTCCAAAAGATAGTTTCTATAATCTTACAGGTTCTTGCACACTAATCTATATTATTAATGCTACCTGCATCAGGTGTTGGATGAAAGCTTTTGGCCACAGGATGTGGTATTCCGCCGCTTTCGCGGACAAATGCCACCGGAACGTGCAAACAAACAAAACTGAGTGATACTAACATAGTTTTAAGATTTATTTACTAACACAATAAAATTGTTATATTGTTATATGAAGAGTTAAGGTATTTTTCTATGGGTTTTTGTTACCTGAAAATAAATGGTATTATTATTATCTTATATATAAAAATGAATCGCTAAATGTGTTGGTAAGCGCATAACTTGCAAACCGCTTGACCAAATTGGATAATTCTTTTTTTATAATATTCCTTGAAGTACGAAGATGGTTCTTACGGAGGGAAAAAAAAAATAAAAATAAAAAATAACTTTTGTAGGGTAGGTGTAGTGTAGGGTAGGTGTAGGGTAGGTGTAGGGTAGGCGTAGGGTAGGTGTAGGGTAGGTGTAGGGTAGGCGTAGGGTAGGCGTAGGGTAGGGTAGGTGTAGGGTAGGTGTAGGGTAGGTGTAGGGTAGGTGTAGGGTAGGTGTAGGGTAGGTGTAGGGTAGGTGTAGGGTAGGTAAATAGGCAGGTAAGTAGGTAGATAAGGACAGGACAACGTCTGTCGGGTCAGCTAGTTATTAATAAATCTGAAAAGTCTGTTTGTTTGTTAGTTTGAATGCGGTAATCTGCGGAACTGTTAGTCCGATTTCGAAAACTGATTCACCAATTGGAAGCTACGTTTTCAATTAGTGCTATAGGCTATCTTTTATAATAAAAAATAGGGACCTGAAAAAAAAACACTAGTAGTACACAGTGAACGAATATTTACCCGTGATTTACCCGTGATCTCATGATCTTAAATGAATGCAACTTAACTATGAATGTACTTCCGCAAAAACTCAAAAAATATGAAACGAAGGCTCAACAAAATGCTATATTTCATACAACCCAATCAACAGGAACATCAGCCAGAAATCCAGCGCTAATATCATATATAATTCAGCGGCACTTCTCATAATTTTATGATCATGTCGGATTTTTTCCCGACATTATGTACAAGGTTTCACGTACGTACCGAAAGGTTCATTTACACGGGGAGAAATTCTCGTCTTTCGGCAAGCGAGAAAAAAAAGTATGTTCTTGCATTCGCACACAATTGAGAAATAAAACCTCGCCTATGCTAAATGTCTTATGAGAATCATCATACAATTTTCGAACGTAGATTTGAAAACGTGAAATACTATCTTTTGATTACATGGACGATTCCAATTTCAAAAAAGGAAGAGATTCTCAATAGGGAACATTACGCGAAACTCAGCGCAGAGGGCGCCACTAGCACATACCCACGAGAATAGCCTCGTATTCTTGTTTAATTATGTTATAATTATAATAGCTAGGTATTTGGTGAAAATATATCAAAGTTTTAATTAATCTTACTTATCTAACTGTACTTTTAACTATATTATGGCGTACAGGACCGATTCGTTTCTTATTTTTTATTTTGTAATAATATTAAACCTTGTTGTTATTTGTGTGTTTCGTCCTGTGCGGGCTAATAAATGCTTTTTCTTTCTTTCTTTCTTTCTTTATCCTACGGCCATTTGAAAGTGGATTCTAGGTTATGCTCAGAATAAAATCATATTTGGTTGTCTTACATGACAAAAGTGAACGTTATTCTGTAAATACGTCTATCTCACCTGAATACTTAACCTGAACATATTTTAGAGTGATTTTTAGCTGCTTCCCAAAGTTTACGAACATTTTCTTCTTTCGGAAATGAATAATTCCCTTCATTTCTTCATCGAAATACACAGCACTAATACATTATAGTATAATATAACACACTTCCCAATTTTGAACTCAATTAAAGGCAGAATTTCACGCTTTGAACTACTCGTCGATAAACTGTTTACGGATTATGCTAGTGCTGCACTCTGGTGCCAGAACATTGCAGTAATATGCCCTATTCGACTGTATTTTTTTGTGTGTATATTTCTTACGCGATTTCTTATTGTAAATGGATTTAAAAAAATAATAATAGATAGGGGTATATTTCAGGGATGGTCCCATTTAAATTTTATCGAAATGAATATAGACCTTTTTGAAAAAACTACAAGCAAAAAATTATACGTAGATAACGTTTGGTTTGTGATTTCCTTCAGCAAAAGTGTTGATTTTAATCTCTGTTTTAACTGCGTTGCTGTATCGTAAAGGATTTGGATGATAAGAAGGCACAGACAGCGACATCAACTACTTACCCCCTATCCAAAGAAATTTTAATGCGTGGGGAGTAATCAGTTGATAACGCTCTCTGTACTTACTAAAAATCGGAAAATATAAAAACTTTTCTTACGGAAACGACAACTGCCATCAAAAAAATTTGGAAAGGTCTAAAGTCTTCAGAAAATCATAAAAAAAAGGTTTATTAAAGCAAATTCTAGACGAATTAGCTTTTTATCACCATAACTTTCAATTTGCAAGTCGGCGGCTTTGGTTTTGCTTGTTGTTTTGTATTGCCATCATTCTTTGAAGGCGGTTGTCTTTTTTGTTAAAATATTTTTTTTTCGCTTTTTAGTGCCTAGTTCTTATCATACAAATTAATCACGAAACGGTGACACCAAAAAAATTTAGTCATCCCTTAATTTATTACCCTTAAGAGAGGAAAATTTTCTTGACATTTATATGGGACTAAATTTGAGGTGTACACTATCAATTTAAAAAAGAATCATCGAAATCGGACTACACTGAAAAAAGTTGTGCATGGCCAAACATAAAAAAAAAAATGTTTATAAAATGAAAACTACTGGGCCAAACTATGTTAAATTTTATGGGACCAAATGGCAACTATTGCGCATCAAACTAAAGAAGAATCACGTAAATAGGATCATAAATCACAGCGTAATCGTACTTAAAAAAAAACAATCGAATTGAGAAACTCCTTTTTGCAGTCGGTTAAAAATAGGGATAACGAAGCTCCATCCTATTAACGAAAGAATGAACAAAATTGGACTAACAATTACGGAGATTAGCTCAAACGAACGCAAACTCAACTGTAATTTATATAACATAATAATAATAATATAACGTATGACAGTTAATAACACTACGGCCATACTTGATGGCTTCAATTACCTGAAAGATGAAAATTACAATAATATTTTGTTATCCTTGATACCCTAGAGTCAATTGAAAAACAAGCCAAGAGGATCATTGGCAATGATAGGCTCGTCGAGTCAAAGCTCCAAAGTCTTGAGCATCGACGCCGAGTTGCTGGCTTGTCGGTTTTCTATCGGTTGCATTTTGGGGAGTGTGCGACGGAATTGCATAACTTAATTCCGCCGAGCCCGTTCCATCATCGGACCACCAGACGTACGGCAATGCACCACCGGTACATGGTGGACATCCCACCCACACGCACAAAACGTTTTGGAAACACATTCATTGTGCGTACTGCTAAGGAGTGGAATTCCCTGCCTGAGTCTGTGTTTCCTGATAGCTACAACCTGGGAGTCTTTAAGTCCAGAGTGAATAGGTTACTTCTAGGCAACCGTGCTCCATCTTAGACCGCATCATCGCTTCCCATCAGGTGAGATAGTGGTCAAACGTATGCCTATCAATTGATAAAAAAAAAATCAGAGCTGAAAGTCTCTCCAGTGTAAAAGAGGCGTAATCGTGGGGGTGCTACGAATTATTTAGACGCAACCTTTGCTCCAGGATTTCCTTTTACAGCAGGGATTCGCCCGGCTACAGTTAAGCTCCATTTTGCACTTTCGTAACATCACTAGGTTTAATATTAGTAGCGTGTTTTGTGGGGTTATTCATTTGCAGGGTTAACAGGGATGTTTAGGAAAAGTGAAGGTAAATAAAGCAATTATTGAAGAGTCTTTCCTTTGTCGAAGGTTTTAGGATTCACTTTTCAATGTCACGCAAATGTTTTGCTGATGGTGCTACGTGGGTTGGATCATTTGGTTCCCTTCAAAATGGTGAAGCTAAATGCACAAAATATAAAGGGTACAGAAGGACCGCACCAGCCATCTTCAAAAATAATTACCTAAACTTGCCAGACTCACTAGGGCTGCTACTGTATTGACTCTGTAGGTTTTATTTGTGACAATATGAAATTTTAATGACACTGGTTGGAACTCTTTGCATTTTTTTATAAAAACAAAATTCTGTTCGTCGTGAAATGTCAATGTCTCTCATTTATTCATTTAGACAAAACGTGACAGTCGAGCATGATGTCTGCTTGAAACTGCTTGAGAATGCCTATAAACGTAATGTCAATGTGTGCGTGAGTAAAATGGCGGTTTGTTCTGAGTGGTCTCTCTGCTCGGGCGCGACGCAGCCTTACGTACATACTTTGTGCTAAATGTCAGTCGAGATGTGTCATCTCTTAACTGCCATGGCTTTTATCTTTATTTGTTTTTATTATCGAATGTTTTCATTTGCTCTTAACCTACATGGTTTCCACATATAGAAACAACAAAAATAATGCAACTAGGATTTTGTAAAAACTTGATTAAAAACAAAGTCCGTGGAGTTTCTTGTTTGTTCTTCTCCGCAGAGACCTACGTTTCGGAATGAGCAACTAGCTTCCACTTTTTAAGTTTCTTTGACAACTTTTTGGCAATATTCAAAAGTGCCTGCAAATATGTAGTTTGATTGGAATAAATGCTTTGATTTTAATATACAGGGAAATTGAAAAAATACGCAAAACCTCTTAATCTTGACTTCGTATCATCACCCTAAATAACATTTGTTCTACGATTTTGATCTCAACTAAATAACGTAGCCAAAAACAATATGTTTTCGTATATTTGAAGTCTGTAAAATTTACGTATACTACGCGCGCGCGCACCCATTATGATAGCGAATATGATGTTTGTAGTAGGTATGCTAATGTACAGGCACAGCTGACTGCAGGTCTTTCGTCTGCAAAAAGTTTAAAGTGTGTTTATATTTTTTGTATGAAAAAAAAGAATGTTTCGAATTTTGAAAAGTCGTAAAACAAATGTTATTCAGGGTGATGATACGAAGTCAGGATTAAGTGGTTTTGGGTATTTTTTCAATTACCCTGTATACTAACTGATGCCCGCAAATAGTGATCTCTGGGGGAGGCGTACGTTCAGAAGTGGACGACAATAGACTGTTAAGATAATGAAGATGTAGTGGTAGTGATGATACTGATTACTGTCATGTTTTACAACATCTTTCAACAAGACAAATGCAAAACAAATTATTTTTGCATGCATAGTATATCAAGGTATTTAAGGCGACGATATACGCCGGCGACCTTGAGCGACCAGAGAATCGTATGCACTGCGTCCAAAACTCTCAAAGTTTAGTCGAAAAAATTAAATAAAAAATAGTATTCTTTAACTTTAAAAAAAGCGTATATTTAAAGATAGATAATAAAATTGGCTGTAAGATAATAAAAGTTTCGTTTAAATATTCCTGGTAGATTTTGTGTGGTTATCAATGTTTTGTCCGCGTCAGACACAACTTCACGATTTGATTCAACTATTTAAATTGAACTTAATCAAAAATATTCACATACTACATGATTAGGAGAATGGAACATTCTCCTAATCATAATATAAGTTCTCCTATATATAAGTTTTACATATATTTTTTTCAAATCATTTACACTACACATTTTGACGTGAATGTCAGTTTAAAATCTGCAAAAGTCGCTTGTTAGCAATACAAATTATTTTTTCATGCATAGTATGTCATAGTATTTAAGGCGACGACATACGCCGGCGACCTTGAGCGACCAGAGAATCGTATGCGCTGCGTCCAAAACTCTCAAAAAAACTCAAAGTTTAGTCGAATAAATTAAATAAAAGATAGTATTTTTTAACTTAAGAAAAATGCGTATACTAAAAGATAGATAATAAAATTTTCTGTAAGATAGTAAAAGTTTCGTTTAAATATTCCTGGTAGATTTTGTGTTATTATTAATGATTTGTCCGCGTCAGACACAACTTCACGATTTAATTAAAATCAAATCAATTATTATTAAACTTAATCAAAAATATTTACATACTAAATGATTAAGAGAATGTTCTAGTTTAACATATATTTTTGTCTTTAACACACACACACACACAACACATTTTGACGTGATTGTCAGTTTAAAATCTGCAAAAGTCGCTTGTTAAGCGCCTTTAGTAAGCGAAATACGTATGTACGCAATGCGTAATAGCAAGGAACTCTTTAGAGACAAATAAGTCTAAAAACGAATAAACGTAAGATATAAGGTATAAGACATAATATAATATAAACGTGTTACAAATGTGGCTTGAAGGCGGGCACGTAATATTATATTGAATCCAATTTTAACTTCGCCGATGCGAAAGAGTGGGAATGTGATAAGGATATTTACAACACGCCTACATATTATAGCATGTGGCTTCATCACGTTTTTTGTCAGCCTCTTTTCACTTAATTACATGTGTGTGCTAGTCAATCAAACTGATAGTATTTTGTTTCAATGTCATGAAAATATTTTATTTCGAAGGATGGAAAATTAAGGGATGACTTAATTTTGTGTTACCGTTTCTTAATTAATTTCGGTGACAGGAAGTAGATACAAAAAAGCAAAAAGACTTTTTTGTAAAAAAGTCAACCACCTTTTTGCTTTTTTGCAAAAAATGTCTTTTCATCAAAAAATAAAACGTAAAAAATTACTTTAAATTCGTAAGGCGTCTTTGTTTCTGTTTGTTGTTTTGTATTGCCATTAACTTTTTAGGTTCTGAAGGCGGTTGCCTTTTTGTAAAAAAGTTATTTTTTCGCTTTTTAATGTCTTCTTTATCCAAATACATATGTAGCTTTGTGCAGTGTGTAGCTTTATGTAGTTGTGTACATAGAGGTAGTTTGGGATTTGAATAAGGTCATCAGCTATTTTCAACCGATTTAAAAAAAAATTGAGGTTTTTATTACCCGCCCTCAAAAAGAGAAGGTGGAGCTTGCCAATTCGACTCGTATTTTTTTTTATGTTCGACGACGCGTATCTTTTTACAGTACAGTCCCATTACGATGGCTTTTTAATGGATAATACCTACCTCAGTTGTTCCATATTTCATGAAAGTTAAGGGATGACTTAATTTGTTTTGTGTTAGCGCCTCTTAATTTATTTGGTTGAGAAAATAGGTACTATATTTTCCTAGTATATTATAAGTTGATTTAGGTAACGTCTCAGCTGATGAAAAATGAATAGGTTAAACCACATAGTTCACGGACAACTCTTTAATTAATTAAGTGTGACCACTGTGACTTAACTACTAGACTGGGCTGACATTTTATTTACTGCGGGGTGAAATTACACATTAATACTGAACTTTGAAAATGGCGCACGTGACAGAAAAGTTGAAAGGGAATCGTTTGTCTTGGTTTGGACACAGTATAAATATTAGTACAGTCAACAGCAAAAGTAGATGATCAAAATCAGAAATTCAATACTAATTTACTAACACTGATTTTTACAATTTATTACTAGTTAATATATTAAAAGTATGTGATTGTCACACACACACTCTTGAATCACTTCGACGCCACACAGTACTGACGCGAACGTTACTCCGTTCATTAGTATTGAATTTTTGATTTTGATTATCTACTTTTGCTGTTGACTGTACTACCGTACAGTATCAACACGCCCCGCCTCCTTTCGAAACACTGTACCTCACCTCTTCCCGCGTCAAACGTGCTCTTGAAACTGCTTTTAGTTCAAGCGGCGCGGAGACACGCACACACACACACTTATTTGTACAGTCTGTTATTTTGGTGGTAGTGTAGGTAATTAAATCGTTTCGTTTGTATGGAGTGTCATAGGTGTGGTTTGGGTATATGAAGTGGAGGTGTGAAACGCATGTGACTAAAAGAGTTATGAATATCAATGTGGATGGATGGAGAGGAAGAGGAAAAGGTGGATGAATTGTGTGAAGAATGATAAGCCATTCTTCTCTGGAATGCGCTTCCTCTCGATATCAGGACGGCCACCAGTCTGTATGCATTTAAGCGGAAATTGCGAATTTATTTTCAGCACAAATGAGCAGAGTCGTCTCATAAACCTCTTTTCTTTTATTAATATAATATATATATGTCGGAGACAGTTTATTAATCACAATTGTGGGTGTAACTAATTATGATTTGTGTTTCTTATTGTTAATTTATGTGATTTTACTATCAATTGTTGTCTATTAATTCGAAAGATGATTTATTGTATGTGCACACTGATTTGTGGTTACTTTATTTCGATAATTGTTATCGATGGTTTTATTCAAAACAATTGTTGACACGTTACTTTGAATGTAAAACGAATTACTTTATGAAATCACTATTGTTTATTCATGACAATTATTAGTGTGGTATTTGATTGCTTTATAATTAAATCTTATTAGATTTAGTACATTGTAGTGTTTTGTATCAAGTAAACGCGTGACGCACCTCCGTGCGCCAATGGATAGACTTGTATGGAGAGGTTGTAAGGTGGGGGGCATCGCCTTATAAAAGAGCGTGCACTCCGTAAGTATGGCAGTCTATCCTCGGATTCGACTCAGTAAAGAGTTCCTGCTCCCGACAATACTGTCGGTTTACCTGGTACAGCGCTGCTGTATATTCACATAGCTGTATAGGCTTGCTGCTAGCGAGCGATACACTTTGTATTTGGGTGGCTTATGCTACTGTACGAACTATGAACCTTAAGGGTTTGTTCGTTTATCATTGGGTGGCTTAGGCTGCTGTACGAACTATGAACCTTAAGGGTTTGTTCGTTTATCATTGGGTGGCTTAGGCTGCTGTACGAACTATGAAACTTAAGGGTTTGTTCGTTTATCATTGGGTGGCTTAGGCTGCTGTACGAACTATAAACCTTAAGGGTTTGTTCGTTTATCATTGGGTGGCTTCGCCACTGTACGAACTGTGGGACCTTAATGGTCTGTTCGATTAACTGTATTGTTGCTGTACCTTGAACTTACTTTATTCTTGTTACTGATTACCATTCGTATTGTGTTTTCTTTACTAATAGTGTGTAATTGTTTTCACAGGTATGTTGTTTATCCCTAATGGGATATTGGGAACGCCTATAGTCCTGACGATGTACTATACCGCTCGGCACTCCTCCTCGATCGCTTCTGACGATCCGACATATATATTATGAGTATGTATATATTTATTTCGGTGTATATATATTTCATAATATCATTATGTATGTGTAGTTTATATATATATATATATAAATATATCTTTTCACTTTTTAAATATTACTTTTTGTAATGCACCTGCCTTGTTATCTCTTCACCACCCTTGGTTGACTGGTAGAGAATGCCTAAGGCATTAAGTACGCCTTTGTACGTTTGTGCATGAAGTATAAATAAATAAATAAATAAATAAGAAAGAGAAGAGAGTCAGTGATATCATGACGGTATCAGGGTACTAAAGTCACCGATTTTGCGCGTCGAATCAGCACGCTGAAGTGGAAGTGGGCCGGCCACGTTTGCAGACGGACAGACGGTAGATGGAGCAGACCCTCTTTAGAATGGAGACCGCGTTTAGCCAAGCGTAGTGTGCCGACGATTTGAAGAAGGTGGCTGGCAGCGGATGAATGCGAGCTACCCAAGACTGGGTTTGTTGGCGATCTCTGGGGGAGGCCTACGTTCAGCAGTGGACGACAATAGGCTGATAAATATATCAGGGTAGGACGGAAGAAGAAAACGTGTTGCGCTGACCTCAAGTAACATGGTATAAGGTCAGGAAGATGATGATGATTATGACTGACCTTTTATTAATTTGGCTTGCTTACGCAGGTACATCACTTTACTGTGATGACTTCCAATATCTAATTTTACTAATATCGGAGTTTGATTCTAGATCCTCCATGATCTAACCGGTATCATGATCCCATCAGACACGGCTGTACCCTCCAACCCCAAACCCAGATATTTTTTTTTTATATGGGACAAGCCCGCCCCCTCAAGCCACTGTAACTCCTGTAAGCCAGAATCAACAGTGGCGACCACCAGAAAAGCGCCAAACCAATGAAGCTCGACGAGTTCCAGAGAAACGATTCAACTGTCTTGGATCCAGCAACGAAATTAATCAGAAAACAACAGCGGAGGAGTGAGAAAAACATATTTTCCACTTCCCTCCAAATCGAGCAGGAGAGAGAACAGATTCCAAATCCAGATAGTAACCTTCATCTAGAAAAGCATGACCTTCATCATTGTCATCATCATCTCAACCTTTAGACGCCTACTGTTGGGCATAGGTGTCCCCCAAAGACTTCCACCCTTGTCGGCTTCCCGCGGCTCGAACCAGGTCGTCGGTCCACTTTGTGAGGGGCCTGCCAACACTGCATCTGCTTGTGTGCCACCACCACTCGAGGTCCTTTGTACCTCATCGGTCATCAGCTCTACGGGCAATATGCCCAGCCCACTGCCACCTGAACTTGGTCATTCTTTTTGGTATGTCGGTGACTCCGTTTCTCCTGCGGATTTCCTCATTCCTGATTCGATCCCGCAGATGAACTTCGAGCATAGCTCTTTCTTGCCCTCGGAGCGACCTCCTGAAGTGTGTGACCATATTTCCGAATCTAAGGTTGCGTTTCCACCAGAGACGTGCGAGCGAAACGAGGAATGGTGTGTGATAATGAACAATGATGTAGCTTTATTGTCATACTTGTACTAAGCTAGCGCTGTAATTGTTTAGTTTCACACACATCCCTCGTTACACACGCTCGTTCATCATTGGTAGAAACGCTAGTGGTTTAAAATTGGACATACAAACCTTTAAATATTTTATTCACATGACCTTAAATAGGTACGTGAACTAACTATTGAACAGTTTCCTCTGAGAGGTAATGCATAAATATGCATTCACGTCAAAAGCAACAGCCGGGGCGCTCGTGCCGTTAAGACATTCATAGGAGGCACATCGCTACACCTGGAAACGTAATTTTCTATTTCTTCTTTGTAAGAAAATGTTACGCGATTTGCATGAATGACAATGTAGGTAATAAATAGCATTGATTAGAAGTTTTACAAGATTTTCTTATATTTCCCGCGACTTCGCCCGCGTGAATGTCGGTTATCCCGGAAGTAGACAAAGTCGCGGATTAAAACGTAGTCTATGTCCTTTTTAGGGTTCATACTATATTCATGCCAAATTTCATAAAAATCGGTGCAGCCGTTTCATCGTGAAAGCGTTACGGACAGAGTTAGTTTCGCATTTATAATATTATAAAATATAAAAAGTAAGTAATAAGTAATATTAGTAAGTATAAGTATGAATTTGTTATTGCTATGGGCGGTAATGTATATGATAAATGCTAGTGCCTTATTTTGGGCCCTATCAGAATATCAGCGCTGTAACGTTTTTAAATGTTACAGCACAATGCAGAGATAGGGGCCTTTTGGCATCGTACAGGACCGATTTCGTTTCTTATCTTTTTAATTTTTTATTTTATTTTATAATAATAATTCAACCTTGTTGTTATTTGTGTGTTTTGTCCTGTGCGGGCCAATAAATGCTTTTTCTTTCTTTCTTTCTTTAAGAGTAGAGGACTTTGCTCATTAGTGGGCAATTATCATCATCAGCCTGAAGACGTACACTGATGAACAAAGACCTCCCCCTTAGGGGGGGGCAATCCCCAAGCTTGGCAGGCGTCTTGGGGTTCGCAGTGAGTTTGATAAGTACACGGAAGTCGCTGCTGCCCGACTTCCGGATTTTCCCTTAGTCGCCTTCGACGACACCCTCGGGATGAAATGGGGGGTGCTATTCTAGCCCAGACTCCCCAAGGGCCACGGCAATTATAGGCTGGTATTATTGTTTTCTTTTTTTCATTATTGCTTAATGTGTCCATGAAGAGCTTGGTGATCCAGGGTACTTATAGCCCGAGGGCATGAGACAACATGGTCGATCTCCAACTCGATGGACAGACTCCATCAAATCTGTTACCAAGATCCCTGTGGCGGAATGTGCTCACCATGCAGCCAGGAGATCAGTGAATAAAGAATCGCGAAGACTGCGACAAGAAGATCACAGTCCCATAGCAAGCTATGGAGAGAGCTGTGCTTCTGAGTTTTTTTGTGCGATAAAATCCGGAACGAGAAAATTTGTCGAAGAACTAAGGTCATCGACATTACTCTCAGAATATGCAAGTTAAAGTGGCAATGGGCAGGTGACATCGCTCGAAGAACCAATAGGGTCCGATTGGGTAGAAAGGTTCTCGAGTGGCGACCACGAACTGTACAACGCAGCGTTGGTACGCTAACCAGATGGACCGACGACACCGTCAAGGTCGCGGGTAACCAGTGGATGCAAGCGGTAGGTTGCCGCTCGTTGAGGCGTTCTATGGTGGAGGCCTTTGTACAGCAGTGGACGTCTTCCGACTGCTTATTATCATGATAACCAGTTTCAACTACAACACACATTCTGTTATATTGTCTTTACAGTAACAGAATGAATGGTAATTTGTCACCAAGGTCAAGTTGATGACTTTTGGTTGAATTCACCATCAAATGTGCATTTCCAATTGATCATCTTCATCATCATCATCATCATTTCAGCCGAAAAAAGATCCACTGCTGGACATAGGCCTTCCCCAAGGGGGGGTTTTGCCATAATCACCACGCTTGGCAGGCGGGTTGGCGATCGCAGTATGGTTGTTACAAATGCACAAAGAACGCTGCTGCCCATTCTCTGGTACGTCTCTTAGCCGCCTCTAACGACACCCACGGGAAGATATGGGATTTCCAATTATTGACAACTAATCCACTTTTTTAAATACTGTAATTACTTCTAAAACCAATCTGATCTGGTGCTCACATGAAATAACCGTGCAGCTCGATACTGTAGCAGATTATACTACGCAAACGATATTATATTACAAAACTTGGAATACAGTTACAAACTGTGGACGTTGTAATAGAGTGACTGTTCAAGTTTAGTTATTATACTAGCCTCTACGAAACGCGTTACCACTTGCTTAGTGAGTTCGCTTACAGTTTGGATAGCTTGCAGCGTCTAAATGAAACTTAACTTGCACAAACTTAATATGTGAGTGTGGGGTAGTAACTTGCTTAATATTTGTTTGTAATGTGTGAGCTAAGTTTCTTGGAAAAAAAGGTTTTCTTGTTACGGAAAAGTGTTTTTGTATTACATTTTGTTCTGAAAGAGTGTTATTGTAGTTCGCTTAAAAAGAGCGTGTGTAATTAAAAGAATCAAAGGATCATGGTAGGATTTGTATAAAAACATAAAGATGTATATAGAAGTTGCAATTCTAATTCTTATACTTATACACTTATATAATTTAATATTTACTATTATAAGTACCAGTGTTTTTTAGTAAAGTCAATAACAACCTCTCTTCAATAGAAATAGGTTTTAGAAAATTGGATATTGATAGGTGCGACGCGCGCCTGCCAATGGGCGCGTCGCGTCGCGTCGTGTCGCGTTCGGTCGCTCACCTAGAACAACGCCTTACACACGCCTTAAATTGCATCGGTTGAAAAAGTTACTATTTGCGACATTGTTTCCTAATGTCACAAATAATAACTTTTTCAACTCCGTCATTGTAAACAACGATTCACATCACTTGTCTGTCAGTTTGATAGATTTTTCATCTAACCATTAGTGACCACAGCTGTCACTCCTGCTATTTTCGAGACTAAAGAACAACTTCTAGTATATTTCCCAATAAACTTACAAGAAAAATAGTGTAACAAAATATATACCTTTGTTACCTATATTTGAAGCCCTGTTCGTTCAGACCAATATTTCTTATAATTTATTCAGAACCACCCTTAACCGCCGTACACTGCCGACCACGAAATTGACCAACAAATTAAATGTTTAATAAACCATCCATCGTGCTAAATAAATACTTGCTCTACAGATTTATTTTGTTGGCCACGTAAAATTAATGTTTATTTTATTGTGATAGATTCAATTCACATTTATTAAATCAGTATTTATTTGATTTCGATTGATTTATTTGCGTGTCATAATTAATTACGATAAAATTATTTGACGCTATTATTATTTGTATCATTTTAGTAAAATATTTCTTTTTTTTTATCATCTATGTTGTTTCAAAAATGTGTGCAAGGTACAATCAACATAAAAATAAATTCATTGTCTATTTTTGGAAATGGAGCAGCTTGTAGGCGCTTATAAATATTTAATGTTTATTGCATACATGTTTAATTTTTGCTCTGTATGTAAAGCATTAAAACATATTTTCTTGAGAATAACAGAGTATCGTGTTCTTCTCGTTACATATTTGTAAGTACCTAGTACAAAAAGAATATACAAATATTGGGTTCAAGAACATCAAAACGCTTTGAATATACTTACAATAACACAAATATTTCAATTGGTATTTACCATATCAAAGCATAAAAATGAAACCAATTACAATCCACTAAATCTGACCTCAAACGTCCAAAGTATTTTCCCTAATTCCTCACGAAAAGTCATTATTCCTTAAACGTAACAAAAATTATCATCAAAGCGACGCTGTAAAAACGCAGTGGAACGTGAAATAAAAGGCGAACGGCTGTATTCCGTGACCCGTAGGCACTTAAGTTGAGACCAACGATACGTCGCGGCCTAAAGCAAGTCATTACGCCTAATGCTAAAATATCCTATTCTCGACCTCCGCGTATTGAATACGCAACAATAGGTACGTGCCTTTCTCGCAATAACGGTTTAATCCCCGATGTATACTTTTCTTCGGCCTCTAGTGTACTTATGAGATCAAAAGAAATATTCGCTATGCTCACTTTTTTGTTTCGTAGGAAGCATAGTTGTAGTGTACATGCATTATGCATTAGACTACGCACTTTGGGGTGGTGGATATACAACTTTATGACCCTAGCTATCCTCGGTTGTATGGTAATATTTTTTGGAAATTACTTGTGAAATTCTATCTTGATGTTTGAACTGGGATTAAATGTATGCCTATCAGTAGGCACAACTTTGGTTCCTAGCTTTGCTAAGGCCGGGAAACTTTATCTATCTTTATCTTTTCCTATATCTATCTTTTGATTAATGCATCTGACTTTAATTTCTACAGAACTATTTAAATGAGAATTATGTTTGACATAGACGTTTTGTATTATGGACATTATAATTTTTGACATATTTTAAATATTGACATTTTAATATATTCTATTAATTGTTGTAATTTGTATTGTGTAAAATGTCCCTAAAAACAAGGGGAGCACTCGGGCCCATGGCCCTAATGTTTTGACCCCAAACGGCTCAAACATATAACTTTCAAGAAGGTTATGTTATATTTACGCCGTTTGAGGTTTTCCGCACCTGCAGCAGCCGCCCCAGCACAACACGACGTGCTAGGAAGATGGGATGGCGCAAGGGTGTCGACACAAGCTGTAATGATTGAATGTTTCTGTTCGAATATTTGTACGCCGATACTTACGGCTAAACATGACTGGTTTTCAATGAATGAACTGACATAATATCTTGCATGATTTTGTATGTGTACATATGTTTAACAAATAAATAAATCTAATCTAATCTCTAGAATGGCACGTTTAACATAATAATATTGACGCCTAGTCTTGTGTTATTGAGAAAGTAAGTACTCTATGGCGCTGATTCCCTTTTTCACAAATTGAACTAAAATCAGACAAATGGCATCTCTTACTACCAGGCAGCTGAAGAAAAGGACGACGACAGATAAGAACTAAGTTAGTGATATCAAGTTAATTTTTTCTTGAACTTCGTCATGTTTTTCAATACGTTCTGACATGACAACTATAATTGTATGAATATTTTATCAACTTAAATTGACAGCTCTTATTATTATCTGTCTCTTTCTTGTTTTATTGGAGAGAAAGAGATATAAATAGCTTAAAATAAGTTTAGCAGCAGAACAGAATTGGTAGAAATATCTGTTTGTTAGTCCTAGTAAGTACTGAGAGTACATGATACCCGGAGAGTCGAGAATCCATACTAATGTTATAAATGCGAAAGTAACTCTTTCACGATGAAACGGTTGAACCGATTTGGATGAAATTTGGTAACGATAGCTTGAATCCTGGGGAAGGACATAGCCTTCTGTCTGTAACCGCGATAATCGACATTCACACGGACGAAGTCGCGGGCAAAAGCTAGTTTCCTATATATATAATAATAATAATATGTGGGGACATTTTCACACACGGCCATCTGACCTCAAACTAGGGAGACCCTGTACTATGGGTGTCAGACAGCTGATATACATACACAATTTTTTTTTTTTTTTTTTTTTTAGTTTTTTTTTTTGTTTTTATAAACAACACCCAGACACAAGGCAAACACAAGTGCTCATCACACAAATGTTTACCCTGGGCGGGAATCGAACCCGCAACACGCTGCGCAGCAGTCGATCGCTCGAGCCACTGCGCCAACCGTGTCGTCTAAATATGTATATGAGACCTAGTGTGTTCTCAAGGATCTAACTATAGGTACTCAAGCCCCTAAATCAGCAGTCAACACTCATTGTTTCAAGACCGCGTTATTTCTTTAATATAGCCCAACATTTTTGTAAAGTCATTAATTCAATTAGTTTTCTCGATTTATTGCCGTCGACAGTTGGCCTTAATCGGCTACGTGATTATTTTTCAGCCATTTTCTACAACGAAATCTTAATTGGTGAAATTGCCTCATTAACTACTAACGATTAAACAATTTTAGGGGAGCCACTTGAACTTTGAACTTCGACGCTCTTGAAATTTGGTGGGAGGGTATTACGCGATATTCGATGTCGGAATAGAAATCCAATAATTATTAGAAGTAACTAAGTACTGAGCCGATTAATTTTGTATTAGGGTTCGCGTGTAGCCTCGCTTTATATGGTACGCACTTTCCAAAGTAAATATAACTAAAGTAATACTCTAGGTAATAACAAGGTGGAAAGAAAAAAGTTTCGAGATATTTTTGTGTAATGCTAATAATAAACAACGGGCTTGCCTGTTTGTGTCTAAAAATAAACTTAAACGTACTGCCTCTTTTTCTGCCGATAATATCTTATTATGTTTACCTTTAATCTCACGTTTAGGGAATCGAGAACACAAAATTTCTGATCAAACGACCAATTTGTTAAACAATTTTTCAATTTCGTAATAATAATTCAAGGAAGGTTACCACTTTCACTATTGATCCTAAGCTTTTTTAAATGTACCACAACAACATTTTCTCACTTTATTCAATTTACTAGCACTTGTTCCGCGACTTCACTCCCGTGATTTTTCTTACATAATTTTTGATAATAAATTGCAGCGAAAATGTATCTTCCAATTGGCGAAAGAATTTTCAGAATCGGAGTAGCAATTCCGGAGATTAGAGCGATCAAACAAACACACAAACAAACGGTTCAGATTTATTACATTAGTGGGTATAGAAGATTGTAGCATTAGACGAGAACCGGCCAAATGAATGAAATGAATGAAAAAATTAAATGAAAAAATGCAGTCATTGTTTTACAATTTACTTTTGGTTTACAATATAACCTCATCATCATGCCTGGCCTTTTCCCAAGTAAGTTGGGGTCGGCTTCCAGTCTAACCAGAACCTTCCAGCCTGAATACCAGTGTTTTACATGGAGCGACTGCCTATCGGACCTCCACAATCCAGTTATTGGGTAAGACTGGTTCTGAGACTTTCTGGCTAATGACTACCCTTAACGACTGTCAAAGATCTACGAATGACAGCCGGGTCCAACGGCTTAACGTGCTTTCCGAGGCACGGAGGGAACTCGGTTTGAAAGGGATGGTCACCCATCCACAGACCGACCGCGGTAAGCGTAGCTTAGCCTTTAACCGATCGATTTGTACCGGTTAATAATATTAATAATATGTGGGGACATTTTCACACACGGCCATCTGACCCCAAACTAGGGAGACCCTGTACTATGGGTGTCAGACAGCTGATATACATACACAAATTTTTTTTTTTTTGTAAATACATACATATATAGATAAACAACACCCAGACACAAGGCAAACACAAGTGCTCATCACACAAATGTTTACCCTGGGCGGGAATCGAACCCGCAACACGCTGCGCAGCAGTCGATCGCTCAGCCACTGCGCCAACCGTGTCTACAACAACACATCACGAACACACGCGCGCGTCACGTCATTAACTTAGCCACAAGCTCTTCAAGGTTAAAGAGTTATGGATGGAAGACAAAGACGTATTTTGCCGACTTGGGGTCGGTAACAGGGTACAAGAGCAGGAAGATGATGATTGACATTAATTTATATTGTTGCAATAACAAAATTTTAATGATAATAAAAAAAAATTGGCAAGTCGTTAATAACTGATTGTGGTATCTACATTTCATCATGTCAACTTTTCGACGCCCACTGATGGGCTTAAGCCATAATCGCCATGCTTGGCCTATGCATGTCGGCGATCGCAGTAGGTGTTATGGTACACAGAAAGACGCCGCTGCCCATCCTCTGGTCAATATCCTTGTCGTCTTCTACAACACCCACGGGCAGAAATGGGATGATGCTATTCGCGGCCGGTAACACACGGCACATTAAGACTATTCATAAAAAGAAGGTTAAAAACAATCTGTACCAAACGACCATAGAATGACTTAACTTATGTAATAGCAAAACGCCAGATATATCGACAGTTGCACCCTCCAAACCACATTCGACGACCACAACTCGCCAGTTGCCAATTTTATATAACGGCACTGCATTTGGCAACCCTACTCTGCTTACGAACATAGCCTATCCGTCCGGACCATTTTACGATCAGCGATGCATAGAATTGTTTCTCTGTTTAAGCTTTTAGCATCAAAGTCAAATAATTCATTTCAATTAAACCATTAAAAGGTACTTTTGAACTTTTGCACATGTGAGCACATGTACTTTAAAGCTACCATTTACGAGATTATGCCTTTCGTTGACTTGAATATGACCTGGCGGTTGAGAGTTTGTCATGTTCACTTTAATGTCTCGCTGATGGTAGCGAATGTGATGGATCTATTCCCCGATACATATAATCTGGGTATCTTCAAGGCACGAGTGAACCGGTTTATTCTAGACAAGCGTGCTCCACCTTAGGCCGCATCATCACTTAAGATCAGGTGAGTTGCGGTCAAACGCAAGCCTATAACAATATAAAAAAAAAAAAACATTTGGTTCCCTTCAAAATGAGTTTGAACTCAAACTCAAAAGGTTGTTTTGTATGAAGATAAATGGGCAAGAAATTCCAAACTTACTGTTTTAAAATAATGGTGTACAATATTTTGCATTTACAGGAATTTTATAGTTAATCGTGAATACGATGCTTAAAAACTCTAAGAATATACAAAGTATTAAAAGTTAAGAAATGACAGAAGTCATGTTCATAATTACATAGTGTTCACATATAAATATTGAAACTGTAGACGACCACACCTCATATTTTAACAAATGAAATATTGTGTGATCCAAAGTAATCTAGAAGTAAAAAAGGCAAAAAAATATTAAGTACCTATTAAATAAGCAATCAGTTTGACTTTTTTTAGACTGTAGATTGTACTATGGAGCTAGACCAGCATGTTAATAAGCATTCTTATTTTGGGTATGAGTGAGTATCATCATGAGTGAACAGTGAACAGTACACAGGATATGCAAGAATTTTTTGGCAAATTCCAGTTTTTTACCTGCGTAAGTGGAATTTGATACTAGATAGATTGGCTTATCACGTCCTGTAATATTGTGTCTCATGTACCGTAATATTCTTGCACGTCATCTACTGTAATTGTCTGTTAGATCATTTAGAGCATTTTGTTGTTTTTGAAAAATAAGTTTCTGTAAAGATAAGAGTGATTGATCTAAGAATGACTCAGATTTTCTTCTTCAATGTTGTCCTTAGATTTTCTTGTAAATATTTAGTTTTATACTATTTGATCGATGACTAGGTAAAGGAGAATTACGAAAGTTATCGTGATTAGTGGAACAGAGATTGACAATGCTGTTCATTCTTTCCACGTAGACCACAAAGACCTAGACCACCTAACAGAATCTGCATGAGTAAATTTTGGGTTTGTTATTGACGTAAGCCAAACCAAACTTTGAACGAACACGAAACTCATAAATGCAAATAAGTCTTTAAAACTTTATGCCAAAAATATTCTGAAACAAAACACCGAAGACGTCCACGTATTTCATTATGCCCTGGTACCACAAAAGTTGTTTGTAATCAAAGTTTTATTGAAATTTCACTTTGGTTCCCGATTTCAGCATGCGGTTGGCGACTGTTCGTTGTGTTTTACTAAATGCGAATTTTATAGACAACACAACTTCCGTAGCTCCGAATTTGCCTTGTTTGAAAACTAATCTAGGTTATCGTGTATGCTACATTTTACTAGGTAAGTTTAGCTTTTCTGGTTTTGAGAAATGGATGCTTACGTCAGAAGCGGTAAGAACATTAGGTATAAATTATATTTATTACAATTAATGGGATGGGGTTGTGTTCTGTTGTATTGTGTTGTATTGCGTTATAATGTGTTGTATTTTGTTGTAAAAAATGAACGTCGCGTCGGCTGGTACCTACTTACAGTATTATTCATTAAAATGCATTTTATTAGTTTACAAATATTTTTATTTGAATTCTTCGAAGCTTGTTGGCATAAAAGCCATCGTTGCTATAAACACATAGAATATTATTTTTAAGCATGTCAATTCGAGCCTAACTTTATGGTACCCTTTTTTATCAATAACAAGGATTATGGATGTAATATTTATATGCTCTGAAATCTACTATTGTGCTCTTCTTCCTCAATTTATAGCGGTTGTTTACTTAGGTAGCCGTACGGAGCCATCGGTCCATGTTAAGCGCCGCGCTACGCTTACCGCACCGTAGGTGGGTGGGTGACTATCCATTTAATTCAGAGTCCGCTCCATGTTTCGGAACGTATGTAAAACCGTTAATCCCAGCTATCATCTTTAGATCTTTGTCCATCGTCATGGCTAGTCAGAAGACGACCAGTTTTACCAAGGGGTAGCGTGTTACCCAGTAACTGGGTTGTGGAGATCAGATAGGCAGTCGCTCCATGTAAAACACTGGTATTCAGCTGCATCCGGTTAGACTGGAAGCCGACCCCAACATAGTTGAGAAAAGGCTGGGCAGATGAATAGATTTGCTATTATTTTATCATGTACAGACACCAACACATCAAGCCATACCAAAATGTTAATTTTTCTAATTGAGTATGAACTTTAAGCTTTTGTAATAAAGTTGAAAATATATCAATGAAATTTGACAGACTCTGTACCAAATCATTTTGTCTGTTTACTAATGCAAAGGCCATGCATACTCCGGTTTTCTACCACCTTAGTCCAGTTCATGAGTTGTAAGCCCATAGCATGTGTACCAGAAGTTTCCGCGGATAGCTCGGGTACATCGACGATAGCCCATTACGCTTGCTGACCTTTTAAGGGGCATTGAAACATGTGATCTTTGTTTATCATTGTACATTAAAAATTGGTTGTCTGTAAAGTCGGTTTACGGACGATAGTTTTACGTGATAACGTCTTAAAGAAACATAATGGCTAACATTTACAACATAAGCAAAATAATGGCTTCCATCGAGGTGGGCGCAGCTTATTGTAGACGCTTGGGCCGATCGTGCCTCTCTATCGCTTGTTCCGCGCTCTCGTTTGCACGTTCAGGCTCAGGCGGAACGTGACACTTTTTCGTGCGTGCAGCCGGTGTTCATCGATTTATAAGACGTTATCACGTCAAAAAGTTGAAATATTTGTTGCGCTTGAAGAGTTGACAGCGTCGGTGATAACATGTTTGGCGCAGTGGTTGAGAGATTGGCTGTTGCGCTGCGTATCGCGGGTTCGATTCCCCTACGGAACAGATAATATAATTTTTATTGTCTACAGATAACTGTTGCTAGTCTAACTGTTTCTGTATACAACTTTATATGTTTGTAAATGCCCACGATACAGGAGAACTTCCAGCAAAATGGCTTTACGAGCTTTTCGAGGCACGGAGGGCTCTCGGTATGAAATTGATGATCACCCATCCACAGAATGACCGCGGCAAGCGTAGCTTAACCATCAATTACCAGTCTACCCATAAAGCTTTTTCCTAGTCACCAACCTTCAATATGAACACAGTAAGTTACATTAAATTGTTTTCTTATTTATGTGTACAGGCAAACGGATAAATACCTACCTACATAATAATATCTAATGTGACAAAATATTATTACGTAACGGTACTTTTACACAAACGTATAAACGCGCATTTCCCAAAATGCTTAACTAAAAGCATCTTGAATTACCCGCTTAAAGTATTACCCCACTTCACGTTTCTGTCGCTTACTATGAAACCTAATACTTTGGTTACCCTCACAAACCCACGCACACATACCCCTGACAAACGACAATCGTACGCAAAAATAATCCGCACACACACATATACGCACCATTTTTGATGGATCCCATCTACGCTCAGCAAAGGTAATTGAACACCAAAAGTTATTGCTGTTCGGGGGCAGCCCTGACTGTTCATACTACCAAAAACTAATGTAGCACAGCCCTAACTAATCATAATTTTGTTTCACCGCCACCTGTGAATTGAGCTGTCACTTCTAATAAACGTTGTTTATTCAATTTTGTATCTTGTTATGTTCGTGGTAAAGTTAATATTTAGTTGGTGTGTTTCAGTGGTGTGTTTTTAAAGTTCAGCCTACGTTACGCTTAATTTCATTATACATGTTGTCAAAATAGTGACAACGGAGTACTTCAGAATAATGGTGGCTAACGAGATGAGATGTGCTTTTATGCAGAACTTTTAAATCTCTCTAGAGAAGGAAAAATGTTAAAAATATTATAAGTTCATTTAATATTTTGTAGAAACTAGTAAGTATTTTTATGCTCCATTATTCTACTTTAGGAAAAATTATACAGGAAAACTTAAGTACAGTAATATACGAAAACAAATAGGTACTATTTTAAAATAATGTAAATTCATTTTACATAATAAAATATATCAAAGTCAAAGTCAAAGTCAAAGTCAAATCATTTATTTCAATTAGACCATTAAAAAGGCACTTTTGAACGTCATAATAAAAAAAATATAAAGTTGATTCTAGTTGCCCATTCCAAAAGGTAGTTTCGTATGGAGAAGAATGGGCAAGAAACTCCATACTTACTCTTTTAAAAAAAAAAATTGTACAATATTTTGCATTTACAGTTTACAGTTATATAACTATACGTGAATACGATGGACCTTGCATAAAAACACTATATTGAAGTATGTACAAAGTATTACAAGATAAAGAATGACAGCTAAGTTGTAATATTAATATTATGTCTATCACTAACTTTATTAAATAAATGTAGGTTTTTTCTTATCCTATCCATACTAATGTTCAAATAGGAAAGTGTTGGTGTATTCGTTCGTTCCGATTCACAGTTATACTGTTGAACCGACTTGTATGAAATTTGATACAGAATATATTCCATTTCCATTGACGACACGGTTGGCGCAGTGGTTGAGCGATCGACTGCTAAGCTGCGTGTCGCGGTTTCGATTCCCGCACGGAACAAATATTTGTCTGGCCTACAGATAGTTGTTCCGGGTCTGGCTGTTTGTGTATGTGAGTTTATATGTTTGTAAAAACACCCACGACACAGGAGGAATTCCTAGTGTGGGGCAACGTTTAAAAAAAAAAAGAAAAGAAGAAGATGAAGACTTCGCCTGCTTCCGCGATAGCCGGCACTCATGCAAATTCGGGAAGGAATCTTAGAACCTTTCAAATAAAAATAAATCAGATTTTTTTTTTTTTTTTATAATAATAAATGTTTATTTGTACACAGAAAAAAAAAACATACAAAAGTACACTAGGATTTAAAAAAGATTGTACAATAAGGTCACATTCAAGAATAACTAATTACTCCTAAACTATTTCCTAGATTAAAAGTAAAGTTTAGGTTAGTTTAGTAGAGAGTAGTAGTAAAGTTTTTTTTTCGCGTAAGTATGGTAAAAATGCAGAAAATGACACTGATGAAATAATACATTATTACATTGAAAATTTTATCATTACGTTTACTGTACAATTGTGAGGACTAACTGCCATACTCAGAGACGTCACTTAATAATAATGAATCATTAACTTTAATTGACCAACACAGTTTGGCACATGTCAACAACTCATTTTTGACTGACAGCGTTCCAATTTATATTGGTTAATTAAAGTTAATGATTCATTATTATTAAGTGACGTCTCTGAGTGTGACAGTAACACAATTTGACAAGTTATCTTTTACATAATTACCATTTAAATTAGTACGCCACACCGTTTCAGTCTTAGAGTCAATTTATGTTATTTTTCTTAAATATTTTAATGTTAGCATGTTATTGTTAATGTTAGCATTAAGTACATAATTTGTGTAGAGAAAATAATATTAAATATTATTATTACTTTTTATTATATTTTTCCTTATTTACCTTTTTAAGAAACGGACACCAACATAATAACGAGATCTGTAACACAAAACTGTCTATAAGAAACAGACTGTTTTATTAATTAATACCCTCGTACGACACGGTTGGCGCAGTGGCTGAGCGTTCGACTGCTGCGCAGCGTGTTGTGGGTTCGATTCCCACCCAGGGTAAACATTTGTGTGATGAGCACTTGTGTTTGCCTTGTGTCTTTGAAAAATGTATTTGTATATGTATATCAACCGTCTGACACCCATAGTACAGGGTCTCCCTAGTTTGGGGTCAGATGGCCGTGTGTGAAAATGTCCCCACATATTATTATTATTATTCTGCAGTAACACACCTATACGCCAGTTCATTCGCACTAGGTCGCACCACCTTCCCTCACCTGCATTTTACACATCTGCTAAGTGCTGCACTTATGGGAAAAACCACAGAGTTTAATAAATACTGAAGGCGTATGTGCATGAAGTCACTTAAAATTATATCTGGGACTTGAAGATTTTTGAGCCTTTTAATAGTGTTTTGATTTGACTGATTTTTGACTTTCAAGATTGTTAATCTTTCACAGTAAGACGGGGTCGTGGCAGGTCACCCAGGAGATAGCGGGACGAACTATACGGGTTCCAAAACTGGAGGCATGAAGTACAGGATGATGAAAGAGAGGTATGGAGGGAGGCCTCTGCCCAGGAGTGGGACAGAATAGGCTAAGATTTTTTGCTAACTGTTGACAATTGTTTTGTGCAGTTTTACGCCGTTAGTAGACGTTTTCTAATTTTGAAAGTTCCAACAAAATAAGTTGAGCTTAATTCTGCTTTGTATCCTGATGTTGCCACTAAAGGGCGCTGTTCCGGTTTCGGTACAAAATGAAGTTTACTATAACACGGTTGAATAGGTACGTATAAAACCTCGCACTAAACACTCTGAATAGATTTTAAATATCTGCAATCATTACAATTGCTTTGAAAAATGGACGAATTTTGACCTCGGTTGGTTCATTTTGATAGATAATTTAAAAATGAAAAACGTATTAAATCGACTCTAAATCACAATCTTACAAGAAAAAATTGAATCAAATCGTTGGGCCGCCCTTAAAACAACTTTCTCACAACACACTACCAATCCTCAATAAACGACGAAACTCGAAAATTTCCACGAAATGTTATAATATTAATAAACAAATATTGTTCAAACACAAACAGACACCGTCCCTACGAGCCTAAACAATCAAAATCTATAATAACAACAAAATCTCGCACAACTTTAATATAACACCCTGTACATATGGCGCTCATACAAAAACTTTGAAGACATTGGACAATATCCTTCTTCATACATAATAAAAACTTACTGGACTGCGAAGCTCCCATTTGAGATGTACATGGCAAGACAGGGACAACGCTATATTAAAGTGTATCGCTGACTCTGTCTTGCTAAGGAGTGATCGCTTTAACGCTTTAACACATCATAGTGTTCTCAACATAAAGTAAGGACATATGTGAATGCATAAGTTATAAGCATGGGACTTGGAGAGGACTGCTTAAAGATTAATATAATGTATGTTGGACTCATTCTCAGTACACAAGTATTAAAATCCATACTAATATTATAAATGCGAAAGTAACTCTGTCTGTTACGCTTTCACGATGAAACGGCTGAACCGATTTTGATGAAATTTGGCATGAAAATAGCTTAAACCCTGAGGAAGGACATAGGGTACTTTTAATCAGTGACTTCGTCTGCATCCACTATAACCGACATTCACGCGGACGAAGTCGCGGGCAAAAGCTAGTTATTAATAAATTAAAGGTTTAATAAAAGTACTTTTTAGATTTACAAATGTTGTATCTTTTACTCTTTCTAATAAATATTGTTAAAGAGTTAGTCAAAAAGTTGAAGCTACATAGTTGTTCAGTCCAAACCGTAGGTTTCTATTGAGAAGAACGAGCAAGAGCCTCCATGAATACTCTTTTACATGAATAAACAAATAACAATAAATGTCGAAGTATATAAGCGTAATAAGCGTCAGAACTGTGTGGCGTCGAAGTGATTTAAAAATATGTGTATGACAATCACATACTTTTAATAAATAAACTAGTAATAAATTATAAAAATTAGTGTTAGTAAATCAGTATTGAATTTCTGATTTTGATCATCTACTTTTGCTGTTGACTGTACATACAAGTTAAACGGAGATAGCTGCAAAAATATAAACTGTAGCACACTGTTAGCAACGCCCTTCTTCAGATACAGAATGGGGCGATCATCATCTCACTAGCCTTTTCCCAATTATATTGGGGTCGGCTTCCAGTTTAACCGAATGCAGCTGAATACCAGTGTTTTACATGGAGCGACTGCCTATCGGACCTCCACAACCCAGTTACTAGGTAACACAATACCCCTTGAAAAGACTGGTTATCAAACTTTATGGCTTCTAACTATACCCATAACGACTGCCAAAGATCTATATATGACAGCCAGGACCAACGGCTTTACGTGCTTTCCGAGGCACGGAGGGAACTCGGTATGAAAGGGATGGTCACCCATCCATAGACCGACCGCGGTTAGCGTAGCTAAACCTTTGACCAATCGATCTGTACAGCTTTAACTTAGCCACGAGCTCCTCCGAACAGAATGGAGTGATGTTCTATGCAAAATCGGCTTAATAAGTAATTAAGTTAATTAAGTATAAGTGAATTCTTTGTCTACTTCACAGTCATGCACATGGTGACTGTTGGCAATGACATAAACCAAAGGTAGAAGCTACATAACCCTGTCACTTCTAAGCCGGTCCGCAAACGTCCTTTTCACATAAGCCTCAAAGTTTTAAGCCCGACCTCTGCATCTACCTGCTTCCCTTGTGGGATTATAAACATTAAATTAAATAATAATATGTATATAGTACTAACAATAGACGAGCCTTCAAGTCTTTTGCCTCCCCTTTCCTCCCTCCGCCCTTGACTCGCTTTCGACCATGTATTAACATGCACATTAAAAATTCGCACAAGTCCGCAATAACAAAATGGAGTCAAGGTTTTGTGGTAGGGGTAGCCAAGACTGTAGGTATTGATAGTTAGAACATTGGCTATGGGTGAATTTATGGAGATATTAAACTATTATCATGTTAACCTTTAGACGCACAGTGCTGGGCATAGGTCTCCCCCAAAAGGGGGTTCAGCCGTAATCGCCATGCTTGGCCGATGCATGTTGGCGATCGCAGTAGGTGTTATGGTACTCAGAAGGACGCTGCTGCCCATCCTCTGGTCAATATCCCTCTGTCGCTTTCTACGACACCCACGGGTAGAAGTGGGGTGGTGCTATTCGCGGCTGGCACCACACGGCAGAGACTTTAAACTATTAAATCCGAACTAATATAAATGCGAAAGTAACTTTGATTGTTACCTTTTCAAGCCTAAACCACTGAATCGACCATCCTAAAATTGCAGATACGTTGCCAGGTATACAGAAACCGACATAGGGTACCTTTCACGGATCACATAAATTATCTGTTCCGTGGTACCTTTCATCCCGAATGAAAATAATGTTAGCGCCGATAACAGATAGCGCCACATGTCTTTCAGATCATGATTGAATTGTCTGTCACAATCTTAATTAACGCGAGAGAAGTCGCGGGCAAGAGCAAGTAACATCTTAAAGACAGAAAAGTATTACATACAAAATAATAAGTGCCTCAGGAAGGTTTACGAACTATAATTTGAAAATCAGTATTTTTTAAACATGAATACTTAATAATTTATTTGAAATTCAGATTACATGATCCATATTAAGATGCAGTTCGTTAATCCCATCACAATAGGGTATTTTACCAAAAAAAATTAATTAGTTTTCAGATAGAAGATTTCCAAAAAATATTGCACACGTGTTTTTTCTTTTTTCACGTTAACAAAAAACTTAAGACGATACAGTGCGTCGAAAACTCGTGTGACATCACTATGTCAGTACACTTTTACTGGCGAAGTGACGTCACAAACTTATGATCTTTGATGCGCTTTATCTTCGTCAGTTTTTATTGATTTGATAAAACAAAAAATACGTATCCAATATTTTTCGATAATCTAACTGACGGACTAATTAGATTTTTTTGATAAAATACCCTATTGAGGTACAATTCTTCAGAAAATTGGTCTACAAAACAACCTACATTGTTTTAAAAGATAACAATATAAATCACGTACGGTAAACCTCGGCATGGTTTACACAACCGCAGACGATTCCAACCACGTCTAACATTATAGCCCAGATGATCGTAAACTTACACAAGACTAGACTAAGAAACTAAATATACATAGAAACACATAAACCTTAGGTAGTAAGTGTAAAAGCTAAGTAAAGAATTCGGGTTACGGCTCGTAATTCGTTAACTAGTCCTTTTACTATTTAAGTAGATACAAGTAGAAGCCTACCTACTGTTTAACCCTCGTAATTTTTCTGAGTGCCACTGTTTTTGCAGCCTTGGTCTATTTACCATTGCGTCTGAGCAAAACAATAAAAAAAACCGGACAAGTGCGAGTCGGACTCGCCCACCGAGGGTTTCGTACATATTAGTAGGTACATATACATACTTATATACTAATCCATACCTACTATCTATACTTTAATCTACATAATATTATAAATGCGTTTTTTTTGCGACGTAAACGGCCGTATCTTTTTTTCACGTTTATATAGAGGGTTGATTTTTACAGCATCAAGGGACCGTAGACTTGAGTATATGGTTTTAATTTTAACTCGATACCTGTACGCGTTCCCGAGATAAAGGGTCTTGACAGACAGACAGACAGACGGACAACAAAGTGATCCTATAAGGGTTCCGTTTTTTCCTTTTGAGGTACGGAACCCTAAAAGAGAAATAGGTACAGACGCCAGCACATGAAGCCATACCGAACTATCAAATTTTTTCAATTGAATATGAACTTTACATTTTTGTAATAAACTGTAGCCATACAGTACAATCATTTATCTGAAATCCATACTAATGTTATTAATGCGAAGGTGAGTTTGTCCTATCACGGGTATACTACTGAACCGATTTTGATGAAACTTTGTACAGAAGTCAAAGTCAATGTCAAAGCATTTATTTCAATTAAACCATTTACAGACACTTTTGAATTGTCAAGGAGTCGGTCAGTTAGTCAGAGAGTTGAAGCTAGTTGCTCGTTCCAAAACGTAGGTAGGTCTCTAAAGAAACTCCACGGACACTCTTTTAAATCAAGTTTTTTACAAAGTCTGGTTACATGATTCTTGTTGCTTCTATATGTGAAAACTATGAAGGTAATCTAACAATACAAAACACAAAACACAGACTAACCTTGCACCCCAAGTAAGGACATGGACTACTTTTTAATCCACAACATTGTCTATTTCCACGATAATCGACACTCGCGCGGACTAGATCGCAGGCAAAAGCTATATATCAATATATTTTTTAAATCATCAACGAATATGTTGTGATGGCTCAGTGATTTACGCGCCTGCCTTTCTTGCACCAGCTTAACGGTTCGCAAACAGGTACGGGAAAGTACTAATGTGACTTTCTATTTCACTTTCTAAATTTATCAAAGTCAAAGTCAAAGCATTTATTTCAATTAAACCATTTACAGGCACTTTTGAATTGTCAAGGATTCGGTCAGTTAGTCAGAGAGTTGAAGCTAGTTGCTCGTTCCAAAACGTAGGTAGGTCTCTATGGAGAAAAACGAGCAAGAAACGAGCAGCAAATCTTGGACATTATTGACTTAGGTGAAGGAAATACAGTGTCAGGAAACCAGAAGTTTATTATAACATAAGTCTGAAATCGCCAATCCGTCTCAAGCGCACGGGGTATCAATGCTCGTGCCTTCTCTGTTTGAGAAGAGGCCTTTCCCCTGCCGTGAGGCAATAATAGGTCAGTATTAATACGGATATTTTTCATGTCATAGTTCTAAAAATAAATAAATAGGAGCTCGTGGCTATGTTAAAGCCGTACAGATCGATCGGTCAAAGGTTAAGCTACGCTAGCCGCGGTCGGTCTGTGGATGGGTAACCATCCCTTTCATACCGAATTCCCTCCGTGCCTCGGAAAACAGCCGTTGGTCCCGGCTGTCATTTGTAGATCTTTGGCAGTCGTTATGGGTAGTCAGAAGCCAGAAAATCTGACAACCAGTCTTACCAAGGAGTATCGTGTTATTCAGTAACTGGGTTGTGGAGGTCCGATAGGCAGTCGCTCCATGTAAAAACACTGGTATTCAGCTGCATCCGGTTAGACTGGAAGACGACCCCAATATGGAAAAGGCTAGGCAGATGATGAGTTCTAAAAATAAATACAGTAATGTGTCACGTTATCCTACAATGAACAGAGTAAAATCATAATAATAGTCAAAATGCACACATAGTTTAACAACCAACATTTTACTACCGGTTTATTAGCTGAAATACAACTATCTTCCTTTCAACCAAACAATAAACCTTCGCAATCCATCTTTTAATACATCACTATTTTTCTTTCGTTCGGAATCAATGGCAGCAATACATTGAAGCACTCATTTATGCGAAAGATTCAAATGGTTTTGCTACGTGATTGGCTGAAGGAACTGAGACTGACTGGAGCGGACTGGAACTGAATTCCAGCATGTACAGTCACGAGAAAAATCTTGTAAACAGTTGGTCTGATTCTAAACTATTGATTGAATTGTTACGAGGTTACGAATAGGGTATTTTTGATCCCAAAGTACTATAAAATACGTTTTATTTATAAGTTGAAATAGTTATTTCACGAGAAAATTGCTTTTGAATTTTGCAATCTGTATACATATTTATGGTCGTGACTGTACATCACACTACACAGAAGCGGGGCTGTGAGTGAAATAGACTATTCCATTTTCAAATTCAATTTAATTGTGTGAACATAGTGTCACAAAGTACGTAAGGCTGCGTCGCGCCCGAGTAGAGAGACCATTTTAAACAAACCGCCATTTTTACCACGCACACATTGACATGACGTTTATAGGCATTCTCAAGCGGTTTCAAGCAGACTTACGACTCGATTGTCACGTATTGTCTAAATGAATAATTAATAGACACATTGACATTTCACGACAAACTACAAAATTTTGTTATAAAAAATTGCAAAGAGTTCCAACCAGTGTCTATAAAATTTCATATTGTCACAAATAAAACCTACAGAGTCAAAACAGTAGCAGCCCTAGTGAATCTGGCAAGTTTAGGTAATTATTTTTGAAGATGGCGGGAGCGGTCCTTCTGTACCCTCTATATTTTGTGATAGTGTACAGACGCCAGCACACTAAGTCATACCAAACTTTTTCCCAATTGAATATGAACTTTATTCTTTTGTAAAAAGTTTAAAATCTATCTAAGAAACATGGCAGGATTTGTACAAACAAAATTAAGATGTTTAGAGAAGTTGAAATTCTAATTCTTATATTCTTGGGTACCTAAAGAGTATCTTCAGGCATTTACAATATTTTTAAAACACCGCAAAAAAAAGTTAATAGTTTAACGAAAATCTCATTATTTCAGAATGAAACGGTGACTGACAGTAACAGTGACACTAACAGCCGCCGTTTCGTAGTCCTTATATTGAAATGACATCGTTTTATGAGAAATAAAATCACAAATAATGATTATTTTTTTCCACACACTTGTCACATCACTTGTCTGTCAATTTTATACATCCTTTAACATCGCTTGTCACGTTCTTATTTTTATAAACACAAAATGGGCATCGAGATGAAACGAAAAAGTGTTATTTTCATTTCGTAATATTTTAATTATGCGGGGGTTTAAAAATATGCTAAGTATATCAATCTGTTCCTGGTAATGTATTCTTCACATTGAAACATATTTAAAACCCTCTTTTTTTTCATACAAATGAATGTATGAGTCTCGCAATGATTCTTTGACAGATTATTGTATCTTGACGTGCTGGCCTGTGTAAAATATGAATATTGTATTTATAAAAATGGTCTATATTATGTGTGTTATTATGTCCGCCGAAAGGCATACAAAATAATATATCATCGTTCATGGATAAATTAGAGTAGGAGATTTGATACATATCAAATCTCCTACTCTAATTTGTTAGTTTTTTTGTTTGTTTGTCTACATAGACAGACTAAACTCATACTTGATAAGAGCGTGCCGTATCTATGAGACCTGCAGAAAGTTGACATCGATTTTTTCAATACCGGGGTCCGTAAATTGAAAAGGACTCTTTGGGGTAACTTACTTTACAGTCCTTTAAGTCAAATAAATAATAGTTTTAAAAAACTAAAAACACGCTTTTTATAGAAAACCAAACTAAAAAATATAAAATAAATTTTAATAAATTATTTTATTTAAAAAAAACGTGGGGCGGCTTTTTAAGATATTATCAAAATGATAATCACTCTACTCATATCTGTCAATAAAATATTTATAACTATTGACAACATGCACCCCACGCTTTTTTTAAAATTAAATACTTTATTAAAATTTATTTTCTATTTTTTAGTTTGGTTTTCTATAAAAAGCGTGTTTTTAGTTTTTTTAAACTATTATTTATTTTTTACTTTTTAGTTTGGTTATATCTATATCTATAAATATTATGTACATTTTTTCTACCAGGGGCGCTTGTGCAGTACCTTCCTAGTATATAATAGCTGTTTTTTCGGCAACTAATTTTGAACGACTTATGTTTTTTTTTTTGTTTTTTTTTTAATAATTTTATCAAATTAGTGTATTGTCATCGGTCCTCGATAAATCTACAAAATTTGAACAAAATCTGGCCGTTTAAAGTGGGTCAAAATCGCGCCCAAAGAAGTCGGTTACAAACAAACATACAAACATACAGGTGAAGCTAATAAAAAGCTAATAAAAACCCTACTCACTGTCATTAATATTGCTATACTCATACATACTATAAGTGAAAACTTGTAATTGGCTTTAATTTTATTTTTGTTCTATGTATTCTCTGAGCAGCCAGCTTTCCAAAAAATAAAACATAAAGAACCAAAATAAAAAGAAACAATAAACTAAAATAATGCAAAATTTCATGCCAAATATAAAGTAAATCAAAATGTCATTGTAAGTCTTAAGTCAATTTAAATGAGTACAATGTCAAAATTAAATATGTTAAAAAAAAAGACCGAATATCAATATCTGGTTCTGGTTCATTTTGAATGTAGACAAATTCTATTGGTGGATTCACTGCTCTGGTTGAGTGCCAGTTTTACTGAGTGTCTGCCTACCCTCTATAAAGAACGTTAGACCTAATATCGGCCTAGATTTAGGCAAAAAACTGACGCGTTTATTTTGCCGGAACCTTGGAGATCGTAACTTTGATATAAGGCCGATATTATGCGCATTTTTTGCAAAGCAGTTTTTATCTAGATATTAGATTGGATAAGGTCTAGCTCTTCGTAAAGCAAGTTTATATTAGATGACGATGATGAGGAAATAGAAAAACGAAGTTATTGTAAAGTCCGTTTTTAAAATGAATCAATTTTGTTTTTTATTTTGAGGAAAAGGTAAAGCCGTAGTAGGGAGAGGTCGCTTTATTTCATAAACTTACGAAATTGCTAACATGTAAATGAGCTTTCCAATCTTTAATATTTAATAAAGTTAAGCCTACTTTGTGCATCGTTACATTTGGAAATATGTATTTTTTAAACAAAAAGCTCGTTCCAACTTCATTATTACAGACCTTTGAAAATTTACGGTGTCAGATATCATACAATACTCAGAACTAGCTTCTATCCGTGATTTCGTCCATGTTGCAGTCAAGTATACGACAAACCGCGAATTCTAATGTGGTCCAATAATTTATTTATCTAGGAACCCTAATCACGAATAATGGTGGTTGCGTCGACGAAATCAAGAGACGTATGGTGATTGCTATATCTGCAATGGACAAGCTGAAAAGAGTATGAAGGAACCGCAAAATATATAAAAACACAAAAATTCGCCTGGTTTGAGCACTTGTGTTCCCCATATTTCATTATATCGCTGAAACGAGGACCCAACGGGAAAGTGAGCGCAAAAAGATAGACGCCCTAGAGATGTAGTGTTGGAGAAGATTACTGGGCGCATCATGGATGGAGTTTCGTACCAATGAGTCTATATTGCGGGAACTCGGAACTAAGCAACTTCTATCCGCTGTTGTATAACCGAGCATCCTCATCCTATTTTTTCGGCCACGTGTGTCGTCGGGGAGATGTATCCATCGAACGAACGGTTCAGGGGAAAGTCGAAAGTACCAGGCCACGAGGTAGATTGCTTTTAAGATGGAATGATCAGGTCAAGGCTGCAGTTGATGGCACCTTACACGAATGTACGAGTAAGGCAGGAATGGCGACGTGTCTTAAAGCGTGTTACTAACACCTGAAATGACGACCACGACCACTCTGTCAAAAGTGACACCAAAGAATAAGATACGACAAAGCATAGCCCATGACTATAATATTTTTTTGTATTCGTACTAGTATTTCTAAAGATTCCCTTTTTCAAACAAACAAACTTTAATATAATATTGGTATTGAAAACAATAAATATTATTCTAGCAATTCCCCCATTCAATAACCGATATTAATCCGCTTAAAAACATTAAGCTGATTACCACGAAACGTTGATCAATGGAACAAACATTCATTTATCATTAATCACTTGAACTCAATCCCTTTTATTTGTAAAAAAAAACGATCCATCAATCAAAACAGCTGTCATAATTTTTTTCATCCATATAGCCTAGTTTAAAACGCGACTCATAAATTAATATTCTTATTGTTGAATTCTTGTTACTTTTAGAAATTCCTGTTGTACCTAGATTACTGGTTTATTTATAGATACTAAACGCTTATTAGTCGAAACAACCATATTTGAATAAAAATGCTTTATTCATTATCTCCCTCCATACTCATACATAGGTGCGCGTATAAGAAGGTAACAATTTTTTCAATTCACAATTAATAATATAAATAGTTTTAATACCAATGATGAAATATGAACTCTCATGGTATATGAACGAAGGTCCTGCCGCAGATCACACAAAAACTTAGCTAAAAGTAGTTTAAATAAAACACAATCGTATTACTTAGCCTTAGGAACATTAGGACAGCTCCCATGTTTAAGTAGGAACCCCGAACCTCTAAGCAGTCAATCGTAATAACAATTTAGCTAATTGCTAATTATTTTTTATCACGACCATCACAGCCTTGTACATACAAGATAAGAACACTTGATGCTATAAATAGTTCACCAAAAATATAACCCCACCTTCAGCGATTGTCAGGTATAAAGCTAACAGGAGACGACTGATTAAAGATATGCAAACCTCGTAAATATTCTATTAAAAAGTTAACCAAACTCACCAACAAACATGCCAATTAATAGCAACAACATTGTTAATAACAATAATTCACTGCACTGTTCTTCTGTCACATTATTCAGAACTTATGATAATTCACCAAAGTATTAAAACTCCGTACTTCACATTACTTTAAAACTCGCGTATTATTTTGCCTTTCGGACCGCGGAGAGACGTGCGGTTGGCTCGCGCGTCAATTGTCAACTGCCAGATGCTAGATGATAAGATACCGGGCTGGGGTTGCTAGATGTAAACCGCAAATACTACTTAGATTTCATTTAATTTGAGGTTACGATACCTCAAATTAAATTAAATCTAAGTAACAAGTGTAATAATTACTAATTAACGTTACTATCGAAATTTTAAATTAAATAAGTCAACGGAACAAAAATGTAAGTTGAACTTAACAAACATGATTTTTAAGACTAAAAAAATGTAAATCTTTAAAAGACATTCATAGGTTGCTGTATTTTTTGTCAAAGTGTGGAAAGCGCTACGCGACGGCTACGGCGTAGCATGCAGTTACGTTTGCTACGAGATTGTAGCAGACACGTAGCAGATACGAGTAAGCTTGGATTCCACTATTATGTACCTGGATTTAATTAGTCCAGTAATTAAGTTCTCTTTTTGTATGATATACTATGATTACCAAATAAATAAATTCTAAATAGCTGTTAAAAATTAAAACCGATCTGGGTGCGATTTAATTTCTGCACCAGATACCGCACCAACGTTTCATATTCATAAAAAAATCTCTTTATTTCCCTTTATTTTCGGGAAACCATTCCTAAATCTGGCAATACATATTTAATTGAGAGCCGGCCGGCCGGCGCGCGCATGCGTACTGAAACCGTGACATTTTTATGAAAACAATATGTTGACACTTTATTTTTGGAGTCAGACCTTTACGCTTTGGAATTAAATAAACGTATTAACGTTTAATGTAATGTATACTGTAAAAAGGTTAAGGTATGTAAATAGAAGACGTGTCAAATGTGGGGTTTATTTATATTCGGCTACCCAGATGTTATAAGCTTGATATATAATTTTTAATTTTAGTAATCCGTTTCTATTTAGGGTTTCGTAGCCAAATAGCAAAAAACGGAACCCTTATAGGTTCGTCATGTCTGTCTGTCTGTACGTCCGTATGTCACTGCCACTTTTTTCCGAAACTATAAGAACTTGGTAAGTAGATGTATTCTGTGAACCGCATTAAGATTTTCACACAAAAATTAAAAAAAAAACAATTAATTTTGGGGGTCCCCCATACTTAGAACTGAAACTAAAATTTTTTTTTTCATTAAACACTTGAAGACCTATCTATTGATACCCCACACGACGTGTGGGGTATCAATAGATAGGTCTTCAAAAATGATATTGAGGTTTCTAACATATTTTTTTTCTAAACTGAATAGTTTGCGCGAGAGACACTTCCAAAATGGTAAAATGTATCCCCCCCCCCCTGTAACTGCGAAAATAAGAGAAGAGAATGATAAAACTAAATAAAATATATGATGTAGGTACCTTACCATATAAACTCTTATCAAAAATTGGTTTGAACGAGATCTACTAAGTAGTTTTTTTAATGCGTCATAAATCGAAAGCCGCGAATTTACCTTACTTGCGAGTCCGACTCGCACTTGACCGCTTCTTTTTTCGAGAAGCTCATGGCTTAGTCAAAGCCAAACGGTCGACCGGTCATGATAGCTAATCTACGCTTGCCGCGGTCGATTGTGGATGGGTGACCATTTCATACCGAGTTCCCTCCATGCCTCGGAAAGCACGTAAAGCTGTTAGTCCCGGCTGTCATTCGTAGATCTTTGACAGTCGTTATAGGTAATCAGAAGCTAGAACAACGGACGACCAGTCTTACCAAGGAGTATCGTCTTACCCAGCAACATAATTGGGTATAGGATATGCAGTTGATGATGACGACGTATTACAAGTTAAGAAATGACAGCTAAGTCTTTTTCCTAGCATGTCGATGGCAAACACGCATAGGGATGTATCATGTGTGTGTATGTGTGCGTGTAAATAATAATATAATAATATGTGGTGACATTTTCACACACGGCCATCTGACCCCAAACTAGGGAGACCCTGTACTATGGGTGTCAGACAGCTGATATACATACTCAAATACATTTTTTTTTTTGTAACTACATACATATATAGATAAACAACACCCAGACACAAGGCGAACACAATTGCTCATCACACAAATGTTTACCCTGGCCGGGAATCGAACCCGCAACACGCTGCGCAGCAGTCGATCGCTCAGCCACTGCGCCAACCGTGTCGTCAAAAAATGTGCGAGTGTGTCATCATACGTGCGTGTGTGTGTACGTGTGAAATAGGATATATTTAATTATAGTTGATAAGGTTTTAATATGTATTAATTTGTTATTGTTTAAGATTATTTTGTGTATTTTATCTATGGGCCACAGTTGCCTGATAATAAAGTTATTATTATTATTATTATTATTTCAGCCGAAAGACGTCCACTGCTAGACATAGGCCTTCCCAAGGGGGGGTTTTGCCATAGTAACCACGCTTGGCAGGCGGATTGGCGATCGCAGTATGATTGTTACAAAAGACACAGAGAATGCTGCTGCCCATTCTCTGGTAAGTCCGTTAGTCGCCTTTTACGGCACCCACGGGAAGATATGGGATGATGCTATTCTTTACTTCCGACACCACACAGACTGCGAGTGTGTATGTGTGTGTAATTTATTCTTGTCAGATTCCTTGTTTGGCTCAAAATGCAACCACGGCAACGCTTTAAGCTGACGCAGTCATATTAGCTAAGTTATGTTCACATATTTACAAATATTGAAACTGTATACGACCACTCCATATATTTCATCACATTTCAAACTCACGTCACCTCACTTCACCTAGAGAGAAAACATCACTACAGTACTATTACATTGTGAGACTCAACAGAAGCCCTCTCTTTGTTTACCTATCATCTGGGTAGGCTGTCTGTTACGTCCAAACGCGCCCACAGCAACCAAAGCATCTTCCAACTTGAAAACAACATGCATGAATAACAATTAATAGGCGTAGGCGAACCTTGCATTGCAATAGGGTATTTAAAAAAAAAAAATCTAATTAGTACGTCAGTTAGATTATCGAAAAATATTGGATACGTACCTATTTTTTGTTTTATCAAATCAATAAAAACTGACGAAGATAAAACGCATCAAAGATCATGAGTGGGGATTTGTGACGTCACTTCGCCAGTAAAAGTGTACTGACATAGTGATGTCACACGAGTTTTCGACGCACTGTATCGTCTTCATTTTTTGTTTACGTGAAAAAAGAAAAAACACGTGTCCAATGTTTTTTGGAAATCTATCTGACGGACTAATTAGATTTTTTTGGTAAAATACCCTATTAGGCTTCGCCATGTTTTGGAAATTATATTATCTCTTCATGTAGGTATCTTATATTATACCTAACCATCAACAAGCTTAAACTTTGTAAGTAACTGACCGACTTCTTGGCAATTCAAAAGTGCCTATGAATGGTTTGATTAAAATAAATGCTTTGACTTTGACTTGACGGTATTTTCATTAGTATCATATCAGCTTATTGCCGTACGCTGAACGTAGGCCTCCTCCGCCAACTAACCCGGTGTCCAGCCAGCTTCTTTAAATCCTCGGTCCATCGTGCCGCAGGGCCTTCAAGAACAGTAAATATATACTTGTCGGCTCAGTCAGGATTCAGTCCATTAGATTCAGTCATCATGTGGGCAGAATATGGGTTTCGTGCAATGAAAACACACTGGGTATAGGGTACAATACACGGCATTTATTAAAACCACAATTTAGCACAAATTGATTAACTCGGCTTAAAATAAACATTTTCAAAGGTATCGGCACTGGTACACTTTAACACAACGAATCGTAAGTACAGTTTCGGGACGTATTAGCTCCGTTGCGATCAGACACTGGATTCTGAATGTCTTCCTCGCTGTCGGCTGAAAACATCACGACTCTGTAGAAACGCGCCAAAATGGTGGTGGTTGATCACGTGTTCTTGATAATGGCGCGCTTGCGATCCGTTTCACCATAGACTATTTATTGACTTTGCGTTTCACGTTCATACTATTGACCGGATACGACATACTAATAAAATAAAGAGGTAAAATTGTTTATCAGCTGTTGTTGTTGTTTATCTCTGAAACTGCTGGTCCGATTACAAAATATCTTAACTGGCCGTCTCTCTGTTCCCAATAACGTATAATTTAGGTATCTTCAAGGCACGAGTGAGCCGGTTCATCATAGGCAAGCGTGTTCCACCATGTCGCATCATCACTTTAGAACAGGTGAGTTGAGATCAAACGCTAGTCTATTAGAATATTAAAAATAAGGTTGAAACCAGCCCCTTATACAAACTACAAAATGTCTTTCACTGAATTGAAGATGCACTATGATCGCATGGGCTATGTACGGTCAGCAAAAGAAATAAGTATCCATGTCGTCGGGAATATAGTTGAAGTTTACTTAGAAACCGATGGGTGTTTCTGAATAAAATAAAATACAATTGATAGAGAATAAACTGTTCAATGATTTAATTCAATTTCATTTGAAAGCCTCTAGTAGTTTTTAAGTAAATTAAAACTTTTCCAGGCGACATGGATATTTATCTCTTTTGGTGACTGTACCTAAGGATTTTTAAAGTGCATCTACACAAATATAATATGCGCTAACCTTTGATTATATATAATGTCTAGATGGAGCGTCAAGTGCACGCAAACGTGTCAAAAAGTGTCAGCCAACTATTGGCTGACAAGTGCTTATATAATCAAAGCCCAAATGCGTAATAATAACAATAAATGATTAATATATGTATAATAATATTAATTTATGTATAATTATATACATAATTGCTTATATAATCATTATTTACGCACACAGAGACGTAGATGCACAGTGTAAAACGACGCCTGCACGCACACATACTTGAAATTGTTGACTCGTTTTCTTTGTTATGATTGTAGGGCGACGCTCCATCTAGACATTATATAATCAAAGGCGCTAACACAGGTGACCAACAGCTTTATGTACTTTCCAAGGCACGTGGGTGTCACACCATCAATATCCTGACTCCAATATTATAATGAGGAATTCTTATTGAAAAAAAAACTAATAACACATTACTAGAGTTAAGAATCGAACCTAGGATCTCAATCACTCAGCATTCACACTTACTACAAGACTAATGGGGCAGTCTCACTAAAAGATAACCACTTCATTAACCTCATAATACATCACAAAATCCTCTTACTCAATCAAAAAACGTTCACGATGAAATAAATCTAGATAAGTTATGAGAAGAGGGGAGTCCCTCTGATTCCCTTTCCCCCTCATCTCGTGCACGGACACTTGGCTGCATTGATCGCATTAAGCTGTGCCGTGCATTTTTCACTTACCCTTTTTCATTTGATTGTAAAAAGGCGAACTCAATCTACGTTATGTACTAAGCTGCTCCCGAAACGTTGATTGGTTCTCGATCGTTCTCTAGTACCTATACTTCAAATGGATTTTAGTAAAATACCAGCTTTATATTCAGAAATATTTTAAACAAACAAAATAGAATTTTCTCTCGACTGTTGTATAGATACTGATTTAATTTCGATTCGAACAATTTTGTTAGCTAATACTTGAACAGATTCCTCCTCAGCTGTATTACGGTTACACTGGAAACCGCCGACCCCATAGTTGGAAAAACGATAGGCAGATGATGAACGTCATCACTTATGGAACTGCATGGCTAACTTGTCCAATTGTTTGCACCGGTTAAATACTACCACACCGTAATAGGTGGCATACATTGTTTGCCGTCCCTGTTAGAGTCGCCCGTTCCCAGTCGCCCATCCCACGTGTTCTGTCTTTGCTTAATGCTCTCTTGGACGCCAAGCCTGAATGTGATGTGTTCGCAGACGAATGGTAGACGATCTTGTCAGTATGTTTGGAGTATTGTAAGATGAGCGGGTGAATGTAGTTAAATTAATGTCTTTTGTTTTTATTATGTCTTTGACTTATGTAATTGGCAAATGGCCGTTTTATGTTCAAGTAAAAATAAAAAATAAAATCATGACGTATGAAAAAGAAAATGTAATCATCGTGTCGTCGTTGCGTCATGTGTGTGTGTGTGTAATGTAATGTGTGTGTGTGTGTGTGTGTGTATGTATGTAATGTAATGTTGTGTCTGCGTGTGTGTGTGTCTAATGTTAAATTTTTGTCATTTTGAAAATTCTAAGCTACGTCTAGTCTAAGTTTAGAAGACATAAACTGCGTCTCTATAAATCTTCATAAGTTATGCTTTAACCATCATACTTGGCAAGCGAATAAAACTACGCCATTCGTTCGGCAATAAAAAATGCATCAGTAACTGCACAAATACATATTTTCTGTCAATATAAATGGCACTGGCTTCCCGTACGGGTGTACATAATGCATTTTAATATGCAATATATCAGAATATCCAGGCCACAAGCGAACCAAGGAAACTGCCAGATAATTTCCTATATTGACTTATTTATATGCAGTATTGTATATACTGGGACGTTCATTATTAAAATCAGTGATAATGTGGTTTTTAGTTTATTCTGGATTATGTTATTAGGTACTTTTTAACTTCAATGAATCTGTGGATAAGAGCATTTAAACCGCATTGTTATTTCATACCCAGAATATTTCACAGAATGGTGTGCTGATGTTTCATAACTAATGAATTTTTTTTTTTTTTTTTTCGTTTTTTTTAGTATGATACCTCCTGTTTAATGGTTAATTTTAATCGTTTTGAGTATTCTTGCGTAATGATTTATATGAAATACTGCGCTGTGTTAACGCTCATAGAAGCTAGTCTTACTCTACCCTGCTGGTTATGGATATTAATAATTGTGTATACAGTTTGAGTGGATTGTCAAAGATCGTAAGACAATGATCATCAACAAATGGTTGAGGTAAATGATGCCGATCCGTGCGTCATATTCGTGAATGGGCTCCGTTAGTTGGGACTGGTCATCTCTTAGCTGCCTCGGTTATTCTAAATTTATTTTGAATTGTTTATTATGATTATATTTTTATCTAGACCTTTTAACGTACACAACTTGTTACGTTGTTCTCACATTGTACCCCTAGATTCAATATGAATGATGTAACAGAAATTTGTAACATATTATTGATTTTAAATAAAAGAGTGTTCACTGAGTTTCTTGCTCGTTCTTCTCCATATAAACCTATTGTTTGGAACGAGCAACTAGCTTCAACTTTCTGACTGACTGACTCTGAAAAGTACCTGTAAATGGTTTATTTGAAATAAATGATAATTGAGTTTGAGTTTCATCATCATGATCATCATATCAACCTATTACCGTCCACTGCTGAACGTAGGCCTCCCCCAGAGATCGCCAACCAACCCGGTCTTGGGCAGCCCGCATCCATCTGCTGCCAGCCACTTTCTTCAAATCGTTGATCCGTCGTGCCGCAAAGCATCCCACACTACGCTTGCCCAAAAAAGGACGCGCGGAGTGAAACAATAAATTTATAAAGAATCATAGCAGCATTTGTACAAATAAAAATAAAGATGTTTCTAGAGAAGTTGAAATTCTAATTCTTATACTCTTGGATACCTAAAGATTATCTTCAGGCATTTAAAATATTTATAAAACCCCGCAATAAAAATTGATGTTAAAAGTGAATAGTTTAACGAAAAGCTCAATATTTCAGAACGAAACGGCCGCTGATAGTAACAGTGACACTGACAGCCATTTTATGGGATAATGTCACAAATAATGATTAATCAATGTACTTTTTCAACTCTGCCATAGTAATCAACGATTCACATCACTTGTCTGTCAATTCGATAGATCCTTCAATGACACTTGTCACTTTCTTTTTTTGTATAAACACAAAATAGGCAACGAGATGAAACGAAAAAGTGTTATTTTCATTTTAAAATATTTTAATCATGCGGGGTTTTAAAACATGATAAATATATCAATCTACTCCTAGTAATGTATTCTCCACATTCGAAAATATTTTACACATTCTAAATGTTTTTAATTTTTTCACACAAATGAATGTATGGAACTCACCATGACTCTTTAATAACAAACAGATTATGATAAATAAAACTGGCTGTAATGCTAGAAATTCAAGGATCTTGTTTCTAATGGAAACCCCTAATAACACTTAAAGCTTGGATATTAAATCTACTATCTCACACTCACTAGTCCCGTTTAAAAACAGTAGAGCAGAGTGGTCCAAGAGTACCAAGAAAACCATACTTTATTGTAAGTACAGTCGCATCGATATTTCTCAATCACCGTCACGGTAACTATCTGTTTCTCACAACATTACTTGCCTTTATTTATTTGTTCTGTCGATGTGTCTCTTTAGCGGGTATTGGTTCGTCTGTTACTCAGCCATTTTATCAGTGAAGGCCAAAAACGTTTCCAGTATTTCCATGTTTGCTAAGCTCTGTGGAAGTTCGACAGGTAATTTAATTTATTGATCTGAAAATAGTAAGAGGAGCTCGTGGCTAAGTTAAGGCCGTACAGATCAATCGGTCAAAGGTTGAGCTACGCTTGCCGCGGTCGATCTGCGGATGGATGGCCATCCCTTTCATACCGAGTTCCCTCCGTGCCTCGGAAAGCACGTAAAGCCGTTGGTCCCGGATTTCATTTGTAGATCTTTGGCAGTCGTTATTCAGAAGCCAGAAAGTCTGACAATTAGTCTTAAACTCAAACTCAAAACTCAAAATCATTTATTTCAATTAAACCATTTATTAACTTTTGAATTGTCAGAGTCAGTCAGTCAGAAAGTTGAAGATAGTTGCTCGTTCCAAACAGTAGGTTTCTATGGAGAAGAACGAGCAAGAAACTCCATGAACCAATTCATTTATTATTACCAAGGGGTATCGTGTTACCCAGTAACTGGGTTACTGGGTTGTGGAGGTCCGATAGGCACTCGCTCCATGTACAATACTGGTATTCTGCTGCATCCGATTAGACCCCAATATAGTTAAGAAGCCGACCCCAATATAGTTAAGAAAAGGCTAGGCAGATGATGATCTGAAAATAGTACATGAAAGATACATTATCATAAAAGTTACCATATTTTTAAAACATTTCATATTATAATCAACTTCCTTATAATTAAGTTATCTATCATAAACGTCAAAAACGCTGCTTGGAAAATCCACAACTCCCTAAGGCCAAAAGAAGATAATAATTCAAAAACCAACTCCAATTTTTGTCGCAAAATCCGTAATAATATCGAGTCTCTCATAAGCCTTCATACGTTGAGATTAGGCCTGAGAATTTAAGCACAATATATTTTGGCCTCGCCCTTCCAAAAGAAGAAAGCTCTGCGATTTCTTCCGTTATTTGACTTTGCACTTAACTTAGAACAATTTGAGCAAAAAGTCTTACTTTACCAACGTTGAATAGAATACTTAAAGTCGGTCAACTGGATATTGGGGTTATGTAACTTTTTATGATCGTTTTAGTGACGGGTATAAGGAAATTGGACTGACTGGCTTGACTATGAATATAAGACACCTTTTTAATTCGACCGTAAAGGTGATCGGGATTTTGGTATTCATTTATTTACTATTTGGGTTTGACATCAGCCTGCTGGTATACTTGAATCTTAGGTATAATACATAATAAGTCACGGACTTATATAATATCTCTAAATACAGGTTAACTAGCATGTTAAAAAATAATATAGAAAAAATACTTTTGTAATTTAGATAATTCTCGAACTTTACTTAAAATGGTAACTAAATACTATAATAAAAAAACATGAATAAGAAATGAATTTATAGACAATACAATATTAAATTCACAAAAAATTGAGAAACAGGTAAAAAAAGAGTTATCAAAAATTATCAGGTTGTATTTTTCGGAGTATTTTGGTTTTAATTATGTCATCGCACATGTTAATATCTGGTACAGAATTTGTGATATGTGACTTTGCCCGCGACTTTTCTCAAGGATCCCTATTTTTTTGACAATGCAGTATGGCTTATAACACTCAGAGATAACGTGGCTTTCTATAGGTGAAAGAATTTTTGAAATCGAATGAGGGTTTTCGGGGATTTCCCCCTACATACATACTAACAAACAAATATTACCTCTATATAATGTTAGTACAGATTTCTATATTTTTTTTACATAAAATAAAATTCTCCTACTAAACTTGATGGGACCCTGGAAACACTCCACAAGACACTTCACTAATTCACTCTTGACCTACTTTCAGTTCTCAGATATTAAAAATGTAGTAATTATAAACTCAGAAATACATTATCTTCTAGTCATTAATTAATGAATCACTCAAGTGAATTACTTGTAAGAGACTAAGAATACTGAATTAAGTTCTGTAAATGTAAAATCGTAATGAATTACGTGCATTACAATATTTCAGTACCTATGTTCTACTGCGGTATGAAAATGCTGCTTATTTTGCTATTCTTCAGGTTTATCTGTGGTAAGTGCTAAATCTAATTATTGAATGTCGGAGATATCAAATATGGAAAAAGAAAACAAACGGTTCGAATTCAGAACCTCGGCCTTTTTTTAAAGTCGGTGAAAATGAATCTTACATTTTTAAAATAGTATAAAATCTTATAAGAATACATCACCACAAAGTACGTAAGGTTGCGGCGCGCCCGAGCAGAGAGAAACTCAGAATAAACCGCACGCACACATTGACATTACGTTTACAGGCATTCTCAGGCATTTTCAAGCAGCCTTCAGTCTCGACTAGCGACACGTGTTGTCAAAATGAATGATCAAAATGATGTTTTGAACAACTTGCAAAGAGTTTCAACCAGTGACAATAAAATTCCTTAATGTCAAAAATAAAACCTACAGAGTGCATACAGTAGCAGCCCTAGTGAGTCTAGCAAATTTAGGTAATTATTTTCGGAGATGGAGGGAGCGGACCTTCTATAACCTTTTTATTTTGTGACGTCACAGCAACGCCAGACAACAAGGTAAGAGTGTGACGTAAGAAAGTAATACCACGTACACGAGTGAGACAAAAAACATGATTAGCATACAGTAACGTGTCATTTATATGCAGATGCACTGAACCAATTATGCAGGGGACGATAATTCCCACTGCTGGGCTGCAGCAATTGGATTTACGTCGCTCTAAGGAGTCGACCGATTCGGTTAAAGAAATTAGTTTTTTTTAATCTGTGAAGTTCTGATTGCTTTTCATTAGGTTTAGGATTTTAAACCTTGTTGCCATAGCCTAGTGGTTATAATAAGGCCAGCTGGTAAGTGCCAATGTGACTTTTTAATAGATAATATTATGTACTTTTTAAGTATAACCACAGAATACTTAATAGTACTACGTACAGAAGGGACACTCCCTTCCCCGCGCTACATCAGATACCGCACCCTCACCCCGCACTAGGAGGGGCTAACCGTCGACTCTTTAGCCAGGGCGCTCAAAATCGTAAGAACTGCAGCGCTGTAGGTACTGCTGACACAAACACACAATTTTGCGATTTATTTTGTTTCAAGTTTTATTAGTTTTAATCTCGATGATTAATTTATTTTCCAAGTTTTCGTCGTTTTGTAATAATACAATTAAAACTTCCGTAATAATACATACCAACATTACCAGCTATTAATATTGCTCTCTCTCTTTATTGTCTTAGTTATGTACTTATGTCCCTTTCTTTCACGTTCTATTCATTCTTGGAATTGAAAAGTACCCTACGCACTAACCTTGTCGCGTCGCCCCATTGTAATTATTATTATTGTAATATTTTAATTAATTCTTAATTTTTATTTTTAATACTTTTGAACTTAACATGTATGGACATGGACTGGTTCCGAAATAAATGAAAAAAAAAAAATTGCGTTGCCGCGTAATGGTACGGGGCGATCGTGAATTCCATATTTTGTAATTAGGTAGGTAGGTACCTTAATTTACCATTATTGATGAATAAATAAACCTCTTTACATAATAAATATTATAATATTACTTTTAACTCATTACAATTCCGAGTATTCAAAATCAAATATCATTTATTTTATTTCTTTAAGAAATAAATAATTGAACGCTCGGACAAGATCACTTCATAATAATGCTCGAAACGTTCGGGTAGTTCCGTCGTCGTTCGGTTCACTCGACGCAAAGCGCTGTCGCGCCATTTTGTACGCCACGACATCCAACTGATTCAACCCTACTAAAATTCACGCACACATTTGCACGTGTACAGACGTCATTTGGTTTTGTAGTAGTAATAGGTAATTATTTTGCAAGTTTTGTATGAAGTGTCCGAGGTGTGGTATAACTTGGACATCATTGACATCGGTGAAGAAAGAAATAGTAATAGCTTAAAATAGGTTACCGATCTGTACTTGACAAGTCGACGACTTGTCGACACGGTTGGTGCAGTGGTAAAGGGATTGACTGTAGCGCAGCGTGTCGCGGGTTCCATTCCCACACGGAACAAATATTTGTATGGCCTACAGATAGTTGTTCCGGATCTGGCTGTTTGTGTATGTCAGTTTAGTGGGGCAACGTTTTTATTTAAAAAAAAGAAGGATGTATAAACACAATTTATACGAACAATAAAAAAGAAAACCTTTAATATTAAACTAAAAAACTAAGGGTGTTACCAGACCAATCGATCGATCGTCGATCGACGATAGATCGATGGTAGAATTTATTAGTCGACGTCGAACGAGCTGCTTGATTATTATTACTGATGGATTATAACTGGGGTTAATCGATGAGCGTCGACCGATGCCATCGACGGGCAATCGATCGATTGGTTAGTGGAACGATATCCGTCGATCAGCCAAAGCTACCTCACCAATCGATCAACGTCGATCGAGGTCGATTGATGGCATCGATCGACAATCGATCGATTGGTGTAATAACGTCCTAACGCAATAAGGTATCAAAGAATTCGTCCATATCTCTGTCATCTGGAAATGTGCCCAAGGGATTGGCGGTATTTTCACGTCAGATAGCAATGGTTAAGAGCGCGTATTCGATTCGTGACGAAAACTTCATGTTTTTGCGTTTTGCCCAGAGCAATATCGTAATTATGTAAGCAGATTATTTAAAGACAATTTACAGTTTTAGAAAGATTATGTCTTTATTTAGACAGCTACAGAGTAAAAGTATAATTTTTAATTATGGTTTTTTAAAGCGAAGACAATTCTTTCATATCGTTTTACGAAAATAGACGTCAGAGTTAATTTTCAGGACGAATACAACCATTACAATATGTTAAAATATTTTGTTTTATGCGTTTTTCCAACAGTATATACAGTCACAACGACAGCTACAGAGCCAAAATTACGAAAATATTACTATTATGTATTAAAAAACAATGTTGAAAAAGTAGAAAATCGGTTCACTTTGACAATTTTTTTTACCAGTATTTGAATAAAAACATAACTGATATATTTATTTTATGAAAGTAAATGTTATGCTTAATATACATAATATTTTTCAGTCCGTTATACGAGCTCATTTATTTTAGACAATTATTTTAAAAAGCACTGTAAAACATAGCGCGCTGTCGTTTGCCGATCAATTTCAATGATTTGTGCTTATTTCGTGCATATTTTTTTTTCTGATGCACACAAACAGACCATTGTATTGTACTAGTGTGTGTCAATGCTGCTACGCCGTTCTAGCAATCGTTTAGATTTTGAGTTGCGATAAATCGAATACGCGCTCTTTAAACCACTGACCGAGGTAAAAACCAGCTCTTGAATCACGGGAAGCGTCAATCAATCTTTTGGACATTTCCTTAAAAAGAAGATGAGCACTCGGACCCCACGACTCGAGGGTTCCAACCTCAAACCTTTGAAAATTAAAGTTATCACCATGGATATTTACTTTTGCCGTTTGAACAGCACCAGCACAACACGCTGAACTAGGAAGATGGGATGGTGCAAGAGTATTGACGCACTTAGCGTCCCACACTATAGACCTACCCAACTTCCAAGGAAATAAAGACATGCCGTCCTGTCTCTTGTCATTGTCGCGTGCCAAGCCGAATCGAATATCGAATTTGTGCAATTCGATATGTGATAATAAATTTTTTAACCAAAGCAAAAGCACGAAATATATAGGTGGTGTTAGTCATGAAATGTCAATGTCTCTCATTTACATTAACACGTGACAGTCGACACTGAAGACTGCTTGAAACTGCTTGAGATTGCCTATAAACGTAATGTCAATGTGTGCGTGCGAAAAATGGCGGTTTGTTGTGAGTGGTCTCTCTGCTCGGGCGCGCCGCAGCCTAAAGTACTTTGTGGTAAAACTCTGCCTCGTCATGGTTGACTTTTTTGGCTTAATATAAATTCACACCGCTAAGTAACAAATGTTTCTGTGTGTTGTTTATCAGGCAGTCCTTTCACGAAACTATTTATTATAGGGTCAGATTATCAAACAAAAGGCAGATAGACCGTGTGGAACACTGCGAGTGAAGCCACAAAAGCAAATACAAATTTAAAAACGAATACCTACAATTCGCTTCGCGCTGTACTAACACGTGTCAGTACAGCACGAAGCGAAGCATTGTTAAAAAAAAACAAATACTATTATATCTATACAAACATATTAAATTGACATTTGACGACACGGTTGGCGCAGTGGCTGAGCGATCGACTGCTGCGCAGCGTGTTGCGGGTTCGATTCCCGCCCAGGGTAAACATTTGTGTGATGAGCACTTGTGTTTGCCTTGTGTCTGGGTCTTGTTTATATAAAAAAATGTATTTGTGTATGTATATCAGCTGTCTGACACCCATAGTACAGGGTCTCCCTAGTTTGGGGTCAGATGGCCGTGTGTGAAAATGTCCCTACATATTATATTATTATTATTATTATTGAAGTGTCTGTTTGTAATGTCAAAATAACAGTTTTTTACTATACCCTGTTCACAATAAGATTAGACATAAACACAAATCTATTTTACAGTCCCTTCAACCGATTTTGACTTCTATTCCGTAGGCTTAAGGATGACATTAGAGGCAAAAAAAGTGGTTACAATACAACTGTTTACTGCAGTTGCCATTTGTCATGCTACTAACGTAATAGAAGTCAAAATCGGTTGAACGGACTGTAAAAAAGGTTTGAGTAAATGTCTAATTTTATTGTGAACAGGGTATAAATGCATATGAAAGTAAATTCGGGACTTCTATCAAAAAATCTTTTTTTTTTTCAGTCCATCTATTTATTCCGGTTAATCTTTGAAAAGCCGTAAGCCGTCCATATGGTGTCGGACGTAAAGAATAGCACCATCCCATATCTTCCTGTGGGTGTCGTAAGAGGCGACGAAAGGACTCACCAGAGAATGGGCAGCAGCGTTCTCTGTGCCTTTGCAACAACCATACTGCGATCGCCAACCCGCCTGCCAAGGGTGGCGATTATGACAAAACCCCCCTTTGGGGGAGGCCCATGTCCAGCAGTGGACGTCTTTCGGCTGAAATGATGATGTTGATGAATCTTTGAAACGGCTAGAGCGACTTTGACGGGACTTTCTTTGGCAGATAGTTGATATTATAAGAAGTAAATTAAAATATCAAGGATTAGCGCAACAACAAAAAAATTGCTGATAACCGACCATCACGCTCACGACAGGCATCAGCCAGTAGGTCGATTCTGTAAAATTCAAACAACTCGCATCTCACATCGCTATTCACTCTCACTTTGCATAAGGTTCAAAATGACCTTGATATATTTGACACTTTGAATCGGGTTCGAGTGCAAAGTGACGGGGAAATTACCTTACATAATGCCACTTCTTACGTCATCTCATACTTTATCTGTCAAAATCTCCCTGTCAATAGTGTCAATTTAGTTCAACTCGCAGACACGCTCGCAAAGGTGGCGCTAGTGTAAATTCGAATTATCAACCGAGTTTTTAGAATGCCAATCAAGAAACTCATAGCGGATTCAGATTCGAAGTTTAGAATGAGGTCTTACAGAATCACACCACAGTTCATTTATATAGAAAATGTTTACACCTAACCAGTGATCTATCTATGGAAGCTGGAAATATGAACAATATTTTCTTCTTGAAAAGTAGTATAAAATACACAAGTAGGTTCTTTTAAAAATCATAAAACTTGGTTACTTTTTAAGAGCACTTAGCTAGAAAAATAAAAGGGTGAAAGTTGATAAGTTTGCTTACGAGGCAAGGGGCTCTAAGGGTCACTTGTTCATAATAAAATAAATCTGCAAGATTTTCATTTACTATGTCTGTTTATCTATCGTGTTTTATGTGTAGATACAAGACATTGGGATCTTAATGTAACATTTATTAAAATGCGGTAAGTGTAAAAAAGTGTAAAGGTGCGTACGGATTAGAGGCAGCCTCGCCTGAGACACGTACGGCTCGCCCTGTTGCCTCAAGTGCGTACGCGCCTCAGCCCGAGGCGTGCCTTCACGAGCCGTGCGTGGCGAGGCTGCCTCTAATCCGTACGCACCTTTAGATTTTTTTTTACATTATTATTCATAGTTCATTTCCACAAAACGGCACGGCGTGCAAATTTCGAAGATAAAAACATCGAATGCCACTGTGCGCCATCTTCGGCGGCGACACGCCGCACACGAAGCAGTAGCAAACCTTCGTACAGCAGGTGTATAGCCCTGTCGTAGACACATTAAGACCTGAGGTCTAGCAGAGCAATAAAATTGTACTGAATTTCATTATGACCCGCTGGTCATTATGTGATTTGAATTTGGAACATAAAGTAGAAATCGCATACGAATATTCACCATTAAGATCTGCCTCAGATTATGAAAAAAAAGGCAGATAGACCGTGCGGAACACTGAACAAAAAAGCAAATACAAATTCAATAAATAACCGATATCAATTACAAAATATGAAACAACGACGGACACTTATCATTGGATGGAGTCAGTCGGAAAAACTCACCACATATATATTTTAAATGTTAAAAAATACTGTCTTTTCAAGCATAATTTACAACTTCACATCAGAACGTGCACATAAAGGATCGTGTCAGACAAAGCTATGCTACGCGATGCTAACACGCGATCCACGATATTTATGAACGAGCTACTTTTTCCGGTACACTGTTTTAATGCATGTCTTGCAAGTTAATGGCCCTTCTTTTTAATAAATGGGCATTTTTTTGCGGTTGTTTTACGTGCCAAAATGTAAGTATAGTTGGTATTTTTAGTAATCATTTAAAGCTTTGAAATAGACTATGAATACGGAGAATTTGTATCTATTTATTTTTAACCGACTTAAAAAGGAGGAGGTTCTCAATTCATCGGGCTTTATGTTTTTTTTTATATATATAAACACACTTTTAGAAAAAAATCGACAGAAAGAAAAAAAATATACATATAGGTAGATGATGTTTAAAGTTTCCCCAATTTTGCACTTTCAATCTCTGTTTTGACCGTGTTGCCGTTCCTTAATGCATTTGAATGATAAGGAGGTACAAAAAAACAAAAAATAAAAAGCTTTTGAGAGGTCCCTCGAAGAATCCAACTTAGATTTCGGAGATTTCAGAGCGTTCGGAAAACTACGAACTTTTCGTCCAAAATTCTACAGTGGGCCTAAAGACGAGGGTTTATAACCAATATGTGTTGTTAGTGCTGACATATGGCAAATAAACGTGGTCCTTAACTGCTGGCCTCCTACAGAAGTTCAGAGTCACTTAGCGAGCAATGGAGAGAGCTATGCTCGGAGTTTCTTTGCTCGATAGAATCCGAAACGAGGAAATTCGCCAAAGAACTAAGGTCACCGACATAGCTCCCAGAATATTGCCACTTCAACTTGCTGAAGTGGCAATGGACAGGCTACATCGCTCGAATAATCGATGGGGAAGAAAGTTTCTCGAGTGGCGACCACGAACCAGAAGACGCAGCGTTGCAGGCCACTCGTTGTGGCGTTCTATGGGGGTGGCCTATGTTCAACAGTGGACGTTTTTCGGCTGATGATGATGCTGAAGACATACTTAGAAAGAACATAATTGAAATTGAAAGTCACATTGGTACTTTCCCGGTATCGAACTCACAACTTTATGAATGCGGCTCAACTACTGAGCCATCACGCAGCAAAAAATAATTCACATTTTCAACCGACTTCAAAAAAGGAGGAGGTTATCAATACGTCTGTATTTTTTTTTTTTAATGTTTGTTACCTAATTTCTTTGGACTGAGTGAACCGATTTTGATGATTCTTTTTTATTTGAAAGCTAGTGCTTCCCGTGTGGTCCCATTTTAATTTGGTTCAGTTCTGACAATGGCATCCATGAGAAAACCGTATAAGTCTTATATTTGCACTAAGTAGGTGCGCGATTTGTTACGCGATTTCTCCGGCAAACGTAAACCGATTTTGAAAATTCTTTTTATGGATAGGGTATGCTTCAGGGGTGGTCCTATATAAATTTTATCGAAACTGATTCAGCACTTTTTGAAAAATCAACAAATACCCAAAAATTTTACATAGACGACGTTTTAGTTTCCTCAATCTTTGTAGTAGTTAACTTTCAATCTCTTCTTAATAGATTTGGATGAGAAGGAGGTACTAAAAAGCGGAAAATAAAAAGCTTTTTACAAAAAAGACAACCGCCTTCAAAAAGTAAAAAGTGAAAAATAACTTTAGCACAGAACACACATTGACTTTAGCTTCGGAAGTCGGTGGAAATACAAAACAACAAACAGAACAAAGCCACTGAAGTTCGAAACTAAAGTCTATGTGTGTTCTGTGCTAAAGTTATTTTTCACTTTTTAGTTTTTGAAGGCGGTCGTCTTTTTTGTAAAAGGCTTTTTATTAAACAAACACTTATAACGGGTGCCGATTAAAACGTTAAACAAGGTACCAGAATTATGACTTTGTTGTGCGTAGAATTCATCAAATTGTAAAGGAATACCTACGTAGCTATAAGGATCTAAGCAATTTGTGCTCGCAATAAGCAATTTCATAAGAAACCTGTACAAAAGAATTTTGATAAAACAATTCCTGCCAGTCATAATACGCCCAAATCCTTTGACTACAGCAAAACTTATTAGATTTTTTCCTATTTATTTGTTCCACTAATAAGACATTTTGACGGATTTTAATAAGCGTTTACTGCCAGGAATATTTTAATTAAGGTCAAAATATAGGCTTCCATTATAGGCTGTGTTTCATTTAACAAGAAAATAAAGAAACAAAAGCTTAATAAATATGAGGTGTCAGTCAGAAAATATTTTCAATTATATGCCTGAAATTCTGTAAGTTTACAAAATACTTAGTGAATTTAAATTAAATCGTTTCTGTAAATTAATTTATCTTTTCAATACAAGGTGTGTTTTGATTTAGTTTACTTTGAAACCAAATTCAAGGCTATTTGACCATTTTGTTTATAATTTACGCCTGAAAACTTGGAATTAGTTCTCGCTTTGTTTATGTATTTCATATTAATCAATCAGTACCATATTTTAATATTATTTATATTTAAAACATATTGCTTAAATTGTGTTGCTCTTAAGTGAAAATATATCTTAGAAGCTATCAGTTTTACCTTTCCCACAAAATTTAATTTTATTTGGTCGTCCTGTACCTATGCTCATAATTTAAAGGTCTACATAATAATAGCTACCAAGCTCTCAGATGGAATTTTTCCGATTGACTTGACAGTGTCGTTATTTTTTGGCCCAATTACACAATCTTCTATTAGTAGTAGGGTAGGTAGGTAGGTAGGTAGGTAGGTAGGGTAGGTAGGTAGGTAGATAGATGGGTTGGCAGGGTAGGTAGGGTAAATAGGTAAATAGGTAGATAGGTAGGTAGGTGTTTAACTTATCGAAAATCTTGATCTTGGGTTTTTGAGTCAATATTTGAGTTCGGTGAAATTTTTTAAAGTTGCTGAAGGCACTCTACGCTACATCTCTCCTTCCTGTAATTAAGGATAATTGTTTACGACTTCCATATGCACGAAGTCACGGGCAGAAGGTAGTATGTTTATAAATTACGAGCTGTTATGGGTGTTATTCTATACTATCATCATCATGTCAACCTTTAGACGCCCACTGCTGGGCATAGGTCTCCCCAAGGAGGGGTTCAGCCGTAATCGCCATGCTTGGCCGATGCATGTTGGCGATCACAGCAGGTGTTATGGTACCTATTCAGAAATTCAGACACTGCTGCCCATCCTCTGGTCAATATTCCTCTGTCGCCTTCTACGACACCTACGGGTAGAAATACGATGGTGCTATTGGTGACTCTCAGCACACGGCTTCATTGTATACTTACTATCTATACTAATAATATAAAGCTGAAGAGTTTGTTTGTTTGTTTGGTTGAACGCGCTAACCTCAGGATCTACTGGTTCGAATTGAAAAATTCTTGTTGTGTTGGATAGTCCATTTATCGAGGAAGGCTATAGGCCCATGCGAAGCCGGGTCGGGTTGCTAGTACTAGATATAATCAAGTTTAAAACCTGATTAGCCGTTTTTGAGTAAAAAAGTAACAAGTATTTATCCATTCTCACAAACTTTCGCATTTATAAATAGTAATAGAAAACAACAGCTAAAAGTAAAAAAAAACTTACGAGTACTTTTAATACGTATGTAAGTATTTAGAAGGCAAAGTCAAATCATTTATTTCAATTAGACCATTAAAAAAGCACTTTTGAACGTCATAATAAAAAATATAAAGTTGATTCTAGTTGCCCATTCCAAAAGGTAGTTTCGTATGGAGAAGAATGGGCAAGAAATTCCATACTTACTCTTTTAAAAATAAATGTGTACAATATTTTGCATTTACAGTTTACAGTTATATAACTATACGTGAATACGAAAAAGGTAAAACAAAAAAGTTGAAGCGAACCGAATTTTGTTTCGTTTTGTATCGGACCGATTTTGCCCCGACTTGTTTGACTACCGGCTCTTTGACAAGTTTCCTGTAAAATTGCTCTACACGAAAAATTCCTAGCTACCTGTACCGTTTTATTTGATCAGTAAATCTAACTAGCCAGTAGACAGGAATGCAAACGTATCCTGATGAAGAACAGTCGTGCATGTTTTAATTTATACAGGTATATTTTATGATGCTAGTACTGTCAATCTAAATAGTTTTCTTTTTAGGGTTCCGTACCTCAAAAGGAAAAAACGGAACCCTTATAGGATCACTTTGTAGTCCGTCTGTCTGTCTGTCAGTCAAGACCTTTTATCTCGGAAACGCGTGGAGGTATCGAATTGAAATTAAAACCATGTACTCAAATCTACGATTCCTTGAAGCTGTTAAAAAATCAACCTTCTATGTTAACGTAAAAAAAGATACGGCCGTTTATGCCGCAAAAAACAGTACCATACTATACCCTGTTCACAGTAAGATTAGACATTTACAAAAACCTTTTTTACAGTCCGTTCAACCGATTTTGACTCATTGCGTTGGTAGCATGACAAATGGCAACTGCAGTAAACAGTTGTTATTGTAACCACTTTTTTGCCTCTAATGTCATCCTTAAGCCTACGGAATAGAAGTAAAAATCGGTTGAAGGGACTGTAACAAAGGTTTGTGTTTGTGTCTAATCTCATTGTGAACAGGGTATAGTATTATAAATGCGAAAGTAACTCTGTCTGTTACGTTTTCACGAAAAAACGGCTGAACCGATGTTAATAAAATTTGGTATAACAAGCTACTTTTATACCAAATTTCATTAAAATTGTTTCAACGCTGGGGAAGATTTTTTATTTTTTTTCTTTCTGTTGCTGTCCCACTCTTGGGCAAAGCCCTCCCCCCATTCCCTCCATTTCTCTCGATGTTGTCATAAAGTCATAAAGTAATTTATTTCTTAACAATAGTACATTGTGTCGAAAATTATGTAAGAACAAACCCATAATAAAAATAATCCAAAACCATTAATAATAAGAATAATAAATTAATACATAAATTCGATTTTTAATGAATGTCATCAAAATAATAATAATAAAATATGTAATCACTTAGTCACAGCCTTTTGTCATTTTCAAATTCATTAATACTACAGTAGCCTATACTATAGTACTGTAGTTGTCTCATCCCGCCAATTCGCGAGGAAGCCATCCAAGGCGTCCCGCCATCTTCTCCTTGGTCTACCACGACCCCGCCTGACTGTGTCAGGGCTCCAGTCATCACAAATATGCGGGCCAACAGCTTAGCCAGCATCCGGCAGACATGCCCCGCCCAGTCCCATTTCAGTTTATAATAATAATAATAATAATAATATGTGGGGACATTTTCACACACGGCCATCTGACCCCAAACTAGGGAGACCCTTTACTATGGGTGTCAGACAGCAGATATGCATACACAAATACATTTTTTTTTTGTAAATACATACATATATAGATAAACAACACCCAGACACAAGGCAAACACAAGTGCTCATCACACAAATGTTTACCCTGGGCGGGAATCGAACCCGCAACACGCTGCGCAGCAGTCGATCGCTCAGCCACTGCGCCAACCGTGTCGTCAAAGTTTAGCGGCTTTTTGTCCTACGTCGACAAATTGCGTTCTGGAGCGCAGTGTGGTGTTTCGTATGTGACTGTAAGTTTAACATTAAGTATGCTGCGCTCCATTGCTCGTTGACAAACCTTGACTTTGGACTTCTGAATGTTCGTCAAAGACCAAGTATGTGCACCATAAGTCAAGATGGGGAGAATGCACATGTCCATTAGCTTGCGTATTATTGGGACAGGTAAATCACCCTTAAGTAGCTCTTTCATGGACCAGTAGTAATGGGAAAGAAAATAGGCAACTTTTTTTTCTGCATCCGCTATAACCGACATTCACGCGGACGAACTCGCGGGCAAAAGCTAGTATTTAATGTATAGCTAGTAAAAGTATTCATATTATATAGCTCACACTGGATCAGAAGCCCTTCCTGTCGATTATGATAGTTGGAAAAGTTTTGATCAGCGGTGAGACCGCCATAGTAACGTGATGACTTTACCACTCAAATCGAGGCGGCACTACGCGATACTAAAAGTGAGTCGTCTCGTGAAATCTAATATTAAACTTAAACTCTGTTGACCCTCGGGAGGCGGACAGGTTGGGCATTTAAACCATAAAATTGCTTTTCTACTTTTAAATGACTATCTCGAAATTAAGCTGAGTCAATCATGGCAACTTTATGCTAAGTTAATTAATCCGTTTGATTATCAAAATGTTATTACAACATCCGGCGATGTGACCCGGTGTGTGTGATATATCATGTCAACCTATGGTATTATATAGGTCTCCCCAAGGAGGGAGTCATATTCGCCATGCTAAATCAAAAGATGGAAATCAGAAGGAACGGCCTCCTTCCCATTCTCTTATCAATATCCCTTTGTCGTCTTCTACGACACCCACGGGTAGAAATGGGGTGATGCTATTCGCAGCCGGCACCACACAGCTATTATATGATAATTATATTGTCTGATATAGGTATATAATAACATAATGAAAAAAATAAGATTCCCAGGGTAGCACGCTAGGACCCACACTATACGTAGTACGATAGCTGCTACCCTGCCACACTTGGATCTTCTTATATTCGCTGATGACACGGTGCTGATATTTCATGCTCGAACCTCGGACATTATATTTAGACTGGCTGAGACAGGCTTAGCTAAGATGACCTCGTAGCTGGAATACAGTCTTCTATCATTAAACACCAGTAAGACGAAATATATTATGTATGCTTCAGCAAAACATCTGTAGGAAAACCTGCTGCATCGCACATTATCAAAATACATACGTTCCCGTGCAATAGAAGAGAGACTCGATCCAGATGTGATAATTTGGCGCTTTCATTAGTTACCTCTATAAAGTATTTGGGTGTCACGCTAGATGACTAACTTACCTGGACTATGCATCACAATAGTGATTACATATATTTATTTTTATTATCTTTAAAGCTTGCGTAGTAAAAATATTAAAATAAGGAATACTGGGTTAAAAAAAAGTTATTATAATAATTACTTTATCGCATCGCGCAACTTAAATAAAATGTCACTAATGGTTTAGTGGACACATTAGTAGGCTGGAACTCGGGTGTAATGGACCATTACACGTTTTAGATAGCTTTGTGTTAATGGAATAAAATGATGCCACAATGGAAGACTCGGACAATCTCGTAATGTTCAGACTACAAGAACTAATGTATAATGAGAGGTTTGATAGCAGACAATAATGGTACTATTTTTAGAAAGACCTTTTTCGGCTTTCCTTAGAATAAAAGTTTAAATTTGGGAGTTATATGTTTTTGTGCTGCGAGCTCCGTTAAACTTCTAGATAGGACTATACACAACACTCAGCGAACTTATTCGTTGTCTCATTTAGGCACTGCGATATTTTTTCGGGTTATTAAAAAAGAGCGATAGGTACAGTCAATAGCAAAAGTAGATGATCAAAATCAGAATTTCAATACCAATTTACTAACACTAATTTATATAATTGATTACTAGTTTTTTTATTAAAAGTATTTTATTGTCACACACATACTTTTGATTCACTTCGACGCCACACAGTTCTGACGCGAACTCCGTTCATTAGTGTTGAATTTCTGATTTTGATCATCTACTTTTGCTGTTGACTGTACTTGAAAATTATACAAAAAATCTTAAATCGAATTCTGTCACAAATACGCACATATAAAGAGCTACTCGTATAAATTTATTCTACAGGCGCACCTTACAATGATTTTCTAGATACACGATTCTGTAAAACGTTACTCCAGCAGGAAATTCAATATCTCGAAAACTTGAAGACGCACAAATTATATTTTCGGCGCACATTTAACACAAATACCTCTCTCTGCTCATGCACAACATTTTGTTCTTCAAACATTCATTTAGAATTTTTCTGCTGGATCAACGTTACTCCAGCAGGAATCGTTTTTCCGTTAATTTTCTGAACGACAAAGCGTACAATTTTTTTTTGGCACGCTTTTGCAGCACATTATGCACTGATTATACGTTCCACACATATTACCACTTTCCTGCTGGAGTAACGTACACCACACATCCATCTATTATCACAAACTTACGCGTTTATGATAGTAGTAGGATCTATTAGAAACCATTTGGCAGTTGGCATTTCATACGTAATAACTAACAGCGCTCTCCATCTTGTCAGATGAATCCCGCGATCTGTCCCAAAAGTTGGTGCATTCCTGAAGTGTGTGTTAGTCTTAGTTTAAAAAGTAAGGGGTGCTCCGCATCGTTTGTCCCGTCGTCGGATGCCTCGGCTTCTCTCAGGCTTCTGAACTATTTTCAAACTGTGGCTTCACTTTTGTGTATGTATCGTTTAAATTGGAGGCGCAATGGTTGTGTGAGAAATGTCACATTTATTGTTAAATCAAATCTCTAAGTTTTTAAGAATGTTCACTTTCTAATGACAGTCTCATTTTGTCAAAAATGCCTTTAGTAACCTACAGTTTTGACAAGTTTTTGTTTTAGTTAAGACGAGATTGCGATTAGATTTTAAACATTTCTAATTTCGGGAATTTGCTTTTTGGTCTTATTTTTCTTAAGTAAATCATATCTTTCAAATGGGACCACAGGTATTTAATAGTTGTTTCGCAGTTATAATAAAATAGTTTGTTTCTATAATTTAGGTACATTGTTATAGTAGCGTATTCATACAAATTTTGCCTTAAAAAATAGGTATGGTAGAACATTTTCTTCTCGAACGAGGAACCTTTTTACTTGTCGATGTCGATGGAGATGTCTTCATCTTGTTAATAAATCTGAAAGCAATCGGTTGCTTTTACGCAATACAGTCCACGAAGTGTGTCCGAGGGATTTTCGCCAACTATGGCGCAGAGCTAAACGATTCCGTCGCAACACTTGTTCAAACTTCGCCTATAATTTACGATAACAACTTCTACGATATTTAATATTCATTAAGTTAATGTAAAATTCAGAATGTATCTTTTAGAAACGTTTCACTGTCATTATAACCAATAAATACATCAATACTAATCTATCCATCCATACTAATATTATAAATGTGAAAATATTGACCTGATTTTGATGAAATTTGTTATGAAGACAGGTTGAACCCCTAGAAAGGACAAACACTACTTTTGAATCCGCGATAACCGACATTCACGCGGACGACGCCACGGGCAAAAGCGAGTTTAGTAAAAAAAAGAAAACGTTGGTATTGGTTTACTTTAATTACATCGGTTAAGATCAGTTACAATATTTAAAGATACATATGGACGCAAGGGAAATACAAAGAAAGATAAAAAAAAAAGAAAAAAGCAGCCAAGTGCGAGTCGGACTCGCCCATGAAGGGTTCCGTAGCAGCAAGTAAAGTAAATTGCGGCTTACGATTTATGACGTATTAAAAAAAAAAAACTTACTAGATCTCGCTCAAACCAAATTTCGGTGGAAGTTTACATGGTAATGTAGGTACATCATTTATTTTTAGGTTTATCATTCTCTTATTTTAGAAGTTCCAGGGGGAGGGGACACTCATTTTACCACTTTGGAAGTGTCTCTCGCGCAAACTATTCAGTTTCGAAAAAAATGATATTAGTAACCTCAATATCATTTTTGAAGACCTATTCATAAATACCCCACACGTATGGGTTTGATGAAAATTTTCAAAAGTATGGGGAGCCCCGAAAATGTATTGTTTTTTTTTCTATTTTTGTGTAAAAATCTTAATGCGGTTCACAGAATACATCTACTTACCAAGTTTCAACAGTATAGTTCTTTTAGTTTCGGAAAAAAGTGGCTGTGACATACGGTCGGACAGACAGACAGAAATGACGAATCTATAAGCGTTCCGTTTTTTGCCATTTGGCTACGAAACCCTAAAAATATAAAATATGTAGTTACGATACTCATCACTCAAATAAATTGCTCTTACAGTACTTCTGATATATCAATAAAATCTTCGTCCTTTCATCCGCAATCAGAACGGACACACTATAAAATCATATAACCACAGAATCACACTTTCAGATACTTCTCATTTCGGCAAGAACCTGCATGTTTACTTTACCATCTAATATTGGAAATTTCACATATTATTATTCACCTTGCCAAATATACTGCCACAATATTCAGATACTGAATATTGAAAAATGTAATATCAATTATTTGTCGAGTCAAGTATTGGTTCTTAGTTCCTAAAAGAGCGAATAGCGAATAAAAGAAAGGTTGAAATAGTTTTTATTAGTTCATTTGTAGTGATTTTAATTGCGTTGCTGCGCTGGTATAACCAGTCAATTTTGGAATACGCTGTATAGTAATCCCTTTTCAACCGACTTCAAAAAAGGAGGAGGTTATCAATTCGTCTGTATTTGTTTTTTTTTTTATGTTTGTTACTTGATATCTTTGGACTGGGTGAACCGATTTTGATGATTCTTTTTTTATTCAAAAGCTAGTAAAGCTTCCCGTGTGGTCCCATTTTAATTTGGTCCGGTTTTGATAATGGCATCAATGAGAAAACCGTATAAGTCTTAAATTTACATTAAGTATGTGCGCGATTTGTTACGCGATTACTCCGGCAAACGTAAACCGATTTTAAAAAATCTTCTTTTTACGGATAGGGTATGCTTCAGGGGTGGTCCCATAAAATTTTTATCGAAATTGATTCAGCACTTTTTGAAAAATCAACAAATACCCAAAAATTTTACATAAACGACGTTTTAGTTTAATCAATCTTTGTAGTAGTTAACTTTCATACTCTTCTTAATAGATTTGGATGAGAAGGAGGTACTAAAAAGCGGAAAATAAAAAGCTTTTTACAAAAAAGACAACCGCCTTCAAAAACTAAAAAGTGAAAAATAACTTTAGCACAGAACACACATTGACTTTAGTTTCGGAAGTCGGTGGCAATACAAAACAACAAACAGAACAAAGCAACTGAATTTTTGTGTGGTCAAACATGTCAAATTGAGAACACACTCCTTTTTTAAAGTCGGTTGATTAATAAATTCAAAGTCAAAGTCAAAGTCAAATCATTTATTTCAATTAGACCATTAAAAGGCACTTTTAAACGTCATATAAAAAAAATATAAAGTTGATTCTAGTTGCCCATTCCAAGAGGTAGTTTCGTATGGAGAAGAATGGGCAAAAACTCCATACTTACTCTTTTAAAAATAAATGTGTACAATATTTTGCATTACAGTTTACAGTTATGTAACTATACGTGAATAAGATGGATCTTGCATCAAAACACTATAATAAATACTTTAAATAAAGTTATCTTCAGGTAATTCTGTCGCCCGCTCCCAGTCCGACCAGTGCCTCTATGTATCATTTGACAATTCGAGTATAGTAGGTACAGTGGTGCACAGATGCACACTTCATCTTTTACATAACAATTTTCGTATTCCCTTTGCACGGTATGTGCAACCGTGTTTCGTTCGGTACAGGTGGAGACTGAAGTTATTTCATTTCTTATTCGTTTCGAGTGTAGGTGGATTTTATTTTGGCTTTCAATATTATGTGTCAGGGAATTCGATTGGTTAAAATTGTATGCCAAGTTATGTCAAAGCGTCTGACTGATATGCATGCAGCTTATGGAAGGTTTTGAGTTTATTTATAATACGTATGTTGATTAATATAATATTCTGTACATTTTTATGTTAAGTGTTTTTTCATGTACCTACATAATTATTTTTTTACAATTAAATCATCATTTGCCTAGCCTATTCTCAAGCATATTGGGGTCAGCTTCCAGTCTAACCGGATGCAGCTAAATACAAGTGTTTTACATGGAGCGACTGTCTAAAAAATTTTTTTTTTATATAATTAATTAAATATCAATGAAAATATGTGTAGTTTTATCAAAAATAAAAACATGATGCTTTCCTTTCTAAGTTATTTTAGTATCTCTAGCGCAAAATCTTAAAATTAAACATTAAAAAATCTGAGACTAAAGTACAAACAGTACATTTTCTAATGAACATAATAAATGTTCATAAACAAGTAAATTGTCTACTAACTTAGTAGAAACGATAATAATATTACTTCACCTTTGTTTGTCTTTCGCTAAGTACGCAATAAAGTGACATTTATTACTGAATTACTCGTATCTAAGACTAATAAAACTTATTATAAGTAATTGAGTGCCTACAGATAGATCACCTAATTGAGCTAGGTATTGATGGGTAGCTGAGGCACTTATAGCTTTTATTACTAGACAAATAAGATTAAAGATAGATAAAAATAAAATATATCTAATTTGGAGTAGTCAAAACAAATAATTCTTAGAGAATTTGTGCTGTGTGTTGTATGGTTCCATGCACATTGTCATATGTAGATTTATACGTATTTGAATCACTTTTTTTACTATAGTTGGATCTGTTATACAGGCTGGGGACGTCGATACGACAAAAAATTAAAATACTGGTAATACTAGTTCATAAGAATATTTTGAAATTATCAAATAAATCCTAAAAACGAAATTTAAAACAAAAGTTCAAATGTACTAAAAAGCATATAAATGTACTTAACCAAAATAAAACACCGTAAGAAATATTGGTTTTCTTGAAATTTTCTTGAAATATTGGTTGGAAGGTGTTAAGTTTAGAGTTATTTAAAAAAAAACTAAGTTCCTTTTTAGTGCCTAAAGCCTATTACAATATTTCAGAGTTTCTTGCAGAAAAAGCGAATGCATTTGTTTGATTTATCATTATTTTGAAATGTAAATATAAATGAAATGTGTTTGTAATCATTGTTTTTTTGCTGGTCTTGTACCTTTCGCATGCCTAATGGTAAAATGTGGCTGAACTGTATAATTGTATCTAACATCATGTACCTGTACCCATATTTGCGAAATAAAATATCTTATCTTATCTTATCTTATCTAACTTGTGAGAATAGCGGCAACTTGTGGCGTCATAATTTAATATTATTAATGCTCAATAAAAACAATTCCACCAAATTACCAAATCCTACCATGATCAGTTTTTGTACTATTGCCATCCCCACTCGGTATGTGATGAAACAGAAAAAATCATCATAATATATTATTACGTAACACTTCCGTAAGTAAGTAAAACAACACCAACTTACGGCATAAAAGTATTCTTTTTTTAAAATGAGAATAACTCGAGTAAATGTTAAGCCGAAATAATTCATGTTAACTCGCATTTCGCCATTCAAACACTAGAAATCAAAAATAATAGTTGCAAAAGTTTTGAGCTCGCCAGTACGCCGGGGGCTGACTTGCCAAAGAACGCCAGTCCCGCTTTGACTCGCTTTCAGTATTAAATTAACTTTTGTTCTGCAGTGTACCGCGACTGCACGATTCGAACGTTTTATGTTTTCTCTGTTTTCGTGTAATGCTACATGTTAATGCCTGTTTGTAGTTTTTTGGGTCTTTTTTTAGTGTTGGCAACTTTGTGTAAAAATAATTGAAAAGGAACACAGAGAAATTTACGTTCACAGTAACTGACTTTTGGGTTGCGCTTTGTCTGAAACGTCCTCCAGCGTTCAAAGTATATTTATTTGGGTATATTGGCTCCATTAACTAATAATTCCATGATTTCTCTAAAAAAACACTTTATCCTAACCCTGAAAACGATTAACTTTTAATTCATTTCAAATTTCGATTTTAAGATACCTTTTTTTTATTCTGCATTTATTTTAGGGACTTTTACGCACAGCATATGCCAGTCCTATCGTACCCGTATCCAAATACATCACTACAAGATTTTTAGATGCTTTGAAATGAATACATAATTCGCCGATTGACTTGGTAACATTATTACGTCACATTTCACTATTACGATACATACCTAATTATAGTGGGTAGAGGCAAGGAGAACAATCTCTGTGTATCAAACAGTGTCCATTCTTCTTCTTCTTCATCAACCTTAAGACGCCCACTGCTGGGCATGGTCTCCTTCAAGGGTAGTTCAGCCGTAATTGCACTGCTTGGCCGATGCATGTTGGCGATCGCAGTAGATGTTATAGTACTCAGAAGGACGCTGCCACCCTTCCTCTGGTCAATATCCCTCTGTCGCCTTCTACGACACCCACGGGTAGAAATGGGGTGGTGCTATTCGCGGCCGACACGACACGTCTAACAGTCTCCATTAAAATGTGTTAAATAAGGGTGGTACTTCTATCGCTACCGGGTAAGAATTTTCTACCTCGGCATACTTCAATCCGTTTACAACTGCTACATTCATAACACAGCCTGTGTCTATGCTAGTGTCATTTTGTCGGGTTTTACAACTGTTATTTACTGCATAAAGGTGGACTTTTTCAACTTTTACCACCTTTGTAACGCGTTTTGACAACTCCTTAAAAGTATGACAATTAATTAGTGGAGTAAATAATTAGTATAAAGGTACTCAATTACAAAATAATATACTCTAACTACTCATAAAAAGGTACTCAATTATAAATATACTCAACATTATATTTCATTTGGTTCCAGGGTCTTGATGCCTCCAGAATTAAATTGCTTGTAATTTCTTTTTACATTGATTTAGCTGACATGCATTCTTTAGAATCTGAGAACGACAAGGAAATAAAATAAGACCTTACAAGGACAAACCCCTAAACAAAACAACCATAAAAATAACCATCCACAAGAAACGTTAACGCACTTTGACACGACCAACAAAAAACGTCGGACCCTATAAAAACGATACTTCAAAGCCACCTATATTCCCTATACAAGATTAAGCAACGGCTTACGACATAAAGAAACCACTTTATCGGTTTACGCAGTAGTTAATTTCCCTGCGAATTTAGATGCCCTGTAAAAGTGTCGAATGTTACCTGTTTTTATTATATTGATTTTTGTAGGGGTTAGGGGGACGTTACCGGTAGTTTCGTGGTGAATATTTTAGGCTTTTAAGGGAGAATTTCATCAATCTTTTATACCTGGTCTTAACCAGCGAATACATTTAGAATTTTTGCTAGTACTTCCGTACATTAAATATTCACTCGTTAATTAATAATGTCGATTGGGAATTTATTCTCTAGCTTTATACAATGATTTTAAAAGATCATTAAAGTCAGGTAGATTCGCGGTTTTAAAGTTTCTGTGGTTCTTTACAATAATTGCTCCGTTGTCACAATCGTAGAGCTTTTATGTTGGGTATCTTCGCTGTTAGTAGCTAGTTCTATTCCCGTAAGTACATTGCATACAAGTAACAAGAATTATGTGTCCTGTATTTTGTAAAAACTTAATTTAAAAGAATGTCCGTGGAGTGTCTTGCTCATTCTTCTCCATAGAGATCTACCTACGTTTTGTAATGAGCAACTAGCTAAAATTTTCTAACTAACTTACCGACTCCTTGATTATTCAAAATTTGCCGTAAATGGTTTACTTGACATAAATGCTTTGACTTTGTAACCATTACTATCGTTTATAGCAGACTGTATTCTTAACGCAATCATACAAATTTAATCATCATCATTTAAATTGACATTTCAATAATGATAATTTATAATTGTAATCGTTAACTTTCTGCATGTGTTGGTGTCAACTGTTAGTGCAGAGAGTAATTGAAATCATAAATAAATAAATAAATAATGTAACTCTACACTAAAAGTTTTGAAAGACTTGATAACAGCTTGTAGACTATATGCTGGGAGATGGTTGGTGAAGTGATAACTCCAAATTGCATTCAACAGTATATTATTTTAAAATGAAGGCGGTACATGTAGAAAACGCGCGAGCAAGAGACGCGCGGCAATCGCTTAAGCTAGATCGGCACCTATCGGATTCGCGCGTTTAAGACACGACCCCCCTCGCACCTCTTCTACCTCTTACACACATCGTTTAGATTTTCCTAAAACCCTAAATTCTACCTTCAATTCAAAAAACCTTAATCCTCCAATAGATACTCATTTTCCTCCACAAAGTTTTCAGTAACAAGGTTATAATCCAAATAAGCTGAACATAAACGTGATTGTCTTACTGTGCTCTGATTTATATCCAATCGGAGGCCGCGCCGATACTTGCTTATTTATTCTATGAGTGGGCCGGAAGGGCACTCGACCGGATGTGGTTGTTGAACGGTTCCTGGGCTAAGTTATGGGCGTTGGAGATATATGTGTTTATGGGCTGCATAGAAATAGAGTATCAGTAGGCCTAGCTAAGTTACAATCGTTTCATAACGTATCTCTTTCTACAATAATTAACGTCTCGTCGTAATCCATTTTTGATTTTCGATCACGTGACTTATCGTTGAGGTGATGTCATTCCCATACATTTGATTAGTTTTCTATCAGCGTTATCGACTGTAGATTGTTAATTTTGGTAATTTGGCTAGGGTCTCAGGTATTTTGGAGGCCACTGTCGTGATCACTAAGGGCTGACACGAATAAAAGTATTGCGACGGGACATCACAAATTTTGGCGACATCACCCAAAGTATTTCTTGAGGATATGGTCGAAGTTGTTGCGTTGCGGTTTCGTATAATGGACGATGTCAATAAAGATCAAATCACAAACGATAAACTTCAAACAAAAGTAGACTTTTAGGTCCAAAATCAAGGCGAAGACTAGCTCTGGCTACTAGCTACGTTCAAGCTAAAATTAGCCGAGTTCTTGTTTACATAGTAGTCTAATTCATCAAGGAGAAGTCCTGATCCTGATTCTAAGATGGTCGAACAAATGAGAATGGTAATAAATTTTGACTGCAGCGATTCTCTTATAATTTGTACCATGTAACGTGCTGGAAACATATTTAGGGCGTACTTCCTGTGTCAGAAATATTGCTTTGGTACGCACCACGTTTATTTGGCGGCGGCGGCGCCGTCACTCTTAGCCAAAACGACCCGAAGGTTACCTGATGAATATAAGCTGAGATTTTTGCTTAGAGATAAAGGGAAAAAATATTATTTTTCTGTCAAAAGTTGTGGTGTTTAAAATTAGATATGGATGGGTACTATTTTTATGAATATTTTAGGCCACCAACACAAATACATAACTTGGTATGTCTCATGAGTATCGAGTAGTGGAGGTGAAACCTTCAACATTTTTAGCCTGACAGTTACAGCAGCTGGATAAAATATTATCAGACCTACCTATAAGGACCAAAGCACACACGCTACTTTTACCATCGGCTATCTGCATTTTTACTACTGTATTGATGCTGCGTCGCGATTTGGTGACTCTTTGCGTTCCATCGCAGTATTAAAATGTCGCATTTTAGAGATACTATCGATACTGCATGGCGGTATCGTAATCGCGCATTCTTGCGACTGCTCCAAAGCTGAATCGCGTCGACTGTACTGACTGTACTGTATCGATAAAGCAAACAGCAGAGCAGCTTCATTAGAATCTAGTGCAGTACTGAGTAAACCCCTGTCTTGAAGTCGTGTTCCACAGATGCCAAATCGATGCGACCAGCATCCGAATGTGTGCGGAGTGTAGCGTTCACCCGCTGTGTGGAGCTTTCGCAGAAGCAACACTATCGTCGCGTGTGCGGTGTGGAATGTTTGGTCGCTGTATTTAGTAGTAATTGCTGACCGCCGCTGCTACAAGTAGCTTTTCTGCTGTGTCCTTAATAGAAAGACTATTAAGGCCACATTTTAAAAAAAGTACCCATTATTTTGTCTACATACAGCCTTTTGTAGACCACATTGTGGGAAGCTCCCAAAATATTATTATATTTGTAGCATTATATTCGCTCCCAGTTGGCGTATTTGAATTGAATTCAGCCTCTTCTATAATGAGGTCATTATATTCAGACGCCGTATTCGAGTTGGAATCAGTCGTACTCATGATGTGTCGGTAAGTGGAACTCTCGAGAACATCTCGCCTCTAATACTCGTCTCTGTGTCAATAGACCAATCACGGTACATTATTGCACTGCATAGACGTTCGATTTTTGTTTATTGGTATGAGGAAGAGGATGGAAAGTTCCTCATCTTCCGTAGAAAAGGGAGGATCCCCCGACCAGACGGGTGTTGCGTCTGGTGGGCTACTGCCCGACGGTTGTAGTCGGGATTTTGTATCTATGCTAATGTTGCGGAGAATTCTGCTTGCGCGATCTAGGAATTGTCAGTTAGAAGTACGTAGTATGGCGTAGATGTCGCTACAATGTATAGAAAGCACGAGTATTTAGACTGTGTGCGGGTAAGTTAAAAACCATACCAATTTATTTTTCCCGTTTCTGCCTTTCTAATCACCTGTCACCCTTTTGTGTGTCCTTCGTGTTTAAATTCACTCTAACTCACACAAAGCCATCAGTCTACCAGTTTGTCGTGTTCGTGAAAGGGCGCTGTCAGTAGAGATTGGTCAACTCTTAACTGCCATGGCTTTTATCTACATTCTTTTTTCATCCGACTTCAAAAAAGGAGGAGGTTATCAATTCGCCTGTATTGTTTTTTTTTTTTTTGTTACTTGATTTCTTGGGACTGGGTGAACCGATTTTGATGTTTCTTTTTTTATTTGAAAGCTAGTGCTTTTCGTGTAGTCCCATTTTAATTTGGTCCAGTTCTGACAATGGCATCCATGAGAAAACCGTATAAGTCTTAAATTTGCATTAAGTATGTGCGCGATTTGTTACGCGATTTCTCCGGCAAACGTAAACCGATTTTGAAAATTCTTTTTTTCATTGAAAGGGTATGCCTCAGGGGTGGTCCCACATAAATTTTATAGAAATTGATTCAGCACTTTTTGAAAAATCAACAAATACCCAAAAATTTTACATAGACGACGTTATGAATCTTTGTAGTAGTTAACTTTCAATCTCTTCTTAATAGATTTGGATGAGAAGAAGGTACTAAAAAGCGGAAAATAAAAAGCTTTTTACAAGAAAGACAACCGCCTTCAAAAACTGAAAAATAACTTTAGCACAGAACACACAATGACTTCAGTTTCGGAAGTCGGTGGCAATACAAAACAACAAACAGAACAAAGCCACTGAATTTGTATTGTTCTTTACCTGCATTGTTTTCACATGTATAAAAGCAACAAGGATAATGTAACCAATATTTTGTAAAAACTTGATTTAAAAGAGTGTCCGTGGAGTTTCTTGCTCGTTCTTCTCCATAGAAACCTACCTACGTTTTGGAACGAGCAACTAGCTTCAACACTCTGACTAACTGACCGACTCCTTGACAATTCAAAAGTGCCTGTAAATGGTTTAATTGAAATAAATGCTTTGACTTTGACTTTGTCACCTCATCATAGCAAACCACTTAGCTGATAGTATTGAGATTAGACAAAGATATAGCGGATAAGAACGTAGGTTAAATTTGTATCAGCTACTTTGTAGCGTTAAATGTAGCAGGTTGTTTCATGACATAAAAATCCGTCAGTCAAAGTTATTCAACAAGAGATTCCATAATATTTTGATGTTTGACGTAGCTGTTTGACAACACAAAATTACGTTGACTGGTCGGTTATGGTAATAGTAACTTTTTGACGTACGATTTTGTGAAACAACCCATTTTTTTGCTTTGACGATAGTTAGCGCCATTTTTGACTATTACCTGTGAGTAAAGTATAGTTTAAGCAACCCGAACACAAACAATTCTTTTTTCAATTAATTCCGAATACCTACTTCCACAACTCTCACACAAAGACATAATCACACACGAGCAGGTGCCACATTTACAGCCATTCGCAACTCTCAACTTATTCCCAAGTTGTAGGCGGAGAATTTTTTATTCTATTACCAAATTCCTTAATCGGTTCGAGGGAGGGTAGAAACTTTAGTTCGCCCCTTGAGGGGCAATCATCCCCAGTTAGAGCAGTTATCGTTTTCTGCGGCTCCTCTAAATGCTATTATTACTCGGGCTTTTACGCGTTCAATTATTCTTTTCGAAGGAAAGTTTTCAGTCAACAGACGGATTACAGGACATTTTCGCGAATTATTTTCGAAATTGTTATTTTTGTGGTTCGTTTCGTTTTTAATGCGATTAGTTGGACAGCAATGTTTATTTATGTGGACTTGTTTTGTTAACAGATGATACCTATATCTTGTAGGCAAAAAAGATAGGGAAAGTACCTACTGTATAAGCTGATATGAAATTATGTGTTATGGCACTGAATGGCGGGATGATCAGAGGGCTAATTCTCGTAATTTTATGACGCGCCGATGAAGTTGTAGTGCAGTTGCAGTTAAGTTCAAATGTTAGAATTATAAACGGTATTCTTATAATCTTTGAACTGCGAGTAAGCTGCTTGGAACTGCACGTCAACTGTACGACAACCAAACTCTACCAAACTTACTTATGGTGTAGCCACATGAGAGAAAAAATATTACTCAATAAATAATTGAATAGAATCTGAATATGACGTTATTATAATACATACATACATTTTGAGACGTCAAACGAATAGTAGAATACCGATCATGTTGCGTTCCGAAGAAGGCACCAAAGACGTGTTACAGTAGAATGCCATCAATGCGCTCGCGTGACGCGAACTTGACGCGAGCGTGTCTGACAGCGGTAGAGAATACGAAAAGCATTGTTTTGATCGAAACTTAACTGCAACTGCACTGCAACAGCACTTCTTTAGTTACCGTGTGAATTAGCCCACTGGAATCCTTCGAATAAGACTGGCCCCAAATAGCCTTTAATAGAGAGATTTGAAAGGAGAGTGGAGAGACTTTGGCCCTGCAGTGGGAAAATCCAGGCTGAAATAATAATAATTACAGCACTGAATAGTCAGTGTTATCCGTAGTGCCTACGTCATGTTCGTGAACTGGCGCCATTTATTCATCAAATTATTGAGGCTGGTCATCTCTTAGCTGCCTCCACTTTTTTTACTCGATGTATCGAGCAAGCGATGTAATATCCGTTCTCAAAATGTACTCATAGACATGTAATTACGATTGAACAAAAACTTTTAACTTATTTCTATACTATGTTTTGCCTACCGGCTTCGCCCGCGTGAATGTCGGTTACCGCGGATGCAGACGAAATCGCGGATTAAAAAGTCTAAAACGTTCTTCCCCAGTGTTTACGCTATTTTCATACCAAATTTCATCAGAAACGGTTCAGCTGTCTCATCGTGAAAGCGTAACAGACAGAGTTACTTTCGCATTTATAATATTAGTATGGAAGTATGCATTAAAGACTCGGGGCGGTCGGGGCCTATTCAACAGGGTGGGATATGTACCCACCGTGTGGGATAGACCTGGACCGCCGGGCACTTCTTCTCATGCAACCGAGCGGGAGGGCGGGTTGCGGATAGCCTAGCACCGGATGTGGGACCGACCTCCGGATTGACGAGGTCGATCACACCTCCGGTGTGCCTAGTGTGGCCCCGGACAAGAGAAGTTCCCGAACGCCAAATCCCAGGCCTAGGGTAACCCAATCCCCCTTTCCTGTGATCCTATATCCAATTGAGGGGTTGAGTTGGTGGAGGTGTCGGCTGGTGAGTGGCTCGGGGTGGGTGGTGGTCGTTTGAGGGCAGCGGACGGTTGAGCGAATTTGCGGTCGGGGCTCACAGTCTCTTGGTATAATCATGCCTCGGGATTGTGAGCTTCGCCCGCTAGGTTCGCTTGACCCGTTTTGTTCGTTTGCTGCTTCTCGGACGCCAATCGCTCGCTCGAGGTTATCTCGCTGGTTAGCGCCTTTGCCCACTCAACTTTTCAATTAACCCAATCCCCTCCTTCCCTTTCCCCATTTTTCCCTTCGGTCCATGAGGAGGGGTAACCTCACTTCCAAAAAAGCCCACCACAAAACCCAATCATGTCGCAGAAAAAGGAAAATTTTCCCCAGGTGGGTCCCGGCAATGCCGGGGAATCCCACACCGATTCGTCGGTCTGCCCCTTTCGTAATCTGGGGGGGGGCCCAACTCTGCTATTAAATGCCGCGCCTTCCGCGCGGCAGGCTGCTTTAGCGCCCACTATACCGGCTGCGTCTCACGCGCCACCTGGCACAACTACGGCTGCGATTACCGCGCCTACCGACACACTAACGGCTGCGACTCCCGCGCCTACTACCCTGAAGCATACTGCACCTTCCACGACGGCCTGGCAACAGAGCATCGTCAGGAACAGTATCACCAACAACCCTGACAACGACACTGACAATGCACGAATCTCTAGCCTCGAAGGCGAACTCCGCGCGCTGGCATTACAGCGCGAGAAGATCGAAGCGAGGCTTAGGGACATTAACACAGAACACGGGACGGGAAAGGAAGCTGGATCTGGTGGCTCTGACTTCACCTCTGTGGATGAAGTACGCTTGCTCAAAGGTAAGCGCGGAAAAATCCGGAGCAGAGAGAAGAATCTCAGCAACCGTTTGCGCAAAATCCGCGAAGGCAATAGCCAGCGCGATGCAAAAACGGTTGACTGTAAGGGAGTACGCGACCAGCCGCAAGTACGCGAAGGGGACACCCAGCGCGAAAAGCGACCGGACGCGGAAACACATGGGCAGGGACCAGTACGCGAAGGGGAAACCCAGCGCGAAACGTCACTGTCCATGCCGGGGCCATGCGGGACCAGTAACCGGAACCGTACTGACACAGCACAACACCAACACCAACACACAAAAAAACGAGGCAAGCGATCTGGATTTTTGCACAAGGCGCCCGCGGCACAGCACATCCCGTCGTGCCCCTCAGAACCGCAACCCGGACCAAGTGGCCAGGGAGCGGCAAAGAGGGAACGACCGGATGACACGGCTTCACCGAGCACGCTCCAGGGAGATGCCAAGCGTGTAAAGGTCCAGACCGCTCAAGGGGGACAAAGAACTTACGCACGGGCCACTCAGGACATTCCTGCGCGGCTCGCCGTAGCGATTTGTCTCTCGCCTCCAACCCGAGACATGAACACGGACGAGGTTGAGCACATAAAGCTCAGCCTCGAAGACCTCGTCATGGACGCCGACCCCTCAAAACCACTCCCGGCCTTCCGAGGCTATCCACGGATAGCGGACGGCACCGTCCAGATGTGGTGCGAGGACGAAAACGCCCTGACCTGGCTAACCCAGAACGTGCCCAAGATAAGACTGCCCAACACGGACGCCACTCTGACAGTCATGAGGCAGTCCGAGGTGCCGACCCGTGTCCGCGCTGCGCTCTTCGTACCCAGGTACAACGGAGACATAGCGCGGCTCCAGAGTGTGCTGAGCCGTCAGAACACATGGTACAACATCGGGAGATGGACGCTCTACAGGGCGACATCGGTCGGTGGTGATAACCATGGGACCTACCTAACCCTGGGTATCCCACCGGACGAGGTCGAAAAGGTCTTGGGGCGGGAGCGACGTGTATCGTACCTACTTGGTTCAATATACGTCCGCTTCTACCCCAACACCCAACCCTCAACCCAGACTGCGACCCCAAGCACGGCACCGACAGAAGAGACACCGACGAAGCACGAGGTGACAATGGAGGAACTGGAGGACGAGATGGCCAGAGCGGCGATGGCCGATACGAAGGCAGTGAGTGCGCCACCCACATCACCTGGGTGGACGGAGCAACTGCTCGCCTCGTCGCCCGGCGACGGCCGGCATGGGTTGGAGGACGGGGGGGAACTTTCCGATGGATCGGACTCCTCCTAACTTCACCCCATTGCCGTTGTCGATCGCGTCCAGTTCCTTCCACGTCATACAAACAAACCTCCAGCATAGCCAGACTGCCACGGCTTGCTTGCGCAGGGCGCTGGAGGTACAGCCCCGAACCATCGCACTGATCCAAGAGCCGTGGATCAGAAACAATAGAATATGCGGTCTCAGTAACATCGGAGGTAAGCTAATTCTTGACACACAGAGCACAGACAAACCACGAACCTGTGCCTATATACCCAAAGATGTACCTACCACAACACTCACGCAATTCTGTTCCAGAGATCTAACAGCCGTCAGGCTCCACACTAATAACGAAGCACCCGACATAGTCTTAACGTCGGTATATATGCCAGGCGAACACGAAGACTGCCCACCTAAAGAGATGACCGACTTGGTGAAGCACTGCGAAGATGCCAACCTGAGCCTGGTCATTTGCACGGACTCAAACGCTCATCACCCACTTTGGGGCTGCAATAAAGCCAACTCCAGGGGCGAGGTATTATGCACGTATCTTTTCTCAACTAACCTTAATATTATAAACCATGGCTCAGAACCCACTTGGGTCACAGCCCGCGGACAAACAATTATTGACTTAACCCTTGCCTCAGAAAGTGCGGCAAATCTTATCTCAAACTGGCATGTATCCAACGAACCCTCCTGTTCTGATCACAGAAGGATTCGTTTCTCACTATTAGCCAACACAAAAAAACCCGAACCAAGGCGCAACCCGCGCCGAACCAATGTACCTGGCTACAAACGACTCCTGGCCTCCTTACTAGCCAGGGACCAAACACCTTTAGGCATAAAGAATTCCAAACAACTTGAGGACACCGTAACAAAGCTCTCAGAATATATTATTGAAGCCTACCACACCTGCTGCAAACTAAAAGATCCGAACGCCAAGGGTAAGGGAAACTCTTGGTGGAATGCGGAACTGGGCAAGCTCAGGCTAGCGGTACGCAAACAATTTAACAAAGCCAAAAATTCCAGACTACCCGAGGACTGGGAGCTATACAAAGAAACCCAATACACATTCAAAAAACAAATCAGAGCTGCCAGCAGAGCAGCCTGGAGGAAATTCTGCGAGAATATTGAATCACACAGCGAGGCCGCGCGTGTGAGAAAAATCCTAGCCACTGACCATAATCGCACCCTCGGGGCGTTGAAAGGCCCAGATGGCACATACACGAAAACAGGACTTGAAACAAGTAAAGTTCTACTAGAAACTCACTTCCCGGACTGCAGCCTCTCCGAGGACAGGACATGGGCAAGTGAACCAACACATACGCCAAACAACCAGGACTGGTATAGAGCCAGTACCATAGTAACAGAAGACCGAATAAGGTGGGCAATTAAAACCTTCAAACCCTATAAATCGGCAGGCCTAGACGAGATCTTCCCAGCTCTACTGCAATGGGGAGTTGATCTCCTTACATCGCGGCTGGTCTTAATCTATCGTGCCTGCCTAGCACACAACTACGTACCGCTTGCATGGCGAGAGGTGAAGGTTATCTTCATCCCTAAACCAGGCAAAAAGGACTACACACAACCCAAAGCGTACAGGCCAATAAGCCTGACATCATTCCTACTGAAAACCCTTGAGAGACTCTGTGACCGACACATCCGGGACGGACCTCTTCGGAGGCTGCCACTACACAAGCAACAACACGCCTACTCCACAGGGAAATCAACGGAATCAGCACTGCACAGTGTGATCTCCAAGATCGAATGTGCGGTAGACCACAAATGTTCCTCATTAGCGGCTTTTATTGACATAGAAGGCGCTTTTGACAAGACCATATTCCATAGCATCAACGCAGCTCTCGAGGAACACGGCGTGGACTCGACCCTGCGAGGATGGATCACCAACATGCTCAGACTGAGGGCCGTACAAGTCACGGTGAATGATACCACAAGAGCCATTGTGGCGAAGGGATGCCCGCAAGGAGGCGTGCTCTCACCACTCTTATGGAATCTCGTAGTAGATAGCCTCATAAGGCGCCTAAATGACAGGGGATATTTCACAGTGGGCTACGCTGATGATATAACCATTATAATAAACGGCACACATGAAAACACACTATGCAACCTTATGCGCCAAGCCTTGAAGATAGTAGAGGACTGGTGCAAGGAGTATAAATTAGCAGTGAACCCTTTTTTTTTTTTTTTTTTTTTTATCGTGGGGAAATCCTCATGGACTGTCTCCCGTCTGGGGAAGACGGGAGGGTGTGCCGGACTCCTACCGGCTAAAACCACCACGGTGTTCCTCGACTGACCTATGGGCGGGGGTACGGGATTCGCTCGCGCATGCACCGCGCCCCCGCCAGGCTATGATCCGCCTACACGGCGGATCCCGTCGACCTCGGCGGTCTGAACGCCGCCGAATCCTCTAGTGTGGCGCGCGCGGAACACGGCGCGCCGCCTACACGGGCCTGCATCTGGTCGGGTGGTGGACTGCCCCTAAGTCGACCACCCGCAGGCCGGCAACTCATGGAGGCCGGAGGTCATTAAGCGCCCTCCGGCGCCCGGTGCGTCTTCTCCTGGAGGGAAGCGAGGCAGTTGCTTCCCTCACCCTCTCTGCCGCCTCTTTTGCGTGCATGACATGCTCGCAAAAAGAGGCGACAGCCTCCCACGTACAAGTCACGGTGAATGATACCACAAGAGCCATTGTGGCGAAGGGATGCCCGCAAGGAGGCGTGCTCTCACCACTCTTATGGAATCTCGTAGTAGATAGCCTCATAAGGCGCCTAAATGACAGGGGATATTTCACAGTGGGCTACGCTGATGATATAACCATTATAATAAACGGCACACATGAAAACACACTATGCAACCTTATGCGCCAAGCCTTGAAGATAGTAGAGGACTGGTGCAAGGAGTATAAATTAGCAGTGAACCCTACTAAAACTGAACTTGTCCTTTTCACAAAGAAAAGGAAGTTGGCAACCCTACAGTTACCACACTTCTTTGGAACCACGTTAAGCCTATCGACTGAATCCAAATACCTGGGCATATATTTGGACAAACAGCTGACCTGGGCAAAACACACTGACTACATCACCACGAAAGCCAGCATAGCCCTATGGCAGTGCAAAAGACTGCTCGGCAGGAATTGGGGCATAAGCCCCAAAATCACCTACTGGCTATACACCACAGTCATCCGACCAATTGTCACATACGGTTCTCTAGTTTGGTGGCCCAGGACCAATCTGAGCACAGCCCAGAAGGAGCTCGAGAAGCTACAAAGATTAGCCTGCGTAGCGATCACCGGCAGTATGAGAACGTCACCCACTGCCGCGCTACTGGCGATGCTGGGACTGCCACCCTTAAATCTCGTCGTGAGAGAGGAAGCGACCCTAGCGGCTTTCAGGCTCGACATATCCGGCACCCTAAACAAAGACTCCCGAATCAAACATACACGGATAAAAGAGGAAGCAATTAAACGACAGCCCATGATGGCATCACCCAACGACAGAACCCTGAAAATACACTGTACGAGCCAATAATGCACGTACAGCAAATATACTTTATATTAAATACTTTACTAAACATTCTAATTCAGTCGTAACAAAACAGCCGTCACGCGCTTAGGTGTCAATAATCAATTCGTTTAATAAACGTAATGTGCGGCTCAGACCCTCAAACTTGTGCGTAGACAGCAATTTGTATTTACTCTATTGAAGTAAATAAACAATTAATTAATAGTGTTTGTGGAGTGTCATTTATCATCTACAATCAACTACTTGGAGTATCGTCAAAGGCGAAAACCCCTACATCTTTTGGTCCTTCGAGAAACTTTGAACCTTCTGGTAAGTGGTGTCTTGTAAATTTTGACGGTAGCGAATCGGTTCAGCTGGCCTCCCACAAGCGGGTCTCACCAGTTGGATTGAGACGAAGCGCAAATACCGTCATTTAAAGGCAAAACTTCCAGATTTCTTAGCAACGAACCAGCGGAGACAAAGTCTACTGCTATCAATGGCGGAAGAACAGCAACAGTTTGCAGAGCTACTTCAAAAGCAGCAGAGCAGCTATGAGAGTATCAAAGCTCTGCAAAGTAACTATAAGAAAGATTCAGGGAGTAGAAAAACCCTAGAATACTTGAACAAACGCATTGAAGCGTTACAATCCCTCTGGGATGAATTTTTAGCGAATCATGAGTTCTTGAAGAAGTTTGAATCTGTAAAAAAGGACCATGATTACTTCAAGGCGGACATTTTTGACATAACAAGGAGAATGTTCGACGAAACTAAATTGTCGATGACTCAACGAAGACAAGAGTTGTTAGACGCACCTGGATTTTCAGGGACTCCGAAACTCAAGATACCAGAAACTAGCGGAACACCGAGGTTCAATATAACGGGTGTACCGCAATCTACAGGAGATGAGGCGGACAAGCACGTGTTGTTGCTGTTACGTAATCAGATGTGCAATTTCAATGCCTTAGAGCGAACAGTTTCAAAAGTCAACGTGAAGAACTTAGACGAAAAGTGGCAACTCCAAGACCAACTAAAGACCATACAGGCAAAATGGGAATCTATCGACAAGATCCATTGGGAGTTAAGCTACTTACTAGACGGTAACAACGATGATTATGAATCCAAATTCGAGTATTGGGAGCAAGTCTACGACAAGCTGAAGGAAGATTTAAGTAGAAAAATCTTTGAAACTTCGTACTACGAAAAATCAACACCGCGAATGGAATTGCCAGAGTTCAACGGAGCTTACAACAACTGGGTCTCTTTTAGAGATTTATTCTATGAGATGATTCACAACAATCCAACGCTGAATAAAACGCAGAAAATGAAGTTTCTGAAATCGAAGTTGAAAGGGGAAGCAGAAAAGTTGATTAAACACCTTGCTGTGAGTGCTGAGAACTATAACTCATGCCTGGAAATCATCGAACATCGCTACAATAACAAGCGAATACTTTTCACATCGTATCTTGATACGATTCTCGATCAGCCAGCTATCGATAAACCAACTTCGGCAAACCTGAAAAGACTACACGATACTACGAAGGAGTGTGTGAACGCACTTGAAAACATCGAGATTAATATTTCAGTGTGGGGTCCATTTATCGCGCATTCACTTGCATCAAAGCTGGATGACGTCACTCACAGTGATTACATAGAAAATATGAAGCACCCAAGAGAGTTACCAGACTTAGACGAACTTATGGACTTCCTGGAAATGAGATTCATGACATTGGAGACAGCTAGAAACAAGAAAGGCAGTCAGAAGCAAAATTATTCAACATACAATAACTTACATAAAAATAATAAGTCAACGAACTTTAAAGACGCTGAAAAATCGACCAAAACATATCATACTTCATTGCGAAAATGCCCTCTTTGCAATAATGAACATGCATTGAGGCACTGTTCGACATTTTTAGACATGGACGTCGCAACACGAAATCAAACAGTAAGCAAACTTAACGCTTGCAAAATCTGTTTGTTTGTTCACAGCGGGAAATGCAAATTTGCGAATAAAAAATGCCGCACGTGTAACTATAACCATAACTCGCTTCTCCATAACGAAAATTTAAAAGGGCAAAGAATAAAGCCAGCTACCCCTGCGGTGACAGAGCTAACTTCGAATCACGTTAACGGGGATCAAGAGATTCTCTTAACGACTCTTCAGATGAAGGTTAAAAATAAGGAGGGGGAGTATGTCATCCTTCGAGCGTTACTGGATCAAGGCTCTCAAGTAACCTTGATAACAGAAAATGCCGCTCAGCGGTTGAACCTTCCCCGAAACAAAACTAATGCCACCGTCACGGGTGTCGGAACGATAATGGGCGCGAGTAAAGGGCTAATCCAACTGGAATGTAAATCTATACACTCTGATTATACATTCCAGACCGAAGCATTGGTCATGCGTAAACTTATAAGTAACCTGCCAAACTCTACTATTAACGCGGAGAATTGGACGTATTTAGATAACATCAAACTGGCAGACCCTGACTTCAACATCTCCGGCCCTATCGATTTATTGCTAGGAGCTGATATTTACTCCTCCGTAATCCTAGAAGGAGTACTCAAACACAGTCCGAACACACCAGTAGCGCAGCAAACAAAGTTGGGCTGGATATTGTGCGGGGGAGCTGCGAAGCAGTTTAACTGTCTGGTCACCCTAACCGAGGTAGACGATCTGACAAGGTTCTGGGAGACGGAAGAGATTCCTTCGGAACCCGAGGCCACAACAAACGATGAGTACTGTGAGAAATACTACACAGAAACTACACTGCGAACCAACGAAGGGCGGTATGTCGTGAAAATGCCAATGAAAGCTAATTACGAACAAGACCTCGGCAGTTCAAAGTCGCAAGCCATAGCGCAATTTCTTCAATTAGAAAAGAAAATGTCAAGACAAGAACACTTCGCGAAGCAGTATAAACAATTCATCAGCGACTACATCGAATTAGGTCACATGAAATCAGTGACAGGATCCGATAGTCAGCCACAAGCCTACCTACCACACCACGGCGTGTTAAGGGAGAGCTCATCAACAACAAAACTACGAGCTGTTTTTAACGCATCAGCGAAAACAGACTCTGGCAATAGCCTAAACGACTTGATGGAAAAAGGACATAATTTACAAAAGGACATCTTATCGCTAATAATCAAGTGGCGGAGCTATAAATATGTTCTGACGGCGGACATAGAGAAAATGTACCGTCAAATCCTTATCCATCATGATCAACAGCCTCTTCAAAAAATCATTTGGAGAAATTCCGTAAAAGAACCGCTTAGAGAGATGCAACTGTGCACCCTAACCTACGGCACCAAAGCAGCACCATTCATAGCAATGCGCACTCTTCAGCAACTTGGCAAGGACGAAGGCAACGCATACCCCTTAGCCTTAAAGTCGCTACAAAATGATTTCTATATGGATGATGTCATAACGGGACAGCATACCATAGAAACTACAAAATTATTGCAAAAGGAGCTCTACGAGCTACTGAAGCGAGGTGGATTCATCTTACGAAAATGGGCCACTAACGAACCCTCTATTCTTGAAAATCTACAAGAAAAAGAGAAAAGTCACACGAATGATTTTGATTTCGGTCAGCAAGAGTTCAGCAAAACTCTGGGTCTTGCATGGGATGACGCAAGCGATACATTCCATTTCAATTACGAAGCGCCTAGCGACAGTAAAAATATACCATACACAAAACGCAGGCTACTATCGGAGATAAGCAAGATCTATGATCCACTCGGCTGGCTAGCTCCAATGACGATCCAAGCTAAGCTGATTTTCCAAAAACTATGGAATGCAAATTGCCAACATATTGGTTGGGATGACAACGTCCCTGACAGCATACAGAAGGAGTGGCAAAAAATCAAAACAGAATTACCGAATATTAAAAAGATCAGTTTACCTAGATGGATAAAATATGAAAATAATGGAACGATCGAATTGCAAGCATTCTGCGACGCAAGCGAGCAAGCCTACGCATGCGTCATCTACAGCCGTACTTTGTCGTCAACCGGTGAATACCAAACTGTGCTGATAGCAGCTAAAACGAAAGTGGCGCCAATGAAAAGTAAAATTACAATTCCTAAACTGGAATTATGCGCAGCAGCCTTACTGGCGAAACTCATAGAGAAGACAGCCAGGGTCCTTGCAGACTACGATCTGAAGATATCCTGTTGGACCGACTCGAAAGTAGTTTTAGCATGGCTTCAAGGTGTTCATGCTAAATACGACAAATTTGTATCAAACAGAGCTAAGCAAATAACAAACACCGTACCTGCAATAAACTGGGGTTACGTAAAGACCAACGAAAACCCCGCCGACTGTGCAACGAGAGGACTATCGCCATCGAAGCTAGTGACTTTTTCTTTGTGGTGGGAAGGACCTCAATGGCTTAAGGATCAAGATCAACAAGCCACTGCAGCATCTGAAACATTTTTCACGAAAGAAAGTTTCATAACAAACTGTTACACAAATGTGAGTACAGAACCCACATTGATTACAAATGAATTAATTAACTCATTACTTGTTCGACATAGCAACTTAGATCGCATTACAAGAATACTTGCTTGGGTCATCCGTTTCGTCGAGTCAACACAAAACAAAAGGAGGTCAAATGAGCGCAATGAACTAAACTTGAAGGAAATAAATAACGCATTATGGATTATTATAAAATCAGTACAAGAAGATCATTTTAATAGTGAAATAGAATCTCTCCGTAAAAGCGGAAAACTTCCAAACAAGAGCGCCATTCTGAAACTCAACCCATTTTTGGACTCGGACGGGATACTACGCGTCGGAGGTCGTCTCGAACATTCAGACTTACCAGTAGAAGCCAAACACGCCATTCTCATTCCGAGAGAGGGCAGACTGACTCAACTGATAGTAGGAAGCGCGCACCAGCACACACTACACGGTGGAGCGAGATTAACGTTGGCTCACACAAGAAGCAAGTACTGGATCATCAGCGGCAATAGAACTGTCAAGAAGATATTGCGACAGTGCGTCCGGTGCCGTCGTTACGCAACAGTTCGGACTGAGCAACTGATGGGGAACCTACCCAAAGAAAGGATTACTCCGTCGAGACCATTTTTACACTGTGGCGTTGACTTCACAGGTCATGTGGATGTGAAGATTAACAAAGGCCGCGGGATAAAAACCTGTAAAGGTTATATTGCAATATTCATCTGTATGTGCACTAAAGCCGTACATATTGAGCTAGTGTCGGATCTATCGACACAAACTTTTATAGCAGCATTGAAGAGAATGTGCGCAAGAAGAGGTACTCCGAAACATATTTATTCCGACAATGGCACTAACTTTGTCGGCGCTGCAAAAGTATTGAAAGAAGAATTCCTTTTATATAGAACAATGTTATCGTCAGAGTTCTTTAGAGAGGTCAACAACCTTCAAATCGTGTGGCATTTCAACGCTCCATCCTGGCCTTCGGCTGGAGGCCTATGGGAAGCCGCCGTACGCTCCATGAAGTCCCACTTGAAGCGAGTAATTGGACAACAGAAGCTGACATACGAACAATTCGCAACGCTTCTTACCCAAATCGAGGCGTGCTTAAACAGTAGACCGCTAAGCCCATTGTCTGAAGACGTGGAAGACCTGGACTATCTCACTCCCGGTCATTTCCTTACGGGAGGTCCGATGCTCTCACTACCAATGAATGAACCTGAAAACTTGAAATCAATGGACATCAGAAATAACTGGAAGTTGATCGAATTTATGCGCCGACACTACTGGGATCGCTGGTCAAAAGAGTACCTACATCTACTGCAAAACAGAAGCAAATGGCAAAAGACAAAGGAGAACTTGCAAAGGGGTCAACTAGTACTCGTGAAGGAAAATAACTTGCCTCCAGGAAAGTGGGCTATGGGTCGTATTACAGAATTACACCCCGGCACTGATGACCTAGTTCGAGTCGTCACGCTGAAGACACAAGGTGGAGTTCTTAAAAGACCAATAAGTAAACTTGCACCGCTACCTGTAAATGAAGTATACGAGACTACTGAATCACCCGAGGAAGTGAGTCCCGAACCCGAAACCCGCAAGAGCCACGAGAACAAACGAGTTAGGAAAACCAAGAAGGTTAACTGTTTGTTGATGTTGTTACTTGTGGCATTTACAACGCTACCATTCGGTCTAGCTATGCCCATGGAACATTTTAAAACGACTCGATTGACTGATAACCAACCTATTTACTTTGACCCTATCGGAAACATTCAACTTATTCACGACGAATGGAAGCTTTTGGTATTCTACAACCTGACTACATTCTGGCAAAGTACAGCAAAGGTGGACAAATACATCAATCATTTGGATCAAATATGTGACACAATGCCCAACGAGCAATGTCACTCTACGATACATCAGCTAGAGTTCGAAATGAATCAGCTGAAGGAATACAACAACTTGTTACTGTCTCAACATCAGCAACGAAGACGTCGCGGCTACGTTAACGGCGTAGGAAACCTCGCACGAGCCCTCTTTGGTGTCCTGGATAGCGATTTTGCTGAAAAATACTCCCAGGACATACAAAAAATCCAAACGAACGAGCAATATTTATTACAGCTGATACGAAACCAAACAATTATTATCGAGGCAGAAAACAATGTTATAAAGAAAAATGAAGACTTTGTAAAAACACAACTACAAACGATTCAGCAATTTATGGATGAAACGAGAAACAATACAGCAGTACTAGAAAATAGATTTCAAGTTATGAAAACGATGAATGATGATAAGGCAGGAGCGTTAACAGCTAGTCTACTCTTGTCCATATTGAAAAGAAACCAACAGATGCTCCTGGATGCAATTACAGACGTCTACAGAGGACACCTCGATGTGAATTTATTCACTCCTGAACAACTGTCGGAGCAGCTCAATTTCATATCCGGCGTCATATCGAAACGATTAACGTTACCGATTAAAGACAGCAATGGTGAAAGCATACGGGACATCTACAAGCTTATTTATGTCAAAGCTCGGCTTACCGAAAAATACCTGCTATTTGAACTTCATATCCCGTTACTAAGTGACGACGAGTATACGTTTTATCGCAACATACCTTTACCTATACAACACACATCCAACCAATGCCAGGCGATAGCGATAACAACCAAGTATATTGGAGTGAATTACGTCAAGAATACCTATATACAAATGGAAGAGGAGGATCTTAGTCAATGTACAACGATGACGGCTAACAGCTACATTTGTCACGCCTATACGCCTATTCGCAACTTACATGGGACCACAGCGTCCTGCGAGGCCAAAATGCTGAGTCAAACTGTAAACATCACCTGTGATTGGAGACTACAACAATGCTCTGACCAATGGATAAAATTACAGAGACCGAACATATGGCTATTTAATTGCATAAATGAGTGTGCGACAAGAATAGTATGCGAGAATCGAATTACAACGACGATGTTCACTAAGACAGGGCTCCTTGCCCTAGGTCAGGACTGTGTAATTCAACACAACGACGCGGCAATATACTCACACAACGTTTTTACTAGCAAGGCGAAAATTGGAATGACTTTGGAAGTACCGACTATTGACTCCCCGAATGATATGTGGAATACGTACAAAAACACTGCGATTGTACTTCATAAACTCAATTTATCTGATGAACACCGATCTTTAGATTACCAGATAAATGAACAGAAGAGACGAGAGAGCCTACCTAACGACTTGTCCGTCCATGATGTCGGCAACTACGCTATGAGCGGTTTGCTGGTGGGAGGAATTGTCGTCACAATGATAATATGGGGAGTTAGAAGAGGCGCACCTTCATGTCAGAAAAGCAAGACGCCAATAACAAGAGAAACATTAGCAAGAGAAAATATAGAACTAGAGGAGATTCCCACCTATGCTACGGTAGGAGGTCGACGTTCAAGGAACCCTCGTCAACTACCAACAATGGAAACAAGTTTCCGATTATGAGTTGATTATAAATAGATTGTACTTTGCTTTCACATTTTAATGTAATATTTCTATTGTAACACAAGTTGGGCGATCGGGGTACGCATGATCTTTCCCTCGGGAGCATGTACGAGCCAATAATGCACGTACAGCAAATATACTTTATATTAAATACTTTACTAAACATTCTAATTCAGTCGTAACAAAACAGCCGTCACGCGCTTAGGTGTCAATAATCAATTCGTTTAATAAACGTAATGTGCGGCTCAGACCCTCAAACTTGTGCGTAGACAGCAATTTGTATTTACTCTATTGAAGTAAATAAACAATTAATTAATAGTGTTTGTGGAGTGTCATTTATCATCTACAATCAACTACTTGGAGTATCGTCAAAGGCGAAAACCCCTACATACACTGTTTCCAGAAACACTACAACATAGAGCTCACAGCGGAGCTGTGTGACTACTCAGGCCCAAATGAGCTAAGAATCTATACCGATGGATCAAAAACCAATCTCGGTACCGGAGTCGGGGTCTTCTCTGAAGACCTAAACATTAAAATATCTAGGCCCTTAGGAATGCTAAGCACTGTCTACCAGGCAGAATGCGTAGGCATCATCCAGGCAGCACACGCCATTGAGGCCAGGGAAGTCACGGATACGCATATCCGTATACTCTCCGATAGTGCCTCAGTCCTACAATCCTTAGAGAAAAACCAGATCACGTCGAGACTAATACTAGAATGTCATAATGCACTGGAACGCATTACAGTACCAAACCGCAATACAGTGACACTACAATGGATTAAGGGACACAGTGGTTCACTAGGTAACGATGCGGCCGACGAACTCGCCAGATGGGGTTCCAGCACAAAAGCCTTCGGACCCGAACCCATTGTGCCCATTCCGTTCAATCAGTTAAGAAGTTGGTTAAGAGATTACACACAAACACAAGCGGAGAAATGGTGGACCTCGATACCAGGGTGCAGGCAGTCCAAGGAGGCTATGCCATCCCTGGATACGAAGCTGACCAAGCGCCTTCTGCACCTGGACAGAGAAAGCCTGCGACTGGTGGCGGGGACCATCACCGGACACTGCTCATTGAATAAGCACTTTCACACACTAGGTATCACTGATAGTCCTCTGTGCAGGGCCTGCATGGAGGCGGAGGAAACGGTGGCGCATGTACTCATTGAGTGCACTGGCGTCACCCAAATCCGCAGGGAGACCCTTGGAACGCCAAACTCCCTTGCGGACGCACTGAGAAGACTGGGAAGACTGATCTGCTTCTGGAGGGAGGTGGGCTGGTTGGAATAATCGGCCACAATGGCTCACGTACAATGGTCCATTTTAAGGACTAAGTGCGGAAACCAAACCCCCCTAACATAGAACATAGATGCATTAAAGAAGAAGATCCATGAAGTTTTTTGCTCGTTCTTGTGTATAGTTTTAACAAATAAAATAATATTTATTACTGTAAAATTTTACAGAGTTTTCATATGCCTACTGTTTGAAACGAGCAACTAGCTTCAACTTTCTGACTAATAAACCCCTGAAAATTCAAAAGTGCCAGTAAATGGTTTATTTGAAATAAATAAAGTCGAGATGAACTTTCGGTTTTAACTAGATACCGCGAAATTATGAAACAAAAGGCAGATAGGCCGCGTGGAACACTGAGAGTGAGGCCAAAAAAGCAAATACTAACTCAATAGTGAATACCTACAACCGCGCTTCGTGCTGTACTGACACGAGTCAGTACAACAGCTGCATTCGACAGCGCCGCGTCGTTAAAACAAAATAAATACAAATTCTAAAGCAAATACAATTACGAGATTGTAGGTATTCACTTTTTATTTGTATTTGCTTTGGTGGCTTCACTCTCAGTGTTCCGCGCGGTCTATCTGTCTTTTGTTTCATAATCTGAGGCCCGAGCTGAAAAAGTGGGTCCATTCTCATCTTTAAACTCTCAAAGTGGTTCTATCAATTTGAATTAATTTGTCCCACCACTTGATTCCCAATACAATATTAGGATGGTTCATTTATCGTTCAATTAACAAAGGATTTAAATAATTGAGTCGGTTCCACTGAATCTGTCAGAAACTCTAATTGGTGGTTAAACTTTCTATAACTTCGATGGAATCGTATTTCGCAGGAAATCAGAGATAATGCGAAATAGACGGAGGATTAACTTTTATTTGAGCGGGTTAAGCTACTGGTTTAAGTGTAACCGATTCTTAATCACTATAATGAAATGTGAGTAAGTTACCATAGTGTCTGTGCTCGACGGCGTACTCGACATCGTGTTATCCATGAAATCGATTAGAATCATGTGTTTGTGTATATATATACATAAATATATATATATATATACATAAATAAATATATTTATATAGATATATATTTTATTAGTTATATAATTTTGTTTATGTACTTTACCTATTTTGTTATATTTTTTATATGCACCTGCTGTGTTATCTCTTCACCACCCTGGGTTGACTGGTAGAGAATGCCTAAGGCATTAAGTCCGCCTTTGTACCTTTGTGCATGAAGTGTAAATAAAAAATAAATAAATAAATCGACGTCGAGCTCAGCGACTGTTTTGAATATCGTTTTTTTATACAATGTCGTATCCGGTCACTGGTACAAACGTGGAACGAATTGTAAGCCCGCCATTGTCGAGAACACGTGATCTACAACTACTTTTGGCGCCCTTCTACAGAGTCGTGATGTTTTCAGCCCACAGCGAGCAGGACGTTCAGAATCCAGTGTCTGATCGCATCGGAGCTAAGACGTCCCGAAACTGCACTCGATTCGTTGTGTTTAAGTGTTATTATGTCTATTTTAATTTGAGTCTGTGTTTATTTTAATTTGAGTTTGTGTTGAATTGTGGTTTTAATAAACGCCGTTTAATGTACCCTATGCCCAGTATGTTTGCATTACGCAAAACCCAACTTCTGCCCACACGATGACCGAATCTAACTTACTAAATCCTGACGATCCGACATATATGAACTATCAAAAGTGTCAAATTATTCAACCTTAAGTAGTTCCATCTAAAGCCGTTAATTCTCGTGGCGCTAGCGCTGCGTAAGCAAAGGTTAATGAATACGAAAATGTAACCCACCGCTGCCACAGCATCGAGCTTTAAGTGGTGATACTTAGAGAATAGCACCACTGGAGACTTTAGTGATGTCGCAGTTCAAGCATAAATAGTCTTGACATATTTTGGTCCAATAGTAGGAAAATAAACTCGATGATGGTCTTTATCTAGGCGTTTAGTTACTCGATTTCCCATCAAACACCTTAGTTTCAAAATAAAACTTAGCTCAATATCAAAGTCACGAGAAACCGATCCTTAATTATTGGCTTTAGTACAGTACTTGCCTTGCCTAGTATTTCAAAAAGATAACAGTTATCATGGTCAGCTATTTCTACCGCTATGATTTCGTGTGACATTTTTTAAACTGAAATTTTAAGAATTTTCTAATAGCTGTGCGTCATGTTCGTGAACGGGCGCCGTTAGTTGGGACTGGTCATCTCTTAGCTGCCTCGGTTATTCTAATTTTATTTTGAATTGTTTATTTTGATTATATTTTTATCTAAACCTCTTTTAACGTACACGACTTGTTACATTGTTCTCACGTTGTACCCTAGATTCAATATGAATGATGTAACCGAAATTTGTAACATATTATTGATTTTTTTGTTGTTCAAGGAGTTTCTTGCTCGTTCTTCTCCATAGAAACCTACTGTTTGGAACGAGCAACTAGCTTCAACTTTCTGACTGACTGACTCTGACAATTCAAAAGTACCTGTAAATGGTTTATTGGAAATAAATGATTTTAAGTTTGAGTTTGAGCTTTACTAGCATTTTTTGTCTTCGAATTTCTGTTTCACGGATCACCAATCTTTGGATGTGTTGTATTGAATAATTCGCACCGTAAGAGGGCCATCAGCCCGTATTATTGTATATAATCCTTAAGAATATACATAATACACAATATTCTACATAAAAACACATACGAGCTTGTTATTGAGAGTTCAACAGAAACTTGTGAACTGACAAAAAGCTCACAAACGAAGCGAATATATCCGTAAATAATGAACAACTTCCAATATCGTTTGTTGAAACGTTCCCGTTTTCGACTGTTTAAAGTATCATTTAACAGCGTTCACAGAGAACTTTAAATGGCAGTACACGTCAGAAATATTTTGGATAAGTATTGGAATGATGAAAATAATTACAAATATATTTTTTTGTTACGTTTAATTGGTAAACGATCAAAAATATTTAATGTGACAGTGCGTAAATATTTGGTTTCAAATGAAATTGCAAAAGCCTTAACCCAAAAAAAAAAGACGGGTTGCACTCCGGGAGTGCCGGCAGAAGTGAAAACTTGATTATTAACGTTGAGCATGTTTGATATTTTGGAATGGTTAGGGAATAATTTTGCACCAATTGCTTTATCAGTATAAAAGTACTATCATTTATGTGGTAGAATACAATATTCATTTATTGCGCTATCGTACACAAACATGACAATTTATATTACATTAAAAATTTTACACTTTAAAACTATTACAATTATTTTACATTAAAACTCTCCATCCGTCTTACGCTTTTTCGATCAGGTCACGTGTCCTGACGCGAGTTTAAGATTTTATACCCATTACAGAAAAAGTGCTCAACGCCGCTAAAGAAGTTTTCACTTCAAAAAAATACTGTCTCTTTGTTTGTGATTTCATACCGGTAAACATCCCTTAACAAAACTATTATTTGAGATGTTACACAAATCCCATTTACATCCTGGTCCCCGTTTACTATTAGCTATGGTACTCTAATCATCATCATATCAGCCGTATGATGTCCACTGCTGGACATAGGCCTCCCTATAGATTTCCAAAAGGACCCGTTGGAAGCGACTTGTATTCAGCGTGTTCTTGCGGTGTTAATGATGTCGGATGGCGTTAGTGGAGATACAACATTTATTCTTTGTAATGTACCAAGATGGACTTAACTCTAGATTGAGCCTTCTAATACCTACAAAATCACTTTAAAGCCCGCCATAGACGTAGCTATAATATATATTAATATAATAATAATTATTATTATTTTCAGATAAGTTTAATGTTCTCAGCTCTATGGCTGGATTCAGCTACATTTACGGGCCGAAGCCAAGTAAATGCAGCGTGTGGTGTTTAGAATGTTTGTTGTTATGTGTCGTGAAGGGGGCCTATTTCATTTTCTTCGATCTGCAAGAATTTTCTGACAATTCTACATGTATTTAAAATTGTAGCTTTTTGTAAGGTTATATAGAGAGTTTCTTTAAGATTTAATAGTTTATTATTATTATTATTATTAATCCATAGCAAGGCATATTACGATATATTTTCTATAGTAATCTTTGAGTGATCACAGACGCAGCTATAATATATATCTTTATTACGTTACATGTGCAATGCATATTAATATATATACATTTCAAAAATGTGGAAAAAACGACTATCGCAGACGTAATAAGGGCGAATATATATTATTGTATTATAGCTACGTATGTGACGGGCTTTAAACGGTTGAAGTCCTATCAGACTAAGGGAGTGAGAAATGCGGAAGTGCACCAGTCTTTGCGGACATAGTAGTGCAATATAATATCTACTGCGTACTTGGTTATTCTGTAATGTCTTTTGCCAACTATTTTAGGATCGACTTTCAGCCTAACTCAATGCAGCTAAATACCAGTGTTTTACATGGAGTGATTGCCTTTCTGACCTCCACAACCCAGTTAATGGGTAACACGATACCTTTTGGTAACACTGCTTGTCAGACTTTCAGGCTTCTGAATACCTATAAGGAATGTCAAAGATCTACGAATGACATATGATTAAATAGGTAATGTAATCTTCCGACCGAATTTCGGTTCCGGCAGCCAATCTTAATGGAGATCAGCCAAGTACGCAGAAGATATTATAGTGCACAAGTGTGTGCGCAAACACAGGCGCACTCCCTCTTCCCTCAATCTCATAGTCCGGTGGGACGGCAATCCGACACGACCGGAGAGAGATCAGGCGCAGGACCAACGGCTTTACGTGCTTTCCGAGGCACGGGGGTGTTACACCGCCAACTTCCAAACTCCGGGCTGTTACTGAGAAATTCTTAATCGAAAAACCCAAGAACACTATGCCTGACCTGGGAATCGAACCCAGGACCCCACGCTCAGCAGTCGCGCTTGCGACCACGAGACCAGCGAGGCAGTTTTTTCAGATTAAATAGGTACATAATATTTAAATCCATTAAGATTGAGAATACTATTATTACAGTTAAAACCATTTTCGACATTATCGCAACTCTCGGTTAATAACTTTCAATCTCTTCTTAATAGATTTGGATGAGAAGGAGGTACTATAAAGCGGAAAATAAAAAGCTTTTTACAAAAAAGACAACCGCCTTCAAAAACTAAAAAGTGAAAAATAACTTTAGCACAGAACACACATTGACTTTAGTTTCGGAAGTCGGTGGCAATACAAAACAACAAACAGAACAATGCCACTGAATTTCGAAACTAAAGTCAATGTGTGTTCTGTGCTAAAGTTATTTTTCACTTTTTAGTTTTTGAAGGCGGTTGTCTTTTTTGTAAAATGCTTTTTATTTTCCGCTTTTTAGTACCTCCTTCTCATCCAAATCTATTAAGAAGAGATTGCAAGTTAACTACTACAAAGATTGATGAAACTAAAACGCCGTCTATGTAAAATTTTTGGGTATTTGTTGATTTTTCAAAAAGTGCTGAATCAATTTCGATAAAATTTATATGGGACTACCCCTGAAGCATACCCTATCCATAAAAAAAGAATTTTCAGAATCGGTTTACGCTTGCCGGAGAAATCGCGTAACAAAAGCGCACATACTTAATGCAAAAAAAAAATACAGACGAATTGATAACCTCCTCCTTTTATGAAGTCGGTTGAAAAATGGAACAGATTCCATTTGACACACAGGCTTTGTAGAATCTAGGTTATTTAAAAAGGCTGAAACACTCAGTCATCAAGTATTTAAAGAATTTGCTGTGTTTAAGGTAAGCTTAATGTTAAGCTGGCGCGAGTGGCTCGACTGATAATTTCACTCAAAACTGCTTTAATAAAAGAAGTAATTAATGGTTTATATTGTACTTTTGGCGCTTCACTGTTAGCTTTTTGTTTTAAGCCTTTTCTGAAGCTTTTAACATTTTAGATTTCCGTTTAGTGAAGAATTAAAATTCATTTTACAAACTTTGTCTTTTGTAGAATTTTGCGTTTGCGGTCATTTATTTTCTTATCTTGAATCAAACAAAGGATTTTTTTTGCAGTTTGTCTCAAGTGAAATACATAAATGCTTGAGCTATTCATGTTTGTGAACAGATCATGCTTATAATACACAAATAGAACTTTAGCCTCAGTAAATAGAATCTTCAATACCTACTTTGATATCAAATCTCTATTTATTTTGTACAATAGTACAACCGTAACTGCGTACTACAGACGCCATTTTATTACTTCTTACATTCCTTAGTGAACAGTCAACACAATAGAACACAACAATAAGCGTAGAACAAAATAGATAGATAGTCTTCTGGACAAAAGACTGCATTCACGAAACATGTTTTAGTGAATACTTTCATTTTGAAACGACATAAATGTTACAATAGAATGTTGAATCGTAATTTATTACAATAACACGTGAAGAAGGTAAGTAATGGAAAAGTTTTCCAACCTATTTCTAGTGTTCTGGACCTAAAATATCTAATAACCAATCTACTAAGTTGTATTACATCTTGTCTTAAGGAAATCAAGATAAGGAGTTTTCCATGTCTCGGTTTAAAATTTATATTTATGTGTTTTTTTTCAATTAGGATGTCAACGCATGTATGTTTTGTTTTTGTTGCTAATTTATTTATTTAGCGTTATCACTACTGCATAAGCCTTATGGTGCGGGCTGGGAATAGCACAACCCCATTTCTACCCTTGGGTATCGTAGATTTCTGGGCAGCAGCGTCTATTTGAGTACCATAATCTACTGCGACCGCCATCATGCAACGGCCAAGCATGGCGATTACGGCTGGTCCAGCCGTACGCGTGTAAAGGTTGACATGATAACAGCTGCGTCACAGTATACATAGCTCCTAGACACAATCAATGAACCTCGAGTTTAAACAACCCGGTTGCAATCACCAGATTAATGAAACCGTCTCTCCGTTCTATTTCCAAAACTCTTTTCCTTCATAAACAAAATACACCCGTTTTTATCCCCTTATCAGCATACGTGTTCCCTTCGGTCTGTTCTCTCCGAGCTGTCACAACTGCCATCAATCTTATCGGTGAATATTTCTTGATTCCAACCCTCGAACGGCATCGAAAAAATATGCCACAAGAATATTTATATTCGCGACGTAGATACGTACGGTGCAGTGATGTGATTTCGCGGGATGTTAATGTCATCCATACTTTTACATTTAATATTATAAAAAGGTAAAACTTGTTTGTATGTAGGGGGTAACCTCTGAAACTTCTCATCCGATTTCAAAAATCTTTCACCTGCAGGTGAAAAGCGGGGACCTACGGCTTTATGTGCTTTTTTAGGCCATCATACCGCCGATTTCTGAACTGTTACCTACTGCGAAATTCCTAATAAGGAAACTTGAAAACAATTAACACTTTGCTTTCTTTAGCACTTTGTACAAAAATCCATACTAATATTTTAAATGCGAAAGTAATTCTGTGTGTTACACTTTCACGACAAAACGTCTGAACCGATTTTGATGAAATTTGGCATGAAGATAGCTTAAGCCATTTCGAAAGACAAGGGCTACTTTTTAATCCGTAAACTTTGTCTGCATCCGCGATAACCGATATTCACGCGGGCAAAGTCGCTGGTAAAATCTAGTATCTATACTTAATATTATAAAGCTGAATAGTATGTTTGTTTGTTTGGTTGAACGCGCTAATCTCAGGATCTACTGGTTCGAATTGAAAAGTTCTTTTTGTGTTGGATAGTCCATTTATCGAGGAAGGTTATAGGCTCATGCGAAGCCGGGCTGGGTTGCTAGTTACTGAATTCATAAGGCCTAATTTGCAAGCAAGAAGTTCTTGTTTGATGCGAAAGTTACTACTCAAATAAGTCTATGTCCGAAAACAACGTCGCATATTAAGATTAAGATCTTTTTTACCTAATTCCCGTAATGTAAGCCACGAGTTACATCCCTAGCGGTGACGTCACAATGTGTCGGAGCGGCGCTACGCGGTTGACAAGCGCTTAATCAAGATGGCCGGAATTCTCGCGTTTTTTCCTCCATTAACAATGTTGACGGTTAGCACGAGACAAGCGATCGGTAATTACTTGCAGATTTCAATGTAGCTACAATGTATGGAAACACATTAGCATCCGTCACGTATGTCCGAAAACGGACAGTTTTACATACCACTACTAGTTTATGGTAATTAATACGTAACTAGTTCTTTGAAAACATGTGTTGTACATTGTTAAAACAAAACATATTATTATCAATGCCGTTCATTGAGATATTTCTTTCCTGTAGTGCTATTCTGTTACAATCTCCGTCGGTGAACAACTAGGTGAAGTGAGCTGTCATCCGTCCCGATGCTAGGGATTGATAAAGCAGACGGACGGATGACAGCTCACTTCACCTAGGTGTTCACCGAGGGAGATTGTAACAGAATAGACAGTTCATTGTTCTTTTCTGAAAATGAAAATGGTTTTGCAATAGGAAATACTGACATACCATGAAGATCTCCATATCAGTTTTTTGTAGTTTACTTCACGTAATAATTTGTCAAAGTCCCGTATTCAATTATACCTTCTACAGACATCGAAAGATTACTTACTTCTATTATCATCATCATTCATCATTTCAGCCTAAAGTCGTCCACTGCTGGACATAGGCCTCCCCAAGGGGGATTCTGCCATAATCGCCACGCTTGGCAGGCAGATTGGCGATCGCAGTATGGTTGTTACAAAGGCACGGAGAACGCTGCTGCCCATTCTCTGGTAAGTCCCATAGTCACCTCTTACGACACCCACGGGAAGATATGGGATGGTGCTATTCTTTAAGTCCGACACCACACGGACAACTTCTAATATATCTACCAGAAACCAATATTCCAACAAAACGTTCCATTTTGCACCCGCAAATCTAAACGATGTACAAATCACATCGCGTATGTGAAAGTATAAAAATAATAGGAAAGCTAATTCCCACGCCATCCGTTATCATACGTGGAACGTGCAAATAATGGTATCGGCGACGAGAGATCCGAATTTGTGGGGAGACCGAAACCGAGACCGAGATACCGGTGGAGATTAGCCGGGTGAAGGGAGAATACTAATCCTGTCCTGGAGATTTGGAAAATGTGTGAGGTATGTTTTGTTAGGATTCTTTTCTCATGTTGTATAGAATGAATTTGAGAAGCTTACAGCTTAGAGAAAGTATTTAGGTCTGTAAAATTGACTGAGGTAAAGTGCTGATATTTAAATTGATATCCTACTATCTTTACTGCTACATACTACTAGCGTTCTTAGCTGATGTCTCCTGTCTATAAGCTGCTTACCTGCTAATTTAAGCTTCATAGGTACGAATAGTTATCTAGACTTCGTGATTAATCACTGAGTGGTACAGTCAACAGCAAAAGTAGATGATCAAAATCAGAAATTCAATACTAATTTACTAACGCTAATTTATATAATTTATTACTAGTTTATTTATTAAAAGTATGTGATTGTCACACACATACTTTTGAATCACTTCGACGCCACACAGTTCTGACGCGAACTCCGTTCATTAGTACTGAATTTCTGATTTTGATCATCTACTTTTGCTGTTGACTGTACTCGTATCTCGCTTTTTAGGGTTTCGCACATCAAAAGGAAAAAACGGAACCCTTATAGAATGACTTTGTTGTCCGTCTGTCTGTCTGTATGTCAAGACCCTTTATCTCGAGAACGCGTGGAGGTATCGAGTTGAAAATAAAACTATACTCAAGTCTACGGTCCCTTGATGTTGTAAAAAAATTAACCCTCCATGTTAACGTGAAAAAAAGATACGGCCGTTTATGTCGCAAAAAACATATATTTCGATACTATCAAGGGAATCAAAATTTATAGGGTAAGTACTTCCCGTTGACCAAGAAATATGAAATTTGGCTAGTAATATCGTCTTACTCACTACAAGTACAGGGAAAAGTCTGAAAACTTTACATTTGTAATTAAATCATAAAAAATATAGTCTTTATTTATAACTAGCTTTTGCCCGCGACAACTTCCGCGTGAATGTCGGTTATCGCGGATGTGAAATCGTGGATTATAAAGTAGCCTATGTCTTTCCCCAGGGCTCAAGCTATCTTCACGCCAAATTTCATCAAAATCGGTTCAGCCGTTTCGTGGTGAAGGCGTAATAGACAGAGTTACTTTCGCTTTTATAATATTCATAAAGTATGAATTAAAGTATGGATAGTAGGTATGGATTAGTATTTGAAGTATGGATATGTACTTACAAATTTGTACGGAATCCTCGGTTCCTCGGTGGGTGACTTCGACTCGTACTTGTTCGGTTTTGTTTTGAATTTAGGCCGCATTATCACTTAAGATCAGGTGAGTTGCGGTCAAACGCAAGCTTATTAGTATATAAAAAAATCATTATGGTGGACCTTCATACTACTATCATTAACCGTTAATAAAAAGTATTTTCAATGTTCTACGGATTCATTATGAATAGTTTTAGTGTTCTTACTGATTGCGTGTAGCAGTTCCATTATAAATTAGGTACCTCGACTTTTTTGTTTGTCCATGTCCTTCACAAAAGATTCCAAGCCACTTTACCGTCCCTTCGATAATTATATTACCCAACCGTCCTTATAACCGAAACAATTGACACAAAACCCGTCCTTATTGAATAGAGTGAACCTAGCTTATGATACAATCGGCCATCCAATCAGCGTCTAGATTCTAATCAACCGCGTTGGCCAACACACAATTACGGCTAGGAAGTCATTACGCACTTAGGGTTGCACGGAATAGGGAGCATTACACGAAACTCGGCGCAGAGGGCGCCACTAGCACATTCAGTAAACCATAACCTCGTGTTCTTGTTATATTATGTTATTAACTATTGTATTAACTAGGTATTTTGTAAAAATATATCAAATTTTTTATTGATTTGATTGATTGATTTTAAAAGGTCTTTATTTATACATAATTTTATACAATCTGCTTACAAATGATCTTATTCTATTTGTTCACAAGTCGGGATTTATTTTGTTACACGGGCTAAATACATCGCCTTTATAAACATCAAAACATGTTATTAATACGTTATTTTGTGCTGTCTTAACTTATTGATTTAATTTTACAAGTAAGTAAGTGGAGGTCTTAGTAAGGACCCACAAAATATTAACAATGGCTTGAATACAAAATGTACGTTTTATTTAAACAGCAATTTTTTTATTAATCTTACTTACCTTACTGTACTTTAACTATATTATGGCATCCAACGGCCATTTGAAAGTGGTTCTAGGTTATGCTCAGAATAAAATCATATTTAGTTGTCTTACATGATAAAAGTGAACGTTATTCTGTAAATACGACTATCTCACCTGAATACTTAACCTGAACATATTTTAGAGTGATTTTTAGCTGCTTCCCAAAGTTTTCGAATATTTTCTTCTTTTGGAAATGAATAATTCCCTTCATTTCTACATCGAAACACACAGCACTATTGTATAATATAATACACTTCTCAATTTTGAACTCAATTAAAGGCAGAATTTCACGCTTTGAACGACTCTTCGAAAAACTGTTTACGGATTATGCTAGTGCTGCACTTTGGTGCTAGTACATTGCAGTGATATCCCCTATTACGCAACCGGCTACTAATGGGTTTTGCAGAAAGAAAACTAGCCTGGATATGAGGCTATATGACGACTTAGTGCAGCCTTTACGTTTATATTTGAAGAGAAGTGGTGCGAGATTACTATTGTACAATAATCTGTTTTTCGTAAACAATAGTGTCAAAAAATTCATCCACATTGACGCCACCTGGAAATGTATCCCAGAGACTGGCAGCATTGTCACGTTGGATGGCAATGCTACAAGCATTGCCTCAAACCAAGGTAAAAACCAGCTCTTGGATCATGAATGTCAACCATAGATATCCGAGTGTCAACCAACCTTTTAGAGATTTTCTTAAAAAGAAGATTAGCAAAGGAGATTAATTTGTCGTTATATATGAGTATGTACTATAGAAATATTAGAGCACTAGCTTCTGCCCGCGACTTCGTACGCGGATCCTGGTGCTTATGCCAGCGACAACGGGGTCGGCAAAATCGAAGATCTGAAACGTCTGATGTCGAATTCTAAGAGCCCGGGGACGGGAAAACAACGGGATGCGCGAGATGATTCGAGACGATCAAAAAGTACAATTTTGAATCATACCTCCGATGGCGGAATATGTGGCGTAGTCGTATGTGGACTATACGAAAATGAACTCCGTTCCTTATCAACCCAAGGAAGGTCGCCATGACCTACGGCTATATCTTGAGACACATCCTTCTTTTTTCTTAATTCTTCAGATGATATCGACATTCTGTTCAGAGTATGTCGAAGTGGATCAAAATTCAAATGTTCGTTGCGCTCTTCTTCTGTCTATTCATTTCGTACTCCAGCAATTCTTTTTCTCTCACTTTCTAACTGATTATGAATATTTTGTTGTGTGCGTGGACAATCTATGATATAATCTATAACATTATAAAGCTGAAGTTTGTATGTTTGTTTGGTTGAACGCGCTAATCTGAGGATCTACTGGTTCGAATTAAAAAATCTTTTTGTATTGGATAGTCCATTTACCGAGGAAGGCTATACTCCAATGCGAAGCTGGGTCAGGTCGCTAGTGTATGATAATCTCGATCAGCAGTTAGTCGTGTATCCTGTTAGTAGATGTGCGAATACGCTGAGACCTCACGCGCAATTCTCTATCCGTGAACGTCTCCGACTCGCGAGACAATGTATGACGTTCACGATCAGCGGTCAGTCGCGTATCATATTCTTCACTGGTGTCTAGAGACCTGGATGTAGATGCGCAAATACGCTGAGAACGCAGGCGTGCTTCGCGATCTGAAGAGGTTTCCACGGATCGAGTTGCAGCCTGATGTTCTCGAACAGCATCAAGTCTCTCCTGACGCTCTTCGGTAGATTCTTTGGACCTTATGATCCTCAATCTTTTAGCTCCTTTGGAACATTGGGAAAGATTTGACCTCTTTCTAGGCATGGTTATAGTTTTATTGTAAAGATACCTGATCAATTAAAATCTAAGTGACCGCTCCCCTGCGTTACCGAGTAGGCTACCGTGTCACGAAGATAAATGGAAAAGGAAATAAAACACCCAAATAACATAAGCCCGAAGGCATATTTATTCGATAAAATAAAAAAATAAATGAGAATTTTGGCCAGTAGAGTCAAATTTTCAATGATATACCATCGTCATCAAAAATCAGTCCTAAACTGTTACCGCCTTCACCGCGTGGAGGTACTCCCAGCTTATGTTATTTTATAAGATACAGTGAAATTAGTGATAGCTTTGATTTTCACATCAGATGTTTCTGATCTTCGATTTTTATAAGTCAACAGGAAATGCCCATCAGACCGAACAACTTTTGCTAAGACGTCATTCCTATACATGGTGTCATGGTGTAGCTGGGCTCTTGGAGTTCCACATCAGGTGTTCCAGATCTTCAAATTTATTCTCTCAGCAGAAAATGCTCATCACGTGGATCAACTCTAGCTATGGTACCATTTTTGTATCTCTTATAGTTTAGCTGGTCTGTTGCGGTCCTGCATCAGGTGTTCAAGTTTCCATACAACAAAAGAAAAATCATTCAAATCCGCCCAGTAGTTCCGAAGATTAGCGTGTACAAACAAACAGACAAACAGACAGATTTTTTTTTTGGATTCGTGTTCTATTACTGTTCCTAAAAACCTCTCAATTTTTTTTTTTAAATATATTCAATGTACAGACACTGTTCTGTTCTGTTACTGTTTTATTATATGTATAGATTAATAAATTAAATGCTAGCGATCGGTCTGATTTGCCAAAGCCATCAATAAATAGAAAACTTGATTTGTAGGTACTTATTCTGCACTAAATAAGTTTATAATATCGAAAACCTAAAAACCTCCTTTGAATCTTTACTATTTGTTTTGTTTTCGTCGTAAATGTAGCAGCCCTAACAACATACATCTCTATGCATACTGCAAAAAGGAGATTATGATCTGTTCTAGGTACTTAGGCCGGAATAATTACGTCTATGTTACTGTAAACACCTATTATGTGATTCTGTTAAACCTCATTCTAAACTTCGAATCTGAATCCGCTGTGAGTTTCTTGATTGGCATTCTAAAAACTCGGTTGATAATTCGAATTTACACTAGCGCCACTCTTGCGAGCGTGTCATTTTTTTTTTTATATGGGACAAGCCCGCCACACTATTCCCTAACCACTGTAACTCCTGTAATCCAGAATCAACAGTGGCGACCACCAGAAAAGCGCCAGAGCAATGAAGCTCGACGAGTCCCAGAGAAACGATTCAACTGTCTTGGATCCCGCAACGAAATTAATCAGAAAAGAACAGCGGAGGAGTAAGAAAAACATATTTTCCACTTCCCTCCAAATCAAGCAGGAGACAGAACAGAACTAGGCCAATAGGCATAAAGGGACGTTTACAACTGGGAGAAACCCAGTTGCTAAGCACCACGGATTATAATTGACATAATTACTGAGCCCTAAAAACGCGAGCGTGTCAGCGAGTTGAACTAAATTGACATGGAGATTTTGGCCAGATAAAGTATGAGATGACGCAAGAAGTGACATTCTGTAAGGTAATTTCCCCGTCACATTGACGCTCACTTCGCACTGGAACCCGATTCAAAGTGTCAAATATATCAAAGTCATTTTGAACCTTATAATATAATATAATAATAATAATTCATTTAGTTCAGGCTGCATAGGCCCATAGATAAATACCTTAACCTAAACATACATATTTTATAATTTCAACCTTGTGTTAATAGAAACGACTTAAGACTATGTTAGTAGCACTTCACTAAATTGCACTAAGTTGACTGTGTGCTGTCCTGTGGTACTTGCCCGCGGAAGCGACGGAACACCACGTCCTGCGGCCAAAAGTCTTCTTCCATGACGAGGGGCAGGAAACAATTCGGTACTCGCACCACAAACGCCTTGAAATTGACGTTGCGGCGCGACTCCAGTAACTGCCCCTCGGCGTGTACTTTATCTTTCGGCGCACGTACTCTACGATGTCCTCCGCCTTCGTGGTGTAGTGCAGGCGGGAGATATACACCGGTGTGTTCGGCTTAGCGGCACGCAGACTTACGTCGGGCTCCGTTGGTGCTTTGCCGCAGCGGTTCTCGATCTTCCGTGATCGGCGCTTCCTCCTCTGCACCGTCACAAAACCATCCCCATTATCAGCCTTATTTGGCGCCTTTTCCGGCACAGGCTTTATACTAGCAGCGCCAGGGGCGCTCCATGTGACGTTAGCGGAACCCCCCTGCAGAGGTTTCACCGGGGCTGCAGACACTGGCAGCGAGACGGGGCTCGGGGCTCGGGCGGCGCTGCGTAGAGGAGCCGCGGAGACGGGCGCAGGGCTGCGGGGCGCGCAGGCAGGACGTTTTGCTAGCTCCGCAAACGACGGACGCGCAGGTGACGAAACTGCTGACGCGGATTTCGACGACGAAATATCGAGGCCGGCTCCGCAACGCGCATTTTCGAATGACGCATCTACAGGTGACCCAGTTACCGCCACACTATTGCGCAATTCCGTAACTTCCTTGCGCAAATCGGCGATGGAATTCTGGGATGCGTCTAACTTCGCTTGCACATCCGCGAGTCTAGCCTTCAGAAACTCAATATCCTTCAGAAGGCTCGTTACGTCGACGTGGTCGAAGGTAACGGGAGGCAGCTTGTGTAGCTCCCTCGCCACAAACGCCGGCACGTCGTCAGGGTCGGTCTCCTTGAACAGCGTGATGATAGCCTGCAGGCTCCTCTTTGTCCCGTCACGCCGGCGGGACACCATCTGGTCGCGCTTATTTAGCACACTATACAGCAACAGCTTAGCAGCAGCTATGTCTTCCTCGCTGAAGTTTGTTGTGCAGATCTGGATAGCAGACACCTCATCCATCACATCCAGCTTCTGCTGCAGGAACGCCAGCAGCTCATTCACTACGAGATTACTACTCATGGCGGGTAATTACGAGCGTCAGCTTGCGACGCGCTAATCGATATAGAAAATAACTAAACACGTCCGCATCGAAACGCGACACAAGCAAAACTGAGACTTATGCGAAGTGAGAGTGAATAGCGATGTGAGATGCGAGTTGTTGTTCGAATTTTACAGAATCGACCTACTGAACTATGGTAAATCTTAAGATGTTCTAGTAAAACCCATCGATATATTATGTACTAATATACTTCTATGGTAGAACCTAAGATTTACGAACTCTAGTACAAGTCCGAAATGATCTGTGATCATCGTCCATTTCAAAGTGTTACAACCATTTTCTCGGTAAATCTGAGATTTTACTCTCAGAGACGCGGTAAATGTCGAAAAATAGACAAATGTCTAGCACGGTTTCACTTTTTTCATCTGGGTATTTTTTAGTGTTAGCCGTAGTTTGTACTATTACAGTAACATGGATAGACCCTAGAATGGTAACTTAAGTTCACATTACATGTCTTTCTTTGCTACCTTTTCCCAGACTAAAGTCTTTAATCACCTCTAACCACTAAACAGTAGTAGAGGCTCCTATTCACAAAGACGTTGAGCGTTCATTAGGTACCTTAAACAACAAACTGAAGGCCAAACACCGCACTTACCGAGTGTTGGAACTGCTAACTTGTACTATCTTTGCTAACTTAACCACCGTTATTTAAGTTTAAATTGTGTAGCTTAAGTATCAGGTTTTGTTTCTCAGTGTTTGAGTACCTGAGCTTTTGACGGGTTGCGATTTGTTCATAACTTTGGAAATTCAATAAATGAACGAAGTTTTGCTTTCAAATGTTAGGCAATATCAACCAGCGGAACTCTTTAATGGTATATTTGGGAATAAAGTTCAGTAAATGAGAACCACAAGTTACCGACGAAGAATAAAACTCTTTGGATAAAAAACTTCGCCGTGTGGTGCCGGCCGCGAATAGCACCACCACATTTCTACCCGTGGGTGTCGTAGAAGGCGACTGAGGAATATTGACCAGAGGAAGGGCTGCAGCCCGTCTGAGTACTATAACTCCTTCTGCGATCGCCAACATGGATCGGCCAAGCATGGCTATTACGGCTGAATCCTCGGAGGAGACCTATGTCGACCTGTGTCGTATAATGGTTTAAAGGATTGCCTTTAAAGTAGTTTTTCATCATCATGTCAATATAACTTGTTTAATGTATTTAGTTGATATACCTACTTAATTTTAGAATAATAATATGTTCTTTTCTCTGATTCCGTTGTGATCTCAATTGAGTACAGTCAATTATTTATATACATAACGTCAGGTTTGAGGAACCAAATAAAATGCTCAGATGTTTAGATTGGAGAGCCACTTTGATATAAAAGTGACTTCACTACATGAAGAAGACCATAAAAATAGATTAGAATGAGGGAAAAACCACAAAACATTAACAAGCGAAAATAGAGACGGCAGTAATAACTTTACTTTCGTTTGCTGTTATGAAAACTGACTAGCACTAACCTCCGAAATTAAGCTTATTTTTTATTTTTACCATGTAGTTTTTGAAAGCGATTGACTTTGAAAAAAAAAAAGGTTTATTTTTATTTTTCCCTTTTTAGTTCTCATCAAACAAGTCAATTGAGAAACGGCCACACTAAAAAAGTTACAGGAAAGCAAAAATACTCAATTTCGCTTGGAAGACATACCTTTTGTGGCCGTGGTCGCCACTCAACTGGAAGACGTAGCGTTGGTAGGCCTCCCAATAGACGGACCGACGACTTCGTCAAGGTCGCGGGTAGCCGGTGGATGCAAGCGACAAGTGCAAGCGACAAGTTGTCGCTCGTTGTGGCGTTCTATTGGGAAGGTCTATGTTCAACCGTGGACGTCTTTCGGCTGATGATGATGATGTTGACAATTTTTTCCAGTTATTTTAAAAACGAGGTTTTTTGAACTGATTTTGATGGAAAAATCTATGGGACCAATCTGAAAATATTTATCTTATCAAATAAAATATTTCCAAATCGGTGTTTAAATGACGGACTTTTGAGGTAACAAATATAAAAACCTCTTCCTTTTTTGTTTGAATTCGGTAATAAAAAGACGTCATACAACTGACATTAATGATGTCGAAAAATATGAAACAGTCATATTTTAACCGTTCAGATAAATCCCTTTTCCGTTAAATTGAATCAAAGAGTGACATATCAGAATATCATTGCTGTTAAAACACTTTGTTCAAACTCAGACGAATCCGTTAAAAGTTTATTTTGATGTCTTTGTGTTCTAATCATTTTCGAACTTCGTTTAGAACCTTCTTGTTTACTTGTCAATTATAATTCAGAGGTATTGAGATGGAAAGTATTAATGATGTTTACAATCTGTGACCCTGAAGTTGAACGGCGTCATAAAGGCCAATCCTGGAATAAGTAGCAACATTAGCTGAACCACCACCACGAAGGCTACTCCGTAGTAGTGGTGGGAAAAGAAGCTGGGAAAAGAATTCTTTAAAGAACTAATGGAGATCTCACCAGTGTAGTGTAGATATTAGAGCAAAACAATCAATAGTAGTTATGCTATACCTAGTACCATTCTACCCGTGGGTGTCGTAGAAGGCGACAGTGGGATATTGACCAGAGGATGGGCATCAGCGTTCTAAGTACCATAACACCAACTGCGATTGTCAACCTGCATCGGACACGCGTAGGGATTACAAATGAACCCCACCTTGGGGGAGACCTATGCCCAACAGTGGGCATCTAAAGGTTGACATGATGATAATCATACCTAGTACTAATGTAGTTCTGAATTTTCATTTAGTTCAAAGCTCATAGGCTGATAATACGATCCTTTCAATACCAGAAACAAAGATAAAATAAAATGGCTCAACCATATTTTCGATTATCTAAAGTATTGTGTTATAACGCAATTGCTTGTGATATCTTAAAACTAAATGAAAGGAAATCTAAAACTTATATTAAAAATAGATATGTACACTTCGTACAGAAGCATAATTATTATAATTTAGCGGATTATATCCAAGGTAAGAATGCTTTTAAACGTGCTGGTCCTGCTCAATAGGTCAATCTACATTTTAGACAAAATCAAACTGATGGCTTATTCAATCTCCTTAACTTATACTTAATATTATTTTTATTTTGTTTTGGAATTTTAGATTACCTACAAAGCTCACACACAATTTCATTGTTTGATAAAATATAAGGGGTGGTCGTTAACAGTTTAAGTATTTGGAAATTGTGAAGAAATGACAATAATGTCCAAAGGTACCTTTGGACATTATTGTCATTTCTTAAGTTGTAATACTTTGTACATACTCTAATATAGTGGGTAATTATACAAAATATTGTTAACTTATTTTATAATGGTCTAAAGGAAATAAATGATTTGACTTTAACTAATGAATATTTTAATTTAGGGTGAAGAAAATAAATGTGGGAAGTCTGGGACTGGATGCTGGAAACGATATTCAGACAGAGATAAGAGATTTAGTACATGAGATAAGAGGTCCTTGCCCTTAGGCGGCAAGTCACTGGCTGGTATTTAATTATTAAAGTTAAAGCTGAAACACTGAGGTTATTAAACCCATATTTTTCGCAGCAAAATACCTCAAAGTTAAAAAAATTGAAATATGAAATAGGTACGTCATTTATTACATAATCTGTGTCTTTTCGAGAGTAATTTCAGACCGTGTATTACAAAGCAGACGGTTTTTGTTCGCGGCTCATCCAACTTCCGATACAACAGGTTGGGGTTGCAGTGTGAGCGATTGCAGAGATAAACCATTAAGTGTTCTTTTTGTTTAGAGTCTACGGTTTATTTTATACAAAAATACCGCATCTGAATCCTCTGGAAGTAAAAATCCGGGATTAAAACATTAGTACGTGCTTAATATTTATTGTTTTAATTCCAGCCACTTGGCCAAAGTTATGATAAATATACTCAATATCGTATCATCAAGCGTGCATTAAAAGACAAAAGTAATATTATTTAATTCAAAATCTACCAATAGATTTACTAGAGGCCTAGAGGGAAGCTGACATTCATTGTTCAGGATTTTTTATTACTTTCCTGTTTCGTTGGTCTTGTAAGTAATGTGACGCAAAATACGCGCTGAGAACTCAAACTTATTGTCATCATCATCATTATTTCGGCCGAAAGACGTCCACTGCTGGACATAGGCCTCCCCAAGGCAGGGTTTTGCCATAATCGCTACGCTTGGCAGGCGGACTTGCGATCGCAGTATGGTTGTTACAAAGGCACAGAGAACGTTCACATGTATGTGCTACGAAAAATTATATAATACTAACACAATGAGTTTATACAATGCAAAGATAATATAGATCTACATCTTCAGCAGCTCCAAAAATTGTTACAAATGCTAATCAATTAATCTATGAATACTTATGGCTGTGGACCTAGACCAGCATCTAGCCAAGTATTTTGTATCAATGATATAATATATAATATGTGGGGACATTTCACACTCGGCCATCTGACCTCAAACTAGGGAGACCCTGTACTATGGGTGTCAGACAGCTGATATACAAACACAAACACTTTTTTTTTTAAATACATACATATATAGATAAACAACAACCAGACACAAGGCAAACAAGTGCTCATCACACACATGTTTACCCTGGGCGGGATTCGAACCCGCAACACGCTGCGCAGCAGTCAATCGTTCAACCACTGCGCCAACCGTGTCGTCCAATAATGGTAATAATGATAATGGTGTCTTAAATTTTGTCTCATTTAGTTGAACAATGTGGGGAGGTACTTTATTTGCGAGACGTGTATTTTGGATACCAGCCCGTTATACAATACCATACCATACCAAGAGATGTGACGACCGGGCCCACGTTTCTAGGCAAGCAAGTAGGATTGAAGACGACACGGTTGGCACAGTGGCTCGAGCGATCGACTGCTGCGCAGCGTGTTGCGGGTTCGATTCCCGCCCAGGGTAAACATTTGTGTGATGAGCACTTGTGTTTGCCTTGTGTCTGGGTGTTGTTTATATATATATGTAAGTAGTTACCAAAAAAAAAAAAAACAAAAAGTATTTGTGTATGTATATCAGCTGTCTGACACCCATAGTACAGGGTCTCCCTAGTTTGGGGTCAGATGGCCGTGTGTGAAAATGTCCCCACATATTATTATTATTATTATTATTATTGCGCCTGATATCTCCCCGGCTGTATCGGATTCACAGTATGAGAGGAAGGGAAGAGGGAATGTACCTCTGTTTGCGCTCTAAAATATGTACTGCAATTCTATTCTGCCAGAACTCACTTGAGTGCTCACTTCTGATTCCGCGGTGAAAACCGTATCAGGTATTCTGTGGGGTACCATTCCCAGCCGGCACCAAGCGGCTGAATGTTATCACTTACCATATTTTTATAAACGCTGTCACTCACCCCACATCTCACACCACGCTAAGGGGAATACACGTTAAAAACGCGGATTAATGAGCTGCGGCAGCGCGTCCATTCGAACGAGACGAATCTGGCTCGCTATTGAATGATTGTGATTAATGTTAGCGTATATCGCTTCCCCAGCGAGCGATCTGTAAGGAAACAGCGATTTGTTTTATAGTATTAGAGAGGAAATTTAAAACGGGTAATCCTGGGGAGCGTTGGGGAACCTGGTGAATAAGGCTGCGGAAATCCTCTAGATGCAACAACAGGTCTATGTGGCTACACTTAAATATTTTGACATGAATGTATTTTGTAATGAAATAAATAAGTTGAACTTGGCGGAGGTCTACCTTGAGCAGTAATAACTTTCTGCTGAGATGATAAACTCAAAGAAACAGAGGTATAGTGTAATGAGCGATCCTAAAGATTCACATTTAGGTAGTTGACAGAATATTCGTCAATGCAGCTGGATACCAGTGTTTCACATAGAGCAACTGCCTTTGTGGCCTCCACATCCCCTTTTACTGAGTAACACGATACCATTTGGTAAGACTAGTGGTCAGAATTTTTATCTTCTGACTACCCTTACAACTGTCAAAGATCTACGAATGAAAGATTTACGTGCTTTCCAAGGCACGGAGAGAACTCAAAATGAATTGGATGGTCACCCATCCAGGGACCTACCTCGGCTTGTACTTACTCACAAGCTCCTCCAAATGCAGCTGAATATAGATAATTTGTCATAAATTTATTACGAATGTAATTTTTACACCCCAGTGTCTAAAAAATTGCAATACCCAAAAATGTTAGAGTTCTGACTAAAAAATAACGATAATAATGTTGCTATATCATGGACAAGGAAATCCTATAAGTCCCCACCAATTTGATGGCAATGCTTAACCTCAATGTAACTGAGTTTTCATTTAACCATACCCCACTGTTCTGTGTGTCTGTTCAAGTAAGTGGCTGCCATAAACCATTTCACATTTGCCCTTTACTTCCACATCAGTGCGCACTTCGTACAATATCAGTATAGATCTTGTTTCCGTATTGAGAATCTGTGAAAAATTGAACTCATTTTTCTCGCAAATTGTAACTGAAGTAAAGGAAATAGATGAGCTCTGAGCTTGTCGATAGTTTAAAGACTTGTCGGGTGAGTTAATGCTGTTATTATGTGTAAGAGGAGGTATTTTCCAGACAGCGCCTTTCATAACAAACTGAAATAGTTTACCAACAGTCGATTGTTCTATGAACCGTTGCCCAACATTATCTTTAAACCATTAACTTTTCATCCAACGGGCTTTTCACCCACGAACGTTTCGCTAACATGTTGCTTTTACATTTTAGTAACTTTAAACTCACGTATCATCAACTACACAAGCTAAAATGCTTTACTTTATTTTCCTTTCATTTCTTGCCCCATACTAGGAATTTCTCCTATAGGTACGTGCATTTAAAAACATTTATAAACACCACAGCTAGACTCGAAAAAACTATCTGTATGCAGATATTTGTTCCGTGCGGGAATCGAACCCGCGACACGCACTGCAACAACCAATCACTTAGCCACTGCCCCTATCGTGCCGTGCCGGTTTTACCTTAAAACATAATATTCTGGCACCAACTCGTCAATAATCTTTCCATCAGTGAAAGATTTTTGCAATGGCATCATCTTTTACAAACATTTTTTTTTACTTCCATTTAACATTAATTTAGTTAAAGTCAAAGCATTTATTTCAAGAAACTCCACTGACACTCTTTTAAATCAAGTTTTTACAAAATACTTGTTACATTATTCTTGTTGCTACTATATGTGAAAACAATAAAGGTAATATATACAAAATATAAAAACTTGAGAGGTGTCAAGGGACACCCGGATGGAACGAAGTTCCTTTCGACAACCATTTACAACAACAACAATGACACAATAACAACAACAAACAACAACAAACACAACAACAAACAACCACAACACAACACAACAACAGCAACAATAACAACACAACAACAACAACAATAATAACAACAAACACAACAACAACAAACATAACAACAACAATAACACAACAAACAACACAATAACAAACAACAACAACACAAAATACACATAGACAAGACATAAAATACTAATCACTGGGAATTTAGTTTCTTCAATGATTACAATGAATTTTTGATAATTTCATTTATTTTAGCAATTTTACATGGACAGTAAAAATACTTCGACCGCACGCGCGGTTGGTAAGTTTGAAAGTCACTTTTGACACTTATAGTTTTTACTAACACCGCCACGATATTGGCGCCTTGCAGAAAACGTAGGGCAATGCACGTATTTAGTACACGTTGCTATTAGGCTCTCAACAGGAGGGCCTAAACAGACCAATCTCTACTGACTACTAGTAACACACACAAGACCCATACAATAATTTAATTATGAACTTTTGATTTCTGCTTCGAATTCAACCTGATTAAATTCTATGCTTTATCACTTGATATTAACTCGCCACTTGAGTACCTCCGACGTAATGTGGTGTACGGAACCCTCAGGGGCCTTTTTGTGGGGATCCACGTAGAGTGGCAAGACCGACGTCGTCGGTTGAATGGGAACACGTCAATATAATTTAGAGCAACCAACCTCTGACGATTGGTCGTGTATCGAGCGGTGGCGACTGATTGTTTTATGATCGTGAGAGAATGTTGATTGATTAACGGTTGGTTTAATTTTTTTTCAGTTATAAGTAGTTTAAGATTAAAGGATGACTTGATTTCTTTGTAAATGAATGTATAGTATTATTCATTTTCTTTAGATGCCAATTTAATAATGCGACGATTTTAAGTCATTGTGTACCTATTTCTCTCTTTCGTCAATAACATTGCGGGCCCACCATTCCACTGGCCATACCCCTGGCCTTTAGGCCTGGGCCTAAAACTGAAATGGAAGTTTCGGTTTCAAGTGGGTCTAAAGCATTATATTTTTATTCATTATAAGTTTTTAAAGTATGCATTTACTTATCAAAAATCAACACATAACATAATTATATAAATTTTAGCAAAAAATCTAGGATCTTTGAGATTCTGAGTTTTGAGTAGGAAATTTCACTATAACTCAATAGTTTTTACTCATTTACGATAAGTTGGATGTATAATCGCCAATTTAAAATAATTTTTGGCCCCATTAAGGCACAATTATTACAAAATCACATCCCACAAACTTTCACAAGTTCTCAAAGCACATTTATTTGCCGCATTCAATGCAATTCGGATTGTAACATGGAAAACACATGCAAGCTGTTTTGTATTTTTTCTTCGGGTCACAGGCTGAACGTATGTCTTGCGGTTTGTCATTTTTTTCAGAATTTTTAGTCGTTGAAAGGCTGATTTCATCTATTTTTAGGATTCGACGAAGGGTGCGCTGAAGTTCCCTTTGCAAACCACAGCTGTGCATGCTGCGTTCCAGATGAGGCCTTATAAGGTCTTTATGAAATTCAGTCTTGGCACCGTTGGCTGAGCTTGGTGCATGTTGCTAATAGAATACGTGTTCACTGCAAATGCCTTCTATAAAATATTACCGTCCACCATCGTTGAGTTTTTCGAGATGTGGAGTAAATTGCACATTTCTGATCTAGCATATCAACGCTACATTTTGGTGCTATTGTAAAACATGATGTAGGCTGAAGCTCAGACTCGTCACCTTCTACTTCTGATTCGGACTGACACTCGCTTTCAATAATGTGATCCACTGCAATCTTCATTTGGAAGTTCTGGTACGCTCAGGTTTTCCAAATCTGAATCAACCTTCCTCTAGCCATCGTAGTACGTTTGATTAAGACATCATAAAGCAACGAAAACAACAAATATACACTATAACAAAACTAACGTAACTACCTGACGTCGGTCTCACGGACCGCACGCGAAATATAATTAACTATAACGTTTCAATGCGTGGACATTTGGAGCTGCTGATTGCATGGCACGTACTGGCGGGGGAGGGGAAAAAGTACATGGATACACAGTTGCGTATCGCGCATAGTAACGGAATAATTTGAAAATCAAAATCGCCAGAGTCTCAGAGACCGGCGTCAGGTGGTTAAGGGTTAATAATATAATATACCAGCCTATAATTGTCCCACTGCAGTGCTAATCCTCTTCTCATACAGAGAAGGCACGAGCATTAATCAGGCTTGCTCAAGGTGGATTGGCGATTTCAGTCTTATATCAATTATACAAGGTGGCCGGAACATTGGCGTCCAAAAATAAAATTTAAGTCCCTCGTATCGGGGTATCCGAATCACCCCCATGTATGTTCCGCGACTTTTCATAGATTTCGACGTTTTTCGAGAATTTTCGACATGACTAATCAAAAAATATTCTAAAAAAAAGTAGAAAACCTTGTCGAGATTTTTTCTTGCAACTGAATCTTCATGAGTCGTACTTTTATGCATAAAATTACCAGCTTCGTAACTGTGATGAAAGTTATGAAAAAGTAGGTCTAAAGTGAAGGTGTAGGTAGGTCCTGAAAGTCGCGGAACATACATGGGGGTGATTCGTATACCCCACGATACGAGGGACCTAAATTTTATTTTTGGACGTCAATGTTCCGACCATCTTGTATAAGCTCACGATGTTTTCCTTCACCGATATCAATGATGTCGAAGATAATTTAGAAAGTACATAAATGATTTGAAAAGGTCACATCGGTACTTGCCCGGTTTCGAACCCAAACACTTCATGCATGAGAGGTGGGCGCCTTATCCAATAGGCCATCACGGCATTTTGAACATGTATTGTGAAGGTCAAAATAACAATAAAGAAAATTGCAACAACAAGCAATTCAGTTTCAATAGCGTCTAGTCGCAGTTTCATTGTCTGTATTATGTCTTATCTTATTCTTTATTCGCCGTTACATTTTACGACGCGCATAGAATAATATGACAAGCACTGTTTCTTATTTTAAAGTTTAAAGGGAATTTAAGAATGTTTTTTGAAATAAAGTTATTGTGACTGCTTTAAAATTAGATTGTTGTATTCTTGCTATTGATAGTAGTAGATTTTTTTGTCTTTTTGTCTCTTTGTCTTGCTGATTGTGACGTAAGTGTTGGATCATTCGGTTCTCTTCAAAATGGTGCCGAACCGTGCGTCATGTCTCTGAACATCTGACATCAAGCTATCCATTTCCAGTATAACCTGATCGCGCATTGTATAGAGTTTCCATACAATGAGAGGTCAACTTATTCTGGAAATGTATGGCTTGATGTGTAGCCGTGTGTACCAAATAATCATCTGCCTAAAATTTTCCCAACTATATTGAGTTCGGCTTCCAGTCTAACCGGATGCAGCTGAATACTAGTGTTTTACATGGAGCGACTGTCTATCAGACCTCCACAACCCAGTTACTGGAAACACGATAACCCTTTGGTTAGTCTGGTTGTCATACTTTCTGGCTTCTGACTGACCCATAACGACCGCCAAAGACCTACGAATGACAGCCGAGACCAACAGCTTTATGTGCTTTCCAAGCTACGAAGGAAACTCGATATGAAATGAATGGTGCAACCCATCCACAAACATACCGCGGCAAGCAAAGCTTAAGAGGAAATACCACGGGCTAGAGAAATGAAAATTAGGTATTTGTAAAATCTATTGCTGTCGCGCGATGCCCGAACACGAACCGCAGAGCGCGATAGAGACAACTGCAGCTTTGACCGAAAATACCAATTAAAAGTACACAAAATCAATTATTCGTAGTCCCCTGATTTCTTCTCCAAAACTTAACCGATTTAACTGCTTTTTTCATTAAAAAATAAAGAAAGGCTTTTGCCGTGTTCCTATGTTTTCTATTTTTTATATAATCAAGTCAAATTTGTTTTCTGAATGTTTGAACACAGCGAAAAATCATGCCAATTTTTTAGGTTTTTGAGTATTCATATCTCTTTTAATAATAAATTTATGAGAAAAAGGAAAACATAGGGACATGCCAATAGTAGCCATGAATATTTAAAAAAAAAATTGATCTACTGGCATTATCCAGGGAGGAAACAGGGGACTAAGTTTGTATGGAAAAACGGCCCTTGTGTTTCCTCTTAACCATGACTGCTCGATCCGTAAGGATTTTACTTAGCGACGAGCTAGCAACCGCTACCTAATAACCGCGCGACGGTTGCTGTCACAAGTTACGTGATAGGCGCTCAACCAGTAGGATTATCGAGTCTTACCACAGGCTCTAATACTCCTCTAACACAGTTATTGGGGCCGGTGTAAGGGCGGCCACACACGCTTGATTGGAAACGCGACCCGCTTTTGTCGCGTAAATAGATGTAATCTATTGATGTTAGGTAGCTCATTAAGTGTGTAGCACGCCTAAAGGTTGAAATATGATGCTAATATATATTTTAGGCGCTTTTGTTGTGCTTTAAATTATCTGTTTTGATGTAAGTACAATAGAGAATTTGGTTCTAAAATTTAAATTTTTAAATAATGTTAAATGTATTGTGGTCTTTTGTCAATGTAATTTTGGTGATATTAATTGTTAGGAATAGAAGATCTTTTTTAAATAATACACTGTACGAGTACAAGGAAAATTTATGCAAATAAATAAAATTTTAGTGTCTGTTTGTAATGTCAAAATAACGTCTTTTTACTAAATGCAGAATGTTTACATGGCACTTATACCAAAAAACAATTTTTGTAATTTTTGTGCATCTTTCTGTCTCTATTTATTCCGACTAATCTCCTAAACGGCTGGTTTGATGTTAACGGGATATTCACTGGCAGATAGCTGATGTTATACGGAGAAACTTTGTGCATTTTTATTAGTTCCGAGCAAAATAATTTAAAAATTACAAATAATATACGACATTCACGTGGACGAAGTCCCGGGCATTAGCAAGTATAGCAATAAAGAATAAAATAGAATAGAATATGTCTTTATTTGCTCAGAATGTAGGTACATAAAAATCATTTGTTGCAATACATACAGAATCCTTGTACATTCTGCCTTAAGACGGCATGCAAATGTGATAACAAAAGTGACACTACATAATTAAATTAAAGGTATGAAATGACAGAAACTTATCGTCCAAGAAATCCTGCACGAAATAATAGCATTTATTAGACAGTAATTCTGTTAAATGTTTTTTAAATTTTCCCAACGTTAAGTTTTTAATATGGTCAGGTAATATTACAAGCGCCATACAAATAACACTTTTTTTTAATAAACTAGTTTTAAATACTCTCGTGCACAATAAATTCTGGTATTGAGATCTCATACCTGTATTTCGTTTTCTAGTTTCTAATAATGTTGCAAATATAGATTAAAAAGCTTTTTTACAAAAATGGTTTTGTTCTGTTTGATGTTTTGTATTGCCACCGACTTCCGAAACTAAAGTCCGAAAAAATATCTTAAAATATCTTTAGCACAGAACACATGTGTGTTATGTGTGTGTGATGTGTGATATTTATCATTTTTGAGATTTTGACGGCGGCGGTTGTCTTTTTTGTAAAAAAGCTTTATTATTTATTATTTTTTGCTTTTTAGTACCTCCTTAACATCCAAATCCATTAGAAACGGCAACACAGTCAAAACAGACATTGAAAGTACAAGGTTGGAGGAACTTAAAGCATCATCCATATGTATATTGTTTTGCTTTCTGTCGTATTTTTCAACAAGTACAGAATCTAATTCGACATTTTTTTGTGGGACCACCCTGAGGCATCCATCAAAAAAAGAATTTTCAAAATCGCTTTACATTAGCCAGAGAATATGCGTCACAAAATACATAAAAAAACAACATGCAGACGAATTGAGAACCTCCTTCTTTTTGAAGTCGGTGGAAAATCTACTATTCAGTACAATCCTTTATTTTAATTTATTGTGACAATGTTACACAAAGCCAAATCTTTGAAAAGTCGAGATTTTATTTAAAAAGAAAATCTCGTCACAATTTTAACCAACAATTTATAAAATTGCTGCTAACAGGGCTTCTTTGTTTCTCTCGATAGAAAACGTAATGAATTTGTACTACTGGCTATGAACAAGTACCTTCCGTTGATCCACCGCCATGAGAATCTACATTTACGAAACCCAAAAATAGCAGCACTTAGTTAATGGTGCCGCGTTTTTAAATTGAATATAAAAAAAAAACATTTACACTGATGAGGGCATGTAGGTAATTCTGAAAAGTTTCAGAATTACCTACATGCCCCCATTAGCATAGCCATTTCCTAACTGTGTTAGCTGTCCGGTTTCCAGTCTAATCGAATGCAGCTGAATACCAGTGTTTTACTAAGAGTGACTGTCTATCTGACCTCCACAACCCAGTTACTGGGTAACACCTCTCAATACTGACTGTCAGAATTTCTGGCTTCTTTTGAGTACCCATAACGACTGTCAAAGATCTACGAATGACAGACGGGACCAACGGTTGTAAGAGCTGACTGAGGCACGGAGAGGTCTTGATAATAGGAAAATGATGGTCACCCATCCGCAGACCAACCTCGGCAAGCGTAGGTTAACCATGAACTATCGAATCGTATGGTTTTTAACCGACTTCGAAAAGGAGGAGGTTATCAATTCAAATGTTTATATATTTTTTTTATGTATGTTCGGGCATAACTCTGTCATATATTCCAAAATGGTCCCATATGAATTTTACCAAAATTGATACAAACAAACTTCAGCATTATAATATTATAGTATAGATTGTCCCGAACACGCACACAACAAAATATTCATAATCAGTTAGAAAGTGAGAGAAAAAGAATTGCTGGAGTACGGCATGAAGAGACAGAAGAAGAGCGCAACGACCGTTTGAATTCTGATCGACTTCGACATTTTCTGAACAGAATGTCGATATCATCTGAAGAATCGGATGTGTCTCAAGATATAGCCGTAGGTCATGGCGACCTTCCTTGGGTTGGTAAGGAACGGAGTTCATTTACGTATACTCCTATGATTGACTACGCCACATATTCCGCCATCGGAGGTATGATTCAAAATTGTACTTTTTGTACGTCTGAAATCATCTCGCGCATCCCGTTGTTTTCCCGTCCCCGAGCTCTTAGAATTCGACGTCAGACGTTTCAGATCTTCGATTTTGCCGACCCCGTTGTCGCTGGCGTAAGCAACAGGATCCGCGTACGAAGTCGCGGGCAGAAGCTAGTACATAATATATAAAGTTGCTTTTATGTCCAATTACAGACACTAAAATCCCAAGATTAATTCCCACACATTTTAGACCAACACGTCTATAAAATTATATGCAAATTAGTTCAAAATTACTCTCCGCGGTAGGAAGTTATGAAGACTGAATTTTGCCCGTTGCGCTTATAATAAATCTGTATAGAAGTTAACAGAATTCTAGCTCTTATTGTACAATTCAACTAAGTTATTTGTGAAATTAGTGGCGGCGGTGTTCGTCAATTAACTTAAAAGTTCAAACAAAGACGACCTTATGTATTTCACAAAGTATTCGTTCAAAAAGCTTTTGTACAGAAAATACCACTTTTTTTGACGGTCATAAACGCTTGCGGTTGGCCGCAACTCACTTGATCTTTAGTGATGATGCGGCCTAAGGCGGAACACGCTTGCCTAGGATAAACCGGTTCACTCGCACCTTCAATATACAGAGATAACTAAAAACATACTTTAATTTCACAAGTTTAAATTCGAAAACCTTCTAGAACGAATGCAGAGTATTTAGGCGAAACATTTAATCAATGGTGTCGACCAGCACGCCGTATACATGCAACCTTTTATAATACATAAGTACAGAGGATAAAGTACTAAGAAAGATCGTCACATGGCACATTTGAACGTTATTAACAAAAAAATATTAAATCTAGCTGCTCCTTTCAAAAAGTAGTTTCGTATGGAGACATGCCATTACATTCAATAGTTTAATTCAAAGTCAAAGTCAAAGTCAAATCATTTATTTCAATTAGACCATTATAAGGCACTTTTGAACGTCAAATGAGAAAAAAAAATCGATTCTAGGTGCCCATTCCAAAAGGTAGTTTTGTATGGAGAAGAATGGGCAAGAAACTCCATACTTACTCTTTTAAAAACGATGTTAACAATATTTGCATTTACAGGAATTATATAATTATACGTGAATACGATGTACCTTGCATAAAAACACTAGGTATTTGAAAGTGTGTACAAAGTATCACAGATTAAGGAATGACAGACTAAGTTATATGTACATAGATACACAGTGTTCACATATTATTACAAATGTTGAAACAGTAGACGACCACTCCTTATATTTTAACAAACAATGAATCAGTATGTGAGCCTGAGCAGTGTATAAAAAAGAGTCAAATATATATATGTATGTCGGCGTCAGCGATGGCTGAGCGGGAAGCGCCGACATCGTTTGGGTTCGGTGGTATCAGTTTCATTGTAGAATAACAATATTCAATGCAGTACTAACAACCTTACTTTATTAAATGTGATCGTACAATACAATTCAAATAGGTAAACCGACAGTTTCGTATTAGGCGAGTGTCTTGCTTGGTGTCTCGAGCAAAAGTGAGCTTGGCACGGTCCCCACTCTCCAACACGACTCTGTCCACATGGCGCCATTTTAACCGACAGCTGACGTCACGGCGTTTACCATTTCTTCTGTAGGTACTACAATAATCAATTTGAATCCTCTTTATCGCTAAATTATCGCTTGCTGCGACACGGCCATACTGACTCATCACACGTCCTCGTGTGTACCTGTGAACAATGCAACCAAATTTGAGGTATCACAGCGATCTCGGCTAACCTGGCCATAAGTTTTATCAAGAAGAACAATAATTAACCAAACAAAATCCATTTGTTGACAATATTAGGCTCGGCCTACCTGACTAATTGTCTATCTCAATAAATAAACTCGCATCAGAAGGAATACTACAGGTTTCATAAAGGTAAAAAATTAAAGGAACTGAATCACAATATTAATGCACCCAGTATTAACAATAGTCAACGTCATTCTCGCTGGTAATCTGTTATGAAACAGTGGATCAGTAATAGCCCTTCTCGCTGTCATGCCTTACATACATGGGACAATACCAGTTCTTCTCTCTGGCAAGCCCAGTATCAAACGGCTAGTATCAGTCCTTCACACTGATAAGCCCAGAACAGAATGGCCATTACTGGTCCTTCTCTTCGGTAAGTCAAAAGTATAGACAAAAGACATACATTGTGCATTAACATTTAGAACGAGTTGATGGGCCTTCACCCGCATCTTCAACATCTAACCCTTCACTAATCACGTCTAATTCGCTAGGGTTATCACCTTGTGGCATCCTTCTTATGCGGTCATAAGCATACTTTTATGTTCTGTTACAGTTCAGTGCTTTTAAATTATAGCGATCACCGCCAAGTAAAACTATGACCTCAAACTTTACGTCAAAAAAAAATGTATTTGTGTATGTATATCAGCTGTCTGACACCCATAGTACAGGGTCTCCCTAGTTTGGGGTCAGATGGCCGTGTGTGAAAATGTCCCCACATATTATTATTATTATTATTTTATTAATTTAAATTTCCAAAACCAAAACGACGACGACGACGACGTTCCAAAACGAACAAGCAACTAAACTTCAACCTTCTGACTGACTGACTCTTTGACAATTCAAAAGTGCCTGCAAATGGTCCAATTGAAATAAATGCTTTGACTTTGACTTTACTTCAACTTCGACTTTGGCTTCGACTTCGACTTCGACTTCGGCTTCGACTTCGACTTTTTTTTCAACGTCTACTTCTACTTCGACTTCGACTTATACTTATATTTCAACTTCTGCTTCAACTTCTACTTCGACTTCTAAATTTGCAAGAAATACTCTCCTTCATTAAAGAACATTCAAAGCCAGAATCAAAATCAAATTTGAAACACTCACTTTCATATTCGTTGCCGCTTGTCCTCTTATCTTATTAATGCCAAAAGGTTTAATGGCCTAGTTACGCATCATATCAAAAACCTAAATAGAGCTTGCCCTTACGTACACGAAATAGACACGTTAATCGTTAAACTAAGTTTTAAAATAAGTCCGCTAATCATCACATTATATTTCAAACAATAACCGGGTAACACATGAAATAAAAATCGAAAAAGATTACCACCAATTAATACGTTACAAAGAATTTGTTCAGTAGGTACAGTCTACTTTAGCAAAACCTATACCCTGAACAAGCAAATGTAGGTATGTTTACCTACGAAATTACGGCTAACAGATTGCTTAACAAGAGAGCATTCGGCACCAGAAACAAAATAAAAATAATACGACTCACCAGATTCGGTAGATAATAGATCAGTAGCTGGCTTAATGGTACAGCTATCCGCTCGTTTTTCAACTTGACTTTTAACGGAGTCTGCCTCCTTCTTTGGACATCGTGTTGCGATGTGCCCTGGCTCACCACAGAAGAAACAGGACATCGTCGGCATCATGCTTTCTTAAAAATGCTGTCTTTGACCCGTTGCGATCCACCGTTTCCTGAAAACTGAGATTGAGAGTTAGCAGAAGAATCACGGTAGCTTTTATTCGAACATTCATTTGTCATATGACCCAGATTGCCACAGTTGTAACAACACCTTGACATGCCAGGTTATTCCAGGTAAAGTATTCTAAGCTAACCAAGAAGCAGAGGGCTTTACTCATTGTAATAGTTAATCAACTGCTAGTTTTTTTTTTGAATGCACAAATTAACGTTATTGCACCAAACTCTAGTATCACTTTCTCGAAAATCGGGATTAAATTCAGGTAAAGATAGCTTATTGTATTCTAAACTAGGTGCTTTAATCCCGTGAATTGATTTCATTATTTAGCGTTGCTGCATTTCGAATAAAACTTTCCAACGGTTGTTTTCACTTGTTAATAAATCAACACTCTGACCTTTAGATTGTTCCTGCGACGTTCCTTTAGATGCTATGTGATTTTTGCGATAGTTCACCGCCTTATGCGCCGGTTTACCCGCAGTTGATTGTGTTTTGATGTTTCGATCACTTGCATCATATTCCTTAGCTGCATCTCGAATATTGTGTGCGAGTGGGTTTCAGATCCAACTTCTGATGTCGGCGTCAGCGATGGCTGAGCGGGAAGCGCCGACATCGTTTGGGTTCGGTGGTATCGGGTTCATTGTAGAATAACAATATTCAATGCAGTACTAACAACCTTACTTTATTAAATGTGATCGTACAATACAATTCAAATAGGTAAACCGACAGTTTCGTATTAGGCGAGTGTCTTGCTTGGTGTCTCGAGCAAAAGTGAGCTTGGCACGGTCCCCACTCTCCAACACGACTCTGTCCACATGGCGCCATTTTAACCGACAGCTGACGTCACGGCGTTTACCATTTCTTCTGTAGGTACTACAATAATCAATTTGAATCCTCTTTATCGCTAAATTATCGCTTGCTGCGACATGTACATATTTATACTAAGTATGAAATAAGGTATTTTAAATTAGCAATCGGCTCGATTTTGTCTCGACTGTCGATCGTCCTATGGAGCTAGACCAGCACATTTCCAAGCATTCTTATCTTGAATATAGTCCTCTAAATTATAATAAGCTTTTTTACAGAGTGTACTTTTAATATATGATTTAAATTTTGTTTCACTTAGCTGTAGTATATCACTAGGAATTTTGTTGTAGCACTTAACACAGTACCCCATAAAAGATGTATGTACTTTAGACAATCTAAAATATGGTTGAGCTATTTTGTCCTTGTTTCTAGTATTAAAGTCATGTCTATCACTTACTTTATTAAACATATGTAAGTTTTTTCTTACATACATAATATTTTCATAAATAAATTGGCAAGGCACTGTCATTATATTAATATTTTTAAATAGTTCCCTAAGAGATTCGCGGCGACGTAGATTATAAATGGCTCTGACAGCTCTTTTTTGTAAAATAAAAACGGATTCAATGTCAGCAGCCCGACCCCATAGTAAAATACCATACGACATAATGCTGTGAAAGTAGCCAAAATAGACCAAACGCGCAGTTTCTACATCTGTTAACTGTCTTATCTTTCTAACAGCATAAGCCGCGGAGCTTAGTCGCCCCGCAATAGATGTTATATGAGGTCCCCATTGTAATTTCTCGTCTAGCGTGATTCCTAGGAAAACCGTTTGACTAGTAAATTCCAGTTTCTCTCCATTAAGTATGATGTCACATTTACTATTCCTAACATTTGGTAAAATGAATTGAATACATTTGGTTTTTTTTTCATTAAGTACCAAATTGTTGACCGTAAAATTGCATTCGAAAACTGTCAGGCGCCGAAAAAATGAGTAAGTAGGTATATCTTATCTATGCTAATATTAAAAGCTGAAGAGTTTGGTTGAACGCGCTAATCTTAGAATCTACTGGTTCGAATTGAAAAAATATTTTTGTGTTGGATAGTTCATTTATCGAGGAAGGCTATAGGCTCATGCAAAACCGGGTCGGGTCGCTAGTCATCGCTTTTATCAAAAAGATGCAGATTTTTTCTAGCGTACATGATGTTTTCATAGATGTATTCCGAAACTAAAGTCCGAAAAAATATCTTAAAATATCTTTAGCACAGATTACATGTGTGTTCTGTGCTAAAGATATTTATCATATTTGAGATTTTGATGGCGGCGGTTGTCTTTTTTGTAAAAAAGCTTTATTATTTATTATTTTTTGCTTTTTAGTACCTCCTTAACATCCAAATCCATTAGAAACGGCAACACAGTCAAAACAGACATTGAAAGTACAAGGTTGGAGGAACTTAAAGCATCATCCATATTAATATGTATATTCTTTTGCTTTCTGTCGTATTTTTCAAAAAGTACAGAATCAATTTTCTACACAATCAATTTTTTCACAATGAACTATACAACACAAAAAAATATTTTTGTGTTGGATAGTTCATTTATCGAGGAAGACTATAGGCCCATGCAAAGCCGGGTCGGGTCGCTAGTAATTTATAAAACATTTAATTGTATTTATTATAACTTAGGCAACGTTATTAAATATGTGAAACCAATATTTCTATCGTCAGCCGGTTTCTTACATTCATTATCCTTTCTTTTTGTACTTTGATCAGCTCGTGGCTACCTAAACGCCATACGTATCGATCGATTATAGTTAAGGTTCGCTTGCCGCGGTCAGTCTGTGGATTTCATTTCATACCGAAACTCCTCTGTGAATCTGAAAGTACTTAAAGCCGTTGGTTCCGGCTATTATTCGTAGGTCTTTGACGGTCTTTATGGGTACTTAGTCACTAGTCAGAAAGTCTGACAATCAGTCTTCAACATCATCATCATCATCAGCCGGAAAACGTCCAGTGCTGAACAAAGGCCTCACCCATAGAACGACACAACGAGCGGAAACCTGCCGCTTGCATCCACCGGTTACCCGCGACCTTAACGATGTCGTCGGTCCATCTGGCGGGAGGCCTGCCAACGCTGCGTTTTCCGGTTCGTGGTCGCCACTCGAGAACCTTTCCTCCCCATCGGTTATCGGTTCTTCGAGCGATATGTCCTGTCCATCGCGCAAAGAAACTCCGAGCATAGCTCTCTCCATTGCTCGCTGCCAGACAATTAGTCTTATCAAGGGATAACTAGGGGACTTACCAGAGAATGGGCAGCAGCGTTCTCTGTGCATTTGTAACAACCATACTGCGATCGCCAACCCGCCTGCGAAGCGTGGCGATTATGACAAAAACCCCCCTTTAGGGGAGGCCTATGTCCAGCAGTGGACGTCTTTCGGCTGAAATGATGATGAATGATGAGGGATAACTGGGTTATAGAGGACAGAAGCAGTCATTCCATGTAATACTGGTATTCAGCTGCATCCACTTAGACTGGAAGCCGCCGATCCTAGCGAAATTGGTAAAAGGCGAGGCAGATGACGACGATTTCCAAAGTTGTAATGTTAAGATACTTAATTAACTGCTTTGAAATAATTGAAACGCAAAATGGTTGATAAAATAGCCGAACTAATTCATATCTTATTATTATGATTGTAAAATAAATAAAATAAATAAATAGTAAAGCTTTGTCAAGCCCAAGCATCAGGTCGAATGTCAGCTCATTTCATCTAGAGTTCACTGAGGGTAGCAGCTCAGCTCAAATTGACTTCATGAGGCTAAATTCAGGATTTCGCAAAATAAAGGACTTTTACAAAAAAGCAGTGCAGGTAATTTTTTATTTGTAAAAAAAATACAGTGATTTGACATTATTTTCCATACCAAAACTGTTTTACCGCAGCATGTATTTATTAAACGTCTAACGACTGAAAAATGGACCACTTTACGTAACTAATTTCATAATTAATTTCACTTCCGAACTCTGAAGCGAACGTATTCTCCTCCTTGTATCTTCAAATTAAAGCTATCCTTTGCTAGTACCGCTGGTATTTGGGTCTTTTCGCAAGGGGACACTTCCATTTGCTGGAACAGCTGGTAAACCATCACCTTGACCTCGCAGAGAGCGAACCTTGAACCTGGAATTAAATTAATTATTATATTAAGTAGCTTGCAAAATGACAGCTCAGTTAGCGTAGTGGTTGAGCCGAGTAATATTAGTTCAGGTTTCACCTCAGATTATCAAACACAGCATCTTATCAGCACAGCAGAACACTGTGAGTGAAGCCACAAAAGCAAATACAAATTCAATAACGAATACAATCTCGTGATTGTATTCGCTTTTGAATTTTTATTGGTATTAGTATTTGTTTTTTTTTAACTATGCTTCGCTTCGTGCTGTACTAACTCGTGTCAGTATAGCGCGAAGCGAATTGTAGGTATTCGTTTTTGAATTTGTATTTGCTTTGGTGGCTTCACTCTCAGTGTTTCGCACGGTCTATCTGCCTTTTGTTTCACGCTATTTTCCTTCACCGATGACGAAAAAAAAACAAAAAGTAAAACGCGTGTCTAGGTTCGAACGTGGTTGGAACACACAATCTACAACTTGTAGGACGTTCCATAAGATTGCATTGCCTGCCGACTCTGATGAAAAGTGGGTAAATGATTTCTACCATCTTGATGAGGTAATAGTCATGCTTGATAGGATATGGATATTGCAAATAAAATTCTAGATTAGAGACCAATTTCGTTCTACATACGCGTACCTTTATCCGCGTCAGTAACTTCACAAGCATTCCATATTCAAATATATTGACATTTACAAAACATTGCTCGTATTAAAATAGAAATCATTTCGATGGAAGAATTTGTAATATTACATCGATCAAAAGACAGTTTTTATATTTGAATCTGTAAGTTATACATAAGTATCTATTTGTCCCACTTGAATCTATACTTAATAATATAAAAACAAAAGCGAATTGGTTTGTTTGTTTCCCGTTCACGGATACACTACTGAACAGATTTTGATGTCACCTGGTAGAGCTTCAACCCCAAAAAAGTAGGTACATAAGCTACTTATTAACCGACTTTTAAAATTAGGTTATCAGTTCGACCCGTATGTTTGTTTGTATGTATGTTTGTCCGCGATTATCTCCCGTTTGGCTGAACCGATTTTGATGCGGTTTTCAGAAAAGTGTTTGTTACATCCTGGAGAAGGTTTTAGTATACAACAAATATAAATGTTGAAAGCGCTTTTTGAAAAAAACAACAAAAACCGAGAAGACGTTTTCGTTTCTTCCATCTTTCCATCTTTGGAGGACTTTCAATCTCTGTTTTAACAGTGTTGCCGTTTCTTAATGGATTTGGGTGGTAAGGAGACACTAAAAAGTGGAATATAAAAGTTTATTAATCTGCAATATCAATGGTACCCGACATTCACGGCCGACGTCGCAGGCAAATGCAAGAATGTTACAAATAGGCTACACCGTGTTTATCGTTACGAAGCAATATGTGCCGATGCTTCGTATATTTTACTCTCTAAAACCTTAACGTGCTATTGCTGTGGTTATCTTAGCAGCTTAATAATGTTTTGATACACTCGTGAGTTAACTGTAACGATTGGAATGCAGTCCCAATCTTTCTTTATTCTCTCTACGTCATACCGCGAAGCTTTGTGGCGATAGACGCAGATGCAGTACCGGAAAAAATATTATGAAATTTTGTCTCTCCTCTACGGGCGAATTCCACCAAACTTATTAACCGAATAAAATTAACGTCAGACAGGTTTTGTATTCAAAATTCAAAATTTATTCGCATGTTAAGATTTATAATAGGTATATAAGTTTGGAGTAGGTAATTCGCTCTTAGAAGGCGACACACATGCATATTTAATACAGCCGAACTCCGTGTCTGTTCTGTGCCAATTTCATATGTCAGAATACTGAATAGGCAGTTGAATTCTTTCAAGGTAACCTTCGGATTTGATATGAATATTTATGACTGAAATAGCTTTGATGTAGCTACCTTGAAGGTAGAAGGTCGCTGGAAACTAAATGCAAACTTAATGGTCACGCTATAATCCATAAAGGGCAAGGCAAAGATTATCTTTACCAATACATCATCGCGTTAATATTATCATGTTAGCGTTATATTAGGAGTTGATTCAGAACAGTTACAATGAGAATTTTTAACCGACTTCAAAAAAAGGAGGTTCTCAGTTCGACCCGTATGTTCGTATGTTCGTGTGTTTGTCCGCGATTATCTCCCGTTTGGCTAAACCGATTTTGATGCGGTTTTCAAAAAAGTGTTCGTTACTTTCTGGAGAAGGTTTTAGTATACAACAAACAGAAATGTATTCAGCGCTTTTTGAAAAAACAACAAAAACCGAGAAGACGTTTTCGTTTCTTCCATCTTTCCATCTTTGGAGGATTTTCAATCTCTGTTTTAACTATATTGCCGTTCCTTAATGGATTTGGGTGATAAGGGCCTCCTTATCACCTAATTAGTTTTTATTTTACACTTTTTAGTGCCTAGTGATAAATAACTTTAGCACAGAACACACATGACTTTAGTTTCGGAAGTCGGTGGCAATACAAAACTTTTGAAATTAAAGTCTGTGTGTTCTGTGCTAAAGTTATTTAACACTTTTTAGTTATTTTTTAAAGGCGGTTCTTTTTTTTAAGTTTTTATAAGTCATGCAAATTAATAAAAAAACGGGTCACCTACTTGAAATCGAATGCCGTTAGATCGTACACAAATGAAAATCCTTAAAACTATTCTGTAAATCGATTAAGTGGTCATCGAGAAATGATGTTTCAAGATAATGGCCCTTCGCGCTGCCGATGATTCGAGATTATAGTTATTCGAGGTTTTGATGCATCGAGGTAGTGAGCTGTCGCGCTCATAATATATCGAGTAAATGTCGATCAAGTGTTATTCGATCTAACGGCATTCGATTTCAAGTAGGTAACCCAATAAAACCTGTCCTTGTGCGACGTTTTTGTTTAAAAACCGGTCAAGCGCAATACAGACTAGCTAAGTAGACTAGCTAAGTAGACTAGCTAAGTAGACTAGCTAAGTTTTTACGTTAATTTGTGATGGTATGGGACCCTACCATCAGAATTATTAACGTAAACAGTCCAAGTCAAAGCATTTATTTCAATTAAACCATTTACAGGCACTTTAAAAAAAAAAAACAACTAATACATATTTTAAAACAATAAACAACAACAACTTACAACAACACAACAACAACAACAACACAACACAACAACAACTACACACAACAACACACACACACACAACTTCATAATAACTTTTGAATTGTCAAGGAGTCAGTCAGTTAGTCAGAAAGTTGAAGCTAGTTGGTCGTTCCAAAACGTAGGTAGGTCTCTCTAAACTTATCGATAAGCAAGTTATCATACATGTTTATTAATAACTTACATTTGATAAAAAATATGTCTCATCAAGTTATCTGATGGGTGAAGGTCGATCTTCCACGTCTTCTCTACTACCACTTATATTATATATTTTACGAAAATATAGTATTTACTCTATGCATGGAAAATAAAGGAATGCCTCGATTTGTGTATTGTTACCGTTTCTTAATTAATTTATTAATTTGCATGATAAGAGTAGGCACTATAAAACGAAAAAAAATACTTTTTTCACTTCTCTTGCTCAAAAATGCCGTCATTGTAGCATTACCAGAGCGGGGATAAAATAGCATTTCATCCTCTAGGGGAAAAAGTTTTTTTTTTTTAATTTTTGTGTGTCAAATATGACAATGAGCCTACAAAAACGAAAAAGTCTTTAGTCTTATGTAGAATAATCATGAATAAAGACTCGACTTACTGTTTCATAAAAAAAGAATCTCATTTTAATTTTGAAAATGGAACTAAAATCGGCGATCTCTGGTAGAATGCATGCAATGTGTTGCGGCTACAGAAGAAACAAAAGAAGACATTGGCGCGAAATCTTTATAATTTTTCTCTAATTGCAAATTGAATTGGTAGTGACCGTAATTATTTTCTCGCAATCGTAGTGAAAAGTATAGTGTAACACACGGCGCTAAAACCCATTAAAACTCGGTTTCTATTTACTCCCTCGCTAAAGCTCGGGAGTAAACCTCCTCGTATATAATGGATCATTTTAGCTCGTTGTTTAACAATCTACTATTTAAAAACAGAATCAAAACCGCCGACTTGCGAAGGCGGTTGTCTTTTTTATAAAAATGTTTTTACTAGTAGTTATGATAGAAGCTACGACAACATAATTCTTGGTTTTCAACTCCCTACCTACCTTAATGTTATAAAACATACAGATAATGGAACAGAGAAACGGCGGAGGGTCATGTTTCACTTTTTGTGGACGAAACCGCGGGAAACCAGTTGCACATTATTACCTTAATTTAAGGCATTATCATACACTTCTGCTTTTGTCCATAAAAAACACCGATTTAGTAGGATGCGTATTCGTTCCGTATCCGTTCAGCTTTCCACATCTGAACGGATGCTATGCAAAATTGTTATTTTCTAATACAAAAACTGAATTGAGCTGAATAAAGTCCCTTAGTCCCTTATTCTGCAGTTATATTGTATACACACCTATGCCAATTGATGATCTATTTTACCCAAAATCATCGCTAGGAATAGACGTTGTGCGCTAAAAATGTTTAGTTTTTGTTCGACACTTACCAATACAGTTTCTAGGTCCAAGTCCAAACGGGATGTAAGTGAACGGTTTAATTTTGTGCTTGTTCTGCTCCGAAAACCGTTCAGGGTCAAACTTGTAGGGATCCGGGAAGAATTCAGGATTATGGTGGAAAGCCCAGGAGGGAATAATCGCGCCTTCTCCTTTATGAATCTATAGAAGCAAACAGATATACTTTATTTGTTTATTTAGGTTAGCCTACAATTGTTTACACGTTACATATTATATCATTTAAAAGCACACGATATATATAAGTGCAACAATTACTTACAGGCTAACACCACACGCACAATTTTATTTAGATTATACATTTTTTATTGCAATTAATTGTGAATAATGAATTATAAAATAAAAATACTGTAAAATAACGAATAAATATGGAAATTTAACAAACGAATAAATATTGCCTATCGAATTAAATTAAATTAAAAATTGTTGATTGGTTATTCCATAAAACATGAATAAATTAAATTAAACGAAATAATATACTTGAGTCTTACAAAGTGATCTTTCTTCTGCTTAGTGCGTTTGTTATAATGGATAATAATGTTACGTGGGCAGAGCTTAATCCGCCCAACCGGCCAAGAATCGAACTCGCTTAAGATGGGTTCCGTTCAAAAATAGACACAAAAAAAACACGTTTATTGTTTAGGGGTTTCATTATAAGTAATACACATTCTCTAAAATTGACACGTATCTACCTAATATTGTATTATGAAGAGATTGAGGTTGAGGAGGAAAAGCATTGTTTTGAGACAATATTTCTGACAAAGACTAATCAATCCATTCGAATATCACATGAAGTTTATAAATGTTCTTCATGTAAAACTCCTTTTGCTTGGTGTTTTTCTTCCTGGCCCCGTTAATTTATAATCGCATATGTAAAGTTAAGAGGAACGCGCCAGGGCAGACGCAAAATTCTGATTTTCTTACGTTTTTTGCAATTAGCAACTTAGAATCAGAATCAGAATCAGAATTTTTATTTATAAACATAGGTTACACAGTTACACAGTATGTGAGATGTTATAATATTCAAATAGTTTCTCCATGCTTTGCCATTAGGCATATAAATGCTGTTTTAAAAAAATTATAGTAAGATGTCAGTTACTGAATTAAATTTTAGGTTAAACAAAAATGTCAAAACATAAAATCTTAAGATAGCTAATGTTTGTCCGGTGGTTTTCTGAGGCGTGAAAGTAAATAATAAATTATTTAATGTCAAATAGGAAAAAAAAATTACAATGTCAATGAATTACATTTCAGATAAATGCTAGAATGTCAATGAAAATATGTAGTTACAAAATTATAATAATTAAAATTATCAGAAGTCTCCAAATTAGAAAAGCTCGTTAACGTCATAATTATTTTCATAAAACAGGCACACGAAGTTTACGAGCGTACGAAGCAATTACTCAATTTTTAAGAATGTGTGTTTTGTAAACTTATTTATAAGTAGGTACTCATTTTGATTAATACTTAAGTTGTGGTGTGCAGTAACACTTTGGAAAAAAATAAATATTACGGTTTAAAAGATAATAATATAGTCTTGTAATAAACGGACGGAAGACAGGATCCGGTTTTTACCTTTCTGATACGGAACCCTAATAAGCATGGAAGAGAATGGGAAGCAATAGGACCACAATAATAGTCTAATTAACATCAAGAGCTAATAAATGAGTCTCACTTACAATATAATCCTTGTCAGCTTTGGCGTTAGGTTTCCCCAAGTTGTAGTCTTTGGTACACACTCTGTCCAATCCAGGAGCTGGTGGCCACAGTCTCAACACCTCTGGAAACGAGACATACCAAATGTTCCAAACAATATATTAATTTCTAGTATTACGTACTTCATCAGAAAATATTGGATCTGTGACAACCATCCAGGTAACAAGTTAGATCGTATTTAAAAAATTAAGCATTCAAAAGGCCAAATAATTCTAGGTCATCATCAGCCTGAAGACGTTCCACTGTTGAACAAAGGCGTACCCCAAGGGAAGGGGGGCTTCAGGCGTCTCAGGGATCACAGTAAGGTTGTTAAATACCTACACGGAAGCCGCTGCTGCTCGACTTTTGGATTTTCCCTTAGTCGCCTTGTACGACACCCTCGGGATGAAATGGGTGGTTGTTATTCTACCCCGGACACCCCACGGGTTACAAGTTAGGTATCTTACCTGAAATAACCATGTCCAGATAAGGCAAGTTCTGTATACAGTTGAAGTCGAATTTGCCGCCGTTCTTAGCGTCATTTTCTTTGATCTCTTGCACAAGACGCTCCTGCGCATCAGGGTTCACTGCCAGCTCGTACAATAGGAACGACATTGTTGTCGATACTGTTTCAAAGCCAGCAACGAAGAAGAGTATGGCTTGGGCTGTCAGGTCGATGTCAGACCATTCTGAGAATTAAAGGTTGTTGTTTATGCCGCGTATACATTAAACAAACCAAGTTGAGAAACAATAATGGTGTAGACAACACCGGTCCACACACTTTTCAAAAGGGCTTAAAACGCGATTCCAAGGCTTTTCCCCTTTGATCTTGTAATGCAAAAGCTTGCAGCTGGGCGTCTCTTACTTCTCAAATAAATTGACTAAGTAATTAAAAATCTTTCCTATATTTCAGACTGGCTTGCGTTTGGCCGCAAGTCACCTGATATTAAGTGATGGTGCGGCCTAAGGTGGACCGCGCTTGCCTAAGATGAACCAAGTTACTCGGGCCTTGAAGATACCCGGATTATCATAATCGGGGAACAGAGAGGCAGACAGTGCATTCCACAGTCTGGCAGTTTGCACAACAAATGTGAAAGCAAAGCGCTTAGTTCAAGACCAAGCAACTTAATCATATAGCGGTAACGCTTTAATTTTACAGTTAATTAAAAAAAATATCAGGTTTTTCAGTGATTTTATGGAGATTTTGTATCTTGGAATTGGTTAATGGTTTTTACACCTGTTTAATGCAACATCCAAAAATCCTGGAATCCATAATACTGCTGGCCTTACAACAAGCGTCTGTAAGAGGGACTGTGCACTAGTGCAAATTAACGGACATCACCGTCATATCACTTAGCTGGAAACAAGAAGGGATTTGGCACTAGTAACATATTTTTTTGTTATTGCGTGGTAATAAAACTAACCCTGGTGTGCTTAAGGATGTGTGTCTGAATGTGCCGAATAAATACGTGTCACGGCGACGGAGACCGCGATTGCTGGCAATGCCTCGCGGCAGGACCAACTTGCTGGGTAAAGCACTCTTAACGAAATCGCGAAAAGGCTAGATTTATTTTCCTGTTCTCTGAATGAGTTCACAAAAATTCCTTACATGTGATATGTTTAAACACAACAGAGTGTGTGCGTGCTTGTGTTGTTTTTTGTGTGTGTTGTGTTTGTTTGTTTGTGTGTGTGTGTGTGTGTTTTGTGTGTTGTTGTTTTTGTTTGTGTGTGTGTGTTTGTGTTATGTTTGCGAGTGTTGTGTGTGTTTGTTTGTGTTGTTGTTTGTGTGTTGTTGTGTTTTTGTGTGTGTATGTTTGTCTTTGTGTGATATTGTAAAATATTGTTTAAGGCCACGCTACAGATTTGGGGTAACATGTTGTGTTGTTGTAAAAATAAATAAATAAATATCTACGATTTTCTTTTGTTTGTTTTTCCTACGGAGTAAGTAGTATCCATAAAGCAACGCGGAACACCGGCCGCATGCGTCCGGGCGCGTGCGGTCGGAATTCCGCCGCGTTGCTCTATGGTAGTATCAGATCATGAGTAAGAGTACAACGGCATTGTTCACTTAAACTGTCATACTGACCTCTTTTACTATTTCGTTTTCCAACATCAGATTCCTCAACTGTCGCAAAACCAGTGTCAACATTTTCTTCTGATTTTTCTTCATGAGTAAGTTTTCCTGAAAAAAACCTTTTAAGTTGTTTTACAAGACTACATAAAAGCAGAATAAAGAAAAGATTAAACTTGAATCTCTCAACATTCTCTGTAGAGTCAAACTTGAACGAAAAACTTAGCATTTATTTCCAATAATCCATTAATACTGGGTGTACCGGAAAGGGGGTATACATCTGAAGGGAGGTCAATGTACTCGTGAAACTGAACAAATTTCAACAGAAAAAAAATCGAAAAAAAAAAAATGGGACTCTTCATGAACTTGCCGCCTAAATTTTTTATGGAGACTGGAGTCTAAAATTCCTTTTTTCGAATTGTTTTTCTGTTGAATGTACATTGACCTCCCTTCGGATGTATAATACCCGCTTTCCGGTACATCCTGTAGGCACTTTTGAATTGTTAAGGAGTAAGATATTACGTCAATCGCAAAGTTATGTATCCAGTGGCTTTTAGTGTCTTCAGTGTTCATTAGCTCCTGTCCGCTTTGTCCGCGTATTTTTTTACGGATACCTAATTTTGCATCAACAATAATTCATATTATGATAATGAGACTTGATACTTATAATAAAAAAAAAAGAATACCTCATTGTTTTAAAGAATATCCTATTCACATTTTTTTTCTATCTTCTAAATTTATATCTACATTTTCTTAAAAATAGTGCAGTTAGCACTTTTTATTAAGAAAGTGTTATTGCTCAGTAAATGACTTTTTAAATGATGTGATTGATGAGATTTTTGTTAGCTAATTGATATTAAAAAAAAGCTTTTTACAAAAAAGACAACCGCCTTCAAAAAGTGAAAAATAACTTTAGCACAGAACACACATTGACTTTAGTTTCGAAATTCAGTGGCTTTGTTCTGTTTGTGGTTTTGTATTGCCACCGACTTCCGAAACTAAAGTCAACGTGTGTTCTGTGCTAAAGTTATTTTTCACTTTTTGAAGGCGGTTGTCTTTTTTGTAAAAAGCTTTTTATTTTCCGCTTTTTAGTAGTAGTAGAAGAGATTGAAAGTTAACTACTACAAAGATTGATGAAACTAAATTGTCGTCTATGTTAAATTTTTGGGTATTTGTTGATTTTTCAAAAATGCTAAATCAATTTCGATAAAATTTATATGAGACCACCCCTGAAGCATACCCTATCCATAAAAAAAAGAATTTTCAAAATCGGTTAGCGTTTGCCGGAGAAATCGCGTAACAAATCGCGCACATACTTAATGCAAATTTAAGACTTATACGGTTTTCTCATATATGCCATTGTCAGAACTAGACCATTTTAAAATGGACCACACGGGAAGCACTAGCTTTCAAATAAAAAAAGAATCATAAAAATCGGTTCACCCAGTCCCAAGAAATCAGGTAACAAACATAAAAAAAAAAATACTGATAACCTCCTCCTTTTTTGAAGTCGGTTGAATAAATTGTTAATGTTTCTTAAAATTTTCTGACTTGTTATTAATTCTATTTGTACATATTTTTGTCATTTTTTATTCCAATTTTAATTGAATTATGAGTTGCACGCCATAAGGTAAATTATTAATCTTAGATTATTAAACTTATACTCTAGAGCTAATAAAATTCTTATTCTGATTTAACAACATGACCTTGGTCTTTTAGTTATTCCAATCTATTGAAGTTGTAACATGTACATAAGTATCAACTTCGTTTGGATTACCTACTTATCTATTATAAGGTTCAATTTAGCATGACAACTTCCTGGTTTTGTCTATTATAATAACACGAAGGTCGTTCATAGACACGTGTGGCTAACTAGTGGTATTTTTTTATGATCATTACATAGAAGTTTGTCTAATGATCCCAAAAAAAACAGACGTTAGTGTGATTAGATATTAATAGACTTTGATTTTTATTAAGTAGTGTCTTTATTACACTACTTATAAAAATGGCATGCTGGTCAAAAGCATTGACTAAATGTCTCGTCTAAATATTCTGGTTTCTGGTTATCCCGATTGTGCCTCATCTCGCTATTTCTTCAGGAAGCCATCCAAGGCCATCCGTCCTGCCATCTCGTTATCAGTCTGTCGCGACCCTGCTTGACAGTGTTTGGGCTCCAGTCTTGCAATATAGGAGCCCACAACTTAGCTGGCACTCCGGCAGACATGACCCGCCTAACCCTATTTCAGTTTTACGACGACACGGTTGGCGCAGTGGCTGAGCGATCGGCTGCTGCGCAGCGTTTTGCGGGTTCGATTCCCGCCCAGGTTAAACATTGGTGTGATGAGCACTTGTGTTTGCTTTGTGTTTGGGTGTTGTTTATCTATATGTCGGAGACAGTTTATTAATCACAATTGTGGGTGTAACTAAATTTATTATGATTTGTGGTTCTTATTGTTAATTTATGTGATTTTACTATCAATTATTGTCTATTAATTCGAAACATGATTTATTGAGTACTCACTGTATGTACACTGATTTGTGGTTACTTTATTTCGATAATTGTTATCGATGGTTTTATTCAAAACAATTGTTGACATGTTACTTTGAATGTAAAACGAATTAATTGATTGCTTTATAATTAAATCTTATTAGATTTAGTACATTGTAGTGTTTTGTATCAAGTAAACGCGTGACGCACTTCCGTGCGGCATTGGATAGACTTGTATGGAGAGGTTGCAAGGTGGGGGGCATCGCCTTATAAAAGAGCGTGCACTCCGTAAGTATGGCAGTCGATCTTCGGATTCGACTCAGTAAAGAGTTCCTGCTCCCGACAATACTGTCGGTTTACCTGGTACAGCGCTGCTGTATATTCACATAGCTGTATAGGCTTGCTGCTAGCGAGCGATACACTTTGTATTTGGGTGGCTTGGCCACTGTACGAACTGTGGGACCTTAATGGTCTGTTCGATTAACTGTATTGTTGCTGTACCTTTAACTTACTTTATTCCTGTTACTGATTACCATTTGTATTGTGTTTTCTGTACTAATAGTGTGTAATTGTTTTTACAGGTCTTGTTTATCCCTAATGGGATAATGGGAACGCCTATAGTCCTGACCGTGTACTATACCGCTCGGCACTCCTCCTCGATCGCTCTGTGACGATCCTACATATATATGTATGTATTTACAAAAAAAAAAATGTATTTGTGTATGTATATCAGCTGTCTGACACCCATAGTACAGGGTCTCCCTAGTTTGGGGTCAGATGGCCGTGTGTGAAAATGACCCCACATATTATTATTATTCTCATTTATTAACATATTTCATTATATTTTTAAATATTAGTAAAAAAAAAAAAAAAACATTTAAAAATATAAAAAATAGTAGCCCACCGGTATCGGGAATAGGTATTATTATTATTATTATATTATAGTTTTGCGGGTTTTCGTCGACAATATTAGGTCCGTACTTACGTATAATAATCATAATGATTAATAATTCTAATCCTGAGTTAGGTTGCTTTAAAAGAGTGGCTATTACACATCTTAGGTACCTTTCTTGGCTTCCATGAGAAGATGTATCATGTCTGGTCTAAATATATTTTTCTTCTGTCGTACGTCCATAGTACTCAACACTATGCTCTTGAAGAAGTTCGTCGTGGCCTCCGAAAACAGTTTTATGTTGAGTTTCTGAAAAAAAGTATTTGAATAATATTCCTCTTCATAGTCGGGTAAAAATATGATAAAAAAAAATTGGTTCTCTGTAAAGTCGGTTTACGGACGCTAGTTTTACGTGATAACGTCATAAAGAAACATAATGGCTAACATAAGCCAATAATGGCTTCCGTCGAGGTGGGCGGAGCTTATTACTTGGGCCGATCGTGACTCTGTATTGCTTGTTCCAAGCTCTCGCTTGCACGCTCAGGCTTAGGCGGAACGTGACACTTTTTCGTGCGTGCAGTCGGTGTTCACCGATTTATAAGACGTTATGACGTCAATAAGACGTTATTACGTCAAAAAACAAATAATATGTTGCAGTTTACTTATAACAATTATGAAAATTATATTAACTGTGTCGTGTTTAACCTTCAATTTCTCCGAAACTGTGTTCTTTGCAACTAAAATACAACCATAAACAATCGAGTCAAAGGCCCAACTAGCTGCCAAAAAGCTAGGAGTCCTCGCAAAGGTTCGAAAGTACTTCACGTCGGAACAAATGCTGAACCTATACCAAGCACAAGTTCGATCGTGCATGGAGTATTGTTCGCACCTCTGGGATGGATCTGCCAAGTACCAGCTGGAGGCGTTGGAAGTTATTGAAAGACGTGTCAAGAGGCTCATAGACAACGACTTCCTGGTTAAGGCTAAGCTCCAAAACCTTGAACACCGCCGCGCCGTTGCCAGCCTATCGGTCTTTTATCGGGTACATTTCGGAGAGTGTGCTTTGGAATTGCACAACTTAATTCCCCCATCCCCATTCCATCACCGGACGAGCAGGGATACGGCGAAGCGTCACCGCTATATGGTTGAAGTTCCACGGTCTCGAACCAAGCGCTTTGACTCCACATTTATTGTGCGAACTGCCAGACTATGGAATTCACTGCCCGCCTCTCTATTCCCCGATACATATAATCTGGGTATCTTCAAGGCACGAGTGAACCGGTTTAATCTAGGAAAGCGTGCTCCACCTTAGGCCGCATCATCACTTAAGATCAGGTGAGTTGCGGTCAAACGCAAGCCTATAACAATATAAAAAAAAAAAAAACAAATCGTCATGCATAATGATCACCAATAATACTGATTTTATGGTCGTCATCATCATAATTATCAGCCTTAACTAAATTGGCGTCCACTGCTAAACGAAGGCATAAACCGAGATGGTTGGCGATCTCTGGAAGAGGCCTACGTTCAGCAGTGGATAATTTGATCAACGATATTTAAATTAACCATGTACTATTAAAATATAGAAGGAGCTCGTGGCTAAGTTAAAGCCGTACAGATCGATCGGTCAAAGGTAATAAGTCGGTCTGTGGATGGGTGACCATCCCTTTCATACCGAGTTCCCTCCGTGCCTCGGAAAGCACGTAAAGTCGTTTGTCCCGGCTGTCATTTACAGATCTTTGGTAGTCGTTATGGGTTGTCAGAAGCCAGAAAGTCTAACCACCAGTCTTACCAAGGGGTATCGCGTTACCCAGTAACTGCTGGGTTGTGGAGGTCCGATAGGCAGTCGCTCCATGTAAAACACTGGTATGGTAAAACGCTAGTATTATTTGACGACACGGTTAGCGCAGTGGCTGAGCGATCAACTGCTGCGCAGCGTGTTGCGGGTTCGATTCTAAATAATAAATATTTGTGTGATGAGCACTTGTGTTTGCCTTGTGTCTGGGTGTTGTTTATCTATATATGTATTGTATTTAAAATGTATTTGTGTATCAGCTGTCTGACACCCATAGTACAGGGTCTCCTAGTTTGGGGTCAGATGGCCGTGTGTGAAATGTCCCCACATATTATTATTATTATATTATATTCATCTGCATCCGGTTACTGGAAGCCGACCCCAATTTAGGCGGGAAAAAGCTAGGCAGATGATGATGACTATCAATATCGTTCGATAGCTTTATTCTTTATCTAACATTAAATAACTATCGTTATTACGGCGTAGAACTAAAAAATGCCAATATTCATAGATAAGCAACACACCTTCATAAGAGCAGGGAATGAAGTATACCCGAGGAAGATCAAGATCCTTTTGAATCCAGAAGTAGCAGTCTCCCTGCCAACGGAGTAGAACTCATTGTCCTTATCATCATGAGAGTTCACCTTTAGGCCAAAGGCACAGGAGGCTATGACATCATTAGCGTAGCGTGTCGTCAGGTCCTTAGTATCCACGTCCACGTAGTCAACTGTGGATATCAAAGGATTTTTTTAATTAAAAAAAAGAGTTCTCAGTTTGACCTGTATGTTTGTATGTATGTAGGTATGTGTGTCCGCGATTTTCTCCCGTTTGGCTGAAGCGATTTTGATGCGGTTTTCAGAAAAGTGTTTCTTACATTCTGGAGAAGGTTTTGGTAATACAACAAATAATAATAATAATAATAATGTTTATTTAAAGATTGTTAGGCATAAGTTACAAAATATTTTCACAGGCTAATTTAGATCAGATTAATTGGTGTAGTCATCTGTAACCGAACTAGGCAGAGCCTGTATTTCGGCTATCAGCGCCAAACCCCTCGAATATTATGCATATACAGGGTGTAACGGAAAGGGGGTATACATCCGAAGGGAGGTCAATGTACTCGTAAAACTGAATAACATTAAACATAAAAAAAAACGAAATTCAAAAAAAAATTGTTGGTCTCTTCATAGAAAATTTTAACTTGCCGCCTAAATTTTGTATGAAGTGACCAACAATTTTTTTTTTAATTTCGATTTTTTTATGTTGAATGTTATTCAGTTTTACGAGTACATTGACCTCCCTTCGGATGTATACCCCCTTTCCGTTACACCCAGTATAATAGCCATAAGCATGATTTCATTAATATTATGTAATAACCAATTTAACAATTTATTATTTATGTGCTTTCTATTAGAGTAAGAAAAAAGTATATTTAATAATGTTTGTGTAGTGTTTGCATGCATGTCCTCTTATTTGTGTGGAATGGGAATGTACGTGTCTGATGTGTAAGAGGGTTTGTGATGTTGTTTAGTGTTATGCTGTGTGCTGTGGTGTGAGTGTGCGCATGCACACATGTGTGTGTATGATATGAGAAATGTATGGTATGTTGTATTATATCAGCTTTTTATTAAGATTCTGTGTATAAAAGAAGTTCAGTCTGTTCATAGATTAAACTTTTCAGGTGTTCGGTAAGTTTCTTCTTGCATTGCATTTTTGTAAATTAATGGACCAATGGAGTGAGCAAAGCGTTGACTAAATTTAGTTTTGAGCATGTTAGTTCTACCGCAAACTATATCTTTTCTTCGTTTTTGGAGGATTAGTGGGTTGTAGTTTAGTTTACTATGTTGCAGGAGGACAAAGCTTAGTATGTATAATTGTCTCACGGTCATGACTTCCCATTCTTCGTATAGAGTTGTTGTAGAGAATCGGATAGGCTTGAACGACGCGACTTTCAGTATTGTACGCTGGGCGACCTCGATAGACTTCAAAGTTGTTTTTGATGTCCCTCCCCAAGATGATAGACAATATGTTAGAAGCGATTGACACAGGGCATAGTATATCTGCTTCAGCAACGTAAAGTCAGCAATGTGCCTCAGGTTTTTAAAGACATATATGAGCGTTCGTATTCTACAACATATATTTCGCACAATGCCTTCTGCTGTTACATTTTTTATGCTGAAGCAGATGTACTTGGTTTTGTCAACATATGTAAGAATATTACTCTGAAGCCACTCTCCCACGATATCGAAGCCCCGCTGTGCAGCACCGAAAGCCTCTTCCCATGTATTAGCAGCAAAACAAAGGGCAGTATCGTCTGCAAAAGATATTATTTCACCCTGGGCAAGTTCAAGACTCGTGAGATCATTTATATACACCAGAAATAAGGTAGGTCCCAGTATGCTACCTTGTGGTACACCGTGTGTAACCTGCAGGTGAGAGCTTTTACATTTACCTATACGATCACACTGAGACCGGCCAGAGAGGTAACTAGTAAAAAGTTTCAACTGTGTACCTCTAATTCCCAGTCTTTCGAGTTTGTCCATTAAGAGGGAAACAGAAATCGTATCAAAAGCCTTTGCGAGATCTAGACAGATAGTGAGGCATTTTTGTTTTTTATCTAAATTGGAGGTAACAAAATTTATAAGTTTATTTACTGCTTGCTCAGTTGATTTTCCTTGTCGAAAACCATATTGGTTATCTGAAAGCAGTTTATTTTTTTCTAAATATTTGACTAGTCGTAAATTTATAATTTTTTCTAATATTTTTGATATCGCTGGTAAAATCGATATGGGTCGATAGTTATTGATACGATTTTTGTCCCCATCCTTATAAATTGGACAAACTTCTGCTTTTTTCAGGACGTCAGGGAATATTCCATTTTGAAGGCAATCATTTGCCACTACATCACCACTAGTCATGTCATCAAATGGACATGACTAGTGGTGATGTAGTGGCATACGGCCACCTTTCTCAAGGAGTTCTACAGGATGACACACCGCCCGTCGCGTTCCTGTAAAACTCCTTGAGAAAGGTGGCCGTATGCCATCGAAACTAGTCGGACGAACCCGGCAACACAGTGAGTTGATCCGTTTTTTTTCTCAATCTATAATGTGTAACAATGCTATTTGTGATCAAACTTGTAAAACTTCTTCAAACTGACCTCCACATTCCTTGATCTGCTTCTTCAGAGACCCAATCATCTGGTCACTGACCTCCATCATGAACGGCACCATCGCTCGCATCTTGGAGCTGGTGAACGCTGGACTCAATGTGGAACGCATGTCTTTCCATTCTTCACCTGTACGTTAACATATTTAAGAGGTGTTGAGGTTTCTTACGCTGGCACTTTACTTGGCGTATTTGTGATATTATTCGCCATAATTGGATAAAACAAAATATACCCTATACTTTTGAAATGAAGTAGTTTTTGTAGTATCAAGGTGAGGCCAATATTTGCACAAATACGCAAAATGACAGGCCAGCATGAAATAATTCAGTGATTTTTAGAACTAACGCAATTTTCATGTAATTTTGTCATAACAATTTGTTTTTTTAGTACCCTAACATATTTTCAATCAGGTCATAAACGCTTGTAGCACCAATATATTATTACGCTTACTGATACAATCACCATTATTTAAACCTTTAGATACCCACTGCTGGGAATAGGTCTCCCCCAAGGGGGGTTAAGCCGTAATCGCCATGCTTGGCCGATGTGTGTTGGTAATCGCAGTAGGTGTTATAGTACTCAAAAGGAAGCTGCTGCCCATCTTCTGGTCAATTTATCCCTCTGTCGCCTTTTACAACACCCCACCTTTTACTACATCACGGGTAGAAATGGGGGGGTGGAATTCGTGGTACCACACGGCTTTACTACTGATACTGATACATTACTGTAATTTTCTACAAAATTTAAATGTTTTAAGAGTTACCTGCAGGGTCATCATCATCAGCCCAGAAAACGTCCACTGTTGAACAAAAACGCCTCCCCAGGGGGGGCGGGGGTTGCCATAATCCCCACGCTTGGCAGGCGTTTAGGGGTGCACACCTGCTGGGTGTCCTAATAGAAAGCCATTGCCGTGCAAATACGCCATAATCGCTCAAATGTATACGATCATTTGTTTGGTTTCACCAAACGAATGACCGCATCGATCGTTTTCCATTATAATACCCGGTAGAACTGCGTTACTTTCCTTACCTCTCAAAGAGAACAAGTTCCTCCCGAACAAAGGCTCCACAGTATCGTCAACCAGCATGCGATGATCTAGGAAGTGCTCAAAATCTTTGACACCAATCTTCTTCACCAATTCTAAGTCTTGGATTATTACTACACCCTTTAGGAATTCATATCTGCCTACAAACCTAGAAAAAATAGGTAAGTCCAATGTTGGAAATTCAAGTATTGATGATAGCCAATACAAATGACCGTCTTCTTTGATAGGATCGGCCATTAATTGGGTGCGGGCTAGGATCAATCTACAGATTGCATATACAGAAAGTGGCTGGTCGGCTAGGAATAACACTCTGACTGAATCATCATTTGTGCCCAAAATTATGTTGGGGTCGGTTTCCAGTCTACCCGGATTCTGCTGAATACCAATGTTTTACGTGGAGCGACTGCCTGTCTGTTCTCCACAACCCAGTCACTGGGTAACACGATACCCCTTGGTAAACCATGGCACTGGTTTTCAGACTTTCTGGCTTTAGTCTTTACTAATGTTTGCCATAATTTAAAATGCCATAATTTTATATGCCATACTTTTATTTGCCATAATTTCATTAGAAATAATGCTTCAGTTGCTATAATCTTTAAATCACATAAAATCATTTTCACTAATTTCATTGGTCTTAACCGATCAAGTGCCATAATAATGTTAATCCATAAATTTATTTGCTATATTTTTTATTTTCAATAATTTCATATTCCATAACATTTATTCACTATATTAATTTGCCCATACTAGTACAACAATGCTAGTTCACCGCCTGCAATGTTGATGTTATGATCATGTTAAAGTTATGACTAATAAGTTGGTTATTGGTGTAAATGATAATAGTGCAAGTAAATATTATGACGGGGGACGATTATGGAAAATAATAATAGTACAAATGATTTTATGGAAAACAAGACAATACCCTTTAGCTGTCGTTAAAAGTAGTTAAAATGAATGAATGAAAATATTCATTTGACGACACGATTGGCGCAGTGGCTGAGCGATCGACTGCTGCGCAGCGTGTTGCGGGTTCGATTCCCGCCCAGGGTAAACATTGGTGTGATGAGCACTTGTGTTTGCTTTGTGTCTGGGTGTTGTTTATCTATATATGTATGTATTTACAAAAAAAAATGTATTTGTGTATGTATATCAGCTGTCTGACACCCATAGTACAGGGTCTCCCTAGTTTGGGGTCAGATGGCCGTGTGTGAAAATGTCCCCACATATTATTATTATTATTATTATTATTTATTTCAGACCAAGCACACAGTAATGAGATACAAAGTCCATATATTATGTTACCCACTAACATAATATGGACTTTGTATCTCATCACTGCTAAAGATCTGTGAACGGATGAATGGAAAGGACGAATGCCAACCGGGAGCAAAGTCTTGCTTTCCGAGGCACGGACTAAACGAAACTATGACTGAATATGCATTAAAACATACTTTTTGATTATGATATCAAAATATGTTTTTTGTTAGGCATCATGAGAATCAAATCTTCCCAATATGAAATTGAAAAGTTCACATTGGTCTCATCAGACTTAGACCGAATTAGGCACTTGCTCCTGCCTCCGTGCTTTAACCACTGAACCATCACAACCTTTTGTAAAAACAGTAGTCATGGTAATTATTAACTTAAGGCAACACTAAAAAGTGAAAAATATAAAGTTTTTTCAAAAAAAAGAAAACCGCCTTCAAAAACTCAAAAGTGATAAATAACTTTAGCACAGAACACACATTACTTTACTTTCGGAAGTCGGTGGCGGTGGCTTTGTGTTTGTAGTTTTGCATTGCCACCGACTTCCGAAAGGAAAGTAATGTGTGTTTTGAGTTTTTGAAGGCGGTTTTCTTTTTTTTTGAAAAAACTTTTTATTTTTCACTATTTAGTGTTGCCTTAACATCCAAATCCATTACGAAACGGCGACACAGTTAAAAGAGATTGAAAATCCACCAAAGATTGATGAAACTAAAACGTCGTCTAAGTAATTTTTTTGGGAATTTGTTGATTTTCTCAAAAAAGCTGTATCAATTTTGGTAAAATTTATATGGGACCATTATAAATTCATTATAATTCATTATTCAATTACATTATAAATTTATTTGAGACCACCGGAACAAACCCCTTTCGAACAAAAAAAATATATTGCAAATCTGTCTATATATGACAGAGTTATGCCCGAACATACATAAAAAAAAAATATATATATACATTCGAATTGATAACCTCCTCCTTTTTTAAATCTTCTAAAAAGCCATGTATCTCTCTCACGTACCTCTCTTCCGGAAAACTTTGATATGTATCATTCAACACTTCAGCAATATGTTTTTGGCGCAACAACTCGGGGCTCAGGGTGCCCACCAGTGGGATTGTCTTGAAATGCTTCACGCCGTACCGGCTGAACTTCGAATAAGCTTTGCGCATATACAGCACTGCTGCTACGATGATCACGCCTAGCCATATTAGAGCTATCATTATCTGGAAAAATATATAATAATTACCTATTATTTATTTATTGTATTTCTCCATCGATGTATTTTTAGCTCTCTCTACTTTTTATATTTTGTTTGTATGTATGTATATATGTATTTATTAGTATATTTTATTCTTGTAAATTTTCTTTTCCTTTGCACCTGCCACATTTTGTCTCTGCATCACCCTAAGGTAGACTGGTAGAAAATGCCCAAGGCATTAAGTCCGCCTTTGTACAATGTTTATTTAAATTTTGTGCATAAAGTTTTAATAAATAAATAAATGTAATAAAAGTGAATGATTTTAATGACGATTTGAATTTTAATAATTTTATTTATTTAAAATAATAATTAATTTAATGTTTTAATGAGAATTTAAATTTTAACAATTTTGTATCATCATCATCATCATCATTTCAGCCTAAAGACGTCCAGTGCTGGACATAGGCCTCCCTAAGTGGGGGTTTTGCCATAATCGTCACGTTTGGCAGGCGGATTGGCGATCGCAGTATGGTTGTTGCAAAGGCACAGAGAACGCTGCTGCCCATTCTCTGGTAAGTCCCTTAGTCGCCTCCTACGACACCCACGGGAAGAAATGGGATGGTGCAATTAATTTTGTATACTTAATGAAAATGTTTGCATGCCGAATGGTGAGATATGGCAGAACTCTGATGTATACCTACTACTATTTATATGTATTACCCATATTTGCAAATAAATGCTATTCCATTCTATTCAACACACGACGCAGTGGGAATTTGCGGTAGGCTAGATGTCTTTGGCCCAGACTCCACCAAAGCGCAGAGGAGAGATGTCTCGTATGTAACCAATGGGACACTGCTCGTACGTTGAAACTAAGTGGTGAGATACGAAAATAACGCAAGTTGATTGGTTGTTCGAGACGTCTCCTCTCGTCTCCGCTTCAGTGGAGTCTAACAGCTGTGGATGTCTTGATGATAGTAATACGCATAGCGACGCGCCCCGGCTTCGCACGGGCATATTATCATCATTTTTAACCAATTTACACAAAACCTTAACAAATCATACACCTGAACCACACCCGCGACATTCCGTAATAATATATAATAATAATATGTGGGGACATTTTCACACACGGCCATCTGACCCCAAACTAGGGAGACCCTGTACTATGAGTGTCAGACAGCTGATATACATACACAAATACATTTTTTTTGTAAATACATACATATTTAGATAAACAACACCCAGACACAAGGCAAACGCAAATGCTCATCACACAAATGTTTACCCTGGGCGGGAATCGAACCCGCAACACGCTGCGCAGCAGTCGATCGCTCAGCCACTGCGCCAACCATGTAGTCAAAATATAAAATTCCATAGAAATGAAAAGATATAATTGCCTACACGACTACTAAAATAACAGACTGTACAGATACGTGCGTGTGTGTGCGTGTCTACCCACTCGAGTAAAAACGCAGTCGTTTGTTCCCGGAGCAGTCGTTCGACGCGGGGAGAGGTGAGGAACGGTTTCAGAGGGAGGCGGAGTGTGTCGCTACTGTACGGTAGTACTAATATTTATACTGTGCCTGAGTCCGTTCCGTAGGTTTTGAGTATATTTCGAACAGATAGACAGACGCGGCGGGGAACTTTGTTTTATAATGTAATGATATTGATGATAGGGTTGGGTTCCTTAATGATGAAGAATCCTTCCTAGTAATATTATATACGCGAGGATGGACAGATGGATGAATGGATTGATGTTTGTAACTCTTTTACGCTGTAATGACTGCACGGAATATATAGAATAACTTTTATTCCATTTTTGTGTACGTATGGAATAATAATTACATAAACTGCGACAGGGCAGTATATTCTCAAAATAAAAACGTCTTGATAAGGCTATCATTCAGTAAGTTTGCTTGTTTGATACAAATGGATAGCAATCAAGTCGCAATTATGATAACAGAAAAGTGAATACATCGATTCATTAAATAGATTCTAAAGCCAATCATTTGACAAACTCAATATCTGCACTAGAATGATTAAGGAACTAAATTGATTTGAAAATCGAGGAAAGTTCAAATTGAATCGAGAAGTTTAATAGAGTCTCTCCTGTCCGTCTTGGCCGGGAAGTTGTTACCTTTGGTGTATAAATTGTAGTAGTTACGAAGAATCATAGTCAAAATACACATTATCACTAATCGTCATCAACAAATCAACCATTTAACTTTTACATTTCATGGAAAACACTGCAACTTCAACTATAATCGTACTTATATAAACACTTTTATCTTAAACTAAATTAATATTACTCACTGCCTAAAACACGAGTGGTTTTGACCGAAGACTCCTACAGTATGTAAAAAAAATATTAGTAATTGATTCCGGTACCGGTTTGTGTGTGTTGTTAAAGATAAATACTTGCGTAATCTTTGTTTTGTTGATACTACAATCGGTGGGCGAATTATACGTAGGTATGTATGTTTAATCTACAGCTGTTAGATGGATATTTAGAGATACAAAGTCCATTTTTGCTTGTCCATACAGTTCAAGATACCTTATCTAATTACGTATTGACAAGGTAAGGTTTTTTTGATGAAAAGTATTGACGTAACGACGGATCGTTTTCTGTATGTTCGATGAAGTTTAATAAAATTACCAGTGATTTTCATTATGACCTTTGTATGAAAAGGAATTGGCTTTGACTTGTTGCGAGTGTAGGTATGTGCATAGAGTGCAAAATTGTACATCTTCATTTAGTTTGTCAATAAAACTGGTACGTGTTATTGATTAGAATATATTGATAATATAATTTGACTTTTGTCAACGTCAATGATCACAGAACTGGTATTTTACGGTCGAATAGGCAGATTTGCTGGAATAATGAACTCAACCTTTATTTTTTCTGGTCGCCTGGTAGTTTGATATTTTAAATCCAGAAGGCTTTCTACGGTAGTGCGGGTGCGCTACCGTTAAGTTTTAGATTCGAGTCGATTTTTGAATTGGAAAGACGAGTAGTATGCTATAGATTTTTTTTTCCATTTTATACGACAAGCAAAATTAATATCGCCTATTTATATAAATATAGTATGTGCAAAACTGGTTCGTTACATTTATTCCGCATACTAGTGCCAAGCGCTCTAGAGTACATGTGTGCCGTGTACTTGTTACTAAGCACACATAGAGAGCATGCTATGTAATGGAATAATCCACCTACAGTACCAAAACAAGTACCGACGATAGTTTTTTTAAACCATTGTTAACTTGAGTGGTTCTCAACAATATTCGAAAACACTGGATCGAAACACACAGAAACTACCAAATGCGGAACTCACCTCTTGTCTGTCATGAATAAACAGAAGTGGCGTAGCTTTATGAATGAAAAAAGAAAAAAAAATAAGTTACTCTAGAATTATAATACTAAGACTTAGTTACTTATAAACGTGCTATTTCAATGAGAAGGCTGTACAATTATTATGTTTCCTATTTTTGTCATACGTCACACACAAAGGTCCAGTTGAAAACCAGCGTCAGACACAAATGGTCTGCCATTTATGGTGAACTGGGCCTGTTTGGCGCAGCCGTGGGACACACAAATAATGTTTTTTATTTATTTCTGTTTTTATATTGAAAAACTTTTTTATTATTATTTTTTGTGCACGTGGTCTGTGTCAATTAAAAATTCCTATATTTCATTGTCATGTGATTTATAAAAAATGCTGGTCTACTTAATTCTTTCGCGGAACCCACAGCCCACCTTATTACTTACATAAACAGAAAATCTCACACATAGACATCTTACACTCACATACGGTATAAGCATTTACACGGACACGTATATAAGATTAATAACATAATTTACGAACCATGTGGAACTGTTTTAAAGATCGTCATTTAATATTCGCTAGTCATCATGATAATCATGATAATCGTGTTTACCATTGTCACCGTGACTAGCTTCTACATACTACGTTTATTTAAAGATATCATCTGCCTAGCCTTTTCCTAACAATGTTGAGATCATCTTCCAGTCTAACCTGATGCAGCTGAATACCAGTATTGTACATGGAGCGACTGCTTACCTGACCTTCACAACCCAGTTACTGGGTCACGATAGCCATTGATTTTTTAAATGGCACAAGCTTGCCACTCTATTCCCAAATCACTGCAACTAATGAAAGCCAGAATCAATAGTGGTGACCACCAGAAAAACGCCGAAGTCAAAGTCAAAGCATTTATTTAAATTAAACCATTTACAGGCACTTTTGAATTGTCAAGGAGTCGGTCAGTTAGTCAGAAAGTTGATGCTCGTTCCAAAACGTAGGTAGGTCTCCATGAAGAAGAACGAGCAAGAAACTCCACGGACACTCTTTTAAATTAAGTTTTTACAAAATACTGGTTACATTATTCTTGTTGCTTCTGTGAAAACAATGAAGGTAATCTAGCAATACAAATATAAAAAAGAATCAAGATAAAAGCCATGGCAGTTAAGAGTTGACTAATCTCTACTGGCAGCGCTCTTTCACGAACCTGACGCGTGGTTCAGCACCATTCAGCTCAATTTTGGAGGGAGCTGAATGATCCAACACACGCGCCACCATCATCTAGATATTTGAATGAGCATGACAATTCTCTCAACCGCAATGCTCATTTATGTCCAACACATAATAATAATAATACTCAAATTTACAATTGTCATGCTCACTCAAATGTCTCGCTGATGGTGGCGCGTGTGTTGGATCATTCAGCTCCCTCCAAAATGGTTGAGCTGAAAGGTGCTGATTCACGCGTCATGTTCGTGAACGGGCGCAACAACGGGGTTTCAACTCTTAACTGCCATGGTTTTTATCTTGATTATTTTTTATATTTTGTATTTCTAGATTACCTTCATTGTTTTCACATATAGAAGCAACAAGAATAATGTAAGCAGTATTTTGTAAAAACTTGATTTTAAAAGAGTGTCCGTGGAGTTTCTTGCTCGTTCTTCTCCATAGAGACCTACCTACGTTTTGGAACGAGCAACTAGCTTCAACTTTCTGACTAACTGACCGACTCCTTGACAATTCAAAAGTGCCTGTAAATGGTTTAATTGAAATAAATGCTTTGACTTTTGACTCTAGACTTTTGACAAACCGAGAAAATGAAACTTAACGAGTCCCGGAGTAACCATAACCAGCTGTATTGGATACCGTAACGAAATTAATTAGAAAAGAACAACGAAGACCGGGTATCAGACTTTTTGACTTTTGAGTACCCACTACGACTGTCAAAGGTCGCTGCTTTACAAGATTTTCGAGGCACGGGGGGATTTCGTTATAAAATGGATGGTCACCTACCCATGAAGCGACCGCAGCAAGCTTTTACTAAGGCACAAGCCTCTCACGTTTAATAAAGATATTTTGGCTAATATTCAGTCACTAACAGGAGATAGACTGTATGCTGCTGAAATTCTAGTTCAAATTCGAAAGAGACTATGGACAAGGACCACAGGGCTTGTTTTATTAGGGTGTCCAATAATATTTAAGTTTACTTTAAACCTGATGTGAGGAAAAACTATGTTTGGCAACACATTTCTTAAAGTAGAGTTACTTGGAAGTAACAGTTTCACTAGTTCTATTTGGAAATAAATCAAAAAGTAGTACAGAACCGTAGAACTGCGAAAGAACTAGTAGAACAATGGAAATAAAAAGTCCCATTAGTTCGAATTGTTCCCACTAGTTCTCGGTCAAAAACCATAGTGTTGTGGAGGCAATAAAACAATTCAGGCTCAACAGCTCCCTGAACACTGCACTATTACTAATTCATAATTATTATTGATGCGTGACCCCCAGGGCTCCGAAGCAGTTAAAACAGATAAAAGGCAATTATTTTTTAACAAGCGTTTTGAAGGTACTATCGGAATAATAAAACTGGAATCATGAATTTTAATGATTATTCATAAGTTCACATTGGAACAAGTCTAGACAGATTAACATGAAAATGAATATTAAAGGAATAATACTAAATTCATAATAATAATATCCTCAGTTTTATCGTGATCTCAGAGGCTTAGGAACACGTTTAAGGTTGTAAGGTTCATCATCATCATCATCATCATTTCAGCCGAAAGACGTCCACTGCTGGACATAGGCCTCCCCCAAGTGGCGCCACATTGACCTGTCCCGTGCGACTCGCATCCAGCGGATCCCCGCAACCTTTACCAGGTCATCGGTCCACCTAGTGAGAGGCCTTCCAACGCAACGTCTTCCGGTTCGCGCGTAAGGTTAAATTAGGTTAATTATTTAGTTTTTGCCATAGATATCCGAGTTTTTGCTAAATAAGCAACATTTACACTAAGTCCGTGGTAAGCCGTGCGTTGCCGGCCTCCCCCATTTCTACTCGTGGGTGTCGTAGAAGGTGACAGAGGGATATTGACCAGAGGACAGGCAGCATAGCATAGCTTGAAAGGGTCTCCCAATTTAAATACTTGGGACACTATGTCACTGAGGACCACAAAGATCATGTAGATATTGATCGTGAGCGCAGGGCACTAGCAGCCAGATGCAACATGTTGGCTGATAGATTCGCTCGTTGTAGTAACGAGGTCAAAATAACGTTGTTTAAAGCTTATTGTCAAGCGTTCTACACGGGCAGTTTGTGGGTCAACTGTACGCGGAGGGCTCTAGATGCTCTGCGTGTGCAGTATAATAATGGCTTCAGGGTACTGTTGCGGTTGCCACGGTTCTGCAGCGCGTCTAGTATGTTTGCTGTTGCACGAACTGACGACTTTTACGCCATTTTAAGAAAAAAGACCGCATTCTTTTTATGCAGAGTGAGGGCGAGCAGCAACAGCATTTTGAAAGCCATAGCCGAGCAGCATGATGCACTTATATTCCAACATGCTGTCAGGTTGCTCGTGCGGCAGGGGTAAATGTAAATTGTCGTATTATTATTAAATACTAACCCTTAGTTCATAAGTTTTTTACTAACCAGTGGACCTTTGTTGTCAATTTAAATAAATAAATTATTATTATTATTATTATAGCATAGCAGCATCCTTCTGAGTACCATTAACACCTACTGCGATCGCCAACATGCATCGGTTAAGCATGGCGGTTACGGCTGATCCTTGCCTTGGGGGAGACCTATGCCCAGCAGTGGGCGTCTAAAGGTTGACATGATTTATTAACGCGTTCAGATAACTGATTGGGCTGCCATGGCGTTGCAGTGCGTCAGGGATGTTTACGACGGCGCCTGTAGACTGCTTTTACTGCAATGCGCAAGCGCGCGGCATCGCTGGTAGCACGAGTCACGGCCAGCCCTAACAGGATTCTGAATGTAAAACACGACACGCTTGGCGCGCGACGATGGGAAGAGACCAGATGGGATGACCATAATGCCTTGGAAGTTGGGTAGGCCTTTGGTGTGGGACGCAACATGTGTCGACACCCTTGCGCCATCTCATCTTCCTAGCACTACGTGTTGTGCTGGGGCGGCTGCTGCAGGTGCCGAAAACCTCAAACGGCGCAAATATAATAACCTTCTTGGCAGCTATATATTTGAGCCGTTTGGGGTGGAAACTCTAGGGACATGGGATTCGAGTGCCTATATTGTTTTTCGTGACATCGCCAAGCGGCTGGTCGACTCTTCACGTGATCCGAAGGCTAGTCTATTCTTGGGTCAAAGAATCAGCATTGCCATACAACGTGGCAATGCTGCCAGCCTGTTGGGCACGTTTCCCGTTGACAGCGATGTGGACAAGTTTTTTGATGCCCTTTGAGCTCCCTGCCTTTTTCTTAGAATTGTACATAATATTATTATTTAGATTTAAGTTTTGTATATATATTCCTAGGTACTATGTTTTTATTGAAATTAAGTTCACCATAAAACACTATACTTAAAATACAGAGAAAGATCATACATTTCCGTCATCGCCTCTATCTGAACAGCGCTTAATGATCTAATATCGAAGAGTAGTTTTCTTCATCGTAAAGTAAATCGAATGCTTCTGCCGAGTCTGCCACGTCATACTTATGAATATTACTATATCACCAGTCTTACGTTTGCTTAGCCTGAGTTTGTATTTGCAAGATTATAATATTACTTAGCGGGCTATGTCTCCTAGATGCCGGTTAAGCTGGGGGCCCGCATATCGCAAGACTGGAGTCCTGACACAGACAGGCGGGGTCGCGGCAGACCGAGAAGATATCGGGACGCCTTGGATGGCTTCCGTAGAAATTGGTGAGATGAGGCACAACATCGGCAGAAATGAAGGGAATGGAGTGGCCCTTGCCTTGAGTGGGACAATAACGGCAAGCGAAAAAAATGCTTGTTTTCAACTCTATGCATGCAGCATTTCAGTTCATTTTCACATAATAATAATTAATAATAACTACTCTTACTACTTACTACTCCTGTTTTCCCTGACCCTTATGCGGCACAATTTTTTAATCATGTAGAAGTAGTTTGTGGGTCCTGGTAAATAACGATGAATACAACTGAATTTACTTTTATTATATACTGTCCTCGCCATCTTCCTTTTTTATTCTCGGTCTCTCTCTTTCCATCTTTTGTCTCACTCACACCTTTACATTTCATTCTACACACCATCCATACGGTCCATTCCATTCTCCATCCTACATAGATGAGGTACCTAATATTAAATTGGTTTTTGACATCAAAAAGCAAAAGATCAACTTCAAAACACACAAGCCTTATGAACCAACCCCAGCCTACCTGCGTAAGCCGACCCACCTCATTACGAAGTCGAGTCTACGCGCGTTCATTACTCGTGACGCGTCATCCATTGCGCGATCGGCTCAGGATTAAAAGATAGAAAAAGGTGAAAAATTACGGGACGCACCGGCGGAGATTACAAGCTGGATTACCTTCGTGTCATTTATCAACTTCATCTCGGAGATGTTGGAGTTAGGGAGCGCTGTGCCACAAATAAATGTTGGAGCGATTGTGCGAGAAAACTACTTTACTTTTTTATTTGAAGTAGGTACCTACCTAAGGTGGAATACGTTTCTTGTAAAAAATAAATTTGTAATAGCATTTAAAAATTTCAAGATATCCACTTTACTCCTATTATTCTAGCTATAGATCAAATGCGGCCACATGACTATTGTTATTAGGTTATGTATTGCATCTATGTACATAACTCAGCTGTCATTCCGTAATCTGTGATACTTTGTTCATACTTTAATATAGTGTTTTTTTACAGGAGATATATACAATAAAACATGGATTCAAACCACTGCCTGTAGGCCATACACATTTATTTTCTGTGCGGGAATTAAACCCGAAACACGCACACAGTACCAACATACATTATTTTCTTCATAGTTCAATAGTCAACAATTTGAACAAAATTACTTACAGTAATAGGTACCAACCTTTAAAAAGGTGCCCGCTTCCTAAACCTTCCGCTTGTCACTTGGACCACAGCCCAAGGTCGCCCCGCGACAGTGATGCTAGGGCGGGCAAACATCCCGATAACTAATACTTACCCTGGAATATTTGACACCAAGAAAAACTATCCTAATTCAATTCCTCTCTCACTTATTTTGTACATTTCTTGTCTATTATTTACAAGTTAGGAAAGTTATTCGGTAAAAAAAGTTTGCTGAGTAAAAAACATGAAAATTCATTAATTTATTTTGTGAGCTAAGATTACGCTGTGAATGTTGCTGCCAATGAATAAAATATTGTTAAGTAGTTACAATAATTTTCTGTGTACCTACTTAATCTTTGTTAATAATATTTTTAATTTCATTACATAGTCAGTATGTACACCTATGCTAAAAATCCATACTTTAATATTGTAAATGCGATCGTAACTGTGAAAACGGCTAAACAAAATTTCATGATATTTGGCATGAACATAACTTGAACCCTGGGAAGGACATTTTTTTTATAAGTATTCAAGTAGGCTTGCGTTTGACCGCAATTCACCTGATCTTAAGTGATGATGCGGCCTAAATTGGAACACGCTTGCCTAGGATGAACCGGTACTTTTTAATCCGCGACTTCATCTGCATTCGCGATAACTGACATTCACGCGAACGAAGTCGCGGGTAAAACCTAGTCTTTTATAAATGACACAGGTAAAATTTATTAAGATCGTAAACTATATTGTTGATGTTTGTTAATGTTGGTTGACACTTCCCGTGATCCAAGAGCTAGTTTATGCTTTGGTCAGAGTATAAGTATTGCCGTCCAATGTGGCAATGCAAAGCATGCCAGTCTCTTGGGCACATTCCCAGCTGGCAGCAATGTGGACGAATTTTTCGATGCTTAGTTTAATAGTTGTAGATGAACTCTTGACTCAGTTTTAATTATAAAAAAAAAAACAAACAAGGAATTCTTCATCTAATCGTATGGCACTTTTACACAAGTTTAGTACACAATTTCATTAAGTACATAATTTCATTTCAGTACATAATATAATTCAAAACATTTATAATCTTATTTCAGACTGACATGGCTTGTCTGGGGTAAGCTGTAGTCAACGAGGGTAGTACGAAGTCCGATCAATTGGGAAACGCAAGATAAGAATCACAAAACAAAACCAAAATGCTTAACTGCACTGAAAACCTAGTTCTAACTGAAGATAAGTCGGATATACCTAGGTTTAACTACCTGCTACCGGCTACACCTAAGCCGTAACATCTATAAAATAAAGACGGTTCCCGCCGTCTGTCCCTTTGTACACTTATATCTTTAAAACTTCGAAACATGTAAATACAGTTTTCATCAATAGATACAGTGATTCAAGAGGAAGGTTTATAGTTTTTTATTATAATTAATCCTTTATTTCAGGCAACTAAGGCCCATAAAACACAATACATACATAAGCATAAAAACAATAATTATAAACTAATACATATTTTAAAACAATGAACTTAAAAACTACTGCACACGAAGAGACGGCGTCGTGTTACGTTGCGTGGTGTCACGTAGCCGACCGCGGAAACGTCGATACAGCACACCTTTCGGCCAAAACTCTTCCTTGAGGAAGGTCACCAAATGTTGAGTCGGAACGCGCACTACGAACGACTTGAAATTGGTGTTACGGCGCGCCTCCAACTTCTCCACCCTCAAGTGGACCTTGAGGGTGGAGAAGTTGGAGGCGCGTCGTGGTCTTCACCCGTAGATACTCCACGATGTGCTCAGTCTTTGTAGAGTGATGCAAACGGGACACGTACAGCTGCGTCGTCGGTACCGCAGGACGTAGCAGCATGTTAGATCCGGCGGGCGCCGTCCCACACTGGTTGCGATAAGAAGGCTTCTTCTTCTTCTTTCTCTCCACCTTGATGAAGCCGTCCCCAACGCATGTGTTCTTCGGTGGAACCTGCTGTTCATGGTCCATGACAGCGCCTTTAGTCGCGCTCGATACTGAGCGACTCTGCTTTCCCCCTTTTGGTTTTTCTGCTTGTCGTTTCGTTTGTTTTATATTATTTAGTATTAGCTTGTTGAAATATGACGATACATGTTAAAGATGTCATTACCGTCGATCACCCGTGGGAAGCGAGGGCGAGTTGCTAGTTGCCCACGTTACTCCAGCAGGAAAGTAGTTACTATACTCCATTTATAATAGCATTAGAAAAAAGAGGCTCATAGAAGTAGGAATGCAAAACTTTTTATTTCAAAGATAAGTTAAAACAATTTTAATAAACATAATTTTTATAAATAGATCTAAGATAGTACTAAATATGGACATATAATAATATAAACAGAATAAAAGTCTTTTAAAGATTAGGTAACAAACTAAATTTGGTAGAATTACAGTGAAAAGAATAACGTTCCGGGTATTGTTCATCCCTGCTTCTGTTAGGTTTATAGCATTGACACTGTAATTTTAAATTGGAATTAAATATACAACTTAATGAAAGCCACATAAATTTAGAAGATAAATTATTAAAATGATTACAAATACGCGCGACATCTAGGGTAAAAATAGATTATATTAAATTCGGTATTTATCGTAACTTTAACAGGTTTATTGTAGTTTTGGTTACAAAAAGTGCATTAAAGAGCACCTTTTTTACCTTCTGTCTAATGCTCTAATAAATGGAGTATAGAGTGTAATGAGTGGAACATATGTGCGCCACATAAAAAAAAATTGGGCATCTCCTAGTTTGTGCGCTTTGTCGTTTCGGATAAAACGGAAAGAACGATCCCAGCTGGAGTAACGTTCTTCTAGCAAGAAAATTCTAAACGAATGATCGAAGAGCGAAACATTATGCAAAATGTGCGCTGAAAATATAATTGGTTGGATCTCCATGTTTTCAAGATATTGTATTTTATTTGGCGCGCATTTACAACAGATTACGCACTTATTTTACGTTCCACTCATATTACTCTAGGAGCCATTTTCCTGCAGGAGTAACGTACAAACTTACGAGTTAAAAATAAAATATTCTGAAATCATCGTTTGTTTATTATCAAACGGGATGTTGAATCTTTGTTGCGACGTTCCGACTCATATCAATGTGAAGTTGTTATCGAGGAGTTCGTTAGTTTTACTTTTTTAATTTGTAACTTAACTTCATGTACAGTCAACAATACCAACAACAATAACTTTTATTTTCACATTCATAATAATATATTAATACAAGCTTTTGCCCGCGACTTCGTCCACGTAAATGTCGTTTATCACGAAAGCAGACGTACTCGCGGAATAAAGAGGAGCCTATGTCCTCTAGGGTTCAAGCTATTTTCATACCAAAATTCATCAATTTGGTTTAGCCTCAGCATCGTGAAAGCATAACAGACAGAGTAACTTTTTATAATATTTAAGTATATGGATTTAATGAACAAGCAATTTAAAAATATATTGATTTAATATGGAGTTTCTTGCTTCTTCAACCATGTGCTACCGGTCGCGAATAGCACCACCCTATTTCTACTCGTGGGTGTCGCAGAAGGCGACAGAGGGATATTGACCAGAGGATGGGCAGAAGCGTCCTTCTGAGTACCATAACACCTACTGCGATCGCCAACATGCATCGGCTAATGACATGGCGATTACGGTTGATCCCCCCCTTGGGGGAAACCTATGCCCAGCAAGGGGCGCCTGAAGGTTGACACGGCGTTGGTGGTGGGCGAAGTTTCTGGTTCATTATGAAAATGATTTGACTTTATCATTTATGTCCTTGCTTGCTTTATATTAGAGCAAGTTTGAAAGTGGCGCCAGTGACAGAAAAGTTTAAAGGAAATCGTTGCTATGGGTATGTGCAAGAGGAAGGATGAAAAGCAAGTGACCAAAAGAGATATGAATATAAATGTAGATGGGTGGAGATTCGAGGAAGAGGAAGTCCGAAGAAAAGATATGAAAAAGAGAAGGGAGCCAGTGATATCATGACAGGATGGGATGGAAGAAGAAAACATGTGGCGCCGGCCCCAAGTAACATGGGGTAAGGGGCAGAAAGATGATGAAGACTAGCTTTAGCCCGCGACTTCGTCCGCATGAATGTCGGTCATCGCGGATGCAGACGAAGTTGCGGATTAATAAGTAGCCTTTGTCTTTTTTCGGGGTCCAACCTTAGACTGTACCAAATTTTGTCAAAATCTAAGCCAGTTCAGTAGCTTCGCCACAAACAAAGTGAAACAAACATAATTTCTCTTTTTTTTATTGCTTGCGTTTGGCCGCAACTTACCTGGACCTGTAGACAAAATCCCTTTTCTTTTAGCGTTAACGCCAATGGAAAAATCAATTTGTATGCAGTTGACATATATTTGCATTACGTAACAACTTACGGGCAAATTGTTTGGAGTTGACCTTTGCTTACCAAAGGTCAACTCCAAACAATTTGCCCTGATCTTAAGTGCTGATGCGGCCTAAAGTGGAGCACGCTTGCCTAGGACGAACCGGCTTACTCGTGCCGTCAAGATACCTTGAATATTAGTACCTATGGATTTCTCTTCAAAAACGTATACGGAAATATAAAGCTTTCAATTTTTGAATGTATTATTTATGAGGAGCTGTGTGTGTATTTGTTACACAGGTTGGTAACATTTACAGGCAATATTCACTCACCATTTCTTTCCGATAACAAACGACCCACATCGTGTGAACTGAGCGGAACATTATTAGCACTAAATTGAGCTTGTTTATCGCTTCCTTCAACATTACTTGATCATTTATCAACATGCTGATCATTTATTTCCACAAACATAATATTTTCACAGCGTTTTCTCCGGAAAGGTCGACAGTAGTGTCTCCTCCACACAAAATTTGTCAGGCATTTTTGAAATCCCATGTCGTCATTTTCATCGTCGTATTAGCCTAATTGCCGTTCTCTGCTGACCTCCTCCAAAGATCACCAACCAACCCAAAATTTTCCCAATAATGGGTTTTAGTTGTATGTACAGACCCTAAATGATGTAGGTATAGTCCCTAGATGTACCTTTTGTTGAGAAAACGTAAACATATATTATGAGTATTATACATTTATAATCGCACACATTCGATGAGCGACTTCAGTAGTTTACAATGGGATTCGAACAAGTCATCATTAACTACTGAAGTCAATTGGTCAGCAAAACGAATCAAGGCTGACGAACTGACGCGAGGACGAACTGACGCGTGCCTGCACTTCCCAGGGGATCCCACTAAAAGATCCGCCTGGGACCTCTGTTCCCGATCTTGGATTCTTCATTTATGCCCATCATTATCATTATCCCTTCCCATCCCATATCTTCCCGTGGGTGTCGTAAGAGGCGACTAAGGAACATACCAGAGAATGGGCAGCAGCGTTCTCTGTGCCTTTGTAACAACCATACTGCGATCGCCAATCCGCCTGCCAAGCGTGGCGATTATGGTAATACCCCCCATTGGGGAGGCCTATATCCAGCACTGGACGTCTTTAGGCTGAAATGATGATGATGATTATCATTATCTGCCCAGACTTATCCCATCTATATTGGGGTCGGCTTCTAATTTAACCTGCTAGATACTACTATATACCAGTGTTTTACATGGAGCGACTTCCTCGTTGTCCTCTACAACCCAGTAACTTGATAAAACGATATCCATTGGTTTAAGTTTCTGGTTTCTGACAACCCATAACGACTGCCAAAGAGCTTCAAAAATACATGTTTGATCAACACTAAAAAATTTAGAAGCAAAAATGATTTTTTGCTTTGCGAACGGTACGACAGCTAGCGACATCTATCGGTAGCAATTAAAAGTGACAGTAACGAGTGTGTACTCGTCGAAATCGGAGTATCTTGTTATGGTCGTTACTTTCATACTTTTCGCCGTATCACTCGGGGTTTAATGAATCCTATATTATAAAACTTACGGAAATATAGACTACAGTAGGGTTTCTGTTAGGAAGTTGAATGTCGCCGTCAAAGTTATCGATGTTTTGAAAGTTTCTAAGCAGCCTTATAAAGTAAACAATTATTGTTCTTATAGGAACCTAAGCTATCCTACTATCTGTCTTTTCCAAACAGAATTCTGAAAAGTTTAATGAAAAGCAACCCTAATCCAATAAACGATGACATTTTCATGTCCAAAATAAACAAGCGAAAAAAGCGCTGCGGAATCAGCGACGCATCACCCACATACCCTTATACTGCAACGTTTACTTATTTGTATTGCCGTACCCCTCTCTACTGACGTGGCAAGTAAGCGGAACACTTATGTGAAGCGATATGTGGGTTTAATTATAAAAAAAAAATAATGGAAAGTATCTGGTACACTACCGACACAAAATTAAATGAACAAGGCTCACAAAATTAAATGAATGCAGTCAAAAAGGCAGAAAACGGAAAACTTAAATATGTGAAGCCGTATTTGAGTTTAATCATAACATTTTTTCAATTGGAAAGTATCTGGAATACTTCCTACTACACTTTACTATAAGGGTTACAAATGAATGTAGTCAAATATGAAACAAATATGAAAATGTGCTCAATCTCTGAAAAACACGTGTCAAACCCCTGTCACACATCCGTCAAACATCTGTCGAACTCGCGACACACCAGTCTGACACTCGCGACACTATACACTGACATTCGTGACACTCCACTCTGATATTTGCGACACACGTGACACTTCACTGACACTCGTGACTGACACTCGAGTCGTGACACTCGACTCTGATACTTGCGACACTCGTGACGCTCAACTCTGACACTCGAGACACCCGACTCTGACTCTTAAGACACTCGTGACACTCGACCCTGACACTCGAGGCACTCATGATACTCGAGAAATTCGTGACACTCGACTCTAACACTCACGACACTTAAATGCCAAAGGTACAAAACAAACAGGCCATCGCAGGCAGGCAGGCAGGCTCGTCGTACTCAGCCGCTAAAACATTTGTTCCCACCGCCCGCCGCTAAGATCGAAACTACTAGCCACGAGAAAACCTTCGCTCAGCGGCGACTTGTGGCATGCTTCATACATTGCTATACATTTGATCTTACCGCTCGCCTCCCCGCACGTAGCTGCCCCTCACAGCGGCATGGTCGTGTATAAGCCGTTAGGTTTTGCATAAACGTCCTGCGGTACCGACGACGCAGCTGTACGTGTCCCGTTTGCATCACTCTACAAAGACTGAGGACATCGTGGAGTATCTACGGGTGAAGACCAACTGGACCTTGAGGGTAGAGAAGTTGGAGGCGCGCCATAACACCAATTTCAAGTCGTTCGTAGTGCGCGTTCCGACTCAACATTTGGTGACCTTCCTCAAGGAAGAGTTTTGGCCGAAAGGTGTGCCGTATCGGCGTTTCCGCGGTCGGCTACGTGACACCTCGCAGCGTAACACGACGCCGTCTTTTCGTGTGCAGTAGTTTTTAAGTTTATTGTTTTAAAATATGTATTAGTTTATAATGATTGGTTTTATGCTTATGTATGTATTGTGTTTTATGGGCCTTAGTTGCCTGAAATAAAGGATTAATAATAATAATAATAAATAAATTATTTCACTTAGACTTGGAAACAAAGAATACCCTTTACTAACACCTAACGCCCATCAACGTCAAAGTACAAACATTATAAGCTTATCAACACACATTTTTTGTTCTCTCTCGTTTAAGCTTGACGTCTGACGTCGTGGTAAGCGGTTTACATGTAAATTAGTTCGCATACTCTGCGAGCTTGTTAACTATAACAAGATGGATATTTTGAATGTTGGCTCATGTGCTCTTTGTACTTCTTATGTCTACGTTTGTGACGTATATGGTTTGTATATAGGTAATATGGCGGAGGCAAAAATTGTTTGCAGCAAATGTTGCAACCCTATTGCTCATTATAGTCTTCTTAGATAGATAATGTAAATAATAGCGACAGCTTGGAATGATACCCAATTAAAAATACGACACTCATTCACTCTTATTAATCCGGAAACTTAAGCGAGGTCCCCACAGTTGTAGACACCTCACTCGGTATAGGGGAGTACCTAATTTAGAACATTATTTACACTTTACTGAGTATTTACTGACTTTATAATTATCTCGTCGATCCAACAATGAAAGAAAATAATTTTCAACTTAGTAGTACGATATTAAACAAACCTGTTCTTAACTTTTAATTTTCATCTTCTCTGGGAAACTTAAAAATTATAAACTGATTGTCGTTTATGTATTATGTAAAACATTGTTAAGTGCGTGTACTTTTTGTGTGCAATAAAAAAATACAATATTTCTTTTAAGAAATACCTAAAACATGATCGGTGCCTAACAAAACATTACAATAGACGTGATTATTGCAATGATCATGCAGTCGGTCCAACTGATTTGTTATCGCAAACGATAATGACAGAAATGTAGTGACAAACAAAGGAAACATTATTTTATTCGCTGAAATGATAACAATTTCGACTGATGTGCTCTGTTCGCCATTTCTGTTTTAAATGAAATAATGAAAGCATCGCTCAAGAATAAAGCAGTGGTTGTGACAGGAGGAGCACAAGGCATTGGATATGGCATAGCCGACCAGTTCTTACTGTACGAAGCTAAATCTGTTATTTTACTGGATGTTGATGAAATACAAGGAGCCAAAGCAAGCAAAAACTTAACAGAGAAGCATGGAGGAGGTAAAGTTGAATTCATAAAATGTGATGTGACTACTGATTTAGATCTAGTTTCGAAAGTTATGGTTGATAAGTACAAGACCGTCGATGTATTAGTTGTGAGCGCTGATATTGCTGATTTGACTAATCCAAAAAAAATGATAGATGTGAATCTTACGGCTATTGTAGAATGGTCTCTGAAGTTTGAAGAGCACATGAGAAAGGATACCGGTGGAAATGGCGGAACGATAATGTTAATATCGTCAATATTTGGATTTAGGTCATCACCTTATTCTCCTGTTTATCAAGCAGCATTTGCTGTTGTTGGCTTTACAAAAGCTTTAGGACATGTCAAAAATTTTGAGAAAACTGGTGTCCGTGTCTTGGCGTTGTGTCCAGGCTTTACTGAAACCGCACTAACCTTAAATTTGCGAGATCCAGAACTTCAAAAAACTCTGCCTGAAGATCTAGTGGCATACGCAAACTCGTTTCCTTGGCAAAAGGTTGAAGATGTTGGTAATGCTGCTGTAGAAGTATACACAGAAGCTGATAGTGGAACTGTGTGGTTAATTGAAGGTGGTGAACCTGTAACACAAGTTCTATAAAGAAGTTAGAATTATGATACTTAAACTATATGCTGTACACTTTAGAAATTGGCCCGTATCAAACTTATGATAATTTTAAGTATTAAGCTGCCTACTCTCGTATAGTTGATGATGTTAAAATTGTCAAGAATGGGGAAAATAAATCTTATATGATAAAATGAATGGCTATTAAAAAATTATCTCGAAGTCAGTTTTTGATCGAATATACAGTGATTTTCAATCGAAAATTCGTTACAATTATGTTCTAATTCAATTTTTGTTTACAGATAATGTGTTAAAGTTTTATTTACTTTTAAATTCAACTTTACACCTACGTCATTTATATTATTACTAGTTGTTACCTGCGACTTTGTTCGCCTGATTGTCGGTTACCGCGGATGCAGACGAAGTCACGACGAAGTGTTATTTTGACATTGCAAACAGACACTTCAATTTAAATTATATGTACTATAGATAACTTACAATATTTATTCTCGTATACAAGCTAGTGTAACACAGCTCAACAGCTCAGAAATAAAGGGGAAAGAAACTGAAAACCAAATTCATAGTTAAAATACAAACATATTTATTTCCTTTTCCACAATAATTATAAGAACACTGAAATCAACAAAATATTAAGTGCTGTACTTAAGCCCGTCACAGACGTAGCTATAATATATATTAATATGCGTCAGACGTAGCTATAATCAAGGCATATTACGATTAGCTTTATTATATATTTTTACTACGTCACCAAAATATGTGGACAGGTATAGCAAGACATATTAATATAAATTTCAAAAATGTGAAACAAGCAACGATCGCGGACGTAATAAAGGCGAAAATATAATATTATATTATAGCTACCGTGTGTGGTGTGGTGGCTAGCTATAATATATGTTATAGCTACGTATGTGACGGGCTTAACGTTGCTAAGATCTATTTAAAATTCCACCAGTTTGCCACGCTAGTTTTCTAAAGGTGTTGACTGCTCGGCGTCTCGAACAAGAAGGCCGGTTGATAGTTGTCTCGTATAGAAAATGACTTTACGAACGAATGTACGAATGTAAGGTTGAGTGACATACGATTATTAGTCGAATAATAGTAGGTGTTGCCAGGTATAAGCTAACACTAGTAATAATAATAGTTTTTATCAAACTTATGTTATCTTACATAACAACAGTGATATCTAATCTAATGTAACTGCAATGCATTTTTCCATACTTTAATATTATAAATGCGAAAATAACTCTGTCTGTTACGCTTTCATGATGAAACGGCTGAACCAATTTTGATGAAATTTGGTATATAAATAGCTTAAACCCTGGGGAAGGACATAGGCTACTTTTTAATTCGCTACTGCGTCTGTATCCACTATAACCGACATTCACGCGGACGAAGTCGCAGACAGAAGCTAGTATTTGTAATAAAAGACAAAACCGATTTGCCACAAAAAGATTTCATTAAAAAAGCTTTTTTACAAAAAAGACAACCGCCTTCAAAATCTAAAAAGTGATAAATAACTTTAGCACATAACACACATGACTTTAGTTTCGGAAGTCGGTGGCAATACAAAACATCAAACAGAACAAAGCCACCGACTTCCGAAACTAAAGTCATGTGTGTTATGTGCTAAAGTTATTTATCACTTTTTTTTTTTTTTTTGTAAAAAAGCTTTTTATTTTTCGCTTTTTAGTACTTCCTTATCATCCAAATGCATTAAGAAATGACAACACAGTCAAAACAGGGATTGAAACTACAAGGTTGGAGAACATTACAACATCGTCCATGTATATTTGTTTGCTTTTTGTCGATTATTTCAAAAAGTGCTGAATCAATTTCAATAAAATTTATATGGGACCACCCTTGAGGTATACCCTATCCATAAAAAAAAAATCCAAATCGCTTTACATTCGCCGGAGCAATCGCGTAACAAATATACAAAAAAAAAAAAAAAAACCTTCTTTCTGAAGTCGGTTGAAAAATTGCTCGAATGCATTCTCATTCCGAATGTAACAAACCACAATTAAAGTAATTAACAATTCAATAGATTCTAATCTTAGCTAGCTTTCATGTAAATGCTATTTCTGAACATTTAATTTCAAGCATGTTTGTTCGTCCTAAGTTACCTACTCAAGCAGATAAATATTTATATTTTCATTTAATACGCTTGACAGCTTAACCCCTAATCATGACGTTATTACGTTAGGTTTCATAAATATCAATGCATATTTCTATGTATTTATTGGTTGGCGCTGTAGTTGAACGAATGGCTGCTGCACTGAGTATCGGGGATTCTATTCCCGCACGGAACAAAAATATTTGTATTGCCTACAGATAGCTGATCCGGGTCTGGCTGTTTGTGTATTTGACTTTTCTAATACACAAACAGCCAGACCCGGATCAGCTATCTACTCGGATCAGCTTTATATATGTTGGGAAATGCACTTACTTAAAAAATAAAGAATCATGGCGAGATCCATACATTCATTTGTATGAAAAAAATAAATTATTTCGAGGGTTTAAAATATTTTCCAATGTGAAGAAAACAATACCAGGAGTATATTGATATGCTTACCATATTTTTAAACTCCCGCATAATTACAATATTACGAAATGAAAATAACACTTTTTCGTTTCTTCTCGATGCCCATTTTGTGTATGTGTGTATGCATAAAAAAAGAAAGTGACAAGTGACGTTACCGGATCGATCAAATTGGCAGACAAGTGATGTGACAAGTGTGTGGAAAAAAAAACATTATTATTGATATTATTTCCTAAAAAACGATGCAATTTCAGAGTAAAAGCTACGAAATGGCAGCTGTCAGTGTCACTGTTACTGTCAGTCGCCGTTTTGTTCTGAAATAATGAGCTTTTCGTTGAACTATTCAATTTTTTTTGCAGGGTTTTAAAAATATTGTAAATGCCTGAAGATACTCTTTAGGTACCTAAGAATATAAGAATTAGAATTTCAACTTCTCTAAACATCTTTATTTTTTTGTACAAATCCTGCCATGATTCTTTATCTCACTAGACATTATGTTCATTCTTACAATCTTCCTCACACATTTAAGGTTTAAAATTAACTTCAGGAGGTGTCTACTAAAATGTACAGTTCTCCTAAGCTACACTAATCGATTAAGACGGTTGTTATATCTAATTAATTATGTATTTAAAATGTATTTGTGTATGTATATCAGCTGTCTGACACCCATAGTACAGGGTCTCCCTAGTTTGGGGTCAGATGGCCGTGTGTGAATTGTCCCCACATATTATTATTATTATTATATTTATAAACCAGCTAATGCCCGCACCTTAGTTACTTCTTATAACATCAGCTATTTGACAGTAAAAGCCCTGTCATAATCGGTGCAGCCGTTTCAGAGATTAGTCGGAACAAGCAGATAGACAGATAAAAAAATTAAGAATTGTTTTTGATGTGAAACATCTATAGCCGCACGTAAAACCGATTTCTGGCATGGCGACGCATGCCGTGGCGACGCGTCGCCACGCTATATGATGGTATATATATACAGTCTATATGCAGTAGTGTGTACGGTGTGGCGACGCGTCGCCATGCGCAATCGACTGTGCGATTACCGAAGTCACTGATTAAACGAATTAAGTAGTCACGATTTGAAATAAATTCGTATTTTTTTGTATTTAATGAAAATAAATGTTTATTCAATAAATAGTCATCGTTATCTGGAAAAAAAATCGTAATATTTTATTTTATCATTATGACATATTTAATTCCTATCACAATCTGTTCTTTTCTGCATATTACTTTTACAAAATAATGTCGATGTTGCACATCTGCCAGGCGTCCCGTGATGGCTCACATTTTTTTAAATATAAATACCGTTTAAACTTTATACTATATCTAAATATACACAAAATAATACGATGTACTTTTCAGTGTTTAAACCATAGCCAAGAATTTGTTTTATCTTGACTTACACCCTTTTCGTATTTCCTCTAACGTTGTGCTTAGTAATTATGACTCAAAAATCCAATTTGGTAATCGACTTTTGTTGCTAACGGTACCATAATCATTATTCCAAAAAAAAGAAAATTTTCGTGGTTTTAGGGTTCGGTACCTCAAAAAAAACAGTACATTATAGGATCACTTCGTTGTCAGTCTGTCAAGACCTTTTTTCCCTGACGGGTGGAGCTATAAAACCGAAATTAATATCAAATACTAGGGTCTGTAATCCCTTGGAACGGTCAAACAAATCAAACTTCCAGGGGGCCAAGTCTGCTATTTTTATAATTTCGTCACTCCAACACGATCCCATTGTCATTTTGCTAAAAGTTAGTAATCTGCTAAATTCATAATGGTCAATCATTGGTCGGTCGAAATAAGAACAATGACTGCACAATGACGTTCTAATGGTAGGTCACTGATTGAAGGAACTGTCAAAATTTTAGCAGATTACCGCCTAAGTCAGTCATTCAGTTGTCATTTTGGACGAGATTACCATTCTATATCTTTTCTTTCAATGGCGTGTCAGTGGTTGAAAGTCATAATGACGCCATTATATTAGTAGATTACCAAACTTGTCAAAATCAACAATTATGAAATCAATGATAGACCATTCTGACACTATTGTAATAGCAGACTTGAGGCCCAGGTCAACGCAATCAAAACATACGACTGCGTGCTTCCTGTTGACCTAGAGTCATGAATTTGTCAAGAAGCAATTTCATATAGCACAAGTACCCACACACAGTACAGTAAGATGTTTCGGGGTGCCTACGCGTATTGTATCTGCTAATTTGCCAATTGAACCGCTTCATAGTTCATTTCATAGGGTCAGTTTTTTTTTTTTTTTTACTATTAAATAGGCTTGTGTTTGACCGCAATTCACCTGATCGTAAGTGATAATGCGGCCTAAGTTGGAACACGCTTGCCTAAGATGAACCGGTGTGATAAGTATAATCTGGGTATCTTTAAGGCACGAGTGATCGTGCCTTAAAGATACCCAGATTATACTTATCAGGGAACAGAGAGGCGGGCAGTTTCCAGCGGCTGCCGTCAGATGAAGAGCAGCGTGTTGTTGCCTCACCGAGAATGTCCAGAATCTGGCTGATGGTTTCTTGCAGCTCCTTCCGGGACGCATACAATCTTGATCCGTCGCCCACCAAGTTAGGTTGCCGACGTAAAGCTGAAAACGGCGGCCATGATGGCCGTGGTTTGATGCGTTGTTGTGGTGTAGTTACATCCCGTTGGTTTACTATGACAGGTGATGTCAGTGAGACCCAGCTAAGCTCAGAGCTGCGGTCTGATAAAGTTTTCCTCTCGCTAATCTGATTAATATAGTCTTCTACAAGTCGAAAATATCTTTCATTCAACGTAGCTTAGACTCACAGTAATTCGTACATAGTTACAAGTGTAGCTCAGGTGCTACAGTACACACACAATACTACAGTAACCAAACACACACACCCACAAACTGCTTCCACAGTACTGTACCTAACCCATTATGAGCATATGGCTTGAAATAAAGATTTATTATTATTAAAGGAATAAAATCGAAAACCGTAAATTGATAGTTACATCACCCATGATTTACAAACTATTTACATAACTACAAGTTTGTAGGGAACCAACGGTGCGCTAGTCTGGGCTAGAACTTGACCTCTCAATTATATCTCAATCAATCAATCAATATCTTCATTATGGATCTTAGATGGGTACATAACACAAGTCTTGTTTAATTAAATTGTGACCAGCTATGCCTTGCCTATAGTTGTATACAGTACATGAAAATTAAATTCAAGACATTGTACCCGAAGGCTGGTCTATTCTTAGGTCAAAGAATCAGCATTGCCATACAACGTGGCAATGCTGCCAGCCTGTTGGGCACGTTTCCCGTTGACAACGATGTGGACGAGTATTTTGATGCCCTTTGAGCTCCCTGCCTTTTTCTTAGAATTTTACATAATATTATTATTTAGATTTAAGTTTTGTATATACATTCCTAGGTACTATGTTTTTATTGAAATAAAGTTGTAGACATTGTTACATTATTGTTAAAACTTGGTGGTGTACTCCCCCGTGACTTGGAAAGCACGTAAAGCCGTTGGTCCTGCGCCTGATCTCTCTCCAGTCGTGTCGGATTGCCGTCCCACCGGACTATGAGAGTGACGCGGCGTCTAACGTAGGCGATTCAAAGCGAACGCGATTGCGAAGCGAAGCGATGCGGCGACACGCGAATTTAACGCGATGCGAAGCGAAGCGGCGGGTCTGTCCTACGTGCGCGCGAACCGCCTGCCGCGCGCCTACGTTCAGTGAGCTCTGTACATTGGTCATCCGGTTGTGACATTTTTTGTTCCTTTTATCCCATTATAGTAAGTTCTTGTATAAAATTAATTAAAATTTCTACTTCCGACATTTTTACAAAAATAAAACCAGAGCACCGCACTAATTTCGAGCGAAAATGTCAAGCCAACTGATCGCGTTCGCTTCGCTTTCCCGCCGCGCATTTGACAACGTAGGACACTTCAAAAGGTTTCGGCTGTTTGTTGTTTTCGCGCCGCGTCGCGTTCGCTTTGAATCGCCTACGTTAGACGCCGCGTGAGGTTAGAGGGAGTGCACCTGTGTTTGCTATAATATCTCCCTGCCATTTGCCAATGAAAGTCTTGGCACCGATTGACGAACAGTGTGGTTACGTGCGGTATAAGTAGATGTAATTTATTATTATTTTATTTATTTATCTATTCTTTATTATACTTTCTTACATATTTATATTTGTTTTTTTGTTTACACTTTATTTTTATTTTTTTCTTAACCATATCTGACCGTGGCATCACTTTGGGCCCTATCAGAATATCAGCGCTGTGACTTTTTTTTTTTAATGTTACAGCACCATGCTGAGGTAGGAGCCTTTTGGCCTCGTACAGGACCAATTTTTAACCGACTTCAAAAAGGAGGAGGTTCTCAATTTGGTTGGTTTTTTTTAATGTATGTACATCGATTACTCTGAGATTTATGATCCGATTTATGTGATTCTTCTTTAGTTTGGTGCGGAAAAGTTGCCATTTGGTCCCATAAAAAGTTAACATTGTTTGGTCTAGTAGTTTTCATTTTATGAACATTTTTTTATTTTTTAAATATTTATTTTTATGTTTGACCACGCATAACTTTTTTCAGTGTAGTCCGATTTCGATGATTCTTTTTTTAATTGATAGTGTATACCTCAAATTATCATATTGTTCCCATATAAATGTCAAGAAAATATTCCACCCCTATGGGTTGAAAATTAAGGGATGACAGATTTTTTTTTTGGTGTCATCGTTTCGTAATTAATTTCTACGATGAGAAGTAGGCATTAAAAAGCGAAAAAAAAAAATTTATCAAAAAGACAACCGCCTTCAAAAAGTAAAAAATAACTTTCAATTGGCAAGTCGGTGGCAAATACAAAACAAAACGCAAAACCAAAGCCGCCGACTTGCGAATTAAAAGTTATTTTTTACTTTTTGAAGGCGGTTGTCTTTTTTGTTAAATTTTTTTTTTCTTTTATTTTTTGTACATGTTATTTTTGTGTGTTTTTGTCCTGGCGGGCGAATAAATGCTTTATCTTTTTTTCTACTATCTCAATACATGTCATTTTATTAAATTAATTATGTTTTCCTAGTACATACTCCTACATATAAATATCTGCAACATTTGACCTCTTATCAATATAATGTCTGTTCGAGATAATGCAGTTTAAAATGTGCAGTAATTATAAAGGAGTAGCGGCGTATTATAAAGAGTACTTTGTATGGTTCCGTACTGCTCAACTGTATCTTTTGAACTTTAATAGGAAGACACCTGAAATGTTCAAACTTAAACTCAAACTCAAATCATTTATTTCAAATAAACCATTTATAGGCACTTTTGAATTGTCAAGGAGTCAGTCAGTCAAAAAGTTGCAGCTAGTTGCTCGTTCCAAACAGTAGGTTTCTATGGAGAAGAACGAGCAAGAAACTCCATGAACACTCTTTTAAAATCAATAGAATATTACTTTAGGTTATATCATTCATGTTGAATCTAGAGGTACAATGTGAGAACAATGTAACAAGTTGTGCACGTTAAAAGAGGTCTAGTGGCAATGAAATTAGACAATTCAAAATAAATTTAAAATAACCGAGGCAGCTAAGAGATGACCAGTCTCAACTGACGGCGCCCGTTCACGAACATGACGCACGGATCGGCACCATTTAGTTCAACCATTTTGAAGGGAACCAAATGATCCAACATATGCGCCACCATCAGCGAGACATTCAAGTGAGCATGACAAACACTCAACCGCCAGGGCATATTCAAGTCAACGAAAGACATCTCGTAAATGGTGGCTTTAAAGTACATAGTGCTCATATGTATGTTCACAGAGTGTGTTAAATCCACAGTATAAGTATTAGTACTACCGTACAGTAGCGACACGCTCCGCCTCCCTCTGAAACCGTTCCTCACCTCTCCCCGCGTCGAACGACTGCTCTGGAAACTGCGTTTTTGTTCAAGCGGCACGTAGACACGCACACACACGCACGTATCTGTACAGTCTGTTATTTTAATAGTCGTGTAGGCTATTATATCGTTTCGTTTCTATGGAGTGTCACGGTTGTGGTATTACTATAGCCGCAATAACATCAAATCTATACATAATATAATAAAACAGTAACAAAACTGTGTCTGTATTAAAAAAATAATAATTGAGGGGGTTTAGGAACAGTAATAGAGCACGAATCCAAAAAAAAAATTCTGTCTGTTTGTCTGTTGGTCTGTTTGTTTGTACACGCTAATCTTCGGAACTACTAGGCGGATTTGAATGATTTTTCTTTTGTTGTATAGGTATTAAGTCTGGGCAACATATAGGCTATAAATTTTCTTGGAAACTTGAACACCTGATGCAGAACCGCAACAGACCAGCTAAACTATAAGAGATACAAAAATGGTACTATAACAAAAATTGTTCCACGTGATGAGCATTTTCTGCTGAGAGAATAAATTTGAAGATCTGGAACACCTGATGTGGAACTCCAAGAGCCCAGCTACACCATGACACATATAGGAATGACGTCTTAGCAAAAGTTGTTCGGTCTGATGGGCATTTCCTGTTGATTTATAAAAATCGAAGATCAGAAACATCTGATGTGAAAATCAAAGCTATCACTAATTTCACTGTATCTTTTAAAATAACATAAGCTGGGAGTACCTCCACGCGGTGAAGGCGGTAACAGTTTAGGACTGATTTTTGATGACGATGGTATATCATTGAAAATTTGACTCTACTGGCCAAAATTGCCATTTATTTTCGGGATTATGTCATTTGGGTGTTTAATTTCCATTTCCATTTATCTTCGTGACACGGTAGCCTACCCGGTAACGCAGGGGAGCAGTCACTTAGATTTTAATTGATCAGGTATCTTCTTTACAATAAAACTATAACCATGCCGAGAAAGAGGTCAAATCTATCCCAATGTTCCAAAGGAGCTAAAAGATTAAGGATCATAAAATTCCAAGAATCTACCGAAGAGCGTCAGGAGAGACGTGATGCTGTTCGAGAACATCAGGCTGCAACTCGCTCCGTTGAAACCTCTTCAGATCGCGAAGCACGCCTGCGTTCTCAGCGTATTTACGCATCTACATCCAGGTCTCTAGAGACCAGTGAAGAGTATGATGCGCGACTGACCGCTGATCGTGAACGTCATACATTGTCTCGCGAGTCGGAGACGTTCACGGATAGAGAATTGCGCTTGAGTTCTCAGCGTATTCGCACATCTACTAACAGGTCTTTTGAACCGAATGATGAACGTGATGCACGACTAACTGCTGATCGAGATTATCATAAACTAGCGACCCGACCCAGATTCGCATTGGCCTATAGCCTTCCTCGGTAAATGGACTATCCAACACAAAAATATTTTTTAAATTCGAACCAGTAGATCCTGAGATTAGCGCGTTCAACCAAACAAACAAACAAACTTCAGCTTTATAATATTATAGTATAGATTGTCCCGAACACGCACACAACAAAATATTCATAATCAGTTAGAAAGTAAGAGAAAAAGAATTGCTGGAGTACGGCATGAAGAGACAGAAGAAGAGCGCAACGAACATTTGAATTCTGATCGACTTCGACATTCTCTGAACACAATGTCGATATCATCTGAAGAATCGGATGTGTCTCAAGATATAGCCGTAGGTCATAATATTCATAATCAGTTAGAAAGTGAGAGAAAAAGAATTGCTGGAGTACGGCATGAAGAGACAGAAGAAGAGCGCAACGAACGTTTGAATTCTGATCGACTTCGACATTCTCTGAATACAATGTCGATATCATCTGAAGAATCGGATGTGTCTCAAGATATAGCCGTAGGTCATGGCGACCTTCCTTGGGTTGGTAAGGAACGGAGTTCATTTACGTATACTCCTATGATTGACTACGCCACATATTCCGCCATCGGAGTTATGATTCAAAATTGTACTTTTTGAACGTCTCGAATAATCTCGCGGATCCCGTTGTTTTCCCGTCCCCGGGCTCTTAGAATTCGACATCAGACGTTTCAGATCTTAGATTTTGCCGACCCCGTTGTTACTGGCATAAGCAACAGGATCCGCGTACGAAGTCGCGGGCAGAAGCTAGTACAAAGTAAACTAATAACTTGAAGAAAATTTGTGGGAACCCATACAAGAAATATGTTTTTAAGTTTTTTGGCGCCAGATTTCACGTGGCTGCCTTGTGTTAGGCTCGAGATCAGCCAGGGCAACTAATTGATGCAGATAAATTAGACTCTCGAGATCACAAATATCAGTACACCTTTTATCGAGTTAAAAACAGTATTATTTTAGGCACACTAGTCTAGATAGGAAGGAGAATTAGGGCTCAGATGGTAGATGTGCGTGGCTCCCTGAAACGTGGTCCTTAGTCCGGCTGGGACACTGATCTTCGTCAGCGGCCGGCCGGAAAATAAGGGGCAGAGTCTTTTTTTTTTTTTAAGGGTTCCGAGCCTCAAAAGGAAAACATGGAACCCTTATAGGATCACTTTGTTGTCCGTCTGTCTGTCTGTCATGACCCTTTATCTCGGTTGAAATTACCACAAACCATATATTATTCTCAAGTCTACGGTCCCTTGATGCTTTAAAAAATCAACCCTCTATGTTAACGTAAAAAAAAGATACGGCCGTTTATGTCGCAAAAAACGCTTAATATTAAGTAGATTAAAGTATATATAGTAGGTATGGATTAGTATAGAAGTATGGATATGTACCTACAAATATGTACGGAACCCGCGGTGGGCGAGTCCGACTCGCACTTGTCCGGTTTTTGGAACGAAGTTCCTTATCGCGCGTTGTGAAAGGGGGCTAGACGGAAAAAAATCTTACGAAAAGTTGTCACGACACTTTTTTGCTATTTTTATTACTTCACAAGCGCAGACAATTCGAACAGAAAAATTGAATCGTTGGAACTGTCAAATAGAGTTCATTATTAGTTGAATCGCGGCTTTTCTATGAAAATATTGGAGCGAATTAAAACCTTATTTTTACACATTAACCGTGAAATTCGGTTGCACATAGCTCCTATTGTCCGGTCGGGCACCTGCCTATACGTTTCTCAGAATAATTTTATCATACCTAGTTTGGTAAAATTTCAATTTTTAACCGTTTACGTTTACAAAATAAAGTCCGAATTCGCTTTTCGTAGAATATGTTTATGTATTTAAAGGCGGCGCGGCGAACTCTTTGAACTAGGTACCTACGGCGATATGTTTAGTACCTAAGTTTATTCGCTCAAATAGTGGCGGTACCTACCTCAATGACATCGGAATTATCATTGCGTGATAATTCCGATGATAACGACCTACGAGATAAGTCCACCTTTCACTGTGAGACTGTGTGGATTGTGAAAACGAGTGTAAATTTTAAGTCGATAATTAAGCCATAGAATACGTAGGTTAGGTAGGTAGGTAGTTACTGTACCTACTTCTATGTTTTGTTTAGTAGGTACCTATTGAAAGTTTGGGTTTGATAATCATGAGCTTTCTATCGGTCGCGGTCGTCAGTAGGTAACCACTGCACCTTATCGCTCTAGGTCACAGAGTACTTTTCTCTAGGTTTTACTAGCGACAATAATATTTTTTTTTGATTTGATTAAAATGTTTTGGTTTAAATTAAGCCAGTGGGAGCTTAGGTGGGTACCTAGGTAGGTAGTGGTACTTACTTTTATCATTGGCGAATTATTTGTAGTTGTAAGTAGGTAAGTGAGTAGGTACTCTTTTGCTAGAAAAAGAAAGGCAGGCAGGCGTAGTACCTATAGGTGCCGGTAACCGGTAACCTATTTAAATAAATTAGAACTATTCACAAACACAGTTTTAATCAACTTTGGCTTAATTAAAAAACTTACCTATTAGGTATAAAATTTACACTTCCCTGTATCGAAGCAACTGCTCAATATGGAGTCCATTTCGCTCGATACATAAACGGGCACGTTTAATTAAATTGTCTTTTAATTACATTATATTTGTTAATAATAAAAAAATATATTATTATAACTTAAAAAAAATAAAATTTTATTACAATTCCTTCACTAATTAATCGAAAGGAACTTCGTTCCATCCGGGTGTCCCTTGACACCTCTCAAGCTTTTTTTTTTTCGGAATGGCATCTCGCAGGTCAACCTAGGAGCTTGTCAGCTGCTTAACCGCACTTTCCTGTGGTGCCTTAAAAAATATTGTTTTTAGGGCCTCCAGCCAGGGCAAAATAACTTACAAACAAAGCGACTACACGCGTCGCTGGGGGAGGACAGCAAAGGGACAGGCTGGATCGGATTTCCATTATTTAGGGACGAATTTAAAGCTGCAGGCTCAGCGGCGCGGGCTGGCACGAGCAAGAGCCAGGGAGGGGACGTACGGGGTCGTCGCGACGGGCCTCGGCGGCGAGGACGGAATGACGGCGGTCTGTGTTTGTTTACTGTACTGGTGGCCTAATTGCTCTCCTAGAGGAGAGTTATAGCATCGTCAGGGTCAGTCAGAAAGGGGCAGGGTCCGGTGCGCGGAGACATAAATGGCGGGGTGCTGGGTCGAGGTAGTACGGAGTAACTCTTTAGGGTAAGTACTGTAAAGGTTGTATGCATATGCATGCCATGTCGCGACTAGCATGCTAGTCGATAGCATTGACTAAATGTTTCGTCTTTAAACACTCTGGATTCGTTCTAGAAGCTTTTCGTATTTAGATGCGTTAGGTACTCTAATTTTAAATATATAAAGACATCGTTTAGTCGACGGCCGATGTGCTATTCTATAATACAGTTATTAAAACAGTGTCCCTCTTTACTTGAAATGTGCATTCAATCTCCTCTATTACAGAAATATATATTCAATCCAGCATCGTAAGCGGTCAGCACGGTTTGAATCCTTATTGTACGGTGGTACGGAACGCTTCATGTTTACTCGGATTTTACCTTTATTAACCCTAGAATACTACCACTAAATCTATTCTTAACTATACAAAATTATCGCTTGGGAGTAGCGTTGCCATCCGTCCGGATAAAGCCGGACAGTGTTAGGCTTTTTGATCTCTTGTCTGGCCAAATTTAGCCGCGTCCGGCCCGCCCGGGTTTTGCTAGGCTTTATATACAATCGTTCAATTCAATCACTTCAGTCAGTAGCGAACGAGCGAGCGAGAAGATATTTGCTGACTCGCAAAACTAAACGCTTCTTATAAAGTAGGTATGTACCTACCTATGTTTTCTTATTTTTTTATGAAAAGGATTTTTTGTCAAAAATCCGTCAGCGTCCGGCTTTTAAGTATGTGTTTTATTCAATATTCTTGATGTCCGGCTTTGGGACCCAAAAGTCCGGCTTTTTGTCGGGTTAGTCCGGCTTTTTGGTTTTTAGAAATGGCAACGCTACTTGGGAGACTACTTCAGTCATCAAAAATACAACATTTGACACACAATCTTTTTTAAATGTAACAAAACAAAAATTTAACTCGGCCTTCCTATAAATATCAAATCAAAACAAAAAACAAATCTCTTGAACATTTTAATTCAGTCTCAAATCTAGCATTATCCACATTTAGACAGTCATCAGAATAAAAATAAAATAAAAATTACTTTATTAAAATATTAATTACGGTTCAAGTCTGTTTTTTCACAAATGTGTGTTAGTTTATTTATCATATAAAATCAATCAAAAAATCTATTCTAGCTACACTTTTTTGCTACATTAATACTAAAAACATAATGTTTAAAAATAAACTTAATACGAGAGCTCAGTAAGTCTAGAATAGAATGTTCCTCGCCCGACGTAAGACCACCCTACACCACGGCCTGGGGTGTCCTAACTTCCTGAGCTGGCGCGAACCAACCAACCAACTCAAAACCAACACTCGGATGTAAGAAGTCTAGGGTTTAAAGTAATATCTGATTGCAATTATGATCTGATTTTAAGATCACTCTTTGCTCCACTAAACAAAGAAATATCTAAGTGTTTAGAAAATATTTCTCCTGTCTAATGAGATAAGAGGAATATTTTAAAACAGACTTATTGAATTCTCCTGAAACCAGCAGTGATGTTCTGTAAAAATCTTATCTTCGGTGAACTTTATGTAATTTAAGGTGAGCTAAAGAGCAAGAAAGAAGTATATTTGTCATTTGTTTTAGTATGGGCATGTGGAAAGAAGGGATGACCACTTTCCCATATATGTTGGGGCCGGCTTCCATTCTATCCGGATGCAGCTGAATACCAGGGATTTACATGGAGCGACTGTCTATCTGACCTCCACAATCCAGTTGCTGGGTAACACGATACAGTCCGCGAGGCCTAAGCTGAGCTTAGTATTTCTGTGAGTCTGACAGCCTAGAGCACGACGCGTCCTTTGCTTGGTTTAAACCGGTTAATACTGCTTTTTAGCAACCGGCCTGAGGCGCCTAAAGGACTGGTTGTCAGTTTTTATAACTTCTGACTATCTATAACGACAGCCGGGACCAACGGCTTTACCTACGTGCTGTCCGAGGCACGAAGGGGTCTCGGTATGAAATAAATGGTCATCCATCCACGGACCGACCGCGGCAAGGATAGCTAAACATCATGACCGGTCAACACCACATATAAGTATATGAGGTGCTGATCGGTCATGATGTTGACAACATTGACCGAAGTCGGACAATGTTTTATATCCATGATAACATGACGTTAGTCTCGCGACTCTGGGATCTTTGTCCATGTTTAAAATAGATTTAGAATACACACCTTTAATGGTCACCTTATTTCCATAATTAAATTGCTTGAACTTTTTATACCAAATTGTGCTTCGTCTGAACGAGTTCTCAATAAAAACCAAATACTTTTGAATCACGCATATGTTATGGACCGACTGATTAATAGGGCATTATTCATAATGTCCAGACAGTTTGAAAAATGGCCAATGAATAGGCAATGTGATTTAAACTAGAGTTAACCTAGGTCTAGAGTGAGCGAGCAAAGATAGCGGACAAAACCCCCATAATGCAGTGTTAGGTTCATTTAAACAGTTTTAAAAAGTTAAGACAGAAATAGGGAGTAATTCAGAAGGAACTACAAAGTTAACTAAATTATCTTACCATTATCAAATGCACAACAGTTGCGAGGTAATATTTATAATGACCAGACAACGTAATAAATCACCATCATCATCGTCAGAAGACGTCCACTTTTGAACAAAGGCCTCCCCCATAGCACGCCACAACGAGCGGAAACCTGCCGCTTGCATCATGATAAATAATGAAGTTTTAATAAGTATTCATTACGTACCCTGACTTGTCATTATTTATATTGCCCGGGCATCATAAATAGTTCCCAATTACTTGGTCCATAACACTACAGTCTGTTAAGAAATTAACGAAAGGTATTTCCTTTAAACGTTAATACTACATCGTCTAAAAATACAATGAAAAAAAAACCCACTTAATAAAAAAAAAACTATTTTTTAAATGTCATACATTATCGGTTCCGTAAAAGAAGCATTGCATATTTTTGGATTTTTTAGTGCTTATTTTTTATGCTGATACATATTTTTTTAATTTATTAATAATATGGATTAACAAGTTTAAACTTACTAAGGGAGCACCTTCTGTTGTTTACCTTACTGTATATATAACGATAAAAATACGAATGGTTGGTTTCTTCCAGTTCTATATTTTATTCGATCCTTGAAGGGGTTTTACCGTCAACATTATTATCAAAGTTATGATAAAAACAAATGCTAACAAACATTACGCGTTCTAGCAAGTTCAACTATTATCTATTAATTTATAGTTTAACAACATGATATGGAAACTGAATAACAAACTAATTGCTTGTTTGTCATCATTTATCACATTCAGTGCATTATAAATTCCTCGATCAGATTCTAAACCTGTTAGTCGTTGTAGTGTATTGCATTAAACAACAACATGGCGAGAGATTTAACTAACAAAGTTGTCGTGATAACCGGTGGTGCAGACGGGATCGGTTTCGAGGTCGCCGACAAATACCTTCAAAAGGGAGCCAGAATCACCATTCTCCTTGACATCAACGAAAAACTCGGAGCTGAAGCAGTGAAGAAGTTAACAGCCAAACACGGTCAAAATAGAGCAACATTCCTTAGATGTGACGTCACATCAGATTTAGCAACAGTTTCAAAGTGGATTTTCGATTCTTACAAAGTAGACGTTCTCGTTAACAACGCTGGAGTACTCAACGACCGTGCCCTTAAGAAGACCATCGACATCAACGTCACAGCAGTTGTTGAATGGGGACTGACCTTCTGGGACCACATGCGAAAAGACAGAGGGGGGAATGGAGGAACCATCCTCAACCTTGCTTCTATCTATGGCTACAGAGTTGACCAGTTTCTACCAATTTATCAAGCCTCAAAGTTTGCCGTTATAGGTTTCACCAAGTCTTTGGGACATGTTGCTAACTATGATAGGACTGGTGTGCGAGTAGTAGCCATGTGTCCAGGATTTACTGAAACCAAGTTGACGGAGCAACCCGCCTCCTGGGACATGGGTCAAGATAACGAGTTCGGCAAATTCCTTAAGGCTCAAGCGTGGCAGAAGGTGGAATCAGTAGGCAACGCAGCGGTGGACATCTACCAGAGAGCTAACAGTGGAACTGCTTGGCTCATTGAAGGTGGCAAGCCCATTGTAGAAGTTGCTAAGTAACTTAAAGCTTTTATGATTTAACACTATCCTGGTAATTATTATATTTTATTTTAATAAAAATATGCCTTCATCTTTTATTCATTTAAAATACCCCTTTTAAAGTAGTCTATAAAATCTTATAGGGTTTTATAACCTTAGGTGTGCAATTACATATTTATCTTAGCCTAGCTCTTTATCAACTGCAATGATATCAAGCACTGATCAATCTCCCATAATTGCACACCAACCTTTGCCTAATCAAAACTGCATTAAATATTTTAAATAACAAGTTAGTAGATTTGCATAATACATTTTTTTTTAACCGTTGCCCCACATCAAGAATTTCTCCTGTACCGTGGGTGCGTTTACAAACATATAAACTCACATAAATGCATAAACAGCTATCTGTAGGCTATACAAATATCGACGCAACGCAGCAGTCAATCGCTCAACCACTGCACCAACTGTGTCGCCAAAATATAAGTCGCAATAATGAATATAAATTGATTTTTAAATTTAGAAAATATCCCAACATAAAGTGTGGTTCTCACTTTAAACCACCAACCAGCTTCAAAATTTAGACCATGTTAAATGTGAAGATTTAGTTACCGTAAACTACAGATACAGGTTAAACAGAAAAAAATAAAAAATGTCTCAAATATTTTAAAAACTCTAACCAACGTGAATAATAATTGACTGACGTACACAAAATAAACATTTTATTTTATTATGTAATTTTTATTACATTTATTTTCCATTATCTTCGTTATAACATTTTTATTATCAGCAATAATTACATGATAAGACGCAAAAAGTAAATGTCTTGTATATAATGTTCATATATTAGCTACCTAGCCGCATTTAGCTTTCCACAAGCTAACCGCACAGTTCAGTCCGCGTCGCGATCACCATGGAGCGCGATCCTAAAGATAAAGTAGTCGCAGTGACAGGAGGAGCAAGAGGCATCGGCTACGAGATCGCAGACCAGTTTTTAAAGCACGGAGCTAAAACATTGATTATCTTGGACATTATTGAATCTGTCGGTGTTGAAGCTGTAAAGACACTTAACGATACATACGGCAAAGACAAAGTCATTTTTATAAAATGGGACGTTACGAAAGATTTAGATAAAGTAACAGATGACATATTTAAAAAGTACCAAGTTAATGTTCTCGTAAACAACGCAGGAATTCTGGACGAAGACTCATTTAGAAGAACTTTTGAAATCAACTGCGCAGCTCCTGTTGAATGGGGTATGAAGTTTTGGGAATACTCAAGGATAGACAAAGGCGGTCGTGGTGGCACAATCTACAATGTAGCTTCCATCCACGGGTACGAGTTCAGTCCATGGGGAGTGTATTACAAGACATCAAAACACGCCGTATTAGGTTTCACAAGATCATTGGGCCATCCTTACAACTATAAGAAAAGTGGTGTACGGGTTATTGCTATTTGTCCAGGGTATACTGATACTACCATACTTACTGGTAATATATGGGAATTGCAAAAGGAAGACTTCCATAAATTTATGGAGACAGAAATCACAATGCAGACACCGGCTACAATTGGGAAGGCTGCTGTGGAAATTTTTACTATTGCAGAAACCGGGACAGTGTGGGTAAAGGAAAATGACGAACCTATTAAATTGGCTCCATTATGTTAAATACAAGTCACGTTTTTGTACCCATTTAATTAGTTTTGGATCATATGTGGTCGCTCAATGGTTAAAATTCGACCATAAACTTTTTTTTTTATGCACTCCTTTTTTCATGTAAAGTTTGTCTATCTACAGAAAATTTTATGATTACGATAAATTAATCGACCATAAACATTTATTTTTGTTTTCTGCACTCTTTTTCATAATTATGAAGTTTAACTATGCCAAGTCCTACTTTTTTTTATCAATAGTAAATATATAAATTGATAGGCATACATAAGATTCTATAATTACTTGACTTTTAAAACATTTTCTCTGCCCAAAGTGAATCTTATTGTGTGAAGCTGTGGTTTAGAAATTTACCATATTACCTAAAGATAAGTATTGCGTACCTAAAGATAAGTATTTTTTTAAATAAATTGACAGACCAACATTTCCAAAAAGAAGGTGGACATCTACCAGAGAGCTAACAGTGGAACTGCTTGGCTCATTGAAAGTGGCAAGCCCATTGTAGAAATTGCTAAATAACTTAATCCTGTTGTGATTAAACACTATCGTGGTAATTATTGTATATTGATTTTAATTTAATATGCCTTTGATGTTTCATTATTTTAAAACACCATTTTTTAACCCCCGACGAAAAAGAGGGGTGTTATAAGTTTGACGTGTCTGTGTGTCTGTGTGTCTGTGTGTCTGTGTGTCTGTCTGTGACACTGTAGCTCTTAACGGGTGAACCGATTTGAATGCGGTTTTTTTTATTTGAAAGTAGATTCTCTAGCGATGGTTCTTAGACATGTTTCATCAAAATCGGTTCAGCAGTTTTAAAGTTATCAGCTCTTTTGTTTGCTGCGGTAGGGATCTTAGACGCATACCGGATGTTTACTTTGCTTTCAAACATATTATTATAGGTGACCACACTGACCACCCATTGAAACACCCATGTTTGCTATAAAACTATGCAAGATTATATACAAAACCAAACTAAAATACATTTAAAAAATTAAAAATAAAAATAAAATTAAAAATTTAAAAAAACCCCCAACGCAAAACATATAAGCGATTATGTAAAAAGTAAATAATAATACTTTTGTTGAGCCATCAAATGTTTGTTCGTTGAAATGGCGCTATAATGTCGCGGCGGGGTACCGCTACGTTCAAAGCAATAACTAAATAGCTAAAATAGCGAACTGATGGTAACTAGATTTGCAACAAGATTAACAACTAGATTAGCAACAAAATTTGATAATATCGAAGCAAATTGGGCGGATATGCTGGTAAATTAATAGACAGTGAATGAAATTAAGGGACTGACTTGCTTAAGCGGTACCCCGCCGCGACATTATAGCGCCATTTCAACGAACAAACATTTGATGGCTCAACAAAAGTATTATTATTTACTTTTTACATAATCGCTTATATGTTTTGCGTTGGGGGTTTTTTTTAATTTTTAATTTAATTTTTATAATGTAGTCTATAAAATATACTATAGGTTTTTAACCACAGCTGCTGTGCAATTGCATATGCAATCCATATTCTTATCTAGATATTTGTCTATACCACATAATTGCACAACAGCCTTTGTATAATTAATTCAAACTAAAACCGAATAAATTATTTGGTTATTAGTATTCAAATGAATTGTTTTTTTTTATCCAAACAAAATATCCATATATGGTGTGCTTCTCATTTCTCACCATTGACCAGATACCAAATGTGAACCATGTAAAAGGTTGAGTTTTCATGTGTCAAATCACCGTAAAATATACAGATTTAATAAGGTTGATGCATTTTTAAAATGCATCAATGTTTTATAAAACGCTAAAGAAACACGTGAATGATTAATTGACGTACAAAAGAAACATATTTATTGTATAATTTTTATTACATTTATTTTCCTTTATCTTCGTCATAACAATTTTTTTATCAGTAATAATTACATGATAAGAGGCAAAAATAAATATCTTTAAACGATTATATTCATATATTAGCTACCTAGCTGCATTTAGCTTCTCACAAGCTAACCGCACAGTTCAGTCCACGTCACGCTCAACATGGAGCGCAATCCTAAAGATAAAGTAGTTGCAGTGACAGGAGGAGCAAGAGGCATCGGCTACGAGACCGCAGACCAGTTTTTAAAGCACGGAGCTAAAACATTGATAATCTTGGATATTATTGAATCTGTTGGTGTTGAAGCTGTAAAGGCACTGAACGATACATACGGCAAAGACAAAGCCATTTTTATAAAATGGGACGTTACTAAAGATTTTGATAAAATAACAGATGACATATTTAAAAAGTACAAAGTTGATGTTCTTGTAAACAATGCAGGAATTTTGGACGAAGACTCATTTAGAAGGACTTTTGAAATCAATTGCGCAGCAACTGTTGAATGGGGTATGAAATTTTGGGAATACACGAGGATGGACAAAGGCGGCCGTGGTGGCACAATCTACAATGTAGTTTCCATCTACGGGTACGAGTTCAGTCCATGGGCAGTATATTACAAGACATCAAAACACGCCGTATTAGGTTTCACAAGAACATTGGGCCATCCTTACAACTATAAGAAAAGTGGTGTACGGGTTATTGCTATTTGTCCAGGGTACACTGATACTGCCATACTTACTGGTAATACATGGGAATGGCAAAAAGAAGACTTTGATAAGTTTTTGGAGACAGAAATCACAATGCAGACACCGGCTACAATTGGAAAGGCTGCTTTGGAGATTTTTACTTTTGCAGAAACCGGGACAGTGTGGGTAAAGGAAAATGACGAACCTATTAAATTGGCTCCATTATGTTAAATACAAGTCACGTTATTGTACCTATTTTATTATTATTTGATTACATAATCTCTCAGTGTTTTTTGTATTTATGTTTTGTGTGTTATTGGACCATAATATTTTTTTTTGTTTTATTTCTTAGATAGAAATTTAAGTCTGTCTACAGATGATTTTATAATTTCTCCACCATCTACTACCTGGATTGTTTACTACCTTTTTAAACATTTGCTCCGACCTATGTGAATCTTAGTGTGTGAAACAGTGATTTTGTTCAAAGTACATAAGAATAAGTGTTCTTTTAAATACAATTTTTTAAAGACATAGTCGTAGGGCTGACCCCAAAACAGACAAAGCACAAATAACTCACACACACCCCTGACATCCTCACATACCAACTCACACACACTCACACACAAATACACACACACACACGCTGACACACCTCACACTTATTACACCGCTCGCGTTGTTATTTCACCCATCATCCACTGCATGCTTATTTTAGATTACCTTTGTTTATCTCACAGCATTTATACTTAGTTATTGCAAACTGGAAGAGCGGAACCACCTAACACAAGCATATTGTTGCTTAAAAGGTGGTTCCACACACGTTTTATGTAAAATGTATACTTAAGTTGATGAAATAAACATTTTTTTTATTTTTTTTATAATTTAAATCCTTAGCAACATTTCTAAAAGGAATAGTTATGTTATTTTTAATGTTTTTAAGCTTAATCGGTTCTATTTGTCTTAAACAATCACATGCAATTAACGATAATCATTCTGATAACAATGATTTAAAGATAAATAATAATTAAGATTAAGATAAATTTGTGTGATGAGCACTTGTGTTTGGCTTGTGTCTGGGTGTTGTTTATATATATATGTATGTATTTACAAAAAAAAATGTATTTGTGTATGTATATCAGCTGTCTGACACCCATAGTACAGGGTCTCCCTAGTTTGGGGTCATATGGCCGTGTGTGAAAATGTCCCCACATATATTATATTATATTATATTATATTATAAATATATTATATATTATTATAATTCTTTAATTTATTTAGTAATTATTTATAAACAAAAACGCCATAAAATAGTTATAAACTAGATGAAATCGGTGTTTCCTATTTGACTGTTCTAAGAAGAAACACCGAAATTAAATCAGAGGTCAAGGTCTCTTCAACTCCAGATTATTTTTTGTAATGGTCGGATCATTTGATGAGGTTAATGTTCGAGATGATATTACAGATTTGAGTGAACCATGCCTGATAATGAGTGATGCGTCAGTCATCCTATAATAGTTCAACGCTTAAAGAGCGCAACGGCTGGACCAGCTTTAACAAAAGAATGGATAATATTAATGTTGGTTGAATGAAGTTATAAAACTGCTAAATCAATATGCATTCTGTCTGTAATTTAGAAACCTATTTGCATATTATGGGTTCACTAAATACCTCATTGGTTTAGTGGTAGCAAGCACAACTACTGAGTATGAGATACTGCAGTAGTATTACTGCTGTCAATAGGATATTTTACCAAAAAAATCGAATTAGTCCGTCGGTTAGATTATCGAAATATATTGGACACGTATTTTTTGTTTTATCAAATCAATAAAAACTGACAAAGATCATCATCAAATATCATGAGTTGGGGTTTGTGACGTCGCTTCGCCAGTAAAAGTGTACTGACATAGTGATGTCACACGAGTTTTCGACACACGGCATCGTCTTCATTTTTGTTTAAGTGAAAAAAGAAAAAACACGTGTCCAATATTTTTCGGAAACCTGCCTGACGGAATAATTAGATTTTTTAGGTAAAAATACCCTATTTGTAGTATTAAGTGGGATGATAGCTCACCACAGGACACTACTTGGCATATATTAATCGAGAGAGAGTTTTTCAGAATAACACCGCCGAATTTCATTTTCAGATCCGGCAATGTGATATTGCTCGAAATCTGGATTTGATCCATCTATACTAATATTATAAAGCTAAAGAGTTTGTTTGTTTGTTTGGTTGAACGCGATAATCTCAGGATCCACTGGTTCGAGTTGAAAAAATCTTTTTGTGTTGGATAGTCCATTTATCGAGGAAGGCTATAGGCCTATGCAAAGCCGGTCCGGGTTGCTAGTGTTGATATAAAAGTGCCTAATTGTTCGGAGTTGACATAAATGTTTCTCTTGGCCTAATTTCTACTTATCTAAGGACAGATACATAAGCCCACAAAATTAGCCTTCAAACAAATTAGTTAACTTCACGTCTTGAAGACATTTTTCTGGAAGTTTCCAAACAACCGTTTGTTGTTTATGTGACGCGTAATGAGGGGCATTGTATGACGACAGGTGGCGGGGTGCGAGGGGGTGTAGCTAAAAGCTTTGCAACATTAGTTCCCATCAACTGCGCTACAGACTTAGCGGACTTTGGAGAATAAGGGGAAGAAGTAGCAGGAGCACGTTTGGTAGATTTTAGTAAAGGTGTTGTAAATATATTTTCTGTAAAACAGTTCTCGTATCACTCATAAAAATAAATAGAATATACATATTTGTAGTTTTTAGGTTGGAATGTGAAGCCGTGTGGTGCCGGCCGCACCACCCCATATCTACGCGTGGGTATCGTAGGAAGCAACAGAGGGATATTGACCAGAGAATGGGCAGCAGCATCCTTTTCAGTACCTTAATACCTACTGCGATCGCCAACATGCATCGGCCAAACATGGCTATTACGGCTGACCCCCCCATGGGGGAGACTTATGCCCAGCATTGGGCGTGTAAAGGTTAACATGATGATGATGATGAGTTGAATATACTGCTACACTTTGTAATTCACTCTACGAGTCTAAACAATCAAAGCAATGCGGTCATATGAAGTAGCTCTACAGTGCTATTACATTTTGGTGTAAACGCTAAAAACTACTTACTAAGATTCCCTTGCTATCTATCTCTGGCGGGTAAGTTGAAATGTATGTACCGCAACACGCTTGACGTTCTTCATTTCCGTGTGTGACTGAGGTCTCGCATCGTAAACCGGCTGTTTCCACAAAGTTGTTCCTACACTTTTATTATTCTGTGTTTGTGTGCCTCTGCGGGATTTCCACGCTAAACTAAGCTTTAAAACATCGCTCAAAGATCTTCCTGAATGGCTGGCGGTTTTCAAGATTTTGACAAGGTTTATGAAATATTCATTCTAGATTTTATATCTACGAGCAATTCTGAGGAACATATTTGGAGCAAAGGTAAAATTATCAAGAATTTTAAGAAAAAAGTGTTAGCTCATCGTAATTTTTCTTAAAACTGTTATTATCACCATCTTTATTTGCCTATAGTAAACGACTTGTCTTGCAACTTGTAGTAAAGAATTCCGATTTTTAAAGACCAAAAGCTAAAATTGAAGAATTCCAGTGCAATAAGCTCTATTAACAGCTATTGATCCTAATGAAACCATTTGCTTACTAACTGCAAGTACTTTATCCAACCATTAAACAATCAACAAAGCAAAGAATACTTAGATAGTAAATAACATGCCTTTAATCAGTGAGGCGATATACAAACTTTATCTCGGCAGTTTGGTGGAGAGATTCCTCCATCTAATGAGCCCCGTGACGTATGCTCATTGGAGTTGGCTACACTGCCGGCCGCGATTAACGAACCCTTAACGCCCATTGGCGACGTCTTTACGGTCCATTGTCCTGCATTTGTTTATTGGGATGTTGAATGACGTCTCGTTGAGCTATAAGGGTATATGGATGGGATGCTAGTGTGGATAAGAAAAGGATAGTAACATTGTTAGGTACTGCTAGATGTTTTCCTGACAATCGTTGAAAAGATGAGAGGTAAGGAACGGACAAAGACTGGTCTACAATGGACAGTAATAAGTATTATTATTTAAAAATGCCATGAGCAATTTACTCTTCTGATTTTGTTGAAATCCAAAAAAGGAACAGAATATTTTACACACTGAGCGCTGAAAAAAAGAACAAATAATGTTGAAAATGAAAATGCGCTAGATAGCAGTTCTTACTACTGCTGTCTAGCGCATTTTAAACTACACCATCAAATATTTATAACTATGTACATGTAATAACTAACCTTAGATTATTGATAGGTCTCTGCGCGGTCGTAGCGCGCGGAGTCCTATCAATTCTAAGCTAACATATATTATTCTAAAAAATACATAATTCATTTATAATTGTGTTGTTACGACAAATGCTGACAATTACAGCCTGCATGTGCAAGTTTATACTCGCCATGTAGGTATGTCTGGTTATTGAAAGCAGATTATTAAATGCTGGCTGCTGCTGCTGGTTATTAAATTCTTTCGTTATACAGAAATTTGGCGGAATAGCATTTTGGCACGACAACGGCAAGACATGACTTGTCACTTATCGCGAATTTGTATATTGCGGCAGAGAACATTGTAAAATAAACGCTATATAGACGCTTCAAGATATAAGATCTTCTTAATAAAACTTAGGGTAAATGGTTTTGTTTTTACAACAACTTTAAATAACTGATAAAACTACTTGAACTTAGCGGTAAAAGAGCAGTATTTATTTCCAGATCTGATGCAGTATTTTCGGCAATCATTTTTCCAATGTGACAGAAAAACTGTAAGTTCGTCCTACGGAGATATAAATGACCAATAGCGCCATCTCTTTTTTGATGGTGAATGATGGTGTAAACACGGCCTAATGCGGCACCTTCGCCCGTTTTTAGTCTCAAACTTATCATACAATAACGTCCACTAGTCAAACTTACTAACTAGCTAAATACTACCGCATAATCAGTGGTTAAAGAGCTCATGAAGACTTTAGCAATGTTGGGAGGAAGAACCTCTGCACACGACGCTTCTGTCTCTACCTCACGACACACGTCGCCAATGACAAGCATCCTTCTACAAGTGATGTCAACTGCGTGATTAAACATCTGTTGCTACGCAGTAACATGCTGTGTAACACCCGTCACATGCTAAACGCATACAGCACAAAAAATATTAGTTATAAACAGTATGCTAACAAAGAATGACCTTCCAAATCTAGACTGTGGAACTCGAGGTAATGTATTCAGGAGACTTATTCGTGCCTGCGTGTTGAGAGTTCGAGTAATGTACAGGGAATCGTAAATTTTGTCGCAGATGTGAACTTATTCAAATATACTTCTCCCGCGGGATACGGGTACAGGATTAGATGTTAACCATAATGTGGTAAAATTGTGTTAGGACCATTTTATATTATTTTTATTTAGTTGTCGTACCTACAAAAAATGTTGGCTATATGTAGGTAATATTTAACTAATTAGTACTGCCATTTGCCACTACCATTATTTAGAAAAATACTGTTTAAAATGTTACTACAAAAGCGATATTACACTGTAAAGGAATATTTAGAAGATAAGTCACTAATCCTTAATTGAAAATGTTTAGATAATTTATTTATGATTGATTTTTTATGTTGTGTTGTTTTTTGTTTGGTTCTTTCTTTATTTAATTTATCATTTTATTATTATTTAAATATTATTATTAATTATTGACATATCCATAAGAATTAAAAACAATTGATTTTATCGTACCGACATTTGCACGCCATGTATGGCAGAATATGCGAAAACCATCTGTTCGAAAATCACATCCAATGTACCATATTTTGGCAAATAAATGATTTTGATTTGATTTGATTTGATTAGTAAAGAAGAGGTCAACTATACGATTACCAGATAAAAGCGAAGGAATTTGTAAGTATAAACAAGTGCATTCGCACTTGCAAATATTCATTTGCAATCACTGACATGCCATGAGCGGCCACGAAATGGTGTATATTGACTGTCTCATTCTCTGAATAAGAAGTTTGGTTTTGCATTCTATGGTGCTCATAATCTGTCATTCTTCACTTTGCACTAGTCCCTAAAAACCTATTTGTAAAACTGTCATCAAGAGGTCATTAGCGCAATGAAAACAAATGAATAATGCAAGAGAAAACAAGGCAGCAACCGGATTAGCTGCAACAGTCGACCGCTACTTTACATAATAAATTCGAAAATATACCAGACTGCCGGCCGCCTGTGGAAGTTTTAAGTTAATTAGAGGCCAAAATAAAAGCATAAGCACCTACACTAATGCTAATATTTTGGTGAATTTGATCGATTGAATAGTCTTTGCTTTTGTTGATTGATTAGTTCCACTGTTACAGATACGGAGAAATGTGCGACATGTTAGGAGAAGTTCTAACTGAGAATGAACTTGTGGGTAATGAATATAGAGGAACTTCCAGGAAATTATTTAATTGATTAGCTGAAAGATGATACAAAGGCTACTGTAGAAATTAATATGACGAAGTTTTTAAATGGTTTCCAAAACGATAGAAAACGATACGAAGAAAATAATGAGGAGCAAGCGACAACACAAGACTCGGACTAATAAAACGATGGCCGCATTGAGAGAAAGATGATATTGTTGTGGAGGAAGGAAAGAGGAAGGAAGCGAATACTGAGATACTGCTACGAAAGTATCCTGCTCCTCTTATAAACGCCAAAGCTTGTAGGATGGATGGACTGAAAGCACAAAAATAGTTATTGATCAACTTTAACACATAATACAATGTTTATCCCGTTTTTGTCTTCTCGTGTGATGATTTAGGACTTTAGCTTAATATTTAAGTCAACACAAACGAAGTCGGAGGCAGAAGCTAGTCTACACAAATAATTAAATTGAAGTGTCTGTTTGTAATTTCAAAAAAAAACAGTTTTTTATTATGAAAGTATAAACCTAGGGGTACTTATATCAAAAAACTATTTTAAAAATGTTTGTCTTTCCGTCTGTCTGCTTGTTGTGATAAATCTCTGAAACGGCTAGGTAGATTTTGAAGGGACTTTCACTGGCAGGTAGCTGATGTTATAAGGAGAAACAAAAGCTAATTTTATTTGAGAAAAATAAAAAGTTTCTTCAAAAAAAAAAGCACAGAACACACATTACTTTACTTTCGGAAGTCGGTGGCGGTGGCTTTGTTTTTGTTGTTTTGTATTGCCACCGACTTCCGAAAGTAAAGTAATGTATGTTCTGTGCTTTAGTTATTTATCACTTTTTAGTTTTTGAAGGCGGTTTTCTTTTTTTTTTGAAAAAACTTTTTATTTTTCGCTTTTTAGTGTTGCCTTAACATCCACATCCATTAAGAAACGGCAACACACTTAAAAGAGATTGTAAGTCCTCTAGTGATTGAAGAAACTAAAACGTCGTCTAAGAAATCTTTTTGGGAATTTGTTGATTTTCTCAAAAAGGGCTGCACCAATTTTGATAAAATTTATGTGGGACCTTTTCGGAATAAACCACTTTCGAATAAAAAAGAATTTTGCAAATCCGTCTATATATGACAAAGTTATGCCCTAACATACATAAAAAAAAAAATATACAATAAACATTCGAATTGATAACCTCCTCCTTTTTGAAGTCGGTTAAAAAATAGGGCTCCGCGCAAGAAAAAAACACTGATAACCGCGGACTAATGACGAAGTCGCAAACAAAAGCTAGTATGAAATAAAGACATTATACAGACACTGTCAGTCACCAATTACTTTGGGATAAAAGCAGGAGAGCGTGATGAGACACGAAACATGGACTGAAAGTAATCACAACTTTTTAAAATAACTGCCATATAAACCAAGGTCATTTTCAGTCCAGTGCACCCAAAAGTTGAAAATGTAGGTACTACGGCAAATGACGTAATTGACCGACGCTGTTGTAATTAACCCGAGTAATGAATACGGCCCGCGCGGTCACTCGTAGCGAATGTTGATGTATTATGACAAACACGCTTGAATTTTTAATGTAAAGAGATTTTCAAAAATGATAGTTATGATAATGATGTTTTTGAACCATTTAGGGAATTGCAAGTAGTGCTTAAAAATTAATGCAGATGCAAGATTGAAAATATATGGAAGATGTCCAACTGGAGGGCTTCCTACTGGTACCGGATTTTGGCGTAATAGTAAGTAAGTAAGTAAGTAAGTATGCTTATATATATTTTTAGTTTTTATTTTTAATCTATTGATAGGCATACGTTTGACCACTATCTCACCTGATGAAAAGCGATGATGCGGTCTAAGATGGAGCACGCTTGCCTAGAAGTAACCTATTCACTCTTGACTTAAAGACTCCCAGGTTGTAGCTATCAGGAAACACAGACTCAGGCAGGGAACACTCCTTAGCAGTACGCACAATGAATGTATTCGCAAAACGTTTCGTGCGTGTGGGTGGGATGTCCACCATGTACCGGAGGCGCATCGCCGTACGTCTTGTGGTCCAATGATGGAACGGGCTCGGCGGAATTAAATTATGCAATTCCGTCGCACACTCCCCAAAATTCAACCGATAGAAAACCGACAGGCCAGCAACTCGGCGTCGATGCTCAAGACTTTAGAGCTTTGATGCAACGCATGTGTCGCATTTGTCGAAGCATGGTGTACATACATTGCACGCAAGATATTACATACCTATAATGATTCTCATGTTCAGCCGCATAACGTGGCGTAATATAAGAGAGTTATTCTATACTAGCAACCCGACCCGGCTTCGCATGGGCCTATAGCCTTCCTCGATAAATGGACTATCCAACACAAAAATAATTTTTCGATTCGAACCAGTAGATCCTGAGATTAGCGCGTTCAACTAAACAAACAAACTCTTCAGCTTTATAATATTAGTATAGATGTAGGATGGAGAATGGAATAGAACGTATGGATGGTGTGCAGAATGAAACGTGAAAGTGTGAGTGAGACATAGGATGGAAAGAGAGAGTGAGAGTATAAATATAGAAGCAAGATGGCGAGGACGGTTTTAAAATAAGCGGTTGTGTTTGAACGTATAGCTCTAAGAAGGTATTTAAAATATTGTTTCAATAAAATTAAGTTCGTGTATTCATCGTTTTTCATTGCCACGATCCCCAAACTACATAGATATACTCATAATGAAACCACTGATATTTGGAACTAGTTTATAATTGTGAGTATATATAGAATAAACCTCTAACATTACGCCACAACCCGGTACCAGTAGGAAGCCCTCCAGTTGGACATCTTACAAATATTTTCAATCTTACATCTGCATACATTTTTAATAAATTATTAATTTTTAGTGATTTCCAAGATAAACTTGTAAAAGTAAATAATTATGAAATCATCATCATCAGCCGAAAGACGTCCACTGTTGAACAAAGGCCTCCCATATAAAACGCCATAACGAGCGGAAACCTGCCTCTTGCATCTACCGGTTACCCGCGACCTTAACGTTGTCGTCGGTCCATCTGGTGGGAGGCCTACCAACGCTGCGTCTTTCGGTTTGTGGTCGCCACTCGAGAACCTTTCTTCCCCATCGGTTATCGGTTCTTCGAACGATGTGGCCTGCCGATTGCCACTTTAACTTGCAAGTCTTGAGAGCTATGTTGGTGACCTTAGTTCTTCGGCGGATTTCCTCTGAATTATGAAATAGTACAAGTTATATTGGTAGATACTTGCCCGTGCTCAGTTATGAATCCACAATATTGTGCATGAGAGGCAAGCGCATTAACCAATGGAGCATCACGACATTAGACTTCATAATCATTAGCTTCTAAGGTTTTGATAAAATAGGTTTAAATTCCAGATTACAAGATTTGTGAAAGATCACAAATCTTGTATAAGTATATCTCTCTCTCCCCAACACACATAAATTACACGGACGCACTCTCACTTATACTACTCTCACTCACACAACACTTTCACTACACACACCCCTACAAATCTCAACTAACACGTGAGCACATTCTGCCCGCCTACTGCCCACACAACCCAATTATTAAAAATTATGCATGTTAGATTACTTTTAATTTAATTATTAGCATTACTTTTAATTCGCTTTGTAATCTTTGTAATCTTTGGATGCCATAAATAACATGTGACATAGTAACTAGGGGAAGACACTACCTCCTGTAATGTGTACACTAGCACAGGAGCTAGGGAATTAATAAAAATAATTGTATAATTAATGTCAATAAAAATATTTATTGTTACCTTATATATAAAAATCTTCTGTGCGTGTGTATGAAAGTGAACTCCTCCTAAACGGCTGGATCGATTTTGATGAATTTGTTAGTGTGTGTTCCAGTGGATTCGAGAATGGTTTAGATTCACAATTGGACCCGGCAAGTGGCGCTATAGTCGGGTTCCCGCAGGACAACGTCTGCCAGGCCCGCTAGTTAAGTATAAAATTTTATCTGTAGATAAACTATAAGCTGTAATTTGTGGTAGAAGAAGAAAAAAATAAATCTAAATCTATTCTATAGTGTAAATTCTAATCTAGCAACAGTCATTTATTAGTAGGTACCTACCTACCTATTAGTAAATACGGCGAGTGGCGAGCGGTGTATATACCACCATTAATTAACTTGACCAATCGGGGTTCGTTAAATTAATTTGGTACTATTTTTGATCATTGTGTTGTCAGTTAAGGTCAACATTATTCAAAACTGCAGTAAAAATGTTGAAGATAATTTAATTAAACCTGACAAATATCCATTGCTTCAATTTTGGCTTCTGTTTCGCAGTAAAAATACCTGCAACATTTTTCCTAATATACTAACTTATTGAAAATGCTAATATACTAAAATAGTTAAAAACCCTAATGTCACTTCTTTTTTCAAAAAAAATGCATTATTAGAGAGTTGACTTCATTTTAAAAATATAGCGCATAGTTATAATTGGGTGTTACACCCATTTTTGAAAAGTGTCTCAATGAAATTCTGTAGTGCTAATATGCCACCAAAAAAAACACAAAATTTTTATTCAATCGATAAGCGCCATAAAAATGCATCTAAATTTTAAATTTTCAAATTTCGCGCGTAGTTTGACGAAACCGCCTCTTGCTGGACGCCATATTGCTCAGCGTAAATGACGTCAGTTCGTTTTGTATCAAATGAGCTCATATTAAATATGATAATTGTATATCATTTAAAAATAATTAAAAGCATATTTTGTAATAGGTGTAATAATGAAAAAAATACGTTGGTTACGAAAATAATAAAAGTACAAAGCCTAAATCACGCCAATCGGTTGAATGACAGTTGACAATTTTTTGTTTACACAGCCGTATGGCGTAATAACATGGCCGCTACTATTTCACGGTGTTTTATAACAGATTAAAAATACTGAAAACATTGAATTGAATTTAAAAATTTGTTTTGTTATTTTATGAACTGAAACTTACATTTTCCGACATCTCTATGCCTAAACTGTCTCAATAACATATTTATAGATTTTTTCTCGTATAGAGTAAAATACCCTATTAAAACTAGCACTTTGCTTTGCAAGGATCCCTAATTTTTTCAATTGGTAAATATAGCCCAAAGAGTAATATAATAAGCCAGGGAGAGAGAGCCATCTCAGGTAAATTTATTGAACTAAAAATCGAATAGTTCTGCCTCCTGGTTTTCGTAACCTGTACTAGCGTACATACGCACTCAAACATACAAAGCCCTGCTGCATGCACACATCTGAGGCTCCCATAGAAGCTTTTATTTCGGTACACAATTTTGTAAGCCCGTTATAGACGTAGCTATAATATATATTAATAAAACACAAACTCAAAATAACAATACCTATATATAACATTAAGTACTTAATATGTTGTACTTTTAAAATGTATTTAGAGATTGTGTATGTGCATTTGTGTATTGTATCATTGTATATGTCAGTATTACATTACCAAAAAGTATATTTTAAGCGTTTCGGTGGGGATGACAAGTTTAATAAAAAATAATTTTGAATTTAATAATTTAGTATAGCGACACCTATTGGCATTTCAAAGCAACACGGTGCACGTAGCTATTGGTTCCGTTTACGAAAAACAGATGGCAGTAGCTTCTTTAGCTCTGTTGTTTTTCTTCTAACCTCTCTCTGATATAGTAATAAGTTACTCAGGGATAATGTAACATTTAATCTCAGATTATGAAACAAAACGCAGATAGACCGTGTAGAACACTGAGAGTGAAGCCAAAAAAGCAAATACAAATTCAAAAGCAAATACCTACAATCTCGTGATTGTATTTGCTTTTGAATTTGTTTTGTTTAACGATGTGGCGTTTCGTGCTATACTGACTCGTGTCAGTACAGCATGAAGCGCGTTGTGGGTATTCGATTTTGAATTTGTATTTGCTTTTTTGGCTTCACTGTCAGCGTTCCGCACGGTCTATCTGCCTTTTGTTTCATAATCTGAGATTCTAATGGTGAAAGAACTTTTAAAATCGGATCAGTCGATTTTGAGTTAAATAACAAACATACAAACAAACCTTTCCTCTTTATAATATTAGTTGGACGTAGTTTAGCAAAAAGGACTCAACCCACAAAAAACATTATTGAGTAATCAATGTTTTAAGTTTAGATAGTAATTGTCTTCAATGTGGTTGTATTTGGAAAATTTGAAGTATTGTTACCTATGGGCGAATATATAGGTAAGTACTAATATTTTTATGAGTGTAGTTGTATTACATAGACTGACGTTTTTTCAGACTTATTTCGAAAAATGAGGGTTTGAGTCGTTTTTGTTAAATTGGTTTTAACATTATGAAGTATTTCTTTCAATTTCTCAAAAAGGACCTAAATGACAAAAAAATTAGATAAACTGGTATCTAACTAAATAAATAGTACCTATTCAATATTTTACAGAATGCGTTTGATTCAGAAAGTAGGTGGTACCTATACTTCCTCATCATTGTCATTACCAATCTTCTGCTCCACCTCGAAATGTGGGTTTGAATGACTGCTTTATAGTTATGGAAACCAATCTACATTGTTGTTGGTCTCAGCCGTAATCGTTATGCTTGGCCGAAGCATGTTGGCGATCGCAGTAGGTGTTATGGTACTCAAAAGGACGCTGCTAATTTTTATAATTTTAATTTTATTTATAACAAATCTTAAGAAACTACCAGGAAAGCATAAATAAAATGGAACTACGTGCATAATTAACTACTTATCTGAATGATCGTAAAAATACAGTACATATTGTTTTGAAAAGTTCAAGGGTGACAGATATGAACAGAAAATAGACGCCTATACGATCTCTAAGTTATGCAAAAATATTAATTTAAATATTTAAAAACTTACGAGTGCTGACAGTAGTTTTAATTTACTTACAATCGGGGCTAATTTGTGGCATCTAATATTTAACGGGGCGAGTAGATACACTTAGGCAATTAGGGGCAAGATCCAAGGGGCGAGAGGAGTCCAAACCGATAAATCCATGTCCATTTTACAGCCAGAACATAATTAAAATGAAGTTTTTTTACACGCGCCGAAAAAATATATGACTTGCCTGCCATTTAAAACACAATTTATTAACGTTTACCATAGAATAAAACATTACTTACTGTTTTAGTAAAATAATTCTTGTACCTTTATTCAATTAAATCTTATAAAAATATTCAGTCCAGATGGTTTTACTTCCTAAGCCTAAACCTTAGCCAGTGTCCTCCCTGAAGCCTGAGGTTAAAACTATCAGGAGAAAGCTTGGCGGGGATGCAGGTCCTCTCACAAGGAGACAGTTCTATATGCCGAAGGAGCTGGTAAGCCATCACCTTCACCTCGCAGAGAGCAAATCTTGAACCTGTAAATAAAAATATAGGTTGATGAGAAATATTTATTTCGTCTTTTATTTTATAGGTTTGACTCCAAGGAATTTACGCCACTTATCAATTTCATATCTATACTTCTGCAGCATGAGTTCTCTCCGTGTCTCGGAAACCACGTAAAGCCGTTGGTCTCGGCTGTTATTTGTAGATCTTTGGCAGTCGTTATGGGTAGTCAGAAGTCAGAAAGTCTGACAAACCAGTCTTACCAAGGGATATCGTGTTACCCAGTAACTGGGTTGTGAAGGTCCAATAGGCAGTCGCTCCATGTAAAGCACTGGTATTCAGCTGCATCAGCTTAGACTGGAAGCCGATCTCAGCTGAGTTGGGAAAAAGGCTAGGCAGATGATGATGACTTCTATAGGTCTTCTATCATCTAGCAGAATAAGTAAATATTTTCAGTCACTAGTTTCTCACCTAAGCAATTCCTAGGCCCAATACCAAAAGGCATGTATGCCATCGGATTGACCTTGTGTTTATTTTCTTCGGAGAAACGTTCAGGATTGAACTTGTCAGGCTCAGGGTAGAACTTAGGGTCGTGGTGGAAGGCAAAGGTTGGTATCTCTATGTCTGTGCCTTTTCGCAACTGTAAAGAAAAAATATTTATCAATGTACGTAATTAGCTCAATATAACTGAAAGGCTTTGATTATATATATAATGTCTAGATGGAGCGTCAAGTGCACGCAAACGTGTCAAAAAGTGTCAGCCAACTATTGGCTGACAAGTGCTTATATAATCAAAGCCCAAATGCGTAATAATAATAGTAAATGATTAATATATGTATAATAATATTAATTTTTGTATAATTATATACATAATTGCTTATATAATCATTATTTACGCACACAGAGACGTAGATGCACAGTGTAAAACGACGCCTGCACGCACACATACTTGAAATTTTTGACTCGTTTTCTTTGTTATGATTGTAGGGCGACGCTCCATCTAGACATTATATAATCAAAGCTGAAAGGTGTCGCGGAGGTAATAACAGAGACATCCAATCGTTAATATTTAAGAATGAAAGAAGAATAAAAATCGATAATTTTCATAAGTAGATCTATTTTTATATGAAAAAGCTTTTGAAGCTTATGAAAAAACAAAAAAGACAACCGCCTTCAAAAACTAAAAAGTGAAAAATAACTTTAGCACAGAACACACATTGACTTTAGTTTCGAAGTTCGGTGGCTTTGTTCTGTTTGTTGTTTTGTATGGCCACCGACTTCCGAAACTAAAGCTTTTTATTTTCCGCTTTTTGGTGCCTCCTCCTCATCCCAATCTAAGGAAGGAAGAGATTGAAAGTTAACTACTCCAAAGATTGAAGAAACTAAAACGTCGTTTATGTACAATTTTTGGGATTTGTTGATTTTTTCAAAAAGTAATGAATCAATTTCGATAAAATTTATATGGGACCACCCCTGAAGCATACCCTATCCATAAAAAAAAATTTTCTAAATCGGGTTACGTTTGCCGGAGAAATCGCGTAACAAATCGCGCACATACTTAATGCAAATTTAAGATTTATACGGTTTTCTCATGAATACCATTGTCAGAGCTACCTAGACTAAATTAAAATGGAACCACACGGGAAGCATCAGCTTTCAAATAAAAAAAGAATCATCAGAATCGGTTCACCCAGTTCAAAGTTCTCAGGTAACAAACATAAAAAAAAGAAAAAAAACGGATGTCTTTTTTGTAAAAAGCTTTTTATTTTCCGCTTTTTAGTACCACCTTCTCATCCAAATCTATTAAGGAACGGCAACACAGTTAAAACAGAGATTGAAAGTCCTCCAAAGATGGAAAGATGAAAAATCTTCTCCAAAATGTAACAATCATTTTTCTGAAAACCGCATCAAAATCGGTTCAGCCAAACGGGAGATAATCGCCGACAAACATACATACATACAACCATACGGGTCGAACTGAGAAGCTCCTATTTTTTGAAGTCGGTTAAAAAGAAAACTTAGGTGCGCACAGGATACAAATTATTTGGCAGCACATCATAACTGTGCCCAGTAGATTACCACTCAGCGTAGTGGTCATCTAAAAAGTAGTAGGTAGGTCTACTGGATGGCGCACAACAGACTCCAGGATACGATTCCTAAACTCATAAAATAGTACTGAATAGTCGGCATATAGCGCAGTTGTGAGTCACACAACGTGAACATGACGGTACACGGTTGGCGCAATGGCTGAGCGATCGACTGCTGCGCAGCGTGTTGCGGGTTCGATTCCCGCCCAGGGTAAACATTTGTGTGATGAGCGCTTGTGTTTGCCTTGTGTCTGGGTGTTGTTTATCTAAATATGTAAGTATTTAAAAAAAAGAAAAGAATAAGTATTTGTGTATGTATATCAGCTATCTGACACCCATAGTACAGGGTCTCCCTAGTTTGGGATCAGATGGCCGTGTGTGAAAATGTCCCCACATACATATATTACACAACAACCTATATTTTTAAATCACGTACGTTTGAAATCATCAACATCTGACGACTAGTCTTACCAAGAGGTATCGTGTTACCCAGTAACTGGTTTGTGGAAGTCGAACAGGCAGTCGCTTCATGTAAAACACTGGTATTCAGCTGCATTCGGTTAGACTGGAAGCCGACCCAGACAAAGTTGGGCAAACTTTCCTTTATCATCATTTGATGATAAAATAATGAGTAAATAAAATAGTGAGTGAGTGTTTAATTAATTTATTTTATTTATGTATATTAGGATCTCCAACAAAAGATATACACTAAACATTACAACATATTGTTAACAGCCAAAGTATTTCGTAGGTGTACTCCTTCAATCATAGGAGACCACAGCATGCACAATAAGATCTACAACTAAACTAACAAATTAAATAGCTTATAGTAAAGTGAATATCGAAAAAGTACAATAAGTTCTGAAGCATATTATATTATGTTATTATTTAATAATGAGTTTGTATTTTTGTGAAACTGGGTTTCTTCTTTGTGCCATTTTTTAAATATATATCGTATCCAGTCAATAGTACGAACGTGGACCGAATCGCAAGCCCGCCATTATTGAGAACACGTGATCTATCATTATTTTTGGCGCGCTTCTACAGAGTCGTGATGTTTTCAGCCCACAGTGAGGAAGACATTCAGAATCCAGTGTCTGATCGCAACGGAGCTAGTACGTCCCAAAACTGTACTCGATTCGTTGTGTTTAAGTGTTACTATGTCTATTTTAATTTGAATCTGTGTTTATTTTATAAAGATAAAAGATAAAGATAAAGATAAAGATAAAGATAATTTATTTGTCATAACATGCGTTTACATACAAATTAAAGCATGCAAGATCTTAGAAAAAAGGTATAAGAAGTCCGTACATGTTTTACCTGGCGAGGCGTACAAATTTTTTACATAACATGACAAAAAAAATATTATAGTCTAAGTAAACCAAAGTTTTGTTTACATACGTTGTATATCCATCACTAAATTGTCAGTTAAATTTAATTGTATACTATTTATTATAATGATATTTTTTAAATTACTATATTACATTTTATGGAAATTACAAATGTAAACAAAGCGTGACACTTCATTTAGTTTTGCATAGTTTGAATTTGCCGCGTAATAATTTCAATGTATAATTTTATTTATCTGTGAACTTGTCTGATCCTGTGGAGCGGTCGGTCTTATTGAACGACGGATACAGCATGTTAAATATAGAGGTTATGTTACATGTGAGAATTATATTGTAATTTGAATATTAGTGATTAATAATAAGAACCGGTGAAACAATAGCTTTAAATGTTGTTTCTCTTTTCAGGTAAAACTTGTGATTAATTAAGTTAAAGAATGTTTTGTAAAAGTGTTTAAAATAGTTTGTTATAAAATTAAATCTTCTCTTTTCAGAGCAACTCAATTCTGGTTATAGTTTTACTGTTCACCATAATATCCAAGGATAATTATAAATTAACACATTATAAAACAACATTTCTACAGCTGGTTACCAGAAATAATGGAAAAACTAAGGTTCGAGTTCATGGTCAAAGCCAGTGAAGATGTGAAAACAAATATTATTTGTGTAACGACAATCACGGATTTAGATGGCCGGACCTTTGCGATCCCAGATAAGTTACAACCTGTAAAATTACACAATGGAATAGTACAGACCCAAATCTTTCAAAAAGTAAAGGCTACATTACAAAAACGTCATGAGAAACGACAGGTGTGGATATCCATGAATCCGGAACTGAAGGCAGTTTATTGTGATGAAGATGGAAATAAACAATTTATGGGATACCTATTGGAGGAACAAGCAAAACCACAAACTTCTACAACAGCAATTTCAGAAGAATCTCTAGCAAGAATCATGGATAGCTTCGCTGAAATAAAGAAAGACTCATCAAAACCTTTTAACATGGGGAAAATGGTAGAAAAATTTGTTATAGAAAAATTCAATAGCAAGATTACTAATGTGTCTCAGTGGATGACTACCTTTGAAGCGGAATGTGTCCGTATAGGAATAGAAGATAACAAAAAAATTGAAATTTTCAGGTTATTTATAGAAGGTTCTTGTTTAGACTGGTATAGTTCCATGCTTATAAAGCATACAATAAATTCAGAATGGGCAATGTGGAAAAAGAACTTTTGTGAAACATATGCGGATAAAGGTTGGTCACCGATCAGGTATGCAATGTTATTTAAATACAGACAGGGCTCATTACTGGAGTATGCCTTAAAGAAAGAGAGACTACTATTAGAAATAAATAAATCAATAGATAGACTCACTCTAACTGATCTGATAGCCACTGGATTACCGAATTTTATTGCAGATAAGATTGATAGGAATAGTTTAAAGGAAACTGAAGACTTATTTAATCATTTAAGAAGTTTAGAGCATATGGTAAACAAAAAAACATTTGATAAAAAGATAGGAACTTCCGAAATTAAAACTAAAGAGAAAAATGAGAAGCCCTTAGTTAGTCCATGTAAAATTTGTGAAAAAGAGAGTAAAGGTATACGTTACCATCCTGAATCTCAATGTTGGTTCAAAACAAAACATAATGAAAGGCCAAAAAGAGATCAATTAAGGAGTGTTAACAATTCTGAATTAGAGATAGAACTCAATAAAATTGATCCAAAAAACTAATAGTGCCGCCATTAATACAAATAAAATTACTAATAAATGACACTTTGGAAACATCAGGAATCTATGATTCAGGATCTAATGTGTCCTTAATAAATTCAAGGTTATTAAGTTTAAAAAAAATACCTACTTATGATAAAAATGCAGGTTTAAAAACAATTAATGGCGTAAAAAAATCAATAGGAATGGTAACATTAAAAATAAAAATTTTCGAAATTGAAAAACATGTTAATATTTTTGTTATAGATGAAGACAACTTCGACTATGATTTCCTAGTTGGGTTAGACTGTATACAAAAATTTCATTTAACTCAAAATGAGAATTTAAATATTACCCAAAATGTTCTCAGCAACAATAATAAAGACCACTTAAAAAATAAAGAAAAGCAACCTATAAACACAACAGAAATTCCTGGCAGTTCAGGTAGTGACATAGGGAATAGACAAGGTATATATTATGAGAAAAAAGGTGTGGATATTACAAAGAATTATAAAAAAGAAACTATCACTAATGAGTATAAAATAAACTTTAATGAAAATATAATAGTCGATAAATTTGATATTTCAGTAAATAATTTAGATCATCAGGAAAAAACTGGTATTGATAAATTAATATGCAAATATTATTCAGTCTTCGCTAAAGACAAATATGATATAGGTACCGTAAAAGGTTATGAAGCCCACATTGATTTGTTGATAGATAAATACTGTAGTAAAAGACCGTATAGGTGTTCTATTGAGGATATGAAAGAAATAGAACATCAAATCTCAAAATTACTAAAAAAACAATTTAATCGAAGAATCATATAGCCCTTTTGCTGCTCCGGTAACACTTGCATTTAAAAAAGAAGAAGGAAGGAGATCAAGGCTTTGTGTAGATTTTCGCGAGTTAAATAAAATTGTAGTCCCCCAATCGCAACCTTTTCCACTAATCGAGGATCTAATGGTTAAAACAAGGAAATGTAAATTTTTTTCAACATTTGATGTAAACTCAGCGTTCTGGTCCATACCTCTTAGAATTGAAGATAGACACAAAACTGCATTTGTAACTCAAGAGGCACACTTTCAATGGACTTGTTTACCTTTTGGTTTAAAAACTGCTCCCGCTATTTTTCAGAGAATACTAAGTAGCATTATAAGAAAGCATAAACTGTCAAATTTTTGTGTCAATTACATCGACGACATTTTAGTATTTTCAGAAACGTTCGAAAAACATATTGAGCACTTATCTTTGTTATTGGAAGCCATTTTAAAAGAAGGTTTTAAATTAAAATTCACGAAATGTAACTTTGCACAGGACTCTGTCAAATACCTAGGGCACATAATAAAAAACAATACTGTCACTCCATTAAAAGATAATTTGATTGCCATAAAAGAATTTCCAAACCCACAAACACAGAAAAACGTCCGACAATTTTTAGGAAAAATTAATTTCTATGGAAAATATGTGCCAAATATTTCAATAATACTGGACCCTTTACATAATCTATTAAGAAAAGGAGAAAAATTCGTTTGGTCCAATAAATGTCAAGAATCCTTCGATACTATAAAAAAACTACTTTGCTCAAAACCTATTCTAGCCATCTTTGATCCAGACTTGCCAATACATATTTATACCGATGCAAGTATACAGGGTATAGGTGCGATTTTAAAACAAATTCAACCCAACAGTGATGAAAAGCCCTGTGCATATTTCTCAAAAAAATTAAGTGACTCCCAAAAAAAGAAAAAAGCCATATATCTTGAGTGTTTGGCTATAAAAGAGGCGGTAAAATACTGGCAACACTGGCTTATAGGAAAAACATTCACGGTTTATACAGACCACAAACCTTTAGAAAAAATGAATATTAAAGCCAGAACGGACGAAGAACTGGGAGATTTAACATATTACTTGTCACAGTTCAATTTTAAAATAATATATTCTCCGGGCAAATATAATATAGAGGCAGATACTTTAAGCAGAAACCCTGTGTTAGAATCGTATGAAAATCAAGATAGTAGTTTAAAAGTAGTGAATTTTGTTAAATTAGCAGATATCCAAAATGATCAAGATAAAAATGAACAAATAAAACAAAATATGAATAAACTTATTTACAAACATAACATATATTATAAAAAGATAGGAAAAAAAGAAAAGATTGTACTAACTGAGGAGTTCAGTAAAAAGATTATAAAACATGTACATCACTACTACTGTCACATAGGAAGACAACAAATGGAAAACAAGATTAAACCCTTTTATCAAGCTAAAAATTTATTGGATAATATAAAAAAAACTTGCGAAAACTGTGATGTCTGTATAAAAAATAAATCTAGAGGAAAATACAAGTTTGGACTGATGTCCCACTTAGGTCCCGCTACCTATCCGTTCGAAATAGTATCTATAGACACCATAGGGGGATTTGGTGGCGCTCGTTCAACCAAAACATATTTACACCTTCTAGTAGATCACTTCACTCGTTACGCCTTTATTTTAACATCCAAAACCCAGAGTGCGAATGATTTTATAAAACTTGTCCAAAAAGTAACACAAGATTATAAAATTGACTTAATTCTATCAGATCAATATCCAGGAATAAATTCAAAGGATTTCAAAAAGTTTTTAGAAAAAAAAGATATACCTATAGTTTTCACTGCCGTAAATGCGCCATTTTCAAATGGATTGAACGAAAGGTTAAATCAAACGTTGGTTAATAAAATTCATTGCAGGATTAATGAAAGGAAGAACAAAATTGCTTGGACAACTATTGCTCACGAATGCACTGAAAAATATAATGAAAGTGAACATAGTGTTACGGGGTTCTCTCCAAGATATTTACTGGAGGGAACAAATGTTAACATACTACCAGAAGAACTGAAACAAAATATAACGCATAATCATCTATTGCAAGACCGTAAAATTGCCTTAGAAAATAGTATAAAATCCCATAACTATAATAAAGAAAGATTTGATAAAAACAGAAAACATTATGAACTAAAAGTCGGAGATTTAGTATATGTCGAAAACGGAAACCGGCTAAACCGAAAAAAACTAGATGAATTGAAAATAGGACCTTATCAAATTATAGACAAAATATCCAATTCAATTTACAAAGTAAACACAGGTCACAAAAAGTCTGAGTCGAATCTCTTCCACATTACAAAACTTATTCCAGTACTAGAGTAAAACAGTAAAACTTTGTAATTTGGAAGGGGGGGGGGGGGAGATGTAAACAAAGCGTGACACTTCATTTAGTTTTGCATAGTTTGAATTTGCCGCGTAATAATTTCAATGTATAATTTTATTTATCTGTGAACTTGTCTGATCCTGTGGAGCGGTCGGTCTTATTGAACGACGGATACAGCATGTTAAATATAGAGGTTATGTTACATGTGAGAATTATATTGTAATTTGAATATTAGTGATTAATAATAAGAACCGGTGAAACAATAGCTTTAAATGTTGTTTCTCTTTTCAGGTAAAACTTGTGATTAATTAAGTTAAAGAATGTTTTGTAAAAGTGTTTAAAATAGTTTGTTATAAAATTAAATCTTCTCTTTTCAGAGCAACTCAATTCTGGTTATAATTTTACTGTTCACCATAATATCCAAGGATAATTATAAATTAACACATTATACAAATATAAATATAAATTAGAACATTTCAAAGAGTATCCGTCAAAAAGTCGTTAACATTATAGTAACATTTGTCTATTAATAAATTTCTAACCTTATTTTTAAATTGATTTATGGGTAAAGCTTTATACCCCTGTGGTATCTTATTATATACTCTAGGAGCCATACAAAAAAAGCTTTTCCCCATAGCAGCAGTTTTTGCCGAGTGGAAGCAGAGTTGGCTATTGTCACGTCTGTTACGCGGGAAGGTATCCGATAATCGTGGAAACAATTGGGGGTTCAATTTTACGAACAACGCAGCTTCAAGAATATACAGAGATGGTAGCGTTAATATTTTGTATTTTTTGAATAATGACCTGCAGCTTTCTGTCGAATCTAAATTAAACATCGCCCGAATACATCTCTTTTGGGCCTTAAAAGCAATTTCTTTGTCGGTAGAGTTACCCCAAAATATGATGCCATAGCGTAACAACGATGCCACCAATCCATGATATGCCGTTACCAAGGCATCTGTGTTAAGTTCAGGTGACAGTTTGAACAAGACATACGCGGCTGAGCTCAGCTTTCTACTAATGAATGCAATATGTGTTTTCCAATTCAGTTTTGCATCTATCATCAGACCCAGAAATTTTGTGTAGTCGACTTTATTTAAGACTGTGCCATTGTACAGAGCTTGAATGACACTATCAACCTGTAGCCGTAGGCTAAAATGCAGTAGAGTAGTCTTATCTAAGTTAATTTTGAGATTATTCTTATTTAGCCATGATATGAGTGATGTCAAAGATTTATTAATGTCATGTTCATAAATGTCCTTATTATTACATGTTATCGTCATTGTGCTGTCATCTGCAAAGAGGGTCATGGGGTGGTCGATAGCCATAGGCATGTCATTAATATATATAATAAATAATAGTGATCCAAGGACGCCGCCTTGTGGGACACCGTAAATGGGCGTTCGTATGCCAGATACGTAAGTTTCCTCTTTTTTTGTCGTACTATTTATTTTTGCTATTTCTGTGTACTGTTTTCTGTTAGTTAGGTACGACTGTATAAGATTTAGTATGTTACCTCTTATGCCGTATGCCTCTAGTTTCTGGAGTAGAATGTTATGGTTCACATAGTCAAAAGCTTGCGTCATATCACAATAGATGGCGCAAACCGGAATTCTCCTGTCCATATTTAACATTACTTTATGTAGGAAGTCATAAATTGCCATATTAGTTGTCATGTTTTTTCTGAATCCCTTTTGCTCATCGATCAAAATATGCTTCTTTTCAAGGTATGAGTACAATTGTATATAAATGTATTTTTCAAAAATTTTGGATATGATCGGAATGAGGGCAATGGGTCTATAGTTAGCCATGTGTTCCTTACTGTTTTTTTTAAATAGCGGTTTGACTATAGACACTTTTAAGGCATCCGGGTATACACCAGAACAGATACACAGATTTATAAGATGACTTAATTCGGTGCAAATAAAATCAGCTACATACTTAATTACCTTTGTAGAAATTCCGTCATATCCCGTACTCTTTGTGGATTTTAATGATTTTATAATGTTTTTTATGTCTACCGGTATACTAGGGGCAACATAAATTGAGTCTTGACGTGGTACAATATTTGACTTTACATTATTTCCTGACCCTGGAATGGATTGAATTTTATCTACGAAATAGTTATTAAACGAGTTTGCTATCTCTTGAGGGTCATTTATTATTTTATCCTCTACGATGATCTGGTTTATGGAATTTTTAGGAAAAAAAGGTTTTGATTTGTTTATTATATTCCATGTCGTTTTTGATTTGTTGGTCGAGGTTTTAATAGAGTAATTGTTCTGAGCACGTCTAGTTAATTTCACAATTTTATTAAACCTTTTTTTGTAATTTAAAAACGTTGTTTTGTTAGTCACACTTGGTTTCATTCTGTAACGCCATAGCAATTGCCGCTTTTTTTTGCTGCATAATTTTATTCCGTGTGATATCCATTTTGGTTTTCTTATAACCCTTATTGTTATCACCTTGGGTGGAAAACACAGATCATAAAAAAGTTTGAACGTGTCAATAAATGCGCCAAACGCGTTATTAGGATCATCTGTTTCATAGATTTCTGCAAATGTCAATTGTTTTATGCAATCTTTAAATTTAGTCATATTCTCCGCACTAAAATCACGTCGTTTTATACGCCAATATTTTAAAATATCGGTTTTCTTAACCGGGCACTTAATTAATTGCGCTGTATGGTCTGAGAGCGCTAGTTCCATCACTTCAGTTTTACATTTAGCTTTAAAATTGTGTGCGATATTGTCTATGCACGTTTGGCTATGTATCCTGGTTGGTTGTTTTAAAGCTAATGTTAGGTTGAAATTTAGTAACAGACATTCAAAATCTAATACAATCTTATTTTTCTGCATTACATCTATATTGAAGTCTCCCGCCATTACAATATGCACATATTTCTTTTTACATATGATTTGTAATATTTTTTCTAACACTCCATAGAATATATGTATATTGTTCATTTTTGGTACTCTGTATACACACAAGATAATAATATTATACTGTATGAGCTCTACACCGCAACATTCAACTACACCAGTTATTGACAAATTAGCTATTTGCGGCACCTCTTTCCATTGATGCCCGTCTCTTACTAAAATGCACGCACCACCACGTTTACTCTCTTTCCTACAGAAACATGATGCTAAACAAAAATTAGGAATCTGTAGGTGGCTTTCGTAGCCTGACATCATAAAATGCTCAGTAATACACAGTGCGTCAATATTAATTTTCTTTTCGTTTAATTCCTCTAGGCAAACATTTAGAGCATCTGTCTTATTTAAAAGGCCCGCTATGTTCTGATGCATGACGTATATGCATTTATTAACGAAAAAACTGCTTTTCAGTTTCAATTACATTTGTAGGTTCGTGAGTCGTTAATGTGATCAAGTGGTTATTTGGGGTCTGAGTGTTGAGACATTGTATGTCCCCAATTAACGTGAGAAGACTCACAAATATGCTTCGAAGGCCAAAATTATTTATTTGACCGGATTTTCTAAAAAATGTGTTAAAATCGTAGTCGATATTTGCATTTGCATCTAATAGATATGCATACTTATGTTTCCTGATATCATGATACAACAAATGATTAAAGTTCATGACTCGCCAGTTGTACATACTTGAATGAGCATTATATTTATACGTTGGTAAACAGACAATAATGTTAGTATGCGTTATGCCACTGAGGGTATTTCTTATGTCTAATATTAGTTTAGAGTAGTTATTACTAATTTTAAAGTCTTGTTCACCAATGAGGATCACACAGTAGTCACTCTTTGTGTAGTGTTGAAGTTTTGTGTTTATGCCCTCTAGGAAATTACATATAGCTCCGCCTGATGTCAGGTAGTGACAAAAGTCATATTGGTTATCAATTGTTTCTTCTGCTATAGACAGCACCTTGTTCTCTTTATTAGAACTCAAAATACATATTTTGTTTTTTTTAAATTGCTCATCTGGCTTATTGTTAGTGTCTCGTAGTTGTAAACACATATTATCTCGCGAGTCGTGGTCACTTGGTTCTATGTCCGCGCTAGACTTTTGAACGGTGGTCTTCGGCGGCGACTTTGCTTGCTGTGTTCCCTCAAGACTACAGATTGATCCGGCTGTATCGAAGGAAAAGTCTCCAACATCGCTTGGGGTTTGTGTTACTATGGCAGTGTCATGCTGCTGCGTCATAATACTTAACTTGGTCGGGGTGGAAAAACAGCTCGCTCTTAAGATGTTTCTTTTTCGTGCAGACTTCGGGGAAAAACTCTTCGTTTCTACTAAATTTACCTTTTTATATGTTTCAATAACTTTCTGGTATTGCCCTATGTCCATTTTCAGACGAAAGTTTTCACTGTTTAGGTTCTCAATCTCAAGATGAGCGGTTTCTAATTCACTCGTTAGTCTCTTAATAGTGTCTTTATAAGCCACAATAGCGTCACTGTCATTTATTGAAGTATTAGGCAAACTCATCATTGTCGTATCCAGTAATGTAGAATTATTACTTAAGTTATTGTTTAAAATAGAATCCAATGAGTTGGCCTTTGATGGTTTCCGGACAGTAATATTCTCCATTTCATAGTTGTCCATTTTAGTGCGCAAATTTTAATAAATAAAAAGTATAAAAACAAGCAAAAAACAATACTTTAAATTGAGTTTGTGTTAAATTGGGAGTAAAACGCCGTATATTGTACACTATACCCAGTTGTGTTTGCATTGTACAAAACCCAACATCTGCTCACATGATGACCGAATCTAACAGAGTAAATCCTGTCGATCCGACATATATACATATCGCAGTAAGCGATAATTTAACGATAAAGAGGATTCAAATTGATTATTGTAGTACCTACAGAAGAAATGGTGAACGCCGTGACGTCAGCTATCGGTTAAAATGGCGCCATGTGGACAGAGTCGTGTTGGAGAGTAGGGACCGTGCCAAGCTCACTTTTGCTCGAGACACCAAGCAGGACACTCATCTAGTACGAAACTGACGCCGACATACACATGATAACAAAGTAACATAACTATGTCTTGTGTTAACACAAAAATAAGCAGGATATAACATCTTTTTACCGCTTAAACTTACTCCAAAACAGTGTAAATTCTAGTTTGAGTGTCGCTTGTTTTTTGACTCATAATAATTACTCTTAAATCTTTAAAATATTTCAAAAGTACTTACAATATAATCCTTTTTTACAGTATCGTTCGGTGTTCCCAGATTGTACTCTTTGGTGCATTGTCTGTCCAAAACCACAAAAGGTGGCCACTTTCTTAACGCCTCTGAAAAGTAATTAATATTTTGCCATTACTTTCATAGATATTCAAACCATGATTGAGTGTTTATTGTCCCACACGGGCTCGGGCGGAGTCAAGGTCAAAAGTCAAATCATTTATTTCAATTTACTATTAAAAGGCACTTTTGAACGTCATATTAGAAAATTTTAATCTAGTTGCCGATTCCAAATGGTAGTTTCATATGGAGAAGAATGGGCAAAAAAATCCATACAAACTCTTTTAAAAAAAGGTTTTTGCAATATTAGCATTTACAAGAATTACATAATTATGTTGTATAAGATAGAGAGCGTAATTAACCACTCGAGCACAGTGCGAAGTGTGGTGCATTTTCGTGAAACATCATTTATTGGTTCTTAGGGTGTTACCAGACCAATCGATTGATCGTCGATCGACGGCATCGATCGACGGCATCGATCGATGGTAGAATGGATTAGTCGACGTCGATCGAGCTTGATTAGCCGCACCGCGTGCCATCCACACCTCACTATGACCTGCTGCATGCCCGCGCCCCGCGCGCGTTTGCGTCTGCGTAATAATAGTACGAATAACATCGTACTGGCCAACAATAACGCGTCCTCTTGTGAATACATTTCGAAAGAAACTGATGAAATATAGCCGGGGTTAATCGATCGACGTCGACCGGCAATCGATCGATGTTAGTTGACCGGTATCCGTCGATCAATTAAAACTACCACACCAATCGATCAACGTCGATCGACGTCGACCGATGGCATCGATCGATTGGTGTAGTAACACCCAAATACAATTTTTCTTAATTTTCATGTATCATCATCATTATCATCATCATGTCAATCTTTAGACTCCCACTGCTGGGCATAGGTCTCCCTCAAGGTTCAGCCGTAATCGCCATGCTCGGCCGTCGAATCGTTCAAAATGGTATTAGTTATATTTGCTCAATGCATAAGCTTGTGTATTGAGCAAATATAACTAATACCATTTTGAACGATTCGACGTCGATCGATTAACCCCGGCTATATTTCATCAGTTTCTTTCGAAATGTATTCACAAATGCTTTCCCCCCCCCTGGCCGTTATTGTGAACAGACGTGCTACCAGTGCTCTCTGAACTTTTAATTCAAAATACGTGGAAAAAGTGTTTTTTAATATTATACAACCCTACAATACTAAACTTCAGTGTACAAGTGACAATCTGTAAAAAAACTGTAGTGAAATACGAACTAGAACTTCTTCTAAAATCAAAAATAACATTATAAACGGTTTGCATTACTTTAAAATTTGTAAACATAAGTGAACTTTGGACTCATTAGTGAACACAAAGAACTGGTGTCAACCGCTCTCTACCTACTTTTGCACAAGACGGTAGTGGTGACTAAATTAGCAATCATTCATAACAACTTAGTTGGCGCGGTTCGGAATAGCGCTGGGCTGTAGATAAGTGTCTCGAGTTCAAATCCAACACGAGACATCTCTTTTCGAAATTATAAAGTTTTATTTAACAAAAAATTTTACTATAAAAAATAACAAGGATGCCTTTAAATCGCACTCCGCCAGTGTCGCCAGCCGTTTCAAGTAAACAATCTCCAGCCCACCACCAATCTGAGCCAAACATAAGTGCGTCTTTGGAACTAAGCGAAGTCTGCATATCGGATTCATCAAACATTACCAGTCGTAATAAAAGGAAACGCGACGAGCAAGACAATTTGCTTAGTATGAACGAGTTTAAAGACGAAATATCGGGTGTAATTAAAGACCTTAAAAAAGAGCAAACTCGATTCTTCTCTAATATGGAAACGACGCTGCAAGAAATAAAAAATCAATACAGCAAATTACAAGACTCTGTAGACTTCACTGCTAAAAAGTACGACGACATGCTGAGTAAAATGGAACAATACGAAGTTGAAAGAAAGCAAAATCGAGAATACATCCGGAATCTTGAAGATAGGGTAGATCAACTTGAAAAACAACAGAAAAATACATGTATTGAAATAAAAAATATACCTAAAACAGAAAATGAATCCCAGTCGGATCTAATAAAAGCAGTCACAAATGTCGGTAGTGTCCTGGATCTGCCTATTACTCAATCGGATGTAAAAGACATCTATAGAATCAACTCAAAAAATTCCATGAACAACACCATAATAGTTGATTTTACTACGGTCTTGCTAAAATCGAAAATACTGAAATCAGTGAGGAATTTTAATAAAATTAATAAAAATAGCAAATTGAACACTACTCAGCTGCGTGTCCCGGGCCCGCAGGTACCGGTTTACATATCCGACAACCTCCCCACAAAAGCTCGTAAGTTGTTCTTCAAAGCAAGAGAGTTTGCCTTACAACAAAAATATAAACATTGTTGGTCTGCTTACGGCAAGGTGTACATACGAAAGGAAGACGGCGCTCAACGAATCACTGTAAACTCTGAAACGGACTTGGTTAATCTAAACGAAAAAAAATGACTATTTGGTTACCTTTTCATAATTACCTGCATGTTTTCTTGTTATTGTTATGGAATGTTTGTTTGTGTTTTTATGCTTAATTTATATAATGTACCTTTTTACGTCTATAATCAGTCATACACACACCACACTACATTTTTTTCACTGCACAACAATAGGGAACGGTATTATACAAGACATAAAAAACTAAAGGGACTACTACAGTTGTCTTTGGCTTACAAATTCCATACTTGCAACTTTAATTTGTTTTGGTATTCAGTTCAGGACATAGAGTATTTTCTAGTTTTGTTAAACTTACCCATTATACTTTGTTTCAATTATTCAAATCGTACTCTTCGATAATTTTAATGTAATAAACCATGACATCGACAACCTATCAGTGGCTGACTCAGTAACATGTGACCTAACAGATTGCTTTGAACTCGTTCAAAATAAAGAAAATCGGCTCAAAATTCTAAATCAAAACATTCGAAGCATTAATCGTAATATGCCTGGTTTTAATATTCTATTGGCTCAATCGAGAACTACCTGGGACATAATTATTCTCACGGAGTGCTGGTTACTCTGTACATCAAATCTCCCGGTATTGGATGGCTATAGCTGTTACTCAACTAGCAGAAACAATACACAAAACGAGGGTGTAGTTATTTACGTTAAAAACGGTTTGCAAGCGAATGTTATAGAACCCATGTTCCAAGATGCCAATTGTTTGGTAATACAAATTAATAATGACACCGTTGTTTTGGCTATTTATCGTCCCCCATCCTATAAAAATTTAACGAACTTCTTTCAATCTCTTAATGCAATCTTGAGCAACTATTCCTCGTTTATTAACATTATTCTCACCGGTGACATTAATATAGATATCAGTACTTCTAATCACGATCAAAATGCTTCTTCTTACCTCGACCTAACTTCTTTTCACGGTTTACTACCTTCCCACGTTATTCCAACACGTGATAAAACATGTCTAGACCACTTCATTCTTAAAACTAAGTTGCCAGCTAATGTCTATGTGGCTCCAACAACTCTCACAGATCATTATACTGTTATCTTAACACTAAATCTTTGTTTACCTTTGCATTCCAAAAGCACGATCTCACGAATAAATTCGGATGGATTACTTTCCGACTTAAAAAATGAAAATTTTCATTCTGTTCTTCATTCCCATGATGCTAACGTAGCTGCTGACAATTTGATCCACGTATTAAAAGCTGTAATTGAGTCAAATACCAAAATCATTACCATCTCAAAGCGAAAATCAATCTTAAAACCTTGGATAACCCCGGGTCTCTTGAGGTGTATAAGAAACAGAGACAATCTACACAAAAAATCTAAAAAACATCCAGATAATGCAATATTAAAGACAACCTATATACGTTATCGAAACTATTGCAACAAAATATTAAAAAAAGTTAAAAGACAATTTGAAAGGGAGGAGGTAAGGAAGGCGGGAAAAGATAACCGACGCCTCTGGAAGGTGATAAATAAAGTTTCCAACCGATCAAAGCCAAAGTTATCTCCGTCAGAATTAATAAGTCCACAAGACCCACCATTACATGCTCTTAATAAGATAAACCACTTTTTTGCCAGTATTGGCACAACATTAGCTCAAAAAATAACGACCCAACAACAAATACACGCGTACCACCCCCCTACATACTCAACGTTCCCCCATTCCATGGTTATTTTACCCACTGATATAAATGAAATATCTTCCATAATTACTTCTCTGAAACGCGATTGTGCCGCCGGGTGGGACAAAATCTCCTCAAATTTTCTCATTACTCATATTAATCTTTTAGTAACACCCATCACCCATGTCTGTAACTTGGCCATAGAAACTGGTACCTTTCCACTTGCATTTAAAAAAGCACTCATTCATCCTATTCACAAGAGTGGAGACCGACGCTGTGTTAATAACTACAGACCTATAGCTATTTTGCCCGCCTTATCGAAAATACTGGAACGGCTTTTGAACAACAGATTGGTGAAATATCTAGAGTCAAATAACTTATTATCCCCGTCACAATTTGGTTTTCGCGCTAACAAGTCAACGGCCATGGCTGTACACGAACTAACCAATTTCATTGTTTCCAATTTGGATGATAAAAAGAAGACTATAGCTATCTTTTTAGACCTGGCTAAAGCCTTTGACACAGTGTCGGTTCCAATCTTGCTACATAAACTCGAGAAAATTGGAATACGAGGAAATCAGTTGTTACTTTTTAAAGATTATTTAACAAACAGGTCACAGTTCGTCAAAATTGAAAATCAAACAAGCGACAGTCTTCCCGTTACATTTGGGGTTCCCCAAGGGAGCATCTTGGGACCGACTTTATTTTTAGTGTACATAAATGACCTCTGTAATATTCAGCTTCAAAATGGCCGTTTAATTACTTTCGCAGATGACACAGCTCTTCTTTTTGAGGCAGAGTCATGGGAAAGCGTTTATCACCACGCTCAGGCTGGGTTTAATGTTGTGAGTGATTGGCTAAAAAATAATATTCTCACTTTAAATTCCGAAAAAACTAAATTTATAACCTTCACATTAAAAAATAATCAGCAGCCATCCGACCAATCATTCAAAATATTTACTCACACCTGTCTTTTTCCTCTAAACGGTGATTGTTCCTGTTCTGAACTACAGAAGGTTGACACTATTAGGTACCTGGGTGTTACCCTGGATTCTAGACTTACATTTGCCGCTCATATTAGTGGTCTCACTAGTAGAATTCGCAAATTCATTTTTGTATTTAGGAGTCTTAGGTCTGTGTTGAACCCCAAGCAGCTGCTCTCTGTCTATTGTGCATTGTGTCAATCGCTATTAACATATTGCATTACTTCTTGGGGTGGAACATTTAAAACAAACCTTTTACCTCTCGAAAGAGCTCAAAGGGCAGTCTTAAAAGTGGCACTATCTCTTCCCTTCCGACATCCCACAAAAGATGTTTACAGATCCTCAAATGTCCTCTCAATACGTCAGCTTTTTATTCTACATGTTGCTTTAAAACAACGATCTCTTATTCCTGTTTTTGTCTCCCAGAACATTGATGTACGGAACAGAAGAAGAAACGTATGCCAATCTAGGCCAGTTAAAACTAAATTTGCTCGTAATTTCTTTCTTTTTCTTGGGCCGTTCCTATACAATAAACTAAACAACTTACTCTCAACACATATCCTAGGCAAGGCAGCTTTTAAAAGAGCATTGACTAAATGGCTGCTTTCCTTGGACTTTGTCCAAACTGAGGCTCTTTTGATTACCTTGTCCTAAGTTAGGGTTCCCAAAATAATATAATACACATAACTTCATACACACACTGACACTTTTACTTACATATACGCACACCCTACACTCTCACACATCCTTGCATGCCTCATAAATAAAACTCACATTAGTAGGTAATTATTCTTATTTAAAGTTTGAAAATTTGAATTAAATTAAATGAAATAATAATAAATAAATAATGAATGAATCACTAATATTATGACCTTTAAAAAAACGTCTCCAGTACAATACTTAAAATATATCAATTGTTAAGGGGGCCTGGTGACCTGACTTACAGGTTTTGAATAAAACTTAGTTTAGGCACCAGTCTTCCACAAATTAAGTATAATATTGTAACTGTAGACTAAGTAAACTTTAAGCTGTAATTTGTGGAAAGAAAATAAAATTATTCTTATTCTTATTCTTATTCTTACAACTGGGTATAGTGTACAATATACGGCGTTTTACTCCCAATTTAACACAAACTCAATTTAAAATAAACACAGATTCAAATTAAAATAGACTTAGTAACACTTAAACACAACGAATCGAGTACAGTTTCGGGACGTATTAGCTCCGATGCGATCAGACACTGGATTCTGAATGTCTTCCTCGCTGTGGGCTGAAAACATCACGACTCTGTAGAAGCGCGCCAAAAATAATGATAGATCACGTGTTCTCAATAATGGCGGGCTTGCGATTCGGTCCACGTTCGTACTATTGACTGGATACGATATATATGTCGCAGAATCAAGGATAAGGTGCCATATTATCAATCAAAATGCAAATTGTTATTTGATTAGAACGCCATCTTGTGGTATTTTTAGGAAACGTCAAGCAGTACGCTTGGGTAGGGTCGATACAGGAAGTGACGATACCGAGTTACCGACTTGAGGGCTGTCATTTGCAAATGAGTTGTCAAATTTATTTGACGTTTGGAGATGGTGATTTCTGAACGACAGAGCAGCGGGCACTTTTGATTGTGACTCGGACGCGAACGGTGGTTCGTCTTTCCTGTATCGAACTTGCCGCGTTTTCCATAATTGTTGTAATCCGTTTTCGTCGGCTTGATTAATTGTGATTTTTGATATTATCGAGTGAAACTAAGCAAACAAACATCAGTGCTAAATATTGGAGATTTTATTTTGTGACTGCAACATGTCTAACGACGGTTCCGGCCAAGAGTTACCCCACGTGGTTGATCAACCTCCGACATCAGAAGCGGGATCTGAAACCCACTCGCACACCATGTTCGAGATGCAGCTAAGGAATATGATGCAGGTGATCGAAACATCAAAACTCAATCAACTGCGGGTAAACCGGCGCATAAGGCGGTGAATTATCGCAAAAATCACATAGCATCTAACGGAACGTCGCAGGAACAATCTAAAGGTCAGAGTGTTGATTTCTTATCAAGTGAAAATAACCGTTGGAAACTTTTATTCGAAATGCAGCATCGCTAAATAATGAAATCAATTCACGGGATAAAAGCACCTAGTTCAGAATACAATAAGCTATCTTTACCTGAATTTAATCCCGATTTTCGAGAAAGTGATACTAGAGTTTGGTGCAATACCCTTAATTTGTGCATTCAAAAAAAAAATCTAGCAGTTGATTAATTATTACAACGAGTAAAGCCCTTAATTAAGGGGTCGACTGCTTCTTGGTTAGCTTAGAATACTTTACCTGGAATAACCTGGCATGTCAAGGTGTTGCTACAACTATGGCAATCTGGGCCATATGGCAAATGAATGTTCGAATAAAAGCTACCACGATTCTTCTGCTAACTCCCAATCTCAGTTTTCAGGAAATAATGGATCGCAACGGGCCAAAGACTGCGTTTTTAAGAAAGTATCGACGCCGATGACTTGTGATGAGCTTCTGTGGCAAGCCGGGGCACATCGCTACACGCTGTCCAAAGAAGGAGGCTGACTCCGTTAAGTCAAGTTGAAAATCGAGTGGATATTTGTACCATTAAACCAGCTACTGATCTATTATCTACCGAATCTGGTGAGTCGTAATATTTTTATTTTGTTTCTGGTGCCGAATGCTCTCTTGTTAAGCAATCTGTTAGCCGTAACTTCGTAGATAAACGTACCTACATTTGCTTGTTCATAAACAGGGTATAGGTTTTGCTAAAGTAGACTGTACTGAACAAATTCTTTGTGACGTATTAATTGGTGGTAATCTTTTACGATTTTTATTTCATGTGTTACCTGCAGGTTATTGTTTGAAAATATAATGTGATGACTTATTTTAAAACTTACTTTGACAATTACCTTGTCTATTTCGTGTAGTAAGGGCAAGCCCATTTAAGTTTTTGATATGGTGCGTAACTAGGCTATCTTCTAACTTTGATAATACAGAACCGGAAATAGGCATTAACAAGATAAGAGAGCAAGCGGCAACGAATATGAAAGTGAGTGTTTCAAATTTGATTTTGATTCTGCTTCTGAATGTTCTTTAATGAAGGAGTATTTCTTGCAAATTTAGAGGTCGAAAAGTAAATGAATGTGCTATCTTTAGTTGGTTTAATAGGCAATAATAATGTTAATAGTACTTTGCAATAAATTGCTGTGTCAGGTAGTAAATAATGATTTTGCGACGAAGACATTATTTCACGACTACCTACGTTACGTATTTAGTGCTATTTAATTGGGTCAAGAGATTTTTTGTAACGGTTTTCTAGTTAATATGACCGCAACTGAGTTTTCTTTGTCAAAGGACAAGATTGTAAGTAAATGTTTGCAATTCGAGTAATGGTTACCTCTTACATAAAAATGATTTTAATTGCATTGACACTGATACTTCATTAGGCAGAAAATGGTGATAATATTTTACAACATATCTAGATTCGATAGGGATAAAGTTAAACTAGTAAAATTTAATTTGGTGACTTGGTTTTGATTCAAGGTAAGGAAATAAATCAGACCAACTAAGATCTTAAATACAAAGTACCCACCGTTCAAAATTTTAAAATTGCTTGATGGTGACCGATACGTTTTAAAGTCATTGACCGGCAATCGTACTTACAAGTACGCACATGACCGTGTTCGTAAGATGCCAACCTGTGAAGTCCCAACAGAGTATGTAATAGACGATATTTCTGAGGGCGAAGAAACCTCGACAGACATAATATGATGGCGCTTGTTGGCTATTTGGTCAATCTGCATCCACAAGACGCAGTCGCAACTGCGTACGTTGTCGTTCAGGGCGTGATGAGTGGCTTGTGGTGTGGTGAGGACCTGGGTCTCGTAAGAGACTATTAGTCACATGGGCGTGACTTGGGCCTTATGGCTATTGGTCTGGATAGACCTGGGACTTTGAGAGTTTATTTTGGTGAACAGACAGTGATCTGTTAGTTGCATGGTGCAACTGGGCCACTAAAGCAAGCGCGAATCATAATGTCAATGTTGTTGAAATTAAAATTGATTTAGACTATGTTGAACTTCACAAGGTTTCTGGTTATTGTGTTAACAATTGTTATGTTGGTCTTGAATGACCTGGGAGTCGTAGACTCTATATGAAGTTGTGTGTTGGTCGTATAACTTGAGGTGATGACGATATGGGTGGCATCAGTGCTACTAGTTGCTGGGGCAGCCGAGCCATGAGCGTTGTATGTGATCTTATTGTGTCATGGTTAATTTTGAGGCTTAGAGGAACCTTTTGTTTTTGTATTATTAAGATGATCATTACGATGATCCCGAAATTGATATTGAAGAAGTCAGGTCACAAGCTGTGGAGAACATGGATAAAACCTCTGCTTACGATAAGGTACGTTTTGACTCTACTAAAGCCAAACTGAAGCCATTTTCTATTGGTGACTTCGTTCTGCTGCAGAACGGAGAACGAAATCAAACAAAGCTCGATCCTAAGTATAGAGGCCCTTTCCAAGTTATAGAGGTACTAGATGGGGACCGTTTTGTACTTAAAGCTCTTAATTCAAACTGAACATACAAGTATGCACATGATCGTCTTCGAAAAATGCCAGACAACGACAATTTTGACGACCAAGACGCTGACTTTAGTCATACAGACGACAAGGACGCTGACTCTAAGATTGACGAGACGAGACATAATGATGACGAAGGGGTGAGACCTTCGTGTGAGATGCGAGTGTAGTATGCAAGTAGCTCAGATCTGCCATCGTTGTTTGTTTCACATTTTTGAAATTTATATTAATATGCCATGCTATATCTGTTCACATATTTTGGTGACGTAGTAAAAATATATATTATAGCTAATCATAATATGCCTTGATTATAGCTACGTCTGACGTATATTAATTTATATTATAGCTACATACGTCTGACGTATATTAATATATTTATAGCTACGTCTGTGACGGGCTTAATAAATGTCTAGAGATGTAATACCAAAATTTAAAAAAAAAAACATGATGTCTCTTATTTTTTATCAATATTTATTCCTTACCTTTCCCTCGGGAAACTATTGTATAAGTTTGCGATATCATGACCGATGTGATCTTTGGGGTTCACCATTCTCATTATGTCATTCACCATTGGCACCGTTTTGTGATGCTTGATGCCGTATCGGTCAAATGTGGAGTGAGCCTGCCGGAGGTACAGGACCACCACGCCGATCAACACCGTCACCCATGTCAGTAAGATTATCATTATCTGGAAATTAAAATGCGGTTCCTTTAGATTTTTTAATATTTTGACTATTTTGTTAAGTCTTGCTTAAATTGTTTGCAGTGTGTCTATTCTGTTCATAGAAATAAGTACATATATATGGATGATTCTGTTACAATCTCCCTCGGTGAACTCCTAGGTAAAGTGAGTTGTCATATTCTGTCCCGATGCAAGGGATTTACAAAGCACTATCGGATGAGAGCTCACTTCACCTAGGTGTTCACCGAGGGAGATTGTAATAGAATAGCACTGCTGGTCCTTAAAACAAAGTAATACCACACAAACTGTAACAGCTGTGGCTGCTTATTACGCGTACGCATCCTCATGGCTGCGATATAGCGTTATGCTATGGAGGAATAGTTTGAACATAAATGAACTTTTTATAATACAGAAGAAGTGTATAATAATTCAAGCCCAAATACCACAGAGTAATATAATATACCTATGCCAAATACCCATACTTCACCAAATATCAGATGCTATAACTCTGCTGTCAATATACAAACTTGACATTTGCGTATTTGTTTTTAAAACATGGTCAAGTTTACTAAAATAGAAAATAAGCACAACGTCAACACTCGTCATAAAAAAAAGGTTATGCGTTCCAACCTGATAGCCCATGTTATTTGGCAATCAAAATATAAAATAAGTTGCCCAACATGTTTAAAACTGAAAAATCAGTAACAATATTCCAGACAAGGCTAAAACTACACCTAATCCAAAAAAGTTTCTAGTGTGTTGAGTAGAAACATTTTTAGTCTAGCTTTAAATAACGATATTCTCTCATGTACATACAAAAGTGGCTATCTGTCCAATACAAATAATAAGATTTAGTTATCCTATTTAAACTTTATGACATTATTAATTTAATTCAATGATTACTGACATTTTAATTTTGACATAACTATAATTTCTCAGTTTTATTGTACTAACATAATTGAAAATAATTAAGTAACAAAAATGATAGATGCATGCTATTATAAAAAAGCGGCAAGTGAATGATAATACATAACATAGCACCAACAATTGTACATTTAGTTCGCAGTAAACGTTTTGATTTTGACTCTATACTTTTCGATCAACAAAATTTTTTATTGGTTATTTATTTAGATTTCATGCAAAAAAGGACTAAGGCAGACTTAATGCTTTAGGCATTATCTGGCAGATACTTAATGCCTGAAGCATTAAGTCTGCCTTAATATCTGCTAGTCAACCAAAGGTGGTAAAGAGAAAACATGGCAGGTGCATAGTTATAAAGTCACTTATCAATCATCATGTATGTATATCATAACTAAGTACTAGCTTCTACCCGTGATTTCGTCTGCGTATACTTATGCCAAATTCTCAAATTTATTCCACGGAAAAATAAACGCGAAAAAGATAAAAAAGTATTCTTAGTCAAGTTAGCTCAATATCTGTGTACAAAATTTCAGCAAATTCCGTTCAGCCCTTTATACATATGTCGTATCCGGTCAATAGTATTAACGTGAAACGAATCGCAAGCCGCCATTATCGAGACCACGTGATCTACGACTGCTTGTGACGCGCTTCTACAGAGTCGTGATGGTTTCAGCCCACAGCGAGGAAGACATTCAGAATCCAGTGTCTGATTGCATCGGAGCTAATACGTCCCGAAACTGTACTTTCGATTTGTTGTTGAAGTAAAGTGCCTATGTCTATGTCTAAGTGAACCTATGTCTATGTTAATTATAGTGTCTGAGTTTATTTAAATTAATTGTGCTAAATTGTGGTTTTAATAAACGCCGTGTACTGTATCCTATACCCAGTGTGTTTGCATTGCACGAAACCCATATTCTGCCCACATGATGACTGAATCTAACGGACTAATCCTGACTGATCCGACATGTATAACAAATAATGCATGAATGAATGCATTCATCAATTCATCCACGTAAACGTTCGCATTTATATTAGTAATAGTATATATAGTCTTAGTTGTATCGTTCATTCATTCATTTCGTTCATAATAATTAAGTCACCAACAACAGATTTGGTTAATGTTCCTAGGTATCAAGGACAAACATATATAAAACTGAAGCTTGAATGTTTTAACAACGAGCGGTTACGGTCATGTTATCAGTCTTGTGTTTATTTTGAATTCATATAGTGTTCTGTTTTATTACATTACCGAGTCATCGCATCCCGCCGCTTGTTCACTAAAGGCTTTTTGTCATTCTAACAATGTTACAAATAAATGCTCCATTGACTCTTTTATAAGTAATAATAGCTCTGCAATCGGTATCCACACTTTTATTTTAGCGATTCTCATATTAAGGCAAAAAAATACAAAATATTTGATTTACTATTTATTACATAATGTATAAAAATAACTAAATTTAAAGACGTAAGTGAGAAATTAATATTGATATCTTTTATTTTTGTTAATATCACAATTAACTTTTTGCATTCGGACACACTTCAAAAAGTAAGGATAACAAAGAGAATACAAAATCTTACTTTAAATATAGTCTCAGATACACAAACAATAACTAGGTACACCGTGTGTCAACAAATGCTTCAGAAACATTCTGCAGAAACGTGTTATCTCATTCGCTGACCGACTCACTATGAGCGTGAACTCTAAAGCATCATACACGATCTGCTATTTATATACCTACATATAGCCGGTAGATTAGATTAGACAGTGTTTTCGACGATTATTTTATTATTTCATCATCTTCATGCAACTTATCACTGGAATCTGGTGTAAGGACTACATCTAAGCAGTATTAGAAGAGGGCCCAAAAAGGAAATCAATTAAATATTCCAAAGATCAATATATTGTTTTCAAATTATTCAACCCAGTCACCTTACTCTTACAGTAGCAGAAACACAACAAATGTTGTTTTAATAAGAATCAACTTGCTTCCAATTACGTCTTTATTATTTGTTGTCAACGGCGTTTCGGCTCCACACTGCCCCACCTGGTTTTTATAAACAGCTGTGAACATTGCTTCGCTAACGTGGGAGTGTACTTGTACGGTATCGTTAATGTCAGAGTGCATAGAGATTTTTGGAGGCCAAGAAATCGAAAACTGTAGTAGTCAGCATAAGGGAGCGTTGGGTTATAGAATAATGTTCGTTTTTACATGATTATCCTTTCATCTTTAATCAGACAACACAGGTAAATGAAAGAAATGCAAAGACAGAATGGTCTTAGCTTTTGAAATAGATCAAACGATTTTGATAGAAACATGATCCTCTTTATTAATTACATTGCACGTTAAAATATTATATAATAATATATTAGATGCTTCATAACAATTTTACATCTTAAAAATATAGGTTGTACTACTTTCTCAATCTAAACCTAAGCCAGTGTCCTCCCTGCAGCCTGATGTTTGGACTATCAGTAGCTAGTTTGGCGGGGATGCAGGTCCTCTCACAAGGAGATAGCTCGATATGCCGCAGGAGCTGGTAAACCATCACCTTCACCTCGCAGAGAGCAAATCTTGACCCTGTTGATTAAGACAGTAGACCCATTTGGCATTCAATCATTCAATCAATCAATCAGAGGCCTTCCGTTACACCCTTTTCTACGACATTTGATCTCACCTATACAATTCCTAGGTCCCAAACCAAAAGGCATGTATGCAAGCGGATTGATCTTGTGTTTGTTTTCTTCAGAGAAACGTTCAGGGTCGAACTTCTCTGGCTCAGGGAAGAACTCAGGATCGCGGTGGAAGGCGAAGATCGGTATCATAACTACTGAGCCTTTGCGTAACTGTAAAGAAAAATATTCATACACTTTACCATATTAATATCATCTGTTTAAAAGCTAATAATGAATGGAGGACTTACAATGAAATCTTTTTCGGCAGTTTTGTTTGGTTTCCCCAAGTTGTAATCCCTGTTGCATACTCTATCCGTAGCTATAAGTGGTGGCCACCGCCTCAGTACCTCTAAAATAATAATTATTATATTTAAAGTTATCCAGATGATACCTACTTTATTTAAAAGTTTACTACTTGTCTTACCTGAAACAACCATATCCAAATAAGTCATGTTTTGTATAGAATTGAAGTCAAACTTGCCGCCGTTCTTAGCGTCATGTTCCCTGATCTCCTGCGCTAAGCGTTCCTGCACGACTTGGTGCACTGCCAGCTCGTACATTAGAAAAGACATGCTGGACGAGACAGTTTCGAAACCAGCAGCAAAGAAGAGGAATGCTTGGGCAACCAGGTCAATGTCTTTCCATTCTGCAAAATAAAATGTCAGAAATTAAGTATGTATCGAAATTAGTTTCTTTTACGTAAAAAATTACCTCGATTTATGTCCTTCTTTCCAATTGAAGATTCTTCAACAGTGGCGAATCCAGCAGCTTCATCATTGGTCTTAACATCTTCGTGAGATAGTTTGCCTGAAAGAAAAATATGACGTACTTGCCGTTAACATATAAATGTGATGCATTTCTTACAGATTTCCTTAAATTAATTAGTAATACATATACATAACTTAAATAAAAAATCAACACTACTACGTATAATAAAAAAATATGAAGGGAACTCATAGGGCAACAAAAAACTAGCCTACATCGCTGTCAACGGGACACGTGGCAGCATTGCCACGTTGTATGGCTGTACTGATTCTTTGGTCAAATAATTAAATAGGCAAGCCCTTGGATTATGTGAAGCGTCGATCCCATAGCCCTAGTATTTCCATTCATATTTGCGCTGTCTGAAGTTTTCGGCACTTGCAGCTGCCGCCATAGCACAACGTTGTGCTAGGAAGATAGGATATTGACGCATGTTGCATCCCATACCAAAGAAATTATGGTCATCTCATTTGGTCTCTTCCCATAATCGCACGAAGTGCAATGTGGAGCCCAGGTGTAAGCATAAGCGTGTGAGCCGGAAGGTAGAATAATCCAGCATAATTCCTGTGTTGGGTGACGAGAGCTCCTAAATCCCGAGGCCTGACTCCCATTCACACACAGTGAGTAGGTACGCAAGCTTAGCAGAATTGGTGGTCGTATTGATTAGATTATTCAGTACTAACCAGCAAAGTGGCTTGCCCCACTATCTCTAGGAAGATCGCTTCACAGACCGATCTGTATCCGGGCAAACCACTTTCCAGGTGTTCACCGCGTCGGTCAAGAATGGCACTTAAAAGTCAACCAGAGATGAGAATAACATTTTTTTATAACTTTTATATGCTGTTGACGAAGGACTGGAACACCGGTAAACTGACACTGGAAGTTTTGCGGACGCCGAGACCACCAAAGCTATTGGATATTGTGGCTTTTAAACACCCTCCGCCTTTCAAGGTCATATTCAAAATTGACTTTATAGTACTATTAATAGTTTGATCAGGGCCTCAAGTCTGCTATTACAATAGTGTCAGAATAGTCTACCATTGATTTCATAATTGTTGATTTTGACAAGTTTGGTAATCTACTAATATAATGGCGTCATTATGACTTTCCAATGGTCAACCACTGACACGCCATTAAAAGAATTGATATAGGTAGATTGATAATCTCGTACAAAATGACAACTGAATGACTGACTTAGGCGGTAATCTGCTAAAATTTTGATAGTTCCATTGATCAGTGACCTACCATTATAACGTCGAGCATATACTCCACACTTACATCTATAGGCATATAAATGCGTTTCTATCAGATGCCCAGCACGGTTTTCGCCGCGGCCGCTCTGTCAACTCGAATCTGATGACTCACGTCGATTACATCTCTAGGGTTTTGGACCGAGGGGGGCAGGTGGTTGTCCTCTATTTTGATTTCCGCAAAGCGTTCGACAAAGTTGACAATGACGTGCTCTTAATGAAATTAGAGGCGTCAGGTTTTTCGTCAGAGTTTCTGAACTTTTTCGCGGACTATCTGCGAGGTCGCAGGCAATTTGTTAGGCATGGTTGCTTTGAGTCTGAACCTTTTAATACTCGATCAGGCGTGAGTCAGGGATCCGTGCTTGGCCCACTGCTTTTCCTTATCACGATCAATGATCTTATAAATAAGATTAAGTTTGCAAAATGCTTGCTCTACGCTGATGACATGAAATTGGTTTTTCAAATTGATACGGTTGCGGATTGCATACTCCTACAAAGGGACATTGGTGCCATATATGAGTGGAGCTTGTTAAATAAACTCTTTTTTAACACAAGTAAGTGTTATGTCATGACGTACAGTCGAAAACATCAACCACTCCAGTATACCTACAGATTGGGTAGTGAAGTGATAAGTCGTGTCACCAATATAAAAGACCTGGGCGTGACCTTTGACACCGGTCTGACTTTTAGAGACCACGTCTCCTCTCTTGCCAAGGAATCTTTTAGGCGTTTGGGTTTTGTTTTGAGAAATGCCCGTGATTTTCACAACACAAATGTACTTAAACGTCTGTACACCACCTTGGTTCGTAGTAAACTTGAGGCTGGTGCCTGTATCTGGAATCCCTACACAGCGAGTCAAACATTAGCACTAGAAAAGGTACAAAAGACTTTCCTGAGAGTACTGTATAAAAAGACGTTTCACTATTTTCCTTTCATGTACCCTACTAACTACCTCTTAGGAGTTTTGGGCTTCAACTCGTTGGAGGTTAGACGAGGCTTTCAACAGCTCACAGTCGCCTGTAAAGCTCTTAGAGGACGCATCGACAGTCCCGAACTTCACGATCTTTTCTGTCGGCTGTTTGTTCCTGACAAGTACATCGGACATCGCCAAAGCCGTCGACACAATTTGTTTGTGCCGCCGTCATCTAGGACGGTCGCCAGAGCTGAGTCCCCGGTGTGTCGTACTTTAAGAATGCTTAACGCTCTCCTGACCATCAATCCTGAATGTGATCTGTTTGCCGATGAATGGAGTGGAATTATGCGTGTGTGCCTGATGTTTTGTGAGAGAAGGTATGCTAGGGCGTCCTCCATTATATCTTAAGTATTTTTATAATTTTTTTCTTGTAACCCGTAACTGTGTTAATTAATGTAATTGGTGTTACCGTTTTAATTAACAATAAACAATAAACATTTATAACGTCATTGTGCAGTCATTGCTTTTAATTCGACCGACCAATGATCGACCATTATGAATTTAGCAGATTACGAACTTTTAGCAAAATGACAATGGAATCGTGTTGGAATGACGAAATTATAAAAATAGTAAACTTGGCCCCCTGTCGTGTCCAAGAGGTGTACCTGTTTCCACAAAAGTAACGGTAGTACATAAAATTTGGGCCGAAACAACAATATGAAGGCAGAAGCCGAATGAAGATTAGAAAGTCTATACAAAATAAAATGCAAGAAACTGTCTGTCTGGCTGGCTGTCACAGTACCAGAACCCGAACCAGAAAAGCTAGAAGGTGCAAGGATCTTTATTCTAAAATTTTGATATCTGGGACATTCAATTTATCAAATAATTTATTATTATCATTTTAACTTGTACCTTTTTTAGCTTCCATGAGCAAGTGGATCATATCAGGTCTTATAATGTGGCGCATCTCTCGGTCTTTCATTGTGTCCAACACCAAATTGGAGAAGAAATTCTTGACCTCTTCCGAAAATATGTCCCATTTAAGAACCTGTGAAATTATGAAAATCGCATGTAAACTAAAACGATTGTTAAACACCGTGTCCTATATTGCTTTTGCCTACAACTCGTTATTTACGCTAAAATGTCCAATTAATTTGCCAAATTATTAATTTACTAAAGTGAACTGATAGATCTGTGCTAGCTGTCTGCTAGCATTGGGAAATAAAATAGTCAAATAAAATGTATCTTACAATCTACACATTATATCACTGATTGTACACCTTACTAAGTATAAATTGACTCTATTTTTGATATAGTTGATCATTTAATTCTCAAGGAGAGATTAGCACCTCAGTGGACTCAATGAGTCGATAATTCGAGTAAAGTTAATCAAAATTTACCTTCATAACTTTTGGAGCACTCATAAGAAGGAAGAAAATGAACATCTGACGGTAGCTAAAATTAGTAGCAGTCTTGCCCATCACGTAGAATTGGTTATTTTCGTCCGTGTGGGAGTCTACCTTCAGACCAAAAGCACAAGAAGCTATCACATCGTTGGCGTAGCGCGTTGTGAGATCCTTGCAGTCAACTTCGACGAAGTCATCTGGCAAAAGAAGAAATGGGTATTTTGTACCTATACCTACTAGTAAAATCACAAACTTTTGTTCTATCTGATCTTGTCTGGGGCTCATGAAGACAAAATAGTAGATGTTACAGTATACCTCCCGCATTCTCAATCTTTTGCTTGAGCGACCGTATCATCTGATCGCCAACCTCCACCATGAAAGGCACCATCAGACGTATCTTAGAACTTGTGAATGCTGGACTTAATGTTGAGCGCATGTCTTTCCATTCTTGACCTGAGAGATAGATATTTAAAAATAAAGTAATGTACTTGATCATAGATGAGATATTATGAGGAAAATGTTGAGATATCATAATTTTGTGGCGTCTCGAAACTATAGCCAAATTTTTATGTAGGTACATAAATACACATTTATATGTACAGACGCCAGCACATCAAGACATACCTAACTGTCAAATTTTCCCTATTAAATATGAACCTTATGCTTTTGTAATAAAGTTGAAAATCTATCAAAGAAATTTGACAGATTGTAGTAGCTTGATGTGCTGGCCTCTGTACCTATATATTTGGTTACAGTATTCATTCTTTTGCAATTTTGTAGAAGCACGAGTCCTTTCATCTAACATTTATTTTTTTATACATTTAATTTAAAAATAGAAGAGTTTGTTTTCGCATTGTGGGTAATGTTTGAGTTATTTCTGTAGGATGGGCTGAAAGATAATTTAATTTATAACAAAATAGCAAAAAAAAATGTTTTAATTTAATAATTTGTGGCCATGACACTACCTTGTAATAAGAACAAGGTTCTCTCAAAGAATGAGTCTGTCTTGAAACTGCGGTGATCAATAAAGTATTCAAAGTCTTTGACAGTAATCTTCTTCACCAGCTCGACGTCCCGAAGAACTACGACTTCATTGAAGAATTCAAATCTGCCCACGAACCTGAGAAGCAATGTTTCCTACTTTCAACATTTGGAACACATTTTCACATAACATTGTTTTCATTCACATGATGACGTATTGCATTGAAATTGAAATTTTAATAGAGGACTTGATTTGTGATAAAGCCATCGTTAGTATAAAGTAAGTATTTAATTGAATTAGGCAAAAACATTGTTGTTGATGTTAATAATAAGCCGTTTAAAACAACCGGCGTTTATTATGTTGATAAAAAAACTGTTTAATCTATGCTCATGAGTTTTGTGGGAAATGACGAGGGAGTCCAATTACATAATGATGTTAGCGCGCTAGGCGACCTTCGAAAGTTAGCTGTAATGTTTAAACCACATGATATCATAGAGTAGCAGTATTTTCGTAAAATAAAGACTCCCAGTCAGTCAAAAATTATGTTTATTTCTAGAGGATACTTTTTAAAACACCTTCAAAGCTATGCAAAATAGTCAGTTTTTTTTTTGTTGAGTCAAACTGACATTAAAGCTTGTATCTACAAAAGTGAACATCAGAAATGTCCAGAGACGAAGAAACTAGTCGAATTCTTAAGTAACAAAATACTTGGTCATGATGTCTATTGTGTATTGTTGACATTAGGTAGTTTCATAGTAGACACTAACAATCTAGAAGAAGAACTACATATTGAAGTGAACCTAGTCATATTACAAGAGGATTTTATTTTTATACAAAGTTATTTGTTATCATCGTCAACCTCAGCTGAAAGGCGTCCACTGTTGAACATAGGCCTCCTTCATAGAACGCCACATCGAGCGGCAATTTGCCGCTTGCATCCACTGGTTACCTGCGACCTTGACGAAGTCGTCGGTCTATCTGGTGGGAGGCCTACTAACGCTGCGTCTTCCGTCTTTTTTGTTCAATCAGTTCTAATTTTTGTGGACGTTGATTCAACAACTATCATTTTGAGTTCTATCTCCATAATGGTACAGACAGCGTCATCAACTGCTTACCCCCTATACGAAGAAATTTTAATGCGTGGGGGGTTGATGACGCTGAGTTGATGACGCTGTCTGTACGTAATGTTATTGTTGTGTCTCCATTTCTCACCTTTCATCCGGGAAGCTGTTATATAAGTTAACAAGATCATAAGCCATGTGATCTCGGCGAAGCATGACCTTGCCCAGGTTGCCCAGTATCGGGACTGGCTTGAAGTGCTTGATGCCATGTCTGCTAAATGTGGAGTAGACTTGCCGGAGATACAGCACCACCACCGCGATCAAAACGGCCACCCAGATCAACAAGATTATCATTATCTGGAAGAAAATTTGTAACTTGTACACGGTACAAGGGATATCGTGATCAAATTTTAACTCTGGATTCAAAACATGATTCTAAACCGCAAGCGTTGAAATTGTTCGTAGATTATTTTTTTTAATCAGCTATTCCATAAAGTTTAGTCCATCTAGACGTTGCACATTTTTTTTTTAGGAAATTGGAATGTTCTTTAATCAATTGTAATAGTTTGAGTCATAGTGTACCTATCTGCTATTTTGTATTTATGAAGTACTCCAAACTTCAATCCACGACGGACACATTACGCCTACTCCCTAATTTGATAATGATCACCAATTGAAGCTAATAAAGTTAAAATTGGTAATTATGAACATTTGGCTTCCACACTTTAAAATTGTTTCTTACATGGTCGTGCTATGAGAATGTATGTAAAGGCTTCTAATTAGCTATTTGCTTATATATTATTACCTAAATTTTTAGATTATTACTCTGTATACTTTCTGACAAATTCTTAAATAAATTAATACATTTTATTTGTGCAAAGATAAGCAAGACGATCATAATGATATTTCTTGCTCCTTCGCTGTCTTCAAAAGGTATGTATGTGGTACCTATATTTTCCTCAGTCAAAAACAAACTACTACTGAAACGCCACTGTCTTAAGAATATGTAAACAACGAGAAGTTATCTAACAAATAAAAACTTTAGTGATTATCTATTTCTTATTATTTTAACTTCAATGTAATCAAAGTAAATTGTATTTGAAAAATAATCAGTTATTACAGAAGAAGAGGAGAGATTACAGGACTACACAGTTACTAATGTTTTGAAGCTGGAAATTAAACAATCTACGAGCACATAATTTATACAAAATAATAATCTAATGCACAATAATAGTTACAAGAATCATAATCATCAGAATCTGCAATTTTTTCAAAGATCATAACGTTTGACCTTTAATTAACCACAAAGTGAACTGGTTAAAGTTTTCACGTACTGACCTTGAAACTACCAATCGTCAATAACAAACAACGTAAAAATTTACTACTTCATAATTTATGATCCTTAAAATAAAACAGTTTAACAAATCCAATTGACCTATTCAATTGATAGTAACACACATTCTTTACACTCTCTCTTTTCTTTTTCTTTAAATGATAATCTTACTTAGAATGACAATTACGGAAAACACACAACTTTTAAACAAATGTAAACGAAATAATCAATACGAGCGTGTAACTTAACTCACTGACAAATCCACTCTGAATGTGGTGGATGGGCTCATAAACGTAGTTGTACATAAACATACGTAAACTCAGACCAATAAAAAAGTAAAGACGGAGCCGTCCGTAAACAATCGTGACGAAATCAATGAGGACTAAAGTCGGCTATGTGTGCGTAATTCGGTGTAATATTTGCGTTTGTGTGCTAGATAATAATGTTGTAAGCGCTGTGCTGTGTGCTGCGCTGCTTCTCCCAAGTGCGAGAGATATACTTTGGTAAAACGTTTCATTATTAGGTAGTACTGTGTTTTATTCGTCGTGTTTGTATGAAATAATGACAGGTAATTAAGTTTAATAAGGCATTTATTTTCATATTATGAAAAAAAAAAAAAATGTAATCTTCCGACCGAATTTCGGTCACGGCGGCCGATCTCAATGGAGATCAGCCATGTACGCAGAAGATATTATAGTGCACAAGTGTGTGCGCAAGCACAGGTGCACTCCCTCTTCCCTCAATCTCATATTCCGGTGGGACGGCAATCCGACACGACCGGAGAGTTATCAGGCGTAGGACCAGCAGCTTTACGTGCTTTCCGAGGTACGGGGGTCGGGCAAAGTGTTATTGGGTTTTTCTATTAAGAAATTTCCAGTAACAGCCCGGATTATGGAAGTTGGCGGTGTATGAAACATTATGAATATAACAAAACGCACAATGCTTACTTATTTTAGAATAACTAACTTAATGTTAAATCGAAATTGAAAATATTTATTTAAGACCATGCACACAAGTCCATATTATGATAGTGGGTCTTATAACTACTATGTTAGTAAAGGTTAAAGGCAGGCATGTATGGGAAGTTTGTACCGACTCGACCCGACCAAAACGATTTTTACTTTACTTACTTTTTACCAATGTCAAATCAAATCAAATCAAATCAAATCATTTATTTATTTGCCAACATGGGTAGAGGGTGCGGATGTTATTGTTACATGTTTTGGTAATGTTCTCCATGCTCTGCCGTCACATGGGCATGCAAAAATACACATAAATCACAATCATAATATATCATGCTGAAATAATAATATTTTTAAATTGGAAAATCATTTTAAGAATTTTATTACTTTATTATTCAATTATTATTTATGTCAAGGAGTATCTAATAGTCAATAATTAAATAAATGTCAAAGTAAAATAGTAAAATGTCAATAAAATAAGTACAAGTCAAAATTTATAATAATTGTGAGCTTCAAAATTTGATTAACGTTATTGGCCGTAAGGATTCCCTTCAAGATATTCCTTCACACTGTAATACACCTTTTCAGTTAGAAATTCCTTTAACTTCCATTTAAATGTATGCAAGTTATCAATGTCTGTAATACAACAGGGCAATTTATTATAAATCTTAGATGTCATGCAATATACACTGCAGCCCATAAAATAAGTACTGTGGGGTGCTGTCTGAACTTTATTTCTATATCTAGCACTTCGGAATTTTTCATACATATTCAAATTACATTTGACAAATACTGATATTTCATAAATGAAGAGGCCAGGGAAAGTCAGAATTTTAAGTTTTTTGAAATATGGTTTACAGCTATCGGTGGTCTTAAGTCTACACATTGCCCGTATACATTTTTTTTGGGCTTTAAATACAGACACCCACTCCGTCGAGTTACCCCAGAAAATGACACCATATCTGAGCGTGGATACCACATATGCATGGTAGGCTGTCATCACAGTGGTTAAATTTACAATTTTTGCAAGCATGTACAACATATACGAATATTTATTTAACTTTAAGCAGACAGATTCCACATGTGATTTCCAATTTAAATTACAGTCTACATTCAAACCTAAAAATTTTGTTACATCGACTTCATTAATTTTTGCTCCATCATAATTTATGTTTAAGTTTGTTGGTGGTTTAGTCCTGTTTCTGAATAACATGAAATTTGTTTTCTGTAAATTAATTAGAAGATTATTTACTTTTAACCAGTCGACAATGCGTATTAATGTCGTATTAATGTCATTTTCCAATAAATCATAATCTTCGTTACAAAATATGGCTGTACTATCATCAGCAAACAGAATCATAGGAAAGTCTATTGCTTTCGGAAAGTCATTTATATAAATTAAGAATAATAAGGGCCCTAGGACACTGCCCTGTGGTACGCCATATATCACTTCTAGGTAGTCTGAAACATGATCAGTTTCTTGCTTTTTAATAGATCAGAATTTATATATTGATGTGGCATGTTTCCTATTACTTAAATAAGACATAATTAGGTCTAAGGCGTTGCCTCGAATGCCATAAGCATAAAGTTTATTTTTTAGTATTCTATGATCCACATAGTCGAAAGCTTTAGTTAAATCCATATATAATGCACAAACTGGTACTTTTCTATCAACACTTTTGGTTATCGTTTCAAGAAAGTTGTAAATTGCCTTAGTGATATTTTTATTTTTCCTGAAACCCATTTGTTCGTCGACAAAAAAATATTAAATTTTTCTAGAAATTGGTATAAGCTGTTGTAAATTATTTTTTCGAGGACTTTGGAGAATACCGGTATTAGGGCAATTGGTCTGTAACATGACATATCGCCTTTATCATGTTTTTTAAAGAATGGCTTGATTATAGTTTTTTTTTAAATACTAGGAAAGTGACCATGCTCTATGCAGAGATTAAAAATATGACAAAGTACTGGACTTATTACAGTGCTTACGTATTTCACTATTTTAGTAGCTATGCCATCAAAGCCGGTACTGTTTGTATTTTTGAGGGATTGTATCATTTTGTGAATGTCAAATGGTGTAATAGGATTTATAAATATTGAATTATTTTGTGAGCTTGTCGGCTTATGTGTATTGCTACTACTACTGTTATTAATTGATGTCATATGTTTAACTTGGTCAATGAAAAACTTATTAAAACTGTGAGCTATGTCTGTAGGATTTGTAATTGTTTTCCCTTCAAAATTTATTCGCGAGATGTAATTTTTTGGAATATTCATCTTGCTCTTATTAATTACATTCCAGGTAGCTTTCGATTTATTATAGGCAGAGTTTATGTAGTAGTTATTTTGAGAACTTTGTGTTTGTTTAATTATTCGGTTAAGCCTAGACGAGTATATTTTAAATGTATTTTTGTCTCCGGCAGACTTTGTTTGCCGGTATTTCCACAGCAGGACTCGTTTTCGCTTAGAACAACTTTTTAACCCTTTACTAATCCATTTCGGCCGCCTTTGAAATGACTGTTTGATTTTCTTTTTGGGAAAACATAAACTATACAACAGACTGAATAGTTCATGAAAATGGTTAAAAGCACTTTCGGGGTCATGGTTTTGGTAAATTTCTACAAATCTAAGTGAACTGAGATACCATTTAAACTTTACCATATTTTCTAAACAATAGTCTCTTTTTTCTGTATACCAATGATCAATTCTGGGATTAAATTTAACTGGACAAGTAACTAATTGGGTTGTGTGATCTGAAAGGCCAAAGTCTAATATGTCACACTTACATTCGTTCAAGTTGTGAATCACATGATCAATACATGTTTTGCTTATCAAGCGGGTTGGTAAATTTACTGCCAACATTAAGTTAAATTCTGCTAGAATGCCTTTATAAGCAGTAGTCATTTTATTATTTTTAAGGTTAACTATGTTTAAGTCACCACACATTACTAGTTTTTTTGATTTGTAGCAAAATTGTTTCAAAATGTCTTTTAATTTACCAAAAAACTTTTCAATATCTTCTAGATTGTTTTTTGGAGGTCTATAGATACATATAACTGTTAAATTTTGATCTAAAAGCTCTATGGCACTGCACTCAATTATATTTATTAGTGAGTGTTTCGCAATTTCGTCTAAGACTTTGAATTTATAGCCATGTCGAACCAATATACATGCACCTCCGTGTCTGTTTTTCCTAAAACAGGAAGAAGCAAAGGTGAAGGATGGTATGTTGATAAGTGATGTATCTGAATGTACCATGTTATGTTCAGTAATACAGATAACATCTACGTTAAGTTTTTTATCTATTAATGCATCTATATTGACACTTAATAGGTCCATTTTACTCAGCAGACCGTTTAGATTTTGGTGCAAGATATTAATTGATTTACTCTCGAAAAAAATCAGCCGTTAATTCCAGTTCATTAGGTACTGGTATGTCCGCTAACTTATGGTCATTAAATGTATCTGTTTGTGTACTTTTGTGATGTCTAATTTCATGCTGAGCTTGCAACTGTAGCTGATAATTTAAATATTTACGCTTGTTATCAATGTTTAATATTTGCCTTAGGAATAAACGACTTAAGTTTATTGGGAAATATATTCCGCGTGGGAAAGTTGATCTATAAATGTAGAATGTTACATTACCTAAATATTATTTTAGTGATAAAGTAAATGTTCTGAGGTTGTTTGTCGCTATCTTTGTAGTGTTTTACTTACCATTATGTGGGTAGGTTCAGATGAGGATCGTACCTACTCAGTGGGGTGCATTATGATTTATGAGATACCTATGTCCAATAGCGGATTGCAACAGTTTGATATAATGATGTAGTTCTGATGGGTTTTGAGTGCAGGTAAATAAAACAATACTTTGGTTTTGTAAGTACATTTATTTTATTGTACCTATTTATAATTTATTTTCATTATTCATTCGTAATATGAATTCATCTAAGCAAGGGGTGGTTCGGGTCATACTCTCATGGCGAGCATAATTTAAATACCAAATAATACTCTTCACATGTCGTGTGCAGCATCCACAGTTCTTAAACCTACAATGCAGTTATAGCAATAACTTCTGATTGCGTCCCGACCATTCATGTTTGTTTCTGCAACTATAAATACAAAATATGTTTATGTAATTGGTAACACAATATACTGGGGTCTTTCTTGTGGTCCTTCTGGAACATGTACCTAAGCCCAAATCTCGAACTTGGTCCCAGCGAGCTTCATAAACTTCCTTCATAGATGACATCTGTAAATAATTAATTTCATGAGATGGCCATAGATATCAAAAAAGAATTGATGAAACGCATTTTAAACACTAAGTTCAACAGTAACCCAACACGTTCAAGCATAAAATAAACACAAACAAAAAAAGTTAGGACACAGCGAGATTCCGAGCGGCACAGCGAGTGTTTAAAGCTAGTTACTATAAATATATTATCTCATATATACCTTCTGGTGTTCCGAAAAATGGGTAATATTATCGGGATTCCTCTCTCCATCTGATGTTGTGGTGGACAGACTCTATTTACATACAGCACACGCTAACACAGAATGTTCACCATCCAAATGATCAGGTGAAGGAAGGGGGTTGAATACATATAACTGAAGGAGTAATCCTAGTTCTTCCAGCTCTTAGCCAACAGGGCACGCAAGCTTCATCTTCAGAACTAAGCTAAAATAAAAAATATAAATAAAGAAAAGCTTGCATTCAAGCATGCATGGATACAGTGGGAAATAATTTTAAATCCAATAAAGATAAATAATAATAGTTATAGTAGGTACATGTTTTTTTATACCTCTCGTGGTTGGAGCCAAGTAAAACTGTATTAGATACTCTTTTTGTTTGTTCTTCCCCTTCAATCAAAATTCTGCGTCTAGTAATTCTTTGAATGGATCGTATGCATATAACACAACACTTTGATGGCCAACTTGTCTACTCGGCATATTATCAGACGAATGTGAATTAGTAGCTAGCTGCCAGCATGCATGGCAAACATGGTCAGCAGGTGTTATCTGGAAATAATGAAGTGATTGGAGAACTGTTCAATATTATTTTATATACTTTTCTCTCTCCTTTACAGCGGTCATACTATCAGAGCCTAACTCATTCTAACATTACAGAAACCAAGTAAGTTACAAGTAAATAACAATTTGTATGTTATACGAGTATATTCACAACAACCGTGTTTGTTCGTTTTTCGAATAGTATTGTCGTTTTAGCAGACATGCATATTTTAGTGTGGTATAGTGTGGCTTAAATGGTAAGGAGTACTTTTCAACACGTAAAACTTATCAGTTCGTCACTGGCCCACTCAGCAGAATGTTATTCGTAAACTACTTACATCTCTAGGATATGTCCGAGTCGAATAGTAATAGTATTAACGAGATCTTCACTCTCATCGGATAAAGCGGGATTCGGGTTCTAATTCGGGACAAGCGAATGTTGCAAATTAACACATTGCAAACTCGTCATTTTAATTTAATCACGTACATACAGTTAATAAAGCGTCCTACAAATAAATAAATATACAGCAAAGAACTGACGGAATCATAGACATAGAACACTAGACTAGTGCTCAGCGTGTCGCTGAAAGGGACAGAAAAGCACAACTAAGAACACTGCACCCCGTACTATTTTGCAGGAATATGTGACGACTTTGTTTAGCACATGAACCAAAAACGCGGCACGCGATGAGGGGCAAAAAATATTAAGTACTGTCTCTTTTCTTTACAAGCATTTTGTATATATTTTTCTTTGTCTTGTGTAAGCGAGATAGAAGATGACCAGCAGTCTACAGTGCCTTCTCTGTCTACGGACAGAATGAAGACCTGACAGATTTTTTTACATGTCAAATCATTGACAATGTCAATGATTGAATAATTGCCATATAATCAAAAAACATATTGATAACGAAATTCATTCCTGTCATTAAATCGTTTAGTTTACGGTTGTATTACGTTTATTTATTAAAATCTTATTATTGATATTATTAATGAATACGAACTGCTGAAAATAATAATGCTACATGAAAGTGCGTGTTGGTGCTACCCTTTAACCTTTTGTTTTCAATCTGATGAAAAACACAGTTGTAACGGATCCGAACTAAAATCATAACTCCCCTATTTTGGGGAAATTCAATGTTCATAACTTGCAACACTGACAAAAAATCGTCTAAAATTCATGTTTCAAGCATTTATGTCAAGCATTTTGCGATTTTGTTTGAACTATGCAGAAAATCTGTTACCTACTTGTGAAAAGTAATTTCTTAACACTTATTTTGAAAACATCAATTGTATTTGCAGCGGTTTATGAGACAGGATGGCATAATTTCACAATTTTCATTTTGCCAAAACTACGTCATGCACTCACAGTCACTGGCGGCAGACTACCGAGCGGCCGTCTTCATATTACCGAATCGTCTTAATATTACGTGCCTCACTTTTAGGAACGCAGTGTTCTATACTTATATCCGTATACCCCGTTCGCGTTAAGAAAATATTAAGTCATCGTTGCCCCCAACCTGACATTGCCCAATCAGGTCAGCAATAATACTGTAAGTACTAACCATCCTTCAGTTACACTTATTTAATATTTTCCTAACGTTAGTAATCTATAGCTGCTTCATCAACTACTTACATTTTAATTTTACTACTATTTTGGAACTAGATTGTATAGTCTCAATTTAAACCTAAGCCAATGTCCTCCACACATCCTAATGTTTCTTATATCATTAGCAAGCTTGGCAAGTAAGTATGCAGGTCTTCGCACAAGGACACAGTTCCATTAATACCTCCCATAAATACCCAAAATGGAATGAGTGAAGTGATGAGTGAAATGGAATGAGAAGTTTTAACTTAGCACAGCAACCCAGATTGGATGTTATAATATGGTCGTAAGGGAGAAATCCGAATCGTTAGATAATCAAATGTTTGTAAGCTAGATACAACAGATTCTTGGACCTTACCTAATAAATTTCTAGATTCTAACTCGTTCATAAGGCATTGGTATTGTAGGAGGGTCAGAGCTCGGATATCTATGGTCAGAGGATACATAAAACTTTACGGGGTTCGCTGTAATAGTCAGCGTAGAGAGTAATGTTCGCCTCTGCACATCTGATAACACATAATATATCTAACGAAATAAAAACAACATTTCGAAAAATAATACTCTTTATTGATAAACAGTGCGCTTTAAACCACTGTGTTTTTAAATAGTTTGTATAGCGGGACGAACGAGACGACTTCCTCCAAAACTGGTGGAAGGAAGCCCAGAATCGGGAATGATGGAAGGCATGTAGAGAGGCCTTTGCCCAGGAGTGGGACAGAAAAGGCTAACAAAAACAAAGATGCCTCATATCAGTTTTACATCTTGTAAATCCAGGTCGTACTACTTTCTTAATCTAAACCTAAGCCAGTGCCCTCCCTTTAGCCTGATGTTTAGATTATCAGTAGCTAATTTGGCTGGGATGCAGGTCCTCTCACAAGGAGATAGCTCAATATGCCGCAGGAGCTGGTAAACCATCACCTTTACCTCGCAGAGAGCAAATCTTGAGCCTGTTGATAAAGATAGTACTTTAATTTAGTAATTAATCAGAGGCTTTCCGTTACACCTTTTATTACGACGTTTGATCTCACCTATACAATTTCTAGGTCCCAAACCAAAGGGCATGTATGCAAGCGGATTGATCTTGTGTTTGTTTTCTTCAGAGAAACGTTCAGGGTCAAACTTTTCAGGATCAGGGAAGAACTCAGGATCGCGGTGGAAAGCAAATATCGGTATCATAACTACTGAGCCTTTGCGTAACTGTAAGGTAAAACATTCATTCACTTTACAATATTAATAATATTATCCGTTGAAAAGCTGATAATGAATGGCGGTATCACTTACAATGAAATCTTTTTCGGCAGTCTTGTTTGGTTTCCCCAAGTTGTAATCCCTGTTGCACACTCTATCCGTAACTATAGGTGGTGGCCACCGCCTTAATACCTCTGAAATAATGTTATATTTGCAGTTTTTTAGATGATGCTTACTTTATTTTAAAAAATTCCAACTTCAATCTTACCTGAAACAACCATATCCAAATAAGTCATGTTTTGTATAGAATTGAAGTCAAACTTGCCGCCGTTCTTAGCGTCATGTTCCCTGATCTCCTGCGCCAAGCGTTCCTGCACGTCTTGGTGCACTGCCAGCTCGTACATTAGGAAAGACATGCTGGACGAGACAGTTTCGAAACCAGCAACAAAGAAGAGGAATGCTTGGGCAACCAGGTCAATGTCCTTCCATTCTGCAAAATACAATGTCAGAAATTGTGTGTCGAAATTCGTGTAGTACTAACATTTAGTTTATCGTCATATGTACATTATATACTTTTAAGTTTACAATTACCTCGATTTATGTCCTTCTTTCCAATGGAAGACTCTTCAACAGTGGCGAAACCAGCAGCTTCGTCATTGGACTTAACATCTTCGTGCGATAGTTTGCCTGAAAGAACACATATTACGTACTTGTCGTTAGCATATAAATGTAGTGACAAAGAGTTTTTACAGGTTTTTTTCTATTATTTATTATTTACAACTTAAACAGTATTAATTATATAAAAAACTGAAATATAGCAATAACATAACTACAAACAATTTAAAAAAAATTAAGGGTAGTTCATCGAATCATGACCTATCCTGCTGCTGAAACTGTACTTCGGACAACAGCACGAGGCAGTCGACAGCTTTACCACACTGACAGCGATGTGGAGCCCCAGTCCACAAGGGGCATTCACACGCAGGCTTGTATTGAGCCGGAAGGCAGTATCATGAGAGTGCCTATAGCCAAAGGTCCGACTCCTACTAACCCAAAGCTGTAGACGAACACGCTCAGAGGTTGGTGAAAGTTTTAATTAGATTTTTCCCTACCAACCTGCAATTCAAAGCGGCTCTTCCCACTATTTCTTGGAAGAACGTTTCACGGGCTTTTATATAATTCCAGCAAGCCACTTTCCAGGTGAATGCCTCGTCCTACTATCTCTATGAAGCTCGGTTCACAGGCCGATCTATATTCGGGCACTTTCTAGGCGTTCACCGCTTCGGTAGCGCGGCATTTCAAAGTCAACTAGAGGGTTTACTTTGAAATGCCGTGCTACCGGTACCCATCACTATAAGTATCCAATTTTTTTTTGGTGAAATTTCGAATAAAGATTGATTTTTGAAAGTCTATCCGAAATATCGTAAATAGTTGCATTTTTTCTCCAACAAAAAGTGAGAAAGTATTTTCCAAAGTAGAACCTAGGAGGTGCAAAATGTTGATATTTTGAGCTATTTATATCTTCTCATCTTTGTTTCTCCAAGAGATGAAGAACTTTACTATCCAATTAAAATTAGGTAGAATCTGAAGGAGATAAAACTGAAGAACTTTAAGTTTCATAAAAGTTTTACACAGACTAAAATCACTAGCACACGCAGACGTCACTTTAACCGCTTTTTTTCTTCAAGTGACTGAACTTAACGTAAATTTAGGAGTAGTCGTTTAATAAATAGTACAAATAAATATACGATAACAGACTACATAGAGAAATGACGACACGGTTGGCCCAGTGGCTGAGCGATCTACTGCTGCGCAGCGTGTTGCGGGTTCGATTCCCGCCCAGGGTAAATATTTGTGTGATGAGCACTTGTGTTTGCCTTGTTCTGGGTGTTGCTTATCTATATATGTATGTATTTACAAAAAAAAAATGTATTTGTGTATGTATATCAGCTGTCTGACACCCATAGTACAGGGTCTCCCTAGTTTGGGGTCAGATGGCCGTGTGTGAAATGTCCCCACATATTATTATATTATTATTATTATTAATTAGAGACAACAACATGGCACTCCCAGATTTTTTTCTATTCACCCCGCGATTGCTATTTACCCCATTTTATGGTATTTCATTAAAATATTAAATAATTTAAGTTTAAATATTGCACCTTTCTTGGCTTCCATGAGCAAGTGAATCATATCTGGTCTTATGATGTGGCGCATCTCACGGTCCTTCATTGTGTCCAACACCAAGTCCGAAAAGAAATTTTTGACCTCTTCTGAAAATATGTCCCATTTAAGAATCTGTAAGCGATTTAAAATTTATTAAAATCATTTAAACTAAAATGATTGATATACCGTACTATTACTGCCTTTGTCTACCACTCGTTATTTACTTTGAAATCTCGAATTAATAGGTCAAAGTATATTATAATTCAATGAAGTAAACTGATAGATCTATGCCAGCTGCCTGCAAGGTTTGTAAAATGAATTGAAGTGAATGGTTTGGTTGTTGTAGTGTATTGATTATAGTGTATTGGCATTACTTCTGCAATCACTAAAATCGACTAAACTTTCTAAATCATCTCTATTTATAATAATTATGATCATTTAATCCTAAAGGTGAGATTTACACCTGTCGGTGTACTCCAGTGAGTTGATAATTCGAAGATTGTTTATGTGAATTTACCTTCATAACTTTGGGAGCACTCATAAGGAAGAAGAAAGTGAACATCTGACGGTAGCTAAAAGTAGTAGCAGTCCTGCCCATCACGTAGAACTGGTTATTTTCATCCGTGTGGGAGTCTACCTTCAGACCAAAAGCGCAAGAAGCTATCACATCGTTGGCGTAGCGCGTCGTGAGATCCTTGCAGTCAACTTCGATGAAGTCATCTGGTAAAATAATAATGGGTATTTTATACATAAGCTATACTAGTAAAATCACAAACTTTTGTTCAATCTCATCTTGTCTGGGGCTCATGAATTAATGTGTTAAGCGAAATAGTGGATGTTACAATATACCTCCCGCATTCTCAATCTTTTGCTTGAGCGACCGTATCATCTGATCGCCAACCTCTACCATGAAAGGCACCATCAGACGTATCTTAGAACTTGTGAATGCTGGACTTAATGTTGAACGCATGTCTTTCCATTCTTGACCTGAGAAAGATTTAAAGGCGTCTCAAAACGATTGTATATTTATGTGCCTATATAATATATTTGGCTACGGTATTAATTTGCAATTTGTAAGAGGCACAAGTCATATCAGTGCTATTGTCGAAGGATCCATTTTTATCGTTTCGTACCTCAAAAGGAATATACAGAGTCCTTATAGGATCACATTGTTGTCCGTCTGTCTGTTCGTCCGTTCGTCCGTCTGTCTGTCTGTCAAGACCCTTTATCTCCGGAATACGTGGAGGTATTGAGTTGACATTAAAACTCAGGTCTACAGTTCCATAAAGATGTGAAAAAATTAAACTTCTAAGTTACTCGATACTCTCAAGGGAATCAAAAATGAGGTAATTTCCGTTGACCAAGAATTAAGATACATGGCAAATAATATCGTCTTATACTACAAGGACAGGGAAAAAACTGAAAACTATACTTATAAATAAATCATAAAAATACAAGGTGTCCAAAAAGAGTATCGGGTATTTGTTTCAGCGCTGAAGTTGACACGAAGCGGCGAGGGGGCGCGGGGAGGGGATAGTCAAGTCCGCCAATTTTTGCAATTTTAGCTGCAATGGAGCAGTACGCAGGGACGCATCGCGCATTTTGCGTACGAGCGTATTATCGTAACGGTGATTCAATAGTGACTGCTCAACGTTTGCATCGTGCGAAGTATGGTACACGCAATGCACCAAGTGACAGTGAGTGAATGGTCATGTTAATTAGCAGAATTGTCGATACTGGGCAGAGGAGAATCCGAGGCGAAAACATGAACGACCCCTGCACAGCCCATAGGTCGTTGTGTGGGCCGCTATGTCTGCTAAAGGCATAATTGGTCCGTATTTTCATGAAGATCGACGAGGCCGAGCGCTCAATGTGAATAGTGACCGTTATTGCGATAGGTATGCTGCAAAACTTTTTGGGTCCAGAGTTGCAGGAGTTTCAAGGTTTCAATTCAAGAACGTGGTTCCAACAAGACGGGGCCACTTGCCATACATCAAATCAATCAATTGAAGCTGTTTACGAATTATTCCCTAATAAGGTAATTTCACGTAGAGGTAACATCAACTGGCCTCCCAGAAGCCCCGACCTTAGCCCACTTGACTATTTCGTATGGGGATACCTTAAAAGTAAGGTTTATGAGAATAATCCGTCGAACCTAACGCAATTGAAACAAAACATCAGGTCAGAAATGGCAGCACTATCGAGGGCTATGTGTCAGCGTGTTATCACCAATCTTCGTTCCAGATTAGAAGAGTGCCAGCAGCGTAACGGTCACCATTTGGATAACATTATCTTTTCGAAATAATTTTCCATTTTGTATTCTAATAATGAACATTAAAATAATTACTTTATTACTAGTAGTTTTTTTTTTATTGAACAAACAAATACCCGATACTCTTTTTGGACACCTTGTATAATTATAGTCTATAATTTTATTAAAGTACGTAATCAATCATCGAGATTTAATTTAAAAATAAGCGAGTTCGTTTTCGAACTGTGGGTAATTTTTAAGTGATTTCTGTAGGATCTGCCGAAAGGTTTTTTAACAAAAACTTTTTTGAAAAAAAAAAACTAAAAAGCGATGAATAACTTTAGCACAGAACACACATGACTTTAGTTTCGGAAGTCGGTGGCTATACAAAACAACAAACAGGACAAAGCCACCGACTTTTTGTTAGAAAACCATTCTTTAAGAAAGGTATCGTAATATTAGAGAACCGTTGGAATGAATGTATAGCTCTTAAGGCGACGATATACGACTTTTACAGATTTTAAACTGACAATCACGTCAAAATGTGCAGTGTAAATGATTTGAAAAAAATATATGTTAAACTAGAACATTCTCTTAATCACTTAGTAAGTGAATATTTTTAATTATATTCATATTATATAGTTTAATTAATACGTGAAGTTGTGTCTGACGCGGACAAAACATTGACAATCACACAAAATCTACCAGGTATAATTAAACGAAACTTACACCATCTTACAGACAATTTCATATATACGCCTTTTTTTTAATTTTAAAAGAATACTACTTTTATTTAATTTTTTCGACTAAACTTTGAAACTGTGATTGTCAATGTTTTGTCCGCGTCAGACACAACTTCACGAGTTAATTAAACTATTTAATATGAACTTAATCAAAAATACTTACTTTCTATATGATTATGAGAATGTTCTAGTTTAACATATTTTTTTTTCAAATCATTTACACTGCACATTTTGACGTGATTGTCAGTTTAAAATCTGTAAAAGTCGTATATCGTCGCCTTAAAGAAGATTATGCCAATGGATAAACCGTAAAATTTTGTAAAAAAGGTCTCTTTTTGTTAGTCCCGTGAATTTTTGACCGAAGTGTTACATACATACGTACATACATACAAACATACGGGTCGAACTGAGAACCTCCTTTTTTTAAGTCGGTTAAAAATTGAAAAAAAGCGTTTTACATAAGAAAACAACTCTAACCTTGTAATAAAAACAAGGTTCTCTCAAAAAATGAGTTGGTCTTCAAACTGCGGTGGTCAATAAAGTATTCAAAGTCTTTGACAGTTATCTTCTTCACCAGCTCGACGTCCCGGAGTACTACGGCTTCATTGAAGAATTCAAATCTGCCCACGAACCTGAGAAACAATGTTTTATACGTTCTATATTTGGTATACACTGCATTCCCATGGCTTCGTTCACATTAAGATGCGTTGGATTTAAATTGATATTTCAATGGAGTTCTCGTTTATCACACAAATATTGCTAAAAAGTAAGTTAGGCAAAAGCATTTTAGTTTATGTTAATTATAGAATATTGAAACAGCCGGGCGGCGTTAGTAATGCTGATAAAAAAAAATAGTTTAATTTGTGCTTTTGTGGAAAATGACGAAGGAGCGCCAGACAATTGTAGGTGTTTGATTGTTAAAACCTTATTATGTGAACTACATGACCTTCGAGTGCTAGATAGTAGATGTAATGTTTGAATCACATGACATCATGGAAATAGTAGCACTATTTTCGTAAAATAAAGTCTCCTATACCCTGTTTACAATAAGATTAGACATTTACTCAAACCTTTTTTACAGTCCGTTCAACCGATTTTGACTTCTATTGCGTTGGTAGCATGACAAATGGCAACTGCAGTAAACAGTTGTATTGTAACCACTTTTTATGCCACTAATGTCATCCTTAAGCCTACGGAATAGAAGTCAAAATCGGTTGAAGGGACTGTAAAAAAGATTTGTGTTTATGTCTAATCTTTTTGTGAACAGGGTATAGTCAGTCTTAAATTATGTTGATTACTAAAGAATACTTTTTAAAATACTTTCAAAACTATGCATCCTAATGCAAACTATGTTTCCTTGTATCTACAGAAGTGAATATCAGAAAAGGGCAGAGACAAAGACGCTAGTCGAGTTCTGGAGAAAACAAACACTTGGTAGATGCATACGCAAGGTGGAAAGGTCCATCTTGACATTCCGTGAAAAGGCTTAACATTTTTCGTCAGTTGTAAAAAAACAGCTATTTCATACAAAGTCGCAACGCAAGCTGTTAGACGCTATCAATTTATACTTAGGGTTATAGGGTTTGTTTGTTTGGTTGAACGCGCTAATCTCAGGATCTACTGGATCGAATGGAAAAATTATTTTTGTGTTTCATAGTCCAATAATCGAGGAAGGATAAAGGCCCATGCGATACCGGATCGGGTCGCTAGTCTATCATAAATCTAAATTAATTATCACAAGAATATTTTGGTTTCCAATCATAGATAGAATATTGGTTAACTATTATATAATAATAATCTCAGTGGTCGTTAGCTCTTCAAGTACTATTCTCTCCATATTGAGTTTTAACTCAATAAAGCTAACTAATGATATTTCTGTCTCTCCATTTCTCACCTTTCTTCCGGAAAACTGTTATATAAGTTAACAAGATCATAAGCCGTGTGGACTTGGCGGAGCATGACCCTGCCCAGGTTGCCCAATATCGGGACTGGCTTGAAGTGCTTGATGCCATGTCTGCTAAAGGTGGAGTAGACTTGCCGGAAATACAGCACCACCACCGCGATCAAAACGATCACCCAGATCAACAAGATAATCATAATCTGGAAGTAAATTTGTAACTTAAATATAATGTATACCTACGGTGCAAAGGATATTGTGATTAAATTTTTACCCTGGATTCAATACCTATATGATTCTGGATCACTAGTGTTAACATTGTTCGTCCAATATAAAAAGGAAAAAATCATCTGTCCCATACATTTTGTCCCCCATCTACACACACCACTTTTTTAGGAAATTAGAATGACTTGAATTCATTGTAATAGTCACGGTGTTTCATCTACTGTGGATTTATGAAGTACTCCAAACTTCAATTTTGTCGGCACGACAGACAAACGACGACGTCTTCTCCCAATTTGATAATGACCAATTGAAGCTAATAAAGTTTAGATTGCTCATTCTCAAAACGTTGCATCCTCACAGCAAAGTTGTTTCTTACATGATCGTACTATGAGAATCTATAGCAGAAATATGACATATAGCAATAAAAAAATTAAGTAGAAGAGGAGACAGTAGGAGACCGCTCAGTTACTAATTATTTGAAGCTAGAGAATGAACAAACTACCGGCGCCTAAATATAAAGTTACAAAAAATCTAATAAATACATATACACAATACATAATCAAGAGATCATATCGTTTGACCTTTAACTGACTACAACGTGAACTGGTTAAAGTTTCATGTACTGACCTTAAAACTCGCAATCGTCAACAACAAACAATGTAAAAATGTTTCTAATATTATGATAATTTAAAATAAACAAATCCCATATAATTAAATGATAATCTTACTTAGGATGACAATGACGGAAAATACACAATTTTCAAACAATTAATGTAAACGAAATAATCGGTGCAAGCGTGTTACTTAACTCACTGACAAATACACTCTGAGTATGGTTGATGGACTCATAAACGTAGTAGGAACATGAACATACGGATCTGTCTGTTTTGTACTGTTCGCAGATTTGATTAGAAAATTGTTTCAGTGTTTAACTATTTCTTATTTTTTGGTCCTCAAAGTGTAATATTGCCATCCATATAACACTTTGAGTACCTAAAAATAAGGAATAAAAACTGAAACAATTTTCAAATGAAATGGTCTTGCCCGTCACCTTGTCCATGGACCGACCATGGGGTCTGTTACGTGGAATGCCACAAGGTGCTGTGCAAGGCCACGAAAAACAATATTTTTATTTCATGTCACTAGTGTAGGTACACACCTAGCCTAGTAGGCACCTATGTATTTCTTTATTTATTAATTAGAATGGTTTAATGGAAAAACAAATACTATGATTTTTGTAAACAAAAACTAGCGTCTTTCTCTACATTCGTTTCGTATCTTTAAAACTAAAACCCATTCGCGTTGAAAAAATACTGAGTCATCATTGCCCTCAACACTGACCCTGACATTGACCAATCAGTCGCCAGTTATACCGTGAGTCCCAATCGCCCTTCTGTAATACTAATTACTTACTATTTTTTTTAACGTGAGTAATCTATAGGTACTTTATCAGCTATATATGGTTGGGTGGTTCTATAGCGTTATTTTAAACCCAAGCAAATGCCCTCTGCCCATCCCAATGTTTGGATTATCGTTAGCAAGTTTGGTAGGTATGCAGGTCTATGCATAAAAGAGAGTTTCATATATCTTCAACTCGCAAGGAACGATTGATGATGCTCCTGATGATAAAGAGAATGACGAATTTGGTGATTATTCTAACCAAAATGGAGTTAGTGGAGCATTTTTACTTGGCACGGCAACCTAAATTGGATGATATATGGCAGTCAGTCGCAACATACTCTTGGGTCTTACCTTATCAATACCTAGATCCCAAACTCTTTCACAAGTCACTGTTATTATTGAAGGGGTTAGAGCATTACACATTTTTGGAGATCGCTGTAACAGCCAATGTAGAGAATCATTTTAATATCTGTATAATTTTTTCATCTTAATTACGTCACTATCTGGTAACACATCTTACGAAATAAATATAACGATTTTATGAAAAATAGAACTATTTATTGATTTTTAAATTATTTAACATCTTATAAATCAAGGTTGTATTACTTTCTCAAACTAAACCTAAGCCAGTGTCCTCCATGCAGCCTGATGTTTGGATTATCAGTAGCTAGTTTGGCGGGGATGCAGGTCCTCTCACAGGAAGATAGCTCCATATGCCGCAGTAGCTGATAAACCATCACCTTCACCTCGCAGAGAGCAAATCTTGAACCTGTTGATAAAGACAGCAGCATAATTTAGCAATCAATCAATCAATCAGAGACCTTCCGTTACAGCTTGTATAATGACGTTTGATAGTATGACTAAAGGGTCTCACCTATACAATTCCTAGGTCCCAAACCAAAAGGCATGTATGCGAGCGGATTGATCTTGTGTTTGTTTTCTTCAGAGAAACGTTCAGGGTCGAATTTCTCAGGGTCAGGGAAAAACTCAGGGTCGCGATGGAAAGCAAAGATCGGTATCATAACTACTGAACCTTTGCGTAACTGTAAGGTAAAACATTCATACGGTTTACAATATTAATATCATACGTTGTAAAGCTGATAATGAATTGCGGTAAAACTTACAATGAAATCTTTTTCAGCAGTCTTGTTTGGTTTCCCCAAATTGTAATCTCTGTTGCATACTCTATCCGTAGCTATAGGTGGTGGCCACCGCCTCAATACCTCTGAAATAATAATTATTATATTTAAAGTTATCCAGATTAAACCTACTTTATTTGAAAGTTTACCACGATAAATCTTACCAGAGACAACCATGTCCAAATACGTCAAGTTTTGTATGGAATTGAAGTCAAACTTGCCGCCGTTCTTAGCGTCATGGTCCCTGATCTCCTTTGCCAATCGGTCTTGGACGTCTTGGTGCACTGCCAGCTCGTACATTAAGAAAGACATGCTGGACGAGATTGTTTCAAAGCCAGCAATAAAGAAGAGGAATGCTTGGGCGACCAGGTCAATGTCTTTCCATTCTGCAAAATACATTGTCAGGAATTGTGTGTCGAAATTTGAGGAGTCCATTACTTTTCTTTTACGTTAAACATTACCTCGTTTTATGTCTTTCTTTCCAATGGAAGACTCCTCAACAGTGGCGAATCCAGCAGCTTTATCATTGGACTTAACTTCTTCGTGAGATAGTTTGCCTGAAAGAACACGTATGACGTACTTTCCGTTAGCATATAAATGTGGTAACATACATTTCTTACATATTTCTTTAAATTATTCGCTAGCTTTAGCCCGCGACTCGTGGTTTCGTCGTGAAAACTTAACAGACAGAGTTACTTTTACTTATAGTATTAGTATGGATTTAAAACATAATCAGAATGAAATACCTAGTCTTGCCATAATTGTCACGAAGAAAAATATTTTTTTTTTTATTGCATATAATATTTATTACTTTTACAGTGTGTTAGTTTAATACATAAATATAAAACAATTTAAAATATAAAAAGCTTATTCGAAGTGGTCTCCATTGGCTGCAATACAGTCCTTTAAACGTTGAGGCCAGTTATCATTAGAAGCACGCACTCTTTCCATGGGAAAATTCATCACTGCCAATCGTATGGATTGTTTTAGGGACTCCAAATTATCATGGCGTTTAGAGCAAGCCGTACTCTCTGAAACTGACCATAAATATAATCCAGCGGATTCAGATCGAGATTAGATGGACGGGCAGTCTTCAGCTCTGATGAAGTCCGAAACGTTCACTTCCAACCCAGACTGCGTGGACCGAGCTTTATGACCCGGCGCCGAGTCTTGTTGGAAGGACCATACTTGGTTATTGAACATGGTGTTGTTAAAGGGCTTAACTACCTTCTCAAGAATGGTATTTTGATACACTTGTGCCGATGTTTTGATACCTTTTTCACAAAAATAAGGCCCAGTCACTCCTTTATAGCTAACACCCCACCAAACCATCACTGAAGTCGGATAATGCCCACGTTACACTCTGTCGACTAATTGGGAAGCTTCCTTAGAGCTTTGAGCATAAATACGGTTATTTTGTTTGTTAAAATGTTGCTCAATTGTAAAGATTTAGCGTACCGCTTCAGTTGTTCAGTTGTTCAGCGTAGTTGTTTCGATTCTACCACCCTATTCTTTATTAAATTATCAGTTAAAAAATGAGTGCGTCTCTTACAGGCTGCAAATCCTAAGTCATCTTTTTAAATACGCGACATGGTTCTGGGTGCTATCTTCATCACCCGAGATAAAATCGTTTGCTTTCGAACAGGATTTCTTCGAATTTTTTCCCTTACTGCTTTGACCACTTTTTTTGTACGAACACTACGTGGACGGCCAGATCTTTTTCTGTCACAAACAGAGGAGGTCTCATTGTACCTATTACTAGCCCGGTACACAAACATTTGACTAATACCAAGCGTATGGAGAGTTTTAAAAATCGCATTTGGCTCCATACCAACTTTGTGTAATGCAATCACAGCGATTCGGTTCTCTTTCTCACCCCACTCCATTTTAATATCGCAAAATATTGTACAACGTATTGGCGCCACAATCAGAAAACTCAATGAACAATCGTATAAAAATGACAGATTCCAAATTCAAATGTAACTAATATCTTTCTTATTTTTAATTGTAACAGTATTTATGGCCAGACTAAGTATATAAAATAACTAAAACGTAACTTAAATATATAAATAACACTACTACGTACAATAAAAAAAAAATAAGGGAGATCATAGGGCAACTACAAACTGGTCCACATCGCTGTCAACGAGACAAGTGCCCAACAGGCTGGCAGCATTGCCACGTTGTATGACTATAAGTCGACTATACTGAGTCTTTGGCTAAAGAATCAGTATATATCGACTCGGCGGCGGCCGCTTTCCGAAAAATAGTTTGATTAATCATATCCAAGAGACACATAATAGAGATACATAAAATTTGGGCTGAAACAACAGTACCTTATGAGGGCAAAAGCCCAATGAAGATTAATTTTAGAAAGTCTATCCGAAATATCGTCAAAATGTTTAATTTTTTCTTCAACAAAATGTAAAAAGCTATCTTTGGTGGTGCAAATAACGTTCTTCTGAAATATTGATATTTAGAGCTATTGCATTAATAAATAATTTATTACAGCATTTAAATACAACTTGCACCTTTTTTGGCTTCCATGAGCAAGTGGATCATATCTGGTCTAATAATGTGGCGCATTTCTCGGTCCTTCATTGTGTCCAGCACCAAGTTCGAGAAGAAATTTTTGAGCTTTTCCGAAAATATGTCCCATTTAAGAACCTGTAAGCGATTTAAAATGATTAAAATCGCATTAAAATTAAAGTGATTGCTATTCACCAGAAACCACGTTTGTCTGCCACTCATTATTTATGTTGGAATGTCGAATTAATTGACCAAATTATTAATTTACTGAAGTAAACTAATAGATTTGTGCCAGCTGTCTGCTAGGTTTGTAAAATAAAATAGTCGAATTAAATGTATCTTAAACTCTACACATATTTCACTGATTGTACACCTTACTAAGTATAAATCGACTCTGTATATTTTTAACTAGCGACAGGACCCGGCTTCGCATGGGCCTATAGCCTTCCTCAATCAATGGACTATCCAACACAAAAAGATTTTTTCAATTCGAACCAGTATATCCTGAGATTAGCGCGTTCAACCAAACAAACAAACTCTTCAGCTTTATAATATTAGTATAGATAAAGATTATCATTTAATGCACAAGAAGAGATTAGCACCTGCCAGTGCACTCCGGTGACTCGATAATTTGAGTATAGTTAATTTAAATTTACCTTCATAACTTTGGCAGCACTAATAAGGAGGATGAAAAGGAAAATCTGACGGTAGCTAAAAGTAGTAGCAGTCTTGCCCATCACGTAGAATTGGTTATTTTCATCCGAGTGGGAGTCTACCTTTAGACCAAAAGCGCAAGAAGCTATTACATCGATGGCGTAGCGCGTCGTGAGATCCTTGCAGTCAACTTCGACGAAGTCACCTGGCAAAAGAAGAAATGGGTATTTTGTACCTATACCTACTAGTACAATCACAAACTTTTGTTCTATCTGATCTTGTCTGGGGCTCATGAAGTAATGTGTTTAACAACATAGTAGATGTTACAGTATACCTCCCGCATTCTCAATCTTTTGGTTGAGCGACCGTATCATCTGATCTCCAACCTCCACCATGAAAGGCACCATCAGACGTATCTTAGAACTTGTGAATGCTGGACTTAATGTTGAACGCATGTCTTTCCATTCTTGTCCTGAGAAATATTAAAAATAAAGTAATTTACTTGCTCATGTAGATGAGATGTTAGGAGGAAAAAGTTTAGATATCATAATTTTGTGGCGTCTCGAAACGATAGCCAAATAGTTATCTAAGTACATAATTACACATTTATATACCTAGGTATGTATTTGGTTTCGGTATTCATTTGCAATTTTGTAAAAGCACGAGTCCTGCCAGAGTGCTTTGTCGAAACCTCAATTTTTTATACATTTAATCTAAAAATAAATGAGTGTGCATTGTGGGTCATTTTTGAGTTATTTCTGCAGGATAATTTAATTATCAACAAAATTGCAAAAAAATAATGTTCTTATTTAACATAATTACATTAGAAAACAATTTGTAGCCATGACACTTTACCTTGTAATAAGAACAAAGTTCTCTCAAAGAATGAGTTGGTCTTCATATTGCGGTGATCAATAAAGTATTCAAAGTCTTTGACAGTGATCTTCTTCAACAGCTCGACGTCCCGAAGAACTATGACTTCATAGAAGAATTCAAATCTGCCCACGAACCTGAGAAACGATGTATCTTACTTTCAACAGTTGGAATACATTGCATTACCCTGTTTTTTTCATTTGTTGTTCATTCACATGATGACGTGTTGGATTGAAATTGAAATTTCAACAGAGGTCTTGTTTTGTGAGAAAAATATTAATAAGTAAGTAGTAGGTATTAATTAGTAAGTTTATTGTTAGTATTTAGTTGTATAAGGCAAAAGCATTATTGTTGATGTTAATAATAAACTATTTGAAACAACCGGCGTTCATTATGTTAGTAAAAAAAACGGTTTACAAAAGATATCATGGAAATTAAAGCAGTATTTTTGTAAAATAAAGCCTCCCAGTCAGTCAAAAATTACGTTGATTACTATAGGAATTTGTTTAAAATACTTCCAAACCTATGCAAAATAGTCATTTTTTTTTGATGAGTTAATCTAACGTCAGTATTGTTTGATATGTTCGTGGAGATAAATAAAAGTGAATTGTATAGTATCGGTTTGATGCAACAAGTATTCCCTTTTATTGGTAATTCTAAAAGTTTGCATCTACGAAAGTCAACATCAGAAAAGTCCAGAGACGAAGAAAGTTGTCGAATTCTGGAGTAACGAAAAACTTGGTCATGATGTCTATGTATTGGTGATATTAGGTAGGCTGATGTTAGACACTAACAATCTATCATAGGTACATATTGAAGTGAACGTAGTCATATCACAAGAGGATTTTTGTTTTATGCAAAGATATTGGTTTGATCATCATCATTATCGTCATCATTATGCCCGCCACATTACAACTGTCATGGATCCCGCAACGAAATTAATCAGAAAAGAACAGCGGAGGACTAAGAAAAACATATTTTCCACTTCCCTCCAAATCAAGCAGGAGAGAGAACAGAACTAGGCCAATAGGCCCAAAGAGACAACTGAGGGAGACCCAGTTGCAGCACCACAGATTACAATTAACATTATTCAATGGGTCCTAAAAAGTGAGCTGTTACATTTGATTCCAATAATAGGTAGGTATGGCAAAAATGCTTGATCGCACAGAAATTTGCTCTAGTTATCACAAGGTCCGCATAGTAAACAGCTCCGGATGTAAGTAGCCTGTACACTATCTAACATAATATTGCGTTCATTTTGCTAAATAATACACTCCAATAGGATATGATGTGCAGATTGTTCGCATTCACAGTCAGATGTAGAACATTGACACAAAGGCGAGGCAACAAGCTTGAAAGAATGTGGGTCCCGATTACCGGGACCCACATTGTTAGTTTAGCCCATGATCCGTTTGACATACGGTAGACGTGGGCGGTCCAGTCCCACTTAAGTTTGGCTGCTTTTTGAGTGACGTCGCCGAGCTCAGCACCGTATTCCTAACGCGGTCCGTTAACCTGAATAAGAGGAAATGTTGAGGAGGCCTTTGCCCTGTAGTGGGACAATACAGGCTGAAATAAATAAATTATATTGTTGTGTCTCTCTCACCTTTCATCCGGAAAGCTGTTATATAAGTTAACAAGATCATAAGCCATGTGAACTCGGCGAAGCATGACCCTGCCCAGATTGCCCAGTATTGGAACTGGCTTAAAGTGCTTGATGCCATGTCTGCTAAATGTGGAGTAGACTTGCCGGAGATACAACACTACCACAGCGATCAAAACGATCACCCAGATCAACAAGATTATCATTATCTGGAAGACAATTTTTAACTTATGTATAAACGGTAGCAGTAGTAGTAGTATGACGGGCTGGTTTCCGCAACTCCACGTCTCAGCGCGTATTTTGCGTAGGGTAAACCAGAGAGTAATTGCCTACTGACAGTGATTGCCCACTATAAGAAAAACATTGGGTAAACCAGAGAGTAATTGCCTACTGACAGTGATTGCCCACTATAAGAAAAACATTGGGTAAACCAGAGAGTAATTTCCCACTGACAGTGATTGCCCACTATAAGAAAAACATTGTTTTGTGATAACTTTGTGTCGTTCTAGTTTATTTCGAATGCCCTAGATGGTGCTGAGATTAATTTAGAGAATATTCAAAACTCACAACTGGCACACTTCTCAAAAAAAAGGAGTAATGGTGGATTTTGTTATGACGGTTCTGTGAGTTACCTAAACTGGTAAACATTTTAGCAATTTTCTTAAGGACTTACTTGCTTAAAAGTTATTTTTGAACGTTTGTCATTTGATATTCTGCTATTGTTGCATGGATATGATAAAGTTAAAAAGTATTTTGTTAGTTTTCAATGAAAATCTGTGTTAAATTTTGAATCCTAACCGTTATTTTAGCAATCACTGAACCCAAAATTTGAAAAGTTTAGTTATTGCCCACCAGTAATTTAGTAATTGCCATGTGGTAGTGTCTCTAGTTATTGCCCGGGCAATAACTGATTTGGTGAATTATTTGTCAAAATATAAGGCCTATACCATGTGTTTTATTTAAAATCATCTATTCTCAGTAATATTGTAGTAAAACCTTGTGGAGTATGTCACTCCAATGTCATAAAAAAATTATTGACAGGCAGTGCGTGTTCACAGAATTTCATATGCATTGCATTCCATGCAAAACATAAAGAACATGTACCTGATTCAATAACTCAGATTGAAATTTAATTTATGCCCTAATTGTTTCAAAGTGGGAGAATCTGATTCTAGCGATTCTAAATCATCAGCATCAACTAAATAATTATTTAATGCAATTTCAAAAGCTGAACTCATTATTTTTAAATATCGATGACTATCCTATTAGATATACATAAGATATAAATATATAATGTTTATTTTGTATTGTTGAGTACGAAGCTTAAAAATAAATTAAAAAATATATTTATATTATGTAAAATGGAGGGCTCACAGGGCATCAAAAAACTCGTCCGCATCGCTCACAATGGGACAAGTGCCCAGAAGGCTAGCAGCATTACCACGTTGAATGGCAATGCTAATTCTTTGGCCCAAGAAAAGACCAGCCCTCTGGTCACGTGAAGAGTCGACCAGCCGCTTAGAAATGTCAATATATTTAATTCTTCTGAATGTAGTAAATAGTAGTTATGTATGTAGTTTATAAGGTATATATTGTATGGGTCTTTTTTAACCTTAATTAAATGTTGAGTTATATTAAAATTCAATTCAGACTTAATTTATTATTTTAAAGTACAGAGCAATTACTGTACTGTGATGTTGGTAATAACTGTAAGTTGTGGTTAATATCTGTACTTTTATATGATTTTAATTTTAATAAATTTTTTTCTTTGTTATGTCAAAGTTTTGACTAGAAACTGTTGATAATCTGGAGAGATTATTAGGTAATAAGAAAATGGTAAAAAATGATCTGTAGCTATATTATTTTAATTTTTATATGGTCTTAATGTCTACGATGTCCTTAAGTGGGCAATAGCTATACGGTTTACCCTATATACGGTACAAGGGATATCGTAAACAAAGGACAATGCCAGAAACTCTATAGAACTTTGCCCCACTCAACAAAAGTCATGTACAAGCTTGCAATATGGTAGTATTAGTATCTTACTGTTTATGAATTACTGCTAACTAAAAATTAGTCTCAATGACTGCAGAACTTGCAGTAATATAATAATAATGTTTATTTGCCAACAAAAATAGTATACATTATCAATTAGGTTCTCAAAAAAAAACAAATATATAAGAGACAAAGGAAGCATTTTGCTAATGAACTCCGCACTCGAGCCTGTCTCGTGGAAATAAGCCAAAAACGCAAGTTCGCAATTTCTAAAGAAAAACAATTTATTATAATAAGGTTCTTTGATCATTACAATTATTTTATTAATTTACATTTTCTGTAAATGGGTGGAGCAGGATCTGGCATTGTCATTTTTACCCTGGATTCAATATCAATATGATTCTGGACCACTAGTGTTAACATTGTTCGTCCATTATTAAAAAAAAACCTCATACATTTTTGTCCGTCTAGATACTTACTGCACTTTTTTAAGAAATTAGAATGACTTGTATTCATTGTAATAGTATAAAAGATGGCCAGACCTATAACTCTCATCTGCTTATGAAGTTCTTGAAATTTCACGGCACGACAGACACACGACGCCCACTCCCTAATTTGAAAATTACCAATTAAATTGATCATTATACCTATAATTGACTTCATGTAACTTACTCAACTTCTGTATTCCAATATTTGTATAGCTGTTGGTTTACCATGTGAATAAATAAATAAATAAATAAAAAATAAATAAATAAATTAATTAATTAACCCTTTGCTTCCTCACTTCAAAGTTTTTTCTTACATGATCGTGCTATGCGAATCTATGTAAAGGTTTCTAATTAGCTATTTGCCAATATTTTATTCCTTATATTCTTGTGTTATTACTATGTATTCTTTCTGTCGAATTTAAAAAAAAATGAATTAATTTCTTTTTTGCAAAGAAAGACAAGCCAACCGGTCTACATAATGAACTTTCTTCCTCCTTAGGTATCATCAAGAGGTATGTGGAATAAACTACTACTGAAACTCTAGTGTCTTAAGAATTATTATGTAAACAACGAGAGGTTAATGTCACGTTATCTAATAAATACAAGCATAAGTGTTTACCTACTCTTTATTGTTTCAACTTCAACATAATGAAAGCAAAATGTATTTGATAAATAATCGGTTATTGAAGAAGAGGAGGAGAGAGTAGAGGACTGAATAGTAACTAATGATTTTAAGCTGGAAATTAAACAATCGATGAGCGCTTAAATATAAAGTTACAACAAATCTAATAAATATTTGATACACAATAATAATAACATCATAGCATCATAATCATCAGAGTCTGTAATTTTTTTAAAGATCATATCATTTAACCTATAACTGACAACAACGTAAACTGGTTAAATGGTTAAAATTTTCATGTACTGGCCTTGAAACTCCCAATCGTCAACAACAATGTAAAAATGTTTCTAATCACATGCTCCTTAAAATCAACCGCATCACAAATCCCATCGACCTATTCAACTGGTGTTAAGACATATTCTCTCGTTAATATAATTAAATGATAATCTTACTTAGGATGATGGATGAGGAATGGCAGAAAACACACAGCTTTTAAACAAATGTAAACGAAAAAATCGGTGCGAGCGTGTTACTTAACTCACTGACAAATATACTCTAAATGTGGTGGCTGCATTCATAAACGTAGTAGGTACCTGAACATACGTACATATCTGTTTTGTAGAGTTGGCAGATTATTTATAGAATACAATATTTTTTTGTAAACAAAAGCTAACGTCTTTTTCTTCATTCGTATTGTACTTCTTTATAACTGTAACATTCGCCTTAAGAAAATATTGAGTCATTGTTGCCCCCAACCTGACATTGACCAATCAGGTCGACAATTATACCGTAAGTACCAATCATCCTTCAGTTGCACTTCTTTAATATTTTCCTAACGTGAGTAATCTATAGCAGCTTCATCAAGTACAGTAATTAATTTTACAAATAATCTCGAACTAGATGGTTATCATCATCATTTCAGCCGACAGACGCCCACTGCTGGACATAGGCCTCCCCCAAGTGTCGCCATGTTGACCGGTCCCTTGCGACTCGCAAATAGCGTATCCCCGCAACCTTTACCAGGTCATCGGTCCGCCTAGTGGGAGGCCTTCCAACGCAACGTCTTCCGGTTCGCGGTCGCCACTCTAGAACTTTTCGGCACCATCGGCCATCCGTAAGGAAACTCCGAGCATAGCCCTCTCCATGGCCCTTTGGGTGACTAAGCCTTCTGATGAGGCCCATTGTGAGCGACCACGTTTCGGTCCCGTATGTAATCATTGGCAACACACACTGGTCATAGACTTTCGTCTTGAGACACTGCAGTAAGTTGGACGAGAAGATACCACGCAACTGCCCGAACGCTGACCAGCCGAGTCGGATTCGACGATTGACCTCTTTCTCGAAGTTAGACCTACCTAACTGAACCGTTTGTCCTAGGTAGACATAATCGTCTACAATTTCGAGTGTAGAGTCTCCGATCTTGATAGGAGTGGGTGTTACATGGGCATTCAACATGACCTTGGTTTTGTCCATGTTCATTTTAAGACCCACTCTTTCGGAAGCTCTACTGACGTCATCGAGCATTGTACTGAGGTCCTCCATGGTCCTCTAGATGGTTATATTCTCAGTTGTGTCAATGTTTCATTATCGTTAGCAAGCTTGGCAGGTGTGCAAGTCTTCGCACAAGGACTGAGTTTCATAAAAACCTTTAAACCGTAGGAAGCAAATCTACTTCTTGTTGATAAAGAAATTGACAAAATTGGTGATAATTCTAACCAAAATGGAGTTAGTGAAGCATTTTAACTTAGCACGGCAACCCAGATTAAATGATATAATCAGATATTTGTTAGCTAGATTCAATAGTTTCTTGGATCTTACCTAATCATTTTCTAGATTCTCAACTGGTTCATATGGCATTGGTATTGTAGGGAGGGTCAAAGCATACAAACAACTTTTTGGGGTTCGCTGGAGTTTTTAGGGTTTTTGAGAGTCAGTGTTGGAAATACCTTTCGTCTCTGCACGATTCCATTCATCTTAATTAAGTACGTCACCGTCTGATAACACATATTTCTAACAAAATAAATGTAACGATTTTGCAAAAAAAAACTACTATATGGTTCATATCAATTTTATATCTAATAAATCTAGGTTATATTTATTACTTTCTCAATCTAAACCTAAGCCAGTGTCCTCCCTGTAGCCTGATGTTTAGATTATCAGTAGCTAGTTTGGCGGGGATGCAGGTCCTCTCACAAGGAGATAGCTCTATATGCCGCAGTAGCTGGTAAACCATCACCTTCACCTCGCAGAGAGCAAATCTTGAGCCTGTTGATAACCACAGCAGTTAAATTTAACTTAGCTTCCATTATAGTTTTTATTATGAAGTTTGATAGTATGGCTCTAGGGTCTCACCTATACAATTCCTAGGTCCCAAACCAAAAGGCATGTATGCGAACGGATTGATCTTGTGTTTGTTTTCTTCAGAAAAACGTTCAGGATCGAATTTCTCAGGATCAGGGAAGAACTCAGGATTGCGGTGGAAAGCAAAGATCGGTATCATAACTACTGAGCCTTTGCGTAACTGTAAAGTAAAATATACTGAAATATTAATATCATCCGTTGAAAAACTGATAATGAAAGGCGATAAAACTTACAATGAAATCTTTTTCAGCATTCTTGTTTGGTTTGCCCATGTTGTAATCCCTGTTACATACTCTATCCGTAACTACAGGTGGTGGCCACCGTCTCAATACCTCTGAAATAATATATTTTTTCACTTTACCAGATGATACCTACTTTATTTCTAAGTTTACTACGATTAATCTTACCTGAAACAACCATATCCAAATACGTCATGTTTTGTATGGAATTAAAGTCGAACTTGCTGCCGTTCTTAGCGTCATGTTCCCTGATCTCCTGCGCCAAGCGTTCTTGCACGTCTGGGTGCACTGCTAGCTCGTACATTAAGAAAGACATTGTGGACGAAACAGTTTCGAAACCAGCAACAAAGAATAGGAATGCTTGGGCGACCAGATCAGTGTCCTTCCATTCTGCAAATAACCATGTCAAAATTAATGGAATACTAATATTTTATATATCGTTAAATACGTCTTTAAGTTTTCAATTACCTCGATTAATTTCTTTCTTTCCAATTGAGGATTCTTCAACAGTCGCGAATCCAGCAGCTTCATCATTAGACTTAACATCTTCGTGACACAGTTTGCCTGAAAGAACACGTATAACATACTTGATGTTGTACTACTTACATTTCTTATAGCGATTAAAACAAAACTTGCACCTTTTTTGGCTTCCATAAGCAAGTGGATCATATCTGGTCTAATAATGTGGCGCATCTCTCGGTCCTTCATTGTGTCCAAAACCAAGTTCAAAAAAAAATTTTTAACCACATCTGGAAATATATCCCATTTAAGAACCTGTAATCCATAATTATGAATTTTACAAATTTTTAAATAAAATGTATAATATTCACCAACAAAACAATTTTCTCTAGGTATTATGCACTGGCAGGTATGGCACTTTACATGGCGTATTTGTACACATATTCGCCTTATTTGGATAATACTAAAGATACTCTAAGCCTATTGAAATAAAGTCCATTTTGATGATGATGATGTGGTAATATCTACACATATTTTACTGGTTTTCATTTAATATAATGAAACCAACAAAATCATTACTATTTGTCTTAAATATGACTATTTAACTGTCAAAGTTTTTTTGGCATAGACTACCATTTCATTTACCATTCTATATGAATTATTATTGTATGTCCTAATAATTTGCAACCTAACAAAATGTATTTTCTTTTATTTTTATTTTTTATTAATGTATATTATTACTGTACTAGATGAAATTGTTTACTGAATTTATTCTTACTGAAATTACCGTTACTGGTGTATAACCGTTGTAATTAATAATAAATAAATAAATAAATAAATTGTACCTACTCTAGCGAATTAATAAATTGGAGTATAGTCAATTTAAATTCACCTTCATAAGTTTAGGAGCATTGATAAGAAGGAAGAACATGAACATCTGACGGAGTTTGAAAGTAGTAGCAATTTTGCCCATCTCGTAGAATTGGTTATTCTCATCCGTGTTGGAGTCTACCTTCAGACCGAAAGCACAAGAAGCTATCACATCGTTGGCGTAGCGCGTCGTGAGATCCTTGCAGTCAACTTCTACAAAGTCATCTGGTAACAGAAAATTTGCATATTCTGTATACTAATAAAATCATATTATTATACTTTTGTTCTATCCGATCTTAACAGGGGCTCATGAAAAATTACTTTTAAAGAAAATAGTAGATTTTAAAATACTTTACCTTTCGAATTCTCAATCTTTTGCTTGAGTGATCGCATCATCTGATCGCCAACCTCCACCATGAAAGGCACCATATGCCGTATCTTAGAACTTGTGAATGCTGGACTCAATGTGGAACGCATGTCTTTCCATTCCTGACCTGAGGGAAATATAAGAATAAAATAAATTACTTGATGATATTATGATTATAAATGTTTGGGAATCATAACTTTGTGGCGTCCGTAAGGACGCTCAAGAGGTTAAAACGATAAGTAATTTTTATTATCTATCTATCTGTGGTAATTACAGTATTCATTCACAATCTGGTAGACGCATGAGTAATGCCAGTGTCATCACCTAAAAATCAATTTATTAATGAAAACGCAGTTTTGCGATGATAATTTTATACAAGTGGGTTTGTTTTTGGATTGTGGGTAATTTTTGGGTGGTCTCTGTAGGATGGGCTAAATAGTTATTTTAGTTTAGTTACCATTGTTACTTAATATAAAATAAAATATTTCTAGCCATGACCATTTACCTTGTAATAAGATCAAAGTTCTGCAAAAGAATGATTCAGTTCCAAAATTCCGGTGATCGATAAAGTATTCAAAGTCTTTTACAGTGATCTTCTTTACCAGCTCAACATCCCGGAGTACTACCGCTTCATTTAAGAATTCAAATCTGCCTACGAACCTGAAAAACAATGTTTCCTACTTCCATCATTTGGAACACACTGCGTTACCATTGTCTTCGTTCACATTAGTAAACGCTCGTTGAAATGGAAATTAGTGATTAAAAAAATTGTTCGTGTTGTTGCGAACGGCGTTAATTATCACTCATCTTGTCCTAAATTCACGGCAAAGGTTTGTGTTGCAATGTTTCCAGCAACCCTCTTGGTGATATTAGTTAGACTGATGTTAGATGCTAACAATCTATCAGAAGTCTAAATTGAAGTGAACGTAGCATATCACATGAATATTTTAGTATTACACAATGATGTTTGTTTATGATCATACAATACTAATCTCAGTAGAAGCAATATTTTAACTATATCGAGTTCTAACTTAATCATATTACCTAGGTACTTAATTTTATTGTTATTTATCCATTTCTCACCTTTCTTCAGGGAAGCTGTTATATAAGTTAACAAGATCATAAGCCATGTGATTACGGCGTAGCAAGACCCTGCCCATGTTGCCCAGTATTGGGACTGGCTTTAAGTGCTTGATGCCATGTCTGCTAAACGTGGAATAGACTTGCCGGAGATACAGCACCACCATAGCGATCAAAACGATCACCCAGATCAACAAGATTATCATTATCTGCAAGAAAGTTTTAATTTTTTTACTTATGATATACATACTTTTTCCAACTTCATGTGTGTGGTTAGCACGTCAAACAAGTGGATTGTCTGTCACGCTCCCTAATTTGATAATCAGTAGTTGAAACCAATAATGTTTGAAGTGGTGTCTATCTAAATTTTGCTTCCTCACAGCAAAGTTATGTGTCTCACATGATCTCACTATGAGGATCTACACCAGAAATAGACACAATGTTTATTTTGCAAAGCAGTCTGCATAACAATCTTTCTTGCTTCTTTGGTATGTCCAAAAAGTATGCGGTAGGTTTATTAATTTTTGCTTTTTTTATTTCTTCACGTTTTCAAATAAATAAAAACTTTGGTATTTTCCTAGTCTTTATTGTTTCAACATCAACGTAATAGTGGAGGACTTGGTAGTAGACTGTACGGTCAGTAATGATTTGAAGCTGGACAACTAAAAATGTATGAGCTCCTGGTCCTCCATGTACAAAAGTGCGAAGGAAAATCATCTGGTAATGCACAATTGAAATAAATATTATTCAACCAATCATCATCAAAATCTGGAACTTTTTATAAGGATCAATAGATAAAGGGAGCTAGTTTAATTTTCTGACAAACAAAATTCAACTCCTAGAAAAAATCTACGATGGTATACCTACATAGATTTGTCTATTACTTATCTACTGACCTTGAAACTTTTAATATTTAATAACAAACAATGTAAAAAGGTTCTTTTTCAAATTTTCGTTAAGAAACTTGATCTCACTTAGCGTATCGAATAGACAGTAAAATATGAGTATACTTTCTAGAAATTAAAAAATAAACTTACCTACGATGAAAACGACGGAAGAGACACAAAATTTAAATAAATGTAAACGAAATAGCTCGCGCGAGCGTGTAACTCAATTCACTGACGAATTCACTCTGTTCGTGGTGGATGGACTCGTAAACGTGATAGATAGATATATAAACATACGTATGTATATGTCTGCTCAAAGTTGGCCGATTAGATTAGAAAATTGTTTCAGTGTTATTTTTTTACTTTTGGTACATGGAGCGTTTTGGTTGATGGGGTTTGTTAAGTGGGGTGCCACAAGGCTCTGTGTAAGGCTCCGAAAAAAAATTGTATTGTGAATAGTGTTTGTTCTTTATTAATGGTTTAGATGTGTTTAATAAATAAATAAAATGCAAATACAATTAATAATGTTTTTTACAAACAAAAAAAAAATGCTTGACGAAGTTACAATTTTAGCGTCTTTATTTATATTCGTATAGGTACATAAAAATATGATTGGGCGCTTCATCGTTCATTGCTAGGCGTTTAGTATTATATCACTTTTCATTGCACATACATGTGAGCACTATGTTCTCTAAAGCTACCATTTACGAGGTATGTCTCTCATTGACTTGAACGTGCCCAAGTGGTTGGCAGAGTCATGCTCACTTGAATGTCTCGCTGACGGTGACGCATGTGTTAGATCATTCGATTCTCTTCAAAATGGTTAAGCTAAATGGTGCCGATCCGTGCGTCATGTTCGTGAACGGAAGCCGTTAGTTGGGACTGGTCATCTCTTAGCTGCCTCGGTTATTTAAATTTTTTATTTAAATTGTTATTATGACTATATTTTTCTCTAGACCTCTTTTAATATGCAAGACTTTGTTACGTTGTTCTCACATTGCACCCCTAGATTCAATATAAACTAACCTAAATTTGCAAAATATATTGATTTTAAAAGAGTGTTCATATAGTTTCATGCTCGTTCTTCTCCATAGAAACCTACTGTTTGGAACGAGCAACTAGCTTCAACTTTCTGACTGACTGACTCTGACAATTCAAAAGTAGGTACCTGTAAATGGTTTAATTGAAATAAATGGTTTTGAGGTTCAGTTTTATCAACTATGTATGTTTCATCTTACACCTGTTTATCTAGAATGAAAAGATTCTATTGCCTCAGTTTAAACCTCAGACTATGCCCTCCGTGCATCCTAATGTTTAAATTATTATTAGCAAGTTTGGCAGGTATGCAAGTCTTAGCACAAGGAGATAGTTCTATCTGTCGTAGAAGCTGGTAAGTCATCACCTTCATCTCGCAGAGAGCAAATCTTGACCCTGTTGATAAAGATAATGATCAATTTAATGATAATTCTAACCAAAATGGCATTGGTGAAGCATTTTATCGTGTCACGGCAACCCCAATTGAAAAAAAAATATACTTCATCAGTCAAATTATTATGTTTGTAAACTAGACGCAATAGACTCTAGAATATTACCTATACAATTCCTAGGTCCTGCACCAAAAGGCATGTATGCAAGCAGATTGATCTTGTGTTTGTTTTCTTCGGAGAAACGTTCAGGATCGAACTTGTCAGGTTCTGGGAAGAACTCAGGGTCGTGGTGGAAGGCATAAGTCGGTATCAAAATTCCTGCGCCTTTATGTAGCTGTAACGTAACAATATCCATATTTTGCATACTAGATGATTAAAAAACTTTCATTGATACGCTGAACGTGCCAGTGTGATTCTCCTACTTACGATGAAGTCTTTTTTGGAAGATTTGTTTGGTTTTCCCATGTTGTAATCCTTGCTACATTCTCTGTCCATGACCATACTTGGTGGCCATCGCCTCAACACCTCTGGAAATAATTACAATCTGTTCAATATATTTTACTTATTTATTAGTACACGATTGATAGACTAATCATCTTACCAGAAACAACCATATCCATATAAGACATATTCTGTATGGAATTATAGTCGAAAGTTCCGCCATTCTTAGCGTCATGATCCCTGATCTCCTGCAACAAGCGGTCTTGTACGTCAGGATTCACAGCCAGCTCGTACATTAAGAAAGTCATACTGGACGAGACAGTTTCAAAGCCAGCGAAGAAAAATATAAATGCTTGGGCGACCAGGTCACTATCTTTCCAATCTGCAAATGCAAAATCAGATATTTAGTCCATTCCCTAGAAAATTGATCAGCTATTTTGTTTCACAGAAAGCAAATCTTTACCTCGATTTATTTCCTTTTTTCCAATCGATGATTCCTCTACTGTCGCAAATCCAGCAGCATCATCAGACTTGACGTCCTCATGAGATAGCTTTCCTGAAAGAATACTCATCGTGTTCATTTGCATTCAATACAAGACCAAGTGATCAACAAGTTAAGCTACAATGAGGATTAAAACATCAGGCAAGGCATTAAGGCGACGATATACGACTTTTACAGATTTTAAACTGACAATCACGTCAAAATGTGCAGTGTAAATGATTTGAAAAAAATATATGTTAAACTAGAACATTCTCTTAATCACTTAGTAAGTGAATATTTTTAATTATATTCATATTATATAGTTTAATTAATACGTGAAGTTGTGTCTGACGCGGACAAAACATTGACAATCACATAAAATGTACCAGGTATAATTCAACGAAACTTACACCATCTTACAGACAATTTTATTGTCTATCTTTTAGTATACGCCTTTTTTTAATTTTGAAAGAATACTACTTTTATTTAATTTTTTTGACTAAACTTTGAGAGTTTTGGACGCAAAACTGATGCAGAACGGACGCAGTCTGCGTCCAAAACTTTCAAAATTTAGTCGAAAAAATTAAATAAAAGTAGTATTCTTTCAAAATTAAAAAAAGGCGTATACTAAAAGATAGATAATAACATTGTCTGTAAGTTATTGTAAGTTTCGTTTAATTATACCTGGTAGATTTTGTGTGATTGTCAATGTTTTGTCCGCGTCAGACACAACTTCACGTATTAATTAAACTATATAATATGAATATAATTAAAAATATTCACCAACTAAGTGATTAAGAAAATGTTCTAGTTTAACATATATTTTTTTCAAATCATTTACACTGCACACTTTGACGTGATTGTCAGTTTAAAATCTGTAAAAGTCGGTTAATAGCCCCTTAAAGGCACCTTTCTTTGCTTCCATAAGCAGGTGGATCATGTCAGGTCTGAAAATGTTGCGCATCTCTCGGTCCTTCATTGTGTCCAGCACCAAGCTCGTGAAAAATGCCTTCACCGTATCTGGTACTATGTCCCAATTTAGAATCTGTAAGTGATTAGAAAATAATATCTTTCACAACTGAAATCTTAATACCTACCTACGTAATGAGAGTTAACAAATATCCAGCAAAGAGAACGTTAGTTAGGATTCTGTCTAGAGTCTATGTTCTTTATAATTATTTGGGTGGCGATGAAGCGATGGAAAGTAAGGAGTGTTATCTCTTTTGCCAACTTAAAAATAATTCAAACGATTTTTTCTTCTATGTATGTAAATCAAGTTGAGATTTTAGGTGACATTTATTTTTTTAATCAGATGATAATATTAGATTATTGTGTTTTAATATGCATAATCAGACCAATTCTTTACCTTAGAAACTTTTGGCAAATTCAAGAGCATTATGAATTTCAACAACTGAATGAAATTGAAGTCAAATAATGTCTTGCCCATAGCGTAGAATTGGTTATCTTCGTTTGTGTGGGAGTCTACCTTCAGACCGTAAGCACAGGAAGCTATCACATCATTAGCGTAGCGCATTGCAAGGTCCTTGCTGTCTAAGTCTATGTAGTCATCTGATAACAGAAAAAATAAAGATTCTTAGCCTCTTTCGATATAGCTAATCAAATCTTCATCTACCTAGCTTTTCCCAATTGGGATCGGCTTCCAGTCTTATCTGATCAGAACGAAGCAACTGTAACTATCCAAATTGTTACACAATATTTTTCGAATTTTAGATATAGAAATAAATAAACTACCTTCAGAAGCTTCAATCTTATCCTTCAGAAACCGTGTCATGTGATCGCTAACCTCCACCATGAAGGGTATCATCAGACGTATCTTGGAACTTGTGAACGCTGGACTTAATGTTGAACGCATGTCTTTCCATTCTTGACCTGTGCCAACATTACACTGTGATTACTTTAATAACTGAAGGAAATTTAATAAACAAAAAAATCTATTGGCTTGGTTACTTGTTAAGGAAGCTGCAAAATATTTTACCTTGCATCAAGAACAAAGTGCGTTTAAAAAATGATTCCCCATCAAAGCTGCGGTGATCGATAAAATGTTCAAAGTCTTTAACAGTGATCTTCTTCACCAGCTCGATGTCTCGGATCAAAACTGACTCGGTTAAGAATTCAAATCTTCCCACGAATCTGAAAAAAAAAATTAATTTCACAGCATCGGTTGCTCGACAACGGATTACTAATATTTTTGGGTTTCTCTAAATATTGGCAAAAGTAAAACTTTATTAAAATCTATGGGCATAAGTGGCGCCAATGTTGTAAGTATAAATATTAGTACAATGGTAAAAGGAAATAAAAATCGCTGCAGTATGTAAGGAAGTTCAATTATTACACAAACAACTATCTAAGATATTTTTTCCAACCTCCTTCTTTGCAGTAATGTACAATATTATGAGGTTACAAAAATTAAGTTCTATTTATTTTGTATTATTCCCTCAATTCCTTACCTTTCTTCCGGGAAGCGATTGTATAAATTAATAAGATTATAAGCGTAGTGGTTCCGACGTAAGATGATCTCAGTCATGTTGCCCAGCAGTGGGACTGGCATTATGAGCTTGATGCCATTTTGTCGGAATGAGTGGACTTTCCGGAGATACGGCACCAGCACAGCAAGCACAATAATCACACAAATCAGCAAGAAAATCATTTTCTGTAAGAAAATAAACAGTTTATTAACAACAATATTAATTAAATTAATTAGAGAGGGGCACGTGGCTAAGTAAAATCCAAACCGGATCTTACCGCGGTCACTCCCTAGATGGGTGACCATCCATTTCATACCGAGACCCCTCAGTGTCCGTCCAAAACCGTTTGTACGGGCTGTCGTTCGTAGATTTTTAACAGTCAAACTCAAACTCAAATCATATATTTCAAATAAACCATTTACAGGCACTTTTGAATTGTCAAGGAGTCAGTCAGTCAAAAATTTGCAGCTAGTTGCTCGTTCCAAACAGTAGGTTTCTATGGAGAAGAACGAGCAAGAAACTCCATGAACACTCTTTTAAAATCAATAGAATATTCAAATTTAGGTTACATCATTCATGTTGAATCTAGAGGTACAATGTGAGAACAATGTAACAAGTTGTGCACACAACAAATTAGACAATTCAAAATAAATTTAAAATAACCGAGGCAGCTAAGAGATGACCAGTCTCAACTGACGGCGCTCGTTCACGAACATGACGCACGGATCAGCACCATTTAGTTCAACCATTTTGAAGGGACTTAAATGATCCAACACATGCGCCACCATCAGCGAGACATTCAAGTGAGCATGACAAACACTCAACCGCCAGGGCATATTCAAGTCAACGAAAGACATCTCGTAAATGGTGGCTTTAAAGTACATAGTGCTCACATGTATGTGCTATGCAATGCAAAGATAATGTAGTTCTACATCTTCAGCAGCTCCAAAAAATAGTTACCAATGCTAATCAATAAATCTATGAACCCTTATGGCTGTGGAGCTAGACCAGCATCTAGCCAAGCATTTTTATCAGTGATGTAATCATCCAATTTATAATATGCTCGGCTGCATAGTGTGCATTTAATATAGGACTTAAATTTTGTCTCATTAAGTTGAACAATGTGGGGAGGTATTTTATTGTAACACTTTAGACAGAACCCCATGAAAGACGAATCTACTTTAGCCAGCCTGAAACCTGGTTGAACTAGTTGGTCCCTGTTTCTAGTACTATAGTTATGTCTGTCACTTCTTTTACCAAAAAGATGCAGATTTTTTCTAGCGTAAATAATGTTTTCATAAATGTATTGACAAGGTACCGTCATTATGTTAATTTCCTTAAACAGTTCCCTTAGAGAATCGCGCATACGTAGATTGTAAATGGCTCTGATTGCTCTTTTCTGCAGAATAAAGATAGACTCGATGTCTGCAGCTCGCCCCCAAAGTAAAATACCGTAAGACATAATACTATGAAAGTAACTAAAATAGACCAGTCTCGCGGTATCCACATCAGTAAATTGCCGGATCTTTCTGACAGCATATGCTGCCGAACTTAGTCGTCCTGCGAGAGATGTTAAATGAGGACCCCATTGTAGCCTTGAGTCGAGCGTGATTCCCAGGAAAACAGTTTCATCAACGAATTCCAGTTTCTCTTTATTCAATACTATATCGCAATCACTACTTTTGACATTAGGTAAAGCCAATCTGATGCATTTCGTTTTTTTTCCATTTAATACTAAGTTATTGGCTGTGAACCAATTTTCGACCTGAAGTAAGGCGTTATTTACATTGTAGAGATTATTAGCCCGTCCATTTATCTTAAAAATTAAAGAGGTGTCATCGGCAAATAACACCATTTGTGGTTAGTTTTTAAATAAACGGGGAAGATCATTAATATAAACTAAAAAGAGGAAAGTTAATATTGACCCTTGTGGGACTCCCATTTCTACTTTTAAACCATATGAATTCACCCCATTTATTTGAACATGCTGCTGTCATACAGATAAGATTTTATTAAACTAAGCGCAAGTTTGCCCAGTCCGTAATGCTCGAGATTCAAAAGTAACGTGTCGTGATTTATGCAATCAAATGCCTTGAAGAGGTCACAAAAATGCCTATGGCATCTTGCGCCTCTTCCCACGCGGTAAATATATGTTTTAATAAAGTGATGCCGGCGTCAGTCGTACAACGTCCTTTGGTGAAACCATACTGATGCTCGTGTAAAATGTCATTTGTGTTAAAATGAACAAGCATCTGATTTAGCATTATCTTTTCAAATACCTTGCTGAAAACCGGCAACACGGACACGGGTCTATAATTATTGGTATCTTTACTGTCCCCGGATTTGAAAAGTGGTATGACCTTACAAAATTTCATTAGATCTGGGAAAACTCCCTGGTCTACGCACATATTAAATATTATAACCAAATAAGGCGCTATTGTTTCAATTATAGATGTGCAAACTTTAATAGACATGCCCCACAAATCTTCAGTTAATTTTATTTTGATTTGCCGAAATGCTTTTAAGACTGTTACGGGGTTTATATGTTTAAATTGAAATTCTACCGGGCAGCCTGGAACGTTCGCTTTTAATAACGCAATTGAGACGTCAGGTTAGGAATTTAAAGCTTCCGTGGTTTTAGCTGGTATGCTAGTAAAGAAATTAACAAATTCATGAGCTACTTCTAGGTTAGATCTTATGGGACCATGTGATGTCTCCAATGTATATTCAGTGTTACGAACTTTTTTCTTGTTAGTCTCGTTATTTATAACTTTCCAAACTGTCTTTATTTTATCGTCTGCCGATTTAATCTTATTGCTAATGTATAGGGCTTTAGCTACCTTGCAAGTATTTCTAAAAGTTTTAGAATAAGTAGTAACATACTTGTTGAAAGTATCTGTATTAATATAAGGCTTAAGGTCATACAGCTCAAACAATCTTTCCCTACTTTTTCTAATCCCCCTAGTTGCCCAGTCACTAAATATAAACTTAGGGCTAATATGTTTTACCTTTTTTTCGAAAGTATTATTAAATTCAGTCTCCACCACAGAAAAGAAATCATCATATAATTTATTTGCATTGTATTTACACTTCTATTGGCCCACCTTGTATTTTCAGTTTCGTTTGGTCCTAGCTAAAATTTTATATTAGGTCGAGCAAAAAGTTTTTATGCAGTTTTGAACCTGGTACATTCACAATTTCATTCAATAGTCTTTTTTTGAATTTCGAACACAGAATTTAAAGAAACAAAAGACAATTTGGAGCCTGTTTGTTGATATCAAACAATCGAATACTAAGAAAACTTGGTTTTATTGGTTTACTTGGATTTAATTCTTGCAAAAGTGATTGATATCTTTGGTTTTGCAACAAACATTACTTATTCTTAACATTAAGGTGAGGTTCTATCAATAATCTATGGATACTTCACCTGAAGTCGCCGCCCAAGCTGTGACACTTATTCAGGCCGGACACAGCTAAAGAAACGTGAGTGCTCAACTTAATTTAAGTCGATCTGCGGTCCGAAATGTTTATCGGAGGTACCTAGAGACTGGCGGCTTTGTTCGTCGCCAAGGAAGGCCACGATCTCGGGTCACAACTGAAAGGCAGGATCGATTCATCGTGACGACCAGTTTGAGAAATCGTCACCTTACCTCCATTGAGATACAAAACCAACTTCGCGACTTCCACGGAGTATCTGTGAGCGCTCGAACTGTTCGGAGAAGGTTAAAAGAACGCGATATGGTACCACACAAGCCAGCTAATGGGCCCAAACTAACGCGAGCCCACCGAACAGCGCGCCTTCATTTCGCACGCAGTCATTTAAATTGGACACAGCAAGATTGGAGCCGTGTACTCTTTTCTGATGAGTCTAAAATTGTGTTACATGGCAATGATGGAAGGAAGAAGGTCTACCGACGTAAGGGAGAGGGTTTCGCACAATGCTGCTTTGAAGAGAGGGTTGCTTATGGCGGTGGCTCATGGACTGTCTGGGGCGGTATATCCGCGAGCGGCAAAACTCAACTTGAGGTTGTTACAGGACCACGGCTGCCAACATTAAATGCTGAAAGGTACATTCGTGAGTGCTTAGAACCTCACGTGATACCATACGCGGACTATGTGGGCCCAAATTTCCTTTTTATGCATGATAATGCAAGAGCCCATGCGGCCGGCATCGTCAGGGAATATCTTCGGGATGTGAACATCACAGTTATGGACTGGCCAGCCAGAAGCCCAGACATGAACCCCATTGAGCACATGTGGGACGAGCTAAAAAGACGTGTTAGGGCTCGTCAGCCAGTTGCCCAGACGATGCAGGCGTTGAAAACTGCCATAGAAGAGGAATGGGAGATGATCCCTCAAAATGTCATAGAGCGGTTGATAAACTCTATGCCTAATCGTATGAGAGCTGTGGTAGATGCCCATGGAGGCAACACGCGTTATTAAATTAAACCTTTATTTGATAAAACATGTTTTTTATTCAAAAATCAATTGCCTTTAACAAGGCGCATATCCGACTTGTTAGGCGTAGCTCCATGTCGTATGGTATTCTGAATTCAAATTTAAAACAATACGATCGAAAAAGATGGTAAAATGTATCAGGTTTAAAACTGCATCAACAGTTTTTGTTCAATCTAGCAATCATATTTCGGTAGGGGCCATCGAAACCTAAACTCTAAGGTGGGCCAATAGATGTGTCCAGAAGTGTATTATCGTCCAGAGCACTTAACTTATCTTTTAGGGAACTATTGAATCTATTTAATTTACCAGTTGTAAATGGTCTAAATTGTATTTGCACTTTTGTCATAGACATTTTAAACATAAAAGTTACCGTTTGTCCGCTATGATCCGATGGCAGATAATTAACAATAGCTTTATCCAAATGGTCACAATCGCAAAAAATATTATCGATGCAGGTAGCAGTAGTTGAAGTTACTCTAGTAGGTTCCATAAATACATTTGACAAATTGAATGACTTAAAAAGGCTTAATAATTGACTACTATTCAAATTATTTTCTAAAATATTAATATTAAAATCACCACAAATAATTACGGATTTGCTACACAGTGCGAGTTTCGCTAGGACATCTTCCATTACCGACTCAAATAAGGAATAGTTTTGGTAACTTGGGGGTCTGTACACGCACACTATAATATGCTTATCCAGCTCGACACAGGATAGTTCAATGCAATGTTCAACCGATAAGCCAACAATGTCATTCCTTTGTTTATATTTTAAACAATTTTTTATTAAGATTAATGAGCCTCCACGTGACTTAGCTTTACGATTAAAACAACTGCCCACAGTATAGTTTTCATAGTTAATTAGCATTTGGTAATCCTTCAACCAATGTTCAGTAAAACAAACAATGTCAAACATGGTTTTTTCTAAAAACAATTCAATTTCTAATAATTTGGATGAAATACCTTGAATATTTTGATGAAATAATTTCAAGGTATTCTGCTGTTTTTGCATCTTAACTTTTTGAGAGCAAGAAGGGACCTTGTTGTTTGTAGGTATAGCTATATTACTACCTTCTATTGTCTTACAAACTAGTTTAAATGATTATCCGGAGTGAAAGTCACATCAATAGATGGCTGGTCCATAATGACACATGGACCCTCCTTCGTACAGTTTGTATAATTATTTATAGCATGAGAGCTACAATTATTTAGGGTCACCACCTCATTATTAGTATCATTACTAATTGTTGTGGAGTTAATAATACAAGACTTCGACATACTACTTATGTCTGAGTTAATATTATAAGCTAATAACCGCGCTATTTGATGTCTAAACCTAATGGGTAGATACACAGTATCCCTAGTCGATTTTAATTTTTCAACAAAAATGTTGGTGTCAAAAAACAAAAGTTTGTCACTATGTTGACTTACTAAAAAATGCACATGCTTATTTAACATGTGTATATAATTGTTTTGTCTGTTACTTAAATGTTCAAAATATGGGAATGCACATAAAATTATTTTATTACAATTAATATTCAAAATCTCTGTAACACTGTCAGTAATATCCTCCTTTTTGACCCTTAAACTGTTACCTATAAATACAGAAATATTGGTAGAAGGATTATATTCATATTTATTTATTGATGACATTATATGTTTGTAGGATGACCCAGGTGTACAGTGGTTTAAAGTGTAATAGGTGAGGTTATTACTAATCAATTTCCCTATACCTCTTCCTATGCTATCTGAAAACATCACTGAAATACTAGCTTGACTACTATTAAGGGAACAAGTACTAGATACTGGGTGTGGCACTTCATTTACACTATTAAGGCCTTCTTGGTTGGGGATACAGCCCTGTGTACTCACAGCTTGAGATGGGTCCTCCCTATGACAAGAACACTGGCTGTTGCTGAGAGTCAGCGAGTCTATTCTGTCTGCATTATAGTTACACAAATTCACCAACTCATTAGCGACCAGAATGTGTTCCTTTATTTGGTTTTCAGATATTAGTCGTTAGTCGTCATGGGTAGTCAAAAGCCAAAAAGTCTGACAACCAGTTTTACCAAGGGATATCGTGTTACCCAGTAGCTGGGCTGAGTAGGTCAGGCAGACAGTCGCTCCATGTAAAACACTAGTATTCAGCTACATCCAGTTAGAATGGAAACCGACCCATAACATGTTTGGGAAATGGCATCTGACTGTGAATACGACCAATCTGCACATCATATCTTATGGGAGTGTACTATTTGGCAAAAAGAACGCAATATTATGTTGGATAGTGTACAGGCTACATCCGGAGCAGTTTATTATGCGGACCTTGTGGAAACTAGAACTAATTTCCGTGCGTTCAAGCGATTTTGCCATACCTATTATTGGAATCAAATTTAATGTAACAGCTCACTTTTTAGGACCCATTAATTATGTCAATTATAATCCGTGGTGCTTAGCAACTGAGTTTCGCCCAGTTGTAAACGTCCCTTTGTGCCTATTGGCCTAGTTCTGTTCTGTCTCCTGCTTCATTTGGAGGGAAGTGGAAAATATGTTTTTCTTACTCCTCCGCTGTTCTTTTCTGATTAATTTCGTTGCGGGATCCAAGACAGTTGAATCGTTTCTCTGGGACTCGTCGAGCTTCATTGCTCTGGCGCTTTTCTGGTGGTCGCCACTGTTGATTCTGGCTTACAGGAGTTACAGTGGTTAGGGAATAGTGTGGCGGGCTACTCCCATTAAAAAAAATAAAAGAAAAAAAAATGTTTGTGAAAAAGCAAGGTAGAAGAATTTATTTATTTATTGTTTGCGTATGGTTTTTTAAGGTTGCAGTATTGTTTTCTGGTATTGTACCGATGAATACTGACATTTGATACTCTATTGGTTAACCATGACGTCAAAGTATTGTAGACCATATGGTAATGGATTAGGCACTCCTTTTGAAGAAACATCAAGCGGCGTATGGCAATTGGATTTGAACAATTGAAATATTTGTTACATAAACCTGGCGCTATTTTCAGGCCCTATAATATCACTGTCTTGTTCGTCTGTCACAGAGACTTTTATCGCAAAATTTATGAGATGTAGGAATTTGAACTTTGACATAGTTTATTTTAGCTTTTGATTACCCTCACATAGATCGGCAGTGAGAGCTCAGATTATTATATTTTAAGAATAATTTTGGGTTATATTAAAAAAAAATAGGTCTTACCTTTTGAAAGCGCTTTCTATAAGAAGTCTAAAATTATTATTTTTGTAATGAATGCCTAGTGGTAGTCAAATACAGTAGTATTGAGCCAAAGATAACAGGAAAATCATAGCCGTTCGATACAGTGTAATTAGTAGATAAAAAATCAAAATAATTGAGGACTTCTTTACGAAAAGCACCATGTAAAGCAATTCAATTGTTTTATTATACCAACTATTTATTTATTAAAGTTTGTCAACAGCTTCTTCATAATTGTATTATTTAAGTTTGTAATCAGCCCCGGAGTTTTACTGTGTTCAATGTCAAGCCGACCAGCATTTACAGAAAAAAGATAAAACCATTTATTCTTTGAAAGAATAATCTTAACAACACTTACATATGAATAAAACAGCTGTCGTAGGTCAATGACACATAACCAACACACTGTTTGTAAACAAAACTATGTCAGTGGGAGACGTGTTACTCAATTCACTGCCGGCTTCACTCTGTGGGAGTGCGACCTCCAAATATGTCGTGGTGAATACACGTGTATTGGCAGTAACACACCAAGTTATACCTAAAATTGTTCTAATCTAATCGGACTTTTATCAACTTTAATTTGGTATTTTCATCAACTCTCAGTATTTTATCTCTTTGTTGTGAGCTAGTCTTCAAAGCCATGGTCAGTTATCAGACTGTTATTATGCATCGGTCACACTAAACGATATACTTGCTGATAGTTTGGCATCACAATCAGCAGCTGTTCGTGCATTTAGAACTATACGCCTACAGTCGGGTACTGTCTATTCGTTTTTTGTGAACGCGGTCTAATACCAGAGCAGCAATAAGTAATGTATTTATTTTATGATATTATTTCTATGAACGCTGTTACTGCATTTATCATTAAGCATTTTTGTGATTGAATCAAATTAATCGACCTATTTTGTATTATTTCAAGTAAAATATTATTTTTCTTAATATCCTTATCTCCGAGATGTTAGACTTGTATTAATAGAGTTTTTCCTTCACCAATGCCAGTAGTGTCTAAGATTAGCTTAGAAAATACATATAAATTGAAACAGCCTCGTTCATGAGGGGTAGGCGCCTTTACCACTGGGCCAGCACGATACGCAGTAATGTTAAGTGCCCTTTTAATGTCTAGCAATTTGTGAGTTGAAGTGATCATTGAGAAGTCAGCTGACAGAAATGTGTGAAAGAAAGAAACATAGTTATTAACTTTGTATAAATTGAAATGAGGATTCAGATGAGGTTATTAATGGTGGTAACAAAAACCACAACTTATAATTTAATATATTTATTTATTTAACACGCACACACTATTTTACAGGTTGACCCCAAAACAATAGAGTGGTTCACAAAACCAAAATTAAAAAGTAGGTTTACTTACTTTAAAACTAGGCTAATACTAAAAAACCTGAACACAAAATTAAAAATACTAAACTCTATTCACATCAACTTAACAAAATTGTATAATAATCTTAACTAATATATAATCTAACTTTATACAACATACCTCTATATTCTAATTATAGCTAACAAAATTCAACAAAACTCTTTATTATTATTTAAAAAAGAAATCTATATAATACTATCACTTTATTATGAAATTATATTCTTAAATTATATCATCCTTACATCATAAATATTATATCAAATAATCTTAAAGATTAAACCAAAATAGTGTTATCACTAAAGTTTAAATTAATCCTTGTCGAACAAAGCCTGGGAATAGCGACATCTACATAATGCACAGCTACACTAACTACATCTTCAGCTAGCGAACTACTAACTGTAGATGGCGTTACTTGTGAAGTCCACAATTCTACATATCTATATAATTATATAATAAAAAAGCTTTTTTACACAAAGACAAAGTTGGTGGCTTTGTTCTATTTGTTGTCTTTAATTGCCACCGACTTCCAAATCGAAAGTCATGCGTGTGCTAAAGTTATTTATCACTTTTTAGATTTTGAAGGCGTTGTATTTTTTATTTATTTTTATTTATTATTAAAAAGCTTTTTATTTATTTTTTGAATAAAAGAATGGATTTATAATCCATTCCTTCCATTGGTCTCGACTTTTAGCTATTTCTTGCCAATTCTTAATATTATTTTTATTTTTTTATCACACACTGTACTTGTCACATACTATTGTATTGTATGCTTTAGCATAAAGAGTAGTCGTTTACAGTTACAATATTTGTAAATATGTGAACTCTTTTGAAACATAACTTAGCTGTCATTCCTTAACTTTTACTTTCTCTAACGAATATATATTTTATGGTTTTCATGCAAGGCACATCATATTCACGTATAATTAGTAATAGTAATATATTTATATGCTCTAAAACATGGTATAAAGAGGTCTTCGAAATAATTATGGCACACATGTTTTGCTTAAAATAAAGCATGCCAATATTTAGACACAATATAAAATAACATTCTTATGATCTATAAAATCCTTAATGCTATAAAAATTACATTTGTTTAGAAAATAATTCCTGTAATTATACAAAGTATTATTAACATTTTTAAAAGAGTAAGTATGGAGTTTCTTTCCCATTCTTCTCCATACGAAATTATCTATTGGAAGTATCAACTAGATTAAATTTTTCTTATATGACGTTGAAAGTGCCTTTTAATCTTCTAAATGAAACCTAATACTTTTATAAATATACTAACCTACACTTTTCATTCGTAAGTTTTTACTGTATGTAACTAACTTAATCTCTATGTGATACTGGCTTGTCATAAGTTCAGTTCAGTAGAATGTCATTTGTTTTTGTAGTTCATCTAGAAGTTCAATGAACAGGTACCTAGTGGAGCACAGAGGCACTGAGGCATTAAAGATGTAATAAAAGACAAGGAGACTTAATTTGTTCTTTAATCACACTAAATGACAAATGCATCAATTGTGCCCGAAATAGACTATGATAGGATTCAAGGACTGGGTCCGCCGAATACTAGCCAACACTTAAGAGCGCGTATTTGATTCGTGACGAAAACTTCATGATTTTGCGTTTTTCTCAGAGCAATATCGTAATTATGTGAGCAGATTATTTAAAGACAATTTACAGTTTTAGAAAGATTAAGTCTTGATTTAGACAGCTACAGAGTAAAAGTATAATTTTTAATTACGGTTTTTTAAAGCGAAGACCATTCTTTCATAGCGTTTTACAAAAATAGACGTCAGAGTTAACTTTCAGGATGAATACAACCATTACAGTATGCCAAAATATTATGTTTAATACGTTTTTCCAACAGGATATACAGTCCTAAAGTCAAAAACAGAGCCAAAATTACGAAAATATTACTATTACGTATTAAAAAGCAATGTTGAAAAAGTACAAAATCGGATCTCTTTGTCAATTTTTTTTCACCAGTATTTAAATTAAAACATAACTGATATATTTATTTTATAAAAATAAAGGTTATGCTTAATTTACAGAATATTTTTCAGTCCGTTATACGAACTCATTTATTTTAGACAATTATTTTAAGAAGCACTGTAAAACATCGCGCGCTGCCGTTCGCCGATCAATTTCAATGATTCGTGCTTATTTCGTGCGTATTTGTTTTTCTGTTGCACACAAACAGACCATTGTATTGCACTAGTGTGTGTCAATGCTGCTACGCCGTTCTAGCAATCGTTTAGATTTTGAGTTGCGCTAAATCGAATACGCGCCCTTAAGCAAAACTCGTTGTAAGTTACTACTTATTATAATTAATTTAGTTTACATGTTCCATTGACACTAATAAAAGGTACTGTCTCGAACTATCACGGAATATTCCGTGTCCGTGTCCGTGTCCTGATATGCACAAGTATTTTTTTCAAAGAGGTTAGGTTTAAAAAATAGGAGGTTCTCAGTTCGACCCGTATGTTTGTGTGCGATTATCTCCCGTTTGGCTAAACCGATTTTGATGCGGTTTTCAAAAAGACACATTCTGTTACATTCTGGAGAAGGTTTTAGTATACAACAAACATAAATTTATCAGCGCTTTTAAAAAAAAATACAACTAAAACCGAGAAGACGTTTTCGTTTCTTCCATCTTTCCATCTTTGGAGGTTTCGATCTTTGTTTTAACTGTGTCGCCGTTTCTTAATGGATTTGGGTGATAAGGAGGCACTAAAAAGGGGAAAATATTTTTCAAAAAAGTATTTTTATTATCATCATCATTTCAGCCGAAAGACGTTCACTGCTGAACATAGACCTCCCCAAGGGGGGGTTTTGCCATAATCTCCACGCTTGGCAGGCGGGTTGGCGATCACAGTATGGTTGTTACAAAGGCACAGAGAACGCTGCTGCCTTATAAAAAGCAACATCTTGGTCTGTTCTTTAGCGTGCTAATCTCTCTCTCAAAGGCTTTCTAAGGCTTTGGTACAGAGGCCAGCACATCATGCTACAACAATCTATAAAAGTATCATGGAAGGATTTGGACAAAAAATTAGAGATGTTTAGAAAAGTTGAAATTCCAATTTTTATACTCTTGGGTACCTAAAGAGTATCTTCAGGCATTTACAATTTTTTTAAAACCCCGCAAAGAAAGTGAATAGTTTAAAGAAAAGCTCATTATTTCAGAACGATAGGGCGACTGTCCGTAACAGTGACACTGACAGTCGCCGTTTCGCAGTTCTTACACTGAAAATGCATCGTTTTATGGGAAATAATGTCATAAATATTTTTTTTTCCACAGGCTTGTCACGTCACTTGTCTGCCAGTTTGATAGACCCGTTAACGTCGCTTGTCAATTTCTTTTTTTATAAACTCAAATTAAAAAGTGTTATTTTCATTTCGTTATATTTTAGTTTTGCGGGGGTTTAAAAATATGGTAAGTATATCAATTAATTCCTGGTAATGTATGCTTCACATTGGAAAACATTTTAAACCCTTTAAATATTTTATTTTCATAATAATGAATGTATGGACCTCGCCAAGATTCTTTCTTTGATTGATTTTCAAACCGATTTTTAACCCGAGCTACCTATTATGAATCAAAATTCTCAATCTACCTTACTCGCACATATCTTGAATGTGCGAGTGAGTGCGCCGACATTTTAAAGTGTTTTCTTTTACCATAACATCCGTTGACGCCGGCGAGCCTGCTGAGCAGTCAGCAGGCTCGCTTGCAACCACGAGACCAAATTGGTTGTCACAGGCAACCAGTCACTGGCAAGACCAGAGACATGACAGATGCCTACAGGTGCCTGTATAGTGTATACGCAGACGTGCATCAGTGTTAGCTACACCGATTTATTCTTCTTTTGCCTTGTCTATCCATCTATACAAATAAACACAATTTAAGTGTCTGTTTTAGTCCAATTATAAGGTTTTTGCTGAAATGCATAATTACGTAAGTAATAGTATTCATAAGTATATACACGGTACTTAAATCAAAAATGTTTGTCTGTCTGTCAACACCGCCGACAATCACGCGGACGATGACGCAGGCATCAGTTCGTAAGCAATCATTATGACTTATCACTGTGAAAGTTTACAAATGTATGACAACAAATTTGACAATACGAGTAACAGCGATATGGGGTCAAAAGTTAATGTCCTTATCAGAATGGAGGTGTTTGTTGACCATATATTTAAATGTTTAATGTGATATTAAACTTTACGTCATGTTATTTACAAATTAAAGTATAGATATCATTTGCAAAATTCATGGTGAAAAAACGAATCAATCAATGGAAAATGAAATATATTTACTCAGGAGATAATGTAGGAGTTATATTTATAATTAGGTTTTAGATAAGTACGTTAAGATCATGGGTGTCTTTAGCTTTTCGTTTAAATACCCGAACCGTGGTCAACAAAAACAACAACACATTTCTAATTTTAGAAATCCGTATCTATTCTTTTAACCAGTCTTTATAACTGACTAGCTTCTAAGTGAAATATACCATAAAAACATATACTATAACACGCAGTAGTGTATCTTTCCATCGACGAATGAATTTTCGTCAAAGCAAAAACATTCAACAAACAAACTATATATCTTTACTATTAGTCTAGATAACATATTTTTCGTCTAATTGTAAACATATAAAAGACGAAAATGATAACACGACGTAATATAATATATTATTAACTCGAACCCTTTACTGCTATGCTCAGAGATCTTCTGATCGTGTTTAGAGCAAGACGTTTGGAACCGATTTAAGTTCAAAATTACGCAGTTTTTTATTTGTTTAAGATTTGTTTTTCTCAAATTGTCGTGGTGCTTGAGACAAAATAGTAAGTTTTTAATTCCTAATCTACGTAACATCATAATAAAATATACTGATTAAAGTTAATAAAATAAAATAAATATAAGACGTTAAATAAAGTGGTTTATTAAAATATAATTCGGCAGAAATAGAAATGTGCAGTGATTGGTTAGCAAGCTTTGCAAAAATATTTGAGAACATTTTGTCGGAACTATCTCAGTAATCACCTTTTCTGTATCTTTGCCTAATTCATTCATTAATTTGCCTAATTGTTCTAAAGAAGCTCTCGTTGGGCAGTTGGATCAAGTGCTAGACTCAGAAAGCAGTACATTCTTAGGAGATTTCTCTCTCTAGAGATTTGATACTGTTCCCGATACCGGTGGGCTAAATATTTTTCTACATAATTATAATAATAATAATATGTGGGGACATTTTCACACACGGCCATCTGACCCCAAACTAAGGAGACCCTGTACTATGGGTGTCAGACAGCTGATATACATACACAAATACATTTTTTTTTTGTAAATACATACATATGTAGATAAATTCATTAATTCATTCAAATTAATTCATTCATCGTTGCTATAATTTTTTTAAGTAAATTTAGTATTACTATCAATACATTATCAATAAAACAATCAGGTGCTGACTTGGGTACGGATGATAGTAATTTAACAATTCAGGGAGTCAATTTAACACATTGTGATGCTGTTGTTCAAGAGTTTGAAGCCCAATTGGTTAAAAACTCTGACCTCTCTATTAATAGACGAAAGATCACCTTGAGTACAGTTACGCCAGTTGCTGAAGGTATAAGTTTTGCTGTTAACTTTAGTCCCAGTTTAGTCCCTTAAATATTTCAGTTATTGTCTTAAATATTATGTAGCCCTTTTGTTTTTCGGTCACAAACAACAAACATATTTATTATAGAAAGTCTTTTAGATGCAGGGTTTTATCCCTTCATCCAAGTTTTAACCATTTCATCTAAACTTTTATGTTATTACAGATCATGATACTACTCCTCATCTGGGTGGTCGTGTTCATCGCCGTGCTGGTCTTGTACTGTCGCCAAGTCTACTCCAAGTTCAGTCGTCATGGCGTGAAGTACTTCAGACCCGTTCCCTTACTGGGCAACATGAGCAAGGTCTTGTTTTGCGTTAATCACTTGAGTGATGATGTCTTGGCGCTGTACAACAGTTTTCCTGAAGAAAAGTAAGGAATTATGTTCTATTATATTTATTGTTCACTAGTACTTTGCCCGACAATTCGTCCACGTGCATTTCCTTCTTGATGCTTAATTTTTTGATAATAAAGTATAGCATATAACACTCAGGGAAATGTAGGTTTTTATTGATGAAAGATTTTTTTAAAAATTGTTTTTGTATTTCTTGAGTTTATTCATTACGAATAAACACAAAAATCAATTTTTTTAACATTGGTTTAGATAAAAAATGCATCTCTACGCAAGTTGTTCGGTAGCCAAGCCAGTCATTATATACTAATCAGTGTTTTGCAAAATATCTGATTCATCAGATTCGTGGGGAGATTTGAATTCGTCAATGAGTTGGTAGTGGTCCGTGACATTGAACTGGTGAAGAAAATCGCTGTCAAAGACTTTGAACATTTCATCGACCACCGCTCCATCTTCGGCAGTGACTCGCTCTTCTCTAGAAACTTGTTTTCTTTAAGAGGTTTGAATAAAATTTGTATCAGTATTATGGTTATCTTTGTATAATCTAATAGTTACTTCGGTGTAGTATAGCATTCTGATTTGAATATCTCGTAAAATTTTACAGGCGACGTTCAATACTAAATCAGTCCAGTATTACGTCAAGCATTTTGAAGTATAGTTTAAAATTAGGAAAATGCTTAGGTTTTAAACACATTAAACTATCTCACAGGTCAAGAATGGAAAGATATGCGCTCCACATTGAGTCCAGCGTTCACAAGTTCTAAGATGCGTCAGATGGTGCCTTTCATGGTGGAGGTTGGGGATCAGATGATAAGAGCGCTTCAGAAAAAGGTTAAAGAATCTAAATGTAAGTAAAATATTAGAAGTAGAAGTCTGTATAAATGTTACTATTATACTATATATACTACAATGGTTTAATAAAACTTTCGGATGCTAAAAATAATGGTAACAATGAGATTACAATGTCTATTTAAGAACAAGTATTAAATAGATTATGAAAACTTAAATGCGGGATTCAGTAACCGTAATTTTTTTACAGCTGGGTACATAGACTTAGAGTGCAGAGACCTGACGACGCGCTACGCCAACGACGTGATAGCCTCTTGTGCTTTCGGTCTGAAGGTGGACTCCCACAACGACGTGGATAATGAGTTCTATGCCATGGGAAAAGCGTCATCCACTTTCAATTTCCGCCAATTGCTAATGTTCTTCGTAAGCTCTAACGCGCCGAAACTTGCCATGGTAAGTCATTATTGAGTCGCTTTATTATTCACATTGATTATAATGTTTATGTGTGATTTATGTTGTATATTAAGTCCGCCTTTGTACCTTTGTGCATGAAGTATAAATAAATAAATGTTTCTTGAAAAACACAAGTGGTTCTTGCGTAAATAATAATGACATCTTGATACAAAGACGATAGCTTCGTAAAAAATGATAAATAATAACTGTTAAAGGTGAACGAGCAATACGTACACTATCGTAATTACAAATTGTTAATGTCGTTAACTCAGTCTCTACTGTATTTTACAGGTTTTAAAGATGAATTTCCTTTCGGAGGTGTCGAAGAAATTCTTTAGAAACTTGGTTATGGAAACTATGGCAAATCGCGAGATGAAAAATATTATCAGACCTGATATGATTCACCTGCTTATGGAAGCTAAGAAAGGTATAATATATCCCCTTTGAGCAAAATTGTTGAAGTAGTTTCTAAATAGGTACCTAACTGCAATATTAATAAAGACCAGCCTATTATTTTTCCACTGGAGGGCAAAGGCGTCTACCATACAGAGAAGGAACTAGCTTTGAAAACGCTAATTAGAGTTTGTCTAAACAAACTATGCCGAAGTTACGCGACGTTAGTTTGGCGGTTGATTTTACGTTCCGACCTATTCGGCTGATATGACACACCATAAGCTTACGCGGCAGAAATTCAGTTCCGCAACTTTGTGTGTATTCAGTGTCTCGAGCGCTGTCGTAGCGTCGTGTCGTGTTATCTACACAGTTGGATAGACAGACGCAAAACAAAGTGACCTTGTTATTAATGTGTTGTCGCTGAACTTACGCCCGACCGAAGTTAGGCCGTACGCTATGACGCGACGTAATTTCGGCATGGTAATTCAAATAGCATTTTATTTTATTTTATTTTATTTTATTCAAAAAGGAACAACAAACAGCTACAATATACAGTATAGAAAAAGAAATACACATATCAATTAAACAATATTGTAGCCCACAACGCTGTTCACAGATTAACTGTGGAATAAAATATACAATCAAACGCTAGGTAAACATAAAATATTAAAGCTAAACTTAACTAACTATCATGTTTATCCATATTTTATACATAAAACAATCAAAATCAAGTGAGCTCCTTAATAATAAGACTCTTGAATCTACTGGGAGAACATGCAAAAATGTCAATATGTTCAAAAGTCCCATTGTAGGCGTCTATCATTCTGCGAACAGGTGAGCGTAAACCGGTGTTAGAATGGCATTTACGCGTGGAAAATTGCATTGCAGGCGTAAGTGTGCTGAACTTCGGCCGCGTAACTTCGGCATAGTGTGTTTAGACATTAGTCCTGGTTTCCTTACAATGGTTTCCTTCACTGATGTCAATGATGTCCAAGATAAACTTATGAAACACACAGTCTCTTCGGTACTTGCACGTGCCGGTTGCAAGCCCAAGACTTGGTACATGTGAAGCGGGCGCCTTATCGATTGGTCCATCAATTCGTTCATCATCGGCCTAGCTTTAGCTTAGCAACCCAGTTACTGGACAACACGATACCCCTTAGTAAGACTGGTTTTTAGACTGTCTGGCATCTGACTACCCATAACGACTGCTAAAGATCTACAAATGACAGCCGAGACCAACGGCTCTACGTGCTTTCCGAGGCACGGAGTAAACTCGGTATGAAAGGGATGGTCACCCATTCCATGGGCCATCAATTCGTTATGACACAAAATTATTATTTTATGTACTTAGTTATAATTTGGTACCTTTTTCAAAACATTCTAGGTAAACTGACCCATGAAGACGTAAAACCCAATGATGAAGCTGCTGGATTTGCGACAGTCGAGGAATCCTCTGTTGGACAGAAAGAGATTACCAGAGGTATAATTTTTATAAAACTGATAAACTTGGTGAAAGTGAGCTGTCGTTTATCAGTTTTGTTCTTTCAAGTTATGGTAAACTTAGTCAAGGTTTTACTTTAACATTACAACTAGTCATGCCCGCGGTTTCACTCACCCACCACCACCATACACTATGTCGTCACAATCCACCAAGTAAAACGTACTATTATCTTATAGTAAAAAATGTATTTGTGTATGTATATCAGCTGTTTGACACCCATAGTACAGGGTCTCCCTAGTTTGGGGTCAGATGGCCGTGTGTGAAAATGTCCCCACATATTATTATTATTATGATTATAGTCGCAAGACTGCCAAAGATGTAGCAATAGACATTACCATAACATTTTTTTTGTAGACGCCGTGTCTAAATTTTGTGTCCGGTTAGCATTTGGGTACCTACTCGGGACCCTAGCTGGGACCAGAACATATAGGGGGATAAGAGGGTGTTGAGTTGCCTACTCACATTTCAGCTTTTTTCTGGGGTAATAATATACTGCGATAATTCTGGTAATGGAGACTATACACGACGGTATCAACTACTTACCATCAGGAGGACTGTCTGTCACTTTGTTTGCCATCAGTTTACATAAGAATGGCATTTACGTAAAATTTCCGGGTGCCACACTTATATCACACATCGACACTTCATACAAACGAAACGATTTAATTACCTTCACTACTACCAAAATACCAGACCTGTACAAATACGTGAGTGTGTTTGCGTGTCTATGCGCTGCGAGTCTCGCCTAGAATTAAAAGCAGTTTCTATAGCAGGCTCGACGCGGGTAGAGGTGAGGATCAGTGTTTCAGAGGGAGGCGGAGCGTGTCGTACAGTAAATACTTATAGTGTGCTTAAAGTTTCTATTCATCAAAAATCACAAGTATTACGTCGAAATCACGGAGTTCGTTGAATTTGCTTGTACTATTCACATTTTGCTTTTAGTGTGGAGTGACGACGACCTCATCGCCCAAGCAGTGCTATTCTTCATCGCTGGATTCGACGGTATCGCATCTGGCATGTCGTTCCTGCTCTACGAACTAGCGCTGAATCCTGGCGTTCAAGAGCGTCTGGCACAAGAGATCAGGGATAACGACGCTAAGAACGGCGGCAAGTTTGACTTCAACTCCATTCAGAATATGCAGTATATGGATATGGTTGTTTCTGGTAAGATTTCAAAGATTTTAAAATCAAAATGAATTACGGTTTGTTTTTAGTTGAAAGAATTCGTTATTTAAAATTATTCGGATTTTATTTATAGACTATCTAGACTAGAGGTTGGTTGAAGAGACCATAAAATACAAATCGTAAATGAAACAATATAATCCTAATTTGAAGTTCGTCATACAGCAAACGTTTTCGTTTTACAGAGCTTTTACGACTATGGCCGCCTGGTATAGCCATGGACAGGATATGTACAAAAGATTACAATTTGGGAAAACCTAACGAGAAGGCAGAAAAGGATTTTATTGTAAGATTACATTAATTTTTATGCCGACACCCAACATTGCAGAAGAGAATATTAACGAAATTCTACGTTTTTAGGTCCGCAAAGGTACAGGTATCTGGATACCAACGATTGGTTTTCACCATGACCCCCAGTTCTTCCCCAACCCTCATAAATTCGACCCTGAGCGCTTCTCTGAAGAAAACAAACATAAAATTCACCCGTTCGCATACATGCCCTTCGGTGTTGGACCTAGAAATTGTATAGGTGAGTTTATTAATCAAATATGATAACTTAAAAGAGTGAAAAGTGTGAAATAAAGAGAGATTACGTGACGGATGACATGAATAAAAATGTAGTAAATTATGAAATGGAAGATGGAGGAGAACAGAAGAAAATACATTAAGTATTAAGCCTTACTATAACAACAATCCACATTACCAAATCAAGGCAAGGAGAAAACAAAATTTGATTACGCTCACTTTTCACGTATGTTTCTTAATTTAAGGACCGCTAGACAGTAAAAATAAAGTCTTCTAAAGTAAAAAAAAAAAAACAAAACAATATAAGCAAAATGTAATTTAAACCTAAAACTTTTTCTCAGGGTCAAGATTTGCTCTCTGCGAGATCAAGGTTATGGCGTATCAGATTCTACAACACATGGAGGTGTCCCCTTGTGAGAGGACCTGCATCCCTGCCAAGCTGTGTAAAGGGTCATTTCAGATCAGACTACAAGGAGGTCATTGGCTCCGGTTCAAAGCAAGAAAGTAGAGAAGTCAATTTGTGGTGATCTAACTGATCAGAGATTATTTTGTTCTAGTGTCATTAAATATGGTAGTTACATTTTTTTTTTTTTTTATGTTATAGGCTTGCGTTTGACCGCAACTCACCTGATCTCACATTGTTAAATATAAGGATGATGATGGAGGTGAGGCCCGTGGCTAATTAAAAAATGTACGGATCGATCGGTCATGATTAAGCTACGCTTGGTACGGTCAGTCCACGGATGGGTGACCTTCCATTGTATACCAAGAGCCATCCGTATCCCGGTAAGCACGTAAAGCCATTGGTCCCAGCTGTCAATCGTATGTGCTGTCATTTCGTTCGTCTGAGATTCGTGGTATCTCTGCATTTATGACAAAGTCAGAACGTCATAAAATAAAAATTTAATCTACGTTTATGGGTAGTCAGAAGCCAGAATGTCTGACAACCAGTCTTACTAAGGGGTATCGGAGGCAGTCAGGCAGCCGCTCCAAGTAAACTGTGTTTGTCTAACTGAATGCAACTGAATACTAGTTATTCAGTTGCATTCAGTTAGACAAACGAACACAGTTGTAGACGAACGACACATTCCGGGATATATGGAAATCTTTTTTTTTTGTCTGATATTATTTGAGAATTTATTGCGCTGACCCCAAGTAACATGGGATAGGGGCAGAAAGATGATAATGATTGTTCGAGAATTTGGTGACGTCACACAAGTTACAGGTAAAGGTTGTAGTTCGCAAGCTGACGACGTAGATAGTGTAGTTGTGTAACAAGTAGATGTACTACAGATCCCACCATGTAATTATTTATTAAAGTATGAAAATATAGTTTAGCTTTTATTCACGCGGAACACTTTGGCTCGTTTCGTTTAATTCTTTGAGTTGTTAGACATCATTTATAATGTAATATAAGAATGTAAGTATTTTTTTAAAGAATTGTAAAATCACGTTTTGTATTAAATAATATGAAATTATTAGTTGTTGTTTTCTTTGCCACCATTAACAACTTCCAGTCTTCATCACAAGTACGTTAATTCCTCACATCTCTATCGTCTGTGACCCTCTTCTCGTTTATCACTTTTTTCTTAGCCATACACCTTTCAAGTTGCTTTGCTGGAATTGCAATTATGTTGGGTAATATCAAGTGCCTTTTCAGCCTTATCGTATCATGGTCATTGTAACGTTGTATCGTTATTTCACCTGAAAACAATTAAAATCACAACCAAATATCAACAATTAACCTCACCATAACAAATAAATGTCAAATCACAACCACAGATTATTATTATTTAGGGTCGTCCTAAGATACTATTAGCTATAGTACTAGTGAAGTCTGCCTAATTGTTGTATCCGAACGTGTGAAATGAGGAATGTTATCTATGCCAATTACCGTATTTAAGCCACGACGAAGGACATGACAGCCTTTTTTCGAATTCCGGCATCGGCAAAGATAGACAGAGGTACACCTGTTACCCATTAAATGTTTTTCGCCATTTTATTTGCCAGCCAGTTTAAATTGACTAATAATAGTCTAAAGTATTAAACTCAGTGAATTCGTAACCCCATATTGGGGTCGAAAGTTCCGGCCGAACACCTGGATTTTTATTAATCCGCGGACATCAAGTGCATCCCAACGTTGGGTGCCGCACCACCGCTCGTCCACACCGCCGGACAACAAGCTCCGCGCCCCCGGGTCCCTATTTATCCCGCGTGGCCGCGTCGAGCTCACTTCGGGTCTGGCAACACCACCTGCCGACCGTCACCACACCTGGCGTCTCCAGCGTGGCACACCGCTGTGATCGTCGTGCCCAAGGCTGAGCCAGGAGATTACAGTGCAACTCCCAGGGGAGGTTGAAAGGGAATTAGTGACCGTAAACTTACCCACTCCTTTTCTATAATATATTTTTTATGTTGACCGGTTACGTTGGGTTTTCTTTTATTTCCTCCACGTAACCCCTACGTCACACATCTTTCTCTAAATCCACTCTTAACACTTTACATTTCTATTATTTCTCCGCTTATATAATGACATTATTTTCTACGTCTCACCTTTTTTTCGTCTCCAGCGCTCTAGCTAGCTCAACGATTTTCTTCAGAAATATCAATGGAAAATAACTTAATTTCTAATAGGTGAAAATATCATTAACAAAATTGCATGAATGCAATAATTCAATATCACTTTTACGTTTTCACTTTCTACACTGCAGCGCGCACCATGGTTAGCTGTGTAAAGAGTAGGGTTACGGAGACTTAGGCAGTATAAAAAGAATATTAGGCAAACAGTAGTTTTCTCATGGATGACTATAGAGATCCAATCTTAATCGTAATCACCAGGCTTGGTCGACGGATGTTAGCGGCGATTGCAGTAGGTTTTATGATATTCAGAAGAACGCTGCTGCCCATCCTGTGGCCAATATCCCTCTGTCGCCTTCTACGCAATCCACGAGTAGAAATGGGGTGGTGCTACTCGCGATAGTATAGCGCGTAGTAAAGTGCATAACTAGCAGTATATGAAATAACGTCGGTTGCTAATTAGTTATTGACGTTATGAAATTTAGATAAGATGGGATACTTTTTGATAAGTCTGTAACGTGAAGGAGTAATAAACAGCTTTTTTACAATAATGACAACCGCCTTCAAAATCTAAAAAGTGATAAATAAAGCACAGATCACATGGTAGTCATGTGTGTTCTGTGCTAAAGTTATTTATCACTTTTTCGATTTTGAAGGCGGTTGTCATTATTGTAAAAAAGCTGTTTATTACTCCTTCGCTGTTCTTTTCTGATTAATATAATTGCGAGATTCTAGACAGTTAAATCGTTTTTCTGGTGGTAGCCACTGTTGATTTTGACTACAGGAGATGCAGTGAAGTGAAAATAGTGTGGCGGGTTTGTCCCAATAAAAGTCAGGAAGCTTGGCAGAGGAACGATAACACATTTAAATAAAAAATAATTGTCACTCAAAGAGTCTCTTTTCTCTCTCTTTGTCGCTTTTGTTCATAGTAATTTATACATAAACTAGAAACTAAATATAAGTTCAGTCCAAATTTAAACCTAAGTTAGTTTTTGCGTTTTGAACTTTATTTTTAGAAAAGTATAGGTTTTACTTCAATAACTAACTCTTTTACAGAGTCTAAGTAGTTGTTTCTGTATTTAGAATTTTAGCAAAATACAATGAAAGTTCGAAGAAATACATAAAACTGACTCGAAGAAAGAAAGTTTTACTTTTAAGATTTATTAGCGTCGCAACAAATCCTAAATCAAGATAATAATGTTATTAGGTTCTTGAAAATAAAGCAATATTTATATAGTATCCCATTTCTACCCGTGGATATCGTAGAAGGCGACAGAGGACGACATCTCCATTCTCACCCTATGCCATGACAACATAAACCTAAACAGTATCCTTAACGAAATATTAAGCAAAATAATTACCTGGATGAACGAAACAACCTTGAAATTAACTTTACAGAGACTAAACTCATAACATTCCACCCCCTTCAAAAAAATCGTCTAAATTTATCCTTTTCTTTGAATGATCATAAAATAGAAACAGTCAATGAATTCACATTATTAGGCATAACCATAGATAAGAATATAAATTGGAAATCACACGTACAAAAAATCAAATCTAAACTTTACAAATTTTTATACGCTTTCGAGAGTTAAAAGACCACAAAGGAGACGGATATACTTTCATACAATCATGGGCCTGGATGTAAAAAGATGAAATTGGTGTCAATTGATATGTAGTATATTATCAAACCATCATTAGCGGATTTTGGCAATCAGAGATCTGAGTTAAAAGGGATAAAATCCCCAAATCCCTTTTAACTCTGTACTTATATCTGTACTTATCAGCTGATTTTTCAATGGGATTGTCATTTTGTTATTTATATAAAATGTTAATTATATTTGTAGAGTGGGAGGAAGTTAGGTAACACAGATTTCAAAATAATAAGTAAGAAGATGATGTTAAAAATAAAAATCGATTTTTATTATCTTCTATTATAATTAGAATATCATCTAGCAATTGTGCAGGTGATACTAATTATCTTGTCTAATCTAATCCCTACTAAGGTACCATATTATTGACATTACATGGGCGCAGCAGCCTACAGTTCGTTTGCCTACGGTGCGGTTGCAATAATATTTTAGTATTGCTTCCCTACTTCTGCGAGAACTGTTGACTAAAATGTAAATAAAATAAGCTTGCTTGAGAAGAAGTTGATGGCCCAGCGACCATATGGAAAGCAGCTCTGTTTGCAGCCACCCAACAAGTATGACAAATACGACTGGCTACTTCTATCTGCAACAATCTATCTTATCAAGCATAATATTTGTGATTGAATCAAATTAACCGATTTATTTTTTTATAATTTCATGAAAAATATTATTTTTGTATTAATAGATTTTATGCTTCACCAATGTCAATGATGTCCAAAATTAGCTTAGAAAATACAACAAATAATGTAAGTCACATGGGTTCCCTGGTATCGAATTTACAACCTCATTCATGAGAGGTGAGGAGATAACACATAGTAATGATAAGTATCCTTTTAATGTCTAGGAATTTGTAATCGACCTAAATGATGGCGAGAAGACAGCTGATATAGATGTGTGAAAGAAAGAAACGTAGTTATCAACTGCGAATGAATTAAAATGAGGGCTGGAGGTGTAATGGTGGTAACATAAACAATAACTCCTATATTATATTTTTTATTAAAAAAGATATCTACATGATACTATCACTTTTCATGAAATTACATTCCTAAATTAAATCATCCTTACATCATAAATATTGTATTGAATTTTCTCAAAGATTAAAACCAAATAGCGTTATCACTAACGTTTAATCCTTGTCGAACAAAGCCTGCTAGGCTTTATACTTAATTAACTAAGCGTTGCGTGGTGGGAATAGCGACATCTACTTATTGCACAGCTACACTAACTACATGTTCAGCTAGCGAACTTCAAACTGTAGATGGCGCCATTACTTGTGAAGTCCACAATTCTACATCACGCAAGCATTATTTGTCAAAAAAGTTGAAGATGTCCAGTTACTACATTTACCTACCTGACCGTCTGGAAACGAAATTCCTATTAATTTGAGTATTTGAGTAGATTAATTTGAGTTTCATTTCGTTTCTCTAAAACTAACTTAGCTTCGGTTGCGGTGGATATTGCGTTTTTATTGCAATTCCGTAGTTAATGTTATAGCTGTGCTGATATTGATGTTGAAGGGACTTGATTTACCAATTTTTAATTTATTGTCTTTCCATATGAAAATCCGAGACAATGCCTGATTAATGAATTTTATCTTAATATATTATTAATTACTTTAACGACCTTTTTCGACTCGGTCTTTTAACGACCCGACCTGGCCTATAGCCTTCCTCGATAAATGGACTATCCAACACAAAAATAATTTTTCAATTCGAACCAGTTGATCCTGAGATTAAAGCGTTCAACCAAACAAACAGACAAACAAACTCTTTAGGTATAGATTGTTTTTTTTGGATTTCTCTTCACCTGCATGTTCTTACATATAGAAGCAACAAGAATAATGTAACCAAGATTTAGTAAAAACTTGATTAAAAAAGAGTGACCGTGGAGTTTCTTGCTCGTTCTTCTCCATAGAGACCTACCCTACATTTTGGAACGAGCAACTCGCTTCAACTAACTAACTGACAGACTCTTTGTAAATTAAAACGTACCTGTAAATGTTTTAATTGGAATAAATGCTTTGACTTTCACTTTGCCTGCATAGATAGTCATAAAGAGGTCACATACAAAATTTCCTACTTCTTTTGCTTTTAGGAATAATAAACCCCAATACTTGTACATTTACATAACTACATATCACTCACAAACACCAACTACACCACACACACTACATACTCACACATATACACACCCCCACACACGTATACACTTACACTACTCACCATGTAATTTAGTTTATGCAGCATAAACACCGTTCACTTGTTGCACTAAATTGTATTTCTATATAACTTGGCCGAACACTGTCTCTCAAGATACAGGTCACCCTAGTTTGAGAGGCAGGGTAACACAATATTGTACAGATTTTGCAACAGTTCGTTAAAATGTTCAATTATGTTCTCTTCTGTATATTATCTCTCTTTTTATGGTGAATAAACATTTTTATTATTATTTATTATTATTATACTTAATTAAACGAATGCTATCGTCAACCTTACCTATCACATTATAACTTATAACTACCTCGTTGTATGACACTAGACTAATTCAAATAGTCTTTCAACATTCGAAATCATCACAGTCCTTGACTTCTCTACTTTTTTGCTCTGAACCTGAGCCAATGACCTCCTTCTAGTCTGATGTTAAAGGTATCTTTGCATAGCTTGGCAGGGATACAGGTCTTCTCATTTGGGGACACCTCCATATGCAGAAGGATCTGGTACGCCATGACCTTGATCTCGCAGAGAGCAAATCTTGACCCTGAGAAATAATGATTAAGGTTTATAATACATTTTTTCACAATGTTTAGTAAAGCGTGCTTAAGTGCTTCTTAAATTAAAGATCTTATGAAAAATTATCTTAAAAGGACTTATGAGTTCCTAGTCATCGATAATAATAGTTATTTCTTCGTCCTGACTTGCTCTGGTAATTTAGAATGTCGCATTAGAAAGGCACAATAATTATGTTTTCTCTTCATTGCTCCTCTATTAGCCGCTATGTTATCATTAACTCCTTTTTTTTCCCTCATATAATTGATCAATCTTTTATTTTCGCTTTTGCCTTCATTATTTGATTTATGAACCTTAATAATTAACTCACCTATACAATTTCTGGGTCCAACACCGAAGGGCATGTATGCGAACGGTTGGATATTATGCTTGTTTTCTTCAGAGAAACGCTCAGGATCAAACTTTTCAGGGTTGGGGAAGAACTGAGGGTCATGGTGGAAGCCAATCGTGGGTATCCAGAGACCTGTTCCTTTGCGGACCTAAAATATAAAGTTTTATTAATATTTTTAAGTTTGAGAATTTTAAAAGCAAATTGCCCCTATAATATTAATTTTTGAAAAAAATGTAAATTAACTTACAATAAAATCCCTTTCAGCCTTCTCGTTAGGTTTTCCCAAATTGTAATCTTTTGTGCAAATCCTGTCCAGAGCAATACCAGGAGGCCATAGTCTTAAAAGCTCTGTAAAACAAAAATTCTGGCTTTAAAACATATTTCAGATGAATATTTTTTCATAATCGATTTGGATTTTAATTTACCTTTCTTCATTAATCTTAGATTTCAATAAAAATAAAAAAGTATTCCACACACTAGTTTTGGTTTTAATATCATTAAAATCTTACCAGATACAACCATATCCATATACTGCATATTTTGAATGGAGTTGAAGTCAAACTTGCCGCCGTTCTTAGCGTCATTCTCCCTGATCTCTTGCGCCAGACGCTCTTGAACGTCAGGGTTCAGCGCCAGTTCGTAGAGCAGAAACGACATGCCAGACGATACAGTTTCAAAACCGGCTATGAAAAACAGTACCGCTTGAGCGATGAGGTCATCATCAGTCCACACTGGAAGCGAAAATTAATGATGAGTAACACTGGTAAGTTCGAATGCGATTTCGAGGTGGCTGCGGGTTTTCAAACCATATTTTCAAGATGTCACTGCTTTAAATGATTGTAGAACCAGGCATTCAAAAATTTTAATTGCCTTTCTGAACTCTCTGTATTTAAAACCGAAACACAGACACTGCTTGGCGGCAGAAATTGTCGGTAACTGGGTGCTCCCGTAACAATTGTGTTTTTTTTTACATTTTGTATTAACCTTTAGTGCTCTTGTTATGTAAGTTTACACCAAGGTCAGAACTTGTCACTTGTCACGTAAACTTCATTCTACTACAGAGATATTCAGTTACATCGTGTAACTCTACACTACAAGTTGTGTTTCTGTTTATTTTCTTGCTAATATATCCGTGTCACCTTGGGAACAGCAATTGATTTTTTACTAGAAATTTTAATGATCTAACGAGGTTTTAATCTCATTCTAGCATCGGTTATTTTGTGAACCAACAACAGAATATTTTTTGTGCTTAGCTATTATTTTATCAAAATTAACAGCGGCAAGTACTTTGTAATTTCAACTTTAACGATTAAAGTAAAAAAGCAACACAATGGAAATTAAAACAAAAAATTGTGTTGTGTGTTACCAACATTTTTGTAAGTACATATTTTAAAATCAGCGTAATACTGTAAAAAAACGGCCTGTACTAAAGCCACCATAACAAAGCAAGCCGCCTAGCCTATCCCAACTATGTTGGGGTCGGCTCCAGGCTCCTATCCGAATGCAACTTGAATACCCATGTTTAACATGGAGCGCTTGCCTATTTGACTTGCAAATCCCAGTTATTGGGCAACACGAAGTCACATAGTAGGTAAGACTGGTGGTCTGTCTTTCTGACTTCTGACTACCTGTAGTGACAGTCGAAAATCTACGAATGACAACTGGGATCAACTGCTTTTACTTGCTTTTCGAGGTACGGGTGGATCTCGGTGTGAAATGGATATTCATTCATACACTGACCGATCGCGGCTTTAACTTTGCCACGAGCATCGATGATCTACTGAAATCTACTATAACAGTGAAATAAAATAATGAGTCAAGCTTAGTTTGATTTGTATAAAAATTCGTACCTCTGTTAATTTCTTTCTGTCCAACAGTAGATTCCTCAACCGTCGCGAATCCAGCAGCTTCATCATTGGATTTGTTGTCTTCATGGGTCAGTTTACCTAGAATCACATTTGAAATTTTGCTATTGATAATTATTACATAAAAGTTTATCGTTCGAATTTTGTGACATAAATTATAATACTGGAATTTGACTGGGCGGGTCATGTTTGTCGGATGCTGGCTAAGTGGGCCCGCATATCGCAAAACACCTTGACACAGTCAGACCAGACCAAGAAGGATATGGCGGGACGCCTTGGTTGGCTTCTTTAGGAATTGGCAAGATGAGACTCAACATTGGGAGAAATGTTGAGTCTCATCTTGCCCAAAGGGCAATGGAGAGGGCTATGTTTGGAGTTTCCTTTCATGATAAAATCAGAAATGAGGATATCCGCAAGAGAACCAAGGTTACCGACGTAGCCCGAAGAATTGCCGAACTTAAGTGGCAGTGGGCAGGGACATTGCTCGCAGAACAGATGACCGATGAGGCCGAAAAGTTCTAGAGTGGCGACCGCGAACCGGAAGACGTTGCGTTGGAAGGCCTCCCACTAGGTGGACCGATGACCTGGTAAAGGTTGCGGGGATCCGCTGGATGCGAGTCGCACGGGACCGGTCAATGTGGCGCCACTTGGGGGAGGCCTGTGTCCAGCAGTGGACGTCTTTCGGCTGAAATGGTGATGATGATGATTGGGAGAAATTTAGGAAATAGTGGGAGGCCATTGCCCAGGCGAGATAAAAATGGCTAGGAAAAAAATAAAATAAGGTTTGTACCTTTCTTGGCTTCCATAAGCAAATGAATCATATCGGGTCTGATGATATTCCGCATTTCGCGATTTGCCATCGTTTCCGTAACCAATTTTCTGAAGAATTGTTTTGACATCTCCGAAAGGAAATCCAACTTTAAAAACTGTAACATAAAATAAAGGCAATTAGCAAACACAATAGTTAAACAATGGCCACATAACTCCAGGAGTCGTGGCACCAATCAAGCGAATATTGAAGTAATCAATCTTAAGTTTTTTTTTGGCATGGCCATTATAGTTGGTTTATTGCTTTAAGTATCGATAATATTATGATTATTTTTTATGTTTTGTATTGCTCTTCACCTACACTAATTCACATAATATAGAAGCAACAAGAATAATGGAACCATTATTTTGTTAACTTAATCTAAAAGAGTCTCTGTAAAGTATCTTGCCCGTACAGTTAATCTCCAAGAGACCTACCTGCGTTTTGGAACAAGCAACTAGCTTTATCTTTCTGACTAACTGACCGACTACTTGACAATTCAAAAGTGCCTGTAAATGGTTTAATTTGAATAGATGCTTTGACTTTGATATTTGGATTCATATATCTGAGGCCTCAACTACAGCTAACTACTATTTTTTTATGATCGGGTAGACCACAATACGAGATGAATGTCATGTGATCACCACTACTAATACTTTAATTGCGGTTCTCGTTCACTCATCCATTAACTGCGACATTAGCCTTGTGGCCTCGTGATGATATTGTGAATCCACATTAGCCGTGTGATTCAATATTTACACGTCGATTTCAATAAATATTTTATTATTTGTATGCCACTTTAAGATTATTTCATGTTATTTTTTCATTTGACATTGATTTATTTAATTGATGTATATCGGATATTGTTGATCTATTGTATTTGTAATTGCGATAACTTTGGAATGTACGTTCACCTTTATGATATTATTGTTTATCGTTTGTTATTAAGCTACTAATTGGTTCATGAAATCTAATCAGCCTTAAATATAGTCTTTGTCTACTGATATAATAATTTTGTTGTTGACTTCTTGTTTTCTACATGAGACACTGTAATCTGTGTATAACTACATATTATAAAACAAAGTCCCTAATGCTTAGATCTTTAAAACTACGCAACGGATTTTGATGCGGGTTTTTTGATAATTTGTCAAGCGGGCGAAGCATCAGCTAGTAAGTTAAATATTCATATCTAGAAATAAGCTACTCAATGTGCTTACCTTGGCAACGGACGGCGCGTTAGAGATTATGAAGAACATCAGCATTTGGCGGAAATTGAAAGTGGATGACGCTTTTCCCATGGCATAGAACTCGTTACCCTCATCGTTGTGAGAGTCAACCTTCAGACCGAAGGCGCAGGAGGCTATTACGTCATTGGCGTAACGCGTCGTCAGGTCCTTGCACTCTATGTCTATGTAACCAGCTGCCAAAAAAAAAAGAGTTATTGAAGCACCGTGGACGAACTTTATCAAGTTTGCATAATTCGTTCAATAGACCAACAATGTAGACCTTATTGTAGTCTAAGAAAGTATATAGTAGGTATATAGTAAAGTATAATATTTATTATAGAATTACCATTACAAAATTTTTAAAACTGCTTTTTATAAGACATTTCAATCTTATTGATAATAATGTGTACAAAAGTTTTTTTTAATCCATTGAGTACACAGATTTTCATTGACTTACATTTAGATTCTTTTATCTTTTTCTGAAGCGAAGTCATCATCTGGTTTCCAACTTCCACCATAAAAGGCACCATCACTCGTATCTTGGAACTTGTAAACGCTGGACTCAATGTCGAGCGCATGTCCTTCCATTCTTGACCTGTAAGATATTTAAATTGGTTTTAAGAGCGCGTATTCGATTCGTGACGAAAACTTCATGTTTTTGCGTTTTGCCCAGAGCAATATCGTAATTATGTGAGCAGATTATTTAAAGACAATTTACAGTTTTGGAAAGATCTAGTCTTGATTTAGACAGCTACAGAGTAAAAGTATAATTTTTAATTATGGTTTTTTAAAGCGAAGACAATTCTTTTATATCGTTTTACGAAAATAGACGTCAGAGTTAACTTTCAGGACGAATACAACCATTACAGTATGCCAAAATATTTTGTTTTATGCGTTTTTCCAATAGTATATACAGTCATAAAGACAGCTACAGAGCCAAACTTACGAAAGTATTACTATTATGTATTAAAAAACAATGTTGAAAAAGTAGAAAATCGGTTCACTTTGTCAATTTTTTTTCACCAGTATTTGAATAAAAATATAACTGATCTATTTATTTTATGAAAGTAAATGTTATGTTTAATATACAGAATATTTTTCAGTCCGATAAACTAGCTCATTTATATTAGACAATTATTTTAAAAAGCACTGTAAAACATCGCGCGCTGTCATTTGCCGATCAATTTCAATGATTCGTGCTTATTTCGTGCATATTTTTTTTTCTGATGCACACAAACTGACCATTGTATTGTACTAGTGTGTGTCAATGCTGCTACGCCGTTTTAGCAATCGTTTAGATTTTGAGTTGCACTAAATCGAATACGCGCCCTTAATATAAATTACCTAAAAATATGATTCTGTCCAACTATACTTTTATGAAATAAAGATTATTATTACTTCAAAAAATTTGACGTAATACCTACTGGAGCGATTTACTGAACATTTCCTATAACATTTTATTAAATATATACCTATTGTATTCATACCTTTCAAAGAAAATAAGTTTCTAGAGAAGAATGAGTCACTGGTGCTGAAGATGGAGCGATGATCCAGGAAATGCTCGAAGTCTTTGACAGCAATTTTCTTCACTAATTCAATGTCACGGACAACTACCAACTCATTGATGAATTCAAATCTTCCCACAAACCTGATGAATGAGATACAAACAACTTGGTGAGATAAAAAAAATGCAATTTTAATCATTTCAATAAACAAAGAGAATATCATTCCTTACTTTTCTTCAGGAAAACTGTTATATAGAGCCAAGACATCATCAACGAAGTGATTAACGCGAAACAGGACCCTGGTCATGTTTCCCAGCAAGGGGACGGGTCTGAAATGTTTGACGCCATAGCGTCTGAACTTGGAATAGATTTGCCGGAGGTACAAGACCAGCACGGCGATGAGCACCGCCACCCAGACGAGGAGTAGGATCATGATCTGTAACAACATTAAATTTTAATTAGTCCAACTATATTTGGTTTAGAAAATCTATTAAATGCTGGGTTATAGTCATAGCCGTTAGACACTAACCGCCTTTTCAATAAATTCAGAGGGAATACCAAACTTAAATCTCCAAAAATGTTTGGTTAAACCGAAGTTACTACTTGTATTACTTTCCTCAAGGGAATCTTCGGTTTATTAATAAAGAAGCTAGAGTTTTTACGTAAGTGAGCCTGAAATTCAAATTCTTAAATTGAAGTACCTATTACTATGTGTTATATTGTCGTTCTGAATTGTTAAATTGTTATCTTCCGTACTAAAGTCAGTATTTGAATATTTTATCGCCGGTACATTGATCAATCATAATCGTAACGTTACGTTACTTCCTATGAGTACGGTTCCAAATACTTCATCAAGGTCATCCCTTCAATAGTTTCTATGTATAGAATGCGGAATGCGAACCTGTACACATTGATTTAATACTGATACTACAATAATTTGCCTTATTATCTTGGTAATAATGTTTATGTTCATTCACGTGTACGTGCACGTATGTTTACTAGCACAAAATGTTTGTCAGTGTCAAGGTGAACCACTCCTCTTCTGTCAAAGTCCGTCCATTAACGTAATGGATTAAACATTGGTCAGTAATTGTATCAATTCATCATCATCATATCAATCTTTAGACGCCTACTGCTGAGCATAGGCCCCCAATCAGCCATAATGGCCATGCTTGGCCTATGCATATTGGCGATCGCAGTAGGTGTTATGGTACTCAGAAGGACGCTTCAGCCCGTACTCTGGTCATCAGTTTTTATATTATGTAGATTCATCGCCGCACCGTTGCTAGCCTTTCGGTCTTTTATCGGGTACATTTCGGAGAGTGTGCTTTGGAATTGCACAATTTAATTCCCCCATCCCCGTTCCATCATCGGACGAGCAGAGATACGGCGAAGCGTCACCGCTATATGGTTGAAGTTCCACGTTCTCGAACCAAGCGCTTTGACTCCACATTTATTGTGCGAACTGCCAGACTGTGGAATTCCCTGCCCGCCTCTCTGTTCCCTGATAAGTATAATCTGGGTATCTTTAAGGCACGAGTGAACCGGTTCATCTTAGGCAAGCGTGTTCCAACTTAGGCCGCATTATCACTTACGATCAGGTGAATTGCGGTCAAACGCAAGCCTATTTAATAGTAAAAAAAAAATATATATATATTTGTATACAGTAATTGTATATTACTATTTATTATTTTTGGAGTAAGTGTGGTTGGATTGTAACAAAGATGATATTTTTATTATGGCTACCAAAAAAGTAAGTACAGATCATCAACTACCTAGCCTTTTCCCAACAGCTGAATACCAATATTATGCATGGAGCGTTACTGGGTAACACGATTGTCCTTGGTAAGACTGGTTGACAGACTTTCTGGCTTCTGACTACCCATAACGACTGCCAATTCTACGAATTACAGCCGGGACCAACGGCTTTACGTGCTTTTTGAGGCACGGGGGGAACTCGGTATGAAATGGATGGTCACCCGTCTAAAGACCGACCACGGTAAGCATAGCTTAACCACGACCGAACGATCCGTAAGGCTTTGACTTAGCCACGAGCTCCTCCGAAGTATATACTGATATGACAGCTAATAGAGATGTAATGTAAGACGAAGACATTGAGTTGGGTAGTAACTTGCACAAAACTTTGTGCAATACCCATATTTATCACCAATCAGAAGTTTTTATGGCACAAAAACAAGCAAGATACATCTATTATTTTGCGCAAATGGCCGAAGTATAAATGACTGATATTTTGGTGACAGAAATTAGTAACAATTAAGGTGCTACCAGACCAATTGATCGATCGCCGATCGACGGTATCGATCGATGGTAGAATGGACTAGTCAACATCAATCGAGCTGCTTGATTAGCCGTGCCGCACGCGGTCCGCTCCCCATTATCACCTGCTGCCCGCCCGCACCCCGCGCGCTACCTACCTGGCCTGCTTGTGTTTATGTGTCTTCTGCGTTTGCGTCTCCGTTATAATAATAGTACGAGCAACATCGAACTGGCCAACGCGTCCCCTTGTAAATACATTTCGAAAGAAACTGATGGATTATAGCCGGGGTTAATCAATCAACGTCGACCGAAGCCGTCGACCGGCAATCAATCGATTGGTTAGTCGAACGATATCCGTCGATCAGCCAAAGCTACCACACCAATCGATCGATTGGTGTAGTAACTTCCTAATAAATGTCATCGATAGAATTATTTAAATTGTCATACAATCACGCTGTTAACTAATTACATGCAAATAAAATGTAAACAATACACGAACTTGAACCCAAATAATTATTATCTACAAGTGAATGAACAATGCAAACGAAAGAACGACGACACCTTTAATAATGTTTTTATACCTTTGGTTATTTAAATTATTTGTATATCTAATAGCCCGACAAGTTTGTAATGTATGTATTATCATAATTATGATAATTTTTATTCACATAGAGACGCCTGATAACCAGTAGGTAGGTATTAAAGCACAGGTACCTTCTTATTTACGTAATCAAATAGATCAATCAACAAAAGTTTATCTTTGTTTACTAATTAGCATACAATTAAACATATACACTAGATATGAAATATTATGTCCATAGAGAATGTGTAAGCACTTTCTATGATGTGATGTTCTGTGTTCATTAGCAGTAGGATCACATCCATTTTTATGGATGTTCTTCTATGTGTGTTAATGTTAATTTCATTCGATGCACATTTTTAAGACTCTGTATCATGTCTTTTTTTAACCCCCGACGAAAAAACGACGGGGTGTTATTATTACCAGTGGCGCTGCAACTTTAAGTAAAGTCCCGCAATCATTTTCCTTGAACAAAACACTCATTACAATAGACGCGACTGTTGTTTGTTTCTTTATACATTCAGTCAGTCTTTTAAATTGTTATAACTTATACTATTTCTTATAGATTGTTGATAGTTCTGCCATTCTGCCACTGTTTAGTTATGCTTCTAACTTTCCTACAAGTTTTAAATCTAATTGCGACATGATTTTGTAAGTTTTTGCCAAAGTAGGATAGTTTTTTTCTCATGATTATGTTTTTATAAAATGTATGTATACAAATATATAAAAAAACAATTGTAAACGTTTTTTTCTGTATGTTTGATCCGGTTAATCACCAAAACACCTGGACCGATTTTAACGGGACTTTCACTGACATAGCCTATGTTATTAAGAGTAAATAGGCATATATATTTACTAGCGACCCAACCCGACTTCGCATGGGCCTATAGCCTTCCTCGGTAAATGGACTAACCAACATAAAAAGAATTTATCAATTCAAACCAGTAGATCCTGAGATTAGCGCGTTCTACCAAACAAACAAACAAACTCTTCAGCTTTATAATATTAGTATCTATAGATTTAAGAAAAAGAAATTGGTATTGGTATTGATAACCGAAATTCACGCAAACGAATTCGCAGGCATTAGATGATGCCTGCGAATTCATTTGCGTAAGAAATATAATTAAAAAAATAAAAGTTTAAAAAAACTAAAAACACGCTTTTTATAGAAAACCAAACTAAAAAATAGAAAATAAATTTTAATAAATTTAAATTAAGAAAAGTGTTAAAAATTTCAATAAATATAAATTAATAATAGTGTGAATAAAAAAAATTATTTTATTTTAAAAAAAGCGTGGGGTGCATGGTGTCAATAGTTATAAATATTTGTGATTGATTGATTATCATTTTGATAATATCTTAAAAAGCACCCCACGCTTTTTTAAAATAAAATATTTTTTTTTATTCACACTATTATTAATTTATATTTATTGAAAATTTTAACACTTTTCTTAATTTAAATTTATTAAAATTTATTTTCTATTTTTTAGTTTGGTTTTCTATAAAAAGCGTGTTTTTAATTATTTATTATTTACTTTTTAGTTTGAAAAATGGAATAATTTTATCAAATTAGTGTATTGTCATCGGTCCTCGATAAATCTACAAAGTTTGAACGAAATCTGGCCGTTTAAAGTGGGTCACAATCGCGCCCAAAGAAGTCGGTTACAAACAAACATACAAACATACAGGTGAAGCTAATAAAAAGCGTGTAAAAAAACAGGGTCATACACCTCACTTTATAATAAACACAGGTTTAACACATTTTTTATAACGAGACCGCAAACATCGACATAATGGAAGTTGAAGTTGTGGTAATCATGAAGATAAAAAAGTGTTTCTCTCATGAATCTTCTCATGTGCAGTGCAAATTCAGTAAAATATTAGGATCAAAATCTAGTTCTAGAATTTGTTTGATTATTAAAAGTTGTATCACTGCATTGTTCAGATACTATAGACGAACTGGCTTTGTCACTCTCACTTTCCATATTGTACACAAACATTCACACATTTAGACATAAACCAGTTTGATCCTCGCTCTACATATCTGTATAATTTCTTAATTATGACATAAAGTCTGTAATCTTATTTATAAACAATGAATTAACATATCTATTGCAACTGAGAGAGGAATATTAAAATTAGAACAGTGAGTTGAGTGTCAATAAAATTATATTTTATTTATTTGTAAAAGAAAAAGTTGGTTTAAAAGTTTTTACCAACATCAAACCACTAAAGTAAATACAACAGTGATGACATATTTAATGATTTAATGATGTAGGCACGGACAAATAATATCAGCATTTTTTGCTGTGTCAATTATTTTTCGTTCAGTGCCGCATACCTAACTCAGTCAGTGCCGCCAATCATTTGAGAACGTACTACCAATTAGTGTTGATCACTGCGCACTATCAACATTGCGAAATTCTTATTTTATTTAACCACATTATTTTGACACTGTTGATGTGACTGAAAGGCTGGAGTATTCTTCCAATGCGAAAGAGTTTTTGATGCCCTGTGAAGCTCCCCTTGTCGGATATTATTTCACTAAAGATTATAGTTGAATGTAGATTAATTAGTACATTTTTAAACGACTTCATAAAAGAACGTTTTCAATTTGACACGTATGTAAATATTGGAACTGCTATTGTATATTCACATAATATAATAATTAAGGCTCCTATCGATGGCAATACAAAATGAAAACAGAAAAAAACCGCCGAATTCGGAAACTAAAGTCATAAGTGTTCTGTGCTAAAGTTATTTATCACTTTTTAATTTTAGAAGGCGGTTTTTTTTAAGACTACACCTACTTAATTGTATTTTCTACTCACACAAGTAAGTATTTTGTAGTACCTAAGCAATTATTATATTATAATAACAATTAAACACACATTACATAAACGAGTAAATAATAATCAAAAATAACTTACTATTTCGTCACAAATACAACGACAGTTTGTAAACACACGTAATGGTTAACCAACAAACTGCGTAATTTAGAACGCGAAGCAGGTTTCCAACGTGTTGCTCGATGCACGAACAGAAGGTCTCTGAGTGTATCAAGAGAGGGGTTGGGTTAATATATTATGTCATGCTATCATTTTCGTTTGTTAATGTCCAAAAATGGACATAGTATCTGTTATCATTGATAAAGACAATGCGTAAATAGAATACGGATTTAGAAAATGAGTAATGTACTGTTGTTTTTGTTGACAACGATTATGGTGCAATTGTAAAATCATACATAATCTCTATGCACCCATATAAAGCCTCAATAAGTGTTTTATCTAACGTTATCTCTTGCAAATAAATTTCAATTTCTATTGTTTTGATACGATTTTCACCACGAATTTTGCATATGATAACAACTTTAATTTGTTAATAAAATTTAGTCTTTATCTCAATTAACATTTAAAATAGTGTCAACAAACTCCTCTTTTCTGATACGCTTTTGACCCTAACCAGCTGTTGTTAAGGAATAGATTGCCATTCATTTGAAACATTAAATAGTGCTGAGTCATATTGAATGTAATTATTGCTATAATGTAAGCAATAATTTGTCTAAGATCTGATTTACATGAATTTCATCCTGTCAAGTGTTGGACGCCGTAATCACCATGCTTGACCAATGCATGTTGGCGATCGTAGTAGTTATGGTACTCAGAAGGGCGCTGCTGCCCATCCTCTGGTCAATATCTCTCTGTCGCCTTGTACGACACCCACGGGTAGGCATGGGGTGGTGCTATTCGCAAAGGGCACCACAAGGCTTGTTAAATTCAATAAATTATAGATTAGATAAGTAGTTCTCGAATTGGAAACTATATCCAAGATAAAATTGCTGGGAAACATACTGCTACAGGACAATCAACAGTATTTGATTGCAGCATATCAACAGTATAGACAAACTGATTCCTTTAATACTTTTTACGATTTTTATTTTTTTTTGTAATTATTTGATTACTCTGGCTCACACACTATTTCATTGTGTATTCTATCATAAAGTTGAATTAAAATTTCAATACCTATACTATCTATACTATATACTATATTTTTTATATTATAAAACTGAAGAGTTTGTTTGTTTGTGTGTTTCGTTGAACGCACTTATTTTAGGATCTACTGGTTCGAATTGAAAAAATCTTTTTGTGTTTGGTAGTCCGTTTATCGAGGAAGGCTATATGCCCATGCGAAACCGGGCCGGATCGCTAGTTTGTAAATATGTGAACACTATATGAACATAGCGTAGTTGTCATTCCTTAACTTGTAATACTTTGTACATACCTACTCTAATATATTTGTTTTGTTGTTTTCATGCAAGGCACATCATATTCACGTAAATGTATATAATTCCTGTAATTATACGAAGTCTTGTTAACATTTATAAAAGAGTACTTAGGTAGGAGTTTCTTTCCCATTCTTCTCCTTACGAAACCACTCGATTGGAAGGGGCCACTGGATTTATTTTTTCTTATATGACGTTTAAAAGTCCCTTTTTATCTTCTAAATGAAACCTAATACTAAGTAATGAATACTAACCTATACTTGTCATTCGTAAGTTTTTTACTAGTAACACAATCTTTACGTGGCTTGTCATAAGTTTAGTTCAGTGGAATCCCATTTGTTTTTTGTAGCCCGTTACAAAATGTTCAATGAACAGGTATCTAGACGTGTACAGAGGTACCTACTGAGGCATTGAAGATGTAATAATAATAAAAATATAATATATAATATATGTGGGGACATTTTCACACACGGCCATATGACCCCAAACTAGGGAGACCCTGTACTATGGGTGTCAGACAACTGATATACATACACAAATACATTTTTTTTTGTAAATACATACATATATAGATTAACAACACCCAGACACAAACCAAACACAAGTGCTCATCACACAAATGTTTACCCTGGGCGGGAATCGAACCCGCAACACGCTGCGCAGCAGTCGATCGCTCAGCCACTGCGCCAACCGTCAAAAGACAAAGGGACTTCATTTGTTCTTCAATCACACTAAATGATGAATGGATCAATTGTGCCTGAAATAGATTATGGTCGGATTCAAGGACTTATCTGCTGAATACTAGCCCACACTTAGGCATAACTCGTTGTAAGTTACTACCTATAATTAATTTTGTTTACATGTTCCATTGACACAAACAAATGGTGCTGCCATGTGGCATAGTCTCGAATTATCATGGAGTTTATCATTCACCTGCAGATTCAACGTGGTAATGCTGCTAGCCTTATGGGCACTTGTCCCATTGAGAGCGATGCGTACCAGCTTTTTAATGCCCTGTGAACCCTCTTTTGTACGTAATTTATATTTTTAATACATATTTTTAAGTTCTATAAAATATTTTCTTTCAAGCTTGTTTACTATGTAAGAACCTTATTGAGTGGCAAACAATAATGGAAACAAAAACGTAGGCTGTTATAAATACCTACATAACAGCTCACATTTTACCATTTTTTAAAGCAAGCGTTTTTGGCATTGGAATTAAATGATTCCAGTGGCAAAAACGCTTGCTGACTCGCTTAGGTTTTCACAACGAAATGAACTTTTCTTTTTCTCTAGAGCCAACACACTCCAAAGACTTCGAAGCTGAAAGCTTCGAACCTTTGAAGGTGTATGATATTGTTGATACAAAAGTGGACGCTACCAAAAACTCTTTCTATCTTGCTTGCACAATATTGTGATGTGTCTGGTCTTAAATTGCACCAGAATTCATTCACGTGAACATATTTTTGCAATCAAAATAACAAATAAATACCAAGTTTCCGTTTTCCTTATTTGCAATATGTAGGCCACTTGCTCACTCACTGGCATCACATAACACAATACTTGTTTATTTGTATAATGATTATATTTAATTCAGTGCAACAAAACTAAATTAATACATTTTCCAATAATCTTTAATCTTTTCCTCTTGACTTTAATTTATACCCTTCAACTTTTTAGATTTTTACATCACTATTGCAATTCACTTACATCATTAACCTGCAAACCTGTTTCCAATGTGGCTGATTATTTGTTTGAACTAGCGACAATGATCTTAATGGCAAAACATTAAGGTTTAAATTAAGTAATCAATAAATTGATAGCAATGATAGCGGTCGACAACGATCAAGGAGAGAGCAATGTCCTCTGGTGTAATCATTTTTAAGCTAGTCGAGGCCAAAATACAAGAAAACTACACAAAACAAAACAAACATACACTAAATTACTCTTCTAATGAAGGATCTCCATAGGGGAGAAGAGATCCTATCCGCTAAAATCTTCAGAATTCCATTGCAGCTGCCACGCATTCTGCGGATCAGGGATACTGTTTTCTTTCGAATGACGGCATGAAAGCCATCAGTGCGATACATTGCAAACATCCCCGATGCCAATAAGTATTATTAACAACCTACGTTGTATGATATAACTGATAGGTATGCGCTCTACTTAGTAATGGTCAAACGATAATCATTAATAAGTTCCCGAAACAAAAAATCAATGAAGATGACGACAAGTACTACCAGAATTCCATAGACGCCCATGAGAAAGCTGTTGTTTGTCTAACAATCTCAATAAACGGCGTCTTAGTGTCTATAACCTTACTCTTTATACCATTAAGCACAAACTAAGCATGGTGCAGTGTAGAAAGTGAAAACGTAAAAGTAATGCTAAATTGTATTCATTCAATTATATGGTTGATATTTTCACCTGTTGGAAGTAAAGGAATTTCCTTTTATATTTCTGTAAAAATTAATCGGAGACCAAAAAGATGAGATGAAGTTAATTGTCATGATACGGGCATGTGAAGCTGAGAAACAAGATAAGTGTGACTGTAAGTGTTATAGGATTTAGAGAAAGATTGCGATGATACGATACGGGTGAGAAGGAAATGAAGGTAGTTACTTAGACTATTATTATCCTGTAACGTAATTGCGATTCCAGCAAAGCAGACCAGGGCCTCAAGTCTGCTATTACAATAGTGTCAGAACGATAGACCAACGTTAATTTCATAATTGTTGATTTTGACAAGTTTGGTAATCTACTAATATAATGTCGTCATTATGACTTTCCATTGGTCAACCACTGACACGCCATTGAAAGAAATGATATAGAATGGTAATCTCGTACGAAATGACAAATGAATACTGACTTGGGTGGTAATCTGTTAAAATGTTTACAGTTCTTTTGATCAGTGACATAATATTAGAACGTCATTGTGCAGTCATTGCTTTTAATTCGACCGACCAATGATCGACCATTATGAATTTAGCAGATTACGAACTTTTAGCAAAATGACAATGGGATCGAGTTGGAATGACGAAATTATAAAAATAGCAGACTTGGCCCCCTGAAAGGTGTCTGGCGAAGAAGAAATTGATCAACGAGAAGAAGGTGATAGAGGATTTATTCTCTATCACCCTCATCTAGTTGATGACTCACTCTTATTTCTTACGTAAGAAATAAATGTCATTGTGATGAAGACTGGAGGTTGGTAATTAAAAAAAACAACTATCTAATTATTTCATTTTTACTAAACAATTCTTTACAATTCAATTCAAAACAGTTATTTGACAATTCTTTAAAAAGTACTTACATTCTTAAATAACATCATAAATGAGGTCTAACAACTTCAAAGAATGAAACGAAAATAGTTATTACCAAAGTGTTTTTTTTTTTTTTTTTTTTTTTATACTGTATTAGTAAGAACAAAGTTCTTAATAATTAATTACGATCTAGCCTAGAAGACTAATAAGCAATTTAACTCTAACTTAATATGTTACGTGATAGATTATGTTAAAACTAAAAATAGTGTCCATTTGGACTTTTACACAAGTCCGTAGCACTTTCTTAGAGTCTGATATAGATTATAGAAACACTATGTTCATGTGTTATATGAATAGCACAACATTGTTACTATTATTTATTCACTTTGTACACTACACTAATTCAAATGGTTTAGTTCTTTTTAGCCTACGCACTAAGTCTGTGTTGTCTAGTAGCTGGATTGCCTCAACGTTCACGTGTCGATGAAGTCTGTGTTCGTGGGCTTCAGCAAATTTTTGGATAATTGTGGTGACGGATTCCATTTTAAGGTCACGGTGAAGGTCGTCGTTTCTTATGTACCAAGGTGCATTGACAGCATCCCTGAGTACTTTATTTTGGAACTGTTGTATTATTTTGATGTTGCTTTGTTTGGTACAGCCCCAAAGTTGGATACCATACGTCCAAATTGGCATAAAAATATGCTTGTATAGGGTTATTTTATTATGTATTGATAGACAGGATTTCCTTCCGAGTAACCAATACATACTTTTATAACGTATATCGAGTTCCTGTCTTTTCTTTTTGACATGAGCTTTCCACCGCAATTTGGCGTCGAGAGTAATGCCAAGGTATTTGGCTGTATTAGCATACGGCACTTGCATGCCATTTATGTAGATTGGGTGATGGTCCATGTGTTTGTTTGTGAAGTCAATGTGAATTGATTTTGACTCATTCAGTTTGATCTTCCATTTTTGTGTCCAGTCATAAACTTTGTTCACAGCTAGTTGAACTTTTTCTACTGCTTCTCTGTGGCTTGACCCAGTGGCCATAATTGCAGTATCATCTGCAAAGGTCGCGATGGTGTTGTTTTCCAGTTCTGGGATGTCACATGTATATAACAAGTATAAAATTGGACCTAGCACACTTCCTTAAGGTACACCAGCTTTTATAGGTTTTAACTCGGAATATGCGTCGTCCTGCCGTATTCTAAACATTCTATTAGTTATATACGACTCTAGGATATCTGCAAATTCTGGTAGCATGCGTCTGAGCTTGTATATGAGACCCTTATGCCAAACTTTGTCAAAAGCTTGCGCGACATCTAAAAACACGGTGGCGCAGACTTCCTTATTTTCAAGAGTTTTTTCAATGATGTTAGTTATTCTATGTACCTGGTCTATTGTTGAGTGTTTTTCCCTGAAGCCAAATTGATGATTTGGAATAAGGTTTTTATCTTCTATAATTGGTTTTAGCCGTTTCAATAACAGTTTTTCAAATAGTTTTGATAATACTGGCAACAGAGAAATAGGTCTATACGATGATGCTTCCTGGGGTGGTTTCCCAGGCTTCGCAATCATAATGACTTCAGCAACCTTCCATGACTCAGGTACATGTTTTAAAATAAATGCAGCATTGACAAGCTTAGTCAGCTTTACTATGGCTTTGCGAGGGAGGTGTTTTAGAACTTCACCTGTAATGAGGTCGTAACCCGGAGACTTTTTCGAGCTAATATTATTTTGAATTTCTCTCATTACTTCTTTCGGAGTCACAAGATTAATTCTTTGATTTTGTGATAAATGTCTGTTAAAATTGTTATCAAAATAATGTTTTGAACATAGATCAAAGAGTATAATAGACATAGATACTATTCCTGTCATCTGGTATTAACTCTATAGAAGTGTACAACATTGTCTATGCCTAAGTAAATAAAGTTTCTAGTCTTTGAACAACCTCCTCGCGTGTTTCATTAGGTTATGGGCCCAGACTCATCTTTTTAAAATTATTAAGTAATAAAATAGTTAGATTGTGCTCTAAAAGTAATAATGTCGACGTCGGGCTACCTAGTCAATGTGCCGAAGCTAAAAGGTCGCGAAAATTACGACGATTGGGCGTTCGCGACAAGCAATTTTTTGCTCCTCGAGGGAATTGACTTAGAAAAACTACCAACGGAAATCAGTGAAGCTGAGATGAAGAAAGCCAAAGCCAAACTCGTGATGACTATTGACTCCTCATTGTACGCGCACATCAAGAGTGAAACTACAGTGAAAGGTGTATGGGACAAATTGAAGCAATTGTTTGATGATACAGGGTATCAACGAAAAATCAGTTTGCTTCGAACGTTAATTTCAATTCGCCTTGAAAACTGCGATTCCATGACAAACTACGTATCTCAAGTAGTGGAAACGGCGCAGAAATTGAAGGGGACAGGTTTTGAGATCACTGATGAGTGGACTGGATCGTTACTTTTGGCGGGACTCCCAGATAAGTTTTCACCAATGATAATGGCGATCGAACATTCCGGAATCGCCATTAGCTCTGACGTCATCAAGACAAAGTTACTCGACATGTGTGAGGAGGTTGGCACTACTGGAAAAGACACTGCCTTTTGGTCAAATAAACAGCGGTGGAAAAGTGGCAACACTAACCGCGGTGTCAAATCATCACAAACGTCAACGTCAAATAGTGACAGTTCAAACAGTAAACAAATAAAATGCTATAATTGTAAGAAAATCGGTCATTACAAGAATAAATGCCCCGAATTAAAAACTAAGAAAACTTTAAATGCTTTTAGTGCTGCGTTTTTCAATGGGAATTTTAGCACAGAAGACTGGTACATCGATTCGGGCGCAAGCGCACACATGACTGCAAATCGAGAATGTTTACTGCGAACCAGACCTGTGCATGAAAACAAAGAAATAGTAGTTGCAAATCAAATGACTGTGTCTGTTGTAAGTGTTGGTGAAACACAGATAACAACATGCGTAAACGGTTCTCAGCATGATGTGATAGTGAAAAATATTTTGTACATACCAAAGCTCACAACAAACTTACTCTCAGTTAGCCAATTAATAGCAAATGGCAACAGAGTAACTTTCAAAAAGGATGTCTGTTTGATATATAATAAAGTAAATGAGCTTATTGGTGTTGCATGTTTAACCAACGGTGTGTACAAGTTAGAAATACTAAAATCAGAGAACTTGTTATCTGCTATGACAATGTGGCATAGAAGGCTAGGACATATAAATAGTAAGTGCCTAGAGAAAATGAAAGAAGGTGCTGTGGAAGGGGTTTCTTTTGACAAGAAAGCTGACATACGAATCCAGAACTGTGAAATGTGCTGTGAAGGAAAACTGACACGTTTACCTTTCCCATCTGCTAATCATAGAAGTGATATACTACTGGAAGTAATACACTCAGATTTATGCGGGCCGATGGAGACCAAATCAATTGGACAGGCAAAGTACTTTCTTCTGTTCGTGGATGATGCCAGCAGAATGACTTATGTCTACTTCTTAAAGAAAAAGAACCAGGTCTTCCAGCATTTCAAAGAATTTAGAGTTTTGGTTGAGAATCAGACGGGAAACACGATAAAAACATTGAGAACAGATAACGGAGGTGAGTTTTGTTCACGAGAGATGGAAAACTTCTTGAAACAAACAGGAATCGTACATCAGAAGACTAATCCTCACACTCCAGAGCAGAATGGACTCTCAGAAAGGTTCAACAGAACTGTGGTTGAACGGGCTAAATGTTTATTGTTTGAAGCAGATCTCAACAAAAGCTTTTGGGGAGAAGCAGTAAACACTGCAGTATACCTCATGAACAGAACGCCAGCCGCCAGTTTAGGCATGATGACACCATTCGAGAAGTGGACAGGCAGGAAGCCAGACCTGAGCCATGTCAGAATATTCGGAAGTAAAGTAATGGTGCATGTACCCAAAGTTCATAGACAAAAATGGGATAAGAAGGCTGAAAAATTAATTTTGGTTGGGTATCCAGATAATGTGAAAGGATACAGGTTATATAACCCAAAAACTAGAAAGATTACTACAAGCAGGAATGTTATTATTATTGAAAAAGAAAATTCAGGCACAGCTCAAGTAGTAGTAAATAATGAAGGAGAAAATAAAGAGGAAATGCCAGAGAAAGATAAAAATTCCGAAGTAGATGAAAGTCTAACAGAAAATTCAGTTATAGACCCAAACGATTCTACATACATCTGTGACTCGTCAAGTTCCCAAGACGATTCATATCAATCAATGCCTGAAACTGAAAATGACTCAATCTTAAAAGAGGAAGCTCAAATTGTGGAGGTTAGTAAGCGTAAAAGAAAACCAGTAGAAAGATATGGCATGACTAATCTTTGTGTTTTGGACCAGCTGGAAGCTTGTGGTGAAGAACTCAGCTATGAAGCAGAAATGAATGGACCAGAGAAGGAGCAGTGGGAACAGGCGATGACAGAGGAACTGAAGGCTTTCGACGACAATCAAGCATGGGAATTCGTTGACAGGAAAGAAGCTGATAGGGTAGTGCAGTGTAAATGGGTTTTTAAGAAAAAGTTCGAAAGTAATAATAAAGTGCGTTATAGGGCTAGGCTGGTTGCAAAAGGTTTTACTCAAAAAGAAGGTGTGGACTACACAGAGACATACTCACCAGTGCTTCGTTACTCTACATTAAGACTTTTATTTGCTTTAAGTGTGAAACTTAACTTTAAAATTACTCATTGGGATGTCACTACAGCTTTTCTAAATGGTTACCTGAACGAAAATGTATACATGCAAGCTCCTCCTAACTTAGATTGTAAAGAAAATTGTGTTCTAAAATTAAAACGAGCAATTTATGGTTTGAAACAATCAGCCAGGGCTTGGAATATGAGAATAAATGATTGTTTATTAAAGTCCAACTTTGTAAAGTCAAAATTAGAACCATGTTTATATATAAAAAGGTGTATAAAGGAACATATTATTATTATTATAGCAATTTTTGTAGATGATTTTTTCATATTTTCTAATAATAATGATATGGTAAATGAGATTAAGATTGTTTTGATGCAAAAATTTAAAATAAAGGACTTGGGTCAGTTAAAACAATGTTTGGGCATTAGGATAAAAATGTATGAAAATGGCAGTATTTCCTTAGATCAAAAACAATTTGTGGATCACATTTTAAATAAATTCAGTATGACAAATTGCAATGTTGTTGATACTCCCGTTGAGAGTAATCTAAAGCTGGAGAAAAGTATAGAAGTTTGTAAACAATACCCTTATCAACAATTGATAGGAAGCTTAATGTATCTAAGCGTTTTAACTCGCCCAGACATCTCTTATAGTGTAAGTTTTTTGAGTCAATTTAATAATTGTTATTCGCTCACCCATTGGAAGCATGCAAAACGAATATTAAGATATTTATGTAAAACTAAATCTTATGGACTGATGTTTAGTAAAGATAATTGTAACTTAGAAGGTTTTGTTGATGCAGACTGGGCCTCAAATATCTTGGATAGAAAATCCTATACAGGTTTTTGCTTCAAGTTCTCAGGTTCTGTTATCTCATATGAATGTAAGAAACAACAGACTACAGCTTTGTCCAGTACAGAAGCCGAATATATGGCGATCACGGAGGCTTGTAAAGAGGCTATATATTTAAAAAACTTGTTGAATGAGATTGTAGACTTTTGTAATTATACTATTACGTTGTACAATGATAATCAGGGGGCTCAGAAGTTGACAGAAAATCCATTGTTCCATAAACGCACTAAGCACATTGATGTGCGTCACCATTTTGTTAGAGAAGCTGTAGCTAACAAACTTGTAAAAATAGTTTATCTACCAACATCTGAAATGCCCGCAGACCTACTGACTAAAGGGTTGAGTAGTGTAAAACATAACTATTTTGTTAAAAAACTAGGTATTTATAGTATTGTTTGATGGCTGTATGTTTTTTAGATTATTTAGTTATAGGTAAGTACTGAATTTACCAAGTTTAGATTATTTTGATAAGTGGAGGTGTTAAAATTGTTATCAAAATAATGTTTTGAACATAGATCAAAGAGTATAATAGACATAGATACTATTCCTGTCATCTGGTATTAACTCTATAGAAGTGTACAACATTGTCTATGCCTAAGTAAATAAAGTTTCTAGTCTTTGAACAACCTCCTCGCGTGTTTCATTAATGTCTACTCTCAGGTATTTCGATTGAGCTTTCATTGGGTTGAAAAGTTTCTTCTAAATGTTGAGCAAACCTTACCGCTTTTTGGTCATTACTTATGGCCCATTTTCCGTCGCTATTTCTGATGGGTGGTATTTGTATAATCGGCCTTTTTAGATTTCTTGTCGCTTTCCAGAGAGAGTAATCCGTTGATTTGTCATTGGTTAGCTGCAAGAGGTAAGTATTTAAAGATTCATCCTCAAATTCAAGAATTTTCCTCTTCAATCGTTTAGTTAGATTATTTAGTGATGTTTTATCTCGCGGGCACCTTGTTTGCTGCCACTGCTTTCTTTGTTTCCTTTTCTCAGAAAGTAAATTCACAATTTCCTTAGGATAGATAAATCCCTTATATTTACGTTTTAATTGCGGTGTGTTGTTCCACGCACATTGTTGAATATTAACAATATATTTATTTACTTCTGAGTCAAGCTGATCTTGCGTTTTTATCGGAGTCTTAAGGTCGATAATATGATCTAGATCAAGGGCAAAACTTTCCCAATCTGTAAACTTATTAACCAGGGTTAAGTGGCTTTCTTTGAGTAGAATTTTTTGACTAAGCGTTAGTATAATCGATGAGTGGTCCGAGTTCATATGAAAACCTTCCTCCACGCTGACGTAATTTGTAGATATATTTTTGCATATAAAAAAATCTATAAGGTCAGGTATTTTCTGGTGGTCAGTGGGCCAGTACGTTGGTTTACCTGTGCTCATAACTTTGGAATGTGTATCTTTAACTGCACTTAAGAGCTGCCTTCCCTTAGTTGTAGTAAGTCTTGATCCCCAATGCGTATGCTTAGCATTAAAATCGCCGCCTAGGATAAATCTCTGGCCTAATAATTCAAAGAGATGTAAATATCGCTCTTTCCTTATCATGTGCCGTGGAGGACAGTATACGGCAGCAATGGACACGTGACAAAATTTGGTTTTAACGGATATTGCCACGGATTGAATGTCTTGTTCTTCATATTTACACTGCACGTAGTGACTAATGTTTTCTTTAATTATTACTGCGCTACCTCCTCTAGCAGAGTTGTCAGGGTGGAGCGAATTATATACCATGTATCCTCTAAATTTGACAAAAGATTGCTTAGTGAAGTGCGTTTCGGATACCAAACACACATCTATATTTTCTATGTCTAGGACCGCCTGCAACTCATTTTGATGTTTGAGGAGCCCATTAGAGTTCCACGCCATTATTTTAAGGGTGTTATTCATTTTTGGTTATTTAAAACAGCTGTTTTAGTGCTGGATTCTAGTTTCTCTAATCTCTTGTCAAATGAGGTAATACACTTTAAAATCTGATTAATTTTATCCTCTAGATTCAAAGGCTGTGATCTTTGTTTTACAGCTTCCGCATAGGAACCAGTGTTGGTTACTTGCATGGGTTTTGCATTTGACTGGGCACTTGCTTTCTGTGCCTGTTTCTCAAGTTTTTGTAAGGGAATAGACTGTTGGGTAGTTGGTACCACAAGTTTCTTTTTAATATTTTTATTTTTCATTATTTGGATCTGCTTAGCTACTTCACACCCTCTGTAGTTGGCAGGGTGAGGTAGACCACAGTGAACACATTTTGGCTTCTCTTGCGGAGATTTGGTACAGTTCGCTGTAAGATGCTTGCCGGTGCATTTTACGCACCTGGGCTCTTTCCTGCAGTATTTATGAGTATGCCCATAGGCCTGGCATCTCTTGCATTGGGGAATGAGTTTAGGATTTTTTAGTGGGTGTATTTCAATTTTACACCCTAAGGCGATTAACACACGGCACCGCGCACCGCCGCGGTTGGCGGTGAAGCGGATCTCATGTCGCATTGATCTCTATTAAATCCGTCGATGCCTAACACACGTACACCGCCTGACCGCGCGTTCGAGCGGTGCTCTCACCGCCACCGCCCCTCCGCGCGGCCGGCCGCGCTGAGGGGCGGTGCATCACACACGGGGCGCCGCATAACCGCGCGAATCATCGTGTGTGCAGGATGTGTTGCAATTTAAAAATAATTTCTGTCTAAATTGTATGTAATGTAATTAATATTATAATAGTCCCTACAAGTATACTATTCTTCCCCACTCGAGCGTGTTAGCGAGTTGAACTAAATTGACAGGGAGATTTTGATTTACATCTCATTAAAAATAAAAATAGAAATAACTATAAATTAAATTGACAAAATAAAATAAATAAATGAAATTATAAATTATAAAAAAAGGTCAGAATCATTAATTCATATAATTTCATATAATTTGTTTAAACTGGTCAAATCCGCGTTAAATCCAACCGCGCGGACAGGCGCGTAAACCGCCTTACCGCGCGGGGTACCGCTACGAAATCCGCATTACCGCCACCGCCCTCCGCGGCGGCGCGCGGTGCCGTGTGATAATCGCCTAAAATATACTTTATGCCATAGATTTTATTGACATCTTCCTCGTTATTAAATGATAATACAAACATATTGAGTGGCTCTTTTTTTTTTCCAACTCAATTTGTTGTCTACTTTTTCTATTTTTAGCCCTTGTGTTGTTAGATCGTCTTTGATTCGATCAGGTTGGCAAGAAGAATGTAACTTCTTCACAACAACTCTAATAGGTCTAGCTTGTTTATTCTCGTAAGAATGCCAATGGTAGTCTTTTTCTGTCAAAAGCCTGACAATTTCTCTATATGAGTCTTCTTTTTTGGCGTTAACCTTGACACAATCACCATTCATCATTTTTGCGGTAAATGATTCAGCTGGTATTGTTTCAGTTAACGTATCGTAAAACGTTTGGTAGTTATTAATTCCGTCTATTATGATTGGCGGTGGTGGAGGCACTTTCTTGAGAGAAGCCCCTTTCGCATTTTTTTGATCTTCTTCTTGTTGGGCGCTTGTTCCGGGTTGTTGTTTTGGAGAGAGGGACGTGTTAAGCTTCCTCTTCTTCCTGCTCTTGGCCCTAATCCACTCAGTCTCTTTAGCGAGTTCATCCTCGTCTGTGCAATATTCAACGTCACTTTTAGTGCGCTGGACAAATATTGATTTCTCGCTTTCCTGTTTTTCTAAGGGTTCTTTAGTTTCTTTTTTTTCCTTCAAGCAATTTAATTCTCCTTGAAGGGCTAGTACTTGTTCCTGCAAGCTATTAATGTGATCATTCAGATTACGTACCATAAGTTGCAGGTTTTCTCTGTCCGTTTTCTCCTGGATGTAACAGTCATACAACCGCTTTTCCAGGTCAGTTTTTATCTTAATAGGTTGAGTAGCCATTATTTTGATGTAAGGTGAGTTTAACGCCTAAACAATAAATTAATATCAAAACACTTCATGATTTCCGCACTTGTAACTGGGTCATGACAATGACACCGATAAATCGACGTAGGTACACCCGCGACGACGGTGTTGTGCTGCGTCTGCAGAATACTCTTAACTAGAGCACGCGCGCGCGATCGTACGTCTTTTCGCTATTGCAGTTAAACACATTACCAAAGTGTGGCACAACAATGAAAACTTAACTATATTTCATACTTTAATTAGGTACTAATTGCATGGTGGGATCTGTAGCGACATCTAGTTGTTACATAACTACACTATCTACGTCATCAGTTAGCGAACTACAACCTTTACCTGTAACCTGTGTGACGTCACCAAATTCTCAAACAATCATCATCATCTTCCTGCTCTTATCCCATGTTACTTGGAGTCGGCGCCAAAAATTCTCAAACAATATTGGTAAAAAAAAAGATTTGTATGTATCCCGGAAATGTCTTCTTCGTCTAAAACTGTGTTCGTTTGTCTAACTGGATGCAGCTGAATACTAGTGTTTTACTTGGAGCGGCTACCTGTCTGCCTCCGATACCCCTTAGCAAGATTGGTTGTCAGACTTTCTGGCTTCTGACTACCCATAAACGTAGATTCAATTTTTATTTTATGACGTTCTGACTTTGTCATCAGAGATTTGTATGTATCCCGGAAATGTCTTCTTGTTCGTTTGTCTAACTGGATGCAGCTCAATACTAGTGTTTTACTTGGAGCGGCTGCCTCACTGCCTCCTCAACCCCTTTACTAGGTAACACGATACACCTTGGTAAGACTGATTGGCAGACTTTTTGGCTTCTGACTACCCATAAAACTAGATTCATTTTTCTTTTATGATGTTAGTTCAAAGTGCCTTTTAATGGTCTAATTGCAGACATTGAAAAAAAAAAAATTATTTGACTTTGACATAGATTTCTTTGGATCTATAACAAAGATCTACGAATGGCAGCAGGCTAGGACCAATGGCTTTACGTGCTTACTGAGACACGGAGGGCTCCTGGTATGATATGGATGTTCAACCATCCGCGCATCATTTCCTTGGTATATTGTATAATAAAAGTTATGTTAATAATTATATTATGTTGCTGCTCGTTGACACTTTAAACTGCTAATTTAATGCATGCGGTGCTTACTTATAAGAGATTGTTGCATTATTTGTTTTATTATTCTGCTTAAATTACTGTACTGTTCAGTGTAAACAATTGTTAGTGAGCCAAATAAATGAAATAAAAATTATCCAATTGTACATTATAACTTAATACTAGAATGTATTAAGATACTAGACTCAATAAAAATATAATAATCTCTGAACATTTAGATCACCACAATCATTGACTTCTCTACTTTCTTGCTTTGAACCGGAGCCAATGACCTCCTTGTAGTCTGATCTGAAAGGACCCTTTATACAGCTTGGCAGGGATGCAGGTTCTTTCACAAGGTGATACCTCCATGTGTTGGAGAATCTGATACGTCATGACCTTGATCTCACAGAGAGCAAATCTTGACCCTGAGAAAAAGTAGGTTTAAACTACATTTGCTTACATTATTTTGTTTGTTTACTTTAGAAGAACGTTCTAGGGCTCCCTAAATTAAAGATATGTGAAAAGTGAGCTTAATCATATATTTTTTTTCTTTTTGCCTTCAAGGCAAGAAGTTTTAGAAAGTTTTAGGAAAGCTCAATAATTATTGTATTCTCTTCCGTTCTCCTCCATCTTCCATCTTATCATTTACTACATTTGTATTTGTGTCATCCCTCACTCAATCTTTCTCTAATTCACACTTTTCTCTCTATTAAGTTTTAATATTTGATTTTATAATCTTAATAATAAACTCACCAATACAATTTCTAGGTCCTACACCGAAGGGCATGTATACGAAAGGGTGAATTTTATGCTTGTTTTCTTCAGAGAAGCGCTCAGGGTCGAATTTATGAGGATTGGGGAAGAACTGGGGGTCACGGTGAAAACCAATCGTTGGTATCCAGATACCTGTACCTTTGCGGACCTAAAAACGTAGCATCTTATTAATATTCTCTTCTGCAATGTTGGTTTTCAGAATAAAAATAATATCTTACAATAAAATCGTTTTCTGCCTTCTCGTTAGGTTTTCCCAAATTGTAATCTTTAGTACATATCCTGTCCATAGCTATACCAGGCGGCCATAGTCTTAAAAGCTCTGTAAAACAATTTTTAAATTAATATTTTTTCATAATTGATTTTGGTTTTATTGTTTCTCCTAACAACTAGTCTAAATTAATATCGAATCCAAGTAATTATAAATAACGAATTCTTTCAACTAAAGAAAAAGCGTAATTAATTTTGATTAAAAAAAAAATCTTACCAGATACCACCATATCCATGTACTGCATATTCTGAATGGAGTTGAAGTTAAATTTGCCGCCGTTCTTAGCGTCGTTCTCCTTGATCTCTTGTGCCAGACGCTCTTGAACGTCAGGGTTCAGCGCCAGTTCGTAGAGCAGGAACGACATGCCAGAGGCGATACCTTCGAAACCAGCTATGAAGAATAGCACTGCTTGGGCGATGAGGTCGTCGTCACTCCACACTAAAAGCAAAATGTGAATAGAACAAGCACACTCGAATGTATTCTTGATTTCAAGGTAATATCTGTGGTATTTCAAATCGTATTTTCAAGAAAAACTGAAACTATAAATGTGACATTCAGAAATTATAAATGCCTATAATATTATGTAAACAAATGGCAACAAATTGGAAAGCGTTCCTCCTGATGGTTAGTCGACACCGTTGTTTAAGGACATCTGTATTACCAAAAGCATCGCAGGTATATTTTTAATATACCCGCGATGCCCCCGAAAAATGCTGAAACGCCTGATGTGAGTAGGCAAGTATGTGTAATAAAGTCATAATTCCCCTGATATGTTTTGATCCCAGTCAGGGTACTAGCCAATTGCTAATCGGACACAAATCAGGACAATCAAGGGGCGTCTACAAAAAAATGTTTATGGAAAAATCTACTACATCTTCTTCATCTTTGGCAGTCTTGCGACTATAAGACAGTATTACGTTTTACTTGGTGTATTGTGACGATATAGTGAATGGTGGTGGTGGGTGAGTAAAAACGCGGGCTTGACTAGTTGTAATGATAAAATAAAACTTTCACTAAGTTTACCATAACTGAAAAAACAAAACTGATAAACGGAAGCAGTTAATCAGTTTTATAAAAAAACATACCTCTGGTAATTTCTTTCTGTCCAACTGAGGATTCCTCGACTGTCGCAAATCCAGCAGCTTCATCATTAGATTTGACGTCTTCATGGGTCAGTTTACCTAGAATGTTTTTAAAAAAGTACCAGATTATATCTTCATAGAATTACAGGGCGACATTAGCGCTCAGCGACAAAGCCCTTAAAATAAAGAAGGATAAAAAAAAAATCTTCATAGAATAATATTTCAAGTGATTTTGTACCATAATGTCTTGATGCCAATGGTTAAATCGCCGGCGCTGACTCCCATGCACGAGGATTTGGGTTCACAATCGGATATGAACAAGTTCCTATGTTACTTTAGGTTTATCTTGGACATCTTTGATATCAGTGAAGGAAACCATCGTTAGTAAACCAGAGCTTTTAATGAACATAATACTGAAATCGTCAATCTGACTTCAGCAAACGTAGTAATCAAAGCTAATGCTTTGTCTGTATGGTTGACGCCTTTGCCCTCCGGTGGGAAAATAATGTGTTGGATTTATGAATATTGTAGTAATTTACATACAAAATGTTTGAACATTTGCTCAAAAGGGATATGTACCTTTCTTGGCTTCCATAAGCAGATGAATCATATCATGTCTGATAATATTTTTCATCTCGCGATTTGCCATAGTTTCCAAAACCAAGTCTCTGAAGAATTTCTGCGACACATCCGAAAGGAAATTTATCTTTAAAACCTGTAATATACAGTAGAAACTAAGTTATCGACATGCACAAATTGTAAGAACAATAATAATGTGCGTTAATATTTACAAATTGTACCTAATTACGACCATTCGGTAATGTACAGTCAACAGCAAAAGTAGCAAAAGTGTGTGGCGTCGAAGTGATTCAAAAGTATGTGATTGTCACACACATACTTTTGAATCACTTCGACGCCACACAATTCTGACGTGAACTCAGTTCATTAATATTGAATTTCTGATTTTGATCATCTACTTTTGCTGATGACTGTACGTTCACCTTTAAAAGATCATTGTTTTTCTATTTTTACGAAGCTATCGTCTTTGTCTCCAGATATCATTATTATGTACGGTCACCAAAGGAGATAAGTATCCATGTCGCCGGAAACAGGTGAAGTTTACTTAGAAATCGATAGGTTTTTTTGAATAAAATAAAATACAATTTATACAGAATAAACAGTTCAATGATTTAATAAAATTTCATTTGAAAGCCCCCATTGGTTTCTAAGAAATCTTCAACTATTCCCGACGACATGGATACTTATCTCTTTTGCGTACTGTACATACACAAGAAACATTGTAATTTGTGTGAGTAAACAAATTGGGCGTAACCATGCAATTAAACATAAAAGTTAAAAATTCGTGTGAATAATAAATCGACTCAATAATGATTTACCTTGGCAAGTTTCGGCGCGTTAGAGCTTACAAAGAAAATTAGCAATTGGCGGAAATCGAAAGCCGATGTCGCTTTTCCCATGGCATAGAACTCGTTATCCACGTCATTGTGGGAGTCGACCTTCAGACCAAAGGCACAAGAGGCTATCACGTCGTTGGCGTAGCGCGTCGTCAGGTCTCTGCACTCTAAGTCTATGTACCCAGCTGTCAAAAATATTGGGTAACTGAATCACGCATTCAAGTGTTCATAACTTGTTCTTGAATAGACATTGTTTAATCTCATTGTAACCATTATTTTTAGCATTCGAGTTTTATTAAACCATTGAATAGTAACGTTTACACAAACTTAAAATATTTTACTTACATTTAGATTTTTTAATCTTTTTCTGAAGCGCACTTATCATCTGATCTCCAACCTCTACCATGAAAGGCACCATCTGACGCATCTTAGAACTTGTGAACGCTGGACTCAATGTGGAGCGCATGTCTTTCCATTCTTGACCTGTGAGATATTTTAATGTGTTTTAAACCTAAGTTTAAAACACATTAAAATGCTTAATGCTTAGGCATTTTCCTAATTTTAAACTATACTTCAAAATGCTTGACGTAATACTGGACTGATTTAGTACTGAACGTTGCCCGTAAAATTTTACAAGACAATCAAATCTAAATGCCATACTACACGGAAGTAACTATTAGTTTATAATACTGATACAAATTTTATTCAAACCTGTTAAAGAAAACAAGTTTCTAGAGAAGAGTGAGTCACTGCCAAAGATGGAGCGATGGTCGATGAAATGTTCTAAGTCTTTGACAGCGATTTTCTTCACCAGTTCAATGTCACGGATCACTATCAACTCATTGACGAATTCAAATCTTCCCACGAATCTGATGAATGAGATATTTTGCAAAACACTGATAAGTATATAATGATTGGCTTGGCTACCGAACAACTTGCGGAGAAATGCATTTTTTATCTAAACCAATGTTGTAATTTTGATTTTTGAGTATATTCATAAAACTCAAAAAATACTTAACCAATTTAAAAACAAAATTCTTTTTTTTTTTTTTTTATATTGTTATAGGCTTGCGTTTGACCGCAACTCACCTGATCTTAAGTGATGATGCAACCTATAGAAAGCTACATTACCCCTAAGTATTACATGCTATACTTTTTTATCAAAACATTAAACACCAATAAGGAAATACACGCGGACGAAGTGTCGGGTAAAGTGCTAGTAAAATAAATATAATAGAACATAATTCCTTACTTTTCTTCAGGAAAACTGTTGTACAGCGCCAAGACATCATCACTCATGTGATTAACGCAAAACAAGACCTTGCTCATGTTGCCTAGTAAGGGAACGGGTCTGAAGTGCTTGACGCCATAATGACTGAACCTTGAGTAGACTTGCCGAAAGTACAAGACCAGCACGGCGATGAACACCGCCACCCAGATGAGGAGTAGTATCATGATCTGTAATAACATGAAAGTTTAGACTAAATGGTTAAAACTTTATATACCTAACAAGGCCTATTGCCTTATCGTCGCCTTAGAGTGAAAACCTCGGGAATGCATTTTTGCTCAAATTTATTTTATTGCGTTTCTAGGAAGAAAGCCTCGCTACGCACATCCTGATCTGACTCATTTGTTCATTCGATACTCATAGCGCCATCTATGACAGTAAATGAGAACCTCGTAAATACTCGCATCTGTCAGTTTGGCGTGAATACCTTGCAACGAACGTGTCGTTCCTCATTCGAAAATTGATCGAACCATTCTGATAATTAATAATAAAACATAAATGACGCCGTACAAAAATTTTACCGTACGCAGTTTTTCTTCCTCCTGAAAAGTTACCTCTTTTACACTTACGAGGTTTTCACTCTAAGGCGTCGTTATCTATGTTTGAGTTTGACTTCCAGGACCAAATATGTTTGTTGTTTCTGACTGAAAAACGAAGAGTGAAAGCTATATGTTAGACACTAATCTCCACAAGGTGGCAGTTAAGTTGAGGGCCAAACTTATACCTCTAATAACTGGTGTTAATGTAGGTACATACTCAAGGTAATCTTTGATCTATTAATAGAGAGGCCAGAGTTTTTAACCAATTGGGTTTGAGATTCAAACTCTTGAAAAACAGCATCACAATGTGTTAAATTGTCACCACGAATTGTTCAATTACTATCTTCCGTACCGAAGTCAGTACTTGATTGTTTCATCGCTTGTAGATTGATCATAAAATATACTTTATAAAAAAAATATATAGCCTATGAATGGATAGTGTGAATAATTATGTGTCCTTCATAAATTTACTTAAGTTTTCTATTACTTTTATTAAATCATCTTGTTAACATTTAGACGCCCACTGCTGGGCATCTCTCCCAAGCCCCCCCCCCCTGGAGGGCGGGTTTCCACTGTACTCGTCAGGTCTGGTTTATGCCTGTTGGCGATAGCAGTAGGTGTCATAGTACTCAGAGGGACGCTGTTGCCCATCGTCTGGTCAATATCCCTCCGTCGCCTTCTATGACACCCACGGGTAGAAAAAAGGTGGTGCGCTCGCTTTCGGCGCCACGCGGCTAACATTCTTCTAAACATTTGTATATAATTGTAAAATAATTAAAAATACAAAAAGAAGTAGTAGCCCACCTGTATCGAAACTAGTGTCCAGGATCGAAGCTCCAGAGAGAGAAATATGCTAACAATATACCGCTTTCTGAACCAAGCACTTGATACATCTGCCCAACGAGATCTTTAGATCGATTAGGCTAATGAATAGGCCAAGATGATTTTTTATTATTATACACAGATGATTACTGAGATAGTTTGTAACAAATATTTTTATAAGGTCTGTTATCCAATCAAATTCCTATTTTAATATACAACTTTATTTAACGTCTTCTTCACATCTTATTATTTTTAACTTTTTTAACTTTCTCAAGTATTTTTATTGTAACCAAATAAATATAATCTATTCATACTATATTTTAATTATTATTATTATAAATGCGAAAGTAACTCTGTCTGTTACGCTTTCACCGTAACACGGCTGAACCGATTTTGAAGAAATTTAGAATGGAGATAGTTTAAACCCTGAAAAAGGACGTAGACAACTTTTGATTTCGCGAATTTGTCTACATTCGCGATAACTGACATTTACGCCGACGAAGTTGCAAGCAAAATCTAGTGTTACATATAAATAAGAAATTAAAAAAATAACGTACTTACTGTATTGTCTTAAGCACCACGACAATTTGTTAACACAGAAAATAAAATACTGCGTGATTTTGAACTTCGATCGGTCCCAAACGTGTTGCTCTAAACACGATCAGAAGGTCTGTGAGCATATTAGTAAAGGGTTCGAGTTAATAATATTTGTAGTGTTATCATTTTTGTCTTATATGTTTAAAATTAGACGAAGAATGTGTTATCTATACTAATAGTAATGAGATAAAGTTTGTTTGTTTCATGTTTTTTGTTTTGACGGAAATTCTTTCTTCGATGGAAAGATACACTACTGCGTGTTATAGTATTTATGTTTTTATGGTATATTTGACTTAGAAACTAGTCAGTTATAAAGGCTAGTAGAATAGGTACAGATTTAGAAAATTTGAAATATATTATTGTTTTTGTTGACCACGATTCTGGCTATCTGCTAGTCACCCAAGATTTGATACCTATGTAAAACCTTGATAACTCCAACATTATCTCCTGCGTAGAAATCTGACATATCCTATTATTTTAATTCTTTTACGACACGGATTTTGCAAATGCAATTTTTTAATTTGTAAATAAAATGTAGACTTTGTTTAACAGATTACATTTTAAATTAGGGTCAACAAACACCTCTATACTGATAACAACATAAACTTTTGACCCCATACCGTTGTTATTGCCAAAATGGTTGTCATAATATTTGTAAACTTTCTAAGTTATCATCTGCCTAGCCTATTCCCAACTATGTATGTTGGGGTCGACTTCCAGTCTATCCGGATGCAGATGAATACCAGTGTTTTACATGGAGCGACTGCCTATCGGACCTCCATAACCCAGTTACTGAGTATCACGATACCCCTTGGTAAGAGTCACAGTAATCTAAATAATAAGGCAATTTAGATTTCTGTGGTAAGACTGGTTGTTAGTCTTTCTGAATTCTGACTACCCATAACTACTGCCAAAGATCTACGAATGACAGCCGGGAGCAATGCATTTACGTGCTTACCGAGGCACGGAGGGAACTCGGTATGAAAGGGATGGTCACCCATCCACAGACCAACCGCGTCAAGCGTAGCTTAACTTTTGACCGATCGATCTGTACATTTTTTACTTAGCCACGAGCTCCTCCTTGTAACTTTCTAAGCGATGAGTATAATTAAAAACTTCAAAACTTCTACACGGGTGGTCTATGGGCCAGCTTTATAAAGCGGGTCTATAATTCACTCCAAGTTCAATATAATAACATTTTCAGGACTCTGGTGCGGCTTCCGCGGTACTACAGTGCTTCAGGCATGTTTGTAGATGCGAACATAGATGATTTCTATGCGATGCGTAAGAAAACCTTGTCGGTGGTGCACAGTACGTGGGGAAGCCGTAACGGCATCCTGAAAATGATAGAGGACAGAATGGACTCGTCGGTCATGCGTCGATTCATTGACCTGCATGTGACAGGTGCAGGTTAAAGTTGTCACTGTTGTTTGATCTACTAACATAGTTTATAAGATTTGTCACACAAATTTTTCTATAGACTGGGATGTTGTCTTCTTCCAAAAGGTAGTTTTGTGTGGAAAAGAATGGGCAGAAAACTCTATACTTACTCTTTTAAAAATGATGTTACCAATATTTGCATTTACAGGAATTATATAATATACGTGAATACACTCATCCCCCAAAGCAAATAGCGTAATAATTTATAGCCTATGTACTAATTAGACCTATGTGAAATATTGATACAAAATTTGAACAGAATCTATCCGGCAGTATTAATGTGATACTTCAACAAACAAACAGACTAACAGACAAAAAATCTAAAAACTATATTTTCGGCATCAGAATCGTTCCACGACCTCGCAGCTATAATTTTTTTTTTCAAAAATATTTGTTTATTTATTTATTTATTTACACTTTATGCACAAAGGTACAAAGGCGGACTTAATGCCTTAGGCATTCTCTACCAGTCAACCCAGGGTGGTGAAGAGATAACACGGCAGGTGCATATAAAAAAATATAACACAATAGGTAAAGTACATAAACAAAACTATATAACTAATAAAATATATATCTATATAAATATATTTATATATATAATTATATCATAAGAATTTAATATTCAATGTACAGTTTTGACTTCGCTACAATTTTATTATATGTATAGATAACGTTGCCACCCCACTAATTGAATCAAGGGGGTTTTAATGAGTAGTCAAGATATTCGTTAAAATCGGTTTTATTTTTGGGATATTTCTTTTAATACAACATCAAATATAAAATCAACATAAAAAAATCAAAAACGTTAAATTGCGGTTCAGTGATTAGTAATTTTGAATAATTGAATGGAAAGATAGTATAATCCCAACTCCAGGACATTAAAAACCTTTAGAAGGTTGGAGCCACAGGTTGAATCGCCGCATACTTAGACATCCAAAGCTAAACTACTTAATTGACATACTCAAGAAAGAAGCCAAACATTGGGATCGTAATAAAGAATGATCCTTTGTATAGGCTCATAAAAAACAAAAGAAGGCTCAAAGATGTTAACTTTGATATTCAATACAAAAGATGTCTAAGAAAACTAGAAAACGACCAGATTTCAATTAAGCAGTTTAGAAATAAACATGTTTTTGCGCCTTGATAGTACGTCTTAGTAACACTGATTTTACAAATTTGATTTATTTTTAATGTCCTGGTAAAATAATACAATCCCAACTGGGATTGTACTATTTTTCCATTCAATTATTCAAAATTACCAATCACTGGACCGCAATTTAACGTTTTCATTTTTTAATGTTGATTTTATATTTTATTTTGTATTAAAAGAAATATGTCAAAAATAAAACTGATTTTAACCGAATTAGTGGGGTGGCAACGTTATGATGAATATAGGAGACAATCTGCGGCGAATGGACATTTTGCGACCACTGGACATTTTGCGAATTGGACATTGTGCGACCTCTGTACATTTTGCGAATTGGACATTCTGCGAAGTGGACATTTCGCGAATTGGACATTGTGCGAAATGGATGTTTTGCGAACTGGCCATTTTGCGAATTAGACATTCTGCGAACTGGACATTTTGCGACCGCTGGACATTTTGAGAATTGGACGTTTTGCGCCTAAACGAAAAGAATACGTAATTTCCCGACTCCAATCGACACCTAACATGGAAACGGATGTTCTGGTAAAAGAAACCACTTTAAAATGGCGCCAGTCTCACTTGCACATTCAAGATATGTGCGAGTGAGAGAGGTACTTACTTAGAATTTCGGTTCTTCTCGAGTTATGCCTACATATTCACAAGCCATATTGGTGGTGTCTTATTGTAAAAGTGATGATGATAGCATTATCATCCTCGTACAGTATGACAAAAATTTATAAAGCAAAGGAAAACTCATTGATACATTATTATTTTATTTATTTTATATACATACATACAAAAACAAAAAACCGTGTATACAATGTGGTTATCACGTTTCATGGAATTAAATCATAATTTATTCGTGATATTAAAATAAATAATCTCGATGATAAGACAAAAATAGACAATATTTTCCACTAGTAAACCAAAGTAAACCATGAACGCACCTTTGCAATAAAGGTGCGTTCATGGTTTACTTTTCAGGCACATCCTCTTGCATACAGAACAAAAAAATATGAAAATGACGTTAAATTAATAACTGAGCTCGTATTATCTTTCCTGCCGTCAGTACCTTGGAAGGATAGACGCACCTTAGTAGATAGTACTGGCTTGGAATGATTAGTGGAGAATGTTGTGTCTGTATGTTCATGGAACATTACCAAGGTATTCACGAAATGAAAATTATTAATCTTAGCTGCAACAACAACTTCTTTTCGGTATTATAAATTAAATCACAAATTAAAATCTGATAATTTTAAATCATCAACATTTTCACTGCCGCGGTGTAAGTCTGAGCCAATGTCCTCCTTTAAGCTGCACGTTAAAAGTTTCTTTACTTAGCTCGGGAGGGATGCAGGTCTTCGCACAAGGGGAGATCTCCATATGTTGGAGGATCTGGTACACCATGACCTTAATCTCGCAGAGCGCAAATCTTGACCCTGAGAAAAAATGACTGAGGTTTAAATACGTATTTAAAGTTCACATCGTTTAATAAAACTCACCGGTGGATAAAATGATAGGTGAAACATGATCTTGGATGTCAGTAAAAATAACATCAACTATGTTTTACACAAACAAAACTTACTAATGGATTTGTTTGTTTTTTGTTGATTTTGTTTAGCCATTTATTTATTCAATGTGTTTGACATAAATGAGCATGGCAGTTGAGAGCATTGTCATGCTCGCTCAAATGTCTCACTGATGGTGGCGTGTGGGTTAGATCATTCGGTTCCCTTCAAAATGGTTGAGCTAAGTGGTGCTGATCCGCGCGTCATGTTCGTGAACGGGCGCTGTCAGTTGAGATTGGTCATCTCTTAACTGCCATGGCTTTTATATTAATTTATTTTTAATTAGAATGTTTTGGATTTCTCTTCACTTACATTGTTTTCACATATAGAAGCAACAAGAATAATGTAGCCTGGATTTTGTAAAAGCTTGATTGAAAAGAGTGTCCGTGGAGTTTCTTGCTCGTTCTTCTCCATAGAGACCTACCCTACGTTTTGGAACGAGCAACTAGCTTCAACTTTCTGACTAACTAACTGACTCTTTGACTATTCAAAAGTGCCTGCAAATGGTTTAATTGAAATAAATGCTTTGACTTTGACTTTGACTTTGACTTTGGCTTGTGTTAAATTTTACCGTGTTTGCCTAATAATTATGTTATCTCTTTCTTTATCTTCTGCTCTCTCTCTCTCTCTCTCTCGCTCTCTCTCTATCTGAATTCCTATTTTCATTCATTGTATTCGACGCTATCATTAGTCTCATTTCTCAGTCTCTTTCTGTTATACTTACTTCATGGTTCCATCTATCAAAATTGAAATTAATCGTGGTATTAAAATTTGCCAATGGGTTCACTGGTCTACATAGTAACTGCTGAGCATGAGATCCTGCGTTTGAGATTTAGGTTGGGCAAAATGTTAATGGGTTTTTGTCATAAAAAATTTCATTAGGAACCCGAAGTGTGGCTTATGGCTACGAAATTGCTTTATTACATGGCATTTACAAGGTGTGATGTAAGGGGATAGTACGTATATTATTAGGGACTCACCAATACAATTTCTGGGTCCAACACCGAAGGGAATGTATGCAGATAACTGAAGATTTTGTCGGTTTTCTTCAGAGAAGCGCTCAGGGTCGAACTTCTCAGGGTCGGGGAAGTACTGGGGGTCGCGGTGAATAGCAAACGTTGGTATCACAACATTTGTACCTTTACGGATCTGCGGACATATAGATTTTTTAATTTTATACTGTACTCTAATTCTCTCACCCCTATAGGAGTTCTGGCTGTATCAGAACTCAATGGCTTGGCACAAGATCTGTGACGACTATGGCATTAGATCGGACGTCATGTCAATACTTCTTTCCTTTGTAAATAAGTAAACCTTTAGTACGAGATGCAATGTGTGTTGAAATATTAAAATCTCGGGTCGTGTTGTACGAGAAATGTACAAATGATAAGTTGACACTTAACCAGAGCCGCCCACTGTTGGGTACAGGGCTCCCCCAAGGGAGGGTTCAGCCGTAATCGCCATACTTTGCCGATGCATGTTGGCGATCGCAGTAGGTTTTATGGTACTCAGAAGGACGCTACTGCCCATCCTCTGCTCAATATCCCTCTACCCGCCTTCTACGACACCCATGGGTAGAATTGAGGGGCCAGAGGATAAACATGGCCATTCAAGGCGGCATGCCGCCAATCTCTTGGGGACTTCTTTTTGAATATAATTAGTTTGTAAATACTGTATTTATTAAAACGCTTTTAAAATTAAAATTCCAGTGTCTAAAGACGAGGGTTTATAACCAGTGTGTGTTGCCAGTGATGACATATGGCACAGAAACGTGGTCTTTAACTGCTGGCCTCCTTGAGAAGCTCAAAGTCACGCAAGCAAGAAGCAAGCCATGGAGAGAGCTATGCTCGAAGTTTCTTTGCTCGTTAGAATCCGGAACGAGGAAATTCGTCAAAGAACTATGGTTACCGACATAGTCCCAGAATATGCAAGTTGAAGTGGTTATGGGAAAGTCACAACGCTCAAAGAACCGATAACCGATGGAGAAAAAAAATTCTTGAGTGGCGACCACGAATCGGAAGACGCAGCGTTGGTAGGCCTCTCATTAGATAGACCGACGAAATTGACAAGGTCTCGGGGAACCAGCGGACACAAGCGGTTGCCGCTCGTTGTGGCGTTCCATGAGGGTGATCTATTGTTCAACAATGGACGTCTTTCGGCTGATGAAGATGATGATGACGAAAAATATTAAAAAACTAATATCGTTTTTTTAAAATACTTACTATATAATCTTTAACAACGTGCTCGTTAGGTTTCCCCAAATTGTAATCTTTAGTGCAAAGCCTGTCTGTAGCAGAAACCGGTGGCCACAGTCGTAAGGACTCTGCAAAGTGAAAATATTGCGTAAAAAACAGATAGATAAAACATTTATTTACACAACTTGAGCTCAAAATGAACAGCAAACACATTGTTTCTTAATCAATTAGGGTGGTAATTTACTTTTCTAAAAGCTTAAAAAATAAGGTTGCCTGAGCATAAGATCGACCATTGTAAGGTTCAAAGGAGTTGTTTCAAAATATATGGATCCTGGGCCCAGTTCTTGTACAACATAGGTACTTAAAATAGGGAAACACATTTTAAATAGTTCTCAACTGTCCAATTACTTTAAAATGTTTTTTGAGCAAGTAAAACACATGAAATTGCAATAGGTACACAACAAAAAAACAGTCATGGCGGTATGCTGTCAGTTTGACTGATTAATGACGTTTGACATTTATAATTCGAATTTTCTGCGTCGATTTGTGAAGATATACAAATGGGATGGAAACCATGTTGAAATCGAGAAACGAATGAGAGGTTGTTAAAAAGAACTCTAGAAAAGGGAAACAAAACGAGTCAAAAGCATACGAACTAAAGTGACACTGTTGTGACACTGACAACTGAGAGTTCTCTTTCTATGATCAACAAAGAACATAATAATATACACTCCTGACGGAGATGATCAATGGTCAATCTATGGTTTATAAAGTAGCTAAATCTGAGTGACGCCATGTTGAAAATCCATAAAAAAAATTGTTAAATATTAATTTACTACCATAACAGTATACATTGAAATGAATCATCTGTATTTTTCCCGGATTCTATGGAATTTTTTCTTTTTTTTTAAGAGGTGTACTTAGACTGGACCCATTATGAAACATGTAATTTCTGTTTAAAACTTACAATGGTATGGTAGGATTACCATACCATTATTATCATTTTATTGTGTCATTATTTCTGGTACACAGTGTAATACATACAGATAAAAATATACATCGAAATCTTACCAGACACAACCATATCCATATATTGCAAATGCTGAATGGAGTTGAAGTCAATTTTGCCGCCGTTCTTAGCATCGTGCTCCTTGATCTCTTGTACCAAACGCTCCTGTACGTCAGGGTTCATCGCCAATTCGTGGAGCAGGAACGACATGGCAGTTGAGACAGTTTCAAAGCCAGCCGTGAAGAACATCATCGCTTGAGCTATGAGATCTTTATCAGTCCACACTGAAAGAAAATTAAATTTGTAATTTAAAAATTCAGAGTCAAAAAATGAAATGTTTAATACGGGGCGCGCATTTGGTCAAGTAGACTGTCAGGCGTCCACTTAAAGTCAAAAGTTAAAGTCAAAAGCCTTCAGCGGAAAATAGGCATCCGCATCACACGAGGATACCGTACGGTGTCTTTTGAGGCGGCAACTTTCATCGTTTTAATAAGGCTGCGGCGGAAGGAACGGTGAAACGCGCACGGACAGTGACGTGAATAGCTAGAACAGCCGCAACATTCGCGTAAGCGTTTTGTCGAAGCCGTTCTACGAAGCCTAATCGCTTTAGAAACTGAATAACTATGATTTTGTACTGAATTAATTATGTCAGCTGTAAAAATCATTAATATTGTAAATCTAACATTTCGTTTTTTTTTTTAATTTTTGTAAAAATACGTACCTATGTTCGGTTTTTTGTTTCCATCTGAATATTCCTCAACCGTCGCGAACCCAGCAGCTTTGTCATTGGATTTGACGTCTATATGGGTCAGTTTACCTAAAAAATCATTTGAGTTACTTTTGATCCCAACATTTACAATTAAAAAAAATATAGGGCTTACCGTGTTCCCATGTTATTAAAAAGGTTATGGAAAGGTCAAATCAAAAAGATATTTATTAATATTATGTACCCTTCTTGGCTTCCATAAGCAAGTGAATCATATCCGGTCTGATGAGATTCCGCTTCTCACGATCATCCATCGTTTCTAAAACTAATTTACTGAAGAAGTTCTTCGATGCGTCAAGAGGTGACGTCAAATTTAAAAACTGGAATATTAAATACGTAAAGGTATTAAAATATAGAAATAAAACCGTCACTTTTAATACTTTAATACAATAATCAACCTCGTTGGTTTCATATGTTGTAACAGCGACATTAATAAAAAGTTTTATTCCAGATGCCATATGAACGCCAAGAGGGGTTATGTCCGTTAAGTGATCTTTTGAAGAAAGATTAGAAGAAAAAGACACTCATTTGGTTTCAGACAAAACTTCCCACTGTAACTAATATGTAACTAAAAACAATTTTCTGGCCCTTTACCCAACGCTTCTAAAAGGAATACTTTATGTGCATTATTTCAAAATTGAAGACGTAGGAATTAAGAAACATTCCAAAAATTCTACAGCTTTATGAATTATGATCACTCAAACGAACCTTTGTCACAACTGATGGCAAAATATAAATTACTAAGACTAGAAGTATCTGGCGGAAACTGAAGTTGGTTGACATCTTGCCCATTGCGTAGAACTCGTTATCCTCTTCGTTATGAGAATCCACCTTCAGACCAAAGGCGCACGAAGCTATCACGTCGTTGGTGTATCGCGTCATCAGATCCTTGCACTCCAGGTCTATATAGCCAGCTGTACAAAATTAGTTCTTTTATAACTTCGATGTTACCATCACCCATATTTTTGGTTTTCAAAAGTGACACATTTTAAAGCCAATCTAACCCATGAAAAGTAAAACAGATTTACGAAACATTACTTACTCTCGGATTCTTTGATCTTTTTTTGAAGTGAACGCATCATCTGATCTCCAACCTCCGCCATGAAAGGCACCATGTGACGTATCTTGGAACTTGTGAACGCTGGACTCAATGTAGAGCGCATGTCTTTCCATTCTTGTCCTGTGTAAGACCAAAATACGTATTTCTCTAAATAACTAAAGAATCTCTTCTATATATATTTTTTTAATAATTCTCACAACAGAAAACATTTTTTCTAATTGATAGTCACATCAAATTCCATAAAGTACTATCGGATCTACGTACCTTCTAAAGCTATCAAGGTTCTGGTGAAGTACGAGTCGCCAGTTCTAAATGCAGCGTTATGATCAATGAAATGTTCGAAGTCTTTGATAGTGACCTTTTTCACAAGCTCGAGGTCGCGTAGCATTATTGACTCCTTGGTGAATTCATATTTTCCCACGAACCTGTATCAGAATTATTTTTTTTTTATGTAACATTCGGCTTTGTAAACGCGTCTGACTATTAGACCTGCAACGCACAGCGACAGACCGTATTCCGGCTAACCGTATCATCTCGGTGTATGGAGTAGAAACGTAGACAATCTTGACCCGAGAAAGGCAAAGGATTAGAAAAAAACAAAGAAAGAACGAAAATATGTTTATTGACACAGACCATGTGCACACAAAAATAATAATAAAAAAAGATTATTCAATAACAAATAATTTACAAAAAACATTATTGTGTACCCGGCAGCGCCAAACAGGCCCAGTCTGGCTTAAAATGTCAGACCATTTGTGCCTGACTTTGGTTTTCACCTGGACTATTGTGTGTGATGTAGTACGGATGTAAACCAGTATTATTGTGAATCATAGGTGGATTGATGCATTCGAGATGTGGTATGGGAGACGAATGCTGAGAATACCTTAGACTTCGAAACGCACCAATGCATGGATCCTGGCCCAGCTCCGAATAAAAACTCGCTTGTCCACCTTATGCCAACAACATATTCTTTCGTACTTCGGCCTTGAAGTTTGGAAAAACTTATTGTGGTTGGAAATACCGAAAGCAAAAGATCACGCGGTAGTTCACCATCAAGATGGACCGACCAAATTAAAGACTCGTCATCCAAATTCTACACGGTCGTAAGAGACGCGTTGGACAGAAACCAGTGGAGACAGATCATCCGCTCCAGATGCAATTCTGATACTGACCAAGATCCTCAGACATAAAGGACTGACCAGAGAGAGAGAGACACCGTATTGCGGCCAGCCGCAAGAAAGTTGTAGGTATTTTAACTGCTGAACGCTGTGTAAATTTTGAACAAAACTTTAAAATAAAAAAATAGTAGTAATTACCTCTCTTCAGAAAAACCTTTGTACAGCTTCAATACATCTTCAGCAATGTGTTCCACACAAAACAGGACATTGAACATGTTTCCGAAGAAGGGGATAGGCTTGAAATGTTTGATGCCATGACTTCTAAGCTTGGAGTAGATCTGCCGGTAGTATAAGACCAGCACGGCGATAAGCACCACCACCCAGATAATAATGATCATGATCTGTAACAATAACGTACCAACATTAATTATAAAGACGTAAGTGAATTAAAAATTAAAATTTTAGTCAATAACGCAGACGAAGTTCACAATTTTAGTAGTCAAGTAGGCAGGAGATTTATATTGCACAAGCACACCCGCGACACTCAATAAAAACGAAACGATATAATTGTAAATACACTAACTAATACAAAAAAAAAAAAAAAAAAAAAAAAAACAAAAAGCCCGACTGCGTGACAAATTGTTAATATAATAAATTAGGTAACTCAAAAGATAGAATAAGAGAAAATTAAAATATTTTTTTGGTTTTGAATCATCGTGGTTGACAGTGTTTACAAAGGCAGTCGGAGGCATCAAAAATATAATAAATGTATTTTGTTATCAAATCCGTTGAACTTTCAACGGATTTGATAACAAAATGTCTAAACTTTAACTTGATGCCTCCGACTGCCTTTGTAAACACTGTCAACCACGATGATTCAAAACCAAAAAAATATTTAAATTTTCACTTATTTCTATCTTTTTCTATCACGCAGTCGGGTTTTTTGTTTTTTTAAATATTTTTTTTATTTTAACCTTTTTAGTTTTCGCAGTGAATCAATTTAGAAAACTTTACGTCGAGCCGAGAACCTTGCCTCGCTTCTACTATCCCTACGTCGAGTCTACGATTTCTGTCCCGTTTTTACTCCCTTAACGTTGAGTTTCTGTACCCCACTTTTCTGTGGCGTAGCTATCGGAGGGCTAGGCGGTGCAGTGCACCAGGTCCCCAAGCTTAAGGGACCCCTCGGCCCCAAACCTTGAAGTGACCTAAACCTTGAACTGACTGAACTTTTTTTTATTTATTTATATTTTTTCTCTTCCATGTTGTTATGTATTGTCCTACTAGTGTTGTTGGTGGGTGGTGCACAGATATTGGTGTAGCACCAAAAGGTTTAATTATAACTTAGTCGCATTTTTGCTTCCAATGCTTCCTTTAATTCTTCAGCCTTCAGCCCTTGGTGACTGTGCGTCGGAGCTTCAGTAGACAGAAAGGCCATTTGTTTAATGTCTGCCATAACAATGCCCAATGTGTGCCAAGTTACTACAGTGATCTGTAAGACACCTTTTCTAATGCCGTTCACGCCGTTCTGATTTGTAAGAGTTGGTACAAACCTCAATCATCTTTCTACCATCTACCCCATTTACCGGTTTAGTTTTAATCCGTAACGATATAATTGGAAAGGAAGGCGGTTGTGTTGCTATTTAATCATCGTCGTAGAGATTTTCCTTTAAAAAACATTGTTGCCTCTTCTTCTTCACTTTACAGTTTCTCCCCTGAGTATCTATTTCCAACACAAGACAGGGACAGGTCATTAGGACTAAGTCAAGCCACGTGTCATAACCTGAGATATTAAAACGAGTAGGTTGTAGAGGAAGAACATAAGAGACTAACAGACTCGATGATATGTAAGTGTTTACGGGAACGACAGGTTGGCGGCGCAAGGTGTGTGATGAAATCGCCCATGATGACGCAATTTCCAGAGCTAGTCGTTCAACGTGGGGAGAGGTGAGGAACGGTTTCAGAGGGAGGCGGAGCATGTCGCTACTGTACGGTAGTACTAATACTTATACTGTGGCACAAGTGTGTGACCGACCTCAGCAGGTGACTGAACGAGACTGATACGGACTAGCAATTATTCTGTTGTTCGAAACTAATGTGTGTGATATCGTAAAAACGTCATCAAGGTCATTCCCTATTGTGTGATAAATACTTGATAGTAAAAAGGTAGATAGTAGGTAGATAGTGGCAGTGTGTCCTAGGACTTGGTTGGAGGTGGACCACTGCGTTGCCCAATTTCTCACAGATCGTGGCAACTTTAAGAGTAAATTATTTTCGTTCAAGGTTCTTGCCTTGCCTTTGTGTCAATGTTCTACATCTGACTGTGAACAATCTTTTTTTTTTACACACTAATCCATATTTCCATACTTTATATACTTACACTTATCTATACTAATAATAGGACTAATTACTAATTTTTCCGTGTGGACGTAAAGAATAGCACCATCCCATATCTTCCCGTAGGTGTTGTAAGAAGCGACTAAGGGACTCAACAGGGAATGGGCAGCAGCGTTCTCTGTGCCTTTGTAACAACCATACTGCGATCGCCAACCCGCCTGCCAAGCGTGGTGATTATGGCAAAACCCCCCATTTTGGGGGAGGCCTATGTCCAGCAGTGGACGTCTTTCGGCTGAAATGATGACTAATTTTTACTAATCTGTACTAATATTATAAAGGTGAAGAGTTTGTTTGTTTGTTTGGTTGAACGCGCTAATCTCAGGATCTACTGGTTCGAATTGAAAAATTATTTTTGTGTTGGATAGTCCATTTATCGAGGAAGGCCCACGCGAAGCCGGGCCGGGTCGCTAGTTATTTTCAATATTATAAAAATATTATAAAAAAAGTAACTCTGTCTGTTACGATTTCAGGACAAAACGGCTGAACCAATTTTGATGAAATTTGATGAAGGACCTAGGCTACTTTTTAATCCGCAATAACCGACATTCAAGCGGACGAAGTCGCGGGCAAAAGCTAGTATATTATAAGTTTATATTGCCATTTTAGAGATGTAGTGAAATAAACAAATATACCTACATAACTATACCTACATAAATATACCTACATAAGTGTACAAAAAGATTTAAAAAAATACTTCTTAGAAATACTATTATTATAATAGGGGTACCGAACTAAGACCTTGTAGAGACGCAAATAAATGAATATAAAATGAAAAAAAAAACAAGTCTAGCTAAGATACTGTGTTAACGATACGCATGCACAATTCATAATCAATACCAGCGTTTTTCTGATATTTTTGCAATTATTGAGGTTTCGTCACAATTAATATACTTGACCATAAATAAACATCATCTAAACCATAAATAACTTAACTTACCATGTTTCGTCCCAACACTAGTTAACACACACTCAAAATTGTCAACTAAATACACGGAGTACACGACCGGTGTCTAATGTGCCAAATTAGGTATTGAAGTTATATGTCATGGTGTCGAAATATAAGGTGGCCCGCGTTGGTTCAGTGATAATGTATTTGTTGATAACAATGTTATACAGTTATCGCGATTTATATAAAACCTCGCCAAGTGCGACCGATAACTTACTCAATTTTTACCGATATTACAAATAGACAACGTAGGCCTAGCAATAAGATAAAAGTAATGCTAAATATCCCACAGTGACGCATACCTTACTCTGACACACAATAGATACCTTTACACATACATACACAACACTCACCAACACACTCAATCAAATACACACCACTACTCGTCTACACACCCTCTTACATTTCACACACGTACATACGGCTACACATCAAGCTATACATTTCCAGTATAAACAGACCTCTCATTGTATGGAATTTCTATACAATGCGAGACCACCTTATACTGGAAATGGATACACTACATAAGTCAGAAATACGAATTTTAAAATACCGATTTTCATAATTCCGAATGGTTCAAAATTCCTAATATAACAACTCCGATTTAACATTCATCCTATTTTTATAATACTAAAATTTCGAAATTCCGTACGTTTATAATTACTATTCTCAAAATACCGAGTTTCAAAAGATCGAATAACAAAAAGTCCGACATAATGAAAATTCGAAACATCAAAAATACGAACTCCGATTATTAAAATTCCGATTATCTTTATCGTTATCGTGCAAGCAAGCATGCAGCATGCAAGCAAGCATGCAGTGTGCAAGCAAGCATGCAGCAATCAAGCAAGCATGCAGCGTGCAAGCAAGCATGCAGCGTGCAAGCAAGCATGCAGCATGCAAGCAAGCATGCATCATGCAAGCAAGCATGCATCATGTAAGCGAGCATGCAACATGCAAGCGAGCATGCAACATGCAGCAGGCATGGTTTCTGTCTCGGCTCCGGCGTTGCGGGGCTCCGGCGGTACCACGCGAGCTTATCGTCGCAGATGGTATTCACGCTCACCACCGCAGCTTCGGCTTACTGGCCGGCTTCGCCGGCCAGCCTCAACCACGGCGGCGGGCGTTAAAACCACCTGCTCCTCAGCTCGCTGGCCGCCTAGCCCCTCCGCGCATACGCGAATTTAAATTACACTCTAGGTGTAGGGCAGACAAGGCTACGTGGAGTCGGTTTCGCAGCAAAAAAATACACCGAACAAACTATATTCGTTAAAAAGTATTTGTACTGTTTGATAAGTTTGTTAAACAAAAAAATGTGATTAAAAATTCTTTGAATTGTGTTTCTGTGAAATATGTTTCATTCAAGTTTTTTCATGTTTCATTATTTGAAACAATAATAGTCGAAATAAAAATACAAGAACCAAATATTATATGAAACATTTTCTGGGAAACGAAATTGTATTAAATTTCTGTCTGTGAAACAAGGGGACACCATTTTGAATATATATATGCGTAGCTGAATTGAATCAGAATCCTAATTTTAACAGTTTATTCGATTTATTGAAATTCGGAATTTCGTTTTTCGAACCGAGAACCCATCGGGCATTTGATTCTTCGAACATATGAAAATCGGAAAATAAACAAATCGGATTTACGACATTCGGTAAAATAACTTTCGTTATTTTAAATAATAGAGATTATAATATTTAGGTATTATGAAATTCGGGCTTTTGAAAATCGGAACATCAAAATTCGGAATAAAATATTTCGGAATATTTGGGTGTTCCCACTGGAAACGTATAGCTTGATTTGTAGCCGTGTGTACATACATAATCATTTCACACAGAGAGAGGGTTCACACTGACACCCAAACACACTCATTAGATGAATGATATTTTATTTTTAATTATTAAATATCTAGATCTATTTAATATCTACATTCCAGCTCGCTACATGCCTACGTCTGGGCGCTCCTTGCGGGGCCCCGCATCGCTGTCAATGCGGTGAAGTGGTCGACTGCCTCGGTCACCATGGCCTTTCCTACTGTAAAAGCTCAGGCCGGATAGCACGGCACGCCAGCATTAATGACATCATTCGTCGTGCTCTTGCCTCCGCCGGCGTGCCAGTTGTGTTAGAACCGAATGGCTTGGCACATGACGATGGTTTGAGACCAGATGGAATGACCATAATGGCATGGAAGTTGGGTACCTAGACCTTTGGTGTGTAATGCAACTTGTGTCGACACCCTTGCGCCATCCCATCTTCCTAGCACGTCATGTTGTGCTGGGGCGGCTGCTGCAGGTGCGGAAAACCTCAAACGGTGTAAATATAACAATCTCCTTGAAAGTTATATGTTTGAGCCGTTTGGGGTTGAAACACTAGGGCCATGGGGTCCGAGTGCTCACCTTGTTTTTAGAGACATTTGTAAGCGACTCGTCGACTCTTCACGTGACCAGAGGGCTGGCATTATCTTGGGTGAAAGAATTAGCATTGCAATTCAGCGATGTAATGATACTAGCCTTTTGTGCAGTTGGCCCATTGAGAGCGATGCGGACGAGTCAGTCGAGTGCCCTGTGAGAACTCCATTGTACATAATTTTTTTTTGTTGCTTATAAATTCATAAATAGTCAATTGAATTGGCAAAAACAAGTGATAAATAACTTTAGCACAGAACAAAATCAACAATTTTGGGAATTTGTTGATTTTCTCAAAAAGGCTAGCCCTTTTTCATCAGATTTGGTAAAATTTATATGGGACCATGGGACCATTTCGGAATAAACCTTTCGAACAAAAAAAGAATTTTGCAAATCCGTCAATATATGACAGAGTTATGCCCGAACATACATAAAAAAAAAATACTAACATTCGAATTGATAACCTCCTCAGAATCAGAATCAGAATCATTTATTTGTATAACATAGGTAATTGAAGACTGACCCTGACCCCTGACCCTGTGATTGACTTTTTGAAGTCGGTTAAAAATACTGTCTCAACCAAATGTCGATGATGCGAAGAGTTTGTTCAGGTTCATGGCCCAGATATGACCAATGTGTATTTAGGGTACGATGGGACAGACATACGTATTGCTATTATAAATGTCCCTAAATTAAAAAAGGTAAAAAAAAAGTCTGCACTTATAATTATTATTAACATAATTCTGAAATCGACAACCCGCCTTGAGCAAGTATGGTGATCAATACTTGTACCTAACTCCCTAACCGCCACGGATTTTTTTTTGCTTCTTTTCACTTCCGTAGCCAAATGGCAAAAACCGGAACCCTTATAGATTCGTCATGTCTGTCTGTCTGTCCGTCCGTATGTCACAGCCACTTTTTTCCGAAGCTATAAGAACTATACTGTTGAAACTTGGTAAGTAGATGTATTCTGTGAACCGCATTAAGGTTTTTACTACTAAAATTCCTAAAACTCCTTTTTTTTGAAGTTATACTTCTTTAGGCGCGTTATGAAAAAATGATGAGAGAGATGATCAAAATTCTCACGGGAGTAATTGTAAACAACGCCATCTCTGACGTACATGCTGAACTACTTACTGCCTTCGTTGCTATTTTGTGACTCGAAGAAGTATAACTTCTCACGCGCGTACATAAGTACACACTGAATTTTTTTTTTCCTCTTACCCGTACGTGTGGGGTATCTATGGATAGGTCTTCAAAAATGATATTGATGTTTCTAATCATCATTTTTTCTAAACTGAATATTTTGCGCGAGAGACACTCCCAAAGTGGTAAAATATGTGCCCCTCCCCACCTGTAACTTCTAAAATAAGAGAATGATAAAACTAAAAAAAATATATGATGTACGAGATCTAGTAAGTAGTTTTTTTTAATACGTCATAAATCGTAAACCGCAATTTAAAAAATACACTATTATTAAAACATCGATCAAAGTTACAACGAACTACAAGAACTTTTATATTATGTTACTTGCTGCTGCGGAACCCTTCATGGGCGAGTCCGTCTCGCACTTGGCCGCTTTTTTAGGTTTTGTATTGATAGATTACTTTCATAGTTTTCACATTTATAGAAGCAACAAGAATCATGTAACCTGAATTTTGTAAAAAAAAAACTTGATATTTATAAGAGTGTCCGTAGAGTTTCTTGCTCGTTCTTCTCCATACAGTCCTATACTACGTTTTGGAACGAGCAATTAGCTTCAACTTTTTGACTAACTGACCGACTCCTTGACAATTCAAAAGTGCCTGTAAATGGTTTTATTGAAATAAATGCTTAGACTTTGCTTTTTCTGTATGAGAAGAGGCATTTGCCCAGCAGTGGGACAATGTACAAACAAACCAACTTTCTCTCTTTCAACTTATCGCAATACATAAGTAGGTATATTTTCCTTGGGAACACCCAAATATTCCGAAATATTTTATTCCGAATTTCGATATTCCGATTTTCAAAAGCCCGAATTTCATAATACCTAAAAATTATAATCTCTATTATTTAAAATCACGATAGTTATTTTACCGAATGTCGTAAAACCGATTTGTTTGTTTTCCGATTTTCATATGTTCGAAGAATCAAATGCTCGATGAGTTCTCGGTCCGAAAAACGAAATTCCGAATTTCAATATTCCGAATAAACTGTTAAAATTAGGATTCTGATTCAATTCAGCTACGCATATATATTCAAAATGGTGTCCCCTTGTTTCGCAGACAGAAATTTCATAGAATTTCGTTTCCCAGAAAATGTTTCATATAATATTTGGTTCTTGTATTTTTATTTCGACTATTATTGTTTCAAAGACTATTTACTTGAATGAAACATATTTCACAGAAACACAATTCAAAGAATTTTTAATCAAATTTTTTTGTTTAACAAAATTATGAAACAGTAGAATTACTTTTTAACAAATATTGTTTATTCGGTGTATTTTTCTATGGAATTTATTTCAACAAAAATATATAGGTATAATAAGAAAGACAATAACAAAAATAATCTTAAAAAGTCAATATGTTGTGCTACAAAAGTTAATGACAGAAATGAATTGCTGTGAAACCGACTCCACGTAGTCTTGTCTGCCCTACGCCTAGAGTGTAATTTAAATTCGCGTAGGCGCGGAGGGGCGAGGCGGCCAGCGAGCTGAGGAGCAGGTGGTTTTAACGCCCGCCGCCGTGGTTGAGGCTGGCCGGCGAAGCCGGCCAGTAAGCCGAAGCTGCGGTGGTGAGCGTGAATACCATCTGCGACGATAAGCTCGCGTGGTACCGCCGGAGCCCCGCAACGCCGTTGCCGTGACAGAAACCATGCCTGCTGCATGTTGCATGTTCGCTTGCATGCTCGCTTGCATGATGCATGCTTGCTTGCTTGCATGCTGCATGCTTGCTTGCACGCTGCATGCTTGCTTGCATGCTGCATGCTTGCTTGCACGATAAACGATTGCACGATAACGATAATCGGAATTTTAATAATCGAAATTTTAATAATCGGAATTCGTATTTTTGATGTTCGGAATTTTCATTATGTCGGACTTTTTGTTATTCGATCTTTTGAAACTCGGTATTTTGAGAATAGTAATTATAAACGTTCGGAATTTTGAAATTTTAGTATTATAAAAATAGGATGAATGATAAATCGGAGTTGCCATATTAGGAATTTTGAACTATTCAGAATTATGAAAATCGGTATTTTGAAATTCGTATTTCTGACTTTCGGAATAAAGTTTTTCGTATTTATGTAGTGTACCCATTTTCCTTAGCGCCACATTACACAATATTTCATATTTTTTCTGTTATTTAATCATTATCTGCCTAGACTTTTCTATCTATGTTAAGGTCGGCTTCCAGTCGGAGCGACTGCCTATCGGACCTCCACGACTCAGTTACTGGGTAACACGATACCCCTTGGTAAGACTTTCTTCTCAGTCGTTCACTCTTGACAGAGTGGTCGTGGTCATGGGGCGTCACCCACAACTGCGGTCGCAGCCTTCGCGATCCTTCTCCACCGGTCTCTGTTGGCTACATGGCGAGCACACTGTGCCACAGGGAGCTTGGTGGCAGATTTGATGGACTTGATAAGACTAGTTGTCAGCATTCTGGCTTCTGACTACCCATAACGACTGCTAAAGATCTACAAATGACCAACGGATTTACGTGCTTTCCGAGGCACGGAGGGAACTCGGTATGAAAGAGATGGTCACCCATCCACAGATCGACCGCGGCTAGCGTAGCTTAACCTTTGACCAATCGATCTGTACGGACTACATGGATCGTCTGCCTGCATGACCTGCACAACCCAGTAACGATAGGGACCCCTTGGTGAGATTGGTTGGCCACTTGGCTTTTGACTACCCGTTACGACTGCCAGAGATCTACGAAGGACAACGGCTTGACGTGCTTTCCGAAGCACTTAGGAGTCTCGGTATGAAATGAATTGTCAGCCATCCAGACATTAATGCAGCGCAAAAAGAATCATGGCGAGATCCATACATTCACTTGTATGAAAAAAAAATCATTTAGATGGTTCAAAATATTTTCCAATGAGGAGAATCCATTACCAGGAGTAGATTGATATACTTACCATATTTTTAAACCCCCGCATAATTAAAATATTTTGAATTGAAAATAACAGTTTTCATTTCATCACGGTACCCATTTTGTGTTTATAAAAAAAAAGTGACAAGTGACATTAACTGATCTATCAAATTGACAAACAAGTGATGTGAATCATTGTTAACAATGCCGGAGTGAAAAAGTACATTGATTAATCATTATTTCTGACATTATTACCCATAAAATGACTGTCAGTCAGGGTCACTGTTACTATCAGCTGCCGTTTCGTTTTGAAATAATGAGCTTTTCGTTAAACTATTCACTTCTAACATCCATTTTATTGCGGGGTTTTAAAAATATTGTTAATGCCTGAAGATACTCTTTAGGTATCCAAGAGTATATATTTTGAGAATTAGAATTTCAACTTGTCTAAACATTTTTATTTTTTTGTTGTACAAATCCTGCCATGATTCTTATTTAAATCAATTTTAAAAGTTTCTTCTATATTCCTTAATATCACTTCGCTGGTAACTTCGTAAGCGTGGATTTCGAAAATGCAGCCCATTTTTTTATTAGCTTAATACAGCTATGGTATCACTGCGACCAGAGTTGATCTATTGTGATCAGAAATCAGAAACATTTATTTGTGTAACATAGGTCATTGCCGCCACACCCTGCAGCTGTGATGAACTGCAGGATCTGCTGTTGTTTCTTAATAGGTAGCTCGGGTTATACCTACACATTTACGAGCCCTATTGTATGTGTCTCACAGGAAGACAAATAATGATAAGGCAAAGGAAAAACATATTGATGCATATTATTTTATTTATTATTTCAATACAAATACAAAAAACGTGTTTACTAAATTAGGTTACGTAAAGGTAGAGTAGGGTCATTTTATGAAATTATAACCTCATTTATTTGTGATATTAAAATAAATAATCTCGGTGGTAAGACAGAATAGACCAAAGCACAGCATTCTCCACTAGTAAATCGAAGCAATATAAAAAGTGGGTTTAAGGTATACTTCCCAGGTACATTTTGCCAGAACAAAAAATGATTGTACTGATTACGGGAAGAACTCTGTTGTGCTATGTTCTTGAAATACCAAAGTACACATGAAATAATTACTATAAATTTTTAAGTATTATAAATTAAATCAGAAATTAAAACTTGAACATTTTAAATCATCAACTTTTCCACTGCCGTGGCCTAAGTCTGAGCCAATGTCCTCCTTTCAGCTGCACGTTAAAAGTGTCTTTACTAAACACGGGAGGAATGCAGGTCTTCGCACAAGGGGAGATCTCCATATATTGTAGGATCTGGTACACCATGACCTTGATCTCGCAGAGCGCAAATCTTGACCCTGAGAAAGAATGTCTGAGGTTCAAATACGAATATCTATACTAATATTATAAAGCTGAAGAGTTTGTTTGTTTGTATGTTTGTTTGTTTGGTTGAACGCGCTAATCTCAGGATCGTCTGGTTCGAATTGAAAAAATCTTTTTGTGTTGGATAGTCCATTTATCGAGGAAGGCTAGACTAAGCCCATGCGAAGCCGGGTCGGGTCACTAGTTGCTCTATAAAATGATAGTGAAACTTCTGATTTGACCGTGATCTTGGATGTCAGTAAAAAAAACACCAACTTTTAAAATGTTTTATCATCATCTGCCCAGCCTTTTCCCAAGTATATTGGGGTTGGCTTCCAGTCTAACCTGATACAGCTGAATACCAGTGTTTTACATGGAGCGACTGCCTGTCTGACCTCCACAACACAGTTACTGGGTAACACGATACCCATTGGTAAGACTGGTTGTCAAACTTTCTGGCTTTTGACTATACCCATAACGACTGCTAAAGAACTACAAATGACAGCCGGGACCAACGGTTTTCCGAGGCACGAAGGGAACTCGGTATTAAAGGGATGGTCACCCATCCTCAGACCGACCGCGGTTAGCGTAGCTTAACCTTTGACCAATCGATCTGTACGGCTTTAACGTAGCCACGAGCCTCTCAACGTTTAAAATGTTTTACCCAAATAAAAATTATCCTTTGACTTCTTCTCTTGCTTGGGTTAAATTTTACTGTGTTAGCCCAATAATTATGTTATCTCTTTCTTTCTCTTCTACTCTCTATGTAACTAGAATCAACTTTATATTTTTTTATTATGACGTTCAAAAGTGCCTTTTTAATGGTCTAATTGAAATAAATGATTTGACTTTGACTTTGACTTATGTATCTGAATCTCTATTTTCAATCATTTTATCCCATGCCTTTTAGTCTCTTTTCTCCTCCACATGCATCATAATTTAAATTATCATGTTTTTTTTATCAAAATTGGCCAATGGTTCTACTGGTCCTCAGCGTGATTGCTGAGCATGAGATTCTTTGTTAGAGATTCAGGTCAGGTGATTAGGTTTTCTCCCGGAGGGTCTGGCTTTAGGCTCGCACCCTACTACATAGCATTTGTATGGTGACATATAGTGACACAGTACGTATATCATTAGGGACTCACCAATACAATTTCTGGGACCAACACCAAAGGGAATGTATGCGGACAACTGGAGATGTTGCCTGTTTTCTTCAGAGAAGCGCTCAGGGTCGAACTTGTCAGGATTGGGGAAGTACTGGGGGTCACGGTGGAAAGCAATTGTTGGTATCACAACACCTGTACCTTTGCGGACCTACGGAAATAATGTTTTTTTTTATATTTATGTCCTGTCGATATTCTAATTCTCTTGCCACTTTCGGCATTCTGGCTGTATCAGAACCCAATGGCTTGGCACGCAACTGTGGCATGCATGCAGCATGTCAATTTCCCCCTGTTCCACGACGACCGACTCATGGGTAGAAATGGAGGGCCAGAGGATAAACATGGCCATTCAAGGTGACATGCCGCCAATCTCTTGGGCACTTTTTTGTGAATATAATAAGTTTGTAAATACTCTTTTTATTAAAATACTTACTATATAATCTTTTTCAACGTGCTCGTTAGGTTTCCCCAAATTGTAATCTTTATTGCAAAGCCTGTCTGTTCCAAGAACAGGCGGCCACAGCCGTAAGGACTCTGCAAAGTGAAAACATTATGTAGAAAACAGATGACCTCAAATGCACAGCATAAATATTGTTTCTCCTTTTATAAAACCCTAAAAGATAAGGTTGCCTGGACATAAGATCGACCGTTCGATCGACCGACAGTTTTAAACCTTACGAAGGTTTAAATTTCTGTTTAAAACTTACAAAGGTACGGTAGTGGTAATGTACAGATGCCAGCATATCAAACCATACCAAACTGTCAAATTTTTCCAATAGAATATGAACCTTTACTTTTTGTAATAAAGTTAGAAATTCTATCAAAGAAATTAGTTGTAGCTTCATATGCTGACATTTGTACAATATATCTGGTTACTGTGAACCATTAATATAGAAATCAAAATCTTACCAGACACAACCATATCCATATATTGCATATTCTGAATGGAGTTGAAGTCAAGTTTGCCACCATTCTTAGCATTGTGCTCCTTGATCTCTTGTGCCAAACGGTCCTGTACGTCAGGGTTCATCGCCAGTTCGTGGAGCAAGAACGACATGCCAGTTGAGACCGTTTCGAAACCAGCCATAAAGAACAGCATCGCTTGAGCTATGAGATCGTCATCAGTCCACACTGAAAGAAAAATTAAATTATAATTAGAAAATACGTGTTTAATCAGAGAGTGTACATCAATGCCAAATCAGAGAAACAGAAGAGAAGAGTCCATTACGGGGCGCTCGGTTTGGTCAGGTAAACTGTCAGCAATGGAGGTGTCCATCGTTGCAGGGCTAAGTCAACAGCCATTCGCATCACACGAGGATACTGTACGGTGTCTTTTGAGGTGGCAATTCTCTTGTCACACTTTCCGCCACTGGATATCTTGGCGGACCCCCTACGAGCGGACTCATGTCATCCACCAAAGTGGCGAGGGTACGCCAGGAATCATGTTAGTAAGACCAAGCGACACATGCACTAGCGGTGGCGTGAACAGCTAGAGAAGCCGCAATATTGGTGTAAGTGCATTGTCTAAGCCGTATTTCGAAGCGTGGCTGGAAAGAGGGGAGCGCCTCTCCTACAAGCTGACCAGATGCTCATCAGACTTGGTTAATGCTGAGAAGGCCTGGATTCTGCACAGCACATGCTCGAGGACAGCCTTGTGTGAGCAGCAGGTTCTGGCCGTTAGGATCAGGCATTATTATTATTACCTCTGCCAGCAGTAGTCAAAGCTAAAACCGCCTAAATCGGTGATGTTTCACCAGCCTCTTTTATGGCGGGAGGCCCTTGGGGAATGGGGACGCTGTCCACCCTCTAAGCTGACCTTAGAAAAGATGGTGGCACAGTGGTGTGCACTGCGAGGCTTAGATGAGACCCTTTTACAGTCTCCCCAGGGATGTTTCCTGACAGGCGCTACACAGGTAGGGCGCTGGTGCTGTCTTGGAGAGGTAACGGAGCCCTCTCAATATTATGCTGATGGTGACCACCGGGGCGGTTTAAGTTTTGTAAAAATACGTACCTCTGTTGATTTTTTTCTTTCCATCTGAATATTCTTCAACCGTCGCGAACCCAGCAGCTTTGTCATTGGATTTGACGTCTTCATGGGTCAGTTTACCTAGAAACGCATTTGATTAACTTTTAATCCTCAACATTGACATAAAGGTTTACCATATTCCCATGTTATCAAAGAGATTATAGAAAGATTTGAAGAATTACAATAATTTTTAATTAAAACTTAGTAGCTACAGCATTTCTTCAAATAGATATATACTAGTATTATGTACCCTTTTTGGCTTCCATAAGCAAGTGAATCATATCGGGTCTGATGAGATTCCGCTTCTCGCGATCCTCCATTGTTTCTAAAACTAATTTTCTAAAGAAGTTCTTCGATGCGTCAGAGAGTAAATTCAATTTTAAAAACTGAAATAATAAATACGTAAAGACATTAAAATAAAGAAAAAAAACATCACTTTTTAATTAAATGTTTTATTTGGGAGATTAATCTCTTAGGCCATGTGATGTGTGACGAAATATGAGGCTGTACTGTACAGAGACCCAGGCGAAGGTGATTAGACGAACTCGATTGCTTCATGAGTGGACCACAACAAAATTACATCAATGAACCGTCATAAGAAATGCAAAGAGTGACGGGAGGCTTAGCAGGCCCAGCAGTAGGACACTATAGGCTGTAGGCCAGTACAATAGTACAGTAGCTAGTAAATAGTTTTCTTCCAGATACCTTATGAGCGCCTGGAGGAGTTAGATCTACAACGCACTTGCGGCTGGCTGCAAGGCATTTTAATAAATGAAACCGCATGTTATCAAGGCACTCACTTGCGGCCAGGCGGCTTCCGCTCCGGTTGCCTTGGAGGCGTGGCGGGCCGCACATCTATTGTTATGAATTTGTAATTGCTACCCCTTATAGCCATGAATATAATGGAAAATAAATGCTTGTAATTGACGACGACATGCGTTGGACCGCAATAGAACCGAGATGATACGGTAAGCCTGAATACCGCGTGCGTTGCGGTAGACCGCATATACTTCGGCCAGCCGCAAGTGCGTTGTAAGTCTTTTTAGCCATTAAATGATCTTTTGAAGGAAGATTTGAAGAAGAAGGCACTCACTGTGCCTCAGAACATAATGAACCGATGGAAATGTACAGGTGCAATATCTTTTGTCGCTTTTATCACCTATAGTCACTAATGTGTGACTAAAATCTAATCTTTGACACTATCGCCAACGCATCTGAAAGGAATAATTTATGAGCAATATTTTATTTTTTCTGCTTTAAATAGATTACTCGAACGAACCTTCGACACCGCCGATGGCAAAATTAAAATGACGAAGAATAGAAGTATCTGGCGGAAACTGACGCTGGATGACATCTTGCCCATTGCGTAGAACTCGTTATCCTCTTCGTTATGAGAATCCACCTTCAGACCGAAGGCACACGAAGCTATGACGTCATTGGTGTAACGCGTCATCAGATCCTTGCACTCCAGGTCTATATAGCCAGCTGTACAAAATTAGTTCATTTATAATTTGGATGTTACCATTAAGTACCCATATTTTTGGTTTTCAAAGGTGACACATTACAAACCCAATCCAACCCATGATCAGTAAACAGATTTTCGAAAAATTACTTACTCTTGGATTCTTTGATCTTTTTCTGAAGCGAACGCATCATCTGATCTCCAACCTCCGCCATAAAAGGCACCATGTGACGTATCTTGGAACTTGTGAACGCTGGACTCAATGTGGAGCGCATATCTTTCCATTCTTGTCCTGTGGAAGATCAAAATACGTGTTTCTCTAAATAACTCCAAAGAATCTTCTATTAATTCTTCAATAATTCTCACAAAAGAAAACCTGTTTTCTAACTGATAGTCACATCCAATTCCATAAAGTACTTAAGTACTAGTGTCTACGTACCTTCTAAAGCTATCAAGCTTCTAGTGAAGTACGAGTCGCCAGTTCTAAGTACGGCGTTGTGATCAAGGAAATATTCGAAGTCTTTGATAGCGATCTTTTTCACAAGCTCGAGGTCGCGGAGCATTATTGACTCTTTGGTGAATTCATATTTTCCCACGAACCTGTATTAGAATTATTTTTAATATAACTTTCTGTTTTGTAAACGCGTCTGACTTTTAGACCTGCAACGCCCTTGCGGTAGGCCGCAGCATATGCAGTCTACTGCAACGGCACTCTGACTGCCGTATTCCGGCCATTCTGTTTCCATGACAAACCGTAAAAAGGGTTTTGTAGGCACAGTTTAAAGTTAAGATTTTTGAAACCTTTGTTTTTAATAAATAAATAAATCATAATAATCGTATCGTCTCGGTTCTATTGCGGTCCGCCGCATATCGTCAGCAGTTACAAGCATTTCTTTTCGATTATATTGATGGCTATATGCGACAGCAATTACAAATTCATAACAACAGATGTGCAGCTACGTGGTCACAGTATAAGTATTAGTACTACCGTGCAGTAGCGACACGCTCCGCCTCCCTCGGAAATTGTTCCTCACCTCTTCCCGCGTCAAACGTCGCGTCAGCGTAGACACGCACACACACGCACGTATTTGTACAGTCGGTTATTTTGGTAGTAGTGTAGGCAATTATATCGTTTTGTTTCTATGGAGTGTCGTGGGTGTGTCACAGCTCCAAGGCAACCGGAGCGGTTGATGGCTGACCGCTAGTCAGTGCGTTGATATTAAAAATTTCAATGCTGCCTGTCGCATGCGGCACACTAGCAGCAAGTGTATTGTAGGTCTTATAACTGCTGAACGATTTAATAAGGCCTGATTAACTTTTGAACAAAACTTTAAAATAAAGAAGTAGTCGTAATTACCTCTCTTTAGGAAAACCTCTGTACAGCTTCAGCATATCTTCAGCAATGTGATCCACACGCATCAGGACCCTGAACATGTTTCCGAACAAGGGGATAGGCTTGAAATGTTTGATGCCATGACGACTAAGTTTTGAGTAGATCTGCCGGTAGTATAAGACCAGCACGGCGATAAGCACCGCCACCCAGATAATAATGATCATAATCTGTAACAATCACGATCATTAATTATAGAGACATGAGTAGATTTAATAATTAAAATTTTAGCCAATTACGCAAACGAAGTTCTCTATAGTAAGTAGTCAAGTTCGCAGGAGATTATATAGTGTATAGTGATCGAGTGACCGACCTCAGCGGGTGACGAGACTGATACTGCTGATACCGTCTAGCAATTATTCTGTTGTTCGTAACATAGCTAATGTGAGCGATATCGTATAAACTTTATCAAGGTCATTCCATGTTGTGTGATAAATACTAGTAGGTAATTATTAATCTCCAAATGGACACATAAGATTTTATTTAAATGAGCTGTTAAAGAGTGTAAAAAACAATGTGCTACTTATTAATATATTATTAGGAGTCACTGAATTTCTCGACACTAATTAACCTGACTCATTCAACGCTAAATCAACTTGAATTACAATATTAGTGTAATACGATTTTTGTAGTTAGGTACAGCAAACATGACAGAGTTGTTTACCAGTTTAGAGATGTAGTTAAAAATAAACAAACACCTACATAGGTGTATAATAAGATTTAAAAAATCAATACCGAACTAAATCTAGATAAGATACTGTGTTACTGATATGCAGACACAATTCACAAACAATACTAACGTTTTTTTTATTGTTGTTTTTTGCAATTATTGGGCTTTTTACGCAAATTACCTATACTTAAATCTAAACCAAGATACAAATATAAATAAATAGCTTACTTACTGTTTCGTCCCAACACTAGTTTACACACACTCAGTATAATATTGTCAACAAAATACATGGAAGACACGACCGGTGTTTAGCGTGCCAAATTAGGGATTGACTCACGCGTCGGTTCAGTGTTAATGGCACGCGTCGCCGCGTCGGTTCAGTGATAATGTATTTGTTGATAACAATGTTATGTATTCATCGCGATTATATAAAACCTCGACCAGTCCTTATCGATATCTCTTATTTTAAACGATATTACAAGTAGATACCGTAGGCCTAGCAATAAGATAAAAGTAAACGATTCGAGATTCCATCTTTTTCATAGCTACCTTGCCATATTATTACACAATATTCCATTTTCATGTCATTCTGTACCTGCAGTGCAAAAATTTAAATAAATTTTAAATCTTTCTTCTATATTCCATAGACTCCTCGGCTTTATGACATCTTTCAATTGTTTTAATGTTTGCATCACGATTTCAAATCACTTGCATAACATTTGTCAGAGAACCTGATTCCGACGAGGCTGATTCATCCGTGGCTCCACTCTTATCACATTTTTGGTGCTAAAAACTTATCGAAAAGTATCCCGTTTTATCTATATTAAAACAAAGTACCTAGTCATTACATTGGGACGGTTTCATTAAGGAATTTAATAATATTACATTTCAATGACAAGTAAAGTTCGTCCAGTATAAACTACTTTTTGTCAAACAGAATTATGATAGTACAGTTATTACACGACTTGCCAAAAATAATATTTACACTTTATTGCTTATTAAAGACGGTTGTCTTATTATTTTACTTTTAGGTATAAACTACCTTCCTTCCTTCTCAATTCCTTTCAACTATTAACCAGCGATTGTATTTCACCTTCTGTACGATACTTTTCGTCGACGAACTGAAGGTCCTGTACATACACATAAAACACTGGTGTGTACGGATCATCGATAAGGATTTCAATGGAATCCATCTTCGAAGTCCATGATTAATTGTCCACAGATTGGTAACTACACGCGCACTCACCCGGAGGGTTGCTATAGGGTAGCCATTTTTAGTTTTTTTTCATTCATTATAAATTGTATCGTTCTGTTCATACTGTGGGGTGACGGCGGAACAGAGCGTTGAAATGTTGTCGGGCCAAAATGCACGAATATGAGAAATCCACTTTAAAGATAAATGGGTGTTTCTAAAGCACAGTATATTTAAGTCATTTTTATGAATATTGATCAATGTTAGCCCTTGTCTTGCCGATGGTGCGATAATTTAACGATATAGGACCATAACTGCTGAACTAAGAAGCTTCTGACCATACTGGTTAAAAATGCAAAACCATAACAAGGCGTACAGTTTCATAAGTATCGAAATGTTGGGACATAGGACGTTTTATGGAATTACCTCATCATTCATTCATGATTTTAAATTAAACAAACTCGATGAATCGATGAAATAGAATTATGAGTAAAACATATCAATCTCCACGAGTAAAGATAAGCCAGTGCTATCACAAAGGTGCATGCATAGTAGTTATATTCCCAATACCCTTGATACAGAACACAAAAATGATGTATTGACGGGAGGAATAATAAAATTCAAATACAAATTCCAAAACTTTATTACAGGCGAAGACACATGTAGGGTTTGTACCAATGTCATTAAAAACTAAAGTGTAAGTGAACAACACAATATGGTGACACATGCAACTGACAGCAGTAAACGATATAATAAAGTCTACTCTCCCAGCAATCAGTTTCAGAACCCTGTTAGGGCTGACCATGACTCGGGCCTCTTGATGCTGACGCTTGCGTAAAAAACAACCTATACGCGCTTCTACAAACATTCCTGACGCACTGCAACGCCATTGCAAACTGTCAGTTTTTTGAATACGTTATTATATTGGACACGAAGAGCTCCTAACGGGTTGTATAGGAGGCATCAGGAAGGTACTTGGCACCGGTCTCAAAAATGATGTACTGAATTTTTTTGAACTAAACGTGGCCATTTGTGTCCTGATACCACCAACTGACGCCCTCAGCAGCACCATGTCATCCGCGTAATTTGAATTACTGCAAAAGACACCGTCATTAAGACTACCGACATGATGACTGCTAAGCGCCTCAATCAAGGCATTTATAATAATTTATATATTACACACACATTGTAATTATTATGGTGTGTTGTTGTGCTGTGTTTTTGGAACATTACCAAATCAGCAATAAAATCAATACATTTTAACTTTTTATTAAATATTGCGACAAAAAATCACTAAATTATTTACTGTACATTTAAAGTAATCTACTTCATTGTCTTTTCTATTTCCGTGGTTTAAATCTGAGCCAATGTCCTCCTTCTAGCTTCATGTTAAAGGTGTCTTTAGATAGCCTGGCAGGGATGCAGGTCTTCTCACTAGGAGAGATCTCCATGTGCTGGAGGATCTGGTACGCCATGACCTTCATCTCACAGAGAGCAAATCTTGACCCTGAGAAATAATGTCTACGGTTTACATACGCAACAAACATTACTTGGTTCACGTTGTTCAGATTTTGTTGACAAAGGAGATTCTGAATATCAATAAAAAGAGCACCATCCGTGCCTTAAATAAAAATGATGATTTGATTTTTTTATAGCCTTGCCTTGGTTGAGTTTTACTCTATGTCAGCGTAATAATTGTGTAATCTCTTTCTTTCTCCTTTGTTATCTAAATCTCCGTTTCATTTAATTTATCCCCAGTAAATTTCTTTTCATTAGTTTCCCTTTTCTTTCCTATTCATCGTAATTTAAACTATCATATATTATTTTACCATCTTCATCATTTGAATTTGTAAATTATCATAAAATTGTAGGCCGCGCAACGAGGTTCCCAACCCAGGCCGGGTGAAGTATAATTATGTTTTGCCCTTTAACAATTCTCAGTGGCAGCCTCTTATTACTTAAGATTTACCTGACGTGATGTGGTATAATATATAAGTATTGACTCACCAATACAATTTCTGGGTCCAACACCGAAGGGCATGTATGCGAACGAGTGGAAATTATGTCTGTTTTCTTCAGAGAAGCGCTCTGGATCGAACTTGTCAGGGTTGGGGAAGAACTGAGGGTCACGGTGGATAGCAATCGCTGGTATTCCTAGACCTGTACCTTTGCGAATCTGTGAAATCATTGTTTTTAATGGGAATAAATATAACGACCACTAAAAAAATATTTTAGAATACCAAATGTAGTAAATGATCACCAAATCTTAGTGTAAAAAAAATTAATTAGAAAAATAAAAAAACCGACTGCGTAAAAAGTAAACTTTATATAAAAACTGAAAAGAAATAGACAAGTCCTGTAGTCTAGAATTATGTTTAGTAATGTTGAATAACTATACCATTGAAATGAAAACCACGCCAATAGCGATTTGATCAATCGGGACCCATTCAAATCTAGACCGGCTCAAATCTTTCCTATAATAGGTCCCGACTGATCAAATCGCTATTGGCGTGGTTTTCATTTCAATGGTATAGTTATTCAACATTACTAATAGTAGATTGTTATACAAGGAGCTAAAATGACCCGTTATATACGAGGTAGTTTTACTCCCGAGCTTTAGCGAGGGAGTAAATAGAAACCGAGTTTTAATGGGTTTTAGCGCCGTGTGTTACACTATACTTTTCACTACGATTGCGAGAAAATAAAACAATCCAATACAATATGAAATCAATATCAAATCGCTTTATACAGTCAAACTGATAAAATGTTGGTGATTATTTACTATTTTTTTGATGATCATTTACTATTTTTCTAGAATGTTATTATGAAGTAATGTCATTGTAGAAAATAATAATTTTATTGACTTACAATAAAATCTTTTTCAGCCTTCTCGTTAGGTTTTCCCAAATTGTAATCTTTGGTGCAAACTCTGTCTAGAACACCAGCAGGAGGCCATAAACGTAACACCTCTGTAAAATGAAAACTTATGTCATGGAACGGGTTTTACAAAGAAAAAAAATATTGGTTCATGATCAATCAGGGGTAATCTATATTTTCTATACCCTGGAAGGTAACGTTGTCTACACATACATGAGTAAGTTTCAGGCTCTGGAGTATAATTTCTGGTGCATATAATAAAATATATCCTATCACATTCTACAAAATATATTGATTTGAAAATCATCAATATCTTACCAGATATAACCATATCCAAATACTGCATATTCTGAATGGAGTTGAAGTCAAACTTCCCGTTGTTCTTAGCGGCGTTATCCTTAATCTCTTGTGCCAGACGCTCCTGAACCTCAGGGTGCACTGCCAGTTCGTAGAGCAGGAACGACATACCAGTTGATACAGTTTCAAAACCAGCTACGAAGAACAGCATCGCTTGGGCGATTAGATCGTCGTCACTCCACACTGATAGAAAATAAAATTATGGTCAAAAAGTGCTCTTTGTCAGGAAGTGTAGTAAATGTGAGACCAGAGGAAGGCTGATATCGTATATATTGTATACTCAAGTTGCTTCACGTACCAAGGTAACTCAATTTCAATAGGTATTTGTTATTTTTGTGTTTACATAATTGTAATTGTAATTTTTGTTGTGTTGTTGTTTTGTAATTGTAATTAAAAAACTAATTTATACTCTTCTCTTCTCTCTTCTTCTTTACTCTTCTTTTTCTTAATTATTTACTTCTTTGTAAGTAAACTTGAATATTTGTGATGAAATATCATGAACATTCATGGTTTCTAAATTGACATGCGATCATAAAACTCTTTAATTATTGTTATATAAACCAGACAGTTCTTTGTTTGGTGTCGTTTTCAAATACGATAAGCTCGTAGCTATAACAAAACTAAAATAATATTCAATCCCACTAGGTATAAGCATATTATCCTTTATTAAGATTTTTCTTAAAATCATGATAGCAAGTTGGTTTATTCCTCGTTTTATTTAGTATCAGTGTTATATAAATACACACCTCTGTCTACTTTACTCTGGCCAACAGAAGATTCCTCGACTGTTGCAAATCCAGCAGCTTCATCATTAGATTTGATGTCGTCATGGGTCAGTTTACCTAGAATACATTTTAATTACCTTTATCTTCTAAGTCATTACTAAGTACTAATTAATGATTTAAGATTCTGCTAAATATTCAGCATTTACACAAATATGTGTATAATAATATATATTGTTTACCCTTCTTGGCTTCCATTAGTAAGTGTATCATGTCGGGTCTGATGAGATTTCGCATCTCACGATCCTTCATTGTTTCTAGAACTAATTTTCTAAAGAAGTTCTTTGTTTCTTCAGAAAACAAATCCAATTTTAAAAACTGAAAAAGAAAATATAAAGTACATGGACACAAATGAAACATAGATAACCTAGTGAAAACATACTTTATCATTTTCTGTATAATCCATGACATATACAATCCTATACCTCTCAAGTACCTATCTATTAATCTACATGTAACCAAATGGTATTATCGTAGGAGAATAACTGAATGCTGCTGTATAGACGTCACTTCTAACAATTTGATTGTGAGTCTCGTCCACTCATATGCTGTTAATGCAACATTATCCTTGGAACACGATTTTATGTACAAAAAAGGAAAGCTGAGAAAGACTCTGGCAAAGATTGTGAAACAAACACGGTTGTTAAATTAGGCATGCAGACAGAAAAGGTAGTAACATCGGATAAAGGCTAGAAGATGATGGATAATGTAGTCCTTAATAAAACAACTACTAACACAACAGGGAACAACCGAAGTGCAATGAGTTAAGGTTAAAGCGTGTAGCCCTCGAAATTCAAATATACTTGCGTTTTTCGATTTTCAGCTCGGTATCTGGTTGTGGTTCGCTTTAGCTTAGCAATAGGCCAGTATAGTCTGTGGGCTAGTATATATCTGGTTCGAATGTAAATAGTGTACTAGGATAAAAAAGTAACTCGGTGCTGCGAGAGCATTTAGAGGAGCTTTAAAGGAATATCACTAACTGTGGCTCAGACGTAACACACACACACTTTAACAGAGGTCAAACCATGGGTTCGATGAATTTAAGACCTTCAAGCAGCAAGTACAACACGAACCAGCACAAATACGCCAAAACTAAAGTCATGGATGTTACCTAGAAATCTACTAAATTAAGTAAGATGTAGGTAAGAGCTTAACTTTTACCGAAAGACATGCTCGCACTAGCAGTAAAATGACATAAGTAATCAAAAGGGGGAGGAAGGCTTTTAATCTGCAGTGGAATGATAAAAACTAGATAGATTTAAATAACGGTTAATGTTGATGTTTTGTAATTGTCATTACAACAAGTCACATTTAACTTCAAAATCACAAATTCCAAAGATATTACATAATAAATAAGATCTAATCAGCTTTATCGTCTATGTTTTTGCTATCATTACCTACCTATTGATTGCGTCTATTATAAATGTTTTATGTACAGACGCCAGCAGGTCAACCTACCCGAAACTGTCACATTTTCCCAATCAATCTTGAACCTTATTCTTTAACCATAAAGTTGAAAATCGATTAAAGAAATGTGACAGATTGTAGTTGCTTGATGTGCTGGCGTCTGTACCATTGTTTTAGAACTTCAAATTGAAGAAATAGGTAACTTCAATCTGCTTTATGAACTATAATCACTGAAACAAACCTTTGTCACAGCTGATGGCATAGCTGACATCATGAAGAATATCACCATCTGGCGGAAACCGATGGTGGCTGACTTCTTCCCCAATGCATAGAACTCATTATTCACTTCGTTATGAGAATCCACCTTCAGACCGAAGGCACACGAAGCTATCACGTCGTTTGCGTATCGTGTCGTTAAATCCTTGCACTCCACGTCTGTGTAGCCAGCTGTTCAACGTGAAGAATATTGAAATATTAGTAAAAGTTAATTACTAACTCTCTGTTACTATCGCCACTTATGTAAATGTAATGACTTACTGTTGGATTCTTTGATATTTTTTTTAAGTGAACGCATCATCTGATCTCCCACCTCCACCATGAAAGGCACCATCACTCGTATCTTGGAACTTGTGAACGCTGGGCTCAATGTGGAGCGCATGTCCTTCCATTCTTGTCCTATTTGGTATCAAAATATGTTTCATTCTAAATTAACCTAAAGAATTCTGTTCCCATTTTGGAGAAGGGCTGCCCTTCTCCAAAATAATGTAAAAAGAAAAACTTATCTTTTCTGAGGAATGGTTTCACTAATGTCTAAGAAAATTATAATATCTAATTTAGAATCTAGTGAAATGCTGTGGAATTATTACATTTTTACGAGGACCATAATTTTCATAGATATTCAACGTACCTTCTAAAGATATCAAGCTTCTGCCGATGAACGAATCACCGGATCTAAATACGGGGCGATGATCAAGGAAATATTCAAAGTCTTTGATAGCAATTTTTTTCACCAAATCGATGTCGCGGATCATAATCAATCCCTTGATGAATTCAAATCTTCCCACGAACCTGCAAAAGAAAAATATTATTCTGTTTTGTAAATGCTGTCTTTGAAAACTGTCTGCCGAATAACTTGTTGAGGTCACATTATCAAAACTTGAATATAAATAAGTAGTCGTAATCACCTTTCTTCGGGAAAAGCTCTGTACAGCCTCAGGACATCATCAACCATGTGATCCATACGAAACAGGACCCTGGACATGTTACCCAATATGGGGACAGGCTTGAAATGTTTGACGCCATGACGACTTAACTTGGAGTAGATCTGTCGGTGGTATATGACCAGCACAGCGATAAGCACCGCCACCCAGACGAGAATGATCATGATCTGTAACAATCACGTAACAAAATTAATTAGAGACATGAGTAGATAAAAAGATTCAAATATAAAAGAAAAAGGGTTTTTTTATTTAAAAATGTATATTTTAATTTTTTGAATTTATTTGAAGGTTTCAGAATACGCCTATGCTCTTGTTTTGACAGTATTTTAATTTATTTATGCGTACGACAAATATTCTCCCGACCAATTTTCGGTTATAGTGGGCAATGTTAATGAAGATTAGCCAAGTATGCAAAAATATTATGGTGCACAAAAGTGTATGCATCTGTTTTAACAATAAAATAATCTAAAAGTAAGGTTAAATCATGGCATGACATACACAAACCGATTCCCTCACTCTCATATTCCGGTTGGCGTATTTACGAAAGCTATACTAATTCAGTCACGAGTCAAACTTTTACTGTATTAGTATAAGTTGTTGATGTGATAATTACGCGGCATGTAAGAGAAAAAAACTTAACTTGATATACTCAAATCGTTTGACTAGATTTTGCAAAAGCTTATTTATTTAGAATCTGTAAATTGTAACATTACATAATATACAATAAATTTATTCACCCATAAAGATATCAACAGTTCTTAAAAAATTAAGCCAAGACGACGGAGTCCCGCTTTGCGGCTCCTATTTCTGGGCAATATAAAAAAACCACGAAAGTGATGGTGGGATATTTCAGACCCCACCATCCCCTTCTAGCCTAACCTGTCCTAATCGGTGTGCCCCAACTTCCGAGCTCGCAAATTTAACTGACAACGTTGACTGAATTGAAAACATATCATCCCACAAGATAATTGTTATGTCATCATAAACTATAATAATAATAATAATAATAATAATAATTTATTTATTAAATAAAACGTTTACAAAATATTGTACAATAGTCAGCAGAAGAAATATTTCCCATACAAATATATAGACTAAAAATAAAACTAAAACTAAAATATTTATGTTACTGATGCAAGATATTATGGATCGGAATTACAATGTTAGGTAGCGACCCGCCCGAACTAGGTTAAATCAAACCTGTGTTTCAGGCCATCACTTTACAATTGAATTAATTGGGCCAGTGAAGTTTGCAGTTAAACTAAGATAAACAAATAATCTGATAACAATTACGAGAAAAAGCAATTTTAATTACTATCTTAAACTAAATCTATGTAAGTAAACAAAAGTAAATACTTACGAGGGAATAAATTATTTGAAATTATTATTATGCCAAAACTTTTAAAAGTAAGTAAATAAATGTATGTCTGTGTCTTTATTCTAATATTATTTTTCTACATTTTTTATTACTTCCGCTATAGTGGCCTTGTAATTAGTTGACGCTATTTTTGCTGTATGAAATCGCTGATAGCAAGTCGATAATTCGATATGTTTACGGAAAAGAATAATGGAGTCAATAGTGACACCTAGATATTTTAAATAGTCAGCTTTTGCTAAAGTGGGGCAAAAATGTCAGCGTAAGTGATGCAATTATGTGCATAAACGTTTAAATTAGTAAGTGTTATGTTTGTATGTCTCATGTAAGTAAATATGGATGGAGTTTTTGATTTTCAATGATATGGTGTATGATACTACGTGGAGTGATAGAGAGCTGGTAAAAGTCCATCGCCCCTATATTAAGTTTTTAACGGTTGGCGCCCTTAAGCGCTTTCATAGTCTATTGAGTTTATATAATTAAGCTCTGCATATTTACGCGCCGGGCAACTTTCATCACCAGTTGGATGGTTACATTTCCTCTTGAAACGTTTGCACGTCGCACATTGAGTGGGAGAAGATCTGTTGCTGCATTCCTTGAAGGAGTGTCCAGTCTCACCACAGTGATTGCAAGTCGGACTTGTTTCCCGGCAAAACTTGGCTGCATGTCCGAACTGCTGGCAATTGAAGCACCTGGTGACTATTGTGAAATCTCTCACAGGGCATGATGTCCAATTTATAAAAAGTCGGCCTTGATTTATGACTATTTTCCTTATGCTAGCAGGTAGTTCCAGGATATAATTGCAGGTAGGAAGGTCTTTCTTACCCGATTTGTGACTCAATTTGATGCTCTCAAGGAAATATTCACGAGTTATATTCTTGTCTGATAGGTTCTGCTCGTAAATACATTCAAATACCTCCTTCTCGGTAAGGGCAACGGGAACACCAATGACAGCGACCCTTGGGCGGCGTTTAGAAGGTTCTTCTATTGTAAGGCCCGATGAAACTAGTTTTTCCGAATTCTTCAGTTTATCTATGTCGCCTTTGTTCTCAGTGATAATCAGAACGCCCCCATTTTTCACTTTTCTTAGGCCACGGGCATGGAGCTTAAGTTGCTCGGGGGATATTATCTTTTGAACAAGTGACTTGGTGTCGTCACTTGTTTGGGTTTTATCGCTGGGATAGATGGCGACTGAGCTCAAATTGGCAGGACGGACAAAGTTATCGGCACCTTTCTTCACCATACTAGCATAAGAATTATTGTTTGGTGAATTCAGCTTAGTTTCTACAACCTCTTTGAACTGCTGGAGAGAGTTCACAACGTTCTGGTGTTCCTGTAGGTGCTGGATTGTGGTATGGGCTTGAATTGTCTTCTGCTTTAATGATTGATATAAAACGGCCATCTGAGAAGTTCCACTTGAGACCTTCCGGCAAAGATTGGTCACACGAAGCTTCTGGTCAGAGTTCATTTTTCCCTCACCAACAATAGTGCAAACTTCGTTCACAATGGCATCTATAGATAATAACCATTTCTGGATCTCCGGTGTACTGATAACTTCAGACGGCAATTCATTGACCTCGGGTGCTGGTGGTATTGGGTAGCTCGGGGGTAACGGTGCAGTAGGCGTTGGTGGGGGACTACGCCGTAGTAATTGGCTACGACCAAACGGGCTCGATCCCGGGTTAGACATATTACCCGAAACACTTAATTTATTGATTGTTTGAAGTATTTAGTTCATCTTGTAAAAACAAACTTGAAAAAACTAAGTACTAGTCACACACGACACACTTTACTTTTATGCTGACGGCGCAAATAATTATTTTATTTTGTTGTAATTGTTTATTTCATCATACGGAATGAATACAAAAAACACGTCCGCTTAGTCTCGCACCTCGACAAGCGATCCTGCGAAGGTGGAACTGTATACCAAAAACAATTATGGCAAATATTATTAAACCAAAATAGATATGCCAAAGTATCTTAATATAGTAATGTTAGGGAAAACCCATTATGCGAAAAAAAGGGTCCCTTTTCAAGTACCTAACAATTTTGAAGTAAAATTCTTTACCTGCTTTAATAGTTGAGAGATTATCGAACACTTATTTTGACCGAATCAGACTGATATTTGCCACTGCTGCAAATCTGCTGCTGTTGCTTTCAAATTAATTATCAACGCCTACTAATTTAGTCAAATTCGCTACCAAATAAGATTAGATATTGTCAAGGAGTTTGTACGGGCAAAGGATTATCTATTAGATTTTGACTCGTGACTTAATTGGTATAGCTTTCGTAAATTCGCGTCCGGTCGTCCTGTAGTGGTATTCTGTTACAATCTCCCTCGGTGCATACCTAGGTGAAGTGAGCTGTCGTCTGTCCCGATGCTAGGATTTTACAAAGCTTTACAATCGGATGACAGCTCACTTCACCACGACACGGGGACTCCTAGCGTGGGGATCAGGGAGCCTGTAATTTAGAGCATAATGCATATTTTTTGTACAAATAAATATTTTTCTTTACTTTTCTTTTTCACCTAGGTGTTCACCGAGGGAGATTGTAACAGAATAAACATACTTTATTCGATGATTTCGATTTGATTGGTGGTGTGACACCCCCGTTTCTTGCAAAGCACAGCACGATTTCCACGTATTGTCGTATTGACGTCTCCACATTGTATAAAAGCAGAATCATGACGTGATTAATGATCTGCCGCCATTGTAACATTATTGTCATCAGTACCAAGCTCAGAATCTGCCTGATTCATAGCTGTTTTGTTGTTCGTAACTATTGCTAGTGTGTGATGTGACATAAACTTTGTCAAGGTCATTTCCATATCACATAGTTCCTTTGTGCGAAATGCCTGTACCGATTTATTTATTTCAATTTTTTATTTTAGTGAAGATACCAACAGTACCGAACTCCTTATCTTTAAAATTAAGCCGTGTAAGTAGGTACCTACAGACCATGCCATGTGCTGTTAACATTATTTACATTAACGATACTTTGATTACGTATTAATGATAGGTACCTTAGATTACTGAATTGCTTTTTTTAACAAAATAATATGTGGTCACTTTAATTTTACTTTAAAATATTTAAATTAGTACCTATAGATTCAATATATGGGTTATAAAAACACACATCACATAGACTTTTATGTTTTTGGTGCGCAATGACACAACTTAAATAAATGACACGACTTACTATTTCGGCACTACACTTGTCTATCCATATACACAATCAAATAACAAAATACCGCGTAATAAACTTCACGATGTATTTTATACGTGTAGCTTCAAACACGAGTGATACGTTCTGAGCGCATCAGCGCACCAACACATGGTTTGTTGATTTTATATTATGTCATGTTATCTTTGTATACCTACCTACGCGCCTACTTTTGTTTTAAGTTCATAAAAATAACTTCATAAATTGCTAAGTCATCATGAGCTTTTAAAACCTCGATAAGTCATTTACCTAAAATTACTTACCTACATTCTTAACTCAGCTGTTGAATTGGTTAAAATTATTTTGCCAAGTACCTAGTACCTATCTTATAATAGTGTACATCGACCTATATTTTGATATTACATCATCAAGATACTCAACAAATCCTTTATCCTATACTCCACAGCCAAACTGTACGGTTTATGTGTAACTAGTTTTGTCTTTAAGACCTATCAACCCCGGAAATATGTGATGTACTTGTTAAGTATTTAAATACATATTCCTCCCCTTTAAAAATAATAAGAGAAATACAAAGTTAGTATTTTTTATAATAGCAAGTAGATACCTGTAATCAGTTGAGTAATTCTCGAGTAGAGCGATGTTATGAATAGGCTAAACCATATTACGTTATTAGGGTCGGTAATTCAGACTAATAAAATATCTGTTTATTCTCAGATAACTACATAGTCCTTAAAATATCACAAATCTTATAAACTATGTTAGTAAATAAAAATAATACTGGACTTTTTAGTTGTCGTCTGCAACTGAATCTTAGTATAGTACCGGATTAATACCAGTTCTAATGAGTAAAGTTTTTATCTAGCGGTCAGCTAATGCTTTTTTTTAGCTTGTATTAACTTTTCCTGGTCCAAAGTCGATTATGTCGTAATATTAGCACCATGGATCATTCAATTCATAATTGAACGCTAAATGAATTTTAAATATCGCAGTCGTTCTGTTTCTGACTGTCGTTTGAAGTTGACTATAATAAGACAGAATGGTGTGAATATGTTACACTGAAAGGATTTAGTGTTTTTGGTGCTCAATAGACTAACAAGTCCTTCGGTATTAAAGAATTCTTGGTGACTTCCTTGTGTTATGTGCTTATAGTGCATTTGCACAAATATAACTTGTATCGTTATGAGATAGTCTCAAATTCGTAACCTTATAGGTTTATTATTTAATCATCTTTATGAGCGTCATCTCGAAAACAAGATTATTATTTTATATATTTCTTTTTTTGTTACACAACAAGACACAAGCACAAGTCAGTTGGGACTGGTCATCTCGTAGCTACGTCGGTTATTTTAGATTTATTTTTTGAATAGTTTATGATTGTCTCTAGACCTCTTTTAACGTGCACAACTTGCTACATTTTTCTCACATTTGTGTCTCGTAAATTCAACATGAGTGATATAATATTCTATTGATTTAAAAAAAGTATTGATGAAGTTTCTTGCTCGTTCTTCTCCATAGAAACCTACTGTTTGAAACGAGCAACTAGCCTCAACTTTCTGACTGACTGACTCCTTGACTATTCAAAAGTGCCTGTAAATGGTTTATTTGAAATATATAATTTGAGTTTGAGTTTGAGTCTGGTAAGTATGTAGAATCTTCACTCCTTCCATTTTATATTTAAACGCCGCGCCGTAAGACTTTACTTGATATAATCTTTAATAAGTCAAGAATAGAATTTAATATTTTTATCAATACCTAGATCCGGGATATAAGTCTACTTAAGAGTGATTTATGTATCACTTTATTTCAAAATTACTGATTATAGTTTTATATCTGATTGATAATAATTTGTTTAGGACCACTTCAGTAACGTAAGTTGAAATACGATTTTAAATTACATCATGCCATACATAGTTTGCCCGTGTTTGCCACTAACTCGGGGTTAACAGATAACCCTGATTGACAACGGGCCTTACACAGGTAAATAAATAGCTTTAAACAAAAGCATGACGACATGACGAAATCAGTTAATGTGCAGGCAGGCATAGCTAGGACTGAAGCTACCACACAGTCCCTGATACGCCAAGAAAGAGTTGAAGAAGGAGGACATTGTATACTTATTTATTTGTTTAATTATATTATTATTTTTATAAACAACACATGACGGTGTCATTGTCATCCTACTTAAGTTTAAAACAACGGTAATCTTAGACAGACGTAAACAAGTTATTTATGTTGATTACATTTGTTTCTGCTTTTCATCATGATGTTCCATTTTTTCCAGTAAAGGGATTCTCATTGTTTTCATGATAAGTATCTTATCTGCTACCATTGTGAACTCCTCATAAACATTCGTCATCATTAATTTACATATTTTACAAATCGCCCCACGTAGAGTGGGAGTCAAAGACAGGATGTCTGGGGATAGACTTCCTAACTCCATTAATTAGTCTCTTACTTCGAAACCTTGTACTAGAACTATCAAAATGCCACGTGAGGACAGGAGGAAGCAGCATCACAACAACAATTCAATACAGACGTCACAGAGGTTGCGCAGGATCAAAGTAATGAGAGGCTAATGGATAAGCTATGGATATTCGCTTAAGGAGGACATACTCTTGAGGTAAAATGTAGATTTCTAATCGAAAAGGCCCAAGCTTTCTTAAGGTACCTCTATAAATTTACTTTAGCTTTCTATTCATATTTGATCCAACAAAGTTTCTGTTAGGATGTCTAGGATAAAATGTTGGGAACCAGAAGAGCATGTGACAGGTAAACATCATGCTCAAAATATTTAGGGGGACAACAGATGTTCCTGATCTCCTCAATGAGCTGATACGTCTTTACGCCCCGTGTAACGAATTTCGACGATGAATGAGCGTCTATTCAGACGTACCATAACCACACTACAAAAACACGTAGTCGGGTGTGAAACGAGCCTTGGTTGTAGGGCACGTGATATGCACTTTGCATTGTGTCACAGAACACACATTACTTTACTTTCGGAAGTCAGTGGCAGTGGCTTTGTGTTTATTGTTTTGTATTGCCACCCACATCCGAAAGTAAAGTTCTTTTGAAAAACTTTTTATTTTTCGCTTTTTAGTATTGCCTTAACATCCAAATCCATTAAAAAACGGCGGCACACTTAAAAGTTATTGTAAGTCCTCCAATCCATCCTGCTTAGAAAGCCCTCTATTTCAGTTTAGTTCTTCTAAACTGAAATAGAGGTCTTTTTAACTTACTTTTAACGTACTTAGTTGCTCTGTGGTCGCCATCGCGTCTACTTGGCCCTTGTCTCGCTCTTACCAGCTTAGCAGCTTGTCAATCGCTATGAATAGTTACCTAATTACCCTAAATTGAATAAAAATCTTTTAGTAAACGATTTTCTTATTTTTTACTTTTTAGTACTTCATGATCATCAAAATCGGCACAATATTGCCCATCCATAATTAACTGACCACCTAGGTAACTAACTAGCACTTTTCTTCAAATCTTCAGCACAATACTAAATTACAATACGTGTAGGTACTGTGCGTTATTGAGAAGTTCCATTGTCGTTCTCCGAAGGTCTACATAATTGAATTGAGAATCTCTTTGGGTGTGATTCTGTAAGACCTCATTTTCTTATTTTTTTATTTTTTTACTTAGAATCTGAATCCGCTGTGAGTTTATTGATTGGCATTCTAAAAACTCGGTTGATAATTCGAATTTACACTAGCGCCACCCTTGTGACCGTGTCAGCGAGTTGAACAAAATTGACAGTGAGTTTTTGACGGATAAAGTATGAGATGACGTAAGAAGTGGCATTCTGTTAGGTAAATTCCCCGTCACTTCGACGCTCACTTCGCACTCGAACCCGATTCAAAGTGTCAAATATGTCAAGGTCATTTTGAACCTTATGCGAAGTGAGAGTGAATAGCGATGTGTGATGCGAGTTGTTGTTTGAATTTTACAGAATCGATCTACTGACCATCGGGGTATCGGTATATTGGGTTGTAGTGTTGTTGGACGTTTTATAAAATAACATCATCGTTCATTCATGATTAGATGAAATATAATCTTATATATAAAAATCATCTGTGCGTGTGTATGAAAGTGAACTCCTCCTAAGCGGCTGTACCGATTTTGATGTAAAATTTTGTGTGTATTCCAGTGGATTCGAGAATGGCTTAGAATCACAATTGGAACCGGTAGGTGGAGCTACAGTCGAGTTGTAGGACTTTTTTATTTTATGCCCGCTAGTTATATGTAAAATACAACATTCTCCAAAAGTAAAGTAAAGCCAGTGCTATCACAAAGGTGCATACATAGTACCTTTGGATCCGAACAAAAACTAAATGTATTGACGGGACAAATATTAATATTTATTATTATTATTTATTTATTTAAGACAATAAGTACAACATCTTACAGTAAATTCCAATACGATGTCATACCCATAAATATATTAATCACTAACTAACTGCACATAACAATAACAATAGTCAGTCCGTCAGTCATATTTGCATCCCATCTTCAATGCACTTTAACGCTCCTGATACAAGTGACACAAATGACAATATGGTGTGTATGTATATTGTGCTATGCTGTGTTTTAGGAATATAACCAATTCAGAAACAAAATAAATACAAATTTCCTTTTAAATAGTGTAATTTTACGTTAAAAAAATATCACTAATTATGTCACTGTACATTAAAATAATCAACTTTATTGTCTCTTCTACTTCCGTGGTCTAAATCTGATCCAATGTCCTCCTTCCAGCTTCAAGTTAAAGCTTTCTTTAGATAGCTTGGCAGGGATGCAGGTCTTCTCACAAGGGGAGATCTCCATGTGCTGGAGGATCTGGTACACCATGACCTTCATCTCGCAGAGTGCAAATCTTGACCCTGAGGAAAATTTCTAAGGTTTAAATACGCATCATTATATTATTTTTTTCACCTTGTTCACATTTTGTTTACAAAGGAGAATCCGAATGTCAATTAAAAAGAGTATCAACCGTGCCTTAAATAAAAATGATGATTTCATTTGTTCTCAAAGTCTTGGTCGAATTTCACTCTGTGTTAGCGCAATAATTGTGTTATCTCTTCCTGTTTCCTCTGCTATCTATTATTCTGTATCTGAATATCCGTCTCCATAAATTTTATCCGACACTAAATCTTTTCATTAGTTTCCCTTTCCTGTCCCATCTATCATGCAAAACATCATATTTTACTGTCTTCGTCGTTTGAATTTGCAAATTATTATAAAAATGAAGGTTGCCTAGCGAGAAATCCTTCCACGAGGTTCCCAACCTAGGTTGCGAAAAGGGTTATTAGGTTTTGCCCTTTCAAGAATCTCAGTAGCTGCTCCTCATTACATGAGATTTACATGACGTGATGTGGGAGTATAGTTTAATATGTAATAATGGACTCACCAATACAATTTCTAGGTCCAATACCGAAGGGCATGTATGCAAACGAATGGAAATTATGTCTGTTTTCTTCAGAGAAGCGCTCTGGGTCGAACTTGTCAGGATTAGGGAAGAACTGGGGGTCACGGTGGATAGCAAACACTGGTATTGCAACACCTGTGCCTTTGCGGATCTGTAAAATATTTTTTTTAAATACTCCGGTTCTAGAATGTCATTATGAAGTAATGCAATTGTAGAAAATAACATTATGACTTACAATAAAATCTTTTTCGACCTTCTCGTTAGGTTTTCCCAAATTGTAATCTTTGGTGCAAACCCTGTCTAGAGCAACAGCAGGAGACCATAGTCGTAACACCTCTGTAAAACGAAAACAAAGGTTTTACAAAGAAACGTTATTGGTTCATGGTCAATCTGGGTTCTACTTTACATTTTGTAAAGCTTGAAAGGTAACATTGCCTGGACATATGTAAGTATCGGGCTTTGGAGTACCTATCATCATAATTTCAGACGAAATATGTCCACTGCTGGACATAGGCCTCCCAAAGGGGGGGATTTGCCATAATCGCCACGCTTGGCAGGCGGATTGGCGATCGCAGTATGGTTGTTACTAAGGCACAGAGAACGCTGCTATCCATTCTCTGGTAAGTCCCTTAGTCGCCTCTTACGACACCCACGGAAGATATGGGAGGGAAGAGGAGTACCCATAATTTATTTCATTTGAAAATGATTAAAATCTTTACCGGACACAACCATATCCATGTATTGCATATTCTGAATGGAGTTGAAGTCAAACTTGCCGCCATTCTTAGCGGCGTTGTCCTTGATCTCTTGTGCCAGACGCTCTTGAACCTCAGGGTTTAGAGCCAGTTCGTAGAGCAAGAACGACATGCCAGTTGATACAGTATCAAAACCAGCTATGAAGAACAGCATCGCTTGGGCGATGAGATCGTCGTCACTCCACACTGATAGAAAATAAAATTATGATTTAAAAGTGTTCTCAGAAAGCATAGTCAAGGTGAGATCAGAGGAAGTCTGATACACTAACTTAAGTTAGTGTAGTTACATAAGTAATTCAATATCTATTAAGTATTTGTTATTTTTGTTTTTACTTATTCGTTATTTAATTAAATATCGAGATCGGCCTTTAAAACCGAAACATTTCGATTTTGGTACAAAGTTGTAGTGATAATAGCGACTTAATATAGCGACAGTCTGCTATCATTGTGTCAATCAAGAACTTTCAAGTTTACTAAACACACGCAATTATGCAACGCTTTCATTATTGTGATTTTGTTCCTATGTCGCTGTAACAAAACCAAAATAATATTCAACCCCACTAACTGTTATTACTTTATTAGCTTTGTCTTAAAATCATGATATCAAGTTATTTTATGTCTCGTTTCCTTTAGTATCAATGTTATATAAATACACACCTGTATCTACTTGTTTCTGTCCAACAGAAGATTCCTCGACTGTCGCGAATCCAGCAGCTTCATCATTAGATTTGACATCATCATGGGTTAGTTTACCTAGAAGCACATTTGAATTACCTTCATCTTCTTAATAGTTATCACTGTAATTTCGACTAGATTACTGACAAGGATTTTGAATTTCTGATAATTATTCAGTATTCACTCACACATATATATTTTATATTATATATTTTTACCCTTTTTGGCTTCCATAAGCAAGTGTATCATGTCGGGTCTGATAAGATTTCGCATCTCACGATCCTTGATTGTTTCTAGAACTAACTTTTTAAAGAAAATCTTTGATTCCTTAGGAAACATATCCAATTTTAAAATCTGAAAAATAAATGTATAAAATTCATGAACACAAATGAAAAATATATTAAAGTATAATGAGTACCTTTATGGAAAACATACTTTATAATTTTCTGTATTACCTTAGCAATTCGTCATTAAAGAAAGATCGCGTACTGTGCCTCAGATTAAACATTATGAACTTAATTTGCTGGCTCGAGGCTAACCTCGAGCCAGCATCCATGGCTAGCTGGCTAACCAGCAAGCCATGGATTCGAATTACATACCGTTTAAGGCACACAACGCTAACACACATACGCCAAAACTGAACACATAATAATTAAAGGCGCTAAATACAGGCTAAGATAGAGATGAAGATTAAGGTGACAAACACGTTGACAAGGGGAGTGGAGGCCTCTGGTCGTCAGTGAAACCATAAACACCAGATAGATAGATTTAATTAACGTATAATATTGATTTATTGTAATTGTCATTACGGCAAATGAGGTTTACCTTAAAAATGCTTAATACTTTAGGTTATTTTATGTCTTTAATTACAAAGACATAAAATATTAATTAGATCTAATCAGCTTTGTCTTTATATAGAGTTATTATGTTTATCTATTACGTCAAAAATATTATAATTAAAGACTTCATATAAAGAAATAAAAATTCAGAAACGTTAATAATACCTGCTTATAACGCTTTAAAAATTATATTATAATAACTGAAACGAACCTTTGTCAGGGCTGATGGTGCAACTATCATAATAAAGAATATCAGCATCACTCGGAAGCCAAAGGTGGTTGACTTTTTCCCCATTGCATAGAACTCGTTATCTACTTCATTATGAGAATCGACCTTCAAACCGAAGGCACACGAAGCTATCACGTCGTTAGCGTATCGCGTCGTTAAATCCTTGCACTCCACGTCTATGTAGCCAGCTGTACAACGTTGAAGAATATTTGAATATTAGTAACAGTTAATAAGTAATAACCCCTATTTTTAGTTTTTAAAAGTGATGAAGTATAAAATCATTTTTTTTAGTAGCTTATGCTGCCCCACTGCTGGGCAAAGGCCTCCCAAAAGTCTTTCCAGGAACTTTTGTCAGGCGCTACCTTAAACCAGCCTTTGTGGTACGCGTCCAAGTCATCTCGCCACCTCTTTCTGGGCCGTCCTCGGCGACGCCGCGCCGCCCATCTTCAGGCACCCATTGAGTGGAGACTTTCGCCCAGCGGTCACTCAGTCTGCATGCGGCTGACGTAATCCGCCCAATCCCACTTGAGCTGGCAGCCTTTTTGCAAACATCTATTATGCCCGTTTTAGAATGCATCGTGGTGTTCTTGATTTCGTCCTGTCATTTTACTCCCAAAATGCTGCGCTCCATTGCTCTTTGGCAAATTCCGAGGCGAATTATATAAAACATATTTTATAATATGTGAGGACATATTATTTTTAAAGAATAACTTACTGTTGTTTTCTTTGATCTTTTTTTTAAGTGAACGCATCATCTGATCTCCAACCTCCACCATGAAAGGCACCATCACTCGTATCTTGGAACTTGTGAACGCTGGACTCAATGTTGAGCGCATATCTTTCCATTCTTGTCCTGTTTGAGATTAAAATATGTATCATTCTAAATTAACCCTAAGGATTCTCTTTTCAAGCAGCCCGTCTCAAAAATAAAGTTAAAAGGAAAAAGTAATCTTTTCCGAAGAATAGTTTCCCTAATGACAAAAAAAAATTCTAACTCATCATCAGACACTGTAGAATTGTTAGATTTTTACAAGAACCATCGTTTTTATAGGTTTTATCTACGTACCTTCTAAAGATATCAAGCTTCTGGTGAAAAACGAATCACCGGATCTAAATACGGGGCGATGATCAAGGAAATACTCAAAGTCTTTGATACCAATTTTTTTCACCAAGTCGATGTCGCGGATTATTATCAAACCTTTGGTGAATTCATATCTTCCGACGAACCTGTAAAAGAAAAAATGTTTAACATAACATTCCGTTGAAAACATGAAAATAATCAAGCATAAAATCACCTTTCTTCGGCAAAAGTTCTATACAACTTCAGAATATCATCAACCATGTGTTCCACACGAAATAGAATCTTGGCCATGTTGCCCAAAAAGGGGACGGGCCTGAAATGCTTGATACCATGACGACTGAACTTGGAGTAGATCTGCCGGTGGTAAATGATCAGTACGGCGATAAGCACCGCCGCCCAGATGAGAATGATCATGATCTGTAACCATCACGTAACAAAATTATGCATCGAAAAATGAGTATATTTAGATATTCGAATATTAATAAAATAAAGGGTGTAGGTGCAACACAGTGCTAATAACTTCGAGTATAGTTGAATGTACTCGAAGTAGGTCAACGCATTCGAGGTAATAATTGTAATATTAATAACAGATATAATAAAGTTCAGTTCTTGTATGGCTAGCTGTGCGTTTACTTGTCTCTCCCTAAACCAAGATCTTGACACACCTACATACACACTGACTCTGCGTCTTACAAGAGTTTTTTTAATGTATATTTTTTTTATTTAAGGATTTATTTGGAAGTTTCGAGATACTCCCGGGCTCTAGTATAATTAGCAATTTCAATGGAGACTAGCCAAGTAAGCAGGAAACAAATTATCATAGTGCACAAATCTGTGCACCTGTTCTTTCCTCACTCTCATAGTTCGGCCGACCCGTTAATTCGATGAGTTCGATTCAAATGGTGGTGTTACGAGCCTTGCGAAGCATAGCACAATTTGCATGTATTGTCGTATTGACGTCTTCACATTGTATAAAAACAGAATCATAACGTTAGTCTGCCGCCATTGTTACTTCATTTTCATCAGTACCGACCTCAGCATCTAACTGATTCATTGCTTGTCTTTTGTTCGTAACTATAGCATGTGCATACATTTTATCAAAGTCATTCCATATCGTAAGCTTTCTTTGTGAGAAACACCGATATTTACCTATTCATTTTAATCTATTATTATTGTGAAGATACCACAATAACAAACTACTTATCTTTAAAATTAAGCCTTTTAAATAGGTACCTACATAGCTATGTCATGTGTTATTTGTAAGTACATAATGTTCGTCAACATTATTTACATTAACGATGCTTTGGTTACGTATAAACAATCTACTACATTCTGTATTTTTTTTCAACAAAATTTTCTGTAAGTAATCACTTTAATTTTCTGTTCATATTTCAGAAGAAAATAAAGACCAAGTTTCGACTTCATAAGTGTCTTTTATATTCGTTGCAATATTATATTACGCAGCCAAATTATCTTTAAGTATTATAAGTATCTATATAAATAAAAAGAAAAGTCCTGATTGACTGACTGACTGACTCATCAACGCCCAGCCCAAACCCTCGGACCTAGAAAGCTGAAATTTTTCACAAAGTTTCCTTTTATAATGTAGACAAGGAATAAGGAAGGATTTTTCGAAGTTCAACCCCTAAAGGAGTTAAATAAGGGATGGAAGTTTGTATGGAAAATCGTCATTTTTGTAGGTTTAACCATGAAAATTGGTGTTTATCATTCTGGTTAAAAAATAAAAAACCACGTGTTTCAGAGTTATTGGGAAATCAGTCTCTGAGGGCGTAAAATAGGGGATGAATGTATAAAAAAGAAAATCCGTTAGTTCTGTAGTTCAAACCATGAAAATTTGAATTTAGCCTTTTGGTTGGTAATTAATAATCACATGTATCAGTGTTTTTGAACAATCATCCCAGAAGAGGATGAAATAGGGGATGACAAATTTGTGTAGACGCTAAAACAGGGACGAAAAGGTTAACCTATTTCAAAAACATTACATGTATCAGTGTTTTTGTAAAATATCCCAGAAGAGGGTAAAAAGGGGATGAAAAATTGGTATAGACGCTTAACAGAGACAGAAAGGTTGATTTATGTCAGGAATATAACATGTATCAGTCTTTTTGAAAAATCATCCCAGAAGAGGGTACAAGGGATGAAAAATTTGTATAGACGCTAAAACAGGACGGAAAGACCTGACCTTGACCTTTATCAGGAATATTACATGTATCAGTGTTTTTGTAATACATCCCAGAAGAGAAGGGGAAGGGGATGAAAAATTGGTATAAATGCTAAACAGAATAGAAACAGAGACGGAAAGGTTGATTTATGTCAGGAACATTACATGTATCAGCGTTTTTGAAAAATCATCCCAAGAGAGGGTACAATAGGGGATGAAAATTTTGTATAGACGGTAAAATGGAGACGGAAAGGTTGATTTATATCAGGAACATTACATGTACCAGCGTTTTTGAAAAATCATTTCAGAAGAGGGCCAATTTTATATCCCCTTTTTTAAAAGGGGATATAAAATTGGTATAGATGCTAAAACAGAGACGGAAAGGTTGACCTATACTATATCAGGAACATTACACATGTATTAGCGTTTTAGAAAAATCATCCCAGAAGAAGGTAAAATAGGGAATTAAAAATTTGTATAGACGTTAAAACAGGGACGGAAAGGTTACCCATATGAGGGACATAACACATATCAGCGTTTTTGAAAATTAATTTCAGAAGATTGTAAAATAGGATATGAAAAATTTGTATAGACGTTAAAATAGAGACGGAAAGGTAGACCTATATCAGGAACAACCAGGTGCAGCTGAGGGCTGACAGTTATGTACACTTGAGGGATGCCATAGGGAGGCAGGACGTTGATGGTGAGCACCTGGGTCAGAAGGCGGTGCTCCCGTCATCTTTTACCGGGGGACCACGCTGTATGCACGAGCGTACACAAGATGTCATGACATACGTGCGCAAGTACGGCCGTCCTGAACTCTTTATCACATTCACATGTACCTAATCCCCGATGGAAAGAGATCACAAATATACTTTTAGGTTAAAAGTCACACGATCGCCACGACATTATTGCCAGGGTATTCCACTTAAAGGTGAAAAAGTTGATGGCTCTTCTGACCAAAGGTACTTTGTTTAGGGGGATGCTTTTCTTTATATACTCAGTGGAATAACAAAACGAGGTCTTCCTCACATCCATATCTTGCTATGGCTAAAGCCAGATCAAATCGACAATGTCATTTGTGCAGAAATACCTGACCTTAAACAAGACCCTCTCCTATACGGTATTGTGAAGGCAAACATGATATATGGTCCTTGTGGTAGACAAATCGACCTGCATGAAAGATAGTAGTTGCACTAAGAGGTACCCTCGACCACTTCTCAAGGACACCCAGACAGGAGACGATGGATATACGCAATATAGGAGGAGGTCTCTAGCTGATGGTGGTCACACAATAAAAAATAGTGAAAGAAGACATTGTTTTCCTGGATTAATACCTGGATAACGGTAGTACGTGACCGTGGGATATTTTCCGACATCTACACGGGCAAAAGCTAGTAATTAGATAATAAGAGCATTCTCATCAGCAATAAATTTAATATAGATAACCACAAATTATGAAACAAAAGGCAGATAGACGGCGCGGAACACTGAGAGGGAAGGCAAAAAAGCAAATACAAATTCAAAAACCAATACCTCTAATATCATGATTCTTTTCGCTTTCGAATTTATATTTGTATTTTTTTTGTTCTTTTATAACAATATACGTAATACCAGGATTTTCCTTTGTTTTTTTTTGGGATTATAGGATACTTTGACACAATTACGGCAATGCTAATTTAAAATTAATGACACAAGTACAACTTACTATTTTGGCACTGCACTAGTTTTAAACACACAATCAGTAGGTACAATGTTCATATATCGCGTCCTTAACTAGCTTCGCGATATATACGTGTTGCTTGAAGCACGAGTGATGTATCACTGAGCGACTGGGCGTACCACCAACACACGGTTTGTTGATTGTATGATACGTCACGTTATCTTGGTTTTGTTTTAAATTAATAATAACAACTTACATCTTAACAACAATATAATACAGACGTCACAGATGATTAATCGTAATGACTTACGGAGCAGAAACGTGGACACTCACCATGGGTCTGGTCCACAAATTCAAGGTTGCTCAGCGTGCTATGGAGAGAACGATGCTTGGGGTTTCTCTGGTGGATAGAATTCGTAATGAAGTCATTCGCAAGAGAACTAAAGTCACCGACATTGCGCGTCGAATCAGTACGCTGAAGTGGAAGTAGGCCGGTCACGTCTGCAGACGGACATGCGGTAGATGGAGCAGACACGCTTTAGAGTGGAGACCGCGTTTGGGCAAGCGTAGTGTGGGACGCCCTGCGGCACGATGGATCGACGATTTGAAGAAGGTGGCTGGCAGCGAATGGATGCAAACTGCCCACGACTGGGTTGGTCGGCGTTCTCTGGGGGAGGCCTACGTTCAGCAGTGGACGGCAATAGGCTAATATGATGAGACGATTAATCACAGGATTAAAGTAATGAAAGGCTAAGTAACAAGAACATCCGCCTCGCAGTGCCCAATTTGATTTGCAAATGTAGACGTTTGTATATAAACGTGGTTTTGTAAATCAATTAGCTACTGCATGCGACTTCGTCCTAATGGAAGTCGGAAATAAAACGGACCACGCTACTTCTCTCTATGTACACTCGCGTATGGGACACATACTCTTGAGGTAAAATGTACCTAGATTTCTGCTCGAAAATACCTCTTATGCATTTCTAGTTGAAAAGGTCCAAGAAGGTTCTTAAGATTCCTCTATGAATTCACTTTAAGTTTTTGTCCATATTTGTATTCAACAAAGTTTCTGTTAGGATGTTTATCATATAATGTTGGAAACCAGAAGAGCATTATGATTGCATGCTCAAAATATGTAGGAGGACAACAGATGCTCCTGATCCCCTCAATGAGCTGATTCGTCTTTACGCTTCGTGTAACTATCGGCCAGAAGCATCGTCTACTAGCCATGCCTGCTTGACGCTCAGTGACTCCCGCATCATCCCCTGTTCCTCGCGTTCTATCTGCGCTAACCAATCCAAACAGAGATCTATTTTTGGATGAATTTAAAATTGTATTAGACGTATATATTTTAAGCTTCTGCGATAGCAAGACGATTTTACATAATATTTTAATTCGATTTTATTTAGATTTGTTATGTTTTGCTATGGCATTATTTAGTGTGTTTATCTGTTAGATCAGTGTAATAAATTGACTAATCGAAGCCGTGTTAGCATAAATAAATAAATGGGCGCCCATCCATGCACAGACCACCCGCGGCAAGCATAGCTTAACCAAGACCGATCGATCGGTACTTGTAATGCCAATTATTGCGATTTCGCAATAATTTCGTGAGGATGCAAACTCAAACTCAAAACCATTTGTTTCAATTCCTTTTGAATTGTTAGAGTCAGTCTGTCAGAAAGTTAAAGCTCGTTCCAAACAGTAAGTTCGACTAACGGCAAGAAACTACATGAACACTCTTTTAAAATCAATAATAATCTAGGGGTACAATGTGACAACAATGTAACAAGTTTTGCATGTTAAAAGAGGTCTAGAGAAAAAAAAATTACAATTCAAACTAAAATTTAAAATAACCGAGGCAGCTAAGAGATGACCACTCCCAACTAACGGAGTCCGTTCACGACCATGAAGCACGGGTCGGCACCATTTAGCTCAACAATTTTGAAGGGAACCGAATGATCCAACACATGCACCACCGTTAGCGAGACATTCAAGTGAGCATGACTCTCTCAATCACAATGGCACATTCTAATCAATGAGAGACATACCTCATAAATGGTAGCTTTAAAGAACATAGTGCTCACATGTATGTGCTATGAAAAATTATATAATACTAACACTAACACACTGAGTTTATTATGCAAATTCGTGAGTTTTCACATGCAAATATCTATTGCTATGCTATTTATTTTGAGCGGACGAATCGGTTCACTTTCGGCTAAAAAGCAGTTGTAATAACCAATACGAGTAACTTTTAGATCGGTTTTTGGTAAGCTCTGTAAGATAGGTTTTTAGAGCACTGATTAGTTAATTAGCAATTTTTTTTCTCTTGTAACGTTAAAAATCAAATCATTATCATACATTGTCACGTTCAACTATTTGTTTACCCCCAAAATATTTTATTGTAATCATCATCAGCAGGAAGACATCAAAGTCAAAGTCGAAGTCATAGGCCTCCCCTATAGAACACCACAACGAGCGGCATCCTGCCGCTTACATTCACCGGTTACCCGCGACCTTGACGATGTCGTCGGTTCATCTGGTGGGAGGCCTACCAACACTGCGACTTCTGGTTCGTGGTCGCCACTAGAGATACTTTCTTCCCCATCGGATATCGGTTCTTCGAGCGGAAACGCTTGTTTTATTTTTCTACTTTTTCATCATCATCATCATCATTTCAGCCGAAAGACGTCCACTGCTGGACATAGGCCTCCCCAAGGGGGGGGGGGGGGGGGGGTTTGCCATAATCGCCACGCTTGGCAGGCGGATTGGCGATCGCAGTATGGTTGCTACAAAGGCACAGAGAACGCTGCTGCCCATTCTCTGGTGAGTCCCTTAGTCGCCTCTTACGACACCCACGGGAAGATATGGGATGGTGCTATTCTTTACGTCCGACACCACACGCACAGTCTACTTTTTAATATGTCATTATCATCTAAATCCAAAAGAAAGTAACCTGTAACAACTTAACCAACGTTTGTTCTCATATTCTGCTCTTCTGCAAATAAGCAGTTTCATGGGGTTCATTTTATTGGCCATTTATAATGAACTGACCACGGATAGGTAACTGACAAGAGATTTTTCGACACGGTTTGCGCAGTGGCTGAGCGATCGACTGCTGCGCAGCGTGTTGCGGGTTCGATTCCCGCCCAGGGTAAACATTTGTGTGATGAGCACTTGTGTTTGCCTTGTGTCTGTGTGTTGTTTATCTATATATGTATGCATTTAAAAAGAAAATGTATTTGTGTATGTATATCAGCTGTCTGACACCCATAGTACAGGGTCTCTTGGGGTCAGATGGCCGTGTGTAAAATGTCCCCACATATTATATTATATTATTATATTATTTTCTGCGATCTTCAGCACAATAAAAAAATCACAATACGTGTACTGTTCGTCATTGAGAAGATCCATTGTCGTTCTCCAAAGGTCTATATAAGTAGTAGTACGAGTAGTATAAGTAAGTGAAGATTTAGGACCAAATATACATAATATTTTTGTTCCTAAATCTTCACGATATAGGACGAAATTAGTTGAATTAACAATCTACTCACCATACTGGTTAAAAATTGCAAAACCGGACACGGATATGCTACATGGAGGGAAAGTGCCTTAAATATAGATGTAACATTTTACTGAAAGAAGACTTTATTTGAATTAAAAAACAATTTAAACTGCATTCATAGATATTTAAATAATTACATGGTCAAACCGGTAATCGAACCCGTTACACGAGAAAAATAATCACCCTGTAGCTTTATCATACCGATCGAAAGGCTTCATCATAATATGGATTATTTTTTGCTAAAAAACATAGCGTCAGAAGTAAAAGGAAGACCATGAATTCTAACATTTGATGTGAAATTTTGTTCAGAAAAATGAAAAGCTGACATTGACGTAAAGACATAAAACTGACATTATCATAAGTACTTACCTATTACTAATAAATGTACCCACATAATTAACTAAGTGCGTGATAAAAAAATCGACAGGAAGCGAAATTATCAAAAGAGTCCGACTTTGTATTCAACAGGAAGGGACTCATTTTGAGCATTTGATAGATTTATTAATTTTGTATTAAAATTTACCCCCCCCTCCCCAGGTACCTTTGGGCCCGAACAAAAACTAAATGTATTGACGGGAGAAATAATAATATAGTGTGTATGTAACATTGGTATTGACGACACGGTTGGCGCAGTGGCTGAGCGATCGACTGCTGCGCAGCGTGTTGCGGGTTTGATTCCCGCCCAGGGTAAACATTTGTGTGATGAGCACTTGTGTTTGCCTTGTGTCTGTGTGTTGTTTATCTATATATGTGTGTATTTACAAAAAAATTGTATTTGTATTTTTATGTATATCAGCTGTCTGACACCCATAGTACAGGGTCTCCCTAGTTTGGGGTCAGATGGCCGTGTGTGAAAATGTCCCCACATATTATTAATATTATTATTGTACCGTACTGTGTTTTAGGAACATTATCAAATCAGTAACAAAATGAATACATATTTACTTTTTAATAAATTAATAACTAAATTAATCACTGTACATTAAAATTTCAACTTTATTGTCTTTCTACTTTCGTGGTCTAAATCTGAGCCAATGTCCTCCTTCTAGCTTCACGTTAAAGGTGTCCGTGGATAGCCTGGCAGGGATGCAGGTCTTCTCACAAGGGGAGATCTCCATATGCTGGAGGATCTGGTACGCCATGACCTTCATCTCGCAGAGAGCAAATCTTGACCCTGAAGAATAATGTGATTTAAATACGCAATATACCGACACCATACGGACAGCATATAACTAAGTTTTATGTGGTAGCCAATATATCCCAAATACTACTTACTACTACTTACCCACCACCCTACTACTACCCTACTACTTACCTTACTTTTTTTATGATGCACATTTTAGAGTATTTAGCTAATTCTTATCAAAATTTATACATTTGTCGCTTTCAGTAATCAATGTAGAGATCTTTGTCTTTGACACTAAGTAATTTGGACAAATAGTTTATAAAATATCACATATATGACATATGAGATATGACATTTTTGTTTCAAATGAGGATCACATACCCTGCGAACCCACGCATGGACCCAAACCAGAGATAGATATTAGAGAGGTTTAACACGCTATGTCTAAAATGAAAAACAGAATAGCTACTGGATCTGGTGTGATCCCTGTAGACCTGTAGAAAACCCTTAGTATCATCATGCACACGAAGCGCATATCAGAGTGCTGACTTTTCCTAACTTTTTAAAAGAACAAGGGTGATGTGGCACAATGTAAAAACTAAGGGACATATAACTGACCTCACATACGGATAAGATGCGGGATAGAGTCATCAATAAACGTCGACAAATATTACAGAAATACCTCCAAATCAGTTTGGATTCACAGCATTCAGGTCAACCACTGACACTGTACAGGCAATCAAGATTAAGATGGAAAAGTTAAGATTTCACAAAAAAGATCTACATCGAGAATACTACACCTGAAACCATCTACTTAGGGACGGCGCCAATTCCCACCGTAGAGAAGTTTAACTACTTAGGCTTCATGCTCACACCTGATGCTAGCGTTGACACCGATGTGACACACAGAACTAACATAGCGTGGCAAAAAAGGCGACCGGTTACAGGTGTGTTGTGTGACCCAAGAATTACCATACAGACCAAGGGAAAAGTGTACAAAACGGCAGTACGACCGGGTCTACTCATCAGGATAACAAAGACCACACACACATACAACGGGATACTTACCAACGAAATGAAGATGCTTAGATGGGCAGGAGGTGTGACCCAGCTGGACAGAATTCGTAATGAATATATACGAGGCAGCTTCAAAGTTGCTCCAATCGTGGACAAATTTACCGAAAACCCGCTCCGTTGGTATGGACATGTCAAAAGACGAAGCGAAGATCATGTGGTACAAATTGCGCTGAACCTACCAGAAGTCCAGAGTCCAACTTAGCGCAGAAAAGTGAGGAGATCCGAAAAGCCAAATAGTGGGATTGGAAGAAAGAAAAGATTCATTCTTGTTTTCATTAGATTATTACGTTTTTGTTATTTTAAGAATAACGGTTAGATTTTTTAGGTATAGGTTGTGTTGTAAGTAGTAAGAAGAAAGTTTAGTAAGTTAGTAAAAAACTTTTATCTAATAAAACAGATGAGTCTCGCTATTTACTAAGAAGTATAAGAAAATGCAATACGTGCTTTCACATGACTGCTTTTGGAGCAAATAAAATTGTCTGAATGCAGGATTTTGCCTGACCTTCGTAATACAAGGACAAGTTTACCACCGAATCGGTTCTTTTACTTCCTATCGCCAGTTCAAAACATATCGATATTTATCTATGTACTCTAATCCAATCCCTTTAGTTTTTATTTTTTGCTATTACCGTACGAGAAGTGAAACCGCTATATTCATCATCATCATCATTTCAGCCGAAAGACGTCCACTGCTGGACATAGGCCTCCCCCAAGAAGGGGGGGTTTTGCCATAATCGCCACGCTTGGCAGGCGGGTTGGCGATCGCAGTATTGTTGTTACAAAGGCACAGAGAACGCTGCTGCCCATTCTCTGGTGAGTCCCTTATACCCTGTCCATTGGGTTATTGGTTTTTTGACAGCTGCCCTACAATGTAATTATTCCCGATTACCATAAGTTAACTTTAAAATGTGTTATAAAATAAATATATAAACTGCCTAATCTTGTTGGATTATCTTATTTATGACCTCTTACAGACATTATAACACAGGTATGCGTATCAGTTATTACAAAAAACATAAATATTGTTCACTAGTTGCAGCTGTCAAAAAACGATGACCGTGGACAGAGTGTAGTCGCCTCTAACGACACCCACGGAAAGATAGGTATGGGATGATGCTATTCTTTACGTCCGACACCATACGCTATATTAACCCTCTCCAAAAATAATAGTATGCATACTACTCCTTACCCGACATTATAAAAACGAAAGTAACGTGTGAATGTATGTTTCACGGCTAATCTGCTGAGCCGTTCGTTACACAACGTTGATATGAATAGTCTGAAGCCTGGGGAATAATATAGGTTACTTTTTTATCAACAAACCATGCGGGCGAAGCCGCGGGCGAAAGCTAGTAATATATAATAGTGGACTCACCAATACAATTTCTGGGTCCAATACCGAAGGGCATGTATGCGAACGGATGGAAATTACTTCTGTTTTCTTCAGTGAAGCGCTCTGGGTCAAACTTGTCAGGGTTTGGGAAGTATTGAGGATCACGGTGGAAAGCAATCGTTGGTATCCCAAGACCTGTACCTTTGCGAATCTGTGAAATCAAAGTTTTTAATGCTTTGTTTCTAGAATGTTTTTATTATAAAGTAATAAAATAATATATTGACTTACAATAAAATCTTTTTCAGCCTTATCGTTAGGTTTTCCCAAATTGTAATCTTTGGTACAAACCCTGTCTTGAGCAACAGCAGGAGGCCATAGTCGTAACAGTTCTGTAAAATGAAAACATAGGTCATGAAACACCTTTTACCAAGAAAAAAACTTTAGTTCATAATCAATCAGGGATGTAACCTACATTCTAAAGCCTGGAAGGTAACGTTGCCTACACATACACACACAAGTTTCAGACTCTGGAGTATAATTTCTGTTGCATATTATAATACAATCATGGGGTAACACCACGGAACAGAAAAATAGAGTGTAACACATTCTACACAATATATATTGATTTGAAAATCCTCAAAATCTTACCAGATATAACCATATCCAAATACTCCATATTCTGAATGGAGTTGAAATCAAATTTGCCGTCGTTCTTAGTGGCGTCGTCCCTGATCTCTTGTGCCAGACGCTTCTGAACCTCAGGGTGCAGCGCCAGTTCGTAGAGCAGGAACGACATCCCAGTCGATACAGTTTCGAAACCAGCTATGAAGAACAGCATCGCTTGGGCGATGAGATCGTCGTCACTCCACACTAATAGAAAATTAAATTATGGTTAAAAAGTGTTCTTTTTCAAAAAGTATAGTCAAGGTGAGATCGGAAGAAGTCTGATGCAGTATATTCACTTACCTAAGTTACTTCATAAGCCAAGTACCTACATATTTGTCATTTTTACATAATTGTTAATTAATTAAACATCCAGATCACCTTGAAAACGGAAAAATTATGATTTTGTACTTTAAGTTGTAATGATATTATAATTATCGAGATTTTACTATCATTATTAAAATAATCGATAGTAGTCAACTGTGCACAAACTTATTGATATTTATTATTAATAAATATATAATGTGTAACATGTTGATTCATGATCAAAAAATAACTTTTAAGTCTACTAAATACATGTAACTATGCAAAGTTTTAATTGATACGATGTTGTTTCCATGTTACTGTAACAAAACCAAAATAATGTTCAATCCCACTAACTAATATTAGTTGATAGGGTTTAATATTATTTTGGTTTGGGCTCATGAGTTGGTTTATGCCTAGTTTTCTTTAGTATCAGTGTTATATAAATACACACCTCTGTCTACTTCTTTCTGTCCAACAGAAGATTCCTCGACTGTTGCGAATCCAGCAGCTTCATCATTAGATTTGACGTCATCATGGGTCAGTTTACCTAGAATCATATTTGAATTACCTTCTTCTTCTAAATCGTTATTATGGTATTTTGGACCAGATTACTGACTAGGTTTTAATCAATGATTTTAGATTACTGCTAAATATTGACCATTTACTCCAATAGGCACACCTATGTACGGGCAGTAACCTGGGCCTCAAGTCTGCTATTACAATAGTGTCAGAATGGTCTATAATTGATTTCATAATTGTTGATTTTGACATGTTTGGTAATCTACTAATATAATGGCGTCATTATGAAAATTAATGATAGACCATTCTGACATTATTGTAATAGCAGACTTGAGGCCCTGGTCAGCGAATGTTCACAATAATCGGTAAATAAGCAAATGCTTGTTCAGGTAAGAACTAAAACAATACATATCGTGTGGCGATGCTCGTACAGTATATTTATTTATTTAATTATATATGTATATGTATATTGTTTACCCTTTTTGGCTTCCATAAGCAAGTGTATCATATCGGGTCTGATGAGATTTCGCATCTCACGATCCTTCATTGTTTCTAGAACTAATTTTCTAAAGAAGTTCTTTGCGTCCTCAGAAAGGAAATCCAATTTTAAAAACTGAAAAAGAAAAAAATAACATTTATAATTAAAAATGAAAACAAATTAGTAACGTTCTTAATTCCTACTGTCTTAAGAATTATAATCATTTAAACCATAGATATCCGTGATTTAAACGAACCTTCGTTAGGGCTGACGGTATAGCTATCATCACAAAGAATAGCAGCATCTGGCGGAAACTGAAGGAGGCGGACTTCTTTCCCATTGCATAGAACTCGTTATCCTCTTCGTTATGAGAATCCACCTTTAGACCGAAGGCACACGAAGCTATCACGTCGTTGGCGTATCGGGTCGTTAAGTCCTTGCACTCTATGTCTATGTAACCAGCTGTACAACGTAAAGAAGATTGAAGTTTTAGTTAGCAGGGTGTTGAACAATGATGAAGTTTAAAAATCCATCGAACAGTGTAAAGGAGATGTTTGATAAAAAGACTTACAGTTGGATTCTCTGATCTTTTTATGAAGTGAACGCATCATCTGATCTCCAACCTCCACCATGAAAGGCACCATCACTCGTATCTTGGAACTTGTGAACGCTGGACTCAATGTCGAACGCATGTCTTTCCATTCTTGTCCTATTTTAGATTAAAATAATATGTTTCATTCTTAAATAACTAAACTCTTCCCAATCACCCCGTTTTAAAAGTAATATCAATAGGTAAAACTTATTTATCAGAAAAATAGTCTTCATAATAAATATTTCTAACTCATTATTAAGTAAATCCCATATATATTTTCTACGTACCTTCTAAAGATACCAAGCTTCTGTTGAAGAACGAATCACCGACTCTAAATATGGCGCGATGATCAAGGAAATGCTCGAAGTCTTTGATTGCGATCTTTTTCACCAAGTCGATGTCGCGGATCATTATCAAGTCTTTGGTGAATTCAAATCTTCCCACGAACCTGTATAAGAAAACATGTTTAATATATTATTTAATTTTGTAAACGCTAACTTTTATAACAGGCCGCCGATCGACTTGCTAAGGAATCATTTTCAAAACTTGAAAAAAAAAATAAAGAGTCGTCACCTTTCTTCAGGAAAAGCTCTATACAGCCTCAGGACATCATCAGCCATGTGTTCCATACGAAATATGATCCTGCTCATGTTGCCCAAAAAGGGGACGGGCCTGAAATGCTTGATGCCATGACGACTGAGCTTGGAGTAGATCTGCCGGTAGTATATGACCAGCACGGCGATAAGCACCGCCACCCAGACGAGAACGATCATGGTCTGTAACAACAACGTTATAAAATTAATTATAGAGACATGAGTAGATTTAAAAAAAGAAAGGGGTTTTCTATTTAAATAAAAAAAACCGGTTTCGCTTATGGGGGCCGAGCCGCTAATGGGGGCCGAGTCACCCGCGTCCGTAGGAAAATACCCCTAATAATAACTAGTCCCTACTCGTGGTCCCTGGGTGATGCTAATCAGGTGACACTAACTGGTGGTAGCTGTTGGCTTGCGACCACCCACTGGGCAAAGATGTACCGCCAAGTGGCTTAGCTGCGTTCCGGTACGATGCTCAGTGTAGCCAATACAGAGGAGTTGGGTTGAAATAGTTGTTCCAATGCAGGCAGACCGACCAGGCTCGCGTTGATATGAGCGTATCGGGAGACTAGTCGCGGAGGGTAGCGGGATCCGAGGCACGGTGCGCCGATGGACATTCCCGGGGGGGCTCTGGCGTCCCCGCAGTCTCCAGACTAGTCCCCCAATGATGCCGTCCTGTCAGAGCGTGCCTGAAGGATAGCAGCATGGAACCTCATTTCACTTCCTTCTCCTCTCCCTTCTTCACTCTCAAATCCATGACCAACAGGAACAAAATAAAAAAAGCTGTACAGCGGCAGCACTCCCTCTCACCTCTGTAACATACGAGGTCTGCACTCAAATCTCGCAGCAGTCCATCACCACCTAGAGAATGAGAAACCAACGCTCTTGTTCCTGTCGGAGACGCAGATCGGATGTCCGTCAGACGTGTCGTACCTTACCTACCCAGGGATTACCCTGGAGCACCACTTCAGACCTCGCGCGGGTGTATGTATGTACGCCCGGGACGACATCTGTTATCGGCGTCTCCGCAACCTTGAGGACTCCAGGTTCTCAACGCTGTGGGTTCTAGTGGACACAGGCCTGGACAAAATTGTCTACGCCTATGTCTGCCGGTCGCATAGCGGCGATCTGGAGACAACTGGGCTCATACAACACCTCAGTGAGGCGGCGGATGCGTCTCAGCAGCGGTACCCTTCTGCCCAATTGGTGTTACTGGGGGACTTCAACGCCCACCACCAAGAGTGGCTCTTCCCATACCAGCTAACAGATCATGCTAGACGAGAGGCGCGAAACCTGGCGCTAGCGCTAAATCTCACCCAGCTGGTCCAGGGGGCAACAAGGGTGCCAGATATTGATTCGCACACGGCCAATTGCTTGGACCTTCTGCTAACAACAGATCCAGACCGCTACTCGGTGTCGATTTCTTCTCCACTGGGTAGCTCCGACCACTGTCTGGTGAAGTCTGTGTCCGTCTACTCCCCGCCCGATCCTTGCCCTAGAGGCACCCGGCGGGTATGGCGATACAGGTCAGCAGATTGGGATGGCAAGCGATCTTTCTTCGCATGTTATCCTTGGCAGCCTACTTGCTTTTCTTCGACTGATGCTTCGTCGTGCGCGGACGCCGTGACGGATGTGTTGCGGAGGGGGATGGAGTACTTTATTCCGTTCTCAGACGCAACAATATCTGGCGAAGCTCGCCCATGGTTTGGTGCCGAGTGCAATCGTGCTTATGCGCTAAAACATTCAGCGTACCTAGCATGGGTTGACGCCCGCACTCGCAAAGCAAGTGACGTGAGCCAGAAGAAGAGAGCCTTTAACAGGGCTGCCAAGTCCTGCAAGAAGGTGTTGCGGAGAGCTCGGTTTGACCACATTAGCCGAATAGGGAACAAACTTGCTACATACCCAGCAGGTAGTAAGGCTTTTTGGTCCCTGGCTAAGTCGGTCATGTCGAACTTCTGCCGCCCCTCACTACCACCACTGCTGAGACCCGACGGGTCGCTGGCCCACTCCGCTGATGAGAAAACTAACTTGTTCGCCTCTATGTTTGCGGAATCGTCACGTCTGGATCCGGGTGGCGCGAGGCGCCCTGTTTCTTCTGTTGGATGCGATTCGAGTATGTTTCGTGTTTGTGTGTGTTTGTTGTTGCTTTCGCGGACAAGTGCCACCGGAACGTGCAAAGACTTAGTGCAACTAAGTGATACTAACATAGTTTTAAGTTTTATTTACTAACACAATTGTTATATTGTTATATGTATACTTAAGTTAAGGTATTTTTCTATGGGTCTTTGACCTGAAAATAAATGGTTTTATTATTATTTATTATAAGCATTCATCAGAAGGACGTTCTTAGGTTACTGCGTAACCTAGACGTGAACAAGGCTAGTGACCCTGACGGGATTTCAGCAATTGTACCGATGGCTTAGAAGCAAGCTAACGTGCAGCCCGTGCCCAAGAAGGGTAGTCGGGCTGACCCGTCGAATTATAGACCCATTTCGGTAACGTATGGGTGCTAAATCGTAAGCTCCTGGCATACCTAGAAGCGAATGATATCCTCAGTGACCGACAATACGGCTTTCGCCGAAATCGATCAACTGGGGATCGACTAGCGTATGCCATTCACATCTGGAGTGAGGCCATCGAGAAGCATGGAGAGGCACTAGCGGTCTCCCTTGACATCTCAAAGGCCTTCGACAGGGTCTGGCACGATAGCCTTATTAATAAGCTTCCTTCCTTCCGTCTGCCTGCCGGATTGCTCTTCCTCTTGAAGAGCAAGTGCTTTGTGCACTTGTTCTTCTCTTACTCTCATATTCCGGTGGTCCCATAATTCGATGAGTTCGATTCTATTGGTGGTGTGACACCCCCGTGCTTACTTAAGCAAAGCACGATTTATACTACTAACTAACTTAATCTTTGACAATACAAAAGTGCCTGTAAATGGTTTAATTGAAATAAATGCTTTCTTTTTCTTTTTTTAAAAACGTTGCCCCACACTAGGAAATCCTCCTGTGTCGTGGGTGCGTTTACAAACATATAAACTCACATACACAAACAGCCAGACCCGGAACAACTATCTGTAGACTATACAAATATTTGTTCCGTGCGGGAATCGAACCAACGACATGCAGCGCAGCAGTCGATCGCTCAACCACTGCGCCAACCATGTCGTCTTTGACTTGGTACGTATTGTCGCCACATTGTGTAAAAGCAGAATCATAAAGTGATGATCTACCGCCATTGTTACATTATAGTCATCAGTACCTCAGCATCTGACTGATTCATTGCTGGTCTGTTGATTGTAACTATTGCTACTGTCTGTGATATGGAATAAACTTTGTCGAGGTCATTTCCATATCACATAAGTAGTTCCTTTGTGAGAAATACCTATACCTACTTATTGATTTCAATCTTTTATTATTGTGAACACAGTAACGAACTATGTATTTATCTTTAAAAAGCCGTTTAAGTACCAACATACCCATATCATGTGTGTTGTTTGTAATTATATAATGTTCGTCAACATTATTTACAATAACGATACTTTGGTTACGTATTTACAACAACAGGTATCTTCAAAATTGTATTTTTTTTTAACAAAATATTATATAGTCACTTTAATGTACTGCTCGTATATTTGGATAGGTACCTAATCAACGTACTGGTTATAAAAAAGACACATTACATAGCCAGGAAAGGACTGTTATTTTTGGCGCGCAATGTTACGTAAGTACGCAAAACATTGAGCTTACAACTGTAAGCTCAATGTAAACAGCACCTGTAAGTAGCAGTACAGATTGCTGCAGGCGCCTGTGTGCAGCATTCGGTACTGCTGCTGCTTAAAGTCTCAAATCCAAAAGGGAATTAGATACCTTCCAATAATTATAACACATAAGGCAAAAAATCAGAGTAATCTTGTATAATGCTGGTTTCCTTTCTTTTCTTCACCGACTATTTCGTTAAAATGTCAGCCTTTTCGTTGCCCTGTACTCCAAATATGTGAAGGAACAAACTGCAATCTCAATTGGACGCCTTTTAGCCACAGCTCGTCTATCTTTGAAAGGATCGAGCTCCAAGTTGTAATTTTACAATTGTTGCAATGTTACTAATATTCCGCAGTCAAATTAACTTGTTTTAAATATTATAATTGAGCATGAAGAGCTTTCTCATTAACAAAAAAATAAAACTAAATAACCTTGACGTGTAAATCGCATATCACGGCTATATATCCTCCATTTTGCGGTATGGTATCATTCTTTGGGGCCGCTGTGTCGAAATTGATCGAGTAATTGTAATGCAAAAAAAGTGTTTAAGGGCTATTTTTGGGTTGAAACAAATAGATTCTTGTCGTCCATACTTTAGGAAATATAGGATACTGACTCTACCGTGCATTTATATCTTGGAATCCTGTATTTTTGTTTACAAGCATAAAAGTCTTTTTCAGCAATCGACAAGCTATCATGCCCCTCGATCTCATAATGCCAACAAACTATATAAACCCAAAACAAATCTCGTATTTACATCGAACAACAGTTATATTATGTGTATAAAATTGTATAATAAAATACCAAGTAACATAACGTCACTCCCATTTTTTAAATTCAAGCGTATTCTGACAAAAATGTTAATTGATAAATGCTTTCATAGTGTACTTGAGTTCTTAGATTATAAGTTGTAAGTCGTGAACTTAGTATAATGATTGTCACATTATTAATAATGAATTGTTATCAATTTAAAATGAATTTAATACAATTGGATACTTTATATATTTAATGCATGCCCAATTCAAGCCAATTAATTGTTCTATAGATTTGATTTGATTTGAATGATTTTCACTACCATAGTGTTCACTTTACTTTTGTTTTATTGGGATAATAGGATAGCACATTTATATTACTGTTTACTAAATACTCGAGGGAAAGGTGCTAATCTCACTAGTTTCACTGGGATAGTTGCCATATTGCCATTGTAAACAAGTACAATTTTTTTCGGAAATAAATATATTATTGTTATTATTATTTAATACTAATCAAACGACAACGTTATTTATTGCAATTATAGGCAATGCTAATTTAAATAAATTACATAAGTATACGACTTACTATTTCGGCACTTCACTTGTTTATTTCTTTACACACAATCAGTTCAATACTGATAACAACATACCACGTAACTTCACAATATGTATATATGACAGTGTTGCTTGAAGCACGAGTGTTATATCTCTGAGCATCCCAACACACGGTTTGTCGATTTTATATTATGTCATTTGTTATCTTTCTTCACCTACGCGCCTGTTTTTTATTTAAATTAATAATAAAAACTACAAAATTGGAAAGTCATCATGAGCTTCTAAAACCTCGATTAGCTCAAAAAAAAATCCTTTGTTTACCTCTAACCAGCAATTTTTTTTCTACTTTCTATCTTACGACTAGTTAACTAATACCTATTCTACTATCAATAAAAAATCTGTTTTTTTATCATTGTTTTTTACATTGGCCTTAATTATTTTAGGCTCTAATTTCCTTAATTTATTTCGGTGCAGCGCTATTCTTCTACATCCCTTTGGCAGATGGTCCTCCCATCTTTTTATCTGTCACTCTCTTTGTCTCTTCCCATTTCAGGGGAACCATTCCGTGACTTTTCTTGTCCTTTCCCTGTTTTGTTCCTCCACATAATATCCTGTAAATCTCCATATCATCGTTCTTGCTTTTACACGCAAAATACGCGCTGGAACGCGAAGTGGCGGATATCAGCCCGTCATATTACTACTACTAATACTAATCAAACGTGTGCTACTTTGGTGATCTTCCTTTTGTTGCTTTACACTTGTTTGGCAGTCTTAGTTGTATCATGCTTCTGTCCATGTCCTTTTGACACACACCTAAATATTTATTTTTCATTACCTCTTCGAGAAACCAGTATCTTTACCAACTGTTATTTATTCTTCTGTCCACTTTTTTATTAAATTGGTCTTTTACTGCTATGACCTGCCTCAAATATGTATACTCGTCTACGTATTCGATCTCTCCTTGTTCAACGTCTAATTTGTAATATACACTTCTGGACACATCTATTGGCCCACCTTGTATTTTCAGTTTCGTTTGGTCCTAGCTAAAATTTTATATTAGGTCGAGCAAAAAGTTTTTATGCAGTTTTGAATTTCGAACACAGAATTTAAAGAAACAAAAGACAATTTGGAGCCTGTTTGTTGATATCAAACAATCGAATACTAAGAAAACTTGGTTATAATGGTTTACTTGGATTTAATTCTTGAAAAAGTGATTGATATCTTTGGTCTTGCAACAAACATTACTTATTCTTAACATTAAGGTGAGGTTCTATCAATAATCTATGGATACTTCACCTGAAGTCGCCGCCCAAGCTGTGGCACTTATTCAGGCCGGACACAGCCAAAGAAACGTGAGTGCTCAACTTAATTTAAGTCGATCTGCGGTCCGAAATGTTTATCGGAGGTACCTAGAGACTGGCGGTTTTGTTCGTCGCCAAGGAAGGCCACGATTTCGGGTCACAACTGAAAGGCAGGATCGAATCATCGTGACGACCAGCTTGAGAAATCGTCACCTTACCTCCATTGAGATACGAAACCAACTTCGCGACTTCCACGGAGTATCTGTGAGCGCTCACACAGTTCGGAGAAGGTTAAAAGAATGCGATATGGTACCACACAAGCCAGCTAATGGGCCCAAACTAACGCGAGCCCACCGAACAGCGCGCCTTCATTTCGCACGCAGTCATTTAAATTGGACACAGCAAGATTGGAGCCGTGTACTCTTTTCTGATGAGTCTAAAATTGTGTTACATGGCAATGATGGAAGGAAGAAAGTCTACCGACGTAAGGGAGAGCGTTTCGCACAATGCTGCTTTGAAGAGAGGGTTGCTTACGGCGGTGGCTCATGGACTGTCTGGGGCGGTATATCCGCGAGCGGCAAAACTCAACTTGAGGTTGTTACAGGACCACGGCTGCCAACATTAAATGCTGAAAGGTACATTCGTGAGTGCTTAGAACCTCACGTGATACCATACGCGGACTATGTGGGCCCAAATTTCCTTTTTATGCATGATAATGCAAGAGCCCATGCGGCCGGCATCGTCAGGGAATATCTTCGGGATGTGAACATCACAGTTATGGACTGGCCAACCAGAAGCCCAGACATGAACCCCATTGAGCACATGTGGGACGAGCAAAAAAGACGTGTTAGGGCTCGTCAGCCAGTTGCCCAGACGATGCAGGAGTTGAAAACTGCCATAGAAGAGGAATGGGAGATGATCCCTCAAAATTTCATAGAGCCGTTGATAAACTCTATGCCTAATCGTATGAGAGCTGTGGTAGATGCCCATGGAGGCAATACGCGTTATTAAATTAAACCTTTATTTGATGAAACATGTTTTTTATTCAAAAATCAATTGCCTTTAACAAGGCGCATATCCGACTTGTTACGCGTAGCTCCATGTCGTATGGTATTCTGAATTCAAATTTAAAACAATATGATCGAAAAAGATGGTAAAATGTATCAGGTTTAAAACTGCATAAACAGTTTTTGTTCAATCTAGCAATCATATTTCGGTAGGGGCCATCGAAACCTAAACTCTAAGGTGGGACAATAGATGTGTCCAGAAGTGTATATAGTAGATAGTCTCAAATTATTTACCTTTAAATAGGTTTATTAGTTAATCATCTTTTTGAGAGAACTCGATAACAAAATAGTTTTTGTAAGAAACTACAAGAGAGGCCTTGCAGTCGGTAAAGTTTGGTTGTGGATGACGACAATAATGAACGGACAACACTTAAATTCACCCGACTAAGTCATTTCTCACGAATTCTGGCAAATATATAGAATTCTGTAGAACTACACTTTATCCATTTTACATGTAGAGGCCGTGAGATTTTGTTTGATATAATCTTTAAAAAGTCAAGAATAGAATTGAATTTTATCAATAGATCCGGGATATAAGTCTACTTAAGAGTGATATGTATCACTTTATTTCTATATGACTGATTATATTTTTTTATCTGTTTGATAAAAATTTGCTTAGAGCCACACATCAGTAACGTGTGTTTCTAACACGAGTTTAAATTACATCATGTCATACATAATTTGCCCGTTTTGGCAATTAACTCGGGGTTAACAGATAACCCTGCTTAGAGCAACAGGCCTTACCGGGGTAAAATTACAGCTTTAAACAAATTTTGACATAAGGAAATAGATGACTATCTATGTACGCCTAGTTAGGACTTAGCACTGAAGCTATCTCACGGTCCCTGGTAAGAAAAGAAAGAGTTGTAAGAATAGGGAGGGGACTTTGTATGCTTATTCATTCGTTCAATTTTATTATTATTGGTCTACTTATTTCTCATATTCATCATCATCATTCATTTTCGTTCTTTTTTTATTAATTTATTTCTTATTCTTTTTTCTGTAATTTATCAAAACTATATTGTATGAAAAGCCTTTATTTTGTTTCTAAGTTAATTAATGTAGTTGGACGTATTGTACCGTTTTAATTCAATATAAATAAAATTCTCTTATTTCTCTCTCTTTTTTCTCGTTTAATTTTTTGGTATTCTACGAAATTAATTCTACGATTAAAATTTTAAAATTAAACGAGAAAACAGAGAGAGCATTATGAGAATTTTATTTATATTTATTTAAAACGGTACAATATCAACTACATTAATTAACTTAGAAACAAAATAAAGGTTTTTGATACAATATAGATTTGATAAATTACAAAAAATGCCAAAAAACGGAATCCTTCTAGATTCGTCATGTCTGTCTGTCTGTCCGTCCGTATGTCACGGCCACTTTTTTCCGGTTCAACTATACTGTTGAAACTTGGTAAGTAGATGTATTCCGTGAACCGCATTAAGATTTTCTCACAAAAATAGAAAAAATACCAACAATTTTTGGGGGTTCCCCATACTGAAACTCAAAATTTTTTTTCATCAAACTCATACGTGTGGTGTATCTATGGATAGGTCTTCAAAAATGATATTGAGGTTTTTAACATAATTTTTTGAAGTTATACTTCTTTAGGCGCGTTATGAAAAATTGATGAGAGTGAAATTTTACGATGCGCGCATGCGCGCTTGCAGCGTCACACAAAATTCTCACGGGAGTAATTGTAAACAACGCCAACTCTAACGTACATGCTGAACTACTTACTGCCGAAGGCCGAAGGCCGAAGGCCGAAGGGTGCCAGTAAGTAGAGATGGCGTTGTTTACAATTCAAATTGTGCTTATATACTTTTTTAATAATGCCAAAGAAGTATAACTTCTCACGCTCGTACATAAGTACACGCACCCATTTTTTTTCTAAACTGAATAGTTTGAGTGAGAGACACTTCCAAAGTGGTAAAATGTGTCCCCCTCCCCCTCTGTAACTTCTAAAATAAGAGAATGATAAAACTAAAAAATATATGATGTATACATTACCATGTAAACTTCCACCGAAAATTGGTTTGAACGAGATCTAGTAAGTAGTTTTTTTTTAATACGTCATAAATCGTAAACCGCAATTTATCTTTCATTCAATCAACTCGAATATAAAAATAAAAAAGTTTTATATTATGTTACTGGCTGCTACGGCACCCTTCATGGGCGAGTCCGACTCGCACTTGGCCTCTTTTTACCCCGACTGCATGGAAAGGGTTATGTTTTTCGCGCCGGTAAAATAAAATAAAATATTCTTTATTACCTGATATCTTCCAAACTACTGAACGGATATTTTTCTTTAAGGTATCGTTAGATTTGTCTCATTAGTCCAAGTGTTCTTAGATACGTGACGAAAAAAATAAAAAAACGTGACAGCTGGAAAATGCCATTGATTGAAGTTTAAAAAAAAAGATTTTTGTCTAAAGCTATAATATGGGTATCAAATTCAAGGGCTTATTTTAAGGATTCTAAAAATGTATATCATCACAGCAATAACTAAAAAATAAAAATCACGTCATAAAACTATTTTTTCTTCGATGTCTACAATATGGGTATCAAAATAAAGAGCTCATTTTAAGGATTCCAAAAAGGTATTACAATGCTTTAGTAATATAATAATAATACAAAAAAAAACAGCCAGGTGCGTGGTGGGCTACGCGCAATGTAGGGTTCCGTCGTTGCCATACTTACCCATGCAGTTCATGTTCGGTCCTATATTTTATATTTTTAAATTGTCGCGCCATAGCAGAGACCACCGATGCGATTGTCGCTTTTGACGTCATTGAAAAATAAGTAATTATAATAGTACCTAATACGTAGGTATTCATAACTGAAAAGTATCAAATAAAAAAATAAATTAGAAAAATAAAAACCCGACTGCGTAAAGAGTGAAATTTAAATAAGTAGAAACTGAAAAGAAATAAACAAGTCCGGTAGTCTAGAATGATGTTTAGTATTGTTGAATAACTATACCATTGAAATAATAAAAACCGCGCCAATAGCGATTTGATCAGTCGGGACCCATTATAGGGAAGATTTGAGCCGGTCTAGATTTTAATGGGTCCCGACTGACCAAATCGTTATTGGCGCGGTTTTTATTATTTCAATGGTTTAATTATTCAACAATACTAAACATAATTCTAGACTACCGGACTTGTTTATTTCTTTTCAGTTTCTACTTATTTAAAGTTCACTTTTTACGCAGTCGGATTTTTTTTTTTTATGTTACTAACACTCTATGGACTTTTGTGTCCGAAATAAAGCGTTATTATTATTATTATTTCTCGGTATATTTAAAATATCTCACATCTATGTGTGGGTCGAAATTGGCACGGGCCGAAGCCAAGTGCATTGTGTACTAAATTAGTTATTTAAAAATTTGCGGGTTAACCTGCATGTATTCAAAATAACTGCTTTTTGTAGCAGAAGGTAAGTAGATGGACTAATATTCAATGAGTTAAGGCTATTGTGTAGGGTTTTTGGGATGACTCCTGTGCTGGATAGTATGATGGGGATAGTTTTGGTGTGTGTAACATTCCACTGCTATTATTATAAACAAAACATAGTTGTGTCACTGTCCTACTAAACCTTAAAACATCGTTAATAAATTGTAGACAGTACTCAAATTATTTATTATGACTACATTTGTTTCTGCTTTTCATCCTGATATTCCAGTTTTACCAAAAAAAGGATTCTCTTTGTTTTTATATCTTATCTGATATTGTATCGAACTGCTTATAAAAAATCATCATCATTATATCATCATATACGTAAATTAGAAGACAAAAACAGGTGTATTGGTATTTTTGTAACTCTATTTTGTCTATATCTCGAAACCTAGTACTATCAAAATATCACGTGGTGACAGAGTGCTACATCTCAATAATAATGCAATAATGTAAATGTAATTCTTCCCACCGAATTTCGGTCACAGCGGCCAACCTCAATGGAGATCAGCCGAGTACGCAGAAGATATTATAGTGACAAGTGTGTGCGCAAACACAGGCGCACTCCCTCTTCCCTCAATCTTACAGTCCAGTGGGACGGCAATCCGACATGACCGGGGAGAGATCAGGCGCAGAATCAACGGCTTTACGTGCTTTCCGAGGCACGGGGGTGTTACACAGCCAACTTCCAAACTCCGTACTGCTACTGAGAACTTCTTAACAGACAAACCCAATAACACTTTGCCCGACCTGGGCATTGAACCCAGGACCCCACGTTCAGCAGTCGTGCTTGCGACTACGAGACCAATGCAATATGATGCGCAGGATCAGAGTAATGAGAGGCTAAGTAACAAGAACATCCCTCTCGTGGTGCTAAATTGCTTTATACAAATTTATATTATGTTAAATTTACATCTATCTATAAATGTATGTTTATTTGGTGTATATAAAATTAATTTGGTGTTTATATGGTGTATATAAAATATTAAACCGTGCTGGGTTTTCGGAACATTATATATTACGATAAAAATCACTAAATTAGTCACTGTACATTAAAATAATCAACTTTATTGTCTCTTCTAATTCCGTGGTCTAAATCTGATCCAATGTCCTCCTTCTAGCTTCAAGTTAAAGCTTTCTTTAGATAACCTGGCAGGGATGCAGGTCTTCTCACAAGGGGAGATCTCCATGTGCTGGAGGATCTGGTACACCATGACTTTCATCTCGCAGAGAGCAAATCTTGACCCTGAGGAAAATTTATAAGGTTTAAATACGCAACATACATTATTTATTTCACCCTGTTCACATTTTGTTTACAAAAGAGATTCTGAATGTCAATTAAAAAGAGCATCAACCGTGCCTTAAATAAAAATGATGATTTCATTTGTTCATAACCTTGCCTTGCCCGAATTTCACTCTGTGTCAGCGCAATAATTGTGTTATCTCTTTCTTTTTCATCTGCTATCTTTTATTCTGTATCTGAATCCCTGTCTTCATGAATTTTATCCCACACTAAATCTTTTCATTAGTTTCCCTTTCCTACCCCATCCATCATACAAACCATCATATTTTAGCGAGATAGCCTTCCACGAGGTTCCCAACTTAGGTCGCGAAAAGGGTATTGGGCTTTGCCCTTTAAACATCCCAGTAGCTGCTCCTTATTATATGGGATTTACATGACGTGATGTGAGAGTACAGTTTAATACGTAATAGTGGACTCACCAATACAATTTCTTGGTCCAATACCGAAGGGCATGTATGCAAACGAATGGAAATTATGTCTGTTTTCTTCAGAGAAGCGCTCTGGGTCAAACTTGTCAGGATTAGGAAAGAACTGGGGGTCGCGGTGGAACGCAAACGCTGGTATCGCAACACCTGCACCTTTGCGGATCTGTAAAATAATTATTTTAAATACTCTGGTTCTAGAATGTCATTATGAAGTAATGAAATTGTAGAAAATAATATTTTGACTTACAATAAAATCCTTTTCAGCCTTCTCGTTTGATTTTCCCAAATTGTAATCTTTGGTGCAAACCCTGTCTAGAGCAACAGCAGGAGGCCATAGTCGTAACACCTCTATAAAACGAAAACAAAGGTTACTAAGCAAGTTTTACAAAGAAAAGTTATTAGTTCTTTATCAATCCGGGTTCTACTTTACAATTTCACAAGCTTGAAAGGTAACGTTGCCTGGACGTAACGTAACTTTCGGGCTTTGGGGTACCTATAATTTCATTTGAAAATGATGAAAATCTTACCAGACACAACCATATCCATATATTGCATATTCTGAATGGAGTTGAAGTCAAACTTGCCACCATTCTTAGCGGCGTTGTCCTTGATCTCTTGTGCCAGACGCTCTTGAACCTCAGGGTGTAGCGCCAGTTCGTAGAGCAGGAACGACATGCCAGTTGATACAGTATCAAAACCAGCTATGAAGAACAGCATCGCTTGGGCGATGAGATCGTCGTCACTCCACACTGGTAGAAATAAAATTATGATTTAAAAGTGCTCTTTATCAGAAAGCATAGTCAAGGTGAGACCAGAGGAAGTCTGATACTTTATTTTTATTTTTTTATTTTATTACAACAAATACAATAGCTTAAGTTAGTGTTGTTACTTCATGTACTTCAGTAACTCAATATCTATTATGTATTTGTTATTTTTGTTTTTACTTATTTGTTATTTAATTAAATATCGAGATCGCCTTGAAAACCGAAAAATTTCGATTTTCGTACAAAGTTGTAGTGATAATTGCGACATAATATAGCGACATTCTACTATCATTATTACGTGTGTCAATCAAGATCTTTCATGTTTAGTAAATACACGCAATTATGCAACGCTTTCATTATTGTGATTTTGTTCCTATGTTGCTGAAACAAAACCAAAATAATATTCAACTCCACTAACTTTATTACTTTATTAAGCTTCGTCTTAAAATCATAATAGCAAGTTAGTTTATGTACCGCTGTCTTTATTATAAATGTCATATATAAATACACACCTCTGTCTACCTCTTTCTGTCCAACAGAAGATTCCTCGACTGTCGCGAATCCAGCAGCTTCATCATTAGATTTGACGTCATCATGGGTCAGTTTACCTAGAATCACATTTGAATTACTTTTATCTTCTAATTCGTTATTACTGTAATTTCGACTAGATAACTTTACTGACAAGGTTTTAATCAATGATTTTGGATTTCTGCTAATTATTCAGCATTAACTCATACTTATGTATTTTTTATATTTTATGTTTACCCTTTTTGGCTTGCATAAGCAAGTGTATCATGTCGGGTCTAATGATATGATAGATAGAATTAACATAAAATGTTGATCTATTGTATTTGTCCTTACGACAAATCATGCTTACCTTAAAAAATATTACAACTTTAGGGTATTGCATGACCCTAATTGCATAAAATTGTATATTAATTAGATCTTATCAGCTTTATCTTTATATACAGCTATCATGTCTACCTAATACTTATAAAATAAATAATTTAAAACTTAATGTTGAAGAAAATCAGGTGAGTTGCGGTCAAAGACAAGCCAAGTATTAGAAAATTAAAAAGAAATTGAAGAAATTAAAATTCAGAGACGTTCATTATACCTACTGCTTTAAGAATTATTTTATAATCACTCAAACAAACCTTTGTCAGGGCTGATGGTGCAGCTATCATAATTAAGAATATCAGCATCACTCGGAAGCCAAAGGTGGCTGTCTTTTTCCCCATTGCATAGAACTCGTTATCCACTTCATTATGAGAATCCACCTTCAGACCGAAGGCACACGAAGCTATCACGTCGTTCGCGTCGTTAAATCTTTGCACTCCACGTCTATGTAGCCAGCTATACAACGTGTAGAATATTTAAATAATAGATTAGGTAATAGTTCATTGCCAATTCACTATCAATATTACCACTATTGACGGTTTTAAAAGTGATGAAGTTTAAAATAAAACATATTATTAAATTATGACTTACTGTTGTTTTCTTTGATCTTTTTTTTAAGTGAACTCATCATCTGATCTCCAACCTCGACCATGAAAGGCACCATCACTCGTATCTTTGAACTTGTGAACGCTGGACTCAATGTGGAGCGCATGTCCTTCCATTCTTGTCCTGTTTGAGATTAATAGTAGATTGTTATACAAGGAGCTAAAATGACCCATTATATACGAGGTAGTTTTACTCCCGAGCTTTAGCGAGGGAGTAAATAGAAACCGAGTTAAGATAAGATAAGATAAGATATTTTATTTCGCAAATATGGGTACAGGTACATGATGTTAGATACAATTATACAGTTCAGCCACATTTTACCATTAGGCATGCGAAAGGTACAAGACCAGCAAAAAACAATAATTACAGACACATTTCATTCAAGCATATTTACGTTTCAAAATAATGAAAAATCAAACAAATGCATTTGCTTTTTCTGCAAGAAACTCTGAAATATTGTAATATACTTTAGGCACTAAAAAGGAACTTAGTTTTTTTTTAAATAACTCTAAACTTAACACCTTCCAAGATTGAGGTAACTTATTATAAATTAGTGGGCCCATGCAGAAAACACTTTTGCGCATGAGTGCTGTATTTGCGGCCTGTGAACATAATTTACTATTATCACGCCTGCTTCGAGGAACTACATCTGCGAGACGAGTAAAACGATTTGGATTCGTTTTCACAAATACCGCCACTTCAAGAATATAAAGGCTAGGTAGAGTTAACATTTTAAACTGTTTAAAATACGGTACACAACTATCGGTAGATTTTAGTTTAAACATAGACCTTATACATCTTTTTTGGGATTTAAAAATAGTTTCTTTCTCAGTTGAATTGCCCCAAAATATTAGACCATAACGTAAATGGGATTCTACTATACCATAATATGCAGTAAGGAGTGCGTCTGTAGATATTATCGGTGATAGGGAACGTAAAGCATATGCTGATTTATTAATTTTTTTATTTAAAATATCTAGATGCGTTTTCCAGTTTAACTTTTTGTCTATTTGGAGTCCTAAAAATTTTGTGTTTTCAACTTCTTGTATAATGTTGTTATTATGGTGTATATTAAATTGACTTTTCAAAGGGTTTCGTTGATTAAAATAAATTATTTTAGTTTTGTTAAAATTGATATTAAGATTGTTATCATCTAACCATTTTACGACTGAAGCTAAAGTTTTATTAATATCGTTTTCATATGTTTCTAAGTTTTTACAGGGTATAGTCACAGTGCTATCGTCAGCAAATAGTGACAGTGAATGTTGAATGGATTTAGGTAGATCGTTTATATACAAAATAAATAAAAGAGGCCCCAATACGCTGCCCTGCGGCACACCAAATGTGACTTCACGCTCTTGTGATCGATAAATTTCTTCTCGTTTATTTGTCAAATTAATTTTTCTAATTTCGGTAATCTGTTTTCTTTTAGTTAAATAAGATTCAATTAGCTTTAATATATTTCCTCTAATCCCGTAAGCTTCGAGTTTGTTCAAAAGAGTAGGAAAGTGTACATAATCGAAGGCCTGCGTCATATCGCAAAATATGCCACAAACAGGCGTCCGACTATCTACGTTTTTAGTGATATTCAATAAAAAATCGTATATGGCCATGTTGATTGTTTTGTGTTGCCTAAAACCCTTCTGTTCCTCACTTAATATGTGATTTTTTTCAACATAATTATATAGTACCTGGTATATGTATTTTTCAAATATTTTTGAAATTATTGGAACTAATGCGATGGGACGATAAGATTGCATCAGGTCTCTTTTATCTTTCTTAAATAGTGGCTTTATAATAGATGTTTTTAGAGCATCTGGATAGATACCCGCGCTGATACTGAGATTAATTATGTGACTGAGGTGACCGCAGATCTCCAATGCTACGTGTTTTATTATTTTTGTATTAATACCGTCATTGCCCACGCTATTAGTGTTTTTTAAAGATAGTATAAGTTTATGTATATCATGTGGGAGACAAGGAGTCATGAACATTGAGTTACTGACGTTGTTTGTCACATAAGATTTAGGTTTGCTATTGGCAGGAAGTTTGGCCTGAATTTTATGAATAAAGTAATTATTAAAGGCTTCAGCAATTTTCAGAAGATTTGTTTCAATTTTATTTTCTAATTTAATACTATTGATACCACATTTAGGGATATTGTATTTTGTACGATTTATGATCTGCCACGTGGTTTTCGATTTATTTTTTGATGCTTTAATGTTAAAATTATTTTGTGCTCTTTGAGTCAAGTGAATAATTTTAATGAGTTTTAATGGGTTTTAGCGCCGTGTGTTACACTATACTTTTCACTACGATTGCGAGAAATTAATTACGGTCACTACCAATTCAATTTGCAATTAGAGAAAAATTATAAAAATTTCGCGCCAATGTCTTTTTTTTTGTTTCTTCTGTAGCCGCAACACATTGCATGCATTCTACCAGAGATCGCCAATTTTAGTTCCATTTTCAAAATTAAAATGAGGTTCTTTTTTTATGAAACAGTAATAAGTCGAGTCTTTATTCATGATTATTCTACTTATGACTAAAGACTTTTTAGTTTTTGTAGGCTCATTGTCATATTTGACACACAAAAAAAAAAAAAACTTGAGAGGTGTCAAGGGACACCCGGATGGAACGAAGTTCCTTTCGATTAATTAGTGAAGGAATTGTAATAAAATTTTATTTTTTTTAAGTTATAATAATATTTTTTTTATTATTAACAAATATAATGTAATTAAAAGACAATTTAATTAAACGTGCCCGTTTATGTATCGAGCGAAATGGACTCCATATTGAGCAGTTGCTTCGATACAGGGAAGTGTAAATTTTATACCTAATAGGTAAGTTTTTTAATTAAGCCAAAGTTGATTAAAACTGTGTTTGTGAATAGCTCTAATTTATTTAAATAGGTTACCTATAGCACCTATAGGTACCTACGCCTGCCTGCCTTTCTTTTTCTAGCAAAAGAGTACCTACTCACTTACCTACTTACAACTACAAATAATTCGCCAATGATAAAAGTAAGTACCACTACCTACCTAGGTACCCACCTAAGCTCCCACTGGCTTAATTTAAACCAATACATTTTAATCAAATAAAAAAAAATATTATTGTCGCTAGTAAAACCTAGAGAAAAGTACTCTGTGACCTAGAGCGATAAGGTGCAGTGGTTACCTACTGACGACCGCGACCGATAGAAAGCTCATGATTACCAAACCCAAACTTTCAATAGGTACCTACTAAACAAAACATAGAAGTAGGTACAGTAACTACCTACCTACCTAACCTACGTATTCTATGGCTTAATTATCGACTTAAAATTTACACTCGTTTTCACAATCCACACAGTCTCACAGTGAAAGGTGGATTTATCTCGTAGGTCGTTATCATCGGAATTATCACGCAATGATAATTCCGATGTCATTGAGGTAGGTACCGCCACTATTTGAGCGAATAAACTTAGGTACTAAACATATCGCCGTAGGTACCTAGTTCAAAGAGTTCGCCGCGCCGCCTTTAAATACATAAACATATTCTACGAAAAGCGAATTCGGACTTTATTTTGTAAACGTAAACGGTTAAAAATTGAAATTTTACCAAACTAGGTATGATAAAATTATTCTGAGAAACGTATAGGCTGGTGCCCGACCGGACAATAGGAGCTATGTGCAACCGAATTTCACGGTTAATGTGTAAAAATAAGGTTTTAATTCGCTCCAATATTTTCATAGAAAAGCCGCCATTCAACTAATAATGAACTCTATTTGACAGTTCCAACGATTCAATTTTTCTGTTCGATTTGTCTGCGTTTGTGAAGTAATAAAAATAGCAAAAAAGTGTCGTGACAACTTTTCGTAAGAATTTTTTCCGTCTAGCCCCCTTTTACAACGCGCGATAAGGAACTTCGTTCCAAAAACTTTTTCCCCTAGAGGATGAAATGCTATTTTATCCCCGCTCTGGTATGCTACAATGACGGCCTTTTTGAGCAAGAGAAGTGAAATAGTTATTTGTTATACAAGAGTGCAAAGTTGCTTTTTAACCGCGTGTTCAATTTTGATGACCGAGCAAGCGAAGGATTCTAAAATTGAATCACGAGCGCAGCGAGTGATTCAAAATTAGAATCCTGAGCGTTAGCGAGGGAATCAAAAGAGCACGAGGTGAAAAATCTTTGCACTCGAGTGCAACACGTAACTTTTCATTCCACCTCAGCGAGGAAATGACTAAATGCAAAAAAAAAACGTTTACAAAGTCTGAGTTTTTAACAAATTAAAAAAAAGTTGTATGATATATTCGGCACCATAGAGGTAGCAGTAAATAGGTTTAATGTTTTTTTTTAATTCACAAACTTAGTGCACACGATGTTCTAAATTCAATTTACTTTATCCTCTAGAGAATAAAAACGGCTTTTCCACTCAGATATTGAAGATAAATTTACTTTATCCTCTAGAGAATAAAAACGGCTTTTCCACTCAGATATTGAAGATTAAAAATACTCTTTCCGAGATGGTGGGATGAAAAATATGTTTCATTCTAAATTAACCTAAACTTTATTTTTGACACGGGCTTCTTGTAAAGAGAATTCTTTACAAGAAGCCCGTGTCAAAAATAATGTTAAAACGAAAACTAATCTTTTCCCAGAAACGTTTTCCTACAACAACAACAACAACAACAACAACAACACAACAACCAACAATCTATTTTTTTTTATCTCGTCGTCAATCGGTGTACAATTGTTAGAGGTTTACAGAAACCATTGTCATCATCAGATGTTTTCTACGTACCTTGTAAAGATATCAAGCTTCTGGTGAAGAACGAATCACTGGATCTAAATACGGGGCGATGATCAAGGAAATACTCAAAGTCTTTGATACCAATTTTTTTCACCAAGTCGATGTCGCGGATCATTATCAAACCCTTGGTGAATTCATATCTTCCCACGAACCTGAACAAGAAAAAATGTTTAACATAACATTCTGTTGATGTCTCGTTATCAAAACACGAAAATAATCAAGTAGTCGTAAACACCTTTCTTCGGGAAAACTTTTATACAGCCGCAGGAAATCATCAGCCATGTGTTCCACACGAAACAGGACCCTGAACATGTTACCCAAAAGGGGGATGGGCCTGAAATGTTTGACGCCATGACGACTAAGCTTGGAGTAGATCTGCCGGTGGTATATGACCAGCACGGCGATCAGCACCACCGCCCAGACGAGAATGATCATGATCTGTAATAATCACATCACAAAATTAATTATAGAGACATGAGTATATTTAAAGTTGACGACACGGATGGCGTAGTGGCTGAGCGATCGACTGCTACGCATCGTGTTGCGGGTTCGATTCCCGCCCAGGGTAAACATTTGTGTGATGAGCACTTGTGTTTGCCTTGTGTCTGGGTGTTGTTTATCTGTTATACGTATGTATTAAAAAAAAAAAAAATGTATTTTTGTATGTATATCAGCTGTCTGACACCCATAGTACAGGGTCTCCCTAGTTTGGGGTCAGATGGCCGTGTGTGAAAATGTCCCTACATATTATTATTATTATTAGTTTCAAAATACAGTTAAAGAAAGGGTTATACTTTGAAAAACAAAATAATTTGAGAATTTATTTGAAGGTTTCGAGATAATTCTATGCTCCCAGTGAGGTGACCACCCGCGGGACTCCTCTTACGCGTGAAGTGGCCAAGATATGTGTTACGTCACGGCGGGCATCGCACACATGTTGCAAACAAACGATTACGACTATTTACGACTTTGTTAAGTAGTTTGCTTGCACTTGAATACTTGATGTTTTAAAATGCTGATGAAAAGGCCTTTACAACTGTATTCAGTATTTTCCATATTCTTGACTTATAAAATTGGTTGTAAACACTGAGTTTCATGGTTGTAATAATTTTTATTTTCGTTCGATTCAATCAGTGGTGCAACACCCTTTGCTTTACCCATTGCTTTGCTTTGCAAGGCACGATTTGTACGTTTTGTCGTATTGATGGCCCCCACACTGTCTGCCTGCTTCATTGCTGATCTGTTGTTCGTTTCTATTGCGTAAACTTTATCAAGGTCATTCCATATATGTAAATACCTACATATAAAAATCGCTGTATCAATCTGTATTTTTGGCTAAATAAACTTTATTATTATTATTACTATATCGTATGGTTCCTTTGTGAGAAACACTTATACCTGCGTATTTATTTTAATCTTTTATTATTGTGAATATACCACAATAATAATAATATCGAACTACTTATCTTTAAAATTAAGCCGTGTTACTAGATACTTATTTGTGTGCATAACATGTGTTAATATTCGTCAATATTATAATATACATAATTATGATTAACGATGCTTTGGTTACGTTACCTACAATTTTTTTTAACAAAATATTATGTAGGCACTTTAAATATGTACTTTAAAATATTTGAATAGGTACGGTCAGCAACCAAAGTAGATTAACACTATTACATTTTGATATCCTCTAAAAGGACACAAAAACCAACACGATGTAAGTAATTCTTTCCAGAATTTTAGGTTATCGTCAAGAGTTTATTTTATTTTGATTTTCTATTCTGTCCGTATTTCCTGCTGCTTAAAAATTACGATTTGAAAATCTGAAGTGTTAATCGACTTTCGTTGCTGACTGTACCTACTTAATATATGGGTTATAAAAATACACCCCCCCCCCCACACATACACACACACTAACACACACACACTAACACAGACACACACTAACACACACACACTAACACACACACACACTAACACACACACACTAACACACACACATATATTATATGGGTTATAAAAAGAGACAGGAAAAGACTACCTACATTATTTTAACGCACGCAAAACATTGTGCTTAAAGAACGTAAATAAAATAAGAAACTTTGACCAAGGTTTCTACGTTTAGTTCAGAACAAAAAAGAACAAGTTTCGGCTTCATAAGTGTCTTTTATATTCGTTGCAATTTTTTATAGCGCAGTCAAATAATTTTCTGTATAATAGAAATTGATATTAAGAGCATTCTCATTAACAATAAATTAAATATAGATAACCTTGAGCAAATGATGATCAAGCACAATTCCCAAATAATGCCAGGATTTTCTTTTGTTTTTTTTAGATTATAGGATAGCACACTTCGACACATTTATTTTAATACTAATGGAACGGTAACATCATCTGCCTAGCCTTGTCCCAACTACCTATGTTGAGACCGGCTTCCAGTCTAACCAGATGCAGCTGAAACCAGTGTTCTACATGGAGCGACTGCCTATCGGACCTACACAATACAGTAACTGGTAGGGCATCCAATCTCGCAGCATTTTTGTGATCTCGGTATCTGCGGGATTGATATTTCTCAATCCCGCAGGATCTCGATATTTGCGGGATCCCGCATGTGTATATGTGGTACATTAAATTGTATATTAGTAAATGTAGTCTAAGGATATAAAGATACAAAAGAAATAAAAATCAACATATCTTTTTTATTATACGAGTATTCAACCAAATTAAATGTTTAAATATTGACAAAAGTACGTTAATAATGTAAGACATCACTGAATTTAATAACTTTACCGCTACTACAATATAACTTACGACTTTTGTCTGATCTCAATTGTATAAGTCAACATAGCTTTATTAGTTTTAATCATCAACTCAAGTTTTATTCAACAAATCAACATATTATCTAATATTACTTTAAATATTGAAAGAAAGAAGTAAGTTTACATTAATCATTTTTTCAAATCCCGCGGGATCCCGCGCACGTAATCTCGCATTGCGCGGGACTGGAAAATGATGCGGGATCTCGGAATAACGAGATCTCGGAATACCGAAATTGGATGCCCTAGTAACTGGGTAACGCGATACCGCTCGGTAAAACTGGTTGTCAGACTTTTCTAGCTTCTGACTACCCATAACGACTGCCAAAGATCTACGAATGGAACGGCAACGTTAATTTGTAAATGATGCGTAGAGATGCAATTCACAAACAATACCAGGATTTTTCTTTGGTTTTTTTTTGGGGATTACAGGATACTTTGACACGATTGCGGCAATGCTCATTTAAATTAATGACACAAGTACACAACTTACTATTTCGGCACTACACTAGTCGTGAACTCACAATCAGTACAATTTTGTTAACAAAATAACGCGCAACTAACTTCACATATACGTGTTGCTCGAAGCACGACTGATATATCTCTATTTTCTGGGCGTACCTAAACACGGTTTGTTGATTTTATGTTACGTCATGTTATTTTTTTATACCTACGCGCTTAGTGTTGTTTTAAATTAATAATAACAACTACTTAAATGGCAAAGCCATCATGACCGTCTAAAAGCTCGATAATTCCTTTACCTAGGAACTTTAATCTCTAATAACTGTTTACTCAATTTGAAAACTATTAAAATTACACACGCTTTTTATTATTTTAACACGCTTTTATTAACTTCGTATGTGTGTATCAGAACTTTTCAACTCGATTTTCATCCCCTTAAAAGCGTCGGATTGATTTGAAACTTCGCACACTTATCAAGGACCAATGACAATGCTATAATATGGTACCATTGAACTGATCTGATGACCAAGCCAGGAGGTAGGCACTGGTACTCCATAACGGAACAACATATCCTACTCGTGTTTGGGCTTGTTACAACTGTCTTGAGATGCACTTTGACCATGATTCCATTTGACATGACATCCACATGAGAAACAGCATAAACAAGCTTTACGATGCAGCTTAAATCAGCAGGGCATTCGAGGTTTACATGTAACGCACCCAATCCAATATATAGGTGAGAAACGTGCCGAGGGACATCCCTCGCTCCCTCCCTTGTATAGGCACCTTCTTGACATACATATGTCAAGAAGGTGCCTATACAAGGTGTAACGTTAAACGCAAAACCTGAAAATAGTTTGATTAGAATAACGAGCAGAATCAATTGAACCACTTTTTAATATAGGTCACATTTTTCAAAAAATCTTCATTATACATGTTGCCCTGTCTATTTTTATTAATAAGTCAAGCCATCGTGTCGTCAATTCAATTCAATTGTTTCTTTATCTTCGTTTATATTGTATAATTTAACCCTACAGTTTTAAATATGCAGACAAAAAATGTGTATATGCTAGTCTACTTTAAGATTAAAAAAAAAGAAAATAAATAAATAATAAATAAATAAATATCTTGGGACAACTCACACACGGTCATCTGGTCCCAAGCTAAGCAGAGCTTGTGTTATGGTAACCAGACAACTGATATACATACTTATATAATTTATAAATACATACATATTATAGATAAACACCCAGACACAGAACAAACAATCATGCTCATCACACAAAGTTTGTCCTGGGTGGGAATCGAACCCACGACCTCCGGCTTAGCAGTCAGGGTCAGTGACCACTAGACCAACAGGCCCGTCAATAATATAGTTAAAAAAACTAGAAAAACACGTTTTGATTTCAATCCGAACTAAAAGGACTAATAGTTCTGTCCGTTGATAGTCCGGGACGAAACCGGCACTGCGCGCAATGCAGATGTATGTAGTTATTTAAGCAGGACTCAAGCATACCGTCCAACACCTTGGTTATTATCCCCTCCCATTAATTAGCGACCAAATCGATAAATTATACGGGACCAATTTCTTTTCTAGTATCGATATGGCTTCTGGTTTTCACCAAATAAGGGTTCATGAAGACTCGATAGAGAAAACAGCCTTTGTTACGCCATTTGCCCAATTTGAATACTTGACCATGCCTTTTGGCTTAAGAAATGCACCACAGGTCTTTCAAAGGGCTATTGATTTATTGTCGCAAGAGAAATGGAACTATAGTTACGTCTGTCTGAGATATCACCTGTCCTGTTCTTCACAATAGGAGCTACGATGGTCTTTATTAGATTAGCAGGTAGGTACTGTGGCAATTATGATGCAATAGCCATTAGATAATGAACTCTTTGGTTAGAACATTCTGGATGTTTCTAGAATGAGTTCAAATCGTAGATGATAGCTTTTATATTATGACAGAAGGCTGTCAGACCGAGGAGCAGTAAAGGCTCGGTCTTGTAATATTCCTCTAACTGATATATTATTCTAATATAGTCTTCTTAAAGTTACTCATACGTTTTATTTATCGTAGAGTCCTCCCAGTTATTACAGTATCGTGACTAATACACATTGTAAAAAACATATACAAGACTCGCGGCAGGTAGACACCTGCGTGCTACTAACAGGTGCTCGATGCTGAGCCCATCATGTCCTGGAGATTTTCCACACCTCATACTGTTTATAATCGTACGTACTTGCTTGGTTGAGAAATGTCTCACAGGCTTCGCTCCTGGACGGTTGGGCCCGCGATCATTCACCAAGACTGAGGGACCAAGTGGGGATTGAACTTTGAAATGCTCCTTGAACTTGTTCGGAATTCCCCTCTTATCACTTATTCCTTCCACACACGCACAGAGGCCAGGCCTTCGCATCCAACTTACCAGTGGACTTCCAAAATTTACCAAAATTTTTATTGGCCCGTTGTGCGGCTAATCTATCCTTAACAATTTGCTTAGCGTTGTTTTGACAAAATTTCAGTCGCCTTGTCGACTTAAAAATGTTTCGCTTCTCATGCATAACATCATAAACAGGGCTTGATGTGGGGCGACTGTTCAGTTTCCAGGTCTGAAAGCTACACCTACATCATTCCACCCACACACCCGTTTAAAGGTCTATCCACATAATATATCAGGGTCGTACCCGGGACGGCGACGGACCGTGCCACATCACTTGCTCTAAAAAATATCGGTGGGTACATTTTACAAATATGAACTCGTTCAAACACGTCCGTGTCGAGGCCGGCGATAGAACTTCAGTGCCCGGGCCGACGTCGCCGTAACGTGCACGGGGTAGCCGATATTTTCGTAGCACGTTGGCGATATTTAAAAAATAAATAATTGAATAACGAGTTTTTGAAATAGAGGCGGTACGCATATATAGCGTTTTGTACGATTTAGCGTTTTGTTTAAACAGAATGGTGACCGAGGAGCACAGATAGTAAGTTGCGGCCTGTCCACAGTCCGGTCACATCCCTGACGCGTGTGAATAAAAAGTCCCTGATGAACTCGGATGCTCGGTCTTAGCACGGCCACGGCCGGCCCTGTCACGTTCCTGCCACGGTCCTGCTATGTGCGGATAGAGCTTCACCCGCCTCGGTCCCCCTACAAATGTCCTAAAAATAGTTTTTATTTGTAATATACAATGAGAGAGGCCTTACAGTGAGTGAATTTTATATGTAGATCCGGGATATAATAGTCTTCTTAATAGTGATACGTATCACTTTATTTGGAGGACGCTTTTACCGCCTTAGGCAGTACTTACAATGAGGAGGACAACAGTGAAGAGGCTAACACACCGAACTAACATAATATAATATAAGTATTCTATTTTTTATTTTTTATTAGACCGTTATGAATATGTTGCGTTCGAAGAAAAAAAAAAGAATATAAAATCTTTTTAAAAACGATTGTCTTATTTTTTTACTTTTTAGTAAATACTTCATGATGATCAAAATCAGTTTAGAAACGGTAACCTTAACAGCCTGTCCAGATAAGGCTAAGAACTCACGATGCAGTTTTCGCGCCCGCCGCGGTGGAAGAATAGCCCAAACTCACGAGCCCGGAGTTCTGTGCGGTTACGCAGCCGTCGCAGTTGCGATTATCGCCCGCAGTCTTGGCGGGCGATTATCGCAAGACGGGCACTGGCCTTTCGTGCTCCAAAGTAATTAGTAGATTTACTTCAATATCTGTTTTGTAATGTTTGTTGACAAACGTGCACAGACACATCACGACACCACGAGTCCACAAGTCACTGCAAAATGGCGTCGGATTTACGTACCCTAAGCTTGTCGCCCGCCAATCGACCGCAGAGCTCGCGAGTGCAACCAACCGAGGCCTCCGGCGCGATTGTACTAGTTGCCCGCCGGTGCAGCGGGAGCCGTAAACAACCGCGCACACTGCGGGCGAAAACCGCATTGTGAAATGTTCTTAATTTATATATATATATATATATCAGTCTGCATTCTATAGAAACTGCGGGTCCGCAACCGTGGCGGACGCGGGTGAAAACCGTATCGTGAGATTTTAGCCTTAGGCGTTCTTCGCGCGAGTTCCCTCGCGCGTTCCCGAGATACTGGAGCTTCATATATCCCGTCCAGATGCTGCGTCGCGTTTCTTCACTCGCGCGTGTGAGTCTAGATATTCGGGCGCCATTGCTGCGTTCAATACTACGTGCGAGTCCGTGGCGAGTGGACGTATTTGTTATGGATTATGGAGTGTGATAACTTCGTAACGGAACTATTTATTGACAAAGCTGAAAAAGAGTAGCCATATGGGATATGAAATCATCAAATTATTCCAATAGACTCATAAAACGTAGGAACTGGGAAGTTAAGGCGCGTCCCTGTGCAAAACGCAGTGCTAGCCATTTTTTGTTTAGTTTTTCGGACCTTACTACTCTATATTCAAAAGAAATATCAACAAACAAAAAACTTATTAAATTTCTACATATTCTTGACTCCAAAATGGTAGATCTGATTTTTGTTTACGAAGTATAGTATTTAAAGCTATTCTTTAAAGCTACCATTTACGAGGTATACCTCTCATTGACTTGAATATGCCCTGGCGGTTGGGAGAGTCATGCTCACTTGAATGTCTCGCTGCCGGTGGCGCATGTGTTGGATCATTCGGTTCCCTTCAAAATGGTTGAGCTAAATGGTGCCGATCCATGCGTCATGTTCGTGAACGGACGCCGTCGGTTGGGACTGGTCATCTCTTAGCTGCCTCGGTTATTTTAAATTTTGGTTTGAATTGTTATTATAACTATATTTTTCTCTAGACCTCTTTTAACATGCAAGACGTGTTACATTGTTCTCACATTGTACCCTTAGATTCAACATGAATGATGTAACCTAAATTTGTAAAATTTAACTGATTTTAAAAGAGTGTTCATGGAGTTTCTTGCTCGTTCTTCTCCATAGAAACCTACTGTTTGGAACGAGCAACTAGCTTCAACTTTCTGACTGACTGACTCTGACAATTCAAAAGTACCTGTAAATGGTTTAATTGAAATAAATGATTTTGAGTTTGAGTTTGAGTTGAGTTTTAACTAATCTACTCACAACGAAACCACAGAAATGAGAAATAATTATTGAAAACATGCATCTCCTCGGCAAGTAACCATTAATTCGATTTTTTACTAACACTAATGGATAGGCAATTTATTAATGAACATTTTGGTAGAATTTGTTTTTTCAAAATCCGAAAATGTGATTTTATAAAGATTTAATTCTAAAATCTGAGCGTATTTTGCTACTGTATCTCTTGCGCGGCGCAAAGGGAACGAATGCTCAAGGTTATTTGCTCAGGGTACCGCCTTAAATCGTCGACTTTCTCTTCGTTCACGATGTTCACGTCCACCGATGGTATGCAAGCCACAACACAACCGCTGTATTCGAGTCCATGTTTTAACTGACAGGGAATCCCTCACGCGAAAAACGCGGTACCTAGATAGTACAATATAAATTGAAACACGCGAGTGGACTCGCGCGCAAAACGCCTTTATCTGGACAGGCTCTAAACAACCTAAGAAGCGTTTTTTTTAAACCTTCTGCACTTTTGCGTGGATAAGGAGTTTCGTAGGGTCCATATTATTCTCTTTGTTAACTGACCACGAATAGGAAACTAAACTGCAATTTTCTGCGATCGTTAGCACAAAAACCAATCACAATACGTGTAATGTTCGTTATTAAGAAGTCCATTGTTGTTTCTCGACGGTCCACTCGATTTATGACCATACTGGATGAATTAGGAACCTCTTAAATATACTGGTTAAAAATGCAATACCAGGATAAGGCGTACAGTTTTATATGTATCGGAATATTGGGATATAGGACGTTTTTTAAAATGACATAATCGTTCATTCATGATAAGATGAAATAGAATTATGAGTAAAATACAACATTCTCCACGACTATAATCAAACAGTGTTATCAAAAAGTTGCATGTATAGTAGTTATATCTCAGGAACCTTTGGTTCAGAACAATAATAAATGTATTGATGGGAGTAATTATTAATATGGTGTGTCTGAAGGTATATTGTGCTGTGCTGTTTTAGGAACATTACCACATCAGTAGAACAAAATGAATACATCTTTACTTTTTATTATATTTTACGTTAAAAAATCACAAAATTAATCACTGTTCATTAAAATAATCAACTTCATTGTCTTTTCTACTTTCGTGGTCTAAATCTGAGCCAATTTCCTCCTTCTAGCTTCATGTTAAAGCTGTTTTTAGATAGCCTGGCAGGGATGCAGGTCTTCTCACAAGGTGAGATCTCCATGTGCTGGAGGATCTGGTACACCATGACCTTCATCTCGCAGAGAGCAAATCTTGACCCTGAGGAATAATGTCTAAGGTTTAAATACGCAACATACAGTCTCAGTTCTCAGTAGCTGCCCCTTATTACATGGAATTTATATGACGTGATAAGGGGGTACAGTATAGAGTTTCTGCTCGAGAATTCTCGAGGCGGGAATTCTCGAGAAATTTGTCTTTAGTTGACACGGGGAAAAAAACACTCAACGCCTCGAGAACTCGGGAAATCAATTCCATGAAACTGTACGAGTCTAAAACGTTAGTTATCATTATGAACTGTCGCTTGTGGATATGTTTGTGTCGTCATAGTGAAAGTAATCTATTATTAACTAATTGTTTACTACCTCCTCAGATGATGAAACCAAAGATAGATAGACCGTGCGAAACACTGAGAGTGAAGCCACAAAAGCAAATACAAATTCAAAAACGAATACCTACAATTTGCTTCACGCTGTACTGACACGAGTCAGTCGAGTCGAGTATTTTTAACGTAAATATAATGTTGACATTTTGAACTAAGGTATAATGACTATCGATATTTTGAATAATTAGATATTTTTATCACTTTGCATATAGGTATTTTAATTTTCGATCTTACGATACAATCAATATCTTAATTTTCGACATTCAAATACGTACTCAATTATGAACTTACCAATACAATTTCTGGGTCCAATACCGAAGGGCATGTATGCAATCGGATGGAAATGATGTCTGTTTTCTTCAGAGAAGCGCTCTGGGTCGAACGTTTCAGGATTGGGAAAGAACTGGGGGTCGCGGTGGATAGCAAACGCTGGTATCGAAACACCTGTACCTTTGCGGATCTGTGAAATTATTTTTTTATATACTTTGTTTTCAGAATGTCATTATGAAATAATACAATTGGACAAAATAATATTTTGACTTACAATAAAATCTTTTTCAGCCTTCTCGTTAGGTTTTCCCAAATTGTAATCTTTGGTGCAAACCCTGTCTAGAACAATAGCAGGAGGCCAAAGTCGTAACAGCTCTGCAAAACGAAAACCAAGGTTATTAAATAGGTTTTACAAAGAAAAGTTATTGGTTCATGATCAATCCGGGTTCTGCTTCACATTTTCTAAAGCCTTGAAAGGTAACGTTGCCTTTTTAACCCCCGACGAAAAAGAGGGGTGTTATAAGTTTGACGTGTCTGTGGGTACCGCTAAGTTGAAAGCAATAACTAAATAGTTAAAATAGCGAACTCATGGTAACTAAATTTGCAACAAGATTTGCAACTAGATTTGCAACAAAAATTTGGGTGATGCCTGATCGCCCCAAGTTCCAAGTTCCCCAAAATGATTTTCCATACATTCATTCCCAACGTCCCCAAAATGTAAAATTAATTAATTTGTAAAGTTCACACTTGACCATTCCTCGTACTGACGTCTCCAAAAGTGTTAGAATAAAATCAGCTTGTTACATTTAAGCTTATTTTAGAAGATCTCTATTTATAATTTGTAGTATGTGTTTAGATTGTTTCAAAATATATCCAGCGGTTGGGGAAAAATGTAGTGTAAAGGAAGAATTTAGATTGTGTTGGAGGCATTTAGCAAGCAATCCTTTAGCTCGGGAAAATTGTAAGTAAACACATCATGTAAACTATAAATTACAATATTTGATATTTCCCTCTCATTCGCACTTATTAACACCACAATTGATGAGCGCTTACTTATTATTGATGTACAGAACAACGTTGTTTGTGTCTATCACTTCGCAGTATTGCATAATGTTAATAATATTTAATGAATTAAGCGTAAATTGCAACGCAAATACATATTACATTTTTCCCCTATTGATTCTCTAAAATAATAACTAATAACATTAAACAATACGTATGTAAGCATTGATTCGGCGACTGTACCATTCTAGATTTCGGTTAAGCCAGAGTCGTACAATTTTATTTAATAATATAAATTTTGGGGAACTTGGAACTTGGGGCGATCGGGCATCACCCAAAAATTTGATCGTATCGAAGCAAGTTGGTCGGTAATGCTGGTAAATTAAGAGATAGTCAACGAAATAAAGGGTCTGATTTACTTAAGCGGTACCCCGCCGCGACATTATAGCGCCATTTCAACCAACAAACATTTGATGGCTCAACAAAAGGTATTATTTTTTACTTTTTATTATATTTTGCGGTGGGGGTTTTTTTAATTTTTTTATTTATTTTTTTATTTTTTGGTACGTGGTGGAAATACTCATGGACTTCTTCCATCGTGGGGGTGATTGAGGGGCATACTACGATGAGGGCAGGCCTCTTACCGGCAAAAACCACCACTTTGTTCCACCTCTACCCATGGTCGGGGATGCGGGATTTGCATAAGCATTCACCGCGCCCCCGGCAATGGTAACGTTGCCTGGACATACGTAAGCTTCAGGCTTTGAAATTTAATTTTTGGTATATAATATACTACAATCATGGGACAACACATTCTACACAGTCTATTTATTTGAAAATCATCAAAATCTTACCAGATATAACCATGTCCATGTACTGCATATTCTGAATAGAGTTGAAGTCAAACTTGTCGCCGTTCTTAGCGGCGTTGTCCTTGATTTCTTGTGCCAGTCGTTCCTGAACCTCAGGGTGTAGCGCCAGTTCGTAGAGCAGGAACGACATGCCAGTTGATACAGTATCGAAACCAGCTATGAAGAACAGCATCGCTTGGGCGATGAGATCGTCGTCACTCCACACTGGTAGAAATCAAATTTTGATTAAAAAGTGCTCTTTATAAGAACGTATAGTCAAGGTGAGATCAGAGGAAGTATGATACGGTATAAATGTTACTGTGAACCCCGAACTACGGTAAATCCTATGATTTTCCAGTAAAACTTAAGAAAACAAACCAACACACAACCACAACCACAAACAAACCAAAACACACAACCTTAATAGGGGATATTACTGCAATGTTCTGGCACCAGAGTACAGCACTAGCCTATTTCGTAAATAGTTATTCGACGAGTCGTTCAAAGCGTGAAATTCTCTTTAATTCAGTTCAAAATTGGGAAGTGTATTTTATTATACAATAATGCATCAGTGCTGTGTATTTCGATGTAGAAATGAAGGGATTTATTCATTTTCAAAAGAAGAGAATGTTCGAAAACTTTGGGATGCAGCTAAAAATCACTCTAAAATATGTTCAGGTTAAGTATTCAGGTGAGATAGACGTATTACAGAAAAACGTTCACTTTTGTCATGTAAGACAACCAAATATGATTTTATTCTAAGCATAACCTAGAACCCACTTTCAAATGGCCGTAGGATGCCATAATATAGTTAAAAGTACAGTTAGGTAAGTAAGATTAATTAAAACTTTGATAAATTTTCACAAAATACCTGGCTATTATAATAATAAAATTAATAACATAATGAAACAAGAATACGAGGTTATACTCGTGGGTATGTGCTAGTGGCGCCCTCTGCGCTGAGTTTCGCGTAATGTTCCCTATTGTAAGAATTCGAACCGTTCTATGACCATAATTTATTTTGAACTTTTACCACCATTCACTTGGTAAATCTTAGGATTTGACTCAAATACACGGTAAATAATGAAATAAACATGTCAGAACGTGTTCGGCGTATAGTCTCGTACTCGTGGCAGGCTGGAGCTCCCTGCTACTCGTTCCATCTCCCTCTACTGTCCCCGCTCGCCTTAATCAATCGTTTGACACATTGGAAAACGCGGGGAGGTACACATTTATCCGATTCTTTTTTCGTCAGAATAAACAGGCTGTTTTTTATGTTTATTTAGTTTTGCATTTGCTTGAATTTGCTGCAGTCTATCAGTCAAATAAGATTTTACTAAGCTAAGCGCTAGTTTTCCCAGTCCGTAATGGTCAAGATTTAGAGCAGAGTTCTGTAATTTACGCAATGAAATGCTTTGGAGAGGTTGCAAAAAAATGCCAATAGCATCTTGCGAATCTACCCATGCCTTAAGAGCGCGTATTCGATTCGTGACGAAAACTTCATGTTTTTGCATTTTGCCCAGAGCAATATCGTAATTATGTGAGCAGATTATTTAAAGACAATTTACAGTTTTAGAAAGATTAAGTCTTGATTTAGACAGCTACAGAGTAAAAGTATAATTTTTAATTATGGTTTTTTAAAGCGAAGACAATTATTTCATATCGTTTTACGAAAATAGACGTCAGAGTTAACTTTCAGGACGAATACAACTATTACAATATGCCAAAATATTTTGTTTTATGCGTTTTTCCAAAATTATATACAGTCATAAAGACAGCTACAGAGCAAAAATTACGAAAATATTACTATTATGTATTAAAAAATAATGTTGAAAAAGTAGAAAATCGGTTCACTTTGACAATTTTTTTTCAGCAGTATTTGAATAAAAACATAACTGATATATTTATTTTATGAAAGGAAATGTTATGCTTAATATACAGAATATTTTTCAGTCCGTTATACGAGCTCATTTATTTTAGACGATTATTTTAAAAAGCACTGTAAACATCGCGCGCTATCGTTTGCCGATCAATTTCAATGATTCGTGCTTATTTCGTGCTTATTTTTTTTTCTGATGCACACAAGCAGACCATTATATTGTACTAGTGTGTGTCAATGCTGCTACGCCGTTCTAGCAATCGTTTAGATTTTGAGTTGCGCTAAATCGAATACGCGCCCTTAAAGATATGTTTAATTATGGTGACAGCGGCATATATTCTTACATTTACCGACGCGTAAATCCTAAGATTTACTGGTAAAACCTAAGATTAACCAATATTCTATAGCTTTTACAGTAACGTTTACACTAACTTCAGTTACTTCTACAAAATAATATTAGTCCCCATAACAAGCTATTTGGTTTACAGGTAAAACAAATAGCATCATCATCATCTTCCTACTACAAACACAATATTTTATTTTATTTCATGTTTTTATCTCGAGTACGTAGGTATCCCTGGTAACTACCTAAATGCTCAATATAAAGCAAATAAATTAAATATTGTTATTGTAGTAGAAATATGAATATTTTTGCCTGTAAACCAAATAGCTTGTTCGACTGTACAGTACGCAAAAGAGATAAGTATCCATGTCGTCGGGAATAGTTGAAGATTTCTTAGAAACCAATGGGGGCATTCAAATGAAATTTTATTAAATCATTGAACTGTTTATTCTCTATAAATTGTATTTTATTTTATTCATAAAAACCTATCGGTTTCTTTAGTATCAGTGTCATATAAATACTCACCTCTGTTTACCTCTTTCTGTCCAACAGAAGATTCCTGGACTGTCGCGAATCCAGCAGCTTCATCATTAGATTTGACGTCATCATGGGTCAGTTTACCTAGAATCACATTTGAATTACCTTCATCTTCTAAATCGTTTTTACGATCTTTCAGACTAGATTACTGAAAAGGTTTTAATCAATGGTTTGGATTTCTGCTAAATATTCGACATTCACTCACCTACATGCATGTATATTTTAAATATATATATATATATATTGTTTACCTTTCTTGGCTTCCATTAGCAAGTGTATCATGTCGGGTCTGATGAGATTCCGCATCTCACGATCCTTCATTGTTTCTAGAACTAACTTTTTAAAGAAAAACTTTGATTCCTTAGGAAACATATCCAATTTTAAAATCTGAAAAAGAAAATGTGTAAAATTCAAACAGCTTCGTTTTTTGTGCAGATACGCGGCTACACATAGTTTTAGCCTGCTACAACTAAGTGAAGCATGCCACATGCGGTTAAACTTAGATGTATCCTACAATATTCTGTTAGAACTAGGTTTAGTCTTCATCATAGCGACTAGAACTAGGTGCAACCGCATGCCGACGTCAGGGACACCCCGAGGTTCGGTTTTGTGGTTAGGTTCCTTTATACCCTACAGACAGAAATAGGAACCCCTCGCAGCGCAACTCCGTCGACCTGATGTCGACCGTCTCATTCTGCTCAGTGGTTTGGTGCCCCAAGTTTTGAGGCAAATCCCGAGGGATAAAGGCTAAAACTGAAATTAAGAAAAACCCTGGTGCAGGGGCGGGACTAACACGATTGTTTAATAAGTCTAAGTAAATATTAATTACTGTTGCGTATGATTTTTTTCCTAATTCGTGCTTTCAGACATTTCATCTTAACAGTATAGTCTGTACGCTAGTACAAAAATAGGTATATTTTTGATTCAAGTATAAAAAGAAGTGATTATTTATCAGACATAAGACAAAAAGTTATTCGGCGAAGAGAGAGCACATAAAGGAGTTCTTTGGGTCCATATTGGCTCACCTAAAGTTCTTTACCCGAAATTGTACTTCCTAAGAATTTGTAATCCGAATGATGACTCTCCCTAAAATTTTTGATCCAAAAGTTTTCATTCATACTATTTGTAGTGCTACCCCGGCGATGTTCATAACACTCATGTTTCCGAAAATTGTAATTAATAATATCATTAATGTAACGGCGGCCCCACGCGAGCTTATCGTCGCAGATGGTATTCACGCTCAGCACCTGCTCCTCAGCTCGCGGGCCACCTCGCCCCTTCGCGCCTATTCGGGTTTAAATTACACTCTAGGAGTAGGGCAGACAAGACTACGTGGTGTCGGTTTCGCAGCGATTCGTTTCAAATTTTTGTAGCACAACATATTCACTTTTTAAGACAATATTTTAGTTATTGTCTATTTATATATATTTTCGTTGAAATAAATTCCATGGAAAAATACACTGAACAAACAATATTCGTTAAAAATAATTCTACTGTTTGAAAACAAAGTGTTTGAAAACGAAGTTTGTTAAACAAAAAAATGTGAATAAAATCTCATTGAATTGTGTTTCTGTGAAATATGTTTAATTGAAGTAAATAGTCTTTGAAACAATAATAGTCGAAATAAAATTACAAGAACCAAATATTATATGAAACATTTTCTGGGAAACGAAATTCTATGAAATTTCTGTCTGCAAAAAACGGGGGACACCGTTATACATGTTATGTAAAAATAAAGTTACGCAAAAAAAGATATGACTTTGAATAATAGTGTAAAAGATGGTTATGTTGAGAAAATATAGGAAAACAAATAAAAGTATATTAGATGTTTATTGTTACTGACATTATGAAGTTGAATGCTTCGGAATTATGAACATTAGAGACAGAGTAGTTAGGAATTGTGATTGTTAGGATGAAAAATGTTAGGAAGAACATTTTCGGATTTCTAATTATCGGAGTTGAAAATTTAGGTGAACTTTGGCGCACCCGAGTTCTTTAGGTGCTCTCGCATTAAAGAAAGATCGCATCAGATAAAACATTATGGACTTAGCTCCCTGCCTCGAGGTTAGCCAGCAAGCCATAGGTTCGAATTAGAGACTGTTCAAAGCACAGAACACTAACACACGTACGCCAATACTAAAGACACATATTAAGTTACCAAGGAATCTATTCGCGTCTAAAAAAAAGGCAAAGTTAGAGACGAAGATGAAGATGTAGAGTGAGTCTTGCCAAAGGACTATCTCGCATAATCAGAAAACTGACATGTTGAAAGGGGGGAGGGGAGGCCTTTGGCCTTCAGGGAAATCATAAACATTAGATAGATTTAATTAATGTAAATTGTTGATCTATTGTAGATATCATTTCGACAAATCATGTTTGTCTTTAAAATGATTACAACTGTAGATTATTGTTTTGTCTCTAATTACAAAGATATTGTACATTAATTAGAACTAATCAGTTTTATCTTTATATACAGCTTCCATGTTTACAAACTACGTCCAATATATATAATTTAAAACTTCATATTGAACAAATAAGAATTCAGAATCATTCATAATTTCTACAGATTTAAAAATAATATTATAATCACTCAAACGTACCTTCGTCAGGGTTGATGGTGCAGCTATCATAATAAAGAATATCAGCATCTGACGGAAGCCGAAGGTGGCTGACTTCTTCCCCATTGCATAGAACTCGTTGTCAACTTCATTATGAGAATCCACCTTGAGACCGAAGGCGCACGAAGCTATCACGTCATTCGCGTATCGCGTCGTTAAATCCTTGCACTCCACGTCTATGTAGCCAGCTGTACGTGAAAAATATTGAAGTATTAGTAATAGATAGTTACTAATTCACTGTCACTTCCCCTATTGTTGTTTTTCAAAAGTAATGAAGTTTAGGTCTAAGGCCTATCAACTGAAACTGCAGTTTTATGTTTGAAAAAGACTGTTAACTAATTAAGGAAAAAAACGCCCGTTTTTGCCTGTTTCTTAGACACGTCAAAGGCATTTGACATGGTGTCTTATGGTTACGACAAGTTGTAGTCTAAGCTCTGTGACGCAAATGTACCTAGTGGGGTGATAAATATTTTTAAATATTTTTACCCCATCAATTAAGAAAATTGTGTGAGATAGGCTAAAATGTACTGTCGGAGAAGGGTGTTATGGAATGTGGAGTTAGGCAGGGTGGGTTAACCTCTGTTAATTTATACATAAATGACCTCGTTGTCGAGCTCAGCAGTTTAGATGCTGGCTCCTGAGTGTCATTGCCAACAAACTGGATTGTCCTTTAATTTGGTACCTAAGTCAGCTACATGCTCCTGTATAGAATGGTAATGTGTACTAACATCGTTTTTAAGTTTTTATGATACTATCATCTTTGTATTGTGTATTTGACAGTTTTTAAGTGGTCACATGCTAACAAATCTGTACATTTATGGAATTTTATTCTGAAAAAAAGAGATTATTATTTTTATTAAAATCATATATCACATATTTTTAAAACATGACTTACTGTTGTTTTCTTTGATCTTTTTTTTAAGTGAACGCATCATCTGATCTCCGACCTCGACCATGAAAGGCACCATCACTCGTATCTTTGAACTTGTGAATGCGGGACTCAATGTGGAGCGCATGTCTTTCCATTCTTGTCCTGTTTGAGAATAAAATATGTTTCATTCTTAAATAACCCGAAGGATTCTTTTCCCAAGCAGCCCTTCTCTAAAATAATGTTAAAAGGAAAAGCTAACCTTTTCTAAAGAATACTTTTCCTAATAATAAAAAAAAATATTTCTAACTCATCATCAAATGCTGTAGAATTGTTAGATGTGTACAAGAACCATAATTTTCTTAGATTTTTTCTAAATACCTTCTAAAGACATCAGGCTTGGAGAAGAACGAATCACCGGATCTAAATACGGGGCGATGATCAAGGAAATACTCAAAGTCTTTGATACCAATTTTTTTCACCAAGTCGATGTCGCGAATCATTATCATACCCTTGGTGAATTCAAATTTTCCCACGAACCTATAGAAGAAAAAATGTTAAACAAAGGTAACATTATGTTGAGGTCTCATTTTCAAATCATGACAATGATCAAGCAGTCATAATCACCTTTCTTCGGGAAAAGCTCTATACAGCCGCAGGAAATTATCAACCATGTGTTCCACACGAAATAATATCCTGGTTATGTTGCCCAAAAAAGGGACGGGCTTGAAATGTTTGACGCCATGACGACTAAGCTTGGAGTAGACCTGCCGGTAGTATATGACCAGCACGGCAATCAGCACCACCGCCCAGATAATAATGATCAAAATCTGCAACAATCACGTACTAACATTAATTATAGACATGAGTAGATTTAAAGATTCAAATATAAAAGAAATTATAAATTTGTAGCGACATCTATCGCACATGAAGCAAACTACAACCGACGTTTCCTAGATCGCGCAAGCAGAGTTATCCGCGACATTAGGATATATAAAAAATCCCGACTACAACCGTCGGGCAGTAGCCCACCAGACATAACACCCGTCTGGTCGGAGGATCCTCCCTTTTCAATAGAGGATGAAGAACTTTACACTCTGTTCCTCATACCTCTAAAAATTTATTAAAAAATTATACTTTAATTTTAGGATTTTTTTGAAGGTGTCGAGATACTCCCGGATGCTCCCGGTGTGGAGCGCCCATCCCCATCGAGCGACAGACACGAGCGTGATTGAAAATTTTTTTGCAAAGCTCGAAAACAAACGAGTTAGTGAGAACGCGATAACATCGCAGGAAAATTGACGCGCGGACATTTCACGCGCTCAGTGGCCAAGACATTACGTCGCAGACCGACTCAATCAAATGGGTGGCGCGCACTTGATGTAAACAAACGTTATTTAAGACTTTGTTTCTGAGTAATTTGCTTGCACTTGCTGTTTTTTTTTATAATGCAGATGAACAGTCCATTTTAACTGTATTCATTTCGTTTGAATTTATAAAATCGATTGTAAATACGAATATTATACTTTTGTTTAAGTAGTTTACCTATTTTGTTATCTTTTTACTATGCACCTGCCATGTTATCTCTTCACCACCCTTGACTGACTGGTAGAGAATGCCTAAGGCATTAAGTCGGCCTTTGTTCCTTCATGCATGAAGTACAATATTTATTATTTACAAGCTTCCCAAGTTTTCAAAAAAAATGTTGAACCACGGATCTTTTGAGCCCAGACCAAATATTTTTCCTACATAAATCTGATTCGTAATTTGAAAATATTGGTATATTGTAAGCTTATTTATTGCTTCAATATACTTTTAAAAATCGTGGCTCATATTTGTAATAATCATTGTTCGATGAATTAAAGGAATCATAGAAGAAATCTAAGTACCTACGTTAGGTACTAGCATTCTTCGAACCATACAAGTTGCGGAGTTTACTTGCTCGACTTGAGTCCTTTACAAATTATCACCTCCAATAACTGATAAGCACACACAATGAGAATTCTGGATGTTTTAATACAAAAAACAATAAAATTATGATAAAAACTTACGCGCCATATCCAACGGTAACGATTCGGATATCTATGGTACCTAACGATACTGACGTGAACAAACACCTGACAGAATGAAAGTATAGTAAATCTTCGATTGGATGTTTGTACTGTTTTCGTATCTTATAATGTTAATGTACTACATATTTTTGCCAAGGAAAAAAACTATTAAAATTAAAGCGATACGACTTAATTTTCAAATACTCCAAATCTTTCCCGCTTGGGTATTACCAGTACCCAAGGATGCATTGAGGCTAAAAAGGCTTGGGTACTCCCAGTACTATTCTTCCGACCAAATTTCGGTCCTAGTGGGCAATCTCAATAGCTGCATTCAACTAGCAATCACCTAGGTCATCAACCAACCAAGTATGCAGGAGATATTTTAGTGCACAAAGTGTGAGCACCTGCGCTTTCCTCATTCTCATAGTACAGCTGACTCAGGCGCTACCCAGACCAACAGTGCGATTTTCTTCGTTATTCAGGGGCTATTAACTCATTAATTAAGAGAAACCAACTACATCTAAAAGCATATTATTAATGTTCAATATCCTATCATCACTTTCCACGTTCTTATTTTTTTTATGTACCCTTTATACACCTAATAGCTGCTCGGAGGAGGCTTTTACCCTCAGGGGGTCCACACAAGATTGAATTCAATTATAATTAATGTGCATGCTTTAATCTAATTTGTAATTTATTGATTTTATTCTCTATTAATTTATAATTTTCAAATGCAATATATTGAATTTATTTATAATTTATTATTTTTAATTAATTAATGTAGGTAATTATCTTACGTTTGAAAGGCAGGACAATTTTAACTTTATTTAAAACTAGCTTTTGCCCGTGACTTCGTCCGCGTATATGTCGGCTATCGCGGACGCAGACGAAGTCGAAGTCGAAGTCGAATAAAAAGTAGCCTATGTCCTTTGTTGGGGTTCACACTTACCCTGTACCAAATTTCACACAAATCGTTTCAGTAGTTTAGGCGTGAAGAAAAGACAGACAGACAGACAGACAGAGTTACTTTCGCATTTATAATATTAGTTAGGATTAGGATGAATGTGATCAAAGTAATTTCTTATTAATTTTAACTTATATATAGCAATGTACTATTTTAATCAAATCCGTAATCTATTAACTTATATTTTGTTTTATTTTTTATTTTCTATTGATCTGTTTCGCATGTGTACTAAACTAATTAATGATTATAAGTTATGTTTTATTTGAGATTAAGTATCTGTAAAACTTTATTAATTTTTTTGTGTACAATTAAATAAAGCTTTATTATATTATATTATTATATATATACACCATTTTTTTTAAAGAATTATAATTCACGTTTTATTTTATTTCAAAAGATCGTTTCTCTTTTTTATAACAAGAAAACCCAAAAATTGTGCGAATTTCGATCTGCGGTGAAGAGGAAATGTATGGTCAAGGTTGTTTGGTCAGGGAAGCGCCTTAATTTGATGAGTTCGATTCAAATGGTGGTGAGACACCCTCGAGTCTTGCAAAGCACAGTACGATTTACACGTATTGTCGTATTGACGTTATTTAATAAAAGCAGAATCATAAATAACATAATGCCTGCCGCCATTATTACATTATTCATCAGTACCGCACACGGCCTCTGCATCTGATTAATTGCTGGTCTGTTGTTCGTTACTATTGCATCTGTTGGGTAAAGTTTATCAAGGTCATTCTATATCATATGGTTCCTATGTAAGAAATACCTATACCTACCTATTCATTTTAATCTTGTATTATAATTGTGAAGATACTACAATATCAGCTAACTACTTATATTTAAAATTACGCCGTTTAAGTGAATACCTACATACTCATATCATGATTGTGATGTTTATAAGTACATTGTATTCGTCAACATTATATAAATTAACGAAGCTTTGGTTACGTATAAATAACCTACAACCTACTACATTCTGTTTTTTTTTTCCAACAAAATATTATGAAGTCACTTTAATGTTCTATTCATCTATTTAATTAGGTACCTAATTAATATGACAGTGAAATGGGTGACGGTGAAAAAGACACATCACATAACCAGGGAAAGACAATGATGTTAATTTTATGCTTACAGCCTGTGCATACAGCAGTAGGTACCTGGGGTTGTGGAGTCTAGTCTTCGTAAAAAAATAGTAAAAAAAAAAGAAAACCGCCTTCAAAAACTAAAAAGTGATAAATAACTTTAGCACAGAACAGGTGTAAGTGCGGTGATCCTGACTAGACAATGGCCCACTTACTACAGTGCCCAAAGTGCCCCTACACCTGCACCCACGGAACAGATAAATAGAGTTTATCTGTTCCATGCCTGCACCTTAGAGGACATTAAAAACGCCACAAATGCTGCGATAAATGTGGCTTCCAACTGGGCCCAAGTAGTCTAGCATAAAGGAAAACCATCGATTCGAAAAGAAGAAAGCACAGAACTCACTTACTTTACTTTCGGAAGTCGGTGGCGGTGGCTTTGTGTTTATTGTTTTGTATTGCCACCGACTTCCGAAAGTAGAACTAAAAAAAGAACAAGTTTCGGCTTCATAAGTGTCTTTTATATTCGTTGCAATTATATAATGCGCAGTCAAATTTTCTTGTTTAAAATAGAATTTGATATTAAGTGCATTCTCAATATCAATAAATTAAATATATAGGTAGATAACATTGTCTTGATCTTGAAGTGATGATCAAGCACAATTCCAGGTAATGCTAGAATTTTATTTCGTATTTTTTTGAGATTATAGGACATTTCGACACTTTCAATACTAATGGAACGGTAATGTTAATTCCTAAATGATGTGTAAGTACAATTCACAAACAATACCAGGATTTTCCAGTTTTTTTTTTTGGGATTAAAGAATACTTTGACACGATTGCGGCAATGCTAATTTAAAATAACGACACAAGCACACAACTTACTATTTCTACACTACACTAGTTTTAAACCCACAATCAGTATAATAATATTCGATATATACGTGTTACTTGAAGGACGAGTGATACATCTCTGGGACTCTGGCTGGGAGTAACCACTCACAGTTTGTTGATTTTATATTATGTCATGTTATCTTTGTATACCTACGCGCTTAGTGTTGTTTTAAATTAATAATAACAACTAGGTACTTAAGAGCGCCCTTCCCCATCGAACGAACTTCAACGCGAGCGTGATTGAATTTTTTTTGTTACTTCTAGGCAAGTGTGCTCCATCTTAGACCGCATCATCGCTTCCCATCAGGTGAGATAGTGGTCAAACGTATGCCTATCAAATGACAAAAAAAAAACCAACGCAAAACTCAAAAACAAACGAGTGAGTGAGAACGCGATAACATCACAGGAAAATTGGCGCGCGGAAATTTCACAAAAAGTTCAGATAAAATTGTACAAAAAAGCAGATTTTCAGACGAGTTTACTGAATTAGTTTCTCAAAAAAGTTTATTTTTGGCTTCTTATAAACCTAGAATTTAACCACAAAATACCTGGGTGTTAAAAATATTTAGGAAATAATTTGTTATAACGCCGTAATCACGTACGAGCGTTTGTATGGGAAATATGACGGGATGGGCGCTCTTAAATAGCAAAGTCATCATGAGCTTTTAATTTAGCTCGATAAGTTCTTTACCTAGGAACTATTAAACTCTATACTCCATTTACAATAGCATTAGACACAAGTTAAAAAAGGTTATTTTTAATGCACACTGTAACAAAAGTACAATTGTAACGTTGTATCGTTACTTTACCTGAAAACAATTAAAATCACAACCAAATATCATCAATTAACCTCACAATAACAAATAAATGTCAAATCACAACCACAGATTATTATTATTTAGAGTCGTCCTAAGTTACTATTAGCTATAGTACTAGTGAAGTCCGCCTAATTGTTGTATCCGAACGTGTGAAATGAGGAATGTTATCTATGCTAATTACCGTATTTAAGCCACGACGAAGGACATGACAGTCCTTTTTTCGAATTCCGGCATCGGCAAAGATAGACAGAGGTACACCTGTTACCCATTAAATGTTCTTCGCCATTTTATTTGCCAGCCAGTTTAAATTGACTAATAATAGTCTAAAGTATTAAACTCAGTGAATTCGTAACCCCATATTGGGGTCCAAAGTTCCGGCCGAACACCTGGATTTTTATTAATCCGCGGACATCAAGTGCATCCCAACGTTGGGTGCCGCACCACCGCTCGTCCACACCGCCGGACAACAAGCTCCGCGCCCCCGGGTCCCTATTTATCCCGCGTGGCCGCGTCGAGCTCACTTCGGGTTTGGCAACACCACCTGCCGACCGTCACCACACCTGGCGTCTCCAGCGTGGCACACCGCTGTGATCGTCGTGCCCAAGGCTGAGCTAGGAGAGTACAGTGCAAGTCCCAGGGGAGGTTGAAAGGGAATTAGTGACCGTAAACTTACCCACTCCTTTTCTATAATATATTTTTTATATTGATCGTTTACGTTGGGTTTTCTTTTATTTCTTCCACGTAACCCCTTCGTCACACAATAAACATGTTAAAGTCGTAACTTTCTCTAAGTCTATCGTAATAGACACCGAATTTATTATACTTAATCTATCTTTACAGTAACTGTCGCGCGTATTTGTTACCATTTTAATAATTTATCTTCTAAAATTATGTGGCTTTTATTTAGTTGTATATTTAATTCCAATTTAAAATTACAGTGTCAATGCTAAAAACCTAACAGAATAATACCTGAATAATACCCGGCGGGCTTATTACGTATGAAATAGCAATCAGCAAAAATTGTGCAACTATCGCGCAGTCATCGCGCGATCAATCGCTAAACGTCAAAAAAAATCGTATTATGTAAAAATCGTTTGCTAATCGTTCGCTGTTTGTTTCAATGCATTTATCGCTACGACACTAGCGCCAAAAACAATTTAGTAGCCACCGCTGGTACTAAATTCAAAATTCAAATTAATTTATTTGCTAGAATGTAAGTACAAATGAAGAACTTATACCTGCTACCTGCCTGCTTACTTTTATCTGCTAATATAAACAAACAGCAAAACTGGAAGATTGTGTGTGATTGTCAATGTTTTGTCCGCGTCAGACACAACTTCACGTGTTAATTAAACTATATAATATGAATATTATTAAAAATATTCACTTACTAAATGATTAAGAGAATGTTCTAGTTTAACATATATTTTTTTCAAATCATTTACACTGCACATTTTGACGTGATTGTCAGTTTAAAATCTGTACAAGTCGTTAAATAGCCCCTTAAGTGGACGAAATCAGTGTTCATTCAAACTCCAAACGATATTTAGCTGTTTTAACAACAAGTAAGTTAATGTGTGAAATAATGCAATAAAGTGTATTTTAGCAGTAAAACTACTAAATAAAACATCCTGTTTTAAATTCGTAAACAGCCCTTTAGATAGTCGGTAGTGAACTTTAAACTCAGCATCAGAAAAGTTCAAAGCTTTGGCTTGATCTCGAAGGCTACGTCGCAACTGTGCTGTGTTATGGCTTTCAGTCCTACTGGCTTCTTCTTCAAGTGCTCCAAGCAAGAGAATAGCACGAGACATCTTTGATAATCGAAGCGTCACTCGATTTTTATAGGCGGATAATAATAAAGTTTTTACAAACCACATAGTTTAATTTAAATTAACACACGACGAAGATTTAAAATACAGTTTTTTGGTACAATACTCGAAATAATGGACTGAATTAAACTAATATATATGTGTACAGCAAAGAAAGAAAGAGAAGACAGCGATTAACAATCGACCAGCAACTAGGGAAAAGGTTATCGCAATTTGACAGCAAAATTTGCTTATTGATGGCTATTGCTTTGCTGTCAAAACTCATACGTAATACGAAATAAACGTAGTACAATAGCGGACAATGCACAATTTAGTTCATTGATTGTTCCATAGAGGCAGCACTAACGCTTGTTTGCTATGGTTTGGTTATCGCTGATACATAATACGAATTTGCAATTGAAGAGCAATTATTGCGCAATTTTTGCTATCGCTTGTCTTCTGCAAGATACGTAATAAGCCCGCGGAACGTTTTTCGTTAATTAAAATGTTACCTACCTAATGTTTAAAAGACGTTTATTCTGTTTATATTATAATACGTCCATATTTAGTATTATCTTAGATCTATTTATCAAAATTATGTTAGAATAAGTTTAATTAAAATTGTGTAACTTATCTTTGAAATAAAATGTTTTACAGTCCTGCTTCTATGAGCTTATTTTTTCTAATGCTATTATAAATGGAGTATAGTAAATGTTTACTCTATTTAAAAACTAAAAAAAAAAGGAAGACCCTGGTATTGGTTGTGAATTACACCTTCACATCATAAAAACTATTAAAATTATTTAAATACCTACATTATTAACTCAACATCAGCTGTTGAATCGGTTAAAATTAACTCGCCAAGTAGTATCTTAAATGGTGTATTGTCCTGTAATTTGATATTATATTCTAAGAGACCCAACTGTACGTGGCTTAGTAAAAGCCGTACAGATCGATCGGTCAAAGGTTAAGCTACGCTTGCGGTCGGTCTGTGGATGGGTGACCATCCATTTCATACCGAGTTCCCTCCGTGCCTCGGAAAGCACGTAAAGCCGTTGATCCCGGCTGTCATTCGTAGATCTTTGGCAGTCGTTGATGAGTAGTCGGAAGCCAGAAAGTTTGACAACCATCAGTCTTACCAAGGGGTATACCCAGTCACTGGGTCGTGGAAGTTCGTTAGGCAGTCGCTCCATGTAAAACACTGGTATTCAGCTGCATCCGGTTAGACTGGAAGCCGACTCCAACATATTTGGGAAAAGGCTAGCCCTCGCCGGGCATTTTTGGAAGATTGGGAGTTCCTAATACGTGCCCATATAGAATCAAGGCGAGATCCATACATTAATTTGTATGAAAAAAATAATAATTTAGAGGGTTTATGTAGGAGGGTTTATATAATTTTTCGCGCTGTTTTGAATCATACGCAACGTATGTATTTATGATTCCAAACAGCAGCGCGTCAAATTAAACAAAAATTAATAATAAAATAACTAAGCGACATTTCGAAAATGTTAAAACTACAAATTGTAGTATGAATGTTAAAGATTAATATGAATTCAAGTTTGTGAAAAAAAAATACAGTTTACTAACAAAACTCAACTAAATACGAGATTTTTTTAAAGATTTTTGTACAACTTTACGTATTTTTGTTTATTAAATTAAACAGTATTCTTATTTTTTGCCAACGATAATCGGTTAACACATTCACTGTGGTATTCATTACATATTTTTTATGGCAATTATGGTAAAAGTATTGATTATATCACTTTAACAGTGACGACTGTTTTGAATGATTTTGCTCGGTACCCCCTTAAGAGTGAGACGTATCACTTTATCTCTGAATGCCTAATTATAATTGTATATCTGTTTGATAATAATTTGCTTGGTTGGTTGAAGTGGTCCTACTTCAGTAATGTGAGTACCTAATACAAAGTTAAATTACAAAATGACGTCGACACGCTTGGCGCAGTGGTCGAGCGATTGACTACTGCGCTGCGTGTCGCGGGCTCGATTCCCGCACGGAACAAATATCTGTATATCCTACAGATAGTTGTTCCGGGTCTGGCTGTTTGTGTATGTGAGTTTAAATGTTTGTAAACGCACCCACGAGACAGGAGAAATTCCTAGTGAGGGGCAACGTTTATTTAAAATAATTAAAAAGAATAAAGAAACCCGCCTTCAAAAAAACTAGAAAGTGATAATAATGATAATAATTTGTTTATTCATCAAAACAGCATTGTAGTACATGATAATTTACAGGGTTGACAAAGTAAGTGTACTAGAACTACAACTGAAATGGTGGTGAGGTGCTGCATTCCCAGCTAGGTTATCGAATAACCTGTATAAGGGAGTACAGTGCCAGTCCCCATTGGGTATTTTAAATTAATTGTACACAATATGTGGCTATCACTAAATCTTCTACTACAATTTTATTATTATTGGTGACATAAAAGAAAAAAAAATAGATGAGGAAGGTAAGTGTGGTTGTGTGTGTGAATGCGTGTGTGATTTTAATGTTTATTTTAATTTATGCTGTTAGAAACTTTTCTGTCTCATCGTATGTTTTATTTTGTAGAAATGAATAAACTGCTTTTTTTGCATTTATGGTAAGTCATACCATAGATTGGACAGTGTTTATTAATTTTATTGTATAAATTCGGACCTTGGTAGTAGCAAAATCTTTTAATGTAGGATGATCGTGTTCGCGGAACTGTACATATTAAATCGCCCTTTTGTGATTTTTTTGAATGGGGTCTTGCGATGTTGTAGTAGAACGACTTGTAAGATATAGTGTTGCCTAACGTTAAGAATTTTCCAATCTTTGTACAACTCACTGGTAGGATATAAAATGGGGCGAAAAGTAGCAACTTTTAAAAGAGCTCTGTGGGCTATTTCCAGAGGCTTCAGAGTCGTTTTTGCCGTACCACCCCAGCAGGAAATACAATATGTAACAATAGAGGAGCATAGAGCAAAATAGACGGTCCGTATAGTGTTCAAATTTGCTACATGTCGGAGGTGTTTAAATATATATATTAGTTTACGGACTCGTGTAGTAAGCAGATTTATATGCGTCTTAAAGTTGTGTGGTTGTGTGATTGGGCTGATTGAGTAAGTAAGGAAGTTTGTTTTGTTAGTGTTTAGAGTAAGGGTGTGTGAGATGAGCCATTCCAGAACTGTGTTGAAACCATTTTGAGCTGCGTGTTCGAGCTCTGACCAACTATCGGCTGTAAATGTAATGGCAGTGTCATCTGCAAATGCAATAACTGTGCCATTAGAGATATTAAGATTACACAAATCATTAATAAATATTAAGAAGAGGGTGGGGACTAATATGCTACCTTGGGGAACTCCGTAGCAGATGGGGAACTCGTTACTGTTGTGATTATCAATCTTAACAATTTGTGTGCGGTTGGTTAGGTAACTCTTGAAAAGTTCCAACTGAGTGAAATAACTTTAACACAGAACACACATTACTTTACTTTCGGAAGTCGGTAGCAATACAAAACGACAAACACAACAAAGCCACCGCTATCGATATCAAAACCCCTTTCGTCCATATAAGACGGAGTTACGCCCGAACATACATAAAAAAAAGTTGTCCGAATTGCTAACCTCCTCCTTTTTGAAGTCGGTTAAAAAGAATAAAGAAAGAAAAGAAAATGTCATACATAATTTGCCCGTCTTAGCAACTAACTCGGGCGGGGTTAACAGATGAGAGATATCCCTGGTTGACACAAGCCTTACACAGGTAAATTTTATTTTATTAGGGGCAACAAACAGCAGTATATAAAACAATAATTTAAATACTTATTATTTAATATCATAGTTATCCAGAAATTATTATACAGAATAGCTACCTGTTATAAGACAATATCGATTACTACTCTCTTACTGTATGTTCTCTGTTCATCACTGAGGAGTCAATTATGGGACGTTTCTGGTGTCTCCGCAGCCCGTTGTGACACCAAATACTCAGCATAATGTTTCCGTCGATTTTGGGGCTGTTCTGGTGTCTCCGCAGCCCGTTGTGACACCAGATACTCAGCATGCTGATGCCGTTGATTTTGGGACTGTTCTGGTGTCTCAGCAGCCCGTTCTGACACTCCAAATACTCAGCATACTGTTGAGATGCCAGGTACTCGGCGTGTTATTGACGTCTATCTAGGGACTGTTCTGGTGTTCTGTTCTGTTCTGATCAGTTGCTCTGTGTGCCGCCTCTCAGACCGCCTGCTCAAGCCCTAGCAGCTCGGCTTGTTGAGACGTGTCGATATAAGTAGCTATTTACTACATAGCTCGGGCTTAATTAGAGCTTTGCAAATTTATGATTTCCACATACGCGGTATTTAAGTACTATCTATTAAAATAATATATACAAATACTGATTAGTCTTTTCCAAACTAACAACTAAAACAATTCTAATTACTAATGAAGAGAAAAGCTAAACTTTCTTCTTAACACTTATAACACAAGCTATACCTTAAACTAACCCTTATTCCTAAAATAACAACATTGTAATAATTTAATGGAAACAAAAACGAATCTTCTTCCTAGAATCCCATTATTTGAGGTTGGGTCTCCTCTCTCCTCTCCTAAGTCAGATGATCTTGGGTTGTCGGTTCAATTGGGCTTTCTTGAGGTCTCGTTCTATGTTAGACCACCAGGTCGCTAGCGGGCGGCCTCTATTCTTTTCTGTTGTGGTTGGTTTAGCGCAATTTGTACCACATGGTCTTCACCTCGTCTTTTGACATGTCCGACCAACGGTACTTTGTCCACGATTGAAGCAACTTTGAAGCTGCCTCGTATATATTGATTACGAATTCTATCCAGCCGCGTTACATCTGCTGCCCATTTAAGCATCTTCATTTCGTTGGTATGTGTCTTTTGATCATGTGTATTCTTTGTTATCCACCATTCGGACCCACAGATTAGAGCCGGTTAGACTGCCGTTTTGTACACTTCCCTTGGTCTGTATGGGAATTCATGGGTCATACAACACACCTGTAAGCGATCGCCATTTTTGCCACGCTACGTTAATTCTGTGTGTCACATCGGTGTCAACGTTAGTATCTGGTGTGAGCATGGAACCTAAGTATTTAAACTTCTCTAAGGTAGGAATTGGCGTCGTCCCTAAGTATTGGGTTTTTCATAAAGAGCGCTCGAACTTCAAAATAAAATAAAAAAACCTATTTAAGCGATATTGCCACAAATTTTATTTTATTTTAAAGGATATTCGCTGACATTATGTATGGAATATAATTTCAGTCCAATGGCCTCCGCGACTCCGCTGTAGGTGGTGTATCCTGGTGGACCAATTAAGGATGTCATTTTCGCATAAATATGGCTCAATTTCACGAAACGCGCGAGTTATGTTGTCCTTCAGGGCGGCAATTGACTGTGGTTTGTCTGCATAGACTAGAGACTTTACGTAACCCCACAGAAAGTAGTCGAGCGGTGTTAAGTCACACGATGTTGGTGGCCAGTTGATGTCACCACCACGCGAGACGACGAAGCCTTCGAATTTCTCATCCAATAAATTTAATGTTTCCCGTGCTGTATGGCAAGTGGCGCCGTCCTGTTGGAACCACATGTTTGTGAGATCCATACCATCTAACCTAGGCCATAAAAAAATTGTTATCATCGTCCGATATCGGTCGCCATTGACAGTGAGCGAACGCCATAAACTGGACGCGATGCACGGAACATTAGGCGAATAGAGCACTGATTTTGATAATAAATTTTAACAATTTCTACGCGTTGTTGAAGCGTGTAGCGTTTCATGGTGAAATGTCACGACTAAATATGTGTTCATGCCAAATTTGACAGCTATCGCTTCACCAAGATGGCCGCTATGCGCTGTCAAAGTTCGAGCGTCCCTATTGAAAAACCCTTTAGATGGTTTCAGGTCCATGGGACCATGGGGGATGGGTCATTCCCGATGTAGATCTTTTTTCAACCGATTTCAAATAAAAGGAAGTTCTCAATTCAACTGTATTTGTTACATAGTTTCTACGCTAAATGTAAACCGATTTTGAAAATTCTTTTTTTCATGGTTAGGGTATGTCTCATGTTAAATCAATACTTTTGCATCATAATCTTGATTGCCTGTATAGCGTCAGTAGTTGACCTGGATGCTGTGAAGCCAAACTGACTTGGAGGTATTTCTGTAATATTTGTCGACATTATTTTATTGATGACTCTTTCCCATATCTAAAGCGTATGTGAGGTCAGTTTAATGCCCCTTTAAATTTCACATTGTGCCACACCATCCTTGTTCTTATAAAAAGGTAAGAGAAGGCTTTGACGCCAGGACTCTGGTATACGCTTCGTGTGCATGATGATATTAAATACTACTACTTGGCCCAATAGCCGTAGCTTGGCTGACTAAGCGTCAGCCAAGCTACGGCTATTGGGCCAAGTGTTTTCCAAAGGTCTATAGGGATCACATCAGGTCCAGTAGTTTTTCTGTTTTTCATTTTAGACACTAAAATCTATCTCGAGTATGGGTCCATACGTGGCGCAGGGTATGGGATCCTCATTTGAAACAAAATTGAAACTATTTAAGTACATAATACTTACAAATACAATCTAGGTATACCGAAATAAATAAAAATACAATCCTATAGCGCATTCCAACGTAAACAACCAATTAAAATAAGTGCTCCAGTCAATCTTATCATGATATTTTTTAAACTGTTTGTCCAAATTACATAGTGTAAAAGACAAAGTTCATCTACATTCAATACTAAAAGCGACAAATATATCAATTTCTATAATAATTAGCCAAATACTCTAAAATTTGCATGGTAAAAAAAGTATTTAATTTTAATGTGTTTATGACTCATAATTTGGGATATATTGGCTTCCACATAAGAGGTAGATATATGCCGTCGCGGACTTTTATTTAGAACTTTTTAAGACAAACGATCCTACTCTACATTGTCTTTGTGTACCTCCAACGGTTTTGTCAGCGCACGCCAAGATAGCTTTCAGAGGGCAGATATTTTTCCGACTTACTTGATACTTATCGTAATATTATGGCCAAATTATACAAAATCTTTATAAATTGTAGCCCATGTGTTATTCTGATAGCTGGTAGCTGATTCTGGTAGCTGTATATCTGAAAAGTTTTATCAAAATCCGTTTAGCCGTTTTTGTGCGAAAACGGAACAAACAATGGATGTTTGTTCCACCATCCATCCACCCTCACAAACTTTCGCATTTATAATATTTTAATAGGATAATAGGAAGTAGGACTATGACCATTTGACTTACGTCATCTGTCACCCCGGTCTCACGTTGACACCAAAACTCCGAGATGTGCATTTTCGTCGCCGGGACTCGTAAAGAGGACTCGTACTCGAGAATGAGGAAGTACACGAAATCAGAACACAATTCGATGGCGGTTTAAAAAGTTATTTGACTTTTTCAAATCACCTGGTCTCGCAGACAAATACGTCACAAATGGCGAGTTAAGGACTTCCTGACAGGTTAAAAATGCAAACCGTAATAAGCTCTACAGATTTGTATGTATCGGAATATTAATAATAATAATAATAATAATAGGTACGCAGTCAAGTTACTTCCCCCCTCTGTAGCCCCATAGTATGAGCGCATGACACTTTCATTAATAGACTGCGTCCATCTCATGCGCTGCACAGTTCCACCGGGAGCGGGGACCCTATCAGAGACCGGTGGGTCTCGAAGTCCCAAGCTGTCCGGCGGCCGGCGTCGTCCCCGCCGACGCACAGGTGGTGGTGTCGTCGGCGGACAGAAATACTCGTCGCTCGAGCTCGACGCAACTGCCGAGGCCGGTGTCACAGCACTCACGATGGAGCTGGGTTCCGGCGGCAGCGAGGCGGAGCTGAGCGACAGGTCCGGTGGTGGAGGGCGTGCTCGGCGTATTGCTGATCTTGTAATCATTTTATCCAAATTTTTTCAATGTTTTGTCCATCGTTATATATTTTATATAGGTACATTTTCCCATTGTCAGTATATTTGTGATATTTGTAAATATATTTGTTCAGTGACAGATGTCATGACGGAAAAATATTTTACCAAAACTATTGTATGCGATGATTATAAGGGCATGGTATTATGAGGGTGTTGGAGTTGTATAAAGTTAATACAACTCTGCGCACCTTCCTGATGTCGTGTATGGGGCAATGGAGGACGGTCCTTCGCTATCCAGGATGTCGGCAAATCCGAGAGAATAGCGAACCGATAAGGATCGAGCGAGGTATATTTCAGGGCGATAGTCTGAGTCCACTGTGGTTTTGTTTGGCCTTGAACCCTCTAAGCACGTTGCTGGAGGGTTCCGGTTTGGGCTATCGGTTAAGAAGAGGGGGTCACGTTATATCTCACCTCCTTTACATGGATGATCTGAAACCCTTTGCCCCCAACAATTTGCGACTGATGGAGCTACTGAAAGTAACAGAAACTTTCAATAGTGCCATCAGGATGGAATTTGGTGTGGACAAATGTGCAGTCATGCATGTGAAGCGAGGGGAGATTATGGAATCCGTGGGAACCCAACTCTCGGATTCCATACGCCTTATATCCCTCTCCTCAACCGAAACCTACAAGTACTTGGGTACGTCGGAAGCGTTAGGCATCAATGCTGCCGACATGAAACAATCGTTGAAGGAGCGCTTCTTTGGCCGCCTGAATAAAGTGTTAAATAGTCTTTTGTCAGGCGGAAGCAAGGTGCGCGCCTTCAACGGATGGGTCATGCCGGTTTTGATGTACTCTTTCGGCATACTCAAGTGGACTCAGACGGAACTTGACGCCCTGGATAGGAGGGTCCGTACATTGCTGACCGCAAATCGGATACATCACCCACGGTCATCGGTAATGAGACTTTATATCCCACGGAAGTGCGGAGGCCGAGGCTTTCTTAATGCTAAGTCCCTGCACAACCGTGAGATATACAGTCTCAGGGAGTACTTCCTTAAAACCGACGTGGGTATGCACCAAGATGTGGTCTCAGTGGACAAGGGCCTCACCCCGCTCTCCTTAGCGAACGAGAACTGGCGCAAACCTGTAGTACTCGATACTAATGACCGCAAGGAGGTATGGCAGAGCAAGGAGCTTCACAGGCGCTTCTACCGTGCCCTACATGGGCCTGATGTAGATTTCTTGGAATCCGTATCCTGGCTGCGTTTTGGTGGCCTGTTAGGGGAAACCGAAGGTTTTGTCTGTGCGATTATGGATGAAGTTATGATAACGAATAACTACCGGAGGTATATTGTGAAGGACGGCACGGTTGACATTTGTCGGGCATGCCACCCGCCGGGTGAATTAATCCGACACATTATCTCTGGGTGCTTTCGTCTAGCTAACGGAGACTACTTGCATAGACACAACCTTGTAGCTAGGATTATCCACCAGCAACTTGCTCTAAAGTACAGGCTTGTAGAGTCGGAAGTACCGTACTACAGGTATGTGCCCGACCCAGTTCTCGAAAATGGCAATATCACGTTGTATTGGGATCGATCTATCATCACTGACAGGACTATTGTTGCCAATAAGCCTGTTATAGTGGTGATAGATCGATTAGAGCGTCGCGCAATGATTGTTGATATAGCGGTTCCGCATGACGAGAACCTCGTGAAAACCGAGAAAGATAAAAAAATTAAGTATCTTGACTTGGCTCGCGAGGTTGTCGACATGTGGGATGTGAATACAGCAGTCATTGTGCCGATAGTCGTTACGGCCAATGGACTCATTTCCAAGAGCCTCGACCAACACCTAAGGAGGCTCTCGTTAGGCAGCTGGATCAAGGGCTTGATACAGAAAGCGGTACTCCTGGACACGGCGCGTATAGTCAGGAGATTCCTCTCTCAAGAGCCCTGACCACCGGTAGCTTGGACCCTGTTCCCGATACCGGTGGGCTACTATTTTTTATATTTTTAAATGTTTTTATTTTTTTTTTTTACAAATATTTAAAAATATAATGACATATGTAAATAAATGAATAAATGAGAATAATAATAATACTTTATTACAGACAATTATTGGAGTCCACTATGTTAGTAACAATGTTCTTATAAACTAGAGTTAGTAAATACCTAAAACTACCCAGAGTAACATATAAAACACAACAATCACTGCCGTGCCATTCCATGACTAATGGCGCAGCAATGATTGACGTAACTGCAGTCCAGCCGACTAGCTATCATGCTAAGGATGCTGTTGGCGCTACCATGTACTCTACGCACCAGGGATGCGCATCTTTTACGCATCGTAGCATAAAAGCAATCAACGTGATGTACAGCAAACATCCCTGATGCACTACAGAATCGCCGCAGCCCCATCAGCACCCTGAACGCCATCAGCACCCTGAACGCATTATTAAACTGGACTCAGAGGGCACTCCAAGACTTTTGAGTATAGTCAGCCCACAGGCTGCACGTGTAGAATGATGTACAATAAGACCTAAAAAGTGTAATTTTGACTTCTGTCGAACAACGTGCAAACCTGCGAGATATCATATATCACTGCCAGCGCCCTCCGTTCCCTCTCAATGTCGTCATTGTCCTTGAGGTCAAAGGTCAGCATATGTCCTAAGTACTTAAACTTAGACACCCTACGCAAAGCTGTACCATTAAGCATAATAAGCATAATATTGGGATATACTTAAGATGTTTTATAATATAATGTCATCATCGGCCCATTGCGATTCTCTCCACTTTCGCCAAGGTATTCGAGTCAATGATCTGTCCCCATATCCAACACTACTTTAGACTTTATCTTAGCAACTACCAACATGGCTTTGTAGCGTCAAGGTCTACTGCCACAAACTTAGTGTCTTTTACGGAGTTCCTGATAGAATCTATTGACTCGAATAAGCAGTTTGATGTGATATACACCGCCCAAGCAGCAAAATTATCCTATAGTGCAGATGTTATAGGCCTCCAACACTTATAATATTCTCTTAACGGTTCTAGTATTGGCTGCCACGCTTATAATAGCAAGCATGGAGTGAGTTGGGCCTTATAGTATAACTAATCTTATACATTAGCTTATAACTACTTATAGGTCCAAATAAAGGATGCATTACAAGCTTGGGTGACCTATAAAAGTATCGCGAGGGTGTAAATGCACTCAAGAGTAAATAAACTGGTAAGCTATACTTATAACTGCTAACAAGAAGCATTATAGAACTACTATAAGTAAAGTACGCCAATAAAAGTGATAAACAGAACTAAATATACTGGAAACTATTTGTATTTATTACTTGGTTATATAAGGGTTTATAAATTCACTTTTCAGAACAATTATAAGTAAAACGGAGCGGTTTTATAGTGGTATAATCCAATATTATTATAATCTTAACAAGATTATAAAGGTTTATTATAATTTACTTAGTATCCAAAACTATATCCGTGGTGTCCTGTACAAGAATACATTGGTCTTGCATAGTCTCGGTACGGACATTTTGATTTTGTTGTGTCGTATTCGTTGCCGACTTGGTTTTCTATTTACTTTTCTTTAAAAAATGGGTCTATATTAATGGAAACGGCTAAAATGAAGTGGTTATTACAAACGAAAGGTTCAGATAAAACGTTGGGTTCTATCTTTGTATCTGGCGAAGAACGAATCGTAGAAATAGGATGGTTCCGTACAAAATAGTTGCCTACTGTGAAAAGATAAACGGGCATTTTGTTCGGACCTGTGACCCACTAGCGATCACTAACGAAACGAGTTTCCACTTCCGATTGTTAAAGACCATGAATACTAACTACCCAATGAGATGAGTTGCATTCCTCAAAACGATGGGATTTTTTTATCTAACAAGAATTAATCTAAATAGAACGAATTTTCGTATATCCACATCCTTTTAAATATATAAAACGCTTAAAAAAATGCACAATGATCTTCCTGAAAATGGTTACCTATCTACATTAATTTTAGATTGTTTAAGTAGGATAACCAGAAATAAAACACTTTATTTTCACATTTTATTCAATATAATCGTAACATCGTCTTAAAACCTTGCTGGTGCATCTATTTCTTCCTGATGTCTTGCCCACGACAAAAAGTACACCACGCTTGCGACATGCGCGCAGTTTCCAACAGTACGGCGGTCATGTATACAGGAACATGAATAGTTTTGAATACTTTGTCTTCCATTTAGAGTGGGATCAATCAAAATATATGTCGTCGTGTGGAGAAGCGTCGTGGCCGTCTTGCAAGACTTTTTGAAACTTTATAGTTACATGCACGATATTTGTGAGACAACAAGAAATTTTCACGAAGAGTTTCGTTCCAAGGCCACCTTAAGGTTTTAAAAGCTCGAAAATCCCTTTTGGTCTTAAGGAGATCGACGTCCAGAAATATTACATTTTCAATGCTGACTTAACCTAAACAAAAAACATTAAAATAAGACATAGGTACCTAACAGCAATATAAAATAACAGTCCAGTTACAGAAATATTTACGGAACTCTAATTACAGACAATATGGCGAAGCAATGGTTCTCTTATTTACTATTTTAAATCAAAGTACGCCTATAGCGGTTTGTTAATGTATTTAGGAAAACCAACTTTGTCAAGATGGCGACTTTTCGTTGTATGTCTTACTGAAACCAACATTATTTTAAAATTCAACTTAATGAAAACGCTAAATTCAAGGGGCGCGTAAAAATTTTGATAAAAAACTTATTATACTTCACAGAAAATATACGTGCGCCATGCAGATTCAAACATATTATACATCTTGACTTATTGTTAACACTCTACTCATAATTAATATTCTAGATAATATTTATAATAAGAAATGGATGAATAACTTACCTTTATCACTATTCATTTTTAAAAATGTGAGCAGCAACAATCACCAATTCACAACACTTTGTATGATCTTGTAAGAGATTTGTTATTGTCGTGTTTGGTTCCATTAAGCGCTGATAGTTAGCTTTGCGGAAGCAAATAGTTTTACGTAGTCCAACTATAAGGTCGTTATTGGGCAAAGCGGTGTTCACCAAGTCTACTAAAGATATTTAATCAGGCAAAATACGCCTATAAATTGGGCCCTTTTCCGTGGTTATAATTGCTTACTATTCCGTTATAATCCTAATAAAATGTTGGTTCCAGAACCATTACTAGACTACATTTTGCTGCTTGGGCGATTTCAGTAAGGCGTTTGACAAAATCTCTCACTCCATGCTGATAAAAAAACTGGCAATATATGGTATCACGGGACCCTTGCTGAAATGGTTGGAATCATACCTCGCTAACCGTGAATTTTATATTGTGGTAAATGGTTTTCGCTCTACCAACAATTATCGAATGACTTCCGGTGCCCCGCAAGGTTCCCACTTGGCCCCCATATTATTTATCATTTTTATAAACGACCTTCCCTATTGCCTTCATTTCTCAGAGTGTTTTTTGTACGCGGATGACTTAAAGTTTGCCAGGACTATCGAATCATCAAAATATTGTATTGAGCTTCTGCAGGATGATCTGAACAGAGTTATTGAGTGGTGTAAGAATAACAAAATGGAATTGAACTTTAATAAATGCTACCACCTGTCATATTCTAGAAAGGTTCACCCCATCCCTTCGAGCTACTATATAAACAAACAGAAAATTCATGAAGTAGAAACTATAAAAGACCTAGGAGTGCTGTTTGACAAGAAAGTTACTTTTATTCCCCATATCGGAAACACTATCAAAAAAGCTTCAAAAATGTTAGGATTTGTACTACGAAATACTAAGGGTTTTAAACAGGTCGGCACTAAAGTACTGCTGTATTACAGCCTTGTCCGTAGCATACTGGAGTATTGTAGTGTCGTATGGAGACCGCATTATGCCACGCATAAACTTCTTTTAGAAAGGGTCCAGAAGCGATTTTTATGGCACCTTGCTTTTTCCAAAGGAGAAAGCAAGCGGCTGCCCTCCTATGTTTCTCGTCTGCAAACTTTTAAGATGCTCTCGCTATCGACTCGAAGAGATGTCATGGATGCCCTGTTTCTATACAAACTCCTCAGAAAGCAAATGGACTGTCCCCACTTACTGAGTCTCCTCAAGTTTCGTGCCCCAACCCGCTATCCTCGAAATCCGATCACTCCGCTTTACCCACCCTTGCGTAGAACTGTCCTAGGTGCTAACTCGCCAATACCACGAATGTGTAAAGTTTTAAATAGCTGCAGTGACCTTATTGACGTTCACGATGATAGCATAGGAACGTTTTGTAAACTAATTATTAAATACTATTCGCAAAGCTAATATATGAATTGCCCATTTGTCAAACTACTTGTATACACATATTTAATGTTATTTAATTTTTAATTATTATCTAATGAAAACCAAATATTTAATCTTAGTTTAATTTAATTTATTTTTATTTTATTTTATTGAAGATCCAATCAACTATTTTTAATTACATTTGATAGGTATTCTTGATTTGTTAAATTTCCATATTTATTTGTTGTATTACAGTATTTTTATTTTATTTTATAATTCATTATTCACAATTAATTGCAATAAAAAAAAATGTATAATAATCTAAATAAAATTGTGCATGTGGTGTTAGCCTGTAAGTAATTGTTGCACATATAAATGAATATTGTGTGCTTTGAAATGATATATGTAACGTGTAAACAATTGTAGGCTAACCTAAATAAATAAATAAATAAATCATTCATTTATGATTTAAAATAAACTGTCTGATTAGATGAAACAGAATTATGAGTAAAACACAACATTCTTCACGAGTAAAGTTAAGCCAGTGTGCTATCAAGCCTCGCATTCATAGTAGTTATATCTCAGATACCTTTGGTCCAAAACAAAAATAATCGTACCGACGAGACGAATCTTTACTTATAATAAAACAAAGTCGCTCCTACTGTCTTTACGCTTAGAGCTTTAAACTACACAACGAGTTTTAATGCAATCACCTATAGATAGACTTTAAGAGGAAGGTTATACGTACCTATAGTTTGATCTACATTATACCAGTGTGCGAAGCCGGGTCGCTAGTATGTAATATACGCGGTCTATGTGTATGTATATTGTGCTGAGCTGTGTTTTTGGAACATTACCAAATCAGTATGATGATGATGATGACTAAATCAGTAACAAAACGAAAACATCTTTACTTTTTATCATCTTACGTTAACAAATCACTAAATTAATTACTGTACATTAAAAAAACATACTTCATTGTGTTTTCTAGTTTCGTGGTCTAAATCTGAGCCAATGTCCTCCTTCTAGTTTCATGGTAAAGGTATCCTTGGATAGCCTGGCAGGGATGCAGGTCTTTTCACAAGGGGAGATCTCCATGTGCTGGAGGATCTGATACGCCATGACCTTCATCTCGCAGAGAGCAAATCTTGACCCTGAGAAATAATGTCTAAAGTTTAAATATGCAACATCATTATTTTGTTCTCATTTTATTCACAAAAGAGATTCTGAATGTCATTAAAAAGGAGCATCAACCGTGTCATAAATAAAAATGATAATTTGATTTAATCACAGTCTTGCCTTGGTCGAATTTTGAATTTGTCAGCACAATAATTGTGTTAACTCTTTTTATCTCCTCTGCTATATATTATTCTGTATCTAAATCTCTGATTTCATTAATTTTATCCCACACTAAATCTATTTTCATTAGTTTCACTTTTCTGTCCCATCCATCATTAAAAACATTTTACTGTCTTCATCATTTGAATTTGTAAATTTTTAGAAAATTGAGGGCTGCCTAACAAGACAGCCTTCCACAAGTTTCCAAACCTAGGCCGGCCAAGTGTTATTAGATTTTGCCCTTTATAAAATTCTTAGTAGCTGCTTCTTATTATTACATTTACATTAATATTACGTATTAAAGATCAAAGTGTAGTATCTGTTCTTTTCAGCTTAATATCTGAAAGTTCCCTCTCTGTCCAGGGGGGTACAGTATAACACGTAATAGTGGACTCACCTATACAATTTCTGGGTCCAATACCAAAAGGCATGTATGCGAACGGATGGAAATTATTTCTGTTTTCTTCAGAGAAGCGCTCTGGGTCAAACTGATCAGGGTTGGGAAAGAATTGAGGGTCACGGTGGAAAGCAAACGTTGGTATCACCAGACCTGTACCTTTGCGAATCTGTAAAATCGAAGTTTTTTACATTTTGTTTCTAGAATGTCATCATGAAGTAAGTAATGTAATTGTATAAAATAATATATTGACTCACAATAAAATCTTTTTCAGCCTTCTCGTTAGGTTTTCCCAAATTGTAATCTTTGGTGCAAACCCTGTCTAGAGCAATAGCAGGAGGCCATAGTCGTAACAGCTCTATAACAACGAAAACAAAGGTTATTAACAAAATAGGTTTTAAAAAGAAAAGTTATGGTTCATTATCAATTCGGGTTCTAATCTACATTTTCTAAATTCTGGAAGGTAACGTTGCCTACACATACTCACGTAAATTTCAGGCTTTGGAGTATAATTTATGTTGCATGATAATACAATCATGGGATAACACATTCTACACAAATTAATTTGAAAATCTTACCAGATGTAACCATATCCAAATACTGCATATTCTGAATGGAGTTAAAGTCAAACTTGCCGCTCTTCTTAGCGGCGTTGTCCTTGATCTCTTGTACCAGACGCTCTTGAACCTCAGGGTGCAACGCCAGTTCGTAAAGCAAGAATGACATGCCAGTTGATACAGTTTCGAAACCAGCTATGAAGAACAGCATCGCTTGGGCGATGAGATCGTCGTCACTCCACACTGATAGAAAATTAAATTATGGTTAAAAAGTGATCTTTATCAAAAACTAAAGGTGAGATCAGAGGAAGTTTAATACGGTATATTCATGTTGGTTCATGATGAAATGATAAGAACTTTATACTAAATAAATGCAACCATTCAATGCTTTATTATGATTTTCTTTCCATGTTGCTGTTACAAAAACAAAATAATATTCAACCTCACTAACTGTATTACTTTATTAAGCTTCGTCTTAAAGTCATGATAACAAGTTGGTTTATGTCTCGTTTCCTTAGTATCAGTGTTATACAAATACACACCTCTGTCTACTTCTTTATGTCCAACAGAAGATTCCTCGACTGTTGCGAATCCAGCAGCATCATCATTAGATTTGACGTCATCATGGGTCAGTTTACCTAGAATTACATTTGAATTACCTTCATTTTCTAAATTGTTATCACGGTGTTTTGGACTAGACCCTAGTCTGACTAGGTGTTAATCATTAAATTTTGATTTGTGCTAAATATTTAACATTTACTTAAATAGGCATATATTATATTGTTTACCCTTCTTGGCTTCCATAAGTAAGTGTATCATATCGGGTCTGATGAGTTTTCGCATCTCACGATCCTTCATTGTTTCTAGAACTAACTTTCTAAAGAAGTTATTTAGGTCCTCAGAAAGAAAATCCAATTTTAATATCTAAAAAATAAAATTTGACAAATATGAACTCAAATGAAAAATAATTAGAAACGTTCTTAATTTTCGCTGCTTTTAGGATAACTCAAACGAACCTTCACCAGGGCTGATGGTACAGCTATCATCATAAAGAATAGAAGCATTTGGCGGAAACTGAAGGTGGCTGACTTCTTGCCCATTGCATAGAACTCGTTATCCTCTTCGTTATGAGAATCGATCTTCAGACCAAAGGCACACGAAGCTATCACGTCGTTGGCGTATCGGGTCGTTAAGTCCTTGCACTCCACGTCAATGTAGCCAGCTGCACAACGGAAAGTATATTGAAGTGTTAGCTAACTACTAATTGACAATCGCACATATTTTTTTTGTTTAAAAATTATTTAGTTAAAAAAATCCATCGAACAGTAAAACAGATTTTTGATGACAAGACTTACAGTTTGATTCCTTGATCTTTTTTTTAAGTGAACGTATCATCTGATCTCCAATCTCCACCATGAAAGGTACCATCACTCGTATCTTGGAACTTGTGAACGCTGGACTCAGTGTTGAGCGCATGTCTTTCCATTCTTGTCCTGTTTGAGATTAAAATATGTCTAAAATTATCCTAAAGAATTCTCTTTCCAAGCAGCCCGTTTTGAATGTAATATCAGTAGGTAAAACTGGTCTTTTCTGATTAATAGTTGTCCTAATAAGAAGATTATTATTTTTAACTCATTATCAAGTCTAATGCTTTTACGAGAACCGTAATTTCTATAGATATTTTCAGCGTACCTTCTAAAGATATCAAGCTTCTGGTAAATAACGAACCACCGGTTCTAAATATGGCGCCATGATCAAGGAAATGCTCGAAGTCTTTGATCTTTTTCACCAAGTCGATTTCCCGTATCATTATCACGTCCTTGGTGAATTCAAATCTTCCCACGAACCTGTACAAGAAAACATGTTTAATATATCATTGTCTTTTATAAACGGTAATTTTGACGAGTATAACTGGAAAAAACCAAGCAATCTTAATCACCTTTCTTCAGGGAAAGCTCTATACAGCCTCAGAACATCATCAGCCATGTGTTCTAAACGAAACATGACCCTGGTCATGTTACCCAAAAAAGGAACGGGCCTGAAATGCTTGACGCCATGACGACTGAGCTTGTAGTATATCTGCCGGTGGTATATGACCAGCACGGCAATAAGCACTGCCGCCCAGACGAGAATGATCATAATCTGTAACAATCACGTACCAACATTAACCATAGAGAAATTATTAGATTTAACGATTCAAATATAAAAGAAAATAATGGGATCATCATCATCATGTCAACCTTTAGGCGCAACTGCTGAGCAGAGGTCTTCCTCAAGAGGGGTTCAACCGTAATTGCCATGCTTGGCCGATGCATGTTGGCGATCGCAGTTGGTCTAATGGAACCTAGAAGGACGCTGCTGGCCATCCTCTGGTCAATATTCTTTTGTCGCCTTCTACGACACCCACGGATTGAGAATTGAGATTGAGAAATGAGTTATAAATAAAGAATTATATCATTTAAAAATACATAAGTGATTACTTCAATTTTATGATTTATTTCAAAAGATACAGGAGATATATTATTGCGCACAAAGTGTGTGCACCAACTCTTGTCTCACTCTCATAGTGCGGTCGTCTCATAATTCGAGGAGTTCGATTCGATTGGTGATGTGACACTCCCGTGCCTAGCAAAGCAAAGCACGATTTGTACGTATTGTCGTATTGAATACAAGTCCAATAAATTTGGCGTCCCACAAGGAAGTGTACTAGGCCCTATTTTATTCCTGTTGTATATAAATTCTATAACTACTATCACTCAATAGAAATGTATATTATTCGCTGATGACATCTCTATTATTGTACGTATTGTCGTAATGACGTCTCCACATTGTATATAAGCAGAATCATAACGTGATGATCTGCCGCCATTGTTACAATATTGTCATCAGTACCAACCTCAGCCTCTAACTGATTCATTGATGGTCTGTAATTCGTTACTATTGCATCGCATAAACTTTATCACAGTCATCCCATATCGTATTGTTCCTTTGTGAGAAATATCTGTACCTACTTATTAATTTAATTGAATCTTTTATTATTGTGAAGATACCACAATATCGAACTTTTTATCTTAAAAATAAAGCTGTTTACTGTTGTAGGTACTGTAAAGGTTGCATGCACTTGGCATGCTGGTTGAAACCATTGACTAGATGGCATTTAGAACGTTAGTCTTATTTTTATGTGACAAACTGATTGGAAAGGCCTAAAATGACAATGCCAGATCCTGCCCCACCCATGTACAGAACAAGTAAATAAATGAAAATAATTGTAATGAATACGGAACCTTTTTATAGTAAATTGTTTTTCTTTAGAACTTGAGGATTACGAAATACCTAGCCACAAAATACAAACTCATTTTACCTAAAATATAATTTAAACAATAATGCGTAGGTAACGTGTGCGCATATGATGTTAAAATTGATTTAGAGCACTATGCAAAAAAATATAAAAATCAAATAAGTTGCATTATAATTTCGGTTCATGAATTATGTGTAACGAAGTGTTATTGACGCGTGTATGTCAATGTCATTCATTTAAGTACTTAGTTTTTGTAATAGCAGTACATATCAAACACACCAATAATATATTATAACGATTATAAACTGCACCTAACCTGTAATCAATGTCATTGTCGTTTTTAGATTTAAACGGAAACCGCAAGTTTTACAGTCACTTGGACTAATTTTTAGTTATCAGCAATAAATAAACAGTATGATGCTACATGTTGCATGCTTGTTTATGACTTTTATTGAGTGGAGCAAAGATCTATAGACTTTCTGGCATTGTCCTTTAGGCCCCGCCATCCCTTTCGTGGTTTTTAAACCACTCAGAAATAGGAGCCCCGCCACACCAGGACTCGTCGGAATCAGCAAACTTACTTAATTGAAAGGCATGAAATAAAATAATGGTAACATAACTATATTTAGCAATAATATAAAATATTTGGTCTGAAATTAAGTTTAAAGACGTAAACGTCTTTAAACATACCTATTACAAATATTTTTATGGCTTAGAATAAAAAGAAAAATCGAGTGAGCCTATATCCATTATGGCAGGTATTTAGAGTTTATTGGTAGTAAAATAGGTGCATTTCTGGTAGGCGTTTAAACACGAGTCGTTCAGAACAAAAGAACATGCAATTTGATTTTGTCTAGTCAAATAATCTTGTTTAAATATAGTTTGGTATTAGAGCCTTCCTCATCAACAATAAATTAAAACCTAGACGTGCAAATAATGTTCAAGTACAATTCACAAATAATGCCAGGATTTTCCTTGTTTTTTTTTGGGATTATATATATTTAAATAAATGTGCCGAAGTACGGCATATTTATTTAAATAAATGACACAAGTACACCACTTACTATTTCGGCACTACACTTATTTATAAACACACTATCAATACAATATTGATAACAAAATACCGCGTAACTAACTTCACGATACGTGTTGCTTACAGCACGAGTGATATGTTCTGTGCGTACCACTACCAACACACGGTTTGTTGATTTTATATATTATTATGTCATGATCTTTGTGTACCTTTGTACGGCTAGATTTGTTTTAAATAAATAATAACAACTATATAAATTGCAAAGCCATCATGAGCTTCTAAACGTCAGCTGTTGAATCGGTCGAAATTGAATAGCTAATTAAACTAAAGTGTATTGACCTATATTTTGCTATTATATTATATTATCAAGATACCCAACCAATCCTAAACCTACTCCACAGTCCACTACAGACTCCACAGACGTCTTACCCACCCCTGTAACAAATGAAAGATGATGTTATGTATTAGAATACATACATCATATTTTCATAAGTAAAACCCGTACGGATCTATCGATCATGGTTAAGTTACGCTTTCCGCGGTCGGCCCGAGGATGGGTAACCATTCCTTTTCATACTGAGACCCCTCTGTGCCTCGGAAAGCATGTAAAGCTGTTGGTCCCAGCTACCATTCGTAAATCGTTGACAGTCGTTATGGCTAGTCACAAGCCAGAAAGTCTGATAACCAGTCTTACCAAATGTAACAGCTCAGTTCTTAGGGCCCATTAATTATGTCAATTATAATCCGTGGTGCTTAGCAACTGGGTTTCTCCCAGTTGTAAACGTCCCTTTGTGCCTATTGGCCTAATTCTGTTCTGTCTCCTGCTTGATTTGGAGGAAAGTGGAAAATATGTTTTTCTTACTCCTCCGCTGTTCTTTTCTGATTAATTTCGTTGCGGGATCCAAGACAGTTGAATCGTATCTCTGGGACTCGTCGAGCTTCATTGCTCTGCCGCTTTTCTGGTGGTCGCCACTGTTGATTCTAGCTTACAGGAGTTACAGTGGTTAGGGAATAGTGTGGTGGGCTTGTCCCATAAAAAAAAAACAGTCTTACCAAAGGATATGGTGTTACCTAGTAACTGGGTTATGGAGGTTAGACATGCAATCGCTCCATGTAAAAAAAAAAACACTTGTATTCAGCTTTATCCGGTTATAGACTGGAAGTCGATCCCAATATACTTGGGAAAATGATATATTGGAATTTATCTAGTACTAGCGACCCGGCCCAGCTTCGCATAGGCCTATAGCCTTCCTCGATAAATGGACTATCCAACACAAAAAGAATTATTCTATTCGAACCAGTAGATCCTGAGATTAGCGCGTTCAACCAAACAAACAAACAAACAAACTCTTCAGCTTTATAATATTAGTATAGATTGGAATCAAATTTAATGTTACGGCTAAGTTTTTAGGGCCCATTAATAATAATAATAACGTTTATTGTGTTCAAAAGTTATACACAAACAATTTTGGTTTTCAGTCTTCCTTTAAGCAATTAATGCCTGTATTAAAAGACTTCGCTCCCTCACAACTGCAGTAAGTAGGTACTTACATAAAACACAATGAAAAACTGACCAAGTGCGTTGCAGGCCACGTGCAATATAGGGTTCCGTAGTTGATATTCTTACTCACGCAGTTCTTGTTTTGTCCCTACATTTAACATTTTTCAATAAATTGTGGCGTCATAGCAGGCGTCACTGATGCGATTATCGCTTTTGACGTCAAACATTTTTAGAGCGTAATATGTAGAACTGGGGGTCTAAAAAGGCCACTATAAAAAGACGGGTTGTACGCGCGCTAACATTGGGAGAAACATCTGTAATTTGAAGCATTTGACAGATCGTAGCAGCTTCTCCTAAAAGTCGTAAAATGGTCGTTTTTTTAAATGATTCATGAAAATATTCATATCATCTGCGGGAACATTGAAAATTACGTATAGAAACAACAGTAACCTAGCAACGACACAGATCTTAAATAAATCTAGAAGGGAAGACTCATCAAGTTGTACTGGAAGTGCTTTCCTAATTTATTGTACTGAAAAAAAAAACAACACGTCAACAAACATGCAATATATTGTTATACTAGCTGACTCGGCAAACTTTGTTTTACCATATAAATAAAATAAAATAGCATTCGACCTATACTCAGAGCTACCAAATATACACAAAAATCTCGTACAAACCCAAGTCTGCCATTACTGTAAGTTACTACAATGTTTTAAGTCAATTGATTACAAATTTCACGCTGAATAACTCACAACAATCAAGTAAAATGCGAAAATGAACTAAAGATGTTGCTTCCCGAGTAACTTCTAAAATTTCATATAACTGACATTTAAGCAATTCTCCTTATCGTCAATTTACGAATTTTCAATGAAACATATATGAATCGAGAAGTTAAGAAAGTCTTCGTCCATAAAATAATTTCGTTCATCTTGGATTATTGCACGATAGTCATGCAAAATATCGAAGCCACTAAATATGACCACAGCTTTTGTGGCGATATTTTTTTATTGTCTAAACGTATGAAGCTTCGGCATGCATTACTTCTGGACGATACACGCAGATGCCGCCGAATCATTAATAATATTGTTTGTTTGGTAACGTGTTTTTTTTATTACTATGTAAATATGTTCCCGCAGATGATATGAATATTTCATATTTCATCTAAAAAAACGACCATTTTACGACTTTTAGCAGAAGCTGTTAATGTTCTGCTACGATCTGTCAAATGATTCATATTACAGATGTTTCACCCAAAGTGGCCATTTTAGACCCCCCAGGGCCTGTAGACAAAATCTCTTTTCTGTTAGTGTTAACGCCAACGGAAAAATCAAATTGTATGCAGTTGATATAATATATTTGTATTACGTGACATCTGGTAAGCAAACGTCAAATCCATACAATTTGATTTTTCCGTTGGCGTTAACGCTAGCAGAAAGAGATTTTGTCTACAGGTCCAGGTGAGTTGCGGCCAAATGCATATAATATAAAAAGAAAATAATATAACGATATGACGAAATCAGTTATTATGTTGACAGACCTAGTTATGACTGAAGTTAACTAACTTACGGTTCCTGTATGTCTATTCTGTTACAATATCCCACGGTGAACACCTAGGTGAAGTGAGCTGTCATCTGTCCCGATGCTAGGGATTTACAAAGCACTACAATCGGATGACAGCTCACTTCACCTAGGTGTTCACCGAGGGAGATTGTAACAGAATAGCACTGAAGAAACGAAAAATATAGAAGAAAGGGAACTTTGTATTCTGATTTATTTGTTTCATTCTATTATTCTTATTTATTTATTCATTAAGGATCACCCACAAGATACATTAAACAATAAATTACATTATTAAAGAGTTACCCGTTACATTATTCTACATTTAATGCACACTCAATTATAGGTAACCACAGCTTACTCATTATCGAGTATACTATGCTCAATACACGAAAACGAACGAAACTAAAAACACGATTAAATTAGATTCAATTAAAGTACCTAAATTAAAATTAAAGAAATAAAAATACATAAATACAGAAGAATTTACAATAATAAACATTGATTAAAATTTGATAAAACATTAAAAAAGAAATGAATTATTTCATTGGTTTAATTAATTGATTAATTGGATTGATAAATCAAATATCCTGTGCCTCAAAGTGCTTGTACAATTTCCTTTTAAAAGTGTTAAGACTATCGTGATTGATATCAATGTCAGTTTGCCGGCATATAGCATTGTACAATTTGGTCGCCCTCGCGAGGGGTGAGTTGTCACCTAAGATGGTCTTGTGCAAAGATTGTCTGAAAAGATTGTAGGTGTGCGACCGTGGTAACCTACTAGGAACATTGATGTTTATTTTTGACAGAAGGTCAGTATTTTGTTTGGATAACATTAATTTGTGTAGGAAACAAAGATCTAGTACTTTTCTTCGATTGGCGAGGCTTTGGAGTTTAAAGTGATGGGCACGATCTTTATAAGATTTTAATTGTTTCGCGATATTATTTTGGTAAGATAAATGATACAAGAACCTCCTTTGGACTCGTTCTATCCGCTGCTTATGAACGTTATATTGAGGTGACCTGTGAGGATATACCTGTGAGCAATATTCAAGATTACTGCGAACTAACGTCTCATATAGAATAATTTTATAATCTTAGAGCTCTTGAATGGTTTTGATGTTCTTAATACAAACCCCAGCATTTTGTTTGCGTTTGATATTATTTTGTCCAAATGATAATTGAAGGTCAGTTTGCTGTCTATCAAGATTCCCAAGTCCCGAACCCTATCAACTTCGTTGAGCGTGTTTCCCAAAATAGAGTACGTTGTATTAATTTTTTTTTTGTTGCGGCTTAATTTTATGTGTACACATTTTCCTAAATTCAAACTCATCCTATTCTCATTGCACCACTTGACCAATCTGTCCAAGTCTGCCTGTAGCAAATATGAGTCATCCATTGATTTTATAGGCATAGTCAATTTAAGATCATCAGCAAACAGGTAAGATTTTGCGTGATGAAAGCAATGGATGATGGTATTAATGAAAATGTTGAAAAGTAAAGGTCCTACATGGGTGCCCTGTGGTACTCCAGACGTCACAAGAAATTCATCAGAGCAGGCCCCATTTAAAACAACGAACGACTTACGATCACTAAGGTACGACTGAAACCATTGTAATAACGAACCATAGATTCCGCAGTTCTCAAGTCTCTTTATTAAAAGTTGGTGGTCTACTTTGTCGAACGCTTTGCTAAAATCAGTGTATATTGCGTCAACCTGAATGCGTTGGTCCACAGATTCAATGACATTTTCTGAAAATGATACCAAATTGGAGTGAGTAGATCTACCCTGAAAGAAACCATGTTGATTGCTTACTATGTGATTTTGCAAGTGGTTATACAGGTAAGGATACACTAACATTTCGAAGACTTTTGGGATGACAGAGATGATCGAGATAGGTCTGTAATTTGTTATGTCACTTTTGCGACCAGTTTTAAAAATAGGGACAATTTTAGTTTTCTTCCACGCGGATGGGAAACAACTGGTTTTAAGTGAGTGGTTAAATAAAAAGGTGAAGGGGAGAGAGAATGACTTAAAGCACTTAGCGAGAAGAATTGGGGGAAGTTGGTCAGGACCTGCACCTTTACGTACGTCCAGACATTTCAGCTTGCTAGCAACCATGTCCACTGTAAGCGATATGTAACCAAAAACATTCAAACTTTCACAACTTAATAAGTTGGTCTATGTATTCATTGACAACCAATGAATACATAGACCAACTTATTAAGTTGTGAAGTAATTGTAAGGATTGTTCTGATTATAAACCGATGAAAAGTTTTTTACGTATAGTTGACAGATATCCGTACTGTTGTCAGCTACTTCATTGTTCAAATACATTTTTTCTGGAATGGTACTTTTATTTTTACGTTTGTGTTTAAGATATGTCCAAAAGTATTTAGAATTGGTTTTTATTCTAGCTTCTATTTTGTCAACATAGTCATGGTAGGATGTTTTGTTTAATAACCGGCACCTCTCCTTCATTAAAGTTAAACTAATTTTATCCATAGCGTTATTATACTTTTTAACTCTTATTCTGAGATTGTATGTTTGCTTTAATAATTTTGTGAGATCTTTCGTAAACCACGGTGGTCGCCTACTATTATTTACTTTAGATGAAAAAGGAACGTGGTTACGTATAGCACCTCTTACCTTTTCGTAAAACAGTTCCACCATTTCGTCAATGGTTCTACAGTTTTCAAATGTTGTACTCCAATTAATAGAGTCTAGGTTTTGTGTTATAGCTTCATAATCAGCCTTATGGTAGTTACGGGTAGGCAACGAGCTGCAGTTTAGAGTTTTTTCAGGAGTTATATCTAAATCTATCAAAAGAGGAGGATGGTGTGTATCTACTTTGGATAGAGGATCATTGCATTTGTTCACCCTTACGTTCGTATTATTAGCTAAGACCAGGTCTAGGATCTTTGATTTATCATTCCTTACATTATTAAATTGCTCTAAACCAATCAGCGCTATGAACTCTGTAAAAAGGTGGTTAATAGAGCAATTGGTAGTTACAGGGGCTAGGGAACTACTGTTTTCGCTATTGAACCAGTTAATGTTGGTTAGATTAAAGTCACCTATTATAAAAGTATGGCCCTCTGTACCAATGAGTTTGCTTGCGTTCTCAACATAATGCTCTAAAACGTCGATCTTAACTGGTGATGGAATATAGACCGCGCAAAAACAAAGATTAACTAGATTGTTTGCAGTTTTAATTCGAACCTTAACCCACAGATCCTCACACATACTGTTATGATACGACATTTCGACAGAATTGTGTCTCTTTTAAACAGCAATCAGTACCCCACCACCAGTCCTCTTCCTACAGAGATCAATAAGCTCACGGTATCTTCTATATACATTATAACGGTCATAAAATAATTCAAATAATTCTTCTTGTTATAAAAAAAGCATGACTGTGTCACTGTCCTACTTAATCTTAAAACAACGTTAATTGTAGACAGACGTAAACAAGTTATTTGTTTTGATAACATTTGTTTCTGCTTTTCATCATGATGTTTCATTTTTTTTACTATCTGCTATCACTGTGAACTCTTAATAAACATTCATCATCATTAATTTACATATTTTACAAATCACTCCACGGCTAGATATTATTTTTTTCCTCTATAAATTAGTCTATGAACTTTAACCTTGAACTTAAACTAGAATTATCAAAATAACACGTAATTCCAGAGTGCAGCATCTTAATAACAATGCAATACAGAGGATAAGCAGCTCGTGGCTAACTTAAAGATGTACAGATCGATTGGCCAAAGGTTAAGCTACGCTAGCCGCGGTCGTTCTGTGGATGGGTGACCAACCATCCCATTCATACCGAGTTCCCTCCGTGCCGTTGGTACCGGCTGTCATTTGTAGATCTTTGGCAGTCGCTATGGGTGTAGTCAGAAGCCAGAAAGTCTGACAATCAGTCTTGCCACGGGAAGTCGTGTTAAACAGTAACTGAATTGTGGAGGTCCGATAGGCAGTCGCTTCATGTAAAACACTGGTATTCAGCTGCATCCGGTTAGACTGGAAGCTGACCTCAATATACTTGGGAAAAGGCTGAGCAGATGAAGCAGACAGAGGATAAGCAGGATCAAAGAAATGAGAGGCTTAACAAGAACATTCGCATCATGGTGCTAAATTGCTTTGCAATCGTGGATCAGCCATATTGTTACGTGTTTTATAATTAGCGTCTGCCCACGACTATATCCGCATGTAGTTCGAAAAAAGAAATTGGTATGTGGAAGTCTTCAATAGCCTTCTAAAAGTAAAATAATTTTTGGAACCGATAGACATTTCTCAACCGACCGATTAGATATTTCTCAAATGGCCAAAATATTCGTAAAATAATGACGGGTATGAAAACAAAACAAAATATCTTGTTTTGAAATTTTATTTTGGTTTTATTCCATACTAGCTGATGACAGCGACTTCGTCCGCGTGATTGTCTGTGGGGTTTCCCAAGGGGGGGGGGGGGGGTTTGTCATAATCGCCACGCTTGGCAGGCGGATTGGCGATCGCAGTATGGTTGTTACAAAGGCACAGAGAACGCTGCAGCCCATTCTCTGGTAACTCCCTTAGTCGCCTCTTACGACACCCACGGGAAGATATGGGATGGTGCTATTCTTTACGTCCGACAACACACGGACCTATAACAGCTATTTCTTATAACATCAGCTATTGGCCAGTGAATGTCTTGTTCATTATTCAAAAACCTGCCACTGTCACACAACTGTCTAAATACGAGTGGAAGATAGAGACAGGGATATAGTTAAAGCCAAATACGTGCAAAGGAACGTTTTTTATCACAATTAGAGGTTGTAATTAACTAACAAACCTCCACTTCTTTTGTAAGTAAAACGTATACCTACGTTTAATAAATTGTATGACGACACCGCTAACAGGTTTGTCAGTCACGCTAAGGCGGCGCGAGCGCCGGCTGTTTCGTACTTAACGTCAGATTATTTTGCGAATTTTTGCAGGTTAGTTGGCACTGTTTATTTAGAATACAAAGCATTATGTCAGGACCCATATATCTATATCTATACTAATATGTATACTTCTATACTATATATAATATAATATTATAAAGCTGCAGTTTGTTTGTTTGGTTGAACGCGCTAATCTCAGGATCTACTGGTTCGAATTGAAAAAATCTTTTTGTGTTGGATAGTCCATTTATAATAATAATAAATTCATTTATTTCGGAACCAGTCCATATCCATACATGTTAAGTTCAAAAGTATTAAAAATAAAAATTAAGAATTAATTAAAATATTACAATAATAATAATAATAATAATTACAATAATACAACAGTCATTAAATTTATGCGTAAACATTTATGCGAAGCCGGGTCGGATCGCTATTCTACTAACATTTATGCAAAAGTAAATTTGTTCTTTAACTGTTACTGATTTGTATTGGTGGTTGGTTGTTGGTTTTTTGTTTCGATTTGTTTTCTTTGGTTTTTGGTTGTTTTGTGGTTTTTTTTTTTTGTTTTCTGGTTTTTTTTTTTTTTTGGTTTTGATTTTTTGTTTTGATTTTTTTTCTGTTACTACTACTGTTACTGATTTTGATGAAATTTGGTACACATTCATTTTGAACTGCAAGAAAGGACATAAGTTACTTTGTCCCGCGACCTCCTTTACATTTACGCGGACGAAGTCGCGGGCAAAAGATAAATACTTCTGAAGTACCTAATTATAAATTGTTGACAGATTCTTTGAGTCATCATTTTTGCTATATTGCGTTTAATTTTTGTTTGTTATTGAGTTTTATCGCAAAAACAGCTCAAGTACTATTTGATTGCTTGTTTCATCAAAATTTAGGAGTATCTTTCTGTAACGTTATCAATCAGCAGTGCAATTCTGTAAAAATTCACCCGCGAATTCGAATGCTATCTTACCTGCCCGTCACAGACGTAGCTATAATATTATATTAATAGCTACCGTGTGTACAGCTACGTATAGCTACGTATGTGACTGGCCTTATTTCCGCTTTCACTTACCTGAAGTGAAAAGTATTTGGTATATTGCTAAAATTGTAAAGTAATACTAGTTCGCTTCACCTATGTTGTCACTTAGTGGCGCTAGCGTAGTTTTAATCGAGTTACAGAATATCTAAAACAGTTTTCACCACGGAATCAGAAGTGAGGACTGGAGTGAGTTCTTACAGAATTACATAGCAGCTCTTTCCAAGGCGATATTGGTGGACGTAATTGTTTTTATAACTTTGTCTAATACACTGCTCAATATTGTCTAGGGATATTTGAAAATGGTTCATATAGCGAGAATGATTATTTAGTGATATGGTATCATCGAATTTGTAGTTGGATTTTTTTGTGGAATATACTCAACTATCATGCTTTTCACTATCTGTACCATTTTCAAAAATACCGTTTGAAGCACCATTTTCCTTTTCTTTGCAATTGCACAAATTAACAAATTTTGAAAAGTCGTCTTTGTGAACAGAAAGAGTAAAGACAGTGATTGCCAACCAACCTTAAAACTTTCCATCATATAGGTACAAGAATTAATTTTTCTTTTATAAATTTTCAAACATTCATTTTTTATGAAAAATCTTCTAATCTTCAATGTTGTGTACTTTACCAGTGTTGTTTATATTTTTAGTCATGATCCTGACATACACATGGCTTGCAGTAGCCATTACGGCGTTATTTTTGTATCTACGACAGGTGTACTCAAAATTATCTCGAGATGGGGTCAACCACCTGCCCGTGGTACCAATCTTTGGAAACCTTTTTTGGGTGTTCATGAAGAAGGAACACATGATTGATTGCTTGGTGAGGTCTGTGGATACGTTTCCTGATGATAGGTAAGTTTTAACAGTTTCTTTCTGATTCGATTGTCGTCAATATACTTTTAGGAAGGTGAAATCGGTTGAACAGCTTGCCTTAAATCAACAAAATGCCTAGCCTTTTCAAAACTATATTGCGGTCGGCTTCCAGTCTAAATGGATGTAGCTAAATATAAGTGTTTTACATGCAATGGAGCGACTGTCTATCTGGCTTCTACAACCTAGTTACTGGGTTACACCATACTCCTTGGCAAGCCTTGTTGTCAGACTTTTCGGCTTCTGTTAAAGATCTACTAAAGATATCCGGGGCCAACGGCTTTACGTTCTTTTAGAGGCATGGAGAGGTTTTGGTATAAAATAGATTGTCACCCATCTACGGACTGACCACGAGAAGCGTAACTTAACCATGACCCATCGATTTGTACGGCTTTTGCTTAGCCACGAGCCCCTTGTTTGAAGAGCTTAAAATATTTTTGCATTGGATTACTTATCCTGTTCCCAAAGAATAAAATCAATACATATCCATATTTCCCTTGATACTAAACCATAACATCAGATACTACCAAACACCACACCATTATTTTAGTTGCGGATTATATATTTTTATCATGTCTCCAGGATAATAGGACACTACGATTTTGTAACTCCGGTATATTTAGTACGCGACGTGGAAGCGATGAAGAATATCACCATCAAAGACTTCGAGCACTTTGTGGACAGGCGAGGGTTCACCAGCAAGTATGACCGCATGTTCGGAAGAGGGCTGCTACTGATGCACGGTGCGTATTTCTCTTTAGACGCAACAGTTTTCTCCTTTAACCTTTGACACTATCAATTAATTAATTTGAATCTCATAGGCCTTGATCATTATCAACTTGTCAACCTTTAGACGCCCACTGCTAGGCATAGGTCTCCTCCGCCGTAAACGCCATGCTTGGCTGATGCATGTTAGCGATCACAGTAGGTATTCAGAAGGACACTACTGCCCATCCTCTGCAAGTCAATATACCTATGTCGCCTTCTACGACACCCATGGGTAGAAATGGGTTGGTGCTATTCGCGGCCGGCACCACATGGCTAGGCCTTGACACTAGTAAAAAATTGTATTAATAACAGCCGTCAGTTGTATCGACGCTATTTTAACTGGTGACCTGATGCGTTAACCAACTAATCGAGGATAAAAAGAAAATGAAACTCAGCAGGTCATTATATCAATCGTAGAATGTAATAAGAGGCTATCTACGTTATGACTACTTGTGATAAACGCCTATTACCGCCTCGATATCTCGAGTACCTACTTATATTTATAGCAGTGATAAGAGGACAAACACTGCGTGATTGTCCGTGATATGTTTATTTGTTTAACACAAAATTATCTTAATGACCGTAGGTATATTTTTTGTGTTATTGACATAAAGCTGATTGAGATTATTTCAAAAACCACCAGTCATCTACTCTCCACCGCAAGTTGCAACGTATCCGGGAGGAATAGGTTTCTGATCATCGGCTTTGCAAAAATGTTTTGGGTACCATGATAACGAAATCAGTAAAATATCGCATACCTTCGACAATCAATTTGGAGACAAGCTAAGTAGACGGATGTCGTATAAAAAATGTTACTTCATGATGATATTTACGTTTTAGGAGACGAATGGAAGGCAATGCGATCCACGATGAGCCCGGCTTTCACGAGCTCCAAGATTCGTTTGATGGTGCCTTTCATGGAGGAGGTTGGTTTGGAGATGATCAAAGTGCTCAAGGCGAAGATCAGGGATTCGGGAAGTAAATATTGTTAATATATTTGAAGAAACACTAAGGCTCCGCGCATATGGGCCACCGACCACAGCCACCAGTGGCTGTAGCGCACCACATCCTTTGGTACCGCGCAAACGAAGGCAGTCGGTGGCTGCTACAGTGCGGCCGAAGTATCTTGGCGGTCCTGAAGTTAGCCGTTTAGCTGTGTAATGGATCTTTTAGGAACGAAATTGTCTACTGCGCATCTAATCAGCTAACTTCAGGACCGCCACAATACGTCGGCCGTGCTGTACGAGTGGTCGGTGGCCGCCACTAGTAAATATACCAACATCCAATGAAGCTGCGCCACCATGGCGTGTCGCGGACACTGATTGGCAAGTGGCCGCCACCGGTGGCGCCACGTGTGCGGCGCTGCCATACAAAACGTGCATGTAAACAGCTTGTCGCCAGCCACCGGTGGCTGTGGTTGGTGGCCCATTTGCGCGAAACGTAATAACACTTAGGCAACGGACCAAATGATAACTTGTTATTGTAGATATTTAAACAACAGGAGGTCTATTGTTACCCAAGATTGAGACATTTCTGGATTATAATATAATTATAGCGAGACTGGTAATTAGTGACCGATATTTGACCACATATTGTAGGTACCAAATTCTAGAATCATTTTTTTCTTCTAAGACATGCCTGAGAATCCACTGGTTCTGGAGGTATTAAAGGTTAAAGTAGCAATTTCTTTATTTTTTTCTTTTTTACAAATACGTATTCCAAGTGTCATCATTACTTAACTTCTTCCAAACAATCATTATCAAAATGTTAAATTACGTTTAATTACCTATCAGCTGAGCGAATTATGTTTGTTTGGAAAAAGGTTTGGTAATGGCACTTGGAATGCGTATTCTTAGAAGAATGCTAAAAAACAATTGCTTCTTGACCTTCAATATCTTCATGTCCATTGGTTTCCCATGTGTGTCCTAGTAGAACAAAATGGTTCTAATATTTGGTACAATAAGTGGTTCAAATCATCATCATCATCATCAGCCGAAAGACGTCCACTGTTGAACATAGGCCCCCCCCATAGAAAGTCACAACGAGCGGCAACCTGCCGCTTGCATCCACCGGCTACCCGCGACCTTGACGATGTCGTCGGTCCATCTGATGGGAGGCCTACCAACGCTGCGTCGTCCGGTTCGTGGTCGCCACTCTAGAACCTTTCTTCCCCATCGGTTATCCGTTCAAATATTGACAACCAGTTAGGTACCCTTTATGTGAATAAGTTACATAATAAATCAAATATTAATCCCACAGACTCTTACATCGACGTGGAGACGAAAGACGTGATGAGCAGGTACGCCAATGACGTCATAGCTTCTTGTGCCTTCGGCCTGAAGGTCGACTCACAGACAGTAGACCACGAGTTCTATCTGCAAAGCAAAGGAATCACAACATTTACCTTTGGCCGAATCATGAAGATTTTCTTATTTCGATGTTTACCCAGTCTTGCCAAGGTCAGGAGATTTTTATTTACAATGGAATCTATATTTTAGTGCAGCACTCTATTCCACCGTGATCGACATAATTATAAATGCTACTAACTTTTATTTAGCAACGAATGTTAATGTCCTCACCCACCGAACCTAAATTTCTTAACACGTTCCGATATACAGAAGAACAAAAACCACCCATAAACCTAAGTTTTAAATACTGTCCAGATGATGAAACTTTCCCTCGTGTCGCGTGAGACTTCAGATTACTTCACAAATGTGGTTCTTGGCACAATGGAGAACCGAGAGAAGAATAATATCGTCAGGAATGATATGATCAATATTCTGATGGAAGTGAAGAAAGGTGAGGTTGACCGTTTAGTTACTACTTTCCTTTTCGTCTGTGCCATAGCTAGTGAGAGTACACTTTTTCATAACATGTAACTTGGCTTGCTTGGTCTTATGGAAATCTTACTGGAATACCTTAATATAAACAGGTCAACTCACTCACGAGAAAGATGCTGAGGACACCGATGCTGGTTTCGCAACAGTTACAGAATCACACATTGGTAAAAAGCAACATAATTATGGTAAGGATTCAAAATACATTTTTATACATCTTTATTCGTCATCAATACGCTAAGAATACGAAGTACTTTTTATTCTCGATTACCTATAAGATAAATTTATATCAAATGAAACATTTATATCAAACAAACAATTTACATCAATGAAATAATCTGTTACCTACATTAAGTTATCTGGAATTTACCCTCAGGAGGTTAATAAGCTTGCTAAAATTACTTCATAAATTCCCTTATTCCTCATAACATAATTCTGATTATTTAATGTTCTGGATTCTGTGCAAATCTGACTTGTTGTTTTCCAGAATGGACAGACACGGATCTAGTTGCTCAAGCAGCGTTGTTCCTGTTTGCTGGCTTTGACACAGCTTCCACGTCAATGTCGTTCCTCTTGTACGAGCTGGCAATAAACCCTGACGTGCAGAATCTACTTGTACAGGAGATCAGGGAACATGATGCGAAGCATGGCGTCAAGATCGACTATAACTCTATACAGAGCATGACGTATTTAGATATGGTGGTTTCAGGTAAGATGCTGTTCATTATTTGGATTTATAGCGTCAAAAGTAGATGGTAGCAAAAGTTACGTACCCATATAAATTGTAGATATTTAGATAGACCTACATTGCCTTGTGAGCCAAGGACAAGGACATTATCTCAGGCTGAATAGTATTGGATATGTCTGGTTAAGACTACAATTTTTAAATACTTTCTATCTATCAACGCGATTTGCTTTGTCCTGGAGATTTTTTCAAGGGTCCTGGGCTTATAAGTCATGCTCGAAACCATTATTCCAATACAGCAATCAACAAACAAGACTATGCGATAGTGCTATTAATACTTGACCATATTCTTTTGTACCGCTATAGATTTGTTGATTCTTTTATGTTTTCAGAGGGACTACGGCTCTGGCCTCCTGCTCCGATAATAGACCGGCAATGTGTAAAAGATTACAATTTTGGTAGACCCAACAGCAAAGCTACGAAGGATTTGATTGTGAGTGTATTTTTTTTACACTTACCATCTGGTATGATATTATAGGACGCTGGGTTGTTTTACAAAAGGTATGATGACTTGCTCGTTAGTCTTCACAGGAATTTTATAGTTATAAGTTGTTGTGTTATGTGGTTGAGTTATGTGTTGTTTGTTGTCATCTGGCGATTGGTTTTTCTTACAACAATCTTCCTTTCAATTAACTCTTACAGTTTAATTCAACAGATTCGCAAGGGCGAGTGTGTCACCCTACCGGCTTGGTCGTTCCACAGAGATCCGAAGTTCTTTCCCGATCCTACTAAGTTTGATCCTGAGAGGTTTTCGCCTGAAAACCGGGACAAGATCATACCTTTTACGTACTTTCCATTCGGAATGGGGCCTAGGAACTGTATTGGTGAGTTCGAGTCTTCATAACATCATCATTGGACAGAATTTTGATTATACATACTTGGTTTATCAAATTCTTGATGGTATTGACATAACCCAACAAAACATACATAATATTAACATTGTAAACAAGTATTTATTTTAAAAGAGCAAGTTTGGAGTTTCTTGCCTATTCTTTTCTATACGAAACTACATTGTTTTTTTTCATACATGACGTTCTAAAGTGCCTTTTAATTCGAAATAATTGATTCGACTTTGACCTTTGAACTAAACATTAAAAGATGGCATTGAACAGAATCTTCGCATGTTTGACGTTAGGTATTAGACGGAGTCAGCGATATCAGGGTTGACAGGATGAAATAAAAGAAGAAAAAATGTTTTGCCGAAAGCCGTCTCGATCGATCAGTCAAAGGTTAAGCTACGCTTACCGCGGTTAGTCTGTGGATGGGTGGCCATCCATTTCATACCGAGTTCCCTCCGTGCCTCGGAAAGCACGTAAAGCCGTTGGACACGGCTGTCATTCGTAGATCTTTGGCAGTCGTTATGGGTAGTCAGAAGACAGATAGTCTGACAACCAGTCTTACCAAAGGATATCGTGTTACCTAGTAACTGGGTTGTGGAGGTCCGATAGGCAGTCTCTCCATGTAAAACACTGGTATTCAGCTGCGGTTAAACTGCAAGCCGATCCCAACATAGTAGAGAAAATTCTAGGCAGATGATGATGACGATCAGAACCCCCACATGTTTTGTTCAATAGATGACGTTAATCTTACTTTTACCGTTTTCAGGTTCTCGGTTCGCGCTATGCGAGGTGAAGGTATTGCTGTACCTGCTCCTCCGAGAGATGGAGGTATACCCTTGTGAGCAGACGTGCTTTCCTCCCGAGTTGACGAAAGATGGATTTAATTTGCAGTTAAGGGGTGGCGCCTGGGTTAGAATCAGAGTTCGTCCCGAAAATCAATCATGAAAGACTTTTGAATTTGAGTACTGTACAATATCCGACCGTAAATAATGACACATCCAGTTTGTGAAAATATTATTCTTTGTAGAGTGTCGTTTTGTCGCACTATACCTATGTGACAGCTCGTTATTGAAACTGGATGTGCCTTATTAACGCCCGCTCAGGTACTAAATCACCTTGCTGTGGGTATATACGCCAGCACATCAAGCCATACCAAACTTTAAAATTTTCCAAATTGAATATGAACTTATTGTTCTGAAAATCAAATAAATTTGACAAATTAGTCAAAGTCAAGTCATTTATTTCAATTAGACCATTAAAAGGCACTTTTGAACGTCATAAAAGAGAAATTGATTCCAGTTACCCTTCTAAAAGGTACTTTCGTATGGAGAAGAATGGGCAAGAAACTACATAGGTACTACTTTAAAATGGTTGACAGTAATATTTTGTCAAGTTACAGTAAATATATAATTCTACGTGAATACGATGTGCTTTGCATAAAAACTACTACAATAGAGTATGTTCTAAATTGATGTGCTGGCCTCTGCAGTACATGGCCGATATCAACAAATTATTTCCCGACTATTAGCTAACAAGAACGATTGTGATGTCAGTTTTTTCACTGTGAAGCAGGATAAGAATACTCGTTAGATTAAAGTGGTACCTACCTACACATAAATTTGACTGTGATTTGCTACATAAAATATTACAAATCAAAACCTGATTTTAACTTTTTTCAAATACATGATAACGCCATCTACGTTAATAATTATGAACTACAATAAATCTGAGCTACTAACGCCATCTTTTATTGAATAGCAACATCAAACACTTTCAACGAATAATGTTTCTATTCGTCAACAGATGGCGCAAGGAATAGCAATAACCGACTGACCATGTGATGCTCGATTGTTTAACTTTTATGTCACAGTTACCATTGTATTTAAATTAATGCTCTGTGGTTACTAACTCGGCCTATAGACAAAATCCCTTTTTGTTAACGTTAACGCCAACAGAAAAATCAAATTGTATGGAGTTGACGTTTGCTTATCAGATGTCACGGGATGCAAATATGTCAACTGTAGGTATACAATTTGATTTTTCCTTTGGCGATAACGTTAACAGAAAAGGGATTTTGTCTACAGGCCCTGATCATCTGCCTAGCCTTTTTCCAACTACCTACGTTCGGGTCGGCTTCCAGTCTAACTACAACAGACGTACGGCGATGCGCCACCGGTACATGGTGGACATCCCACCCACACGCACTAAACGTTTTGGGAATACATTCATTGTGCGGACTGCTAAGGAGTGGAATTCCCTGCCTGAGTCTGTGTTTCCTGATAACTACAACCTGGGAGTCTTTAAGTCAAGAGTGAATAGGTTACTTCTAGGCAAGCGTGCTCCATCTTAGACCGCATCATCGCTTCCCATCAGGCGAGATAGTGGTCAAACGCATGCCTATCAATAGATAAAATAAAATAAAAATAAAAAAATAACTGAATGCAGCTGAATACCAGTGTTTTACATGGAGCGACTGACTATCTGACCTCCACATCCCTGTTACTAGGTAACACGATACCACTTAGTAAAACTGTTTTTGGCGATTGACTACCAGTAACGACTTTCAAAGATCTAGTAGTAGATATTTGACAGCCAAACAGCTTTACATGCTGCGTGTTTTAATTAATATTTTGACGTTTCAATTGAATTCAATTCAATTCTATCAATCCCCTCCCCCCCACTAATTCCTTTAATTTTGACTTCTCTGGGACAAGGCTTAGTTCAAGGGTTAATTCCTAGTGTGGGGCAACGTATTTTAAAAACAAAGAAAGAAAGAAATTTGTTAGATATCCGTAGGAGAATAAGGAATCTAATAAGAAATGAACAAACCATGTACCTATAGCTCAAAAGTTTTATAAGAATAAAAATAAGAACAGTTATTAAGGCAAGACTTTAAAACTTAATTAACAGGGCAAACAAACAAGAAAATTATAACTATAAAGTGGTAAAATGAGAGAAAGTGCAACTGGGCTTTAACTAGGATAAACTCCTGTGCACACTAGTTTTATTCATCACCTGTTTTCGATGGCCATTTTACAGTTGAACACAATAATTATAGTAGCTATAATGTTAAACAATAATTACCCTCATCACATATCACATATTACGCGTTGGTGCTCTGACGCAGAAAAAGAGAAGGTACTTACATAATGGACGAGTGGTGGAATGAGAACACTCCTCTATGAACAAGCATTCCTCCAAGCATGTAGCAGTCCAACAAGTTAGTAGCAGATAACCATAAAAAAACTGGACAACTGCGAGTCGGACTCGAGCACGAAGGGATCCGTACCATTTATCTATATGTCGTATCCGGTCAATAGTACGAACATGGAAAACGACGAATCGCAAGCCGCCATTAGCGAGAACACGTGATCAACCACCACCATTTTGGCGCGCTTCTACAGAGTCGTGATGTTTTCAGCCGACAGCGAGGAAGACATTCAGAATCCAGTGTCTGATCGCAACGGAGCTAATACGTCCCAAAACTGTACTTACGATTCGTTGTGTTAAAGTGTAGACCAGTGCCAATACCTTTGAAAATGTTTATTTTAAGCCGAGTTTATTTTGAATCAATTTGAGCTAAATTGTAGTTTTAATAAATGCCGTGTAATGTACCCTATACCCAGTGTGTTTTCATTGCACGAAACCCATATTCTGCCCACATGATGACTGAATCTAACGGACTAAATCCTGACCCGACATATACAACATTAGACATCGAGCAATAAAACGGCAAAAAATCACATTTGTTGTATGGGAGCCCCCCTTACTATTTATTTTATTCTGTTTTTAGTATTTGTTGTTAAAGCGGCAACAGAAATACATCATCTGTGAAAATTTTAACTGTCTGACTATCACGATTCATGAGATACAGCCTGGTGACAGACCGCCAGACAGACGGAGTGGACAGACATGGAGTCTTAGTAATAGGGTCCCGTTTTTACCCTTTGGGTTCGTACCCTAAAAAGTAGCCTGTGTCCTTTCTTCTGGTATAAAGTTAGTATGTACCAGATTTCATGAAAATCGGTTCAGTGATTTTCGCGAATGCGTAACAAAAGAACAGAGTTAGTTACTTCTGCGTTTGTATTTTTAAGTATGGATAACTAGGTACCGGTCGAACAGGGTGAGATTGTTTAGTTTAGAAATAAAAAGAAACAAAATTATTAATGATGACTTTTTGGTGTGCGTTTCGACCGCGCGGCCACGGCGATATTTCGAAAAAAAAACTTTTCCAAGATTATGTAAAATTTTGTAAAAGTTGATTCCCAAAACCATAAATTTGTCGAAGATGTGGTTAAAAAGTTATAAGGGTTTGAACGTGGCCGCGCCATTGAAACGCGGAGAACCGCGCGGCCACGGAGATCTTTAAAACTAAGCGTAGCAGAGACCTAAAATTCAGGTAAATAACAGATTGAATTTGTAAAAAAAATACAGAAAAAAATCCTAGGTTTATATTTTAGGAGCTGCAAGACAAAAACCCCATGGCTGGCATAACTTTTTAACCATCTTCGACAAATTTATGGTTTTGGGAATCAACTTTTACAAAATTTTACATAATCTTGAAAAAGTTTTTTTTTTCGAAATATCGCCGTGGCCGCGCGGTCGACACGCACACACTTTTTGAATCTTGAGTATAGCACCATCCCACTTCCCGTGGGTGTCGTAAGAGGCGACTAAGGGACATACCAGAGAATGGGCAGTAGCGTTCTCTGTGCCTTTGTAACAACCGTACTGCGATCGCCAACTCGCCTGCCAAGCGTGGCGATTATGGCAAAGCCCCCCATTTCTTGGGGGAGGCCTATGTCCCGCAGTGGACGTCTTTTGCCTGAAATGATGATGACTTTTTGAATGATAACACTACTAACTTTGTTTACTTAAAAATTATTAAAAATTTAGGAGAAAAAAAAATGATAACCAGATTTATTGATATTGAAAATGGGGCTGCTTTGATAATACGCACGATTGTTATTGCTGGATTAAAATCACCCTGATGTAGAACCTATTTTCGGTTAATAAGTATTCAGGGTTCACTTTGAACGTAATTTTTTCCACTTCCAACAATTTTTAATATGCTACACGGTTTACAAAACATGGCGTAAGTTTTTGAATTCTTAATCTATACTAATATTATAAAGCTGAAGAGTTTGTTTGTTTGGTTGAACGCGCTAATCTCAGGATCTACTGGTTCGAATTGAAAAAATCTTATTGTGTTGGATAGTCCATTTTAGTCCATTGGAAGGTTATAGGCCCAGGCGAAGCCGGGTCGGGTCGCTAGTATAAGATAAAATAATCGGCTGCGTTAATTTTACAGGTAAAAATTAGTAGAATATTAGAATTTCAGGTAATTATCAAAGACGGAAGACGCAGCGTTGGTAGGCCTCCCACCAGATGGACCGACGACATCGTTAAGGTCGCGGGTAACCGGTGGATGCAAGCGGCAGGTTTCCGCTCGTTGTGGCGTACTATGGGGGAGGCCTTTGTTCAGCAGTGGACGTCTTCCGGCTGATGATGATGATGATAATGATCAAAGACATTTCTTGTTTAAAAGAGTATGTATGGAGTTTCTTGCCCATTCTTCTCCATACGAAACTACCATATGGAATCGCTCGGCTGCTGCTGAATTGACCTCGGCATTAAAGCTACCATTTACGAGATGTCTTTCGTTGACTTGAATATGGTGGTGCATGTGTTGGATCATTTGGTTCCCTTCGAAATGGTTGAGCTAAATGGTGCCGATCCGTGCGTCATGTTCGTGAACGGGCGCCGTTAGTTGAGACTGGCCATCTCTTAGCTGCTTCGGTTATTTTAAATTTATTTTGAATTGTCTTATTTCATTGTCACTAGACCTCTTTTAACGTGCACAACTTGTTACATTGTTCTCACATTGTACCCCTAGATTCAACATAAATGATGTAACCTAAATTTGTAATATTCTATTGATTTTAAAAGAGTGTTCATGGAGTTTCTTGCTCGTTCTTCTCCATAGAAACCTACTGTTTGGAACTGCCTGTAAATGGTTTATTTGAGTTTGAGTTTGAGTTTGCATTGCATCTAACAAAATAGGCAACTAGATTCAAATTTTACTATATGACTTTCGAAAGTGCTTTTAATGGTCTAATTGAAATAAATGATTTAACTTTGACTTTGACTTTGAAACTTAGGTTTATTGGATAAATACCAAAGTATGTGTTGTAACCTATCAATTCTCTGTATAAAACCTATTAGCCTACTAGGAAGAAATGAGTTACAGTTGCATAGTTACCTACACAAAGCAATGACGTCCGACGTATTACTGCGGTTACAGAAATTCCCGAAATAACGTAATTATTATATAGTTATCATTTATATATTTAATTAAACGCTAACCTACCAACGGGTTTTACGTTTCAACAATAATGAATCCAATTAAAATATATGTGGTATATGTGCTGGATAAGAACTCTAATACTATAATAATATTCCTTGTGCAAAACTGAAGGAAGTTTTTGTTAAATAAGTTTGGAAAATTTTTAATTAACTTATTTATCAGCTGGTTAATTAAATTTGTAGGGGTTACTAGCAATTTTGAGGTTTTTTTACCCGTTGGTAAAGGAGGGTGGTTATTATTCTCAGGGGTACGCAAAATGGGGCTGACGAAATTGGTAAAATCACGTTTTGTATGCGTATGAAAATAGGGTGCTACTGAATTTCAGCGCCTAAAGTGACTAAAAAGCTAAGCCTTTGGTTGACACTTGAGTTAAGGAACAAAAAGATTGTAAGTATGATTAAAAAGTTTTTTCAAAAAAAAAAGAAAACCGCCTTCTTAAACTAAAAAGTGATAAATAACTTTAGCACAGAACACCACATTACTTTACTTTCAGAAGTCGGTGGCGGTGGCTTTGAGCTTGTTGTTTTGTATTGCCACCGACTTCCGAAAGTAAAGTAATGTGGTGTTCTGTGCTAAAGTTATTTATCACTTTTTAGTTTTGAAAGGCGGTTTTCTTTTTTTTTGAAAAAACTTTTCATTTTTCGCTTTTTAGTGTTGCCGCAACATCCAAAACGGCGACACACTTAAAAGAGATTGTAAATCCTCCAAAGATTGAAGAAACTAAAAAGTCGTCTAAGTAATCTTTTTGGGAATTTGTTGATTTTCTCAAAAAGGGCTAGATCAATTTTGGTAAAATTTATATGGAACCAATTTGCAATAAACCCCATTCCAACAAAAAAAGAATTTTGCAAATCCGTCTATATATGACAGAGTTATACTCGAACATAAATAAAAAAAAATATAAAAAAAATACAAACATTCGAATTGATAACCTCCTCCTTTTTGAAGTCGGTTAAAAACATACGCTGTTTATAAAGAAGTACAAACCCTTGACATAAGGTTCTAGGTAGGTAAGTGTTATTGAATCTACGGTACAGGTGCCTGCACATCAAGTCATACCGAACTGTCAAATTTTTCCAATTGAATATGAACCTTATTGTTTTGTGATAAAGTTGAAAATCTATCAAAGAAATTTTACAGATTGTTGTAGCTTTATGGTCTGGTCTCTGTCCATAGATCCTCATTTGGTTGTCTGGTAAAGAATGCCTAAGGTATTAAATCCTCCTTTGTACCTTTGTGTATGAAGTCTAAATAAATAAATGATTGGACTCTCTTTTTTGTCTATTTAGTGCAGGGGTTTCATTAAAACAACATAATTTAATTCACATTCATAAATCGTATATTTCTCTTCTTATTTTCACATAATAATTACGAAATAATACATAAAAATCGGTCTTTTCATCAATTGCACGATGACCATACAATTACTTACTGCATTCTTAAAATTATAGAAAAAAAAACTTAAAATTTAAGAACATAATACGAAACAAAATGTTTAACACCTATAAATACTTAATAACTGGAATTATGCACCTTTGTAGCTCACAAACTATTAATAATGGATCAACATTGAGACATTGGAACAATGGAGGCTGATTTAAGAAAAACACAATAAGTTGTAAAACTGTTCAATATTAAATGAACAGTTTTACAACTACTGACTTTACTTTCGTAATTGAATGTTTTCTTACTCTGTGAACAATTAATAAACTCCTTGCACTCGTTTTTTCATATTTAAATAATTTATCAAGTTCTACAATATACAGTAAGTTACTTTACGAAACGCGTTCCCTTTACCCGGTAATAACATATCGTCCATAGATTCAAAAAAAAATATTGGCTTAAAAAAACAGTTTTTAATTTTTAAATGTCATACAAAATCGGTTATTAAAAGAAACACTCTGTACATATTGTTTTTTCTTGTACTCATTTTTTTATCCTGACATAATATTTTTACAACTATTAATGGTGTAGATTCGATTCAACGAATTCAAAAGAACGGCCTCTGTTTTTTAACTAACTGTAATTCTATAAATCGGGGTAAATTGTTGTCAATTACTAAATCAGCCAATATGACTAATATCTACATAAGACTATAGAAAAGAAATACTTTAAAAATTAAAAGAAAATAAAATAAGTTTGTAATTGTATTTACTCAAAGTAAATCCACATTAACGTCAGTTAAAATATGAAGTTTAATTAGAATAGACTAGCCAAAACTTAGATATTAATAAATTCAAATGAACCGACTATTTAATTGTAAAGAGAGTTAAAATCGTTGTTCTAATAAGACACAGGCTTTGTACTGTCACTTTATATAACGATACATAAATAAAATATCATAAAATCAATCTTAATATTAATAATTATCTTTACTTCAATAAATATATTAGTTTTTATGTAAAAATGAATGGTTAATATATTATTTCAGAGATTTTGTATACATATTAATATATGGCTACCTACGACTGATTCAACTGGAGAGTTGTAAGTGATGACTGAAAGGAACTATTTACAGAAAATATAATGTTTTAATTTTATCTTACATCACAGCGTGTGCCTGAGAGTCGCAAACTTAAATACTAGAAAATATTAAAATTAAATTGTCAAAACATGTATTTTACTCTTTAAATCTTAAATTAAAAACTCTTTTTCATCAAAACTAATCTTTGGCCTGCAGATCTTTTTGTCATTTTATTTTTATTTGCTCGAAAGCGCATTTTAATTGCACAAATTGCGCATTTTTTAATCTTAAGATTTTTAATTTTAAACTAACACTGAGACGGGAATTTTAAATAACAGTATAAAATTTATTTAAATTACAATTAGAGATGAATCCTATCATAAAATATTAGAGCTCGACAAATGACATGATAAAGAAACTATGAAATTAAGTACATTATCGTTTTACGTATACAATACATATGGCAACTCGAAATATGCTTAACATTATTACAAAATAACTGGACACTAAACAACTTAGAACTATATTTTATAAATTAATTGGAATGTTTCATTATCATAACACACTACGTATTACACACACGTATTATATGGTAACAACAATTAAAAATACTTTATCAAAAATTCGTAAAGTTTCTACTTAAACAACCATCAAAATTTTTGTTCGACAGTACAACCGTACATCGAGAATAAAATGCTAATAAAATTACTTAAAAAAATAATATGGACATACCAACGAGTCGGTACGAGTTAATTGACGGGACAATCCAGCCGATCAGTGTCCAACAGATCGGCATCCAACCAATTATATATCCAACAAGTAATTGATCCAACATCCACGAGTACAACCATTGAAACTATTTCGATTCAAACATTGAGCCTATCTTAGCTAATTACATTCATATAACTTTTCAAAAACACCTAACTTTGAGACCACCTCCAATTTGCAAATTATGGTCGAATGTCCTAAATATTTGGACTATAGGTCTAAAATCTTATCATAAGAAGCAAACAATATATTATTCTGTATTATTAAGTACAAAGAAGGGTATATAATTCATTACTAATAATTAAATATGGCCCTGAACAACTTTTACAGTTGTAATAACATCAAAAATGTTAGTAGTCATCATCTATGAAGTGCCGACGCATTTCGTTAACTAACAAGACCAATTTTTCGACCATCTAGGCTTGGAGGTGATCCCATTTCTTTTCAAATATTAACCTGATTATAACTATTCATTTCATTCAATAGTGTCCTTGGATGTAAAGATGTTTTTTGGAAAAATCAATTGACATTTTCTATCAGATAAATCATTACTTAACTCTTCTCAAAACATTAACAAACATTTCCATCACTTATTGTTTGTACTGTTGTTCAAATTCTGATCAAATATCAAAGAGCTCTTTGCTCCTAACTTACTTACTATTACTGTATTTTCGAATTCCTCCCCAAACCAAACTCTCCAAGGACAAGACTACTATACTCGTACGTAACCATTGACATATCACTGTTTATCTTACTCTGAGCATCGACTTTCAACAAATTTATAGCCTAATTCTATCTTAACTTAAACTAAGAGTAGGACATATCGCTTAGGTTTTCTGATTTGACTTTGACAAAGTTGGGGTTGTCGGTCTTGAAGTCGGGTCCTTTATGGCCGAACTGGTAGACGAGGCGAGCCGTGGGCACAGATACAAGCACTGCCTGCCTGTAGTGGTACCTCATGGCTCTGCTGAACTTCTCGAAGGTCATGTTTTCGTTCTGCTTCATGTGGCCCCATAGTTTTGCCACCTCGTCTGGTTTCACGAACCTGTAATGAAAAATGCTTTGTTAGTCAAATTCTATTTATGTTAACGAAATGCGCTGTGAATTATGCATTTGCAACATTGTCACAAGACACGTGCTGAGTGTTATTGTGTGGGATCTATATATTAGAATACGTATATGACCGGCTGTTAAACGATAAAGCACAAGTACATGTTCTAAATCTTGTTCTGAAGGTTTATTGTGCTTTTATGGTTTGCGCATCGTTTCATTTTCATCTATAAGGCCGCTCAATCGTCGGCCACGTCAGTTTATTCCTTGGAAATGTAATTACTAAATACAATATTGTCTTCAGTGTCGGTTACTGTGATTCATTGCTGAACTTGGAAAGAGTTGAACATTTTTAATTGACAACCAGCGCACGAATCCCTCTTTGTGATTGCACTCGTCGGAAGTGTGTCGCCATGGCTGGAAGACGAGCAACCTCTATCTGTACGTGACCCCCCATTTAAGTAACCAAAGAATAATAAATCTTTGACATTTGGTATCGAGGTTCAAACTGCAACCTGAGCATCGCTCCAATCATATCTCCACACAGTAGTGTAGGTAGTTAGAGCAGTTTTTAGTTTTCTTATAGAATACTGTAATATTGTCATTAGATGTTCAACAAGTAGTAGTATATAACGTCGATGAATAAACAATTATAATCAAGTCAAGTTCAACTAGAAACGATAATAACACAGCTCGTCATATAATTTAATGCTCATTAAATGAATTCTCAACCTTTATTGGTTAGACTTATGTAGTTGTTGTAGCATAAAAATATGTGTATAAGCAACCGTGTCAAGTTCTGATGCAAAGTGTCCAGATAATTGTGTGCAGAGTCAAGGATATCTTGTTGCAGTCATTATCGGCATAGTTAGCAAACGTGACGAGGAGACCTGCAAGCGAGCGGACAATGCAGATGCCGATGTGAGATCAAATATAAATGATATACTGAATGTTCTACTGAATACTCTACTGAGGCGCGGCGATGCACCCGCCGAACAATGCGTCGTGACAAATGATTAACTGTTGTTAATGTGACCTACTATTTACATTAATGATTTTATTCATTTTGCTCTAACTATTAACGCATTAGTTTCTGCTCCTGTTTTAAGACCTTTTTCTAATGTTTGTATTGCTCGTTTGGTAAGTGGTAACTCATTGATTATAATTAGTGGATCTTTAGACACTGTCAAATTATTTAGGTAGCAGGGAATTTATTCTTTCAAATTAATTTGATTGCATACATAAACAAATTGATATATAAGTAGCACTAATTCATCAATTCAAATCATAGGTATTTCATCAACAAAAAAGTTTATTTATAACTTTCCTTTTGCGTGAAACAGCGTTTAACATTGAGAGTCTAGGTCGAATGCAAATTACTGAACGATTCGATATCGCAAAGGGAATTACGTGCTAGTGTCTATTTTATTGCTCTCCATAAAACTGTTCGAAGACATCCGTGGCATTGGCGTGGCGTGTCCGAAGTCGTTTTTTCTTCAACTCATCTGTTATAATTACGTTTTTTCTCTTCTACAGTGATTTGTCATTGGGCCACAATGCCACATCCTGATCGATTGCCACACCGAACCTTAGCTGATAATAACTGATCATTTGTTTCGCTTCCGACATCGTTGTTTGAAGTTTACTGGCTTAGTTACTTTCAGTTTTTTTGTAATCTAATCGTAGGTTCACCTCTTAAGTACGGTCAGAAAATGAATCTCACTGTGCTCATAAATGATGAATGTATGAATAAGTCCTGTTCCCTACGATATCCCGGATTTTGAACGTACATTCAAAATTCTACTCTGTAATATTTTGTTGGTATACGGTGTCTAGGTTCCTCCACGATATAACAGGAAATGCAGGTGCATAATTGTAATAAATACTTAATCGTATCAATTTGTCAGACTTGTTGCCATGTTGAATAACAATAATTATGTTTTAGAACTTGTTCAACATCATTATTAGTAAGCACATGAATTTGTATGCTATAAACAATGCGGCGTCTTATGGAGGAGCTACTTTTGAAGACAAGCATATTTTCTTCTTATATTTTAAACAATAGGATGTCATTTTGAAAAACCAACAAGTAAGTGTATTATATCATTAACCTTGTATAAGCGTGGTATGAACTATAAAAAATGTGATTCATACGAATTTGGATGCTCGCTGCGTACGAACGAGGCCGGCTGACGGCCTTGTGTTGTATCGCTGCATCAGTTGGGCCAAGGATCGAGTGTGACCCTACGTGACACGCATGGATACCAAATGTACGGTGAAAATACTGCGAGGATGATTCGAGCGATGTTGTTGACAAAGATATTAAGCCAAGAGACAAGACATATCTAACAGGCTGCAGATATTAAAGAACAAGGAGACACATGCCCTGACGAAGTTATAAAAAAATATCGCAAAGCTACATTCAAATAAAACAAATTGAGGTGCTGCTTTTAAGTGTCCATAATGCCTTTCGAAGTATTGGCCACAACAAAATGACTTCGCAGAATTCATTTAATACCAACACAGGAACCCAAAATTTGATCAATTTAAGAGTCATTTGGACGTGCATGACGCGCAATAACACATACATATCAAGTATATGTACATGTAAACAGTAACCTGTTTGACCCCCCTCTCGGAAATATCCCCCGCGTACAAGTAAACTTGCAAAACGTGACTCTGGCTTTCGTAAACAAGTTTCGGAGACCTCCTTTGGTTTTTTTACCAAAACTTATCTGATGGTGCTCGTCCTTTGTTGCTGTGTATGCAAATCAGGGGTTTGTACATGATGGGATGCTATGTTTGTACCTACTTGTGTACTCCTTATTATTGCTTTACATCTGTTTTGTACTTACCTTTGTTTAAGATAGCTAATAAACTGGGTGAGGGCACTTAAATTGTAATCTACTGAAATCTACTCTTAAACTGTCTGTCTTTTGACCGAGGTAAGTAAAGTGCATCAATACGCAGTCGTATAATTATTTGAAGTTTTAAGTACAGTTTCCAGTTTAATCCATCAACGTATTTTTCTACGCCATAACATAGCGCAATATTAATTCCGTTTAGCAACTATTTTTATTGTACCTACATAATTATGTTAACAAATGAATAAATGACTTATGACTTATCAATTGGTGATTGAAAGAAGCGGACTGTAAAACATAGCTCGGGGTCTTGGTGATGATAATCATCTACACATATTTCGTAAGTGAAGTAAGTGTTTGGTGGTAGGCAACCCTGTATCTAAACTTGCTTCAACAAGCTGTTTGGGTGAGTACAGTAGTAGAGTTCACAGTACTTTTATCTTATCTAACAAGTCCAATCAAATCTTTTGTCAGTTCAGCGGAACAAAGGAGCTGAGTTCCGTCGGCAATCATTGCAAAATATCTCATCTTTGACAACTTGCATTCCATGATATGCAAGCTTTCTCTTCATTTCCCTTGGCCTTATTAACCAACGACCCTTTCGCAGAAATTACTTATTTCTTTCGTAGAACTCAAAGAGCCTAACGACCAGCCGTGAAACAAGCCTACTGCAACTGCCTTACGTCATTCTTCTATACCTTTATCACATCATATCGGTGCATTGACAGATAAAGCCTTGACAGCATTCGCCTTGGCAAATAGTGCGTTTAAAATGCAAATATATGCGTGCACATAGAGAGAGAGACCTGTAAATTTGTATTTTTGTTTCACATCTGTAACTGGTAGGCGGGACATACCCGCGGGGACGAACCGATCTCAATGATATAGCGATTAATTTGCACACTGTACACGATTCTTGGTACTCAGTAGCATGAATAGGCGTAATTGGCATATTTGTGTGTGTTTTTTGTAAAAGACACGGTTTTCAAAAGTGTTTTAAAGTATCACAAACATACGTTTTGTCTTTGTGAAGTTTGGTGAATTCTTTCCATAGAGATAATACATTTTTTTATCAAAAACTGGATTCGTATACACTTATCGCGGTCAGTTGCTACCCAGTACGACTGATGCTAGTACGTGCAGACTGAGGCAAACTCGTTCAGATAAGGCATTAGCATGCCAGTTGGTTTAGTTACCTCACCAACATTGTGTGTTTATTTTTTTTTCAAAATCTTAAACTGGACCTGTTTCGCCAACCGGTTTTCATTTTGGTTTGTAAACTTGTAAATAAATATTCGTATAAGCAACTTTGAATTAAGGTGCTTGGATTTATATTCTGTTATTAAGATATATGATTTTGTTAATCCATTACACGTGATGCATAAAAAAAATATTTAGCGAGCATTTCATAAATAAAATGTAAGTAAAATTGATATCTAAAAAGTTTTGTTTTTTGAATCCGTCTGACAAACTACAGCCTGTATGAAATGCTAATGATGGTGTTACCGGAGCTGTGGTCAAAGCTACTGAAGTAAACGTACCATGGTATAGTGTTCTAGGTATGGGCGTTATGGGCAATCTACAATTTATTAATTTCCATAAAAATTGTAGTATTATGAAACCCAACACGTCAATGTTCTTTGTGGCTTTGAGCAATGATGACGCATATATCAAGAGCTTTCTCTTGAGAAACGTTTCTTAGTGTAGCTTGTAAATAAATGCAAAGCAGAGCTCACTGCCAACCTTCGTAGTTCAGAGGGCCACTAAAAGAAGTAGTCAATTGTGATTATTTAAATTTAAAATAAACAAAGATAGAACAAATAAAGAATAATAATTTTCTTATCTTTGTAGTCTTATAATACAATCAAATAAATTAATTAGGGAATTTTTGTATTTCAATTCGATGTCATATTCCACTGACGTTTTCTATTTACTTTCTAATAAATCTACGGCTGCATTCTCAAATACGTTTGGCAACGAAATTTAATCCAGGGCTGGTTCATTTATAGTATGGACCTTTATCATAGAGCCGGCAACTTGTAGATAGCTGATAGCAGCAGTCTTATCAGTGTGTTAACGACTTGAATCATTAGGGCTATCGAATACATCGAAGTTTGGTGGACGTGACATCTAAATAGAATTGAACATTTCACATATTTACTATTAAAATCTAACTCGCTTACGAATTCATTTGTGTTCGAGTTGTACGATACAAACGACCATTTTCAAAATTCAAATTAGTTCCCCATAGCTCTATTCTGTCGTGTTGTTGTTTAATTGTTAGGTGTTCATATTTTGTTTTGTTGCTCTAATTTGTTCCACTGTTACTGTGTTCGTCGATAGAAATATATATAACTAAGATTCGTTATTTACTTATTTGTCAGTTATCAGGAGATTCTTGATCCGAACCCTCGCAGTAGCGGATTATGAGAACTAATATAACCCATCCTTTGATATAACTTAACAGCTAGCATTTCGATATCTTATCACTTCATACAAGCAATGCAGTAATCTATTCCTTCTGCGATATGTTATTACTCAATGTTTTGTCCACTTCTAAACAAATGGTGGAATTAAGTTTATCCTTATTTGCAGCAAAAACATCATTTGTATCAAGTCCATCTTTTTATATTTTGGTTATAAGCAATTAATCGTGTAGACATTTCAATAAGTTTCTAGTTCTTTTTGTAAGACTAATTATAAAACCTTTTTAGGTGTTTTATTAAGAAATACTTCGACATTTTTAGGTTTTTTTGCGTAACGTGATAGGTTTATTTAGGGCGTCCATATTTGATCCTTGATTCTAATTTGGTTATTGTATAGTGATTCATCTTGCACATGTTGTAATTTTTTTTAAACACTTCTTCAGCATAATGTTTGTTTGTGAGTTTCAGTTGTGTTATTTGATCCCATTAAACTTAAAATTTTATTTGATACTAGCTTTTGCCTGTGACTTCGTCCGCGTGAACGTCAGTTATCGCGGATGCAGATGAAGTCCCGGAAAAAGTAGCCTATGTCCTTTCCCAGGGTTCAAGCTATATTCATGCCAAAGCGTAACAGATAAGAGTTACTTTCGCATTTATAATATTAAATATGGATATGGATAGGTGAGGAGTTTCTGTTGCTCATATAACAGGAAACTGTTTCTTTGACTCGGTGGTCTTTAAATACTCATTTACCAGGTATAGAATTCAGCATGACGTTATTTGTTAACCAAAGTGTAGTAAAAGCTGTTTCATTGCAACATTCTGAAGACATTAGTTAAAAGTTGTGGTGGAAATTTTTGGCAAGGAGCTCCACACACCTACGTTTATTCCAAACGAACTGTTTTTGACTCTGTAGTCATCGATATAAAGTTCAGTTTCTCCTACAGTAATGTACCGTACGATTGTTTTAAATTCTGAACATGTCTGAATTAATGCGTTCCAGGTATTGTGTGTAGTTGCGTACGTAAACAACAGATCTTTGCGAACAGTTTGATTTCTTTTTTTTTAAGGTTTTCTTTTTCATTTAAATTACTTCTGTAAACCGCAAAGTTTACAGTCCACTCGTTTATTTGACTGATGACTTTGTATTCTCTGTTTATATATTGTACTCTTTGTTTGTATTGACCAGAAACTTCATTAATAAACATTCTGTTTTTTTTATATTTTTGTTAACGAATATTGAAACCTCCTTGTCAAAACTTATTTATGAAAAGTTGCTAGGGGATCGGAGATCGTGTTAATAATAATAGTAGGTGTATAGTCTGCTTCTACCAATTAATTTATAATCTCACGGTTACTGAAAACCGGTTGCGATATGCCGATTTGTACGCTACAGTCTCCAACAGAGACGACATGATCCCTTACAAAAACCGTTTGCGTTACGAATACAGTATCGTAGGTGAGCGAAATTTTTCATAAAATCAGTATTTAATAATTCATAAGTTCTTCGATCTCACACATTTCTGCTAAAATCCGCCTTCTAAACAAGTTAACGTCACATTAACACCAAAATCGAAAAAACTAAACCAACCAGTTCTCAGAAAAACAGAAAAAAGATCAGCTTATATTCAAAATTCAAAACGTTTAGGTATCAAATAAATCGTGCTATGAATTTGTAATTATTAGCATATTAATTAACATAATGAAATACAATAGTCGAACGATACGGATGCTTCAAACTGCTCATTTAGATGACTTCCGAGAAAATGCAAATCACTCGGTCAACAGCTGTATGTATTACATGAACAAATACACACTTAGAAACAGACTACATACACACAGAATTATTATTATGTATTGGTACTATTATGTACAAACGTGCCCGTACAACAATGTATTGGCGTTTCCTATCACTGTCGCAGTAATAATGCATTTCAGCCGTATCAACTATTGTCGTGGTTCCATTTTCAACTATTTAAAATTCGAACGGCGCCCGCGCATTTTTAAAAAACACCTTGATTTCGCTTTGCGTCATCACTCTGTTTTTACATAAATACTGCGAAAGTATCTTGGTTTACTAGAGTTAGGTAGTAGAACTTGTAGATGACCCTATTTAACCCAAAGGTCGGATTACATTGTTTTGATTACTGATAAGATTGATGAAAAGTTGGGGTCACAATCGAAAACAGGTCGAAATTAAAGTGACGTCGCCGAGTTATCTCTGATCGTTCGATTCCAACGCATTCTGATAGCGATGATACCGATATCGTTGTGTTTACTATTTTATTTCACGTTTTCCTCAAGCTATCTCGCTCTGGCGCGCCGGTGGACAGACACCGCCACTTTAATTGCTATAGTAAACGGTATTTATATCGTGACCCGTATTTTTGCAATAAAGTCGCGTCATAAGGTGTTAAATGATGGCATTTTTTCAGAGTTTACTAACAGCTGGGTTTATGTATTTAGGTTGTGTTGATTTGTCGTTGAATTAACAGAAAACTTGCAAAGTTGTGAGCATTGTTAATATTGCACCTACTTCACACAAAGTGCAATGCTTCAATGGACAGTTGTGACAGAAGAGTATAATTATATACCTACCTACCCCATCTACAAGAGTGTTAGCTTTAATGAAATACGCCATGTGAAGTGCCAGACTTCACATGGCGTATTTGTGCAAATATTCGCCTTATTTGGATAATACAAAATCGACTTTATTTCTATAAACTTAGGGTACATTTTGTATTATACAAATAAGGCGAATATTTGCACAAGTACGCCATATGCAGTGGCCGGCAAAACATTTAGCATCATCACAAAGTTTTACAAAGTATTGTTTTGATTTGATTCTACGAACACGTTTTAACACCAATTACGATTGTGGTTTTTAAAACCTGTTTGACGTCAAAACATTGTTTTTTTTTAAATTTACTAAGGTTAAAAAAGTTGGTCACTTGACAAAGAGATAAAAGTTTTAATCATTGCGTTGCGCATGATTCATTATTATTGACATAGATAAGACAGTTATCAGCTATGTTGTGAGAAAAGACTATTGAGAGAGATAATCATTGTTTAAACACGTTATTTTACTCATAACTCGCGGTCACATTGGCTAATAAAAATCAAATAAATACTCAAATGTAGATGTATCTTTGTGTTCGTTCAGTTCGGCGCACGCGCCGCCGCGGTTGCGTCCTATGTAGCGGATAAAACATGAAACATGACTTTCAGGAAAAGATAGACTATTTCCCACCATCTTGCCGTTACAAAATCGCATCGTAAAAAGCAATGAACCACGACTCAACATGCCAGGAAGACTGTTACGTTACGCTTGACTGCACAGCAAAAATCATAAGAATTTTATTTACGAAAATAGCTGAACAATTTATAATCTTGATTTTGATTAGGTTTGTCAAGTCTTACAACGTTTGTGTGGGATATCTTTATCAATAATGGGCATAATATAAGTATTAATCAACAACATTGTACTGATATTGCTGGGTAACTTTAATATGCAATAACAAACAACCTATAAACACATTCTTACATACTTTGCTAGTATTCGCACACACCTATTTAATTGCATCGTTTCCACAGCCGTTCTAGTTCTACGTTCAATCGAGATGATTCATATATTTTTTGCAGGTGTAAAAAATCCTAAACCATTTTCCTTATTAAAGGATCATTTTTAAATAATCTTATCACATAATTTGGCGTTACGTAATTGATGGTACCGTTATATTATAAAACTAGACATTATTAATGAAGTTGATTTGCATAATTGACGGTGGCACACGTCAGCGCGCGCGTGCTACACGCCTCACGTCTACGTGTGTGTGCGTGTTGTGTGATAGTGTGGGAAATCGGCCGCGGGGGAATCCCAACGTGCAAAACACTTGACGATTATGTTTTAAGAAAACGTGGGTTGGATTTGTTTTTTTTTTTAATAGTTGTCAAAGGGTTATCATGGAATGTTTATAAAGCGTCAATATTTATATGAAACGTAATCTTAATCACATAAAAAACCAGCTGCTTATCAACAGACTATTGGGTGATGAAAGATAAAGACTACATGTCTTTTTAGAACATTGTTTTGCAATGACAGAATAAATAAAGGTACACCCAGGACTTCCCTAGTAAGACTAGTTTTTAAATTCACTGTTGGCTACAACTGTACGTGTATTTATATTGTTTTGTCTTTCACTACAATACTTTTGTCAGAACTAAAGACAACATTAATGTAAGCCCAAGTACTTACATTTTAACTTTCACTTATTTTGCGATTTTGTTACCTAAGAGCTGTATCCGCATAAAATCGGCTGCGTATATCGTTCTATCATAAATACACTACCTACTGTTCTTCAACTCTATCGAATACCAAGATAGTGGAAAATTGAAGATAATTCGTGTAAATCATCAAAGATAAGCAATCGGGATTTGATTAAAAATAGACTTATTGCAGGTTTTTCATTGTTTATCAAAGCTAACACTTAGTCTTCAAACTGTAAAATTCATTCTTCAGATGCATCGAAACTTGAAACTACTTTTAATTATTATAGCATTTATTTCGGGCTACGCCCATAGTGTTAGTAACAATGATCTTAACAACTAGTGTTAGTAGACATACAATTTTATTGAGTGTGGAGTTTCATCCAATGTCGTAACATTGGAGATTCCCACCTATCTGCAAATATACTCAATATTAATAACAAACAACATTTGAGTTTACTTTACAAAGTTTTCTGTTGATTGTACTTAAGACTTTACTTCAGAAGTATCCTTTGAATTTCCAAATTTTCCAGTGTTTTTCCATCCTTTAAGGCTAAGTAGTTTCATGGCACCCTTTACTAATTATGTTAAAAGGAACAACACAACCCTTTCTACTTCAGCTCAAGTAAATACTCATTTACTACCAAAACAGTAGCGTAAAAACAAAGACATTGCTAAGAAAAAAAATCTTGCAAAAGACACTGGCCTCCCCGGAAGAAGGGAGACTTACTAATCAATATAATAGAGCCACTATGAGAAAAAATACATATATACGCACCAAGACGCCTGGTACACGCAAAATGACGCCCTCGGTATATACAGTTAAGGTACATAATGCTGAAAGTAGGTAGCACGAGGCTGCCCTAGTTATAAATAGATTTTCACGAAAAAGAAATGTTACAGGGAATTTGGTGCAAACCGGGCACAGAGTAATGAATGAGGCAGAAGGTGCTTGGTGCAACATTGTTCTGTACCTTTTTTTCTTTTTAGATTTTTTCACGTGTTTGTTGCTTATTTTTCCTTTTCACATTGTAGTCAAAGCAGCTAGCAATGTTGAAAAAATATTTAAAATTTAATAGGCACGAAGTATTGTTTAGCTAAAAATAAACAATGGTCTAGGTTTTTATCCTTAAAAAGCGTTTTTAATAAGTTGTATATTTTAATAGGGATACAATGGCAGTCGCCTCGTTTGATGAAACTATAGGTTGTATGTAAGGGAAAAATCCATGATATTGTTTAAAAATACATTTTCCAGATTATTATACATTTACAGAGCGTTACACTTTTAACATATTATTATGTCATAGTTAAACGGTTTATCAGCATGTACAATGCTGATTTTGGTTTATATTTATATATTTAGTTGCTAATTGCCCGCATCATTTAAAATTACCATTTATTATTTATTTATAGTTGTTTATACGCAAATATATATTTCTATATTGGAATATTACGGTGAAGATACCTATATAATATTAATTAGTGGTGTAAACACAATAGTATCGTTCACTAATTGGCTTGTAACTCCGACGTGTAAACAGTACTTAGTTTAGTAACAAGGTCAAAAGATTAGGGCTTATCTTAGCACCATATGGGTCGCAGCCTTTACGACCTCTCGTTATATTTTTTATTGTTAAAAAACTAATTTAATTGTATTCCTTGATAAATAATATAATTTTACTTTTAAGTGATAAAGTTTGTAATTAAAAGGTTTATCGGTCAACGCCAAATTTGGTGTTGATGATTTAATTATAATAAAAAGAGCTTAGTTTTTTAAGGATATTAAATTAACTAGCTGCCATATATTTTTTTTCTTTTGTTCATTAACTGGCCCCGATAACCAGTTTTATCCATTGTAAAATTGACTTTGTTTTTAGCTTTTTATATACTATAGGTACCTACAGGGGACTTGGCGTTAAAATACAAATACTTTAAGGAAATACTGAAAACTATGTTCATATTTTAAAATAATACCATGACATAATGATGTCATGACAATAGAATGGAATGCCAGAAGGAATCTATTTTTCCTGAAACTGCAAATTCAAAACAAAATAGCTAAAAGCAAATCAACAGAAAAGAAAGCTACCTATTTTAATTTACATCCCTTATCGCAACATTAATTATAACACCAAACAGCCTCGTGAAAAAATAAAATAAATATATTTCCTAAAAAGGAATTCTGTGAAACATCGCTACACGCGCTCTAATTTCTCTGGACCACACTCACAGACGCAATTAAGTCGCGTACACGAGCTGTCGGGGGTGAGGGTGGCTGCACGAGTAACCCTCCCTCGGGAGTGGGGGGTGGGAGAAAAAATGTGCGTGGAACGAGAGAAAAAGAAAAACGCGAAAAGCGGAAACAAGTTCCCGCGACACGTGACTGTAGGCTTCCCGGGAACGTTGCCATGGCAACGGGCAGGGCTGCCGCGTAAATACGCCACTCCACTCCAATAGCACTGCAATTGCTTCTTTTTCTTACGTAATCTGTGTTATGTTTTGTTTCTTGTAGCTTTATAGTTTATTCTTAATGCATGGTATGAGAAAATGGTAGTGAATAAATTATTTAAACTCATCTTTATGCTAGATTTTGAAATTTGAAAATTAGGCTCAACTAGTAAGTGTTAAGGTGCAAAATAGCATGTATTATTTGAGGACTTTGTTATTTACTGTATTACCTCAGAAATAGTACGTAGAGCAAGTTCAGACTATGTATGTCACTACTTGACTAATTTTATGTACTTACTTAGCTAAGTTCTGAGTTTTTAAGTTAAAAAAGAACATATTTTTTAACTTTTACGAGGTTTTGACTTCTGTTAGATAAATTAGTACGGTAATAAATGTATAAGAGCCTATTTCAACGAACAAAGAGAAAATCCATCTAATAAAAACAATTTCTTAACTTACAAAATCTTCCTATCCAATTACAATATCCCTCAGACCTAAATTAATAACTACCCTCAAAAAAGTAAGCTAAACATTTTTGTTCGGGTATTTCATCGATAAAAATAGGCGAATCGTCCACGTGTATCCCAGTAAAGTAACCGGAAGCTTGTACCGGCCTTGGCGGTGCGTAGCAACCCCGGAAGAAAAAGAAAAAATCTATAATAGTACTACGGTGCAGGGGGGGCGCCCTAGTTGCGGCCGGGCTACCCTTCGCGAGGAACTGTATGTACCAGGCCCAGGCCGTCGTTGTACAACATCAACTTTTAGTTAATAAGATAGACTAAAGTTTTGATCAAACAATTTCAGAATTGAAGTACTTTGACAACTTGGGAGTTTGGTGTACAGTGCACTTTTGTCTAAGTTTGTACTTGATTTTAGGGTCAAATTACCTACTTATGTTGTCGGAAACATCAACGCCTGTTTACCCCGTACTATCAAAATTAAACAATCTCCAAACTTTTTAACAATAACAAATCTATCTATGTAATAATTAAATCGTTACACGTTCCACTATAATCTGCGTACTTGAACGGTCAAAGAATTTCACCTACCTTAGCAATATTTCTGATTAGGAGCCAAATTCTAGGAAACGCCAAGGAAAACGCGTGGGAAAGCTGTGTTCCCGGAATTCGTTCCATTATAAGTGAGTACATTTTTGTGATGCTTATCAAAGTGGCACGAGTAAAACACTGACGTAATATTGAAAAGGCGTAAGTGATGAGGTTGTGAGAAGGAAAAACGATTTTAAAGGAGATGAAATAGAGATGATTATTATATTGATATTTTCTTTGTTTACCTGATAGACCTTGCATTTGATTTATAGATTTTATTTAATATCTATAACTAATGAAAACTGCAATCCTAATTGTAAGCACATTAAAGTGCGCATGAATAAGTTTAAAGCTGAATCGCTTCCTAGCGCTTTAACCAGTCTTGAGCTATAAAAACCGCGAGGTCGAGACGAGACGAGAAAAAACGCACTATCGTAAAATAATACAATAACATGGACAAAAAACCAAAGCTTCAACCAATAAACATTTAATACTTGGCCGCATATTGACATGATTGCTGGAATTTGCCATTCAGTGACCTTTTATGGATATATTATATGTCCATTATTTTTAGGACTGAGAGAATATTTTTTGGTCAGTCAGTTTGCAAACATTATGAATTTACGTTTGATTGTTACATCGTGAGCAGTTTTAATTAATAACGTTAGTTCATTATGAATTTACGATAAAAACAAATGGGACTCTACTGCGCTAATTTCAATAATTTCGTTCCGGTTACAAATCATGATGTCAATCAAAACTCGATAGAAGATACATTACTTGATGCTTATAATGTTATTTCCTTATCTCGTCTAGATAGACATGAATCTATGAAGATTCGAACGTTGCTTTCTTTTGCTATATAGGATTACAATGTATCAATGAGGCGTCTGTTTCTTCGTATAATGTTGATACCATCGTTAAATAATTATGTCCCATTGAGTCAGGCATTAAATTTAAACAAAGTACAAAGAGATGCCAATTTGGAAGCACTTTGCATTTAATTCTGAGTGATTGGTCATCTTGTTAGCATACTGTGACTAGGAATTCCCCAGCACATGTAATATGTTATCTGCATACTACTATCTAGACGTGTCTTGCTCTTTGACAGAGTTTATCAGAGTGTGCACTGACTTCTTTGTCGATAAGCCGTGGAAACGGATGCCAGATTTTAATTGTGTTAGGTTATTAATTGATAATTGCAGATTTTGAAGCATCAACGACCGTAGTGTTATAATTAAATATGTTTTTATCAAATTGGAAGGTGACTAATAAGTTTAATTATTTTTGTGTACTAATTTCTTTGTTGTCGTTAATGTAGGTAGACAAGTTCTTTTAGGGTTGGTTTCATTATAAAGTTTCTCAACCATAGTATAGTCATGATTTTCTTTTTTATTAATAATAGTATAGGAATCAAAGTCGTGATCATAATATATTTGATTAATAAACATGAAGTCAGCATTAATTATCGTAAAGTAAACTAGCATTACATTCTAAGGCTGGGAATGCACTAAAGTGGCGACAGCGTTGCTGATATAATGCACATAAGTTGTTATGTTATAATACATAACATTACTTGTTCCATTAAGAATAAATTATTTCCGCTCAATCAACAACATTTCTGAACAAAACATTTTAGCAACATTTCGAATGCTTTTCTATACCTAAGTGCTTTGCATTGTTCGTGTAGATGCTAAATCGCCTCCGCCTATCTACTGCAGCCTCATCCTAAATCCAGTTAAAACTAACATGGAAACCGGTTCCGAGATCTTCAGCCCACCTCGAACGGCTAATAAAAACCACATACAGTCATACTTAATGATAATAAGTACTAGTGTATATTACTGAGATGACCTTAGAATATGATGAAGAAAATGTTAAGCTGAAACCTATGAATCTTTAATTAGTTACTATGCTGTGCTGTTGTGTGAAGGAGATGAAAGTAGAACGTAATTTTATAGAGAAAGTAGTATCAATCGCAAATGAGATTGTAGTGAGGTATAAAGCTGATTCTACTTATTTCTATTCTAAAATAAAACAAAAGAGGCCTTATCGATTATAAATTCTAGTTAGTTTGGTTTTTATTTTTGAGAAAATGTAACTAGGGCATTTAGATCGTCTCGAATTAATTGTAACCGAACCATTTCAGTGCAAAACTTGTGTTAAAAATGTATGACACTATAATACGGAGTAATAGAGGTAACTAGTAAAGCAAAACGTTCCCACTGAAACGCGAATTGCACTCAAGTTCTCCTGCACAGAAAAATAATTCTAAAGCCTATTCAAATAAGAGTCATAATCAAACAAAACGAGATCCATACATTGATAAATGAAGTTGTAAAATGTTTGACAAGACCCGATAAGATAATTTAGACTTAAACTTGGTACAAATAAGATCGAATTTTAATGGGTGAAGTTGTATCAACAACATGTGAACCATTGAGCGAGGCCAGCGTCGAACCGGCACGGCAAGGTTGAGGCGACAGATAAAAACAACAAACAAAACCACAGAATAAGTTATTGTAAGGACTCGAGAATATTTGCTAAACCGATGATTTATTTGGATGATCCTTTAAAAGGCGATGGGTCAGTGAATATGAAAGCCAACGTACTGGAAACACAAGAAGACTGAACTGGTTTGGAAGAATTTGGAGTGACTGAGCTGAATACTAAAGAACAAGAAATAAAAGATGTTGACAAAAGTCATTAATCATGAGTGTAAAAATACACGTGGTCATACATCTCACAGTAATCTAGTTTTAAATGATGATAATATACGAATGTTATTGTGGAATCATACTCCTACTGAGTTGCATACTCTACTGTGGGAGCGGTGGAGGTAAGTGGCCCTATAAAACAGTCGTTAAATGGCTATTAAAGCCACTGATCTTGACATTAGGATCTTGCAAACTTTCCTGAACAACAAAGAAAGGGAACTTACTTCAAAATGAAAACAAATATATGCAAAACTTTGCAATTCCTCTTCAAATATCTTAATAAATAATATTGCGTTTATAGAGCAATTAGATGTAAAGATTTAATTACTGACTCATTGGTAGCGATCGCGTGTCAAATGATCCTTAATAATGACCTCTGTTGAGATTAGCAAGGCTACTTGTTTGTTGTCATTATAAGTATTATAGAAAAGGGTAAAAATGATGGAATGATGGCCTTTCAGCCATCTCCTTTGTTAAAGGTTTTTCAAAGTTACATGGATATTAAGGTTTCGTTAGCTAAAAACTTTAATTGTTTGACATTTTGAATACATGTAAGCTATTTTGAATTAATTAAACTAGGTATAAAAAACAGAATATTATGATAAGTGTGGTAGGTATTACATACTAAAATTATGAACGTGGTATTCAAAATGAATCGTATTATAATTAAATCTAGTCAAAAAATATTTAAAGTTCAACTAAGTAAATATTATTTACTGTATCCAGCTAGACGAATCGTTTGGCGAAATATTACTAACAGTTACTCTGTTCCAGAAGATTTTGAACTCACAACAAAACTAATTTTAGAATCTTCCAAATATTTCAAAGATTACGTTCCGTTTGGACGCAGTGGGCGAAGAGTATTAATCTTCCAAACTTTTTTTCAAGAATAGTTTTGGTTTTCAATGCGTCTCGGGTTCACAAGAACATGTTTATTTTTTTTATTGTAGCTCTAAAGGGGTAAATTGGGCTAAATATTGACGTACGTAAGTTTAAAGAAATTATTGGATGCATTATGCAGGTCATCTTCTGCATATAGAACAGGACGACCCTGTATGTGAAATTACGCCGTACCTTGATCACTCGCCACAAATAAAGACTGATCTCCAGTTATGCCAATGAATAAATTGCATTTTAGTTGTACTTCTTCAGAGTCAAGGAGTTCCTGTGGCTAGTTTAGTGACCATTATTGTAATTTAAAGGACGATAAGATTCTAATAAGAACGATTAAACAGAATACAATACACTTGACACCGTTGCAAACATTAGCTTGTGGAGACAATTCAACGCCACACATACAAATCGTGTAAGACTGAAACTAATGATCAATAAGCATCCACAGAGCACTTTGCAACTTCAATAGTTTAGCAGTAAAATAGTCTATTGTTGACCAGTGCTCCACCACGTGCCTCGGACGTGATAAATAATGTATGAGTGAAACAGCGAGATGTGGCCACTGTAAACAAATCTTCAAGTCACGACAACTTAGTTTTTGCAACTCCCTCGTAACTTGGCATGCGCAAAAAATATATAAATGTTTGCAAAACTCACCTAAACTTTCCCTGTGAGTGGTCCTCCCACTTGATGATAGATGGGCAGTACTTGGAGTCCAGGAGTAGATTCCTTAAGAACTCGGGCACGGAGACGCTCCTTGGGCGCTTGAAAGTCTTCCTGCCGCTGCCTTTTGGCCTGCCAGGCGGTCTTTTGAATATTTTTCTCTTGTCGTCTTCGTCCCCAGACTTGCTTCCGTCACTGCCATACGAGCACTCGGGGGATGCGGTCTCTGATGAGCGGAACACATCTTCAGTGTCGTCACTCGAATCAGTTTGATGCAGGAGCGTGCTGTCGTTAGGAGTGTAGTCCGAGTTGTAAAGTCTGTTCTTGTGATCCAGGGAGTCCAAATCGAGCATTGTGTTGGTAGACTCGTGGGTATGGTAAGGATCCACGTCTGCGTACCTTATTATGGAGGACTGACGCAGTATCTCCTCGTTGAGGCGACTGTGCAACTTCTCGTACACACTGTCTGCAATCCGTCTCGAGGTGACCTGGTCTGTGCTCGAGTGCAGCATCCTGTTAAACATGTCCTCTCTCTTCATGGCTCTCAGTTCAAATCCTTTGACTCTGAAGTTGTAGAACGGTATTTCAATTTCACAAAATCCCATGCATTGAACCGTGTCTATCATCCAGGACACAGTGTCATCCTCGTTCCAGGCGTCCACGACTTTGTACTTCCAGTCATCCCTGTTGTCCCGAGGGTACTCGCGACAGCTGACCAGGTTGTGGTACACGTTCACGGCGCTGTCAATGTCGGGTTCTGCATACGCGTCGTAAGAAGCGTTGGTGTAGTAGTTCCCGTAGATGTGAGAAGCAGTTCCCTTCTTGAAGACTTGGAAGTCGTCAAGGCGCGCGGGCGCGGGCGACGTGGAAGGGAAATATAGATCGCAAGGCATGCTTTGATCGTATAGGGGGCGCGCGTAATCGATCATGGTTGCGACGTACGTGCGGCGTTGCCGGCGGTTCGCGGCGGAATGGGCGGTAGGCGGCGAGCGCGCCTTATGACTATCCACGCTACTGGCGTGGCGTACTGTTTTGTTTACAAGATGCGTTTGGTGAGCTCGCCACAGCGACGAGTACGCGTACGTACGTGGGCAGAGCGCCGCTAATCAAGATCACTGTGTGATAGTGGAGTGCAATTTTTTCGCGATTTATTAGGCCATGTCGCTGTACTTAAGTAATGTTTATGTTTGTCAATGCAAATAGTGGTTGTCGCCAAGGCAAACGGCGACAGAGATGACTAAATAGGTTAATGCTTATCTTATATTAAGATGGTTATGACTTTAAACTTACTATGTGGATGGTCAACAAGATGTCGAAGGATATCATTATATTTATTTTTTTATTCTCCTTAAAAATATTAAATATATAGCGTGCTTAACTTTGTTCTATTCTGTTATCAGTACGTTTGTGAAAATACGAATAGTAATTGTTTTTATAGCGTGGCCGTAAAATATAAATACAAAATGAGATAAGTTCGAATATTTTCGAAGTCGTTAACGAATTTATATGGAATTAAGGGAAAATAATATTATCATTGGAATTATTTAATTAACCACAACTGAAATAATAATATTAATTATTGTTATACAAAATGCAGATAATCGCGTACAAACAAAATTATCCTTTACATATAATGTAGTAGGTAGTTATTTGTAACAGTCAGGTGGGTTTCTCAGCGCATTTCAAAAACCCACAGGGACGAGTACAAACGGGTTTAGAAACATCTGATTAATTGATAAATGCTAGTTTTTTAATATAAATCAATAACGTTGATTAATATTTATATTCATAGTTATTTAAGTAATAGTCGAATAAACCATCTACACTTTTACCATTATAATTATTACATATTGTTAAAAAAAAAGTTTTGATGATTGTAAAAAATAATAATAAAAATACTGTAAATATTCGTACTTCTATAAAATATTAGTATCATTACAACAAGGCTCGTGGCTAAGAAAAAAACATGCAGATCGATCAGATTTGGTTAAGCTACGCTTGCCGCGGTCATTCCGTGGATGGGTGACCATCCATGTTGTCATACCGTTACCCCTCCGTGGCTTAGAAAGCACGTAAAGACCTTGGTCCCGGCTTTCATCGAGTAGATCTATGACAGTCGTTATAAGTAGTCAGAAGCCAGAAAGTTAGACAACCAGTCTTGCTAAGAGGTATCGTATCACCCAAGGTTCTGAAGGCCAGACAGGCAGTCGCTTCATGTAAAACTCCATGTGGTATTGGACTGGAAGAAAACCCAACTTACTTGGGAAAAGGCTACAGAGATTCGTAGACAATTGCTACGGAGCAGTGTTCGTAGCACGTAGCATTCCCTGCAGCTACGCACGCTTACCAATATTGTAAGTAAAAAAAGCTTTTTACAAAAAAGACAACCGCCTTCAAAAAGTAAAAAATAACTTTAGCACAGAACACACATTGACTTTAGTTTCGAAATTCAGTGGCTTTGTTCTGTTTGTTGTTTTGTGTTGCCACCGACTTCCGAAACTAAAGTCAATGTGTATTCTGTGCTAAAGTTATTTTTCACTTTTTGAAGGCGGTTGTCTTTTTTGTAAAAAGCTTTTTATTTTCCGCTTTTTAGTACCTCCTTCTCATCCAAATCTATTAAGAAGAGATTGAAAGTTAACTACTACAAAGATTGATGAAACTAAAACGTCGTCTATGTAAAAGTTTTGGGTATTTGTTGATTTTTCAAAAAGTGCTGAATCAATTTCGATAAAATTTATATGGGACCACCCCTGAAGCATACCCTATCCATAAAAAATAATTTTCAAAATCGGTTTACGTTTGCCGGAGAAATCGCGTAACAAATCGCGCACATACTTAATGCAAATTTAAGACTTATACGGTTTTCTCATGGATGCCATTGTCAGAACTGGACCAAAATAAAATGGGACCACACGGGAAGCTTTCAAATAAAAAAAGAATCATCAAAATCGGTTTACCCAGTCCCAAGAAATCAGGTAACAAACATAAAAAAAAGAAAGAAAAAAAAAACACTACATTATCTTTACATAGTATAAAACAACGTCGCTCCCGCTGTTTGTACATCTTAGATCTTTTAAACTACAAAACAGATTAATGCGGTTTTCATTAATAGATAGAGTGATTCAAGAGGAAGCTTTATACGTATAGTTTGATCTACATTGCACCCGTGCGAAGCCTGGCGGGTCGCTAGTGCATAATAAAAAAAGCTTTAAAAAAAAAAAGAAAACCGCCTTCAAAAACTTAAAAGTGATAAATAACTTTAGCACAGAACACACATTATTTTACTTTCGGAAGTCGGTGGCGGTGGCTTCGTGTTTATTGTTTTGTATTGCTAGTAGTAATGTGTGTTCTGTGCTAAAGTTATTTATCACTTTTTAGTTTTTGAAGGCGGTTTTCCTTTTTTTTTTCTTTTTTATTAATAAACCCCCCTCATAAAATAAAAATAAAATTAAAATAAAACGTATCAGATTGCTACGAATTTGCCATAAATGTAAATTATTGATGATGCAAGCATAATTACGAATGCAATAAATTAACATTACAATTCTATTCACACCCTTTGATCTCAGCAGTATAATTATATTATCTTGTAAGTACTTATTCAACCGTTTTCTGAGGATAAAACGAGTGAGAATGAGGTTTAAGTGATTTTTAGTGCCTCTTTACTTATTGTTTTTAATAATTTGAGGAATGTGTCTCATTAGTCGAGTAGACAAGAGAACCTTAGGCCGATTCCAAAGACTAAAAAAAAAACTATTTATAAAAAAAACCGGACAAGAGCGAGTCAGACTCGCTCACCGGGGGTTCCGTACAAATTCCTAGGTACAAATCCATACTAATATTGTAAATGAGAAAGTAACTCTGTCTGTTACGCTTCCACGATGAAACGGCTGAACCGATTTTGATGAAATTTGGTACAAAAGTAGCTTAAACCCTGGGAAAGCATATGTACTTTTTAAAATAAATTCTGATTCCCTTAAGAGTGTCGAAATTTACGTTTTTTGCGACATAAACGGCCGTGTCTTTTTTTTCACGTTAACTTAGAAGTTTGGTTTTTTCACAGCTTCAAGAGACTGTGGACCTAAGTATATGGTTTAAATTGCAACTCGATACCTCTTCGCGTTCCCGAGATAAAAGGCCTTGACAGACAGACAGACAAACAGACATACAGACAGACGGACAACAAAGTGATCCTATAAGGGTTCCGTTTTTTCCTTTTGAGGTACGGAACCCTACAAAGGAAAAAGTCATTTCAAGTCGCCATGTTTCCGATGTTTTCCTTTACGGAATTTGGCCGTCTCTAAGTTTAACTTAAAAAGTACATCATTATGAAACCCAAAAGTATAGAGTATACTTGACAGGGTTCGAAACCTCGTGTTTGTAAAGTCCCCAACAAAGTTATAGGTATATAACTCAGATTTCACTCTTTATAATGTGCTTCTGTAAACCGTCTCCTTCATCATCATCATTTCAGCGGAAAGACGTGTCAAAGTTTTGCCACATTGACCGGTCCCGTGCGTCTCGCATCCAGCGGACCCCCACAACCTTTACCAGGTCATCAGTCCACCTAATGGGAGGCCTTCCAACGTCTTCCGGTTCGCGGTCACCACTCCAGAAATTTTCGGCCCCATCGGCCATCCGTTCTGCGAGCAATGTGCCCTGCCCACTGCCACTTAAGTTTGGCAATTCTTCGGGTTACGTTGGTAACCTTGGTTCTCTTGTGGATGTCCTCATTTCTGATTTTATCACCGTCTCCTTAAGTCAATGCAAACTTTCTTTTTTCCTTCGCCTTTCTTGTCTCATTCCTGGGGAAAAACCTCCCTCCATGTCTTCCAACTTTCCCGATCCTGTGCTTCATCCCACCAGTTTTGGAGGAATCCGTCTAGTTCGTCCCGCTATCTCCTTCGTGGCCTACCGCGACCCCGTCTTTCTGTCTCAAGGCACCAGTTCTGCATTACCTGAGCTCACAGTTTGTTCAGCATAGAGCAGACATGTCCTGCCCTGTCTTATTTAAATTGGCCAGGCTTATGAGCCACGTCTGCTATGCCTGTTTTAGAGCACAGTTTATTGTTTTGAAATCAATCGCTTAATTTAACACCTTGTATACTGCGCTCTATTTCTCTTTGGCAAACCTTGAGTTTGGACTTTTAGGTATTAGTCAAAACAAACTTCATTACAAAAAAAAGTTTCAGTAAAGTTGAAAGTGTGTTCAGTTTGTATGGTGGAGATAAGTGCAGCTGTGGCCGTGAGTACTGTGTCTTCCGCAGCTGAGATGATTACGAGTGCAATTCCTATCGGAGAAAAAAGTGCTAGTAATATTATAAATGCGAAAGTAATTTTGTCTGTTACGTTTTCACGATGAAACGGCTGAACCCATTTGGTATGAAATTTGGTATGAAGGTAGGTTAAACGGGGGCTAAAAGCTATCTTCATACCTTTACCAAACGGACATAGGCAAAAGCTAGTTAATTATAAGTCCAAGTTTCCTCACAATGTTTTTAATTCACCGATGTCAGTGATGTTCATGATAAACTTAAAAAGTACATATTTATGACTGAAAGCCACATTGGTACTTGCTCGGTTGCGAGCCCAGAACCAGAACGTGCATGAAAAGAGGCTTGTATACATGCCAATAACCTTGAGCATTTGGCCCGTACTGAATTTGGGGACGAGTGCGGTGGTGATGTAGACGCAGTCTTTAATCGGACACATTTTTAATTTTAATTTATTGTAATAAAAATAATACATATTTGTAAAAAGTAACATAACCAAATCATTTTCCTTTGTATTGCAAAGCAGTAGATATTTTTTTATACTCTTTTGATAAGAAATTAAGGAGTAAAATGGTTTCATCTCAATGATTTGGAGGTGATTTGACATTTTTTTTCTTATTATGTGATACCGATAGAAAAATTGTGATCAAACCAAATTACGTATCATATCATGTAGATTACTAACAATTTTTTTCAGATGTAATTTCTTTGTCAATGCCGACGAAAAGTTGCTTCTTTCAAGCTTTTTTCGAGAGAGCAGCCTTAACAACATTCAAGGGCATACCAATTGTTAAAATAACGTAACGTCCCCAAGAAGCTTATAGATAAAAGTGGAGACAACACTCTAAATACCTAAGTGAAGCCAACTGTGGGCAGATGCTCTCTTTCTGAATGCATACATAAGATAAAGAAAACACATATCACTGTCTCGTTCTTATGTATGCATTCAGAAAGAAAGCATCAGCCCACAGTTGGTTTCAAGCTTTTGTTCTAAGTGTTGGCTCCATTTATACCTATATCTTCATGAACGTCCCTCTGTGCTTATTAGCCTAGCTCTGTTCAAACTCCTGCTTAATATTATTGCAAGTGGAAATCATGTTTTTCTTACACATCCACAGTACTTTTCTGATTAATTTCGGTGCGGCATACAAGAGAGCGGAATTGAACTCCCGGACAAGACGAGCATCATTGCATCGGCGCTTTTCTGGTGATTGCTACTGTTGCTTCTGGCTTTCAGATATTGCACAATAGCTAGAAAAGGAGTGGCAGTCTCGTCCAACACAAAAGTTTTTCAAATTACATAACTTTATCCAAAATTAAAGATGTTCTTTTAATTTAAATTTAGAATGTACCTATCGCCAAGTACGATAAAACATAATCAAATTAATGTAGTCGAGTAATGAAGTAACAAAGCGCTAAAGTAGTACACTCTTGCATAACTTAAAGGAAAACGATACGTTGATGAATGAAAGATGCGTCGCTTCGTACGTCACGATAGTATTTACTCAACTTAGGGCGTGGTTACTTAAGGTAAGTAATAGTAGGTGAGTTTCTTTGTGAATGAGTTCTTCTGGGGAATTACCGCACTAACTCCTTCAGCCTACAAGTTGGAATCAAATGTTACAGCTTACTTTTTAGGAGCCATTATTTATGTTTAATATAATTCCTGGTGCTAGGCAACTAGGCTTCTCCAAGTTGTTCACGTCCCTTTGTGTCAATTGGCCTAGTTCTGTTCTGTCTCCTTCTTAATAATAAGTGATTATGGAAAATACATTTTTTACTTTTTTTTATTATTATTTATTTATTAATCAACGAACTTAGATAGAAGTCTTACAAATAGGAAAATTCTCTCCCAAAACTTTCTAGACGGTTTGACTGGGGGATCAGACAGTCTCATTCTCATATATAAAAAATATAATTAAGTACTTAACATTAATTAAATTACTCCTCCTCACTTACCGCCTACGCACTTTCTCCTCTGCTGTTCTTTTCTGGTTAATTTCGTTGCGGGATCCAAGACAGTTGAATCGTTTCTCTGGGACTCTTCCAGCTTCATTGCTTCGGCGGCTTCTGGTGGTCGCCACTGTTGATTCTAGCTTACAGGAGTTGCAGTGGTTTAGAAATTATAGTGTGGCAGTAGTAGTCCAGGGTTCGATTTCCCCACGTTGTTCAGGTACTTGTTTCGGGTCTGGTTGCTTGTGTTTGTGACTGTATATAGGTATGTTGTCAATGTCAGCTTAATAGTAATTTGTGTGCAATGGTCGAACGCTTTAAACCCCGGCCAGACTGTTGTAAACAAGCCCTCCAGCCCTTTGTTTGCAACAAAAATTCGTTTGACCTTCAACAACCTCTGTGGACGGACGCGCGTTGTAAATCGCGTGTGGATACCGCCGATGTAAACAAAGATGTGACAACACTCTGAGGTGGGAGCCTTGATAAACCAGTGTGGATGCAAACACCAACCGTGGGTTCCACAAGCCTCCCACCAAGGTGACTCCTGTTGGAAGCTTGTTTATAACAGTCTGGCCCGGCCTTTAGGTTGATTCTCGAACGGTGCAAAATACTTGGTTGCCTTAAGGATTGAACAACCGGCCAAGTGCATAAATCCGTACCACTGTACAATATAGACCAGGTACCTAAAGATCGAAGGGAAGGGAAGAAGGGGTGGGCAGGGAATCAGGGGTGGTCGAGTGGAATTGGGCTCTGGATTTTCCGCCACATGTCCGATGATCATTGGGCCAATCGCGTGAGATAGCGGGATGATTTAGACTCCTTTGACAAAGAAATAGCCCTTGCTTGATAGAAATGGAAGGAGAGCAGAGAGGCCATTGACTTGCATTGGGAAAATAAATGCTGAAAAAACTAAAGTTCGAGTATAAAACGTCGAAAAAACATGTTTCTTTTATGGGGACACTTTAACTTAAATGAGTAATTAATTTCGCGATTAGTTTTTATTTATTACTAGCTTTAGCCCGCGACTTCGCCCGCGTGAATGTCGATTATCGCGGATGCAGAAGAAGTCGCGGATTAAAAAGTAGCCTATTACCATCTCCAGAGTTCAAGCTTTTTTCATACCAAATTTCATTAAAATCGATTCCGCCGTTTCATTGTGAAAGCGTAACAGACAGAGTTACTTTCGCATTTATAATATTAGTATGGATTGTATTTTTATATTAATATTTTATCGATTTTATGACATGTCGTAATTTAAATAATAACATGATTTTATGTAATTTTTATTGTGTAACTTAGCCCATCTAAGTACTTTTGTGATTTTAATTAAATTTGAACTTTTATAATTTATATTTTTTTGTGATAATGTTGTAAGTAATGAATTATTATTATTATTTATTGTCTATGGAACCAGTTTTCTGAAATAAATGAATTATTATCATTTGTATTTTTTGTTATGTTCGCGCCTGCTAATCTCTTCACCACAAGGGTGGTGAAGGTTGACTCGTGGAGAACACGTAAGGCATTAAGACCGCCTTTGTGTCTTTGTGCATTAAGTAAAAATAAATAAATAATACTTACAACTCATAAAGAATAAACAAACGAAGTGTAAAAGTACCTACACGTTAAAACCGCAGATTGACTGCGTATGTAATATAATGTTTTGAGTGAATCAGTCGGCTTCCAGTAGGTACCTAGCTGCTAGACTTGTTGGCTACTTGCTATGAGACATCGTTGTTCGTGGTTAGACTCTGGCAGTGGCTGTCAAACTTTTTGCTCAACAATGTGAATCTTGGAGCGATTCTAAAACATTCGCTTCGGGTAACATCACCAGCAGCCCTAGCCAAGTTACAAACGTTTCGTATCGTATCTCTTTCTACAATAATTAACGCTTCATCGTAATTCCTTTTTTAGATGAGATGACGTCATTCCAATACATTTGATTAGTTTTCTTTTGCGTTATCGATTAGAGATTGTCAATTTGGGTATATGCCTACGTGGGCAGGGCCTGTAGATAAAATCCCTTTTCTGTTAGTGTTAACGCTAATGGAAAAATAAATTGTATGCAGTTGACGTTTGCTTACCAGGTGTCACGTGATGCTAATATGTCAACGACACAATTTGATATTTCCATTGGCATTAATGCTAACAGAAAATTATAGGATTTTGTCTACAGGCACACCCTGGTCATAATGACCTGGTCATAATGACCATTGTGTTTGACTTCATAGTGTCAACACTTCATTCACAAGATCAGCTATTTGACAACGGCATCACTGTCTTAGGGCGTTTGTGCACTACAAGGAATTTTACTGTCCGCCAGTCCGATTTATTACGGTCTGATACCGAGTCTCGTAGATTCAGATCAGGTTCAATTCCAAAATCGGACTGCCGGACAGTAAAATTCCTTGTAGTGCACAAACGCCCTTAGAAAATCAGCTTTACACTTACCTACACGTAGATAAAATGCCAGCTGCAGCTCGTTCAGTAAAAAAGTAAATAAAAAAACTGATATCATAACATTTTTAATTATTTTACTCTGAGTGAAACTCTAGATCTATACCAACCAACTAACATTATAAAGAGGTAAAATTTGTTTGTTTGTAAGTTTGTGTGTAGGGAAATAATCTCCAGAGTTACTCATACGATTTCTAAAATTCTATCGCCATTATGAAGCTGCGGCATCTGTGAGTGCTAAACGATATATTTTATTTTTATTATCAATATTATTAGGGATCCGTTTGATAATTCACGCGGAAACAACGCGCGCGCGGAAAGACGCGTGCCATGCCATTGTCTTATGAAACATGATTATCTCTAGTCCACATTACTTGTGAAATCTCCTGCATGATATCTATACATATAATAAAACAGTAACAAAACTGTGTCTGTACATTGAATATATTTCGGGCTTATGTTATTTGGGTGTTTAATTTCTTTTTCCATTTATCTTCGTGACACGATAGCCTACCCGGTAACGCAAGGGAGCAGTCACTTAGATTTTAATTGATCAGGTATCTTCTTTACAATAAAACTATAACCATGCCTAGAAAGTGGTCAAATCTTTCCCAATGTTCCAAAGGAGCTAAAAGATTGAGGATCATAAGATCCCAAGAATCTACCAAAGAGCGTCAGGAGAGACTTGATGCTGTTCGAGAACATCAGGCTGCAACTCGCTCCGTGGAAACCTCTTCAGATCGCGAAGCACGCCTGCGTTCTCAGCGTATTTACGCATCTACATCCACGTCTCTAGAGACCAGTGAAGAGTATGATGCGCGACTGACCGCTGATCGTGAACGTCATATATTGTCTCGCGAGTCGGAGACGTTCACGGATAGAGAATTGCGCTTGAGTTCTCAGCGTATCTACGCATCTGCTGCGGAACGTGATGCGCGACTGTCCGCTGATCGTGAGCGACATGCATTGTCTCGCGAATCGGAAACGTTTACCGATACAGAATCACGCTTGAGTTCTCAGCGTATTCGCACATCTACTAACAGGTCTTTTGAACCAAATGATGAACGTGATGCACGACTAATTGCTGATCGAGATTATCATACACTAGCGACCCGACCCAGCTTCGCATTGGCCTATAGCCTTCTTCGGTAAATGGACTATCCAACACGAAAAGATTTTTTTAATTCGGACCAGTAGATCCTGAGATTAGCGCGTTCAACCAAACAAACAAACAAACTTCAGCTTTATAATATTATAGTATAGATTGACCCGAACACGCACACAACAAAATATTCAAAATCAGTTAGAAAGTGAGAGAAAAAGAATTGCTGGAGTACGGCATGAAGAGACAGAAGAAGAGCGCAACGAACGTTTGAATTCTGATCGACTTCGACATTCTCTGAACAGAATGTCGATATCATCTGAAGAATCGGATGTGTCTCAAGATATAGCCGTAGGTCATGGCGACCTTCCTTGGGTTGGTAAGGAACGGAGTTCACTTACGTATACTCCTATGATAGACTACACCACATATTCCGCCATCGGAGGTATGATTCAAAATTGTACTTTTTGAACGTCTCGAATCATCTCGCGCATCCGGTTGTTTTCCCGTCCCCGGGCTCTTAGAATTCGACATCAGACGTTTCAGATCTTCGATTTTGCCGACCTCGTTGTCGCTGGCTTAAGCAACAGGAACCGCGTACGAAGTCGCGGGCAGAAGCTAGTAATAAAATACAGCAACTTTAAAACAAGTTAAAACTGAAACCAATATAAAATAGTGATTGAATAAAATGTTAGTATAATAAAAAATTGTAAACTTATGATTACATGCTAGTGCTGTGTGTTAGTACGGACCGCCCGAGGCGGTAAAAGCCTAGTTTTTCTGTTATGGACCAAGTTTGGCACGAAAAAGTCTCTTTTGCTAACTGCTGACAATTAATATATATCATTGACAACAACAAATACATGTTTATCTTATCTAAATACTTATCTTATCGAAGCCTGTTATCATGTTAGTAGAGCAGCTGATGACCAACCGCCGAATGCAGCGTAAAAGCTCTTTTATTACACCCTAAACGAGAGCTTAACTAACACATGTATGCCACGACCGACATTTTCTTCTAACCATGTTTTCGTTCAAGAGTCGCAATCGCAAGTTATACAAGACATGAGTAAACAATTGAAGAATATTTTTCTTTTATTATTATTTTTTTCATTTTTTTTTTCTACTAGGAATTTCACCTGTGTCGTGGTGCGTTTACAAACATATACATAATCAAATCTCACGTACACAAACAGCCAGACCCGGAACAACTATCTGTGGGCCATACAATATATTAAACGCACACTATGCAACCGAGCATATTATAAATTGAGTGATTACATCACTGATAAAAATGCTTGGCTGGATGCTGGTCTAGCTCCACAGCCAAGAGTTCATTGATTAATTGATTAGCATTTTTAACTATTTTTGGAGCTGCTGAAGATGTAGATCTATATTATCTTTGCATTGTATAAACTCAATGTGTTAGTATTATATAGTTTTTCGTAGCACATACATGTGAGCACTATGTTCTTTAAAGCTACCATTTACGAGGTATACCTCTCATTGACTTGAATATGCCCTGGCGGTTGGGAGAGTCATGCTCACTTGAATATCTCGCTGACGGTGGCGCATGTGTTGGAGCATTCGGTTCCCTTCAAAATGGTTGAGCTAAATGGTGCCGATCCATGCGTCATGTTCGTGAACGGACGCCGTCGGTTGGGACTGGTTATCTCTTAGCTGCCTCGGTTATTTTAAATTTTGGTTTGAATTGTTATTTTAACTATATTTTTCCCTAGACCTCTTTTAACATGCAAGACCTGTTACATTGTTCTCACATTGTACCCTTAGACTCAACATGAATGATGTAACCTAAATTTGTAAAATATAAGTGATTTTAAAAGAGTATTCATGAAGTTTCTTGCTCGCTCTTCTCCATAGAAACCTGCTGTTTGGAACGAGCAAGCTAGCTTCAACTTCCTGACTGACTGACAATTCAAAAGTACCTGTAAATGTAAATAAATGATTTTGAGTTTGAGTTTGAAACAAATATTTGTTCCGTGCGGGAATCAAAACCGCGACACGCAGCGCAGCAGTCGATCGCTCAACCATTGCGCCCACCGTGTCGTCGAATTGGAAATCCTTATCATAAAATATGTAACAGAGACCTCATTTTTATTTTTGGAGAGTGAATTTCACTATATAGTTGTACATTTTTGGACACTGCTTGGTAAAGGCCACCCCTTTCTCCGTCCAAACTTCCCGATCTAGTGTGATCTTTGCCCACGTTTGCCCCACAAACATGGTCAGATCGTCACGCCATCTTCACCGCGGTCCTCCTTCAGGCCTGAGTGACCATCTTTGCCCATATCTCCTGATGCATTCGCGTGACGTGGCCAGCCCACTCCCACTTCAGGCTGGCTGTTTTTCCTCCAACATCTTACAACATTAGTTATGGAGCGCAGAGTGGTGTTTCTAACGCGATCTTCCCTATTATGCTACGCTTGCAAATCTTGAGTTAAGACTTCTGTTGCTCCGTAAGTGACCAACTTTGTGCACCGTAAGTTAGGATGGGCAGTATGCACATGTCGACAAGTTTTCTCTTCTAGGTAAAACCTTTTGTAATATACTCGTATTTTTTTGGCCTGCGCTTTAATTTGCATTACCTTACTAGGTAATCAGTGGTATTATACAATTCCGTGTTTCTGTATGAACTTACTATGAAATTAAATTAGAAACACATATTAGTCATCTTAGTGTAAAATGATGCTGTTCCACCTTAGGCCTCGGTCAGGTGAGTGTAAACCTATAAGAGTATTAAATTATATTTATTCATCCATTATATTCATGTTCATCGCACTCATATGGGATACAGGCATGCAACCACGGCTTACCTTGACCATTTTGTACCTATGTCTTGATTTCTGTGTGAAATATTTTCTTGTTTCGTACTTTTTAGATCACTTTTTGTTGTGGTCGGGTTTTAGTTTTTAAACTTATTTTTTTTATTTAAACCATTTTGGAGTCACAGCCAAGTATTATATATTTAATAGGTACTAGTAAACCCCTTTCCAATGATACTAAACACGGTATGCGTATCTTAATTTATTTGGTAATCTTTCCATTTTTTACAATAATTTGTGACAAATCTCCACTAAATATTATATATTTGAAAGGTACTAGTGAACCCCTTTCCAATGATACCAAACACGCTATGCTTATCTTCAAAAATTTTTTTAATCTTGTTTTTTTTGTCCGCCAGAGGGCGCCACATTGGATTCGGTGATACGTCATATAGCCTATAACCAGCGGACGATCAAGACGCTTCTAACGATACCCCATTTGTTCAGTTCTGATAAGTAGTTTAGGAGCTATGAGCGAACAGATGAACATACATACATACATACATACATACATACATACATACATAGCCTGTCAAAATCATAACCCTCCTTTGGCTTTGCCGTAGTCGGGTAAAAAATGGCGGACAGATATTAAAAGTTTGAGCGTCGATTATATGACATAACCTTTTTTTGAACACTGTGTAAATATTGATGTTGTTAGCCACAGCGAATAAACACAGGTAGCCATTTTATATTTGTGTTTCTGTCAGCAAAGTAAACTTCTTATGTTGAGTAACACTGGTCTGTGATAAGACAGTGATAGCTTAAGTAATTACAATAATTGTAGGTACTTGCAGAGCAATTATTGTTTGAGACAATACTACCTTTGTTATGCGTTGTACGGCAACTTCCTCGTAGAAACCTGCAGTGCGATCTTTATTGATTCGGTGCTTAAATAGAGTATTATTAGTTAGATTTAAGTTTAAAAATATAATAACTATCTTCATTGTGAAAGTTCCTAATAGGTATAATACTTATTATGTGATATTAGTTAATAGATACTCACTGAACATATTAGTTTTAAGTTATCTTGCTGCGCCCTAACAGGGTCATGTACTCACTAGTTTTAAGATTAGCGTGTAAAAACTAGGTTGTGTACATTGTGCATTAAATAAATAAATAAATAAATAATTTATAGTACTATGTAGCTATTATAGTAAAATATTAATTTATTTTAAGTAATTGTTTTCGACGAATTGTTTTTGTTGTTACGATGAAACTACTTTGTATATAAAATATGCATGAAGGACTTCTTAAATAATAAATAAATATGGCAGATACGCCCATTTTTTTCCATGGGAAATTTCCGTTTGAAAGGGGCAACTAGATTTATTACATTTTTCTTGTAAATAATTTATAGAAGTACCTTTTGTTAATGATCAAATTTAAAATCGTTGTCCGTGTGGTGTCGGACGTAAAGAATAGCACCATCCCATATCTTCCCGTGGGTGTCGTAAGAGGCGACTAAGGGATACACCAGAGAATGGGTAGCAGCGTTCTCTGTGCCTTTGTAACAACCATACTGCGATCGCCAACCCGCCTGCCAAGCGTGGCGGTTATGGCAAAACCCCCCCCTTGGGAGGCCTATGTCCAGCAGTGGACGTCTTTCGGCTGAAATGATGATGATGATGAAATTTAAAATAAGTGGTTTGTCATTACATCACGTTACTCGTAACTAAGTACTCATACGGCTACTAAACTTAGACGAAAAATGTATCATCTGCCTAGCTTCTTGCCAATAACGCTGGTATCGGCTACCAGTCTAACCGGATGCAGCTCAATACCAATGTTTTACATGCTTAAAACCGCTTTAGATTTACCAGAGAAATCGCGTAACAAATAGGTATATAAAAAAAGACAACGTATAGACGAAATGAGAACTTCCTTCTTTTTGAAGTCCTTTCCCAGGGTTCAAACTATATTCATACCAAAGGAGTTGTTTCAAAATGTATGGAGCCTGGGCCCAGTCCTTGTACACCATACTTAATAATAGGGAAACACATTTTAAATAGTTCTCAACTGTCCAATTAATTTAAAATAGCTTTGTGAGCAGGTAAAACACAAGAAATTGCACTTGAAATTGCAACACACAACAAAAAGCAGTCATGGCGGTAAGCTGTCATTTTGAAACGTCATTAATCATGACGTTTGACATTTATAATTCTGATTTTCTGCGTCGATTTGTGGATAGCCAGGTAAACAGATGAGAAAGAAACGGTGTTAAATTCAAAAAAACGAAAGGGAGGTTGTTATAAAGTACTATAGAAACTAGAAACAAAACGAGATGAAAGTGACTGAAGTGAGACTGTTGTGACACTGACAGCTGACAGTTCTCTTTCTATGATCAATGGTCGATCTATGGTTTATAGAGTAGCTAAATCTGAGTGACGCCATGTTGAAAATCCATAAAAAATATTGTTAAATTACCTATTTACTACCACTACAGTATACATTTAAATGAATTATCTGTATTTTTCCCGGATTCTACGGATTTTTCTCTTTTTTTTGAAGTGGTGTACATAGACTGGGCCCATTATGAAACATGTCCTTTCATGAAAATCGGTATAGGCATTTCGTCGTGAAAACGTTACAGAGAGAGTTACTTTCGCAATTTATAATAATAATAATATGGATGGATTAGTTTTAAAGTAACTAACGTTTGCCTACTACGTCTGCGAAAATTGTCATAAAGAAAGAAAGAAAGAAAAAGCATTTATTAGCCCGCACAGGACGGAACACACAAATAACAACAAGGTTTAAAATTATTACAAAATAATCTTCTGTGCGTGTGTATGAAAGTGAACTCCTCCTTAACGGCTGGACCGATGAAATTTATTGTGTGTATTCCAGTAGATTCGAGGATGGTTTAGATTCACAATTGGGCTCGGTAGGTGGCGCTGTACTCGGGTTTTTATTTTCAGGGCAGGATAACATCTGCCGGGCCCGCTAGTAAGCTATATTTTATTGATAACGTATCTTCCAACTATAGTGAAACCATTTCCAGAATCGAACCAGTTATTCCGGAGATTTGCGAAAAAATAAACCAACTTGTCACCGTATATTTACATAGAGAGGGATGAGGGAAAAAAATAAAATAGGTATTTTGTTAAATTTTACAATCAAAGTTCAAGTAACATTATAATGACACTTGTAGGTAATCTATTATCAGACATTTAAGATGATTATTTCGATACAAAACGTTTTCCTCATCGCGTGTTCTGTCCATTGAGAACCGGATTGACCCGCGTGTAAAGGCTTAAGGTAGGTAAGGCGTTTTCCTTTTAATATTATACTAGCGAACCGCCCCGGCTTCGCATGGGTAAAATCATCATTGGCCTAGCCTTTTGGCAGCTATGTTGGGGTCGTCTTCCAGGCTAACTGTATGCTGTACTGAATATAATAAAAATAAGAAATGGTTATTGTAAAAAGCTTTTTACAAAAAAGACAACCGCCTTCAAAAAGTGAAAAAAACTTTAGCACAGCACACACATTGACTTTAGTTTCGAAATTCAGTGGCTTTGTTCTGTTTGTTGTTTTGTGTTGCCACCGACTTCCGAAACTAAAGTCAATGTGTCTGTGCTAAAGTTATTTTTCACTCTTTGAAGGCGGTTGTCTTTTTTGTAAAAAGCTTTTTATTTTCCGCTTTTTAGTACCTCCTTCTCATCCAAATCTATTAAGAAGAGATTGAAAGTTAACTACTACAAAGATTGATGAAACTAAAACGTCGTCTATGTAAAAATTTTAGGTATTTGTTTGAATTTTCAAAAAGTGCTGAATCAATTTCGATAAAATTTATGTGGGACCACGCCTGAAGCATACCCTATCCATAAAAAAAAGAATTTTCAAAATCGGTTTACGTTTGTCGGAGAAATCGCGTAACAAATCGCGCACATACTTAATGCAAATATAAGACTTATACGGTTTTCTCATGGATGCTATTGTCAGAACTGGACCAAATTGTGACCACACGGGAAGCACTAGCTTCCAAATAAAAAAAGAATCATCAAAATCAGTTCACCCAGTCCCAAGAAATCAGGTAACAAACATAAAAAAAAAAAAAAACAGACGAATTGATAACCTCCTCCTTTTTTGAAGTCGGTTGAAGAATATATATATCAGTGTGTTATATGGAGCGATTGCCTACCAGCAGTGCAATTCTGTAAGAATTCACTCGCGAATTCGAATCCTATCTCATTTCCGATTTCATTTACCTGAAGTGAAAAGTAACGAAATAATAGTTCGCTTCACCTATGTTGTCACTCAGTGGCGCTAGCGTAGTTTTTATCGAGTTACAGACTACCTAAAACAATCGTACACAACCTAGTATAGATTTTAATATAAGGGTTCATAATTGTGATGATCCCTATAATTGTTTATGCCCAACCCTAGAAAGAGTATCTCAAACCAAGTATTTAGGAGTAGTTTTGGATCAGAGATTATCCTAGTACCCCCACCTTGAACAAGTTACTGTTAGGATCAGGAAACTGAGTTGGATTTTCAGGACACTGAGACATATTGCACCAGGAAATGTATCCACTCACACAAATACCCCCAGACACCTGCTCAACGAAATATACATAGCTTTGGTGCAGTCTGTCTTGGTGTATTGCATCCCCATCTGGGGGGGTGCCGCCAAGACTAAGTGTATTGACCTGGAGAGAGCACAACGTGCTCTAATAAAATTAATGTATTTTAAACCCATAAGGTATCCAACACAAAGTCTTTTCCAAATTAGTGGCTTACTCTCGGTCAGAAAATTATACATTTTAAAAACTATATTAAAAAAACACAAGAGTCTACCCTACGTCCCTAACTTAATCTTAAAAAGAAGAAAAGACATTACAGCGAAAGTTCCCAAAGCTAAAACGTTCAGCACAGCTATACAACAGGTTGAACAGAGAGACTTACGTATATAATAAAAAAAAACAACAATGTAAAGAAGTAGTAATGAATTGGATAAAACCACTCAACTACGAGGACACAGAGGCGATGCTAGAATAAAATAATAAAATATAAACAGATATCATTCTTAATCTCATGCATACCTACACTCTGGCACGTGCTCACTTTCACCCTCTCACACACACACACACACGCACAATCATACACACATGCACACATAAATACACACACACTCACAAACAAACACACTCACAGACAATCACACACACACACTCTCGCAGACAATCACACACACACACACAAACAATCACACACTCCCACCCCCATTATATAATTTTTGGTGGAGTTTAATTTAATTTTGTATTTTTATAATCATTCTCTTATAATATATAAGTACTTTAATCGTAAACTAATAAGACAAGTTTTACGCACTCTATGATATGGAAAAGCGGGGTCTCCTAACACAGGCTTTATTGCTTAAAGGGAGGCTCCAATCACTAGTTTGTAAGTAAGAACTTGTTGAAATAATAAACTTTTTTGAATTTTTGTTTTTTTTTTTAATTTGAACCGTGTCGTCAAGTTAATTCCGCCAATTAAGTCCGCCTTTGTACCTTTGTTGCATGAAGTATATAAATAAACAAATAGGCGTTATTATCTGTAGCGTGTCTTTAGGTATTATAATACCACGTAAGTAGCTCTGCTGGAGTCACAAATAATTTATTTTAATTAGGCAGAGTACCATCACTTTTTGAACGACCAACGTTCACAAAAACACAATTCACTAATATTGTTATTTCCATTTATTTTTTCTATAAACATATAAATTACGTTTTTAAATATTAATAATATAAAAATAAAACTTGTAAAAATATAATAATATAGTAGCCCATCGGTATCGGAAACAGGGTAGAAGGTCGGGACTCCAGAGAGAGAAACCTGACAATGAGGCCCTGCCAAGAAGTACTGCCTTCTGAATCAAAACGCCCTTGGTTTAGAAGGCAGTTTTATTTTATTTATTTATTTAAATCGAGCACAAATGATTGATATTGTTGTTAGTAACTTTTAAAAAACTATGTTAATAAAATCTTGAATCGCCTAGGGCGTTTGCGGAGTCTTGGAGGACGCGGGCTATGCGAATTGGGTTGGAACCAAAGCAGTAAATGGCCGTGTCATCGGCGAATAAAGTCAAGTGAGCCTGTCTGTTCTAGGGGATATCACTGGTGAACAGTGTGAAAATGAGAGGGGAGACCACGGAGCCCTGGGGGACTCCAGCACGTATGGGACGTGGAGACGAGAGTGCCCCCTCGACGCGATAGCGAAAGGTGCGATTCGACAGAAAGTCTCGTAAGATCAGTACGAGACGATCTGGCACCCCCAGTAGGTAAAGTTTGTATAATAAGCCATTGTGCCAGACTTTGTCGAATGCCTTCTTCTGGCGATAACTGGAGGGGTCAGACTTGGGTTTGCTTGGTTTCGGAATGCCGATAACAGTGGCTTCTTTCCATGCCTGAGGAAAAATGTTGTTGCTTAGAGCGCCATTGAAGATGGCAGTCATTAGCATTATCAGGGAGGCGGGAAACAACTGTATTTTTTTTTTCTGAGTGGCATCTCGCAGTTCAACCTAGAGGTTGTTGACTGCTTAACCGGACAATCCTGTGGTGCCTTAAAAAGTGATTTTTAGGGCCTCCAGCCAGGGGAAACAACTGTAAGATTGATCCCACATATTATGTGATTCGTTGTAACGAAACCATAGCGCGATCAAACTCGATCCCAACGCCATCTATCGAGCTAAAAGACATCTCTGTTGACAGCCGAAAATAATATGTACAAAATATATTTGGTTTTCTAGATTTATTTATTAACTTGTTAATGCTGCAACTGTGAATATTAAATTAAGCTGCCCCACAAACTATAAATGAATGCTTACAATGCCATTTGTTCTAGTTCTCCGCTGAAGATTGTTTATAGACTTAATTTTTGTATTGTTTATTAACTAATCTATTGTATAATTACACAGCACATTTATTTTGAGTTTCTCTCTACTTGACTACTTGCGGAAACTTTAATGTCGTGGACCCGACTTTGTGAAGAGTCAGACTGTCATTAGTGTTTTTATTCATAGTATTCATACTAATATTATAAAACTGAAGAGTCAGGTTAATGTTTTTTTACCGAGTCAGAAAATTATTTCGCTAATAGAAAGTTACATTATCCCTGACTGTTAGGTACAAGCTATTATTAGGTGTAGATCTTAAACCACTCCACACTCCTCACAGTTAACCTTCAGAATTAAATACAAGACTCTGTATAAATTAATCAAGTCATTAAATTGCAAACCTAAAACCGAAAACACAAAATGTGATTTCCAAGAATTCAAAATCAAAAACTTGATTTCACAATTTGATTTAATCATTATGCAGTCATCTTTTGTGATTTGCATCGATTTAGAATCACGTTTATTGAATGTATTAATATTTAACTTTGTTTTTTTATTGTAATTGTATTCAGTTTGAGTGACGTCAGTAAGTTGGCACACCTACGTACAAGCCCTCAGCATAGAATTAAAATATCTACGTCATATAGGCTGTGGTATGCCGCAGTCTGACGTAGCGATCATAACTTGTGTCCACACGTCACAGATCTAAGAACGGATACACAGAATAAAAAAACTTGAGAGGTGTCAAGGGACACCCGGATGGAACGAAGTTCCTTTCGATTAATTAGTGAAGGAATTTTATTACAATTTTATTACAATTCCTTCACTAATTAATGTGATGCGTTAAAGTGAATTTAAGTGGCTTTAAGCCAGGGCAAAAAAAAAGCGAGGAATGAAAAGTTATTATGGCTGCTTACATTGTAAGTAAGTAATTTTAAAGATTAACATTTTCTAACATGTTAGTACAATGCGTAGTTATTTAGATAGAAAGACCAATAAATTATTTCTGCGCCATCTATTGGCCGTTCGTAATTCGATCTCGAAGAGCACAGTTGCGCCAATAACGTTAATAGATGGCTCTTAAATCAAATGAATGACGAAATGTCAAATGTCGTGACAACTTTTCGTAAGAATTTTTTCCGTCTAGCCCCCTTTCACAACGCGCGATAAGGAACTTCGTTCCAAAAGTAAAATTAAACCAGTTCTATAAACGCAAGACTTGATCAGCGGAATACGTCAATGTTTTAACTTAAACAGTTTGCGCAAAAGGATAAAACAAAAATATGAAATAAATAATTGTACCAGGTCATCATTATGAGCGAAAATGTTTGAATTGGGTGGGCAGATGACTAATAATTCAAAGATAGAATTTTTTTAAAAAAACGCTTGTTTTCAGTACTGAAAACCCGATTCATTTTCAATTTACAGAAAAATTTGAATTTTGGCTGTCTATTTTGCTTTCAAATCAATAAATAGTTTATAATGGAAGAGTTGACAAATGACGAACTACAAGTTACATCCTAAGTATAATAGTCTAAGATAACTTGATGAGACATATTTTTTATCAATTAACAAACATGCCTATGATAATTACTTACCTATCAAAAAGTGAACATGGCCATTTAATTGAATTAATTTTAATCAATTTTCTTTCATCACCTTCACTCTTTTCATAACCGACTCACAGAATGTGCCTAGGTAGGCTTGCCTACTTATTTCTGTGCATGGCTACCTCTAATTTTAATTTTTTTTTTTTTTTTTGTACAGTCTTCAGCACATCAAGTCATACCAAACTGTCAAATTTTCCCAATTGATTATGAACGATATACTATTGTAATAAAGATGAAAATCTATCAAAGAAATTTGACAGATTGTTGTAGTTTGATGTGCTGGCCTCTGTACAATTTTCGATAGGCATGTTTGTTAATAAATTATATTTGATAAAAAATGACTCATCAAGTTATCTGATGGGTGAAGGTCGATCTTCCACGTCTCCTCTACTATAGGTTGCGATACAAAATCAACGGGATAATTGCGTTCTGACAGCTCATAAAAAGTGTGTCAATAATCTGTCAATATAATCTGGGTATCTTCAAGGCACGAGTGAACCGGTTTATTCTAGGCAAGCGTGCTCCACCTTAGGCCGCATCATCACTTAAGATCAGGTGAGTTGCGGTCAAACGCAAGCCTATAACAATATAAAAAAAAAAAAAAAAAAAAAAAATTGATCGGTGGTTATGTACCCAATTTACACGAATGACTTCTATTACCAGTTTTAATTAGAATACAAAAAAAAACTGAGAAACAATGGCCGTTAAGAACCAAGGACTCTATACTGTATTATAATATGTGCAGCTCATCTACCAACTTCTGATTAAATACCTATGATGGTAAACAGCTATGGTGGGCAATAAACAGATTTAAATTTTATGATTATAATAACTCACACTATAGTGCCAACACTACTAAGGTATTAATAAGTTATTTTATTGCTAAACATTTTGTTGTTCGTTAGAAACACACACACATGCACTTTGCATATTATTTTATGTTTACCAGAAACTTGAAAAGATAAAGATCCATCTGATTCATACATTTAGTTATGAGAACACAAATGGTATTGATCAGATATTTTTTTCGTGATTTCTTGGTCTAGATACGCGGTAGCATGTCAAGCCAAGTTCAAGCCAATAGAACTGGCGAGCAGCACCGTATGTTACTAATTACACGAACCATTTGGAGCCACTTTTGACCCACTCATAACTCTAAAACGATTTCACATAAACATGTCAAATTTAGCTCATATATTAGGGCTTGCGAGATACCACATAATATGCACCAAATTTCATAAACACACTTCCAACGGTTATATAGATATTAGAACCCACTTCTTTTGTCGTTGAAGTTCACAAACAAGGCATATATTGAACTCTCATTTCAAGTTTACAAAGGTGGACTCAATGCCAGACATTATCTACCAGCCAACTGAGGCTGGTAATGAGAAAACATCGAAGGAGCCTATTTAAAATAATAATAATAACTGAAATAGGTTTACTACACATACTTACATATTTATATATTTAGAGGTTTAAGAGATGAATCTGCTTACTTGGATGATTTCCAGGTTGTGTTCCTATAGTGAAAGTGTTTCGTAACGCTGAGGACAATGCCTCCTTTTCAGCTTTCGGGTACAAAAACACACATCATAGACACTACCTTCTAAAAAAATCATGAAGCCTTAAACAAACAGGCCTTCAAGGTGACAACTTTTCGTCACCTTCCTTAAGATCAGAGCAGCTATTTAACTCGGACGTTTTTATCCAGAGTGTCATCGACTCATCTGCCTAGCCTTTTTCCTTTGTTGTTGACTTCCAGTCTCAATAAATGTAGCTGAATACCAGTGTTTTACATGGAGCGACTGCCTGTATTACCTCCATAACCCAGTCTCTGGGTAATACGAGGTCCCTTGATAAGACTGGATGCCAGATGCTTATGACTACTCATAGCGACAGATACTACGAACAGCCGGGACCAACGGCCTACGTGTTTTGCGAGGTACGGACTTGTATTGGTATGAAATGTATATGTTTTACGTTTTTATCTAGAGCATGCGGGCCAAAATACAGTAGAAGGCCAATTCTACTGTACAAATAAAAAAAATATTTAAAAAAACAAAAAACCCGACTGCGTGAAAAATTGTTAAACTCAAAAGATAGAAATAAGTGAAAACTTAAATATTTTTTTGGTTTTGAATCATCGTGGTTGACAGTGTTCACAAAGGCAGTCGGAGGCATCAAAAATGTACAATATGTTTCAAATCCGTTGAAAGTGTCTAAACTTTAACTTGATGCCTCCGACTGCCTTTGCCAGTTTTCACTTATTTCTATCTTTTGAGTTTAACAATTTTTCACGCAGTCGGGTTTTTTGTTTTTTTAAATATTTTTTTTATTTTAATATTTTTAGTTTTCGCAGTGATTCAATTTAGAATTTAGAAAACTTTACGTCTAGTCTCTTTACGTTGAGCCGAGAAGCTTGCCTCGCTTCTATTATCCCTACGTCGAGTCTACAACTTCTGTCCCGTTTTTACTCCCTTAACGTCGAGTTTCTGTACCCGCTTTTCCGTGCACTAGCTATCGGAGGGCTAGGCGGTGCAGTGCACCAGGTCCCCAAGCTTAGCGGGCCCCTCGGCCCCAAACCTTGAACTAACCTAAACCTTAAACCGACTGAACTTTTTATTATTTATTTATATTTTTTCTCCTCCATGTTGTTATGTATTGTCCTACTAGTGTTGTTGGTGGGTGGTGCACAGATATTGGTGTAGCACCAAAAGGTTTAATTATACATTAGTCGCATTTTTGCTTCCAATGCTTCCTTTAATTCTTCCGCTGATGCAAGTTTTAGTTCAATAACCGACATCCTTGGTGACTTTGTGCGTCGGTGCTTCAGTCAATAGAAATACCATTTGTTTAATGTCTGCCATAACAATGTAAGACACCTTTTCTAATGCCAACGTTCACGCCCGTTCTGATTTGTAAGAGTTGGTATAAACCTCAATCTTCTTTCTACCATCTACCCCACTTTCAGCCCCCTTATTCACAACCATTCGATTCGATTCCGTACCGAATCGAAAGTCAAAAGATATCGAAGATGTCCTTCAAACGCAATTCATAAATCCGAAACCGAATAATTTTGACAGTTCAACGAACATACGAAGACTGAAGTCGGAAATGAGATTGTCGAATACGGTTCCTTACCGACACGGAAACGTATCGAATGGTTGTGAATAAGGGGGCAGGTTTCGTTTTTATCCGTCGCGATAGAATTGGAAAGAAGGAGGTTGTGTTGCTATTTAATTATCGTCGTAGTGATTTTCCTTTAAAAAACATTGCCTCTTCTTCTTCACTTTACGGTGCCTCCCCTGAGTAGGTACCTATTTCCAACACAAGAGAGGGACAGGTCGTTAGGATTAAGTCGAGCCACGTGTCATACCCTAAGATATTAAAACGAGTAGGTTGCAGAGGAAGAACATAAGAGACTAACAGACTCGATGATATGTAAGAGTTCTCGGGAACGACAGGTTGGCTGCCCAAGGTCTGTGTTGAAATCGCCCATGAAGACGCAATGTGCATACACTGACCCTACTGATTCTTAAAGTTGCGAAAGTAGTCAATGGCGGGCGGACATTAATAGACAACACCAAGTAGGGTTTTTACACCTTTGATATGGATAATATCATCCAAAGATAATATCATCATATCAAAGAATATGAAAAACCAACCTCTTCCTTCTAGTGAAGATAATACTTCTGAACCACTCGGAACCTCTTCAAAGCTGCAAGAAATCGCTAAACTGCCATATTCTCGAAAACCTTTCTTCTTTTTCTCCTACTGATATCATCATAGTAAGTAAATTATAGTGTAGAGAAACGTTAAAAAACAAATAATAAAACAATATTTTAATGATACTGGTTTTTAATTTATATCCAGACTGTACTTATTATATAAACTCGACGTAACGGAATTAGATAGCGTAAAATAGCAATATTTTGCAAGAGCAATAGACTCTCAGACTCGACGTAAAGGAACTCATCTTAAAGGGAATCAACCTTAATTATTTGTTGTTTTTTAGCATTTCTGATTCCAAATTACATTTAAACAAATAGTTGTATATATATTAGTAAGGTATTTATAAAACCTACCCTACTCGATAGGTTTAGAGATATTTTTTTTTGAAAACACTAATATGTCGCCAAAAATCGGCCAGTTTAATTTTAATAATTTTGATGTACCCAGTGTCACTCACACAATTAAGACGATTGAAACGACACCTTTCAAGCTAAAAACTCTCAGACTCAACGTAAAGGAACTCAACTTAAAGGGAACGAACCTTAATTTATTTGTTGTTTTTTAGCATTTCTCATTCCAAATTACATTTAAACATATAAGTTAATTATATATTTGTAAGCTATTTATAAAACCCTTTATTTTGATACCCCACTCGATAGGTTTTGAGGAAAAATATTTTTATTTTAAACACTAATATGTCGCCAAAAATCGGCCAGTGTATTTTTTCTAATTTTGATGTACCCAGTGTCACTCACACAATTAAGACGATTGAAACGACACCTTTCAAGCTAAAAACTCTCAGACTCAACGTAAAGGAACTCAACTTAAAGGGAACGAACCTTAATTTATTTGTTGTTTTTTAGCATTTCTCATTCCAAATTACATTTAAACATATAAGTTAATTATATATTTGTAAGCTATTTATAAAACCCTTTATTTTGATACCCCACTCGATAGGTTTTGAGGAAAAATATTTTTATTTTAAACACTAATATGTCGCCAAAAATCGGCCAGTGTATTTTTTCTAATTTTGATGTACCCAGTGTCACTCACACAATTAAGACGAATGAAACGACACCTCTCAAGTCAAAATCCATTAAGCCGTTTGAGCTACAGAGCGTGCCAAAGAAATTCACATACATACATACATACATACATACATACACCCGAAAAACATAACCCTCCTTCTGGCGCAGTCGGGTAAAAAACAAAATCGAGTCAGTGTCATCTCAGTGATAATGAATGACAAAATCTTGTCATAAATGTTGGTAAATAAAATAGAGGTATTTTTGCAGATAGACAACAGATTGTAGCAGATTGGTTTTAAGTTAATGTATCGGATATTTTAAATTGATGTTGTCACTTTCTTTGTGATACAAAATGTAAAGGACGGCATGAACTAATGTTGGTTTCGTGCAATTCAACATAAGACTGAGATTAATATGCAAACGTTCCTTGAAGTTACTAGGATTGCCCCCTGGAACACGTACAGTCAATGCTTCTCCAACTCCAAGGTAACGGTTGCACCTAACATAAGAAAGAAAGAAGAAATCAGCTATCTAGTTATAAAACACATTAATAAATAAGTTGGAACTTCGCCCACCCAGTATGGCGCTGAAAGTTTACGAGAGAAACTAAAGTAAAAGTTAATTTACCGAGGGACGATGAGGGAATCGTAAGTGGCATTGTCACCTGGCCGAATGGACACGGGTGGCGATACGCGTGTCTACTGAATATGTTAAAAAGATAGACGCTTTGTCTAGCTCTGTCTAGTTCTCATTGATATAATGCTATTGACAAACATAAGAAAATCACTACGGAACATAGGAGAATTTCGAAAAATGCGTTTATTCTGAAATTGGCATCAACGGGTCTTGTGACGTACGTCAGTCATATCAGCCCATTGCTGAACGTAGGCCTCCCCCAGAGATCGCCAACCAACCCGGTCTTAGGCAGCAGTCATCCATCTACTGCCAACCACGTCTTTCAAATAAAGAGGTGGTTGGCAGTAGATGGATGAGTCGGTCTATTGTGTCGCAGGACTACTTACTCAAACACGGTCTCCAATCTAAAACGTGTCTGCTCCATCTACCGTCTGTCCGTCTGCAGACATGACTGGCTTACTTCTACTCCAGCGCGCAATGTCGGTGACTTTAATTCTGTTTCGAATGACTTATTTGCGAATTTCATCCACCAGAGAAACCCCGAGCATCGCTCTCTCCATAGCACGCCATGCCATGCGCCATGAGCAGCCTTGAGTTTATGAACCAGGCCTACGGTGAGTGTAAGTTCCACGATGAGTGAAACGTTGAGTGTTCACGTTTCGATTCCATAAAGCTTCCCGCATACTGCCAAGCCCAAGCGTATCCAGTGACGTGACTTTCACGGCGCTATACATGCGCTAGTCAAAAACGAATCGAGTATAATAGAGACCCTTTTTATCTGTTTTTTAATAGAAAGCTTATTTTAAGGAATAGATTCATAGCTATGTTATGAAGATCGGAGAAGCCAGTCCGAAGGTATTTGCATTTGTCCCTTACTTTACTTTACTTTGAAAGGAACTTCTGACACAGAAGTCGTCATTCTAGCTAAATTATTGAACTTATTAAGTACTGTAAAGTATTCAAGTTGTGCATAGCGTGTCTTCTTGCAATTTAAAAAGTTTAGTTACGTTATTTTTGTTGCCTTAACAAATCTTTGCCCAATATCATCAACAAAGATTCGATAGTTTATATATCAAACATCTGTATATAAAACAAGGACACAACATGTGTAGAAACAATTAGAGAACCAAGAAATGCGCGCGCGAATTGTCATTTACTGTTCAGGGATTTTACTCGTAATTATTATGGCCAGTTGAGTTTACGATGACAGAATGTTGGTAGGTGTGTCTCCGCGCTATCGGCTGAGGAAAATCAACCAATTATGACAAATACTTTCCGTCCAAGTGTTTTCCCGGTTCAAGCCTGAATGTAACAATGTGACGTGTTCTACGTAAGACTAACCACTATTGTTGTCCGCCAGCTGGTGGAAACGCGTGGTCAAGGCATAGTCAGCCAAACGACAAGGTAATATTTTCCCTTTATTGCGCAGCCAGTTAGGACGATTTTATACTGACTTCATAAAATGGCGGAGATTCTCCATTCAATACCTACGTACTTACCTACTTATATTTTTTTATGTTTGACCAACCGTAACTTTGAAATGAGTAGTCGGTGTGTAGTCCGATTTAGATGATTTTAATTTTAATGGATAGTGTATATCTCAAAGTCTTCTTTTTTTTAACCCCCGACGAAAAAACGACGGGGTGTTATAAGTTTGACGTGTCTGTGTGTGTGTGTGTGTGTGTGTGTGTGTGTGTGTGTCTGTCTGTGGCATCGTAGCTCCCGAACGGATGAACCGATTTTGTTTTTGTTTTTTTTATTTGAAAGGTGAATTAGTCGGGAGTGTTCTTAGCTATGTTTGATGAAAATCGGTCCAAGATGGCCGCCGCCACAAAATAGCTAATCACATATTTTTTCACAACTCCATCAATATGGGTATCAAATGAAAGGGCTTCACTAGTAGAATACTTTACACTATGATAAATTTCAAAGCCAAGATGACCGGCACCACAAAATGGCGAATTACATTTTTTTTTCACGACTCCCTCAATATGGATATCAAATGAAAGGGCTTGACTAGTAGAATAATGCATACTGTATTGAAAGGGAATGAGGAATATTAATTAACTAGCGAATTGGAAACTAAAAACTTGAAAATTAATTTTATCAACTCTAAGGGCCAAAACACCGGTTCTCTGCTGTTTAAACAGCCGGCTGTTTAAACATAGGGCAGACTGGGTACGATTGTGCCAGAGTACGGTTGTGCCAATTGGACGTAGTTACGCAAAAAGAATCCAATCCACATTTTTTCCAAAATTGAATTATATAAATACCAAACGCATTCAGGTGATATCTTTAATATCAAAAAAGATCCATGTGACGAAATACAACTTAAGACGTATCTACAACTTCTCAAAACCAGACTAAATTACATTTAAAAACTTTCAAATAAAAATTAAATTAAAAATTAAAAAAACCCCCAACGCAATACATAAAAGCAATTATTTAAAAAGTAAAAAATAATATTTTTTGTTGAGCCATCAAATGTTTGTTCGTTGAAATGGCGCTATAATGTCGCGGCGGGGTACCGCTAAGTCAGCAATAGCTAAATAGGTAAAATAGCGAACTCATGGATTTGCAATGAGATTTGACTTACGCGGTACCCCGCCGCGACATTATAGCGCCATTTCAACGAACAAACATTTGATGGCTCAACAAAAGATATTATTTTTTACTTTTTAAATAATTGCTTTTATGTTTTGCGTTGGGGGTTTTTTAAATTTTTAATTTAATTTTTTTTAAATAACGTTGCCCCACACTAGGAATTTCTCCTGTGTCGTGGGTGCGTTAACAACCATATATACTCCCATATACAAACTGCCGTACCCGGAAAAACTACCTATCTGTAAGCCATACAAATATTTGTTCCGTGCGGGAATCGAACCCGCGACACGTAGCGCAGCCGTGGATCGCTCAACCACTGCGCCAAACGTGTCGTCAAACGTGTTGTCATAAAACATGAAAATATTCCACCTCTAAGAGTGGAAAATTAAGGGCTGACTTCATTTGTTTGGTGTTATTCTAATTAATTTGGATGATAACAAGTAGGCACTAAAAAGCAATAATAAAACTTTTTTAAATTACTTTAATCTCGCAAGTTTTGCTTTGGTTCTGTCGGTTTTTGTTGTTTTGTATTGCACCAGACTTCCGAAATTAAAGTTATTTTTTACTTTTTTTTGTTGAAGTTATACTTCTTTAGGCGCGTTATGAAAAAATGATGAGAGTGAAATTTTACGATGCGCGCGCACAGCGTCACACAAAATTCTCACGGGAGTAATTGTAAACAACGCCATCTCTGACGTACATGCTGAACTACTTACTGCCTTCGTTGCTATTTTGTGACTCGAAGAAGTATAACTTCTCACGCGCGTACATAAGTACACACTGAATTTTTTTTTTGAAGGCGGTTGTCTTTTTTGTTTAAGTAGTGTTTTTATAGTGTTTACACGATGCTACTGACATGCAAAAATTGTTATTAAGATTGTCTAGGGTAAAAGATGGTAGGTTTTGCAGATTGATTTGAATTGTTTGTTTTTATTTGTTGGGTAATCATCATCATCATCATTTCAGCCGAAAGACCACTGCTGGACATAGGCCTCCCCCAAGGGGGGGATTTTGCCATAATCGCCACGCTTGGCAGCCGGGTTGGCGATCGCAGTATGGTTGTTACGAATGCACAGAGAACGCTGCTGCCCATTCTCTGGTGAGTCCCTTAGTCGCCTCTTACGACACCCACGGGAAGATATGGGATGGTACTATTCTATTTATTTTGTTGGTCATTGATCTATTCACCTACATCACAGATTATCAAACAAAAGGCAGATAGAACGTGCGGAACACTGCGAGTGAAGCCACAAAAGCAAATACAAATTCAATAACGAATACCTACAATCTCGTGATTGTATTCGCTTTTGAATTTTTATTTGTATTAGTATTTGTTTTTTTTTAACAATGCTTCGCTTCGTGCTTTACTGATTCATTTTTGAATTTGTCAGTCAATCAATGTTCCGTACGGTCTATCTGCCTTTTGTTTCTAGTACATTATAAAAACCGGTCAAGTGCGAGTTGGACTCACGTGGAGAGGGTTCCGTAAAATGCCAATTGATCGAATTCTTATAGATTTTTAACCGACTACAAAAAGGAGGAGGTTCTCAACTCGGTTGTTTTTTTTTTGTATGTATATACATCGATTACTCTTAGATTTATGATCCGATTTACGTGATTCTTCTTAAGTTTGATGCAGAATAGTTGCCATTTGGTCCCATAAAAATTTAACGTTGTTTGGCCCAGTAGTTTTCACTATTTTTATAAAGATTTTTAAATTTTTTATGTATTTATTTTCATGTTTGACCACGCATAACTTTTTTCAGTGTAGTCCGATTTCGATGATTCTTTTTTTATTTGATAGTGTGTACCTCAAATTTGGTCCCATATATTTCAAGAAAATATTCCACCCCTAAGGGTTAAAAATTAAGGGATGACAGTTTTTTTTTGGTGTCGCCGTGTCGTAATTCATTTCTATGATGAGAAGTAGGCACTAAAAATCGAAAAAATAAAAATTTTAACAGAAAAGACAACCGCCTTCAAAATGTAAAAAATAACTTTCAATTCGCAAGTCGGTGGCAATACAAAACAACAAGCAAAACCAAAGCCGCCGACTTTCGATTTGAAAGTTATTTTTTACTTTTTGAAGGCGGTTGTCTTTTTTGTTAAAAATTTTCCTGTAATCTACAAGCAATGAACTATATTTTGTATTTTTTTCAAAATTGTAGACTCAGTAGTTTCGGAGATCAGGGGGGGGGCGTCAATTTTCGTCTTCTTTCATGAATAAAATCAAAACTAATTATTTTACAATAATAACAAAAATATATTTGAGATCCTCATAACGAGCCCTTTTATTTGATATATGACACAGTAAGGTTGCAAAACTTATTTTTTTAATTTCCTAATTTGTCTCCGGAAAATGACCCTTATTTAAAAAAAATATATACGTTGCACATCTGTGTTTGGGTCATAGGATTACACTATTCTACCAAATTTCACCTGATTTGGTCCAGTTCCTGATTTGGTTTGGTCTAGATTCGGAGCAAATTGGCTGTGACAGGCGGACGGACAGACAGTCGCACGAGTGATCCTATAAGGGTACCGTTTTTTTTTTTAACGGAACCCTAAAAATGTAGTCCATCGGTATCGGGAACAGGGTCTAAGCTACCAATGGTCAGGACTTCTATTATTATGTCTAACCAGCACTTTCCCAGGGAATTCTATCGAAAATCAAATAGGTATTGTAAAAAACAATTAAGTTCTAGTCTATAATATTTATACTTAATATAATAAAGCTGAAGACCGAAAGCTTAAGAATGAAAGCTGAAGATCGAAAGAACGAAGATCGATTCTGAAAATTCTTTCATTAATTGGATGCTACGTTTAGCATCCAATTAATGAAAGAATGATTTCGATCTTCAGCTTTATTATATTAAGTATAAATATTATAGACTAGAACTTAATTGTTTTTTTTACGTGAAAAGTATCGATGTGACAGGCATTTGAACATAAATATTTAAACAATTAAATATGAATTCCTGGCTATTAGTACCTAAATAACGCGAACCCGCTTAAAACAATCCTAGAATAAAGTACTTCATACCTCACAACATACGTACTGATAAAACGCAAGTACTTGGCTCGGTTGCAAGTAATATCAGTGCATATCTGGAGTCAATGACCGGCTTGCATCACGTCGCATTGCTCGCGTCGCAGGTTTACTGCGCGTGCGCTTATAAAACGCGGAGGAAAACCCACGGTGCACGGGATTACCACGGGTGAGGAGCGGTAAAATGCCGCCGTGGTAAATGTTTGTAGAGAAAATGTTGTGGCTAGCGAAAGTACCTCAAATCAAAGTAAAATCTCAAATCTTTTATTGCAATCCATAATGTACACTGTGGTGGAGGTAAATGAAATATAATAGAAACAATTATGGTCCCTCTCGGGTACAGCAAATTTTTAAAAAAGTAGAGAGAGCCAGAACGCTTAATTTTCCTTGTGATTAAGTTTCATTTATTTTATATCCTACTAGCAACCCGACCCGGCTTCGCATGGGCCTATAGCCTTCCTCGATAAATGGACTATCCAACACAAAAATATTTTTTCAATTCGAACCAGTAGATTCGAACAAACAAACAAACTATTCAGCTTTATATTATTAGTATAGATTAAGTAATCTAATGCCGTATGGTGTCTTAGTGACGTCAGTTATTTTAGTGATGGAAAGGATCTCGACTTATTTCTAAGCCCGTCTTATACGCGGAATATTCCGTTCCATAGCTCTCTGGAAAATTAGTCCCAAATAGCCCTTGATGGATAGAAGGGGAAGGAGAGTAGAGAGACATTTGCCTTGCAGTGCAAAAATGCCGGTGCCGGCCGCAAATAGCACCACCCCATTTCTACCCGTGGGTGTCGTAGAAGGCGACAGAGGAATATTGACCAGAGGATAGGCAGCAGCGTCCGACTGAGTACCATAACACCTACAGCGATCGCCAACATGCATCAGCCAAGCATGGCGATTACGGCTGAACCTTTGGGGGAGACATCTGCCCAGCAGTGGGCGTATAAAGGTTGGCATGATGATGATGAAGTAAGTAACCTATTGAGTACCTAGTTAAGTTTTATAGTAAGTAAATTTCTTTTAAGTTATGGCGTCTTTAACTAATTTTATTAGGGTAATCATCTTAACTGTCGGAACGAAAACATAAAAAGAAGTAGATTGAGAAAAACGGATTAACTCACTGTGCTGCCGGGTTCGTCCGACTAGTAGACAAGGAGTTCCACAGGATGATGCACCGCCCGTCGCGTTCCTGCGGACATGCTCGCGGACAACTGCGGGGGTGGCGCGGGCGAGGGTAGTGATGGTAGAGGTGGCGGAAGAGTATCTTGCTTGATACACATACATACTGAGCTGACCACATCATCACTTTTTAGTTCCTCCTCTGTATCGTGTCTCACCATATTAAGTAGTGGTTTCCATGATGGAGATATGGACCAACCACCGTCTCTACTAAAATTTGGGCGTCGGCTTATTTCAATAGCCTCACGTATTTTCCGCGAACTTCTCTGTCGCTAGTCGAACCGTATAAAGTGATTTGGCCCACACTCCATCACATGCTCGGTGACTGCTGAAGAATTGCTATCTGCGCTCCTGACGCATCTAATATGTTCTTTGATGCGTGTGTCAATGTGTCTCTGCGTTTCACCCACGTAGCTTTTGCCGCATTCACAGGGTATTGCATACACCCCAGGTCCCTTCAATAACTCCCTGTCCTTCGGAGAGCGTAGCCATAACTAGTCGTATGAACCCGGCAACAAACTGAGTTAATCCGTTTTTCTCAATCTATAATGTGAAACAATACTCACGTTCCGTTTAATGAAAAAATAAAAAGAAGTTTATTTTATTTAAAAAATCTTTATTGTCAGGTTCGTATTTTAATAACAAAATTCAGCAATAATTTCATTTTTCTGAATATAACCTTCAACACTCCAGCATATAATTACAAACTATAATCCAAATGTTAATGTCCATTAATAATATGATAACACGTAAAATATCAAATTAAAATAATGATACAAAAAGTCACACCAGTGTTGAGAACCAGTTTTAGTACAATTCGCGAAACCAGATATTAATTATTCAAAAAAATTATGAAATATGATAAGCGTAAACAGGTTTTTCTTTATCACTTTTTTTTCAAAAAAACTATATAAAACCTACTGATTACTCATACGAAGAATGCACGTAAAACAATTGCAGCTGCTTTTTTACAAGCGTCATTTTAGCGGCCCTGCGCGAACGCACCTTACATTTGCGCACGCGACTATAAACGTTTGACAGACCCACTTACAAATGGACTTATTAAAACTTAGTGAACGAATAACATTACGCATGCTTTTAAGGTTTATTATGATCAATTATTATATTACGAATTATTTATTATTACGGTAACAATCTTAATTATACTTATCTAGGTACAGTTTAAGCTTTCATCATGGACTAGTACTATTAATAGTAGTAGTAATTTCAGTAGGCTATATAAAAACCGTACAGATCAACCTCTCAAGGTTAAGCTACGTTTGCCGCGATCGGTTCTTAGATGGATGACCATCAATTTCATGCCGTGACCCCTGCGTGCTTCTGTTGATCTCGGCTGTCAATCGTCGATCTTTGACAGTCATGTGGGCAGTCAGAAGTCAGAAAGTATGAAAATCAGTCTTACCGACGGGTATAGGTGTTACCCAAAAACATGGTTTGTGGAGGTCTGATAGGAGTCGCTCCATGTGAAACACTGGTATTCAGCTGCATCCACTTAGACTGGAAGCCGACCTCAACATGGTTGGGAAAAGTCTAGGCAGATGATGTGAATATATAGGTATAAGGCTTTCATCAAAAAGACCTTCAAAATTAATCAGTAGGCACTATAAAGGTTGCATGCGTTTAGCATGCTGGTCGAAAACATTTGACTAAATGTTTCGTTTAGGTCTAAACACTCTGAATTTGTTCTAGGAAGTATTTTAAATATAGAAGCGTCAGGCTTATTTTTTATAACAAGGTAGGTATTGTTAGGATAAACAATACCTTGTTGTAAAAAAAAAGCTGTCAGAGGCCGAGGCCCTCTTTAACACGTGAGAAGGCGCGCTATGAGCAATTTGCTCACACAAATATTGAAAGCAAAAACTTTTGGTAATACTGACGTCCTAACGTATCAAGCTCCTAGGTAGCTTCCTGACTATTCATCCCCTTCCCCCTGACGTAACTCTTACACCGGTCAGGTCCGTTGCGACCCTGCAGCGAAGTGTTTCTGGAGGCCGAGGAGCATCGTGCGGTAGTTTGCTCATCACGCGCCCATCCGTGTAAGTGTTTATTTTTGCAATAAAAAGTGTTATTATATTTTCTAGATTATATTATTTTATTTATTTATATTTTATTGGTTAATTATTATGTAAATACTCTATAGTAATATTTTAATAACAATATTTTTTGTTTTGTTCGTGTCTGGTAGAGGATTCTGGTGATGAAGCATTAGATGCGGATCTTGAAGATGCAGAACAACATCGTGTTGACACCATAGAAAGCGATAGTTCCATCATCCTAGACCTACTGCATAGCTTTGGCCAAGCGGATTCTGTTCAATATATTCTAGACGTAAGAATATTCGGTCCAAAAAAGCATGCACTTTGTGCAATCAATTACTCTGCACCGAACATATTACATATATATGTTTAATTAATGTTTTTCCAGAGGCACTCTCTTACTCGTTTCTCTCACTCGTCTAGATCTCATGAAAGAGTAATTTTTTAAGTATTTTGTTATGTAAGATTTTTTATTGTGATTTGTGTGAAGACTGTTATGCTTTTATGTTATTAAATTTGCTTTAGAAGTTGCATTTAGGTTTTTTAATTTTAATTAAAATACTTATTTTCGCACTTATTAAACCTAGTTTTATTCTTATAAATCAACTATAAGCCAATAAATAACATAAAAGTAGAAATATGAGCATTTAAAGTAGTGTGAGTAATTTGCTCGCGCGCGCCTCTCCGTGTAACAAACTGAGGCGCGCCTTCTCACGGGTTAATTTAAAGGAACCTCCAACTCCTAGTACACCATAACTTGGCAGAACACAAGAACTGACGTGTTCTTGTGTTCTGCTGCGATCTGGAACCGTAAGACTTCAGAATGGTCTGAACTCTTAAGGATGATTTCTACCCATCGGATCGGAAAGGATACGATCGGATGCGGCGACAGCCGATCGCGTCCAGCAGGATGTCGACGCATACGATCGGCTCCGTACCGTTGCGTCGCTTGCTAAGGTATACGTTTCTGCACCTAGTCAAAGCTTTATTCCTATCATGTTGACTGCCGAAAGGATCCGATCACATACGACGACAGGCAAATGGAGAGCCATACATGCGTCGCAGCATGCTATCGGCTACGATCGCGTGTCGCGGAAGACGCCCGCGATCAAGCTGCTGTGCGCGGCTTAGAAATATAGACTTTAAATACTGTGTACACGTTTTAATATCGTAAAATTTGTTCTGATCCGATGCAATACGAGCAGTTTGGCGAAAATCATCCTTTACAGTAACTACTGTACCTACCATACGTGTGCTAATACTGTGTAATATCGTTAATTTAAGCTATAAAAATTGCAACGAGTAAAGTACCTACTATTATAAATAACTAGTTGGATAGATATATTACCCTGCACGTGCTCCGCGCATAGAATGGTAATTAGTTGGTCATTAAACAAAACGATGCAGTTTTATTGAAGACTTGAGTTGAATCTTGAAGGCTCGTTGGCAAGTGAACGGAATAAATAATCATTCATTTAAACAATTAATCATTGTCTCCTGGTCGAATTTCGGTCACTGTTTTTCATTTAGAGATGTTTCCGTCTCAGACATTTGGTATATTTTTTGTTATTTTTTAGAGTATATTCACCCGTTTGTGATTTAGGCTTTGTACAGAGGCCAGCACATCAAGCTACAACAATCTGTCAAATTTCTTTGATAGATTTTCAACTTTATTTCAAAAGATTAAGGTTCGTATTCAATGAGACAGTTTGGGATGACTTCATGTGGTGGTCTGTTCAACAATGTTTATGTAATATGAACGTCACTTTCTCGTGAATAAAAAGTTTTTCTTTCTTTCTTTCTATATTATATTGTCGATGGAGGATATTAACACTATGCTCAAGGACGTCAGTAACGTTTCTCAACAGGTGGGTCTTAAAATGAATATGGACAAGACGAAAATTATCTCGAATGTCCATGTTCCACCCGTACCGGTAGTGGTTGGGAACGATACTCTCGACGTTGTCCAGCAATATGTTTACCTCGGACAAACTGTCCAACTAGGTAGGTCCAACTTCGACAAAGAGGTCGCCCGAAGAATCCAACTCGGATGGGCAGCGTTCGGGAAACTACGAGACATCTTTTCGTCAAAAATTCCACAGTGCCTAAAGACGAAGGTTTATAACCAGTGTGTGTTGCCAGTGTTGACTTATGGTACAGAGACGTGGTCTTTAACTGCTGGCCTCCTACAAAAGCTCAAAGTCACGCAGCGAGCAATGGAGAGAGCTATGCTCGGAGTTTCTTTGCGCGATAAAATCCGGAACGAGGAAATCCGCCGAAGAACTAAGGTCACCGACATAGCTCTCAAAATTTGCAAGTTAAAGTGGCAATGGGCAGGCCACATCGCTCGAAGAACTAATAACCGATGGGAAAGAAAGGTGCTCGAGTGGCAACCACGAACTGAAAGACGCACCGTTGGTAGGCCTCCCACCAGATGGACCGACGACATCGTTAAGGTCGCGGGTAACCGGTGGATGCAAGCGGCAGGTTTCCGCTCGTTGTGGCGTTCTATGGGGGAGGCCTTTGTTCAGCAGTGGACGTCTTCCGGCTGATGATGATGATGATGATGATATTATATTGCAGAAGTCTGGTCGTGTCAATACTCCAATGGGACGGTAGTGACACGACTAGAGAGAGATCAGGCGCAGGACCTTGTCGTGCTTTACGTGCTGGTATCACACCGCCTGCTTCCAAACTTCGGACATCATCATCATCATCATTAGCCAAAAGACGTCCACTGTTAAACTTAGGCCTCCCCCATTGAACGCCACAACGAGCGGCAACCTGCCGCTTGCATCCACTGGTTACCCGCGACCTTTAAAATGTCGTCGGTCCATCTGGCGGGAGGCCTACCAACGCTGCGTCTTCCGGTTCGTGGTCGCCACTCGGGAACCTTTTTTCCCCATCGGTTATCGATTCTTCGGACTGCTACTGATAAATTCCTAATGGAAAAACGTTCATGTCCCTTTGTGCCTATTGGCCTAGTTCTGTTCTGTCTCCTGCTTGAGTATGAGTGAAGTGGAAAATAATTATCTTTTATCTCTTACTCCTCCGCTGTTCTTTTCTGATTAATTTCGTTGCGGGATCCAAGAAAGTTGAATCGTTTCTCCGGGACTCGTCGAGCTTATTGCTTTAGCGTTTTTCTAGTGATCGCCACTGTTGATTCACAAGAGCATTATAAGAGTTGCAGTGGTTTGGGGATAGTGTGAAGGACTTGCCTACAAGTCGAGCAGTGTTCCTGTATGTTGACTCGGTATGGTGTCTTCACTCATTTCTTTTTTTTTTTGAGAGCGGAGAAAATGCCTAGCTCTAACCACGCCGTCCAGGGAAACGACATGGTTATGTGGGGCTCTAAAAACTCCGCCTATGCACCTACTATCGCCTTGGTGGTTGGGCCGCGAGAACTGCTACGCATGACATTCGCGACAAATCCAGCGTGGCCCACTTTGGGGCTCCCTCTTCATCGTCTACCTCCGGGCATCGCTAAAAGAGGTGGGACCTCCTTTAGCGATGTCCGGAGGCACTGGGACATCACCACTACTCCAGGGACCGTGTAGCGTTGACGATAGACACCCCGATCTATCGTCCGCTGGTCCCTCTTATGGGGGCATCAAGTCGGCATTTCGCCGCCTGCGCCTCCCTGCCCTCCTGCGACGAATCGGGTCAGCGAGGGAGTCCGCCTCCCTGACCCGCTCCGCCGCTTCCATCTGCGAGATTAGGTCCTCGCAGAAAGATGAGACCGCCTCCCATACTCTTTCACTGCCAACCACGACCGGCAGCCACAGGTCTTCCTCAATTTCAGCCACCAGAACACGTCGCTGTACCTCCTAGGCAGGGCACTGCTCGAGAGTGTGCAGTGCCGTGTCCTAGTTGCAACCACACTGGTGACACATGGGGGTCGCCTCCCGGCTTGCCACCGTGTGCAAATATTTGCCGAAACAGCCATGCGACGACAATACTAAACGGAAGGACAACGTCCCGTGTCGCCTCCGAACCCACTCCTCTAGGATTGGTTGGATAGCCCCAAGCATCGGTCCAATGACCGGCGTTGGGACTCTTCAGCCTCTCCTTCACTTCTTGCCCTAGTCCTATGTTACTTAGGGTCCTTTTCTTCCATTCCGCTCTGACAACCGGCATGATATGAATGGATACAGTGCATGAGACTACAATATCAGATTCGGCGGGCTTGTAATGGAAGCACTTAATGGCACTTTGCGCAACTTCGGAATCGAAGCCAGAGCCCTTACCAATGCTCAGCAGACAGTCAATCATGATACTGCATAGCCATATCCTTTCCTAAGTAACGCCTGTATTATTTATCTCATAATTTAAGGGGAACAACCTCTCCCCCTACCCCGCGATTGAGCTCCACGTGAATCAGATTAAATCTATTTCGACGTACGCATGGCGGCGACCTATTTAATTTATTCAAATAAATCTGTTTTAGATAACGACTCATTTTCAGACTCTAGACTCAGAGAAATCTTCTCTCTTAATTTCAATTTGATATTAATAAATAGGAACAAAATCAGGTTGAGCTTACTTGTAAACGGTTAATATTAATATAGTTTATACCTAGGTAGTTAAGAAGGTAGGTGCAAATAGTTAGTTTTATAGTTTTGTTAAAAATATTTGCCTTTTTGTTACAAAGAATTTGTGGAAGAGCGTAACTCGGTTACTTAGTCGTCAATATACGTATTATTATAAGATTCTTTTCAAATTGGGTAGGTAAACAAGGATAAGAACGGCACGTGTATCTTTTGTACTCTAGCTAATACTAGAGTACAAAAGAGTAACTTGTAGTTCAAATCATAGAACTAAATAAATACCCAATATTACTAAAAACATTTCAAAAATTTTAGTCGTCCTTGACTGAAACCGGATTCTAATCACGAAATATTATTCAGTATTCGTAATAACGCTAGACAGAAGAAAAACGCTAAACAATTTTGTAAAAAAAGAGGCTAATTGAATCGTACTTCCTATTCTACTAAACCATTAATAATAATATAATAATAATATGTGGGGACATTTTCACACACGGCCATCTGACCCCAAACTAGGGAGACCCTGTACTATGGGTGTCAGACAGCTGATATACATACACAATTTTTTTTTTTTCTTTTAAATACATACATATTATAGATAAACAACACCCAGACACAAGGCAAACACAAATGCTCATCACACAAATGTTTACCCTGGGCGGGAATCGAACCCGCAACACGCTGCGCAGCAGTCGATCGCTCAGCCACTGCGCCAACCGTGTCGTCAAAATTATAAATGCAATAGTTTGTTAGAATGAATGAGTGGAAGTGTTGCCAACATGCATGGGCCAAGCATGGCTATTACGGCTGAACCCCCCCTTGAGGGACACCTATGCCCAGCAGTGGGCGTTTAAAGGTTAAAAGGGGCACATCATTAATGTAGCTTAATACTTTGGATATTTTTATCCCGTTTTTATGTTCCCATTTATTTAGGACTTTCGCTTATTTTTCAAGCCTATGCAGGCAAAGTCACTAAACAGAAGCTAGTCAGACATTATACTAGAGTAGTAGAGAGAGAGAGAGAGAGGAATGGAGAGAGGAGGAGGAGGAGGATGAAAAGAGAGGGTGAATAGAGTAGTATAGTTATTATTATTATAATACTGACTAATAGTGTCCCTATTATCCCTCCGTCTGTCCAGACATTTTTTTCAAAATGGCGGTTCTGTCATAGTACTACGCTGCGGTCACGCCCCGATTACGCCCCGGTTTTTAAAATCGACGAAAATATTATAGTAATTAATCTGCATACCTAAACGATCATCAGTAAAAACTTGAACACGATTACTCACCACAGAAATCTCAAACGGAAAATAAACCAAAAGTCAGTCAGTTAGTCAGAGAACTTTAAGCTAGCTCCACACTCGGATCAATTTACTTCGACGATACAAAAGTCCTTGTAAATCATCATCAACCGAAACCCGTCTAACAAAACCCTCCCCCATAGAACGCCACAACGAGCGGCAACCTGCCGCTTGTATCCAGTTACCCGCAACCTTGACGATGTCGTCGGTCCATCTGGTGAGAGGCCTACCAACGGTGCGTCTTTCAGTTCGTGGTTGCCACTCGAGCACCTTTCTTTCCCATCGGTTATTAGTTCTTCGAGCGATGTGGCCTGTCCATTGCCACTTCAACTCCCTTCCTAGTAAATGGGTTACTTGAAATAAATTCTTTGGTACCAGTCTTTGTCGAAAGAGTCTAGATCATCCCGCTATGACCACCTAGGCCAGCCGCGATGTCGCTTGCCATGTAACGGGATCCTTTGAGTCGGGCGTTTGGCCCAAAGATCGTCAGACATGCGGCAGATGTGTCCAGCCCAATTCCACTTGAGCGTGATAGCTTTCCTAGTGACGTCAGTTATTTTAGTGATGGAAAGGATGATATTATATAGGCTTATTATTTTCCAGGTGACTAATAACTTAAAAGGTGACTAAGTGTTTGCAACTAATAATATAACTTGAGGAGCTATAAATCATGACTTGGCGACTAAAACCAGAGTTAGAACTGTGACCCCCTACGCACGAGGCGAGCGAGCGAAGTGAAAGTGCCGCGGCAGCGGCTGCCTAATGTCAGAACCAAAAGCTAAATGGATAAATCTGTTTGACACTTAAGTCCCCCCTGGGGGGATCCGACATGGTTAGGTTAGGTTAGAACTGTGACCCCCTACGCCAGAATCAAATCGCTTTTTACAGCCAATTTAAATTTAAACAAAGCTTACAACTCAATATAAAGCCGCTACTTTTTACTTAAAATGCTACTTCACTGTAGCTGCCAACCTATTATTTTTGCTACCCATTTAAATTATTTTTATAACCCTAAATCAGATTAGTTTGTCGCCGCGTTAAATACATGCCAATGATATATAGAGACACATTTGCCTTGCAGTGCGAAAATTAAGTGCTGTGTGATGCCGGCCAAGAATAGCACCACCCCATTTCTACCCATGGGTGTCGTAGAAAGCGACAGAAGGATATTGACCAGAGGATGGGCAGCAGGGTCTTTCTGAGTACTATAACATCTACTGCGGTCGCCAACATCTGCATCGGCCAAGCATGGCTATTACGGCTGGACCCCCCTTGGGGGAGACCATACCCAGCAGTGGGCGTCTTAAGGTTGATAAAGAGAAAATTAAGGCTGAAAAAAAAGGATTACTTTTCCTTTACACAATAGTAAAATTGAGTTTTGTTAAAAAATCAGTAGTTAAAAATTACTACTAATATTATTACTTACTAGCGACCCGACCCAGCTTCGCTTCCTCAATAAATGGACTATCCAACACAAAAAGAATTATTCAATTCGGACCAGTAGATCCTGAGATTACCGCGTTCAACCAAACAAACAAACAAACAAACCCTTCAGCTTTATAATATTAGTATAGAAGTATAGATTAGTATAGATAGTATAGATTCTTACTTTGTTCTATGGAACATTTTCACTATAGACTTGGAAGTGCAACTCCGCTAAATAGAATACAGTAGGCTCTGCGTCTTCGTCGTTGCACATACATTCTAAGGCTTCGCACATACCGACTAGGGTAAAAACCATGATAATATATTTATGATTTACATCGTGTTTAAAAATCACGTGTTCTTCACAAACGTGCTATGGTACGAACGTAGCAACATAATATTATGTTCATTGTGTGGTACAGGCAACCACAAGTCAGTAGTAACACTTTAATTACAAAAACCTAGTGCTCCGAAATATAATCGTTTGTAAGGTCAAATTTACATAGACATGCGGTCCCTCTTCATCAAACCTTTAATTCTACTGCACCGATTCGGATATGATTTCAGTCGGGTACATATTAGAATTTCGAAAATTAAAATGTCTACAGTAAAATGTCAATGTTCAAAATACCGAAAATTCAAATGTCGATTGTATCGTATCGAAAATTGTTATACCTAAGTCTGAAATGTCTATCATTGAAATGCCGAGTGATAAAAATATCGAATGATTCAAAATGTCAACACTCAACACCTTAGTTCATAATATTTACGTTAAAAATATCTACAAGTTATAAATATGAAAAAATGTAGGTAGATTTTAAATTATGTTATTGATTTATCAGAAAATATATTTTTCCATTGTGTACAAATGTGTTTTATTTTGAGTTTGTTTTTGAACAAAAACCTAAGTTTATCTGTTTTTCAACCGGAAGAAGATGGTCGACGTCAAGGGTCCCGAGGTTCGGGATAAGTATTTATTTATATGTTATGGTACAAAAGTTACTGACAGAAACAAATCGCTGCAAAACCGGCTCCACGTGGTCTTGTTTGCCTTACCCCTAGCCCGCGTAGGCGCGGAGCGGCGAGGCAGCCCTCGAGCTGAGGAGGCGGTGGCTTTAACGCCTGCCTCGTGCAACCGGAGTGCAGGTCGCATAGCGCGGCGCGCGAATATAAATGACATAATTCGTCGTGCTCTCGTCGCCGTCGGCGTTCCAGCAGTTTTGGAGCCCAACGACTTGGCACGCGACGATGGCAAGAGACCGGACGGCATGTCATTATTTCCTTGGAAGTTGGGTAGGCCTTTAGTGTGGGACGCTACGTGCGTCGATACTCTTGCGCCATCCCATCTGCCTAGCTCAGCGTGCTGTGCTGGTGCTGCTGCTGCGGCTGCAGAAAACCTCAAACGGCGAAAGTATAGTCACCTTGGTGATAACTTTATTTTCGAGCCGTTTGGGGTTGAAACCCTCGGGTCGTGGGGTCGGGGTCTCCTTTTTAAGGAAATTTCCAAAAGTTTAGTTGACACTTCTCGTGATCCAAGAGCTGGTTTTTACTTTGGACAGAGGTTAAGCATTGCCATCCAACGTGGCAATGCAGTCAGTCTCTTGGGCACATTCCCAGATGACGGCGATGTGGAGGAATTTTTGATGCCTTATTACATTAGTTTATTTTTGGTTTAATAGTTATAGGTTTTTCTTTTTTTAATTGTATGTGTGAACCAAAGTGTATTAAATGTTGACATTTTAAGCTTAGGCATAACAATTTTCGATATTAGTTACGATAATCGAATCTCGAAGAATCGATATTTAAATTTTCATGTTTTGAACGTTGACATTTTGCCCGTAGGTATTTTAATTTTCGACTCGGTATTTTGAACATTGACATTTTGTCTGTAGACATTTTAATTTTCGAAATTCTAATATGTACCCTTTCAGTCACAAATGAGATATATTTTATAGCTCGATCGCTTAACTGAGGCCGTTCCTAAGCGTAAAACAACAGAAAGTCAAAGTCAAAGCATTTACAGGCACTTTTCAATTGTCAAGGAGTCAGTTAGTCAGAAAGTTGAAGCTAGTTGCTCGTTCCAAAACGTAGGTAGGTCTCTATGGAGAAGAACGAGCATGAAACTCCACGGACACTTTCAGACTCATATTTTGTTTAGCTTTTTCCCCACTGTGATGGGGGTCCCGTCTGGTTAGACGGGACCCCCATCACAGTGGGGAAAAAGCTAAACAAACACCTAGCGAACCTGGTGCAGCTGAATACCAGTATTTTAGATGGAACGGCTACCTTTCTGACCTCCACAACCCAGTTACTAAAAACGCGATACCCTTAGGTAAGCTTGGTTATCAGATTTCTGCCTCGTTACTGCGCAGGGCCTCAAGTCTGCTATTACAATAGTGTCAGAATGGTCTATCATTGATTTCATAATTGTTGTTTTGACAAGTTTGGTAATCTACTAATATAATGGCGTCATTATGCCTTCCATTGGTCAACCACTGACACGCCATTGAAAGAAATGATATAGAATGGTAATCTCGTACTAAATGACAAAACGTTCTAATGTTAGGTCACTGATCAACGGAACTGTCAAAATTTTAGCAGGTTACATACAGAACGTCATTGTGCAGTAATTGCTTTTAATTCGACAAACCAATGATCGACCATTATGAATTTAGCAGATTACGAACTATTAGCAAAATGACAATGGGATCGTGTTGGAATGACGAAATTACAAAAACAGCAGACTTGGCCCCCTGGTTGCATGATAGTCCGAACATCATTCTGCACTCGTTAGCCACCCGGGCAGACAGCCCGTTTGTGTGAGCATTATTTATTTATTTATTTATACTTCATGCACAAAGGTACAAAGGCGGACTTAATGCCTTAGGCATTCTCTACCAGTCAACCAAGGGTGGTGAAGATAACATGGCTGGTGCATTATAAAAAGTATGATGATCGAACAAGATTTTTTTTAGTTATTCAGTACCTACTAACATAGGCTAAGTATTGTTACTAACACATTGGACCTCCAACGGACATCTAGAGGTCCATGCTAGTAAACATGTATTAGCTCACACGGTGTAACAATGTTTTTGAACCTCTTTGGGGAAAAACCAGCCGTGAAGGTCAGCTTACGTAATAAAAACATTCTTCGCTAGGTCTAAATACAAACAAACGTGCTCCTAGTTAGCTCATTACTGCAAAAAAGAACTAGATAATCTAGTCATACCGGTTCAGTCTAGTTCAGGATGAATACGAGTATCGATCAGTTGTTTCTATGTGAGATTATTGGGCTTATTAGATTTGCAGTGTGTGCAGTGTAAATCTTTTATTATGTAACCTTTCATAAAAAAGCAAACTGTTGTATACTTTAAACACCGAAGTAAATATGTAATCGGACCAATGTGTGTGTGACCTACGTGATGGCACATTGTTGTTGACAACGATATAATCACACACTTCTCGTATAGTTAGGCATAGTGTGCGAGTGTACATACACTATGCCTAGCTATACTAGAAGCCTTTTTTTTTTGAAATTTTGATTTTCGACTACTCTGTGGGGATTTTTGGATGTACACGGCTAGTATAGACCCGGTTCATCTTTATGGGCGTGAAATATTTCAGTACCTCTGGGTTCAAAAGTCGTAAAGGATATAAGACTCAACGTCCTTTATGAACTCTAAGCCCAGCGGTCAACCGTAGCACTAAGACCACTCGAATTTTACGATTGTAAAAATAAAATATTACAAGGATAAATACTGATTTGTCACATCATTCTCAAATTATTATTTGTGCAAAACTTACTCCAATGCTTTTCCTCATCTCCGCAAGAAAGATGGTGAATAAATTCCCAAGTGCATGTTGATGACGTCAAAAGGTGAGCTTACGGTATGCAAGTCGCACTGATGACGTCGGTCTAAATGATCTTACGCTATGTGACCCAACCGTTTGACGCAAGTAGTGTGGCAAGTATGACCACACCTGAAACGAAACAAAATACATCAGGTGAGTTGGGGTCAATCGCAAGAATACTAAAATACATTTTTTTTTATTACTGCATGCGGTCGTATAGGAGTTACAGACAGCCCAATGTGCAGAGCTAGCATGGGGGCAGACAAGACAGCAGCCCATGTGCTTCTGAACTGCCCTGAGGTCGCTTCATATAGGGCAAAGTACTTCGGTAACCCAGGTAACCTACGGGCGATCGCCAGCGACGTCAAGGCGCTACTGACCTTTCTTCCGGAGCTGGGGTGGATCGAATGATTTACTTCCCACATGTACGCAAAATACGCGCTGAGATGTGGAGTTGCGGACACCAGCCCGTGATACTACTACTACTAAGTAAGGGGCATTTTTTTTGGGACGGAATCTCGCTGGTCAATTTAGGACGTTGTCGGCTGCTTAACCGCGCTTTCTTGTGGTGTCTTGATGAGAATTTAAGCTGCTGCTGGAGCTGGAGGTTTTTGCCCTGGCAAAAACTTATAAACTAAGCGACTAGGTACACGCTAAGGGTACCCCCATTGAGGTATAAGGACCTCGGCTTAGAGCGTCGCTGGAGAAAGGCAGCAAAAGGACAGGCTGAATCGGGTCTTGATTATTTAAGCATAATTTTAAAACTAGAGTCGAGGAGGGAATAGGTCGTGATAACCTTTCCATTAAGGTGTCCTGTCCACCTCTCATACGAAAATGAAAATGCAGTTGGTATCGATCTAACCAAATCTATTTTTCCTTCTGTTTTCCAAAGAAAACTTAACCCTGCTCTAGTTATTTCTTCTGTATCGTGAACTTGTTTACAAACATATAAACTCACATACTTAAACAACCAGTATGTCATACAAATATTGGTTCAGTGCTGGAATCAAACCCGAGAGACATAGCGTAGCAGGGCCTATAGACAAAACCCCTTTCTGTTAGAGTTAACGCCAACGGAAACATCAAATTGTATGCAGTTGACGTTTGCTTACCAGATGTCACGTGTTGCAAATATGTCAACTGCATACAATTTTATTTTTCGGTTGGCGTTAACGCTAACATAAAAGGGATTTTGTCTACAGGCCCAGCTCAGCCACTGCACTAACAGTGCCAACTAAGTGCTTAGCCTATAGAACTTAGCAGTAGGCAAAGCCAAATGGTGACTAAAATATCGCGTGATCGATACGAACCTTCTTTTGCCATGCCATGACTAAGCCAACTGTTTACTAGAATAGCTTAATTAGAAGATATCGAGACGGCCGTCATGTTTTAAGCTTACCCCTACACATAAATATTCTAACTGCGTCACTGAGCATCTAAAATTACTCAAAAAGTTACAATAGGTAAATAGATTATCCGATATTTTAATAGTTAACATCTGCGTAATATGTGATCTTTCCTTGTATATTTACATGAATTTCTAAGAAACCTAATTAATTACTCAACACTTTTTATACTGGCTGTGTTTGAGTCACTGTCGGACGTAATATAACGGTACTTGGACCTTGAGAACAGATTCACTGTCAAGGTTGAGGAAAAGACGTCGTCGATGAAGTTTCCTGCGGTTTTACCTTATAAATATACCTAATCAGATAGTCGATGTTAGAAGAACCGTATATTGAAACCACAAAAACTGTCATCGAGTAAATGGTGCGAAAATTGTGATTTCAAGGTCCTTTGGTTGACAAAGTGACTATGAAGGTGACCAATTAGAACAATTACTACGAATACTGTTGAAGTAATAGTAGTATGACGGGCTGGTGTCCGCAACGTCTAAGCTCGTATTTTGCGAACAGTATACTTTTGAAGTAGCAACATGTTTGTCTTAATCATTTGAGTTTTTAAAAGTACCTAATTATTACCAAAGACACGAAGCATTACGTATGACTTTGACAATGAACATGCCAGTTCACTCTCAGACGGTAGAAATTTTCAGCAAACCAAATTTCGGTCAATGGAGACTAGCCAAGGAGACTACGCAAGAGGTACGACATCTACACTCATCACACTGGGAGAGTTTAGGAGCAGGACCAACGGCAGTACGTGCTTTCCGAGGCACGCGTGTACCACACCACCACGAACTTCCAAATTCCAGGCTACTACTGGACAAAAGTCTTGAGCTATAGTCTTGAGAAAAATTGCCCCAAAAACTCTATTAATGCAATGTGAAAAATAATGCATTAATTAATTAACTTCCGTTAATTTTACAGATGTAACGCTACTTACACAAGAGACAATGTTCAGCTTTATCTTAAGAGATTTACATAAGGAAAAATAGTTACAGGCCTTAGACGCGACTATAAAAACAATCATAATCCCTTTTTTTTTAATTTGCATGACGAAATCTTGTTAACGGAAAATATTGGAATTTCCGAAGCGGTAAATACGTTTGTATACCAGTTTTTTTGCACATTAATAATGCCAAAAAACGTGGTGTTAGAAATGATACAGCTCACTTACCCATAAGGCGATTTTGGCTCGTGTAAAGTTTTTATTGGGGAAACACAAGTTAATTGCATAGGTATCACACAGTCGATAGAATGATTGATACTAGTTATTACTTACTGTTGTGTTATTTCATTGGTTTTTTTGCGTAGTAGAAGAGGTGGTCGTTGATAGACATCAGGAGATTTTGCAACCTAATCCCTAAAACTTTTTGATACTTGCAGGAGGCTCCCGTACACGTTAATTGTCTGTTTTTGTCCTAGAATAAACCGGTTCACTCGTACCTTGAAAATACCCAGATTATACTTATCAGGGAACAGAGAGTTGGGCAACGGATTCCATAGTCTAGCATTTCGCACAATAAATGTAGAATCAAAGCGCTTGTTTCGACACCGTGGAAGTTCAACCATATTAGTTTAGCAGTGACGCTTCGCCGTATCTCTGCTCGTCCGATGATGGAATGGGGATGGAGAAATTAAGTCGTGAATTTCCAAAGCACACTCTCCGAAATTCACTCGATAAAAGACCTATAGGCTGGCAACGGTGCAGCGATGTTCAAGGCTCTGGAGCTCAGCCCAAGTAAGTCGTTGTCAATGAGGCTCTTGGCCTGATGGTGCAAAAATCAATTAACAACTAAGTTTTTAGAGTAACTTCGTAAAGGAACAGGTGCAGTTTCAGATAGTAATGAAGTAACTTAGTATTGTTTGGATCCATATCATATCATTAGTGTAACTCAAACAAAAGGACTATAGTATTTACATAAAAGAATGTCAGCCATTGGTTCACACCCCGCCAAGCCTCCAGAAGTCAGCATATATACATAATAGCCACACCTGCTAAACACATAATACAGATAGTTGGATCTTCCGGAGCGCAATATAAAAACCCGTGGCAATCGACGCGTGCGCACCACGTGGTAATCTTACGCAACTCAACCAGATATAGCACATAATTAGGTTTTCCTAGTAAATAGTTTTACATGTTTTATCGACTTCTTGGTGTAGACGTTTTGTTTTTCCTCCTTCTTTGCGTTTAGGATTGTTGCACGCGAGGAGGGGAAATGGTAAAGTCGTCATTACAAAATCAAAGCATTTATTTCAATTAAACCATTTGCAGGCACTTTTGAATTGGCACATGATGCCATCTCGTTGTTATCAAAGTTTTAACTCTCTTGTTGGTCTGGTAGCGACTACCGATCGTCCTGGGTTCGGTTAATGGGTAGTGTTTTTGGGTGTCATTGTAAAAAAATCTCAAATACAGCTCGGAGTAAGGGTTTGTGTGGACACTCATTTAAATCAAGTTGCTATGAAATCCTGGTTACGTTATGCTAATTGCTTCTACATATTACACTTTATGTGCGAAAAATGTAAACTACGTGCATATATTAAATAATGCAATAATAATAAAACAAATATAAAGTTAAAGCCATCGCAGCCCCGACGGACAGTATAAATATTAATACTACCGCGCGACACGCCCCGCTTGCCTACGAAACTCTGTTCCTCACCTCTTCCCGCGTCGAACGTGCTCTCGAAACTGCTTTTAGTTCAAGCAGCGCCTAGACACGCACGTTGTACGTGTTTGTACGTGTTTGTACGTGTTTGTATCTGAGTATCTTCAAGGCACGAGTGAACCGGTTCATCCTAGCAAGCGTGTTCCAACTTAGGCCGCATTATCACTTAAGATCAGGTGAATTGAGGTCAAACGCAAGCCTATTTGAAAAAAAAAAAAAAAGTCTGACATTTTGGTAGTAGTGAAGATAATTAAATCGTTTCATTTGTATGGAGTGTCGTAGGTATGCCGACGGTGTCCGTTCACAAGCATCTCTGTTTAGCTCAACGATTTGCAGGCCTCCGAATGATCGAACACACGTGCTACACCCAACGGGTCATTTGTTGAGCGGCAATGCATTCTGTTACGATCTCCCTCGGTGAACACCTAGGTGAAGTGAGCTGTCATCCGTCCGTCTACTTTGTCAATGGAACGGATGACAGCTCACTTCACCTAGGTGATCACCGAGCGAGATTGTAACAGAATAGCACTGTATGTCTATTCTGATACATCTCCCTCGGTGAACACCCAGGTGCAGTGAGCTGTCATCCGTCCCGATGCTAGGGATTGACAAAGCACTACAATCTTAATCGATATCTATTTTACTTTTTCTGCTATTTTCAACGACTAACGAATTAATATGTTTAATTTATTTCAAAGCTATTAATAAAGTGTATAAACATGACTCTACCTCTTTTAAAAAGCAAGAGCATTTTTATTTTCAAGTTTGTTATTTAGGTTTTATTTAAATAAAATGTCATTGTAACCTGTGAGGCTGAAGGCGTTTCACGCCGGTCACACGCCGGCGCTTCACTTCACGCCGTTCAGCGCTTGTATAATAACAATAAAGATAAGGCTGAATAACGACCGACCATTATCAACAGTCTTAAGTCAATGGTGGGATACCTACAATTTTATGCAGAGATAAACAGTATGGATCAGATACACGTCAGTGGCACATATATTCTTTTGTTATTGTGAACCCATCTGAGGTTTCTCTAAATCTAAACACCTAGCGCGATGATGATGATGGTGGTCGGTGGATGAAAGGATAAAAATTGAACCCCACACAAATGTTATCACACCTAACCATTGTTAAATACTTCGATCGAACAATGTCATCAATTGATAATTTATATAAAAAGACGTTACCGGTACATTGTATTTGGTTACCTACTCACAAAATGGTACAGCATGATACAATAATACTAACCTACCATAATTATGATCAATATACGAGGTAGGTAGGTATATGGCAACCAACGCTAATGTTCGTCATACGCAGGACATGAGTACATGACAGACAGTTGACAGATCTCACTTCACTTGGCTTTTAAATAGGTATTATTCGTCAGAATCACGTGAAATGAGGATGCAGTGGGCTGTCGTCATGACAACAACGCTTAGAAAGCAGTGCTGCCAACCGTAAAAAAAAACGTTGAACCAAAATCTAAACTAAAGCAAATAGAAACGATCTTGACAAGATTTATCATATACAGGTGTTTTATTTTATTTGCTATCTTGAAATAGCGCCTTTACCAATATTGAAAATAATTAATTCATCCAATTCGGAGAGTTGAAAATCTTAAAAATCTGTAGCGTTGGTAACACAGACCCTGCGACATCTAGTGATTTTTTCACATGACAATACCTAACACCTTTCACATGAGAATCACGTGATATCACCATGGTTACGGTGACTAGTTGTTTACTTTTGAGTGCTGAATTTGAATACCAACTTGCCAACATACGAATTACGAATGCTGACAATATTTTTTTCATAACAAATTTTATTATGTCACAGTGTCTAGGAATCACTGTTTTTATTTAGAAGTTCAAAAGCTAAGATTCTCACTTCACTTTGGCCGGGAACGGTTGAAATTGAGTGAATTAAACAAGTGAATTTCTAAATTGACAGTTTACCTAAATAGAACAATGAACTGGACAATAATAAATGCCAATGGTGACAATATGATTGAAATTGAACATTCTATTATTATTTATAAGTTTCGTTTATATTTTATTCTGGTGTTAAGCTGTATATTTAGGTACCTTAATTTGTCAAACAATAAAAACATCCAGTAATCAAAAATAAATAAAATGTTTATATATATGTGTGTGATTTAAATTACTATGGAGCTTCTCAAATTATATTACAGGGTGAGTTACCTAGGTACTTCTAACTCAGCAAGGCGGCACAGTATTACCATAGGCACAGTAAAATAAAAATATACAGTTCTTTACTTATATCAGATATTTTATTTATACAAGTTTGATAAAGAAATTAAAATTTTATTTATCCGGCAACAAAGTTCTGCTTTTTGGTGATGCTGAGTGGCCAACTTCAGTGTGATGTTAGCTGAAAAGGTAAGTTAATGTTCAATACTATTTTTACTGTTTGTTATGATTTACTCCTACACTCATCCAAATATCTTATCTTTCATTAATTGGATCACACTAACTGTAGACTATAAACTACATTATTATCAGTGTGAGACTAACAGCCAATGCAGTACTTTCAATGATTAAGTGGCAGGGTTTTATTATTACTTAACAACAAAAGTGTGCAGTGAGTATGCATATGTTTTTCTGTAGTGGTTTTTACAGGGTCTGCTTTTGCCCATAACTTTCTCTACATGAAGTCTTTTGGATCCCAAAGTTTATGATAATAACATATAGCATGTAAGAATTTTTGACTTAGAGTGAGTTGTTTCTTATGTTACCTGAGTTCCCCACCATTACATCCAAACTTAAGAAATTTACCTCTTTACAAACCTTTACATAACATAGGAACAATAACACAAGTAAGTAGACATATTAGATTGTCATGTATTGTTTAATCCAAACATTCATTTATTTTTATCTAAAATAAGTAGTTTACAATGTCCCTGGTACTTGCCCTGGGCAAGATGCCCAGTGCAAAGTGTATGGCCACAGGTCTGACTCGGCATGGGCAGCGTGTAGATGAATTATTCCAGTTATGCAAATGAGTTGCCCTCAGCGTGGATGAAGAACTCTGAAAGCGCAAGTAAGGGTGCTCATGTTAGTTGCAGTGCAGATCAGCTACCGCATACAATGTGCTAACCTCACAGCTCCCCATTGACCGAAGATGTGGTGTGATAGGCAGAAAGTACACACATTGCAGCGGTTTACAAGCTTAGAGGTGCAGCAGTAGTGGCAGAATGAAATATGAAGTGAGTTTTATGGCACGAAGTTCATGCATGCATACCAACCCACAGGAAAACAGAAATCATTGCTCAATAGCTTAGTGCACTTTGTACATATAATAATGATGAACTCACTACTACACTTAACGTAACAGTAGCCCCATAGCAACTTCTATTAAATCCATAACGACATTTAATTACAATGACATACGCACATGAAACTAAAACTAATAATGTTGTGATGTCACGATGTATTCCAAAATCCAATAGTTTTGTTTGACTAAACACAGATTGTCACATAATGAATTCAAGCATTCATTTGTTTATTTGCCACAATAATCTGTATTTAACGTCCTTGATATTTCAGTCAGTCAAAGAATATTGTTACTCTTGTCACGTTTAATTACACAGGAAATCAACATTTTGTCCTCAATTAAATCTAGTAAAATTAACAATTACTAGGCAACTAGATCCACGATTCAATTAAAATTAATAACAATAAATAATATTACACATACAAACCTATCATACGAAGGTAGGTATTGAATAGTTCACATACATGGTGTCTGTGCAGGTTCTTCCGCGACACGTGTATCTCATTGTTACGGAAATTGTGATATTTGTTGACATGTCAATAAGGAATGTTTACACTGGATACAAAAGCTTCTTATATTTTCCTTGTGGTTGTCCTACCTAGGTCTAGGGAAGGATATGATAAATTTAATTGTGGTAACAAAGTGGATCAAGAAGCTTTTGAAACGTTGAAATTGTGAGGACATGAGGTGACAATCAAAAGTCAAAATCAAAGTCAAATCATTTATTGCAATGATACCATTAAAAGGCTCTTTTGAACGTCATAATTAAGGTAGGAAACTCCATTAAAATGCTTAGAGGACTCAAAGCCATACAGGGTGAGGAAGCACTCGCAATAAACGTTACAGACGACCAATTTTTATACTTTTTAAAAACTAGTCAAAAATCTAGGTAATGTTTCTAAGAAATTGAGACTCAGATTAGAATGTGAACTTTCTTTAAATACGAAAGTTACCCTTTGAATATCACGCCTGTATTTCCGTACGGGCAAGCAGATGTGGGGACTTAAAGGCAAGTACTGTGAAGGTTCTATGCACCGGTTTAGACTTAATGGAACACTCTGGATACTACTAGAAAGTTAGGTGTTGTTCGATTATATTTGAAGGATTTAGAATATAGTTTTTATATGATGACACATGGACTGACATACGGATGGCTGACACAGACAGTTGTATTATTGTTAGCTTATACGAAATAATAGCTGAATAATCCTGAAACTTCTTTAATTTTTCATAATTAGTACCGATCCCTTACAATACTATAGAGAGACTATATAAGAATATATGTCACAGAAAAACGGTTTTATTGAGCTCAGCTTATGAAACAAAAGGCAGATATACCTACCGCGCAGAACACTGAGTGTGAAGCAACGCCGCATCGTTAAACAAAACAAATAAAAATACGAATACAAATTCACAAGATTGTAGGTATTCGCTTTTGAATTTGTTTTGTTTCACGATGCGGCGTTTCGTGCTATACTGACTTGTATCAGTACAGTACGAAGCGCGTTGTAAGTATTCAATTTTGAATTTGTATTTGCTTTTTTGGCTTCACTCGCAGTACTCCGCGCGGTCTATCTGCCTTTTGGTTTCATAATCTGAGCCCCCGTGTATCTGTTTGCAAATGTGTGTCTGTCTGTGGCATTGTGACACACAAACAACTAAACCAATTTCAATTTAGTTTTTTTGTTAACATACAATGTGACCTTTCATGTGGGCGTTTGGTCGCTTTGTCCAGTATATTGTAAATAAGTTAAATTCCTTTGTGCTACGTTCATTTCGCCAGATATGATTTAAAAGTCCAATGTTATAGGGGATTTTTGTACCAGCACATAAATCGCGGACGTCACTCAAAAAGCAGCCAAGCTTACCTAAGTGGTCTGGCCATGTCTATCGCATGTCGATCGGATCTTGGGCTAAAACAACCACAAGACCCTTATTCTTGTAGGTCGATTCTGTAAAATTCAAACAAGAACTCGCATCTCACATCGCTATTCACTCTCACTTCGCATAAGCTTAAAAATGACCGTGATATATTTGACACTTTGAATCGGGTTCGAGTGCGAAGTGAGCGTTGAAGTGACGGGGAAACTGCCTTACAGAATGCCACTTCTTACGTCATCTCATACTTTATCTGTCAAAATCTCCCTGTCAATTTAGTTCAAGTCGCTGACACGCTCGCAAGGGTGGTGCTAGTGTAAATTCGAATTATCAATCGAATTTTTAGAATGCCAATAAAGAAACTCACAGCGGATTCAGATTCGAAGTATAGAATGAGGTCTTACAGAATCACACCACTGGTAAACGTTTAGCGACCTCGTGGCAGACCCAGTCGAAGATGACGGGATGAGATTGACGCACAGGAGGGATTGATCCACATTAGCTCTAGACCAACGCTCCCTGGTTGGAAAAGATAAAGGTAGGTCATTTCCCTGTAGTGAGCATGAAAAAATTATAATCCATACTTTTTCAACCGACTTCAAAAAAGGAGGAGGTTATCAATTCGTCTGTATTTTTTTTTTTTTTTTTTTTATGTTTGTTACCTGATTTCTCGGGACTGGGTGAACCGATTTTGATGATTCTTTTTTTATTTGGAAGCTAGTGCTTTTTGGTCCAGTTATGACCATGGCATTCATGAGAAAACCGTATAAGTCTTAAATTTGCATTAAGTATGTGCGCGATTTGTTACGCGATTTCTCAGGCAAACCTAAACCGATTTTGAAAATTCTTTTTTTTATAGATAGGGTATGCTTCAGGGGTGGTCCCATATATTTTTTTGTGCTGAATTAATTTTATCGAAATTGATTCAGGACTTTTTGAAAAATCAACAAATACTCAAAAATTTTACATAGACGAGGTTTTAGTTTCATCAATCTTTGTAGTAATTAACTTTCAATCTCTTCTTAATAGATTTGAATGAGAAGGAGGTACTAAAAAGCGGAAAATAAAAAGCTTTTTACAAAAAAGACAACCGCCTTCAAAAAGTGAAAAATAACTTTAGCACAGAACACACATTGACTTTAGTTTCGAAAGTCGGTGGCAATACAAAACAACAAACAGAACAAAGCCACTGAATTTCGAAACTAAAGTCAATGTGTGTTCTGTGCTAAAGTTATTTTTCACTTTTTGAAGGCGGTTGTCTTTTTTGTAAAAAGCTTTTTTTTTTAATATTATAAATGCGAATGTAACTCTGCCTGTTACGCTTTCTCGATGAAATGGCTTAACCGATTTCAATGAAATCTGGTATGAAAATAGCTTAAACCCTGGGGAAGGACATAGGATACTTTTTAAACAGCAACTTTGTCTGTATCCACGATAACCAATATTCACGCGGAAGCAGTCGCGGGCAAAAGCTATATGTATATGTTACGGCTAAAACTCGAAGTGCGGCTACACCTAGTTTTAACCGGCTAGAACTTGGTGTAGCCGGTAGCAGTTGGTTAAACTTAGGTGTAGCCTTCGATCTCGGGACTTGGGTCACCAAACCATTCAGCCGAGGAAGACGGTCGACGTAATGACGACGGAGCCCCGCTGTGCTAGGCTCCTATTTCTGTCTGCAGGGTTTATTAAAGGAACCTAACCAAATGGAACTTCGGCGTGCCCCTGACGTCGATGTGCGACTGCACTTAGTTCTAGCCGCTATGATGAAAGCTAAACCTAGTTCTAACCGAAGATAAGTAGGATACATCTAAGTTTAACCACATGTGACCGGCTGCACCTAGATGTAGCCGGCTAAAACTAGCTGTAGCCGCACTTCGGCTATTAGCCGTAACATATATATAAATAATGTTTTAGGGGTGTATTATCGTTCACTGTACTGCTTATAAATACATTGCTGCGTACTGCTAGAAACCTAGAACCCGTCTTGAAATCCATAGCTACTGCATATACTGTCAAGTATTTTACACGTGTAGCCTTTGAACTAGCTTCACTCAAAAAGCCGTTAATGCTCTTCGAGTCCAGTACAATAATGCATTCAGATGCTGTTGGGGTTGCCACGCTTCTGTAGTGCCTCAGGGATGTTCGTGGACGCCCGGACTGACAGCTTGTTGCACAGGGTGCGTGCCAGTACCAACAGTCTCCTGATTGTCATTGCCAACAAACTGGATTGTCCTTTAATCTGGAGCCTATGTCAGCTACATGCTCCTGTATATAATGGTAATGTGTACTAACATAGTTTTTAAGTTTTATGTTACTAACATCTTTGTATTGTATTGTATTTGTATACTAACATAGTTTTTAAGTGGTCATGTGCTAACAAATCTGTAATTTTATGGAATTTTATTCCGAAATAAAGATATTATTATGATTATAGCAGCCTGGTACTGAGAGACACCACGCGCTGTACTCATGCCTGCTAACAGGACAGTTACTTATCACAGCACCATGACAATGAATTTGAAACATGACACGATAACAACGAAAAACCATTTTGCAAAGCAGTGTATCATTATCAAAACCCATTGTCCTGTGTACAATTGAACAAATATATAGGTATTACCTTGTTAGTATTATTGTGGTGGTAATAATTTCAAAACCGCCATTTATGACGACTTTGGGTGATATCATATGAGTAGCAGGGAATTTTAATATACCTAATACTCGCATTGTTTTTACCTAAACTTGAAAGTGAATTGTTGAGGTCCCACATGTATCCTTGATATTATGTACTTTGTAAAGACGCAGCGCTCCATAACGGAGATCTTAAACGTGAGCGAAAAGACTGCTCGGCTCAAATGGGATCGGAGGGGTCACGTTAGTGGCATGCTAACGTGGGCCTCAAGTCTGCTATTACAATAGTGTCAGAATGGTCTATCATTGATTTTCATAATGACGCCATTATATTAGTAGATTACCAAACTTGTCAAAATCAACTAGTATGAAATCAATGATAGACCATTCTGACACTATTGTAATAGCAGACTTGAGGCCCTGGGCAAACGTCTCCACGTAATGGTTGCCTGAAGATGGTCCGCTTCTTCGAAGCTGGCCTAGGAAGGCGAGATAACCTAGTCGCGTACTGCGAGGGCTTGTTCGAGGCTGGAAAAAAATTGAGTGAAAATAAAACGAAATAACTGATAGATTTCGAGTATCAAAACAGCTCCGTTCAACTTCCACAATTGTAGGTATGGTCGGTATGACCCCCCCTTTAGGCCTTTTCACTGCATCTGTCACCCAGAAACCTTGTTGAATCCAAGAAGGAAAGTATTCTGAAAAACTTCCGAAAACGACGTGCTATTACTGTTACTTGGAAATACTAATTGCTCGCCATTTTGCAATAGGTACTGCGACTTATTTACTCTACAAGGCATCGACCAGTAGCTTGTTGCTATCAGAAACTTCGATGACAATCATACATAACTGCGACATAGCGACGGTGATACGTACATTTAATATACGACCACCATTTTCCTTCAGTAAGTTAATTTTGTTAATCATGAATTCAGCTTCCAACTAAATTAATACTTAAAATAAAGGAAAACCAGAATTGAAAGGCTACGTGCTGATAGTCGCGCAGATATGCGAAATAACGACTAAATTGGTTAATCATAACCTGAACCCACGTAGACATAAGCTGCCCTATGACCGCAACGATGAATTTGTCATCGTGACCCTTCCTGACTGGCGAACTGGTACCTGCTGTTTAGTTTTAAAGACAGGCAGAATCAATTTGCTTACTATTAACACTGGCCAGATAAACGCTACTACCCATGGCCTTTTGTTTAAAAAACTCACGGGTATCTTTTTTTTGTTGCTCGGTGGAAATCCTCATGAACTTCCTCCATCGTGGGGGTGACGAAGAGTCATGCTGAACTCTTACCGGCTAAAACTACCGCGGTATTCCACTTCTACCTATGGACGGGGGTGCAGGATTCGCATAAGCATTAACCGCTCCCCCGGAAGGTCTTGACCCACTGTTGTTCAGCGGTTCCCACCTCCCCATGCGGCCATTCCCATGCTGGCCGCACCCTTACTCACGGGTACCTGGAAGGTAAGCAGCATTAACAGGAACTAGGAAGACTTAAATAAACATACAAATCGGTAAACAGGCAAATAAGACCATTGTCTTTTAGCAAATAAAGCAAACAATTGATTGATAGTAAACTCAAAATTTCGGGTACGATACCTTTGTAGTTCAGATCGACGACCTTGTACGCAGTCTGAACAAAGCTTAAGTTTACCTACATCAACAGGTTTGATACGTAAAATGCTTTTCGGACTTAATTAACTTTTTACGCAAGACGATAAGATTCAATAGTATAACACATCCGTTTTCCTTCCCCAAGTACCGTAAGTTCGGATCTACGTAGATGATTGAAATGTTAGATTAAAATAATTAAGTGACTAAAGGTTCTACAAGCGTCATCGGTCTACCAATGACGATAGGCGGTTTTGAGGAAACCAGTTCGAAAATATATTTACACCTAATAGGAATAAAGTCGATAAGGAAACATTTTAGGGACCTATCCCGCTTTTTAAACCAAACTTGGATGAAGACCTGGTTCCCATTTTATATATGGGTGATAGCGTCGCGGCTGTCCCTAAATATGGACTGATTTGTACAAAAATGCTTGACGATCCTGATGACCAATACGTTTCGTTTCACGTGAGAGAATTTCCTTTTACACACCTTTTATTTTACTGACGTCAGTAAAAGTCCGAGAAGGTATGACGCAGATAAAGGGACAGGGAAGTGGTGGTAAAGTAGGAAATTTGGTAGTAGGTACTGCCAGAATTCCTCCTTTGTTACCAGCTACTATTGGCGATAAGTAAGACCTTATTACAGAATACCATCAGGAGAAAGAGCTAGACCAAGACTTCCCAAACATAAAGGTGAACTTGCACAGATAACAATTGATGAAATTACATGATTACAATTAATATTATTATCCGCCTCTCTGTTCCCTGATAAGTATAATCTCGGTATCTTCAAGGCACGGGTAAACCGATTCATCCTAGACAAGCGTGTTCCACCTTAGGCCGCATCATCACTTAAGATCAGGTGAGTTGCGGTCAAATGCAAGCCTATTGGAAATTGGAATGTAAAAAGAGACACACACGCCGTAAGTATTACAACGTCCAAAGATACAAAAATAAATATTACTTTCCAAAAAAAAAAAGCTATTTTTTTTTTATGTTTCTTTTATGTATATAATACGTAAAAAAAACACTGTACATTTCTGGATTCTTTATAATATTCTTATTTTTTATTCATTTTTTTTTTTAATCTATTAATGATGCTGGTTAAAGAGTTGAATGTTCTCTGTTATTTAACTTAGTACAGTATATTCGTTGAAATATAATGCAAAAACGACGAGCTGATCTACTAAAGTAGCCGCCAAATAAAGGCTCTCCCCAACAGGTGCGTTAAAATCGGCCGATAATATCGGTTGCGTTATTGCGATATTTGTTTTCAGTTTTTTTTTTGCACCATGACGGCTACAAATTTACACATTGCTGCGATAATAACGCCGCAATAGAAGTAGGACGCTCAGAGGGCTAATTAATTGTCACACTGATTCAGCAAATTAAATTGCTCATTCCGCATACAATATCACAAGAGCAAAACGTTTATATTTCTAAAGCTGGCTTTTCGACGACTCTTTAAAGTGCAGGTATAACTAATAACCCTTTAGACGGGTAAAAAATCCGCTACGCAGTTTTATAAATCCTTTGTATAGTACATCAATATTAATACTACATAATAAATTGAACAGGCCTTATGCGATGGAAATCAAAAACGTAATAAAAAACTGGTTTGACGAAAATCGTAACTCGCGTTTTGGGTTTTTGCTTCGTACAATTTTTTTTGTGTTTTTGCTTGTGGCCTTCAAACTCGTTTAAATTATAATGAAGGTGTTTTGAATTTTTGGTTTCGTATTGGCACTAGGTACCTGGTTTTGGTTTAAGATGGTAGTTGTAACGGAACTTGGTAAATCAAGGTGCCAAACCTATAAAATTTTCGCCACTGTTGATTCTGGCTTTCAGAAATTTTTGTAGTTTGGAAAAAGCGAGGCGGGCTTGTCCCATTAAAAAAAAAAGAACACCTGTCTAATTTGTTGACGGCTACTGCTGGATATAAGGTGACTAAACAGAGGCACTATTGCTTCTAGGATCTAATAACGCAGTTTTACAGTATAATGGTCGATTTTACTGACTTTTATAATAAAATTAACATTTTTAATAAATCAATCAAGAAGCGAGACAAAAACTGTTATAAACACAGAAGGATCACAAGAACATAATTATCATACATAATAGGCTAATAAAACTATCAATATATGTATATAAGTCTGCCAAAAAAAAACAAGTTAGATTACACGTGTAAAATTAAATTGAAATGAACAAAATAACGTTGTACCTACCTAATATTTTTTGTACATATGTAAACAAGGCCAAAATCTGCGTTTGTATTGCTGAGAGAAAAACATGTAATATAGCATATTGTACAGTGATTCATGATATCTCACACGTCAGTGGAAAAAGTGATGGTTCATGATCCGCCATAATTGTTGGTGACGAAGAACGTATTACGAATTGCAACGCAATTGAATATGATGATGAAATTATACATGACATGATTCGGATGCACTTTGCCATCGTCATCAGCAGCCAGAACCAGGCGCGGATCTAGCGCTCAAAAAAAGTTGTGGTCACCACAGATATTTTTGAGGGCACCTTTTTGTCGGCTCGGCCAAGACTTTGTACATGGTACTTGCGGCGGACAAAGCTGTGGGGCGAAAAGTAGTAAATTAACAATTAGCTTACAAAAATTCAAACACTTTCGGGCGAAAAATGTTGAAGGCCAAACCTGCACTGCTTATGAACCTATGCGGTATCATACACTCGAGAGGTATAACACATTCTATTTCGTGAAAATTAGGGTTGTGGGCATGCCCACCGTGCCCACAACGAATACGCGCTTGGCCAGAACACGTCCACTGTTGAACAAACGCCTCCCCCATAGAGGGGTTTGCCACTTTGCCATACAGTCGAAATATCTTTCTGCTCTTGTTCCATGTTACTTGGGGTCGGTGCAAGGTGCAATACGTTTTGTTCTTCCTTCCTGAGCCTTTTGTTCCTGGGCCTGTAGACAAAATCCCTTTTCTGTTAGCGCTAACGCCAACGGAAAAATCAACATATTTTCATCACGTGACATCTGGTAAGCAAACCTCAACAGCATACAATTTGATGTTTCCGTTTGGTTCCGTGGTAATGAAATGGATGGTTTCATACCGAGTCCCCTCAGTGCCTCGGAAAGCGTGTAAAGTCGTTGGTCCCATTCGTAGATCTTTGTCTATGGGTAGTCAGAAGCCAGAAAGTTTGACCAAACCCAACCAACCACCCACCACCCTTACCAAAGGGTATTGTATTACCCATATTACGTGGGAGTACGATAGGCAGTAAAACACTGGTATTCAGCTGCATACGTTTAGACTGGAAACCAAACTCAACAAAACTTTTTTGAAAAAAGAGAACCGCCTTCAGAAAAAAAAAACTAAAAAGTGATAAATAACTTTAGCACAGAACACACATGACTTTAGTTTCGAAAGTCGGTGGCTTTGTTCTGTTTGTTGTTTTGTATTGAAGGCGGTTCTCTTTTTTCAAATAAGTTTTTATTTTCCACTTTTTAGTAGCTTTCTATCTCCCAAATCCATTAAGGAACGGCAACACAGTTAAAACATAGATTGAAAGTCCTCCAAAGATGGAAAGATGGAAGAAACGAAAACGTCTTCTCGGTTTTTGTTGTTTTTTTCAAAACGAGCTAAATAAATTTATGTTTGTTGTATACTAGAACCTTCTCTAGAATATAACAAACACTTTTTTGAAAACCGCATCAAAATCGGTTCAGTCAAACGGGAGATAATCGCGGACAAACATACATACATACATACAAACATACGGGTCGAACTGAGAACCTCCTTTTTTTTAAGTCGGTTAAATACTTACTTGGGAAAAGGCTAGGCAGATGATGCTTTGTTCCTGTCACTAACTCTTTTTTTTAACATCACACCATCCATCCACCTTTTATTTACCTTTGCTCTTCCACTCCATCCATCCACTTTAACATTTATAACTTACATAGTAGGCTACCTTTTATTCAATGTATTATGTCATTTGTATAACTAAACTAAAACAAATGTCTGCTGCTCTTGTATTTATTTATTTAATTTGGATCGCCAACAGAGGCTACACAATTTCATGCAAAATAACATAAAGATAGACAATACAAGTGTGCGCCCACAATTTAAGGCGACCACATCATTGACTTACTAACGAGGTAAGACTACAAAAGTTTGATAAGAAAGAAATAATCCAATACAATTTAAGAAAATCCTAGGAATGAAGATTTAAAGTAAACAATATTAGTACAAAATAATAGAAATGGGGGGGGGGGGGGGTTGCCATAATCGCCACGCTTGGCAGGCGGGTTGGCGATCGCGATCGCATACTGCGATAATAGAAATCATTCAAATTAATTATAAACAAAATTCAAATTAAGTAAAATAATAATCAGAATAACCATAGTAAACAATAGATTCATAAAAAAAAAAACAAAATATTGTTACTATGACTTTTACGTCTTTTTAAAATTTTGGTAATTTGCTGTATTGAACATCAATCAGCGGATAAACTAGTTAGTTTTTTAATTGCTCGTTTGCGAGACTTGTGTTCGCTGTTGGCCAGACTCATGAAGGCTGCTTATCTTTGTCTTACGTTCAGAGTATAATAATTATATAATATAATATGTGGGGACATTTTCACACACGGCCATCTGACCCCAAACTAGGGAGACCCTATAAAATATTAATTCATAAATAATAACATAATTTAATAATAATGAAAATTCCTTACCTATATTGTAATATTAATTAATTTTGTAATAATTACCTACATTATTCTAATACAATAAATAAAACTAAAATAACTAATACACTATACCTATACACAAATCTAATAATATAAAACAAACATCCAATTAAACTCATCAAAGAATTTAAGCCTTAACTTAGCCCTCTTCCTCTCTTCTAATTTTGCTGTGCCCGACAGGGTCCATATTGATCAACTGCTTGATAAACCACCTATTTAATACATATGGAATGCAATAAAGAATTTGAATTTGAATTTGAATTTGACCCTGTACTATGGGTGTCAGACAGCTGATATACATACACAAATACATTTTTTTTTTGTAAATACATCCATATATTGATAAACAACACTCAGACACAAGGCAAACACAAGTGCTCATCACACAAATGTTTACCCTGGGCGGGAATCGAACCCGCAACACGCTGCGCAGCAGTCGATTGCTCAGCCACTGCGCCAACCGTGTCGTCAGTGTGGTTCTTAAAGAATAAAAAAAATAGTGGACTTAAGTCTCATTATCTGCCAAACCTGCCTAACAGCTGGGACCAACGGCTTTACGTGCTTTCCGAGGGATCTCAGTATGAAATTGATGGTCATTGATCCACGACTACGGCAAGAGTAGAAAGAAAGAAAGAAAAGAAAGAAAGATAGAAAAATAATTTATTCGCCCCCCAGGACAGAAACACAGTAAAATATTAAAAAAAAACAAGAAAACGAAAGTTGGTCCAGTATGAGGCCAAAAGGCTCCTATCTCAGCATGGTGCTGTAACATTAAAAAAACGTCACAGCGCTGATATTCTGATAGGGCCCAAAGTGATGCCACGGTCAGATACGGATAATACAAAATAAATAAAAATAAAGTAAAGAGTAGCTTACCATGACCGATGGATCCTTACGGGTTTTGCCTCGAGCCCCTCGTCCTTAATCATGTCTTTCTTTTTGGCTGGTTTTTGGGTGAATAGGTTACTTCTAGGCAAGCGTGCTCCATCTTAGACCGCGTCATCGCTTCCCATCAGGTGAGATAGTGGTCAAACGTATGCCTATCAAATGATAAAAAAAAAGCCTGTTCTATCCCACTCCTGGGCAAAGGCCTCCCTCTATGCCTTCCATCTTTCCCGATCCTGGGCTTTATCCCACCAATTTTGGAGGAATCCGTTCAGTTCGTCTCGCCATCGCCTTCGTGGCCTGCTGCGCCAAGTCTTACTGTCTTACGGCACCAGTTCTGTGTCACCTGAGCTTACAGTTTGTCCTTGCGGCAGACATGTCCTTTTTTATGTCATGTTCTTCCTCCATCGTGGAGGTGATGGAGGGGGGCATGCCGGAATCTTACCGGCTAAAACCACCGCGGTGTTCCACCTCTGCCTAGCCCCATTTAAGTTGGGCTGCCTTATGAACCACGTCTGCTATCCCCGTTTTGGAGCGCAGTATCGTGTCAATCAAGTCTTACATCTTTAAATTGTCAAGCGTGGTTTGATTTTCTATGATGTTTTTAAGGAAAACTTCACTATCAAAATAAAGACATTATTGTTGTATGATGTTTACTTCTGCGCTCAACGTTAAAAAACTTTGACATTGGGTTAAAGCTTTTCGTACCCTTTTTTTTGTCTTGTACCTACATTGTTTATTTATTCTATATATTCTTTAAGTTTAAGGCTTGTATACATGCCAATAACCTTGAGCATTTGGCCCGTACTGAATTTGTGGACGAGTGCGGGGGTGATATAGACGCAGTCTTTAATAGGACGCATTTTTAATTTATTGTAATCAAAATAATACATATTTGTAAAAAGTAACAAAACCAAATCATTTTCCTTTGTATTGCAAAGCCGTACATATTTTTTATACTCTTTTGATAAGAAATTAAGGAGTAAAATGGCTTCATCTCAATGATTTGGAGGTGATTTGACATTTTTTTTTCTTATTATGTGATACCGATAGAAAAATTGTGGCTAAACCAAATTACGTATCATATTATGTAGATTACTAACAATTTTTTTCAGATGTAATTTCTCGGTACATGCTGACGAAAAGTTGCTTCATCTGCATGCTTCTTTCAAGCTTTTTTCAAGAGAGCAGCCTTAATTCGTCTCAAACTCCATTTTTTTCAGTCAGTTAAAATATGTATTTACAGTAAAAAACCATAGGTTTAGCTTGTAAAAGTTCGAAGCTTAAAACATGTTCACGTTTTCAAAAATGTAAATGTCAAACCAAAGATATACATATCGTTATTATACATATGCAAAGTTTATGATGTTAGGTACAATCCTAACGAGTGCCGGTCAGACCTGCCCGACTGGTCGGCCCTGAGTTTGTTGCACTACGCGCCGGCTGCTAATCTCATCAATTTCAGGCTTCTCATTAGTTTCCCTTTCTTATTGCATTTATATTATTATCTTGAAATCACTTAATTAATATAATGTATATATATAATAATAATATGTGGGGACATTTTCACACACGGCCATCTGACCTCAAACTAGGGAGACCCTGTACTATGGGTGTCAGACAGCTGGTATACATACACAAATACATTTTTTTTTTTGTTGTAAATACTTACATAACTATATAGATAAACAACACCCAGACACAAGCCAAACACAAGTGCTCATCACACATATGTTTACCCTGGGCAGGAATCGAACCTGCAACACGCTGCAATTCATACTTCCATAATCCATATTAATCTATACGAATATTATAAAGCTCCCGTGGGTTGTCCGGGCTAGTATAGCACCCCCCCATTTCATCCCGAGGGTGTCGTCGAAGGCGACTAAGGGAAAATCCGGAAGTCGGGCAGCAGCGGCTTCCGTGCACTTAAGAACCTCACTGTGATCCCCAAGACGTCTGCCAAGCGTGAGGATTATGGCAACGCCCCCCCTTTTAGGGAGGAGGCTTTGTTCAACAGTGGACGTCTTCAGGCTGATGATGGTGATGATGATGATTATAAAGCTGAAGAGTTTGTTTATTTGTTTGGTTGCGCGCGCTAATCTCAGAATCTACTGGTTCCAATTAAAAAATATTTTTGTGTTGGGTAGTCCATTTATCGAGGAAGGCAATAGGCCCATGCGAAGCTGGGTCGGGTCGCTAGTACTTATATATTACTTAAAATATAATATTATAAATGCGAAAGTAACTCTGTCTGTTACGCTTTCACGACTAAACGGCTAAACCGATTTTGATGAAATTTGGCATAAATATAGCTTGAACCCTGGGGAAGGATGTATTTTAATCCACGACTTCGTCTGCATCCGCGATAACCGACATTCACACAGACGAAGCCGCGGGCAGTAGCTTGTCCATTCATACTTACCACTTACTAATCTGTACTAATATTATAAAACTGAAGAGTTTGTTTGTTTGTTTGGTTGAACGCGCTAAACTCAGGATCTACTGGCTCGAATTGAAAAAATCTTTTTGTGTTGGATAGTCCATTTATCGAATAGAATAGCATTTATTTGCAAATATGGGTAATACATAAGTAGATAGTAGTAGGTATACATCAGAGTTCTGCCATATTTCATCATTCGGCATGCATACATTTCCATTATACAAAATTGATAAAATTTAAATTCTCATTAAGGGGCTATTAAACGACTTTTACAGATTTTAAACTGAGAATCACGTCAAAATGTGCAGTGTAAATAATTTGAAAAAAATATATGTTAAACTAGAATATTCTCTTAATCATTTAGTAAGTGAATATTTTTGATTAAGTTCATATTAAATAGTTTAATTAACTCGTGAAGTTGTGTCTGACGCGGACAAAACATTGACAATCACACAAAACCTACCAGGTATAATTAAACGGAACTTACACCATCTTACAGGCAATTTTATTATGTATCGTTCTGCATCAGTTCTGCGTCCAAAACTCTCAACGTTTAGTCGAAAATATTATATAAAGGTAGTATTCTTTCAAAATAAAAAAAGGCGTATACTGAAAGATAGATAATAAAATTGTCTGTAAGATGGTGTAAGTTTCGTTGCTGCGTGCGTGCTGGTAGACTTTGTGTGATTTTCAATGTTTTGTCCGCGTCAGACACAACTTCACGTGTTAATTAAACTATATAGTATAAAGATAATTAAAAATATTCACTTACTAAATGATTAAGAGAATGTTCTAGTTTAACATATATTTTTTTCAAATCATTTACACTGCACATTTTGACGTGATTGTCAGTTTAAAATCTGTAAAAGTCGTTAAATAGCCCATTAAAGCATTAAATTAATTATTACATCGAGGAAGGCTATAGGCCCATGCGAAGCCGGGTCGTGGTCGTCTGGTCGTCTACCCGTGGGTGTCGTAGAAGACGACGGACGGATATTGACCAGAGGATGGGCAGCAGCGTCATTCTGAGTACCTACCATAACACCTACTGCGATCGCCAACATGCATCGGCCAAGCAAGGCGATTACGGCTGAACCCCCATTTGGGGGAGACCTATGGCCAGCAGTGGGCGCCTAAAGGTTGACATGATGATGATGATGGTGAAAGTAACTCTGTCTGTTACGCTTTAAATTTGGGATGAAGGTAACTTGAACATAGGCTACTTTGTAATCCGCGACTTCTTTTGATAACCGACATTCACGCGGTTGAAGTCGCCGGCAAAAGTTAGTGTTTTGTATTTTATTTATTAGTAGCGACCCGGCCCGGCTTCGCATGGGCCTATAGCCTTCCTCGATAAATGGACTATCCCACACATTTTTTTTTTTTTTCTATTCGAACCAGTAGATCCTGAGATTAGCGCGTTCAACCAAACAAACAAACAAACTCTTCAGCTTTATAATATTAGTATAGATTATTGTTGCACTGTCGTAGGTCTTTGACAGTCGTTATGTAGTCAGACGCAGAAAAGAAAGAAAAGAAGAAAGTCTTACTAAGAGGTATCTTGATACCCAGGAACTAGGTTGTGGAGGTCAGATAAGCCATCGCTCCATGTAAAACACTGGTATTCAGCTGCATCTGGTTAGACTGGAAGCCAACCCCAACGTTTTGTTTGTTGCTGTGATTAATTCCGGCTTTTGGCAGGTTCGACCATCAAAACATTCTTATACCACTTCCTTGACTTAATCCATTATCATCTCATGAAAACAATTAACTAAATGCACCTATTATAAGCTACAGTTTTAATTAAGGAAATTGGTGAAGCTAAAAATTCACCTTTATATTTTTCATTTTGCATCATTATTAATCTTGATAACCGGTAGTCCATTGAATCGTAGACAAATTATTATGACTAAACTGTTAAAAGTCGCAAACACATTATAAAATGAAAAACAACAATAAAATCGATGTTCCTGGGTTCGATTCCCACCCAGGACAAACTTTGTGTGATGAGCATGATGGTTTGTTCTGTGTCTGGGTGTTTATCTATAATATGTATGTATTTATAAATTATATAAGTATGTATATCAGTTGTCTGGTTACCATAACACAAGCTCTGCTTAGCTTGGGACCAGATGACCGTGTGTGAGTTGTCCCAAGATATTTATTTATTTTATTTATTTAATCTTCAATTCGACACTAGACAAGTGGATATAATATTTTTTTTTTTTCTTTGATTATGAATTTTCCTGAAATTGTTTATCAAATATAAGTACTACAAGACCTAGAGTACATGGTCCATGGTTCACTATAAACGTAAATAAAAGATCAATAAACGTCTTGAAACATCACTGCATTCGTCTCAAATTGTTTGAAGCTGACTGAGACAGAATGTTTTAAATACGTTTAGCGCTAAAATGGTTAGTGATTAGTGATGCAAGTGAACCCCAGTGTATTGTTTCTCCTAATTTTGTATAGGAAATTGTATAGTATATATCTTTTAAAAGAACACGCATTATACAGGGTTATACACTTAAAATCATCACCGTGAAGGTCACACTTTGAAAATTCTACAACTTACAAAAAGTGGTCTTACGTTAAGGCGTAGTCACCAGTCCATGTTATATGTTGCTTAAAGAATAAAATCTCTGTAACTAAAGATACATCATACAATGCAAGGCATTAATTTATTTCAGGTAACCTTCTTAACTTCGCCCTTATTACTTCCACTTCGCGTGATAAAATAATCTCGAGATAATCAATGTATCAATAACTAGCGACCCGACCCAGCTTCGCATGAGCCTATAGCCTTCCTCGGTAAATGGACTATCCAACACAAAAATAATTTTTCAATTCAAACCAGTAGATCCTGAGACTAGCGCGTTCAACCAAACAAACAAACAAACAAACTCTTCAGCTTTATAATATTAGTATAGATAGGTTTTCAGTGCATCGATCTAATCTGGCGTTTGTCACCCGTTTTGGCGGGCCGCAGTCCTAGTGCCTGTCACTTTTGTTCTTACCTTTTCACCGCTGCAGTCATGTTTAGACGACAAACCAAAATTCGCACAGCACGCACCGGTCAAAATAGTCACAACTACATGACAGATTTTTATACGATAATTCGTAGCTTGGTGCCGAGAGCACTTTTTTGTTCTTTTGGAGTGGCGGTCAAAACATGTACATCAAGATAAGATCCACCAATTTTTGCATTTCAAGTGGTTCATATCATTAGGAATACCTACTATTGATTTACATACTTTGCAAAGATCTGCCGTTGGGAAACTCGCCACGGTTGAGACCGCCGCTGGTCAAAACTCATAACAATCAATCACGGGCTAGAAAAAAATACACATATCGGAAGTGAAACACCCTAAGTAAGCCACACCATTTGTACAAACATGCGTCACGCACACATTTACATCATAGTCACGGACTGGAAAAAAAACGATTCCGCTTCGAAAGTACCGACTACCGACCGTAACAATCTATGTGTGCGTCCCGATCCGGCGTACTTTAGGTGCTTCACTTTTGATATGCGTGGCGTGGAGTCCATCTTTGTTTCTAGTCCGTGCAATCAATCTTTTATGTTCTGTCGCTTTGATGCTTTTATGTTGTTGAATCGTGTGATCGATTAAACAAAATAAAAATTGAATTCGAACATATCGATCGAATCGTCCAGTGGCGTATTTTTTTTATTTGCGTTTGTACCAAATATTTGCACCTGTTTTACGTAGGTAGTTAGTAACGGGGAGAAAAAGTTAAAAACAAGTACTTTTCACCTACACGTGCCGAATATTTATAAATAGTATGTTGTATCCATTGAATGTCGGCCTAGGACGCTCCACAAACGCGGGAAAACTCTTCTTTTAATGTTATATTATATTCATAACAGGAAAAGTATTACAAGGCAATTTATGTAGGTAAATGTCAAAAAAACGACAACTGAAATCATTTTAACCTTGTAACTGTGGCAATAGTGGAGCTGTAATAATTAGCGACAATTATAAATACTGGAGCCGGAACCGAAGCCGGAGCTTTCTACCCGTGGGTGTCGTAGAAGACGACAGAGGGATATTGACCAGAGGATGGGCAGCAGCGTCCTTCTGAGTATCTACCATAACACCTACTGCGATCGCCAACATGCATCGGCTAAGCATTGCGATTACGGCTGAACCCCCCTTGGGGGAGACCTATGCTCAGCAGTGGGCATCTAAAGGTTGACATGATTATGATGATAAATACTGGATGGATGAGCTCCCTCGACTTCTGCCCTTGATCCATTACTGTCTAATTACAGGGCATAGATCTTTCCCCAGACGGTGAAGACGCTTGCTCAAGGGGATGGCGATTTCAGACTTTATGAACACACTATGTATTATTAGTGATGGTAATGGTTCTTCTTCTTTTCGAATCGATGGTTTTCCTTTTTTTTTGTTAGACTACTTGGGCCCAAAGTGCCCCTACACCTGCACCTTAGAGGACATTAAAAACGCCACTAATGCTGCGATGGTAATGGTAAAACAGAACTAAATTAAATATTTTGCTCCGAAATGAGAAACACAATATAATATTATTTATTTTATAACTGGATCGTACATCGAATCAAAAGCTGGGAGTCCTCGCAAGGGCGCGAAAGTACTTCACATCGGAACAGTTGCTCAACTTAAACCAAACACAAGTTCGATCGTGCACGGAGTAGATAGGTATTGTTTGCACCTTTGGGATGGTTCAGCCAAATACCAGCTGAAGGCGTTGAAAGTTATTGATAGACGTGCCAAGAGGCTAGTTGACATCGACTCCCTGGTTAAGGTTAAGCTCCAGAGCCTTGAACATCGCCGCACCGTTTGCAGTGTATCGGTCTTTTATCGGGTACATCTCGATTGCATGCTTTGGGGCACAAAGGACATGACATGAGGTGGGGTATGGTTTGCAACTCGACGCCACATGCACACCCTGCCGCTGCTCTGTCGAGGTAGCCCCATTTTACGAGGTTGGCGTTACATCTTCCTACTTGGATTCTTAAACGGTTCAGGGACTTCCAGATGGACCACGGAAGGTTAGATCCTGCGGGTAGATTCTCGCTTAGTTTTAGATATTGAGTGGGTGGGGGAAAAGTCTAAAAATATGAATTATGCGCTGCCACCGACGATGCCGTGGAAGTGGCTAAATTTTGGCCCAAACAAATGTAAAAAAGACTGTCGTGCCAGCGATACGAAGAAGAAGAAGAATCGGGTACATTTCGAAGAGTGTGCTTTAGAATTGCACAACTTAATTCATTCCATCATCGGAGCAGAGATACGGCGAGGCGTCACCGCTATACGGTTGAAGTTCCACGGTCTCGAACCAAACGCTTTGCTTCCACATTTACTGTGCGAACTGCCAAACTGTGTGGAATTCACTGCCCACCTTGCTGTTCCCCGATAAATATAATTATCTGGGTATCTTCAAGGCACGATTGAACCGGTAACCGGGTAACAAAATACGTTTTACGTTGCGTATAAAGACCTCAACTAGGTACAAAAATATTAAATACTTAACTGAAAAGAGTAACAACATTTAAAACTTATTTCATTATTTCTTCTAGTATGAGCAAAATATTAAAATCCGTTACGTAGTTTAATGCTGGCACTAAACATAACATAACATTTACCCTATTGTTATTGAAATAAAGGCGATTTTGTATTATCCAAATAAGACGAATATTTGCACAAATACGCCATGTGAAGTGCCATCATAAAACATCTAAACGTACAAAGTCAAAGTCAAAGTCAAATCATTTATTTCAATTAGACCATTATAAGGCACCTTTGAACGTCAAATGAGAAAAAAAAAAAAAAAAGATTCTAGGTGCCCATTCCAAAAGGTAGTTTTGTATGGAGAATAATGGGCAAGAAACTCTATACTTACTCTTTTAAAAACGATGTTAACAATATTTGCATTTACAGGAATTATATAATTATACGTGAATACGATGTACCTTGCATAAAAACACTAGGTATTTGAAAGTGTGTACAAAGTATCACAGATTAAGGAATGACAGACTAAGTTATATGTACATAGATACACAGTGTTCACATATTATTACAAATGTTGAAACAGTAGACGACCACTCCTTATATTTTAACAAACAATGAATCAGTATGTGAGCCTGAGCAGTGTATAAAAAAGAGTCAAATATATATAAATGTACATATTTATACTAAGTATGAACACACAGCGAGAGCTTTGTTTTATACTAGAGTAAAGTAACGATGATAATATGATTTAGGGTAAACTCACCAGTAACTGGCCACTTGAGCACATAGCCCAGTTCATGTCAGTGTAAAGAGAAAAATGTCAATAAACTAAAATTCTAATAATACCTTTGGCTAAAGCATGTTACTATCCCATCACTGATATTTATTTGAAAAAAATTAAATTGCCTGAAACGCAGGTTTGATTTAACCTAGTTCGGGCGGGTCGCTACCTAACATTGTAATTCCGATCCATACTAACTAAAAATCAAAAAGTACTCGCTAGTAACTGGCCATGTAAAAATAATCATCAAAACATTTAAAATATTGAAAAATGTACCTACCTGTATTCAAGCAATCGTGATCGCGTTACTAACGGCTTATCGCGGGGAATAACGTGTGATATGGCTAGAACCTGGTCGTAGGTTATAAACCTGTGTCCTGTGATCAGAATATTATAAAGATAAATTTGACGTGACATAATTTTGTGAATTTTTGTATAAAAGATAGGGTAAACGCACCAGTAGTCAGCCTTTTAGCGGATATTCGAATTATTATCGCGTGTGATTAAAATTAATTAATTATTAATATTACTCATAAAGGTGTGAAATAATAAAATAAAATAATAATAATATGTGGGGACATTTTCACACACGGCCATCTGACCCCAAACTAGGGAGACCCTGTACTATGGGTGTCAGACAGCTGATATACATACACAAATACATTTTTTATTTCAACATCAAAACAAACATCAAACACCTAATTCAGTTCTGTATTTTCTGCACAATAAAAATTTTATTAACATTTATTTATTTGATATACATATTATTGTTAAATATTTATAGACAAACAAAAACATAAAAAATAGTAGCCCACCGGTATCGGGAACAGGGTTCAAGCTACCGGTGGTCAGGGCTCCTGAGAGATTGACTAAAAGAACAGGAAATTGAATTAACTTCATGTTAAAGGTGAATTTGAATTTGACCGTTAGTTATTTAACCTAAAAGACAGGATAGGCTGACCATTGGTGCCTAGCTGACTACTGGTGCCTTTACTATGTAAGAAGAAAAACCTTTCTGATACAAGCGGCTTTTACGTCTCACAATTTAGGGTACGTAATGTGAGTATTTTAACCTCTTCGATCGAGTTTACGTAAACGTGGTTCAATCCATGTCAATCGGTATGAAATAATTATGTTTCTCATTGTTACCACTAGATGGCGCTATTTCAGTTCCAGTACAAATTGCCGTATGGTGCAGGCCGCGTATAGCACCACCCCATTTCTACCCGTGGGTGTCGTAGAAAGCGACAGAGGGATGTTGACCAGAGGATGGGCAGCAGCGTCCTTCTGAGCACCGTAACACCTACTGCGATCGCCAACATGCATCGGCCAAGCATGGCGATTACGACTGAACCCCCCTTGGGGGAGACCTATGCCCAACAGTGGGCGTCTTAAGGTTGTCATGATGACATATTGAAGCTTATTTTAACGCAAATAAGTACGTATAAAAATACACACTAGGCAGGTACTCTGATTCCTAAACTAGAATTTATAGGATTAAGCAGAAAGTACTACCATCAGTTGATATGTTAGTACAACCGGGATACGGGTACCGCCTATGCTCGTGTCAGTAGAAATTGGTCAACTCTTAACGGGTTGTTCCACTGCGCACCAAATCACATTGTTCTCATTATTGATTCCACTGCGCTCCAAGAATTTTTAGAAATAGAATATTATCAATATTTTAGTGCCACCGCGCTTCAAGCAATTTTGAATAGAGTTAACAAAAAAATAAATTTTGCAAGATAGAAACTGGCCAAGTGCGAGTCGGACTCGCGCACGAAGGGTTCCGTACCATTATCTATACAACATTAGAAATCAAGCAAAAAAAACGGCAAATAATCATGTTTGTTGTATGGGAGCCCCCTTTAAGTATTTATTTTATTCTGTTTTTAATATTTGTTGTTATAGCGGCAATAGAGATACATCACCTGTGAAAGTTTCAACTGTCTACCTATCGCGGTTCTTGATATACAGCCGGGTGACAGACAGACGGACGGACAGACAGCGAAGTCTTAGGAGTAGTCCCGTTTTTACCCTTTGGGTACGGAACCCTAAAAAAGGAAAAAAATGCAAATATGTTTATTCAGTCAATCACCACGTCACATCTAGCAAGATTTTTACGATGATTCTTCTAAGTTATTTGTTCGGTGTCTTTCTCCCCAAATATTTCAAACACCATCAAAGTAATCATTAAACTTGGAAATATTTCCAGTTTGCGGTGCTTCTGCCATGATTATCGACCACGCATCATCAGTTAAATCATGAATTCATGAGAAAAATGCGCCAAAGCAGCACATTTTGCAACAAACAACTTATGGTTTGCGATTTATAGGTACTGACACTACATATTTTATTATGGAGCGTTGTGGAACAATTTAAAAAAAAAATCATTTACTTCAGACTATTAATATCCATATTTAGTTAGTAACATTATCTTAAAATTATGTTAGTCAAAATAATATAGCAATAAATAATCGAAAATAAATTATGAATTGAAAATAAAAACCTATTCAACAATAATTGAAATAAATTAAAAACGAATTGATTAGGTACCATTATAATTAAATGAAAATACTATTAAAATTACAATTGAAAATAAATAAATTAAAATAAAACGTAATCAAATTATTTAAATAAATAAAAACGAATTAATTAATTAATAATAAACGAAATAATACATTAATTAATTAAATTTAATTAATTAATTAATGTTGATACTTATATTTTTTTATAATAAAATAGGTAGGTAATAAAAACTTGGAGCGCAGTGGAATGCATTCCTGGAGCTCAGTGGAACTACAACAATCCTGCCATGGCTTTTATCTTGATTAATGTCTTCTATTGCTCTTTACAAAGTAGCAAAGCCCGGACAGCCCGCGGACAAATGACATTAACATTTTGATGTAATTTTGTTTTTTTTTGTTTTTTTTTTTAATTTCTGGAGAAGACCTTCACTCAATATGGGGTTCTTGAAGAAAATGTTATGTTAAACTCATTATCTGCCTAGCCTTTGCCCAACCATGTTGGGGTGGGCTTCCAGTCTCCCTGGATGCAGCTGAATACCAGTGTTTTACATGGAGCGACTGCCTACCGGACCTCCACAACATAGGTACTGGGTGTAACACGATACTTCGTGGTTAGACTGGTTGTCAGACTTTCTTTTTCTCTCTTGTTATGTCAAACTAAATAAAATTATGTTATGCCCTTCCAATAGGAAAGTACCTCTGTTTTGTTAAACAAAAATATTTTGAAAATTAGTTAATAGTTAATTAGTTAAACAGTAAAGCAAATAAAGTAGTTAATAATAATAATAAAGCCTTTTATTCCGAAAACTAGACAGTAACATTTACAGTAATACCTAAAACAAAAATCACAAAATGTCTCGAATCTCGGTGTGCCTCATGGCATAGGCCTCCTCTAACAACTTCCATTGTAGTCTGTCGCGAGGTATCCTCCTCCAGTTTGGACCTGCTGTCAGTTTTATATCTTCCTCCCATCGTGTAGACTGCCTTCCTCGATTCCTTTTGCCATCCCTTGGATACCATTCTGTCACTACTTTGCTCCATTTTCCTTTAGTGTCTCGCATCTGTGGCCTGTCCACCTCCACTTTTGATGGTCTATTCTTGTTAGAACATCGGTAAGTTTTGTTTTGGACCGGACGTCTGAGTTCCTTAATCTATCCTGTCTCTTTGCGCCTATCACGCTTCTCTCCATCGCTCTTTGGCACTTGGCAAGCTTTTCTATGAGTGCTTTGGTGAGTGCCCATGTCATCAATATTTTGGACATGGGAGTATGCATAGGTTATTTTCAGAGACATGCCTAGATCCTTTGACTTCATGATCTCCTTGAGGGACTAGTACTTTTTCCAACCAATTGCAATCCTCATATCAATTTCCTGGCTAGTTTGGTCTTTGGTAGTGATAACTTGACCAAAGTATATATAGTCCTATGCATAAGCCAAAGCTTCCTCTTTTATTTTTATATCTACCTTTATAGAGTTAGTCATTAATTTTGTCTTGTTGTAATTTATTTTCAGACCAATGTTTTCGCTTTCTTTAGAAATAAAGTAGTTAAGTGTATTCAATTATAAGTAAAACAATGAAAGAAAAATTTGTTAAGTGAAGTGAATAAGTAATTAACTCAAAACAATGTAAAAGTAATTAGTAGGAAATAAAAGGCTTTTTATTTATTTATTATGAATGGTTGAAAAACACATTGTGAACGAGACTTTATTCCAAATTACTGTCTAGGAATTTAAAATTTATACAATAGCGGGCAGTGAGTAACCGGTCGGGTTTTTGAGTTTTTGTCGGCCAAATTGTGACTAATACTCGTATAATGTGTAGGTATATATGTACGTTGTTTTGAGCAACAAAAACTCAAAAACCGGTGACGCTAATTATGAGCACGTCACGTTGAGCCAGTACCTATTTAATTTAATTACACGCGACCGAAAAAAAAAGACTTAGGTAATGTGCCATCTTGTTATGTGACTCCCCGAAATAATAGGGTATTTTACTCTAAACGAGAAAAAAACTATAAATATGTTATTGAGACAGTTTAGTCATAAAGCATTCGGAAAATGTAAGTTTTAGTTCATAAAATAACAAAACAAATTTTTAAATTCAATTCAAAGTTTTCAGTATTTTTAATCTGTTCTAAAACACCGTGAAATAGTAGCGGCCATGTTATTACGCCGTAAGGTTGTGTAAACAAAAAATTGTCAACTGTCAGTCAACCGATTGGCGTAATATAGGCTTTGTACTTTTATTATTTTCGTAACCAACGTAATTTTTTCATTATTTCACTTACTACAAAATATGCTTTTAATTATTTTTAAATGATATACAATTATCATATTTAATATGAGCTCATTTGATACAAAACGAACTGACGTTATTTACGCTGAGCAATATGGCGTCCAGTAAGAGGCGTTTTCGTCAAACTACGCGCGAAATTTGAAAATTTAAAATTTAGATGCATTTTTATGGCACTTATCGAATGACAAAAATTTTGTGTTTTTTTTGGTGGCGTATTAGCACTACAGAATTTCATTGAGACACTTTTCAAAAATGGGTGTAATACCCTATTGTACACAGGTCAGCACATTAAGTAACAATCTGTCAAATTTGTTTGATGAATTTTTAACTTTAACTCAAAAGGATAAGGTTCATATTAAATTGGGAAAATTGGATAGTTTGTTATGGCTTGTGTTGAGTCTGTACACTTGTTTTTAACATTACCATCTGTCTAGTCTTTTCTCAACTAATATCTTGGGGTCAACTTCCAGTCTAACTGGATGCAGCTGAAACACTGGTAGTTTTACACAGAGCTTAATATTACCTGCTTAGCCTCTTCCCAACTATGTTGGAGACGACTGCCACCCTAAAAGGATACAGCAATCGACTGCTTATCTGACCTCCACAACTGAGTTACTGGGTTGGTGTAAAGGACAATGCCAGAAACTCTATAGAATTTTGCTCCACTCAATAAAAGTCATGTACAAGCTTGCAATAAGTAGCATCTTACTGTTTATTTATTGCTGATAACTAAACATTAGTCTTAGTGACTGTAGAACTTGCGGTTTCCGTTTAAATCTAAAAACAATAATGACATTGACTGTAGGTTAAATTGTATTTTAGCTAAAATGAGTTTGTATTTTGTGGGTAGGTATTTCATAGTCCGCAAGTTCTAAAGAAAAACAATTTACTATAGAAAGTTTCTATATTGTCATTTGGTATATTTGGTAAATTTGGTGTGAGTTACTGTCGATACCCCTTGGTAAGACTGGTTGTAATTTTTTCTGGTTTCTGACTACCTCTAACGACTGTCAAAGATCTACGAATGACAGCTGGGACCAACGGCTGTACGTGCTTTTTTCCGCAACTCACCTGATCTTAAGTGATGATGCGGCCTAAGGTGGAGCACGCTTGCCTAGGATAAACCGGTTCACTCGTGCCTTAAAGATACCCAGATTATATGTATCGGGGAATAGAGAGGCGGGCAGTTTAAACTTTGAATAGAATAGACTTTTATTTTGCAAATACGGGTAATAAACAATAGTTGATAGGTTACATTCCGCATGCAAACATTTACATTATATACGAAACATAAACTTAAATTTTCAAAACCAGATTAATTATTATTACAGTTATTTATCATTCAAATTATCAATTAATAAATTATCATTACAGTTATCATTCAATATGTCAATAAAAGACGACGTAGAAGATGACGTAGAAGTTAGAATTGTTTTTATATGTCAGGCCTGCCGCGTCACAGGTATACGTATTATTCGATTACACAGAACGTTGATAATGAGAAGTCCTCTTTCATTGAAGTTTTTCTCCAGGACCCTCCCATAGTACACTATACTCCCGGTACCAGTAAGGCTACACAGTAGTTAGCTATTACAGTACCTACAAACCGCAAAACAAATTATGTCAAGGCCCAGTTAATAGCTTTATAATATTCCGATCACCTTTGACAGAGGTTAATCACCTGCTACCAGGTTTCAGCCTTCACACGTGATTCCCCGCATCCAGTTTGTATGTCGATCACGTCGCGATGTCACGATTACATCGCTGGCCAAGGTCAGGGGCGCAAGTCTTGTCCAGGCGGCCAGCCTTACATGTATCACGAAAGACTGGTGGTTGCAGAAGATCCACCGTGGCTTATAGATTTGAAGAAGCAGTAAGAAGTAAATAAATATTTATAGGAGAACCGTTATGACCTCATGTACGATGCTGTAACCGGGCACGAACACAGTCCCAAGATGTTTCATCCGAAGGGACTCAAACCACACCTTGTGAGTACACGCTTTGCTATGACATTATTGTTTTTTAAACAGAGGTGATAACATAAATATTGATATCATTGAAATGTTAAAAATCGCCAATACGCCTTGAGCACACGTGGTGATCAATGCTCGCGCCTTCTCTGTATGAGAAGAGGCCTTTGCCCTGCAGTGAGATAATAAAAAGTGGAACAATGGGACTGACAAGCGAGAGGTCTTGCTTCAGGTTACACCCCACGTTGTAGTAACGTGAACCTATGTCATTCTTATCGAATCATATTCTATCAGTTTAAGTTTTAAATTCAAGCACACAAATCAGTTTTCGCAGAAGAGTAATTGAGAAGAAACATTGACGTCGGTTTCGAGAATTCATTCCTCTAAAAGAATTTACAGGATTCAGAGAAACAAATCAAAAAATCTTATTAGCTAATTAAGGTATAACTTCGGGAAGAATGACTATTTAAATTAGTTTTATCCAATATCACTTACAATTATAAGGTTAACAGACAGTTTCTGATAAATATTATAAAGACATTAATTGATTTCGACATAGGTATTATTATCATTTAGTAAACTATTGCTAAAAGCTGTTTTAAAATCCGTTGCGTAGTTTAAAAGAACTAAGCTTACAGACAGCAGTAGGTCGATTCTGTAAAATTCAAACAGCAACTCGCATCTCACACCGCTATTCACTCTCACTTCGCATAAAGTTCAAAATGACCTTGATATATTTGACACTTTGAATCGGGTTCGAGTGCAAAGTGAGCGTCGAAGTGACGGGGAAATTACCTTACAGAATGCCACTTCTTACGTCATCTCATGTTTTAACTGTCAAAATCTCCCTGACAATTTAGTTCAACTCGCTGACACGCTCGCAAGGATGGCGCTAGTTTAAATTCGAATAATCAACCGAGTTTTTAAAATGTCAATCAAGAAACTCACAGCGGATTCAGATTCGAAGTTTAGAATGAGGTCTTACAGAATCACATCCCAGGAGCGACTTTGTTTTATACTATGTAAAGATAAAGATTTTGCCATAATTTGATTTGATGAAGAATAGACATACTGACAGCAAGAATAGACAAGTAGACATACTGACAGCAAGAATAGACAAGTCAGTACATTTTGTCTATTCTTCCTGTCAGTAGGTCTATTATTTCGTAGACATAGCGTGGTTATGCTACGCGTGCTGGTCATTGATTGCCGTGGTAGCAAGCGTCACTGATTTGATTCCAAGGTGTGACAAAATGTTATTTTCTCTTTAGGAATTTTTCAGACCCGAAGTTTTCGAGTTAGTAGTGTAACACCCCCGAAAGTATTTAAAGCTGTTGGCGCCTGATCTTTCCCTTGTCGTGTCGGATTGCAGTCCCACCAAACTATAAAAAACACTAAAAAAACACACACACACACAACACACACACACACACACACTACAAATAAATACACTACACACACACAGCGTCACTGATTTGATTCCAAGGTGTGACAAAATGTTATTTTCTCTTTAGGAATTTTTCAGACCCGAAGTTTTCGAGTTAGTAGTGTAACACCCCCGAAAGTATTTGAAGCTGTTGGCGCCTGATCTTTCCCTTGTCGTGTCGGATTGCAGTCCCACCAAACTATAAAAAAACACTAAAAAAAAACACACACACAACACACACACAGACACACACTACAAATAAATACACTACACACACACACACACAGCGTCACTGATTTGATTCCAAGGTGTGACAAAATGTTATTTTCTCTTTAGGAATTTTTCAGACCCGAAGTTTTCGAGTTAGTAGTGTAACACCCCCGAAAGTATTTGAAGCTGTTGGCGCCTGATCTTTCCCTTGTCGTGTCGGATTGCAGTCCCACCAAACTATAAGCGTGAGAGAAGAGGGACACCTATGTTTTCCCTCCCCGACCCTTGCTCGTGCCAGCCCGCGCCGCTGAGCCTGTAGCTTTAAATTCGTCCCTAAATAATGGAAATCCGATTCAGCCTGTCCCTTTGCTGTCCTCTCCCAGCGACGCCCTAAGCCGAGGCTCGTACCCCACAGGGGGTGCCCTTAGCGTGTAGTCGCTTAGTTTGTAAGCTATTTTGCCCTGGCTGGAGGCCCTAAAAATAATATTTTTTAAGGCACCACAGGAAAGTCCGGTTAAGCAGCCGACAAACCTCCTAGGTTGACCTGCGAGATGCCAATCCGAAAAAAAAAAATAACACCTATGTTTTCGCACACACTTGTGCACTATTCTATCGCTGCGTAATTGAACTGGTACATTCTGCGTACTTGGTACTAAGGTACTGTAAGGTACTGTAAGGTACTGTAAGGTACTACTTGGTCTTACGGGCGCTGTCAGTTAAGATTGGTCATCTCTTATATTATTGGCCGTCCATGGCTTTTATATTATTTTAATTTTAATTAGTGAATATGTTTTAGATTTCTCTTCACTTACATTGTTTTCACATAGGTATAGAAGCAAAAAGAATAATGTAAGGTTTGTAAAAACTTGATTGAAAAGAGTGTCCGTGGAGTTTCCTGCTCGTTCTTCTCAGTAGAGACCTACCCTATGTTTTGAAACGAGCAACTAGCTTCAACTTTCTGACTAAGTAACTGACTTTTTGCCAATTCAGAAGTGCCTGTAAATGGCTTAATTGAAATAAATGCTTTGACTGTGACTTGGCTAGACTCTATTGAAAATTGTTATCAGATATAAATTGCTTTTTTAAACAGTGTGAGTTTTTAGGAGTTTGCCTTCTGTAGTTCAGTTATAACACTGATCTACATAATTTTTGCTGTAATGTCGCTTTGATGTGCCTCCAATGTCACAAGCTAGTTCTGAAGCATTTTGTTTGTACCTTGCATTGAACATTATAAAGCCAGTTTTGTTAATCGAGGTTCCGTTTATTTTATTTTTTTGACTAATTTTCCTCGTAAGTTATGTACATTAAGATTATGCACTATTTAGGTATAATATACCATAGGTAGGTACATAATACAATACCACTTCGTTTCCCCTGAGGTAGACAGATGTGTGGAATAGTACCTACACCTTCATTTCAACTGCCTAATTTGTCCAGGGTTCTCAGGGCAGCAGTGTTTTTGGGTTTTTTCAATAAGAGATCCTCAGTAGCCGTAGACTCTGGATTTGTGGCCGGTAATACTGTAGCCATACTTGTACATTTGCTGTCAAACTATCAGAGTTATTGTTGTCATCTTCTTGTTTCGCAACTTGATGAAATTGCTACCGATATGTGCGTCAAGTTCGTGAACGGGCAGGTGGTACTGATCATCAAAAAAAAAAACAACCTCGGTTATTTTATACATTTATTTTGAATTGTTGATTAGATTTAACATGCACAACTTATTATATTTTTGTTAGATTCAACATGAATGATGTAACCTCAATGTGTAACATTCTATAGATTTTAAATGTGTGTCCACGGAGTTTCTTTCTCGCTCTTCTTTTAAAATTTCCTCCATCTTTACCACGGTATGCGAAGAGCAGTCGATTTTACCCATCATCTAAAAAGCCACAGTCAAGGCAATGATTTAGTAAACAAACAACAGTTTATCTCAATCTCGGGGCCAAACGCACCCATTACGGGGCACAATGTGTTCCTAAATACATGTTAACATGTACATTACATAAAACATAATGCCGCTACGTGACACCAGGTGGCGCTGCCAAGGAAACTATTTATTTTTATGAACTAAGCCGTCACATGGTTCTTCCTCTAAATGTTGTACAGGTATAAAGCGAACAACGTATAAATGCGTTTGTACTCCTTCTTTTACGTAATAGTAGCCTATTTGCCTAAGAATCTAAGCAGCGCAGACGACAGACTTGTACCTAGTCATAGTCATACGTGGGTCAGTATCAGGCGACTCGTTATTTAGTTGACTTCGGTGGCAATTTTTTTTTAATAATTTCAACGTTACTTACATGAAATATCAAATCTAGATTTAATTTCCAACATATTAGTAGAAGAGGGAATCGTTTAGACCGAATGGTTATGAAGGGATTTAGTTTAAAAAAAATAGTGTTCACCGAAATCAATATTCTTTTCACCGAAATCAAATATATAAAATAAATGATATTTCAAAGACTATTTTTTTATATTTACTGCCTAAGTACTACCACACCTCGGACACTTCATACAAAACTTGCAAAATAATTACCTATTACTACTACAAAACCAAATGACGTCTGTACACGTGCAAATGTGTGCGTGAATTTTAGTAGGGTTGAATCAGTTGGATGTCGTGGCGTACAAAATGGCGCGAAGCGCTTTGCGTCGGGCGATCCGAACGACGACGGAACTACCCGAACGTTTCGAGCATTATTATGAAGTGATCTTGTCCGAGCGGTCAATTATTTATTTCTAATAAATAAAATAAATGATATTTGATTATAAATACTCGGATTTGTAATGACATAAAAGTAATATTATAATATTTATTATGTAAAGAGGTTTATTTATTCATCAATAATGGTAAATTAAGGTACCTAATTACAAAATATGGAATTCACGATCGCCCCGTACCATTACGCGGCAACGCAATGGGGCGACGCGACAAAGTTAGTGCGTAGGGTACTACTTTTCAATTACAAGAATGAATAGAACGTGAAAGAAAGGGACATAAGTACATAACAAAGACAATAAAGAGAGAGAGCAATATTAATAGCTGGTAATGTTGGTATGTTATTATTACGGAAGTTTTAATTGTATTATTATAAAACGACGAAAACTTGGAAAATAAATGAATCATAGAGATTAAAACTAATAAATAAAACTTAAAACAAAATAAATCGCAAAATTGTGTGTTTGTGTCAGCAGTACCTACAGCGCTGCAGTTCCTACGATTTTGAGCGCCCTGGCTAAAGAGTCGGCGGTTAGCCCCTGTAAGTGCGGGGTGAGGGTGCGGTATCTGACATAGCGCGGGGAAGGGAGTGTCCCTTCTGTACGTAGTACTATTAAGTATTCTGTGGTACTACTATGAACATAATTATGGTCTGTAAGTTTTTTTTTATTATAACATTGAACATAATTATGGTCTGTAAGTTTTTTTATATTTTTTTCTCAAACTCAAACTCGAAATCATTTATTTCAAATATACCATTTACAGGTACTTTTGAATTGTCAGAGTCAGTCAGTCAGAAAGTTGAAGCTAGTTGCTCGTTCCAAACAGTAGGTTTCTATGGAGAAGAACGAGCAAGAAACTCCATGAACAACACTCTTTTAATCAATAATATGTTACAAATTTCGGTTACATCATTCATATTGAATCTAGGGTACAATGTGAGAACAATGTAACAAGTCGTGTACGTTAAAAGAGGTTTAGATAAAAATATAATCATAATAAACAATTCAAAACAAAGAATTACCGAGGCAGCTAAGAGGTGACCAGTCCCAACTAAGGGAGAGGATAAGGTATACATCGAACATATTATTTTTATATTATTGTATTTTTATAGTTTATCTATATATGTATGTATTTACAAAAAAAAATGTATTTGTGTATGTATATCAGCTGTCTGACACCCATAGTACAGGGTCTCCCTAGTTTGGGGTCAGATGGCCGTGTGTGAAAATGTCCCCACATATTATTATTATTATTATTTTACAAGATCTGCCTCTCTGATCTCCACAGTCCAGTTATTATATTAGATACCTTTTGCTAAGACTGGTTGGCAAACTTTCGGGATTCTGATTACCTATAACGACTGCCAAAGATCTATGACAGCCGAAACCTGTAAACAAAGAAAAATTAAAATACCTACTTCATCATCTGCCTAGCCTTTTCCCAACTATATTGGGATCGGCTTCCTTTTTATGGGACAAGCCCGCCACACTATTCCCTAACCACTGTAACTTCTGTGAGCCAGAATCAACAGTGGCGACCACCAGAAAAGCACCAGAGCAATGGAGCTCGACGAGTCCCAGAGAAACGATTCAACTGTCTTGGATCCCGCAACGAAATTAATAAAAAAAGAACAGCGGAGGAGTAAGAAAAACATATTTTCCACTTCCCTCCAAATCAAGCAGGAGACAGAACAGAACTAGGCCAATAGGCACAAAGGGACGTTTACAACTGGGAGAAACCCAGTTGCTAAGCACCACGGATTATAATTGACATAATTAATGGGCCCTAAAAAGTGAGCTGTTACATTAAATTTGATTCCTGAGCGTTTTTGCCATACCTATTATTATAGGTATGGCAAAAACGCTTGAACGCACGGAAATTAGTTCTAGTTTCCACAAGGTCCGCATAATAAACTGCTCCGGATGTAGCCTGTACACTATCCAACATAATATTGCGTTCTTTCTGCCAAAGAGTACACTCCCATAAGATATGATGTGCAGTATAACCGGATGCAGCTGAATACCAGTGTTTTACATGGAGCGACTGCCTATCGGACCTCCACAACCCAGTTACTGGGTAACACGATACGCCTTGGAAAGACTGGTTGTCAGACTTTCTGGCTTCTGACTACCCGTAACGACTGCCAAAGATCTACAAATGACAGCCGGGACCAACGGCTTTAAGTGCTTTCCGAGGCACGGAGGGAACTCGGTATGAAAGGGATGGCCATCCACAGACCGACCGCGGCTAGCGTAGCTTAACCTATGACCGATCGATCTGTACAGCTTTAACTTAGCCACGACCTCCTCAAAATACCTACATATAACCTATATAATAAAAATTATTCGTTGTTTGTCAGTCTCGCTAAAACTCGAGAACGGCTGGACCGATTTGGCTAATATTGGTCTTGAAATATTTGTGGAAGTCTAGGGAAGGTTTATACGTTGAGAAAATTGGAAAATCGATTGACAGGACAACATCTGTCGAGTCAGCTGTTTACAAATAAATATACTCAATAACAATCTAACTATGGTGAAATCTAACATTCTCTTTGGGAATGTTTATTTTTCATCTGGCGAGTAGTTCATGTGTAGTTAATGAGTAGCGACTTTCGTTTTGTTTTTCTTTTTTTTATCACTTGCCTTGTAATTCTTGTAACCTGTAGTTAAATCGTGTACAATGTTGTGGGGTACATGATTGTTAAATGTTAATTAATTATTTCTCTGTATTTTTCTGCATGTAACTGTTTTTATTTCTATTTTTAGGGTTCCGTACCTCAAAAGAAAAAAACGGAACCCTTATAGGATCACTTTGTTGTCCGTCTGTCTGTCTGTCTGGCAAGACCCTTGATCTCGGGAACGCGTGGAGGTATCGAGTTGAAATTAAAACCATATACTCAAGTCTATAGTCCCTAGATGCTGTTAAAATCAAGATGCTGAAAAAAAGATACAGCTGTTTATATCGCGAAAAACGCATTTATAATATTAAGTAGATTAAAGTATGGATAGTAGGTATGGATTAATATAGAAGTATGGATATGTACCTACAAATATGTACGGAACCCTCGGTGGGCGAGTCCGACTCGCACTTGTCCGGTTTTTTTTTTTTTGTTAGCCTGTTCTGTCCTACTAGTTTTAGAGGAATCCGTCCAGTTCATCTCCTTCGTGGCCTGCCGCGACGGAGTCTTACTAAATAAATACTTATTTATATTGAACAAAACAAATGAAATCATTATTTTAGACTTTAAAAAGTGCGTCACGAATTGTCCGTCATGCATGAGTTGTATGACACATGACACATGTAACGGAGTGCTACTCGTCGCGTAGGTCGTTTGGACGTCGCAGACCTGACGGCACAAGAGTCTGAGTAAGCCTTAAGTGTGAATTATTTAAAAGGAAAAGTAAATATTTTAACAACGTCTGGGATAGAAGCAATAAATGTATATTTTCCTTTAATTAATTATGTATTAAAACAAAGCCATAAAGTTGCCTTCCCACTTTCTCAAGGACAGCCGTTGATATACCTACATCATCTTGTGTTTGCCTTGTGTCTGGGTGTTGTTTATCTATATATGTATGTATTTAAAATGTATTTGTGTATGTATATTGACAGCTGTCTGACACCCACAGTACAGGGTCTCCCTAGTTTGGGGTCAGATGGGCATGCAATCCGTGAAATGTCCCCACATATTATTATTACCTTCATATAAAATAGCTTTTGCCCGCGACATAAAGTATGCGTGAATGTCGGTTATGGCGCATGCAGATGAACTCCCAAAAAGAGTAGCCTATATCCTTCACCAGGGTTCAAATTTTGTATAAAATTTCATCAAAATCGGTCAGCCGTTTCATCGTGAAAACGTAACAGATGTCTGTCTGTTGAAAATTACTCTGTCTGTAGAGTAATGGAGATATTCATATCATATTTGATATATTTTTTTAAAAACAATGCAAATACAAGACTTAAAATGACAATGCCAGATCCTGCCCCACCCATGTACAAAAAAAGTAAATTAATGAAAATAATTGTAATGAATATAGAACCTTTCTATACTAAATTGTTTTTCTTTAGAACTTGCGGATTACGAAATACCTACCCACAAAATACAAACTCATTTTACCTAAAATACAATTTAACCTATAATCAATGTCATTATTGTTTTTAGATTTAAACGTAAACCGCAAGTTCTACAGTCACTAAGACTAATGTTTAGTTATCAGCAATAAATAAACAGTAAGATGCTACATATTGCACATGACTTTTATTGAGTGGGGCAAAGTTCTATAGAGTTTCTGGCATTGTCCTTTGTTTGTTAGTTTGTATGTTTGAAGTTTGTATGTAGGGGACAATCTCCGAAACTCCTCATCCGATTTTAAAAATTCTTTCATCAATAGGAAGCTACATTATCTCTGAGTGCGAAAGGCTCTATTGCATTATCAAAAACTTAGGAATCTATAATAAAATTCGTACGGTCGCGTACAAACGCTTGTGTTTTCGTAAAACACTTCTTTGGTTTCTATCACGTGAATTTAAAAATAACTGAAAAAGGGGTTGGCGAAAGAGTTGTTCATGCATTTATACGTCTTTCATAACTTCATTTTTCTTACGCAACTGGTCACGAGTTGTATTCTTACCCTCAAATTGTTTGTTACAAGCACGTGCGCCTTCTGGAACAAGGTAATGAAGCTTTTCTAAGAAGTCACGAGATCACTTACGTCAAAAATATAAACAGCAGTAAGTACGTAACTGTATATAATGTGGAATTTATGTGGTAACAAGTTAGGTGTTTTGATTCGTCAACGAACTTGTTGGTATACCGAGTTCACGGCAGGTACTCGCTACCCAATAAAGTCGATATTTGGACTAGGGTGAACTATTGATTTAATGTGTATAATAATAAGGTTGAATTTAAATAAAACAAAATTTGTGTTTTTTTATCATTTGATAGGCATACGTTTGACCACTATCTCACCTGATGGGAAGCGATGATGTGGTCTAAGATGGAGCACGCTTGCCTAGAAGTAACCTATTTACTCTTGACTTAAAGACCGGGTTGTAGCTATCAGGAAACACAGACTCAGGCAGGAAATTCCACTCCTTAGCAGTACGCACAATGAACGTGTTCCCAAAGCGGTTTGTAGCTATTATACATATTTCAACAGATCGCAAGACCCTAACGCAGATAACGGGATCTAATTCCACGCCATCGCCATCTAGTTACAAAAAAGTGAACTAATTTATTCTTTGCCTCGAACAATTCTAAATGGCAATCATAAATTATCTCACTGGAATATAAAAAGAAATCAGAATTGAAAAACCTATATGTGTGTCACACATACATACAATTCTAAAGAGTCTCTATCTCTCTCTGGTCAGTCCCTAATGTCTGGGGATCGTGGTCAGCAGTAGAATTGCATCTGGAGCGGATGATCTGCCTCCACCGGTTTCCGTCCAACGCGTCTCTTACGACCGTGTAGAATTTGGATGACGAGTCTTTAATTTGGTTGGTCCATCTTGTTGATGAACGACCTCGCTATCTTTTGCCTTCGGATATTCCCAACCACAATAAGTTTTTCTAAACTTTCGCCACCTCTGCGCACTGTGTAGCTGAGGTACGAAAGAATACGTTGCTGGCATAAGGTGGAGAAGCGAGCTAAAGAGTAACAAGCATCTATTCATGCGAAACTAGTTGCAATTTACAAAATTTCCCAGTTTTTAAAGAGCCACAATAAGTTTATTTTTTTAGTTTTGTTATAATCCAGCATTTTAAAGACGATAGCGAATAAGCCTGATTGCCCGTTCCTGGAGCACTGGACCCGTATGCACGCCTACGGGTCTGGTGCGGCGGAAAGCGGATATACTTATAGGTTTTTAAATTAGTTGTATTTTGTTTTAGTTGTAGGAAATGTTACTAACATAGTTTGATAAGTGACAATATGAATCTTGTGTTCGAATCAAATAAATAATAATACTAAAATAAGTAATAAATGCGAAAGTAACTCTGTCTGTTACGCTTTCACGATAAAACGGCTGAACCGATTTTGATGAAAGTTATAAAAATAACTTGAGCCCTGGGGAAGGACATAGGCTACATTTTAATCCACGACTTCGTCTGCATCCGCGATAACCGACATACACGCGGACGAAGTCGCGGACAAAAGCTAGTATTTCATATAATATAGATCATAAACTAACGGTGTTCACAATCATGCGGTGACATTTTTGTATTTGATTTTTGAACGCGAAAGGCAATGCGCAACGAAACGAAATCCGATTGTGATTTGATTGCACGATTTTTGCTTAAGGAACTGAAAAATCGAAAGGACCGCAGGTTGCCGACCCCTGGCAATAGAAGGATGGAAGGATTACTTCAGTTGGTTGGAATGTTACGTGCGTACGTCGGTTGGACTCATGAAGGTAGAATGTTAGTTTTCGTAAACATATGGTCATGTAACATGGAAGCTCTGACGCAAGTTCATACAAATCCATTTATTTTAATAATTACATAGAATTTTTATAGTGGTGGTAGTTATGTAGGAAAATACCTATATGGACAGGAAAGTTTACTTTAAAAAAATATTTTATTTAACATTTTAATTACAAAATAAGTTGCTGTGATAGCTACAAAATACGGCCTTTGTCATTAAAATGACAAATCAGAGTTTCATAAAGAAGGAAAGAAAGAAAAAAGAAAGATAAAAAGAATAAAGAAAGAAAGAAAGCAATTGAGTTCGTTTTGTGTTTGTTTTTTTTAATACACTACACACATGAATGATGATCTACGAGTGACAGAGAAAATGCTCTACTAAGGGCGGGTTGTTCCAAACAGTCGGTTAACGTTACATACGGACGGTTAAAAAGTTACTATGACGTGCGATGTTTAACGTACGTTAAATGTAACGGGTTGTTTCATGACATAGAAATCCGTCAGTTAAAGTAATTCAAAAAGAGATTTCATAATATTTTGATGTTTGATGTAGCTGTTTGACAACACAAAATTACGATGACTGGTCGGTTATGGTAATAGTCAAAAATGGCGCTAACTATCGTCAAATCAAAAAAATGGGTTGTATATATTTAACGTACGTTAAACATCGCACGTCATAGTAACTTTTTAACCGTCCGTATGTAACGTTAACCGACTGTTTGAAACAACCCGCCCACCGAACTTTTTCTAAAACCCGAATAAGTACTTAATTTTCTAGAACAATGCCAAACAAGAACACAGGCGCTCCTGGCTAAGTATAATCCGTACGGTGATGGTTAAACTACGCTTACTGCAGTCAGTCTAAAGATGGGTCCATCCATTTCATTCCAAGTTCCCTCCGTGCCTCGGCAAGCACGTAAAGCCGTTGGTCCCGGCTGTCATTCGTAGATCTTTGACAGTCGTTATGGGTAGCCAAAAAGTCTGACAACCAGTCTTCTCAAGGGATATCGTGTTATGCAGTAACTGGGTTAGCCTCTCTGCCTGTCTGATAGCTTAGAAGATTTCAATGTAACGCCATCTGTATGAGCTTAAAAAGAAGGAGTTAGTGTAAGCTAAAATGTTAACAAACTCTGCACAAATTCAAAACACTTAATAAAGGCCACGACCGGCCTTGTATGTGAGGTTTCTTTAACAATCCTGTCTGTATTATATTTAATTTTTGTCATTGATAACTTTTTATTTAACCTTCTTGGCAATCAATAAAGTTTTCCGCAAAAATTACGTCGTGTGACACACACGAAGTGATAAATATTGTTCGGTCATCGCATTTTTGATGGCACAAACAGTATGTCATCTACGTAAACGTTCCTTAACGAAACGAGTAGAAAACGACCAATATTCAAAGATAAAAAAGTTAAGTAGGTACGGTTTGACTATGGCGGGGGAAATCCCGTTCGCCTAGTTCAGTTTTAAATCTAATAATAATACTCAAACTCAAACTCAAAATCATTTATTTCAAATTTACTTTTGAATTGTCAGAGTCAGTCAGTCAGAAAGTTGAAGCTAGTTGCTCGTTCCAAACAGTAGGTTTCTATGGAGAAGAACGAGCAAGAAACTCCATGAACACTCTTTTAAAATCAATAATATGTTACAAATTCCGGTTACATCATTCATACTGAATCTAAGGTACAACGTGAGAAGAATGTAAGAAGTTTACTTGCTTGAAGGTGCAAATAAACTATTTTACTATTTTTTTTTACTAATGTAAGAAGTCATGTACGTTAAAAGAGGTCTAGAAGAAAATATAATCATAATAAGCAATTCAACAAATTTAGATTAACCGAGGCAGCTAAGAGATGACCAGTCCCAACTAACGGCACCCGTTCACGAACATGACGCACGGATCGGCATCATGTAGCTCAACCATTTTGAAGGGAACAGAATGATCCAACACATGCGCCACCGTCAGCGAGACATTCAAGTGAGCATGACATATTCCCAACCGCCAGGGTGCCTTCAAGTCAATAATAATAATAACCTTTTATTTTAAATAACCAAGATCCAATTTGTTAGTAGTACAATAACTTATAACTAATGTTACTAACACTTATGTATGTACATACAACCTTAACCTATTCGCCGCCTGCCTGACCCACGAATCGAGGTATCAATACTCATGTGAGCATTAATACATCGATTCATGTACAGACAGTCAAGTCTACTGGCTATCATCACAAAATAAAGAGGGTAAATATAGAGGGTACAGAAGGACCACTCCCGTCATCTATAAAAATAATTACCTAAACTTGCCAGACTCACTAGGGCTGCTACTGTATTGACTTTGTAGGTTTTATTTGTGACAATATGAAATTTTCTTGACATTGGTTGGAACTCTTTGCATTATTTTTATTACAATTTTTGCCGTTCGTAATGAAAATGTCAATGTCTCTCATTTATTCAAGCAGACATCAGTCTCGACTGTCACGTTTTGTCTAAATCAAAACGTGACAGTCGAGACTGATGTCTGCTTGAAACTGCTTGAGATTGCCTATAAACGTAATGTCAATGTGTACGTGAGTAAAATGGCGGTTTGTTCTGAGTGGTCTCTCTGCTCGGGCGCGCCGCCGCCTTACGTACTTTGTGCTATCATAATCATATCATACGCTGTTGCGACTAACCCGCACTCTGCTCAGCATTGACGCGCACTGCTTGCGCAGAGTAGCGTAGAAGCAATCGATGCGCGCCTCCGCAAACATACGCGATGCACTACAGTGGCGGGGCAGCCGCAACATCGTTCTAAGCGCATTACTCAGATCAAGTAAAAAAGTTAGATAACGCATTTTGAATAGAGAACTGTCGCCACTTTTCTATCTATGTGTGAGTCCAAAAAAAGTTCCTGATAAATACGATAATAAGTAATAATAAAAAAAAGTAGTATGCGAATGCGAAATTAAACCTGTTTGTTTGTTTGGTTATTTTAATTACTGGAAACAATATTCTTCAGCGTCAACAATTCAAAGAGATGATATACTTAGGAGCCGTGTAGGATTACATTTTTGATTTCGACTCGATAAAAAAAACAGGGAAGTAGTAAGTCTGTGAGCAGAGAGAATAAATACAACAAAGGTTATGTGAAGCACGTTTATTTTCATGGAATTAAAAACATCTTTATAATTACATGCGATAATATATTACTGACAGCCGCATTCGAAGGTGGAAGTAATTTCTGTAATATACACAAAACTCAAAATAACTAAACATTTAGGTAGGTATAGTAGCAACGTTATTAGTTCTACTCCAGCTGTATATGACCGCGAACCTTCAATCTTGAAAGATGAGATAAGAGCCGCTATAAATCATCTTAAACGTGGTAAAGCAGTGGGAGCCGATGAGATACCTATAGAGATCATTAAAGCTATGGGAGATTTCGGTGTCGATATAATGCACTGCATATGCTCCAAGATCTGGGATACTGGAGAATGGCCGTCAGAATGGGCGAGATCACTGTTTATACCTCTCCACAAAAAAGGATCCACTAAAAAATGTACGAACTATCGACTTATTTCCCTAATATCACACAGCAGCAAAATTTTACTGCACATACTTAACACCAGGCTTCAAGCTTACTTAAATAGGGAGATAGGTCCGGAACAGGCGGGCTTTGTCAGGGGTCGCGGCACTCGTGAGCAAATACTCATCCTCAGACAAATTATTGAGAAAGCCAGAGAGTTCAATAGTACGCTGTATATCTGTTTCATTGACTTTAGTAAGGCTTTCGACTCTATTATCTGGTCCAAATTGTGGGAAATACTGCTGGAGATGGGCGTGCCTCACCATCTGGTTCAACTTATCAGAAAGCTTTATGAAGGTGGAACGGCAGGTGTGCGCTTGGACGGTATTGAGTCAGAACCCTTCAAAACACAAGCGGGTGTCAGACAAGGATGTATTCTGTCACCCTTACTATTTAACATATACACCGAATACATTATGCGTATTGTATTGGATGATTGGGATAAAGGTGTGTCGGTCGGAGGTAGGATGATCTCCAATCTGAGGTATGCTGACGATACAACTCTCCTGGCGTCATCCAAAGAGGATATTGGTAATTTGTTGCGGATACTCGAAACCACTAGCCTAAAGTTTGGACTTGCCCTGAACCGCGAAAAAACTAAAATGATGATAGTGGATAGAGCTCACGAAAACAACCCAGATATCACACCAGTTGCTAACTGCGAAGTCGTCAACAGCTACATCTATCTGGGCTCTACTATCACCAATAGCGGGGGCTGTGAGGCTGAAATTAGAAAACGTTGCGCCATAACACGATCGGCTGCACAAAAGTTGGACAAGATCTGGAGAGACCGCCGAATTACAAAAAATACCAAAATGCGCATTATGAATACCTTGGTTTTCCCGATCTTCTTATATGGAGCGGAAACATGGACATTGAGAATGCTGGACCGGCGCAAGATAAATGCCCTGGAAATGTGGTGTTGGAGACGCATGCTCAGAATAAGCTGGACCGCTCATCGGACTAACGTGTCAATATTAAATGAACTCAACATCAAACAAAGACTGTCTTGGCTTGTGCAATTACGAATCCTCAGATTCTTTGGACACGTTACCCGCAACAACGACTCCCTAGAGCGTCTGGTGATCCAGGGAAGGGTAGAGGGCACGAGACCACGTGGTCGATCGCCTACCCGATGGACAGACTCCATCAAATCTGCCACCAAGCTCCCTGTGACAGAGTGTGCTCGACATGCAGCCAACAGAGACCGGTGGAGAAGGATCGCGAAGGCTGCGACCGCAGTTGTGGGTGACGTCCCATGACCACGACCACTCTGTCAAGAGTGAACGACTGAGAAGAAGTAGCAACAGATAGGTATAAATACTGTGTACCGAGAAAATCGCAGACATAGGTAAATAACAGAAAATTAATTAAAAAGAGATCTCCTTTTATTTGAAGTCGGTTCAAATACCTTTTTTGGATATCCTGTTCTATGGATTCGGCGAAGTTCACGTTTTGTGTCGTACATGTCAGTCTTATCAAAATGCTCTGAAGTGGTTTGTTCAGAGCATTTTGAGGAGGATAGCTGCTATTGTGGTTCATTTCGGCTCAGTCTTACAGCAGCTACCCATTCGTTTCTTATGAAAATATTTGTTGGAAACCTAAAAACATAATATTTTATAGTAAAATAGAAGAATATGAACTCAAGAATTTGAACAAAAACATAAGCGAATTCAAAAATAAATATTTACCAAGGTTTGAATGTATACGTAACATAAAATCACAAAGGTCCACTTTACTTAGGTAATTATTTTTGTACGACTACAATCTATTTACCCACAATTTGGGCTATTAAAAAAAAACTACTGACAACACTTTCGCGGTACGTCACTTCGTGACAATGACAGTAAGTACCTATTTTGAATAACCTTAAAAGGGGGAATCCATATTCTAAATTTTAATTAATATTGTAGTCTAAAAATTATTTAATTATTAGTAACAAATATACAATATTTACACGTACAATAAAAAATAAGAAAAACCTATAACTACTAAACCAAAAATAAACTAATATAATATAATAAGGCATCAAAAAACTCCTCCACATCGCCGTCATCTGGGAATGTGCCCAAGAGACTGACTGCATTGCCACGTTGGATGGCAATGCTTAACCTCTGCCCAAAGTAAAAACCAGCTCTTGGATCACGAGAAGTGTCAACTAACCTTTTGGAAATTTCCTTAAAAAGGAGATGAGCACTCGGACCCACGACCCGAAGGTTTCAACCCCAAACGGCTCGAAAATAAAGTTATCACCAAGGTGACTATACTTTCGCCGTTTGAGGTTTTCTGCAGCCGCAGCAGCAGCACCAGCACAGCACGCTGAGCTAGGAAGATGGGATGGCGCAAGAGTATCGACGCACGTAGCGTTCCACACTAAAGGCCTACCCAACTTCCAAGGAAATAATGACATGCCGTCCGGTCTCTTGCCATCGTCGCGTGCCAAGCCGTTGGGCTCCAAAACTGTTGGAACGCCGACGGCGACGAGAGCACGACGAATGATGTCATTAATATTCGCGTGCCGCGCTATGCGACCTGCACTCCGGCTGCACGATAGGCCGTGGTGTCCGAGGCAGTTGACAGCTTCCCCACAGCGACAGCGATGAGGAGAACAACAAGATGCTCCTAAACGTAAGGAAGCAGCGAGGCGCAAAGTAGTGTCGTCAAACATAGTACCTACGTTTGACGACGGAAGTGCCAGAAGCCAAAGACCCGACTCCCATTTACCCACAGCCAGCAGACGCGCTCGATCAGCAGAATTAGAAGAAGTGGAAAGTAAATTATTCTGTACTAACCTGCAGAGCGGCTCATCCCACCGCCTCTGAGAAGATGGATTGTCGGGTAAATCAGTGCTCGGGCAAAGAAGTTTCCAGGCGTCCATGGCCTCGGCGAAGCACGGCACATCAAAATCAACCAGTGTAGGAGCTAGAACATTCCTGATTAATTTTTCAGTGCCGTGGACCGAGGATATAAATGCAGGCAAACTGATACTTGAAATTTTACGGACGCCGAAGCCCCCCATACGAATAGGTAGAGTAGCTTGGGCCCAAACACGGTCGTCCATTGCCAAATTTAAAACAGATGTTAAAGTATTACGGATAATTTGGTCCATTTTTTCTAAAAGGTGATTGTGTTTCCACAAATGGGAAGCGCGTAGGAAATAATGTAATTTAGGGCCGAAACAACAGAACCGAATTTATAATAATTTGGAGTAATCTTTCCGAGATGTCATTAAAATTTTGTAATTTTTCCTCAATAAAACTGGGAAAGGAATTCTCGAAGATGGGAGTCCCAAGGAGACGAAGAGTGCTTTTATCTATAATTGTAATGTCTGGGGCTATTGCGTTAAATTTGGAAAGTGTCGATTGTCTGTCAGTATTGTCCGATAAGTATAATTCACACTTCGAAAGGTTGAGTTGTAAGCCTAGGGAATGCAGTTCCTTTTTTATGAAACTCAAATCTTCTAAAACACCGTCTACATCACCTCCCAAGGTTCCATCGTCGAGATACCAAACGTTAAATTTGGAATTTAGCTGTCGAATAATTGGATGAATGGCCAGACTGAAAATCACTGGCCCAAGGGGGTCACCTTGTTGACAGCCAACAGCAGATTCTAAAAGGTTGTCACGATATAGTAATTTAGACGGATGTCTGTAACATTGCCAAAGGAAACTATAAATTTGGGGTATTTCTTTTTTAGATTTTGCCAGCAAGGTGTCCCTATTAACTGAGTTGAAAGCATTCTTTATGTCAACCTTCAAGATGACCTCTCCTTTGCCAGAATTTAGGAAGGTCGACAAAGCGTGTACAGCAGCCTCACAGCCCCCTTTAGAGCCATAACCTAGCTGAAGGGGCTGAATTTTTTCCGAAACAACCTCACCATAGAATTAACAACAAATCTTGGCTGCCATACGACGGTATGTAGTTCCCACGGCAATGGGACGAATGCCGCCGTCCTTCTTGCGTAGGGCACATAAGTTGGCCCCGTACAAAACGTCAATGACGGAATCGTTCACCTTGCCGGAGAGAATAAGGTTGATCAGAGCCGTAAGCTCCTTCACAAGTAACTCACCAGCTACCCCGGCGCCTGAACAAATAAGGTCCTTTAGGTGCTGAGGAGTCAAGCCGTCGAGGCCGCCGGCGGAGCCGCTACGGAAGGAGCAAACGGCAGCGATCAACTCTCGACCTGTGACGGTGAGGGAGTGATTAACCGAGTCAGGAGGGTCGGGAAAAGAAAGGCCATCTCCTGGGGCAGGATATTTACTCTCCAGAGCTGAAAGTGTTTCCGGAGAACACGGTGCCACCACATCACTACTGAAGAGAATTCTAGCTGCTTCACTTATGTCACCTTCCCCTAACTTTGTTTCTACCAGGTGGGATATACCCTTGGAAGATCCTTGGTATCTCTTAGACGAAAAATTTTGATCCAAAAATTGAGCCGAAACATTACAATTTTCTTTAATTTGTGCAGTTAAAGTCTTTTTAGTTGCTAAATTTTTTTGGACGTGAAGAATTCTGTAGGGAAAGGTAAGTAACTGCTCCCAGGCACGTTGCGAGTTCTCCCGGGCGGCAAGGCGAATGCAACCCGCTAAATTCTGTGCAACTAGTGGCCTGGCACCACGGGGAACTCGCTTCAAAACAGGAATAGAATTTTTGGATTTTGAAAGGGTTTTCCAAATCGGGTCAAAAGTAGTTGTTGATGGCATGGAGAATAGATAGATTAGATTAGATAGATTTATTTATTTGCACTGAATGTAGGTAAATACAATGAGTTCTTAAGTACTAAATAAGCGCCTGGTACATTCTGCCGTTAAGCATGCAAAATTTGTCTTAAATAAATAAGATACATTTTATACTAATGATTCAAAATTATTACAATTTATCTGCTAAAAAATCTGATATGGAATAATAACATTTATTTATTAGGAAGGATGTTAGTTGTTTCTTAAACAGTCTTAAAGGTTGTACCTTAATATCATCTGGAATCTTATTATACACTACTGGTGCCATGCACATTACACTTTTTTTTTAATAACGAGGTTTTAAAACTACCGGTACATAATAAATTTTGGTATTGGGTCCTCATTGTGGTCGTACGTTTTCTTGTGTCTCTTAAACTAGGAAATAACTTACTATTAGCTTTTACAAAAACGGCAAGTTCCATTATGTAAAGACATGGAAAGGTTAATAAATTGTGAGTTTTGAAAAAGGGTTTGCAGCTGTCTGTAACTTTTAAGTTAAACATTGCTCTAAGACAGCGTTTTTGGGCTTTAAAAATATTTTCTCTATCACAACAATTGCCCCAAAATATGACGCCAAATCTTAAGATCGAAACAACCAAGCCATGGTAAGCAACCAGTACTGTATTAGTATTTACTTTTTTTGATAGATTATAGAGTACATACGCTGATGAGCCTAATTTTTTACAAATTGCTTCAGCTTGAGGTCTCCATGTTAGTTGGCTATCAATTAAAATTCCTAAAAATTTGGCAACATTTGCTTTGTCTACTGTTCTACCATTATAATTTAAATTTAAGTCTTCGGCAAGTATGCGTTGGTAAAAATGCATAACTTTGGTTTTATTTAAGTTTATTAATAAATTATTGTTATTAAGCCAATTAATTATCGTTTTCAGTACATTATTAACATCTAATTCATATTGTTCTTTATTCAGGCATTTTATTAGTGCAGTGCTATCGTCAGCGAATAATATCATAGGATTAGGAATTTGACGTGGCAGATCGTTTATGTATAGTAAGAACAGTAAGGGCCCTAAAACGCTGCCCTGCGGTACGCCAAATTTTATGTACCTGTAGGAAGACACATGTTTTATTTCTTGTTTGGATTTCATACATACTCGGGTTATTTCTGTTATTTGCTTACGACCGTTTAGATAAGATTTTATTAAATCAAGAGCGTTTCCTCGAATGCCGTAAGCGTCTAATTTTTGCAAGAGTGTCTCATGATTGACATAGTCGAAGGCTTTTGACATGTCTGTAAATATGGCGCATACAGGTGTTTTAGTGTCTACATTTTCCATAATTGTACTTAACAGATCATACGCAGCCATATTAATATTTTTGTTTTTCCTAAAACCTTTTTGCTCGTCGCATAGAACATTAAACTTAGTTAAGAACGCATATATTGACTCATAAAGTAGTAGTAGGAGGTAAAAGGGGTAGTTACAGGGTCTGAAGAGAGTGTACTTGGGGGTTTATGGACCTTTCCTATGTGTACATTCAGACCCCAGACCTTAAAATAATTATTGATTGACAAAAAAATATGTTGTTTTTTGTATACTTACGTGTGAAACGATATTCTTTCAGACTTTTTGTTTACTTTGGAGTTGATTTTGCACCATTTAATTACACAGGACGGCATTTTCTATCGAAAGTTAATCTACGACGCCCCGTGAGATACTAATGAAAATCAGCATACTTTTGATGCATGTGTGTGCGTGAGCGCGTGTGTTTACTTGAAGTAGCAGAGTTTTGTGGCTTCACTAATAACAAAGGCCATGCGTTATCTACCTTTTTTTACTTGATCTGAGGCGCATTATTGTATTGTACCCGTAGGGCACTGTACGCTTTCTGAGTATAAAAAAACTATAGCATAGCCATAGCTAATGACTCGAACTGTAATGGTAACTATGAACACCTTCCCTCCACATGACTAATTGATGAGTAGAATGATTTTAGTACCCATTGTTATATCTATTGCAACATATTAGCCAAGACAAGATCGAGTACTTAAATAAAAAAGTAATTGGCGAAACAGGAAGAGGTCCATAGTTAGCGTGTTCATGACGTGTTAGCTTATGAATACCTTACGTGTAATCTTATACTTTTATAACCGACTTCAAAAAAAAAAGGAGGTTCTCAGTTCGACCCGTATGTTTGTATGTTTGTATGTATGTATGTATGTTTGTCCGCGATTTTCGTTTCTTCCATCTTTCCATCTTTGGAGGACTTTCAATCTCTGTTTTAACTGTGTTGCCGTTCTTTAATGGTTTCGGGTGATAAGGAGGCACTAAAAAGCGGAAAATAAAAACTTTTTTGAAAAAAGTCGCCTTCAAAAAAAACTAAAAAGTGATACTTAAATAACTTTAGCACAGAACACACAACATGACTTTAGTTTCGGAAGTCGGTGGCAATACAAAACAAAGAAAACAAAGCCATCGACTTCCGAAACTAAAGACATGTTGTGTGTTCAAGTTATTTATCACTTTTTGGTCTTTTTTTGAAGGCGGTTCACTTTTTTCAAAAAAGTTTTTATTCTAAAATAGTTACTACTGTTTTAGTACTCTGCGAAGAAATTAGCCTGGAGAAGTACTCTAAGTATAGCTACCTAGTACCTATTCTTCCACTAAGCATATTTCTCTGATTCTGTTTGGTTTGAACGGTATGGTTGCTGGTGTATTAAGCGAAGGAAATATTAACCAAAGGGGTACAGCGACAGAAAAGATGAAAAGAAATCATTTGTCTTGGGGGCATAAGAAGAGGATTGATGAAACGCATGTGACCAAACGAGTTATGAGTATAAATGTGGATGGGTGAAGAAGAAGAGGAAGGCCGAAGAAAACATGAATGGATTGTGTGAAGAATGATATGGAAGAGAAGAGAAAGTGAATTCATGACGTTTGACAAGATGGAATGGAAGAAAAAAGGGTCCAAGTAACAGGGTATGAGGGACAAGAAGATGGTGATGAGGTATAGACCACACTGGTTATTTATTTTTAAAGCTTTATTTAACTTGCAATGTTGGTTTGTTCGGGTAGAATCTTGCAACTGAATTTTTAAGCGGTTACCCTCAACCGATTGAGCTGAAATGTGTACACATTTAGTTTGGATTTGAACACTGCATGGTTCAAATCCAATATGGCCGACCGCCCAAGATGGCGGATTAGTTACTTTTTATGCACTTTCATAATAAGTGTATCAAATGAAAGGTTTACTGAGAGGATTATTTTCTTCGTTTTAGAACATTTAAATAAAAGCTTGTATTTTCAAATGTTTTTTACTATTTCCGTTGCGCACCTCTCCGCTTCGATGAAATTTAACCCACCTGAGAAATTTCGGTGTTGTATCTAGAATAGCAAGTCATTTGTGATGCCTGAGGTAGACGGTAGATGTAGGTAAAGGCACAAAGGCTGCGTCGCGTATTTTGGGCTTACCTTTTGAGAGTGGTGAAGTGAGTGGTGACGTTGTCCGACAACAAACTTTAAAGTTTAAACAAAAGACGACCCGTCTGTTAGAAAGTATTAATTGAAATAACTACCATTTTACAGATGACTTGGTATATTCATACTATAGTAATTAATACATATGTTCATCAGCCGCTGGATGAGATATCGGCTATTACCTGAGCAGGGCAGGTCAATGTCTTCAACGAGTGAAAGGGATCATCCTAATTAATACACTATACCCTTGGTTTTTCGAACCAAAAAAATAATGTCACAAATTGTCAAACGCGCGTAACCTGTTGTGATTGGCTGACTGCATTATCGGCATCCAATCGCGAGCTGATTTTCGCATACAATATAGATTTTCGTTCTAGAAACCAGGATATTTAGTTGAATGATCTCATTGACACATTCCGGGAACAATTTAATATACTTACGAGTAATAAAACGAACGTATGTCGCAGGGAAAGTACAATTAGGGTAGATGGTACAATAACAACTCGTTGGGCCATTTTCCTGAAGAAAATTAGTGATTTGATTGAATCCCTTTATTGGTTAAGTTAGTTATTTCACCATTTCACTAACATTGCATGGTATTGAATCAAATCACTAACTTTCTTCAAGGAAATGGCCTAACGGAGTTATTGTTGTAACATCTGCCGTGATTTGGCCAAATCCCTTAGGGATGATGAAATACCTAATTATACCATTTCGCATTGTTTGTATTTTATAGTTGCGAGAGCACATGTATTATCATTATGTCCCTTCCATATAAAGCGATCCATTGAACATTTATGTCTGCAAGATCAAAGGAAGCAGCGTCCTAATCCTACATGATGACGTAATTCCAGCAAAAAACAATGTCAGAAACTCTATAGAACTTTGCCCCACTCAATAAAAGTCATGTACAAGCTTGCAATATGTAGCATCTTACTGCTTATTAATCACTGATAACTAAACATTAGACCTAATGACATTGGTGTGATGAGCACTTGTGTTTGCTTTGTGTCTGGGTGTTGTTTATCTATGTATGTATGTATTTACAAAAAAAAATGTATTTGTGTATGTATATCAGCTGTCTGACACCCATAGTACAGGGTCTCCCTAGTTTGGGGTCAGATGGCCGTGTGTGAAAATGTCCCCACATATTATTATTATTATTATATTTTATATACTTTATGTATCTCGGGACCCAGAGGTCCTGGGCCTTTGTAAGGCGTACGAGGAGCCGAAGCCAACTCGCAGAGGCCCCTTGGGTAGCTTTATATGAAATAAGACATCAACCGACGATTATCCCTGTATGCACTATGCAAGTGCACCCAAGGACAACCCGGGTTGGTGCAGGACTATTACAGGACATGGAAACTAACAGTACTGGACTATGGGTATGGGTTGCTAAAGTGACTTGGTTACCTGGAACTATGAAGTGACTATGGCCCCTGCCGAATCAATGTTTGTATACATGGATAAAATAGCAGGGGGTGACTTGCACACTCACTAAATGGGCCCCCTGAAACAGTCGCCAGCACGAAGTGACGTAGCGACAAGGGGGCAACATATCTTGAGGTGCTAGAGGAGTGGAGAGGTATTCCACGGCTATCAGGACAGTCCCGGAAGTACGGTCAAGATCCCTACCAGCGTCTTACTGGAATACTTCCTTACCCCGAGCACGAATGCTCTCGCGAGTTTCCACTCTAACCGGCCAATTAAGGCAAGATAGAGGTGAGAGCTCCGTTCCTCATCTCTGGCTTGACCTTATTGAAAGGCAAGCCAGAGATTGAAAGGCAAGCCAGAGATTGAAAGGCAAGCCAGAGATTGAAAGGCAAGCCAGAGATTTATTATTATTATTATTAATGACTACAACTTGCCGTTTCTGTTGAAATAAAAAAAAAACTGTATTTGAATTCTTTTCAGCATTGATTTGTAATCCGCAAGTAATAATAACAATAATGTTGTTTATTTGCCAAAAAAAAAAAAAAAATTTTTTTACATTTCTTTATAGTCTACATTAAATTCTTTTCAGCATTGATTTGTAATCCGCAAGTAATAATAACAATAATGTTGTTTACTTGCCAAAAAAAAAAAATTTTTTACATTTCTTTATAGTCTACATTATCAATTAGGTTCTCAAAAACAAATTTAAAACACAAAGGAAGCATTTTGCTAATGAACTCCACAACAAACAAGCCAAGAATGCAGGCAAGTTCTAAAGAAAAACAATTTATTTATATTATGATTCTTTAATCATTATAATTATTTTATTAATTTTAATTTTCTGTAAATGGGTGGGGCAGGATCTGGCATTGTCATTTCTTGTGTTCAGGTTTTGGGTTTTAAAACAAGAACAATTTTTATTTATTTAAATGTGAATAAAAATACTGGACCCTATTGCTATAGCCTTCGCTGTCCGTCCGTCTGTCTATCAGATGTTTTTTTTCGGATCGGCATCACGCAGGTCAACCTAGGAGGTTGTCGGCTGCTTAACCGGACTTTCCTGTGGTGCCTCAAAAATTATTATTTTTAGGGCCTCCAGTCAGGGCAAAATAACTTACAAACTAAGCGACTACACGCTAAGGGCATCCCCTGTGGGGTACGAGCCTCGGCTTAGGGCGTCGCTGGGAGAGGACACCAAAGGGACAGGCTGGATCGGATTTCAACCGTCTATCAGAGGCATAGGTCAGCGGGTTGTATCTTTTGAACCGTACTAAATACATAGTTGAAATTAGAGTTTGTATTACTATGGTCGCGATGACAACAAAATCTAAATAAAGTTATAAATCAAAGGGGTCCCCATACAAGAAACATTTTCTTTGTCGATTTTTTTGTTCGGGTCTTAGGTATTACCTATATTGAACGGTAAAACAAAACCCTTTATTTGCGAGCCCGACTCGCACTTGACCGGTTTTTAAAAAGGTACTTTTTAATCTTTATGAAAACCAACTAAAACCCTTAAATTCAACCGGTTACAAAACTTAATAATAAATTGTGACTTTGTAAGAAGCTGATTAAACAAAAACCCTATCCTTTTATTTTTAGTAAGTACGTTGACACATTTTAAATAGAACTGCCGACTTTGTTAATATAGGTAAATGGTTAGTACAATAACGATCCCCCACAAAATGACCATGGTAACAAAATTTTCCTGTTAATTCTACATCAAAACATAAGGCCATTGAATCCAAACATAAAATAATTTAAATTACTTCTGTTGTACCGTCCCTAATGCTATAGGTATCCTCTGATTTTCCTCCATTTTATCATCTATGTATAACTGTATGACTACAACCTATAAATATGTAACAAACAGGTATTCAATAATGTGTGTATGTAATGAAGTACACGCTACATTATGTAATAATAATTAATGACTTGGCTTATCTTACGGGATTAGAATCTTTGAACAGTAATGTCAAATGTAAATGTCACGACCATAAATATTTTTCAGATACGCAAAATTCAAAAGTATTTTTTCCTTGAAATAACGATTGGAACTTGAAAAAATACTGGCTTCAAAAAATGAATAGTATGAATACATTAATCAATAAATACAAGATATGCACTTTCTAAAAAAACATATTTCATTTTCCATTTTTTTTTCACTGCCAACGACTTCCTAAATTACAAATATGTTTCACTTTATAGTTGTCTTAAAAAATTACTTACGTTAGTACAACTACATAATATCTAAATCCATTTAGAATCGGTAACACTAAAAAAAAATATCAAGCTCATCAGCGATGAATGGCAATTTCAAGTCACATGTTTACAGTTTAGGACAACGTTACCTATATTAAAACGTTCCCAGAACAATATGCAATAAAATAACGAAATCCCCTTCTGTAACCTAATCAGTATTTTTTGAGAAAATCACGAACATAAATACAACGGGTTCAAACAGCCTTCTTTTCAACCGACTTCAAAAAAGGAGGAGGTTATCAGTTCGTCTGTATTATTTTTTTTTTTTTTTTATGTTTGTTACCGAATTTCTTTGGACTGGGTGAACCGATTTTGATCATTCTTTTTTTATTTGAAAGCTAGTGCTTCCCGTGTGGTCCCATAATTTGGTCCAGTTCTGACAATGACATCCATGAGAAAACCGTATAAGTCTTAAATTTGCATTATGTATGTGCGCGATTTGTTACGCGATTTCTCCGGCAAACGTAAACCGATTTTGAAAATTCTTTTTTTTATGGATAGTGTATGGGGTGGTCCCATGTAAATTTTATCGAAATTGATTCAGCACTTTTTGAAAAATCAACAAATACCCAAAAATTTTACATAGACGACGTTTTAGTTTCATCAATCTTTGTAGTAGTTAACTTTCAATCTCTTCTTAATAGATTTGGATGAGAAGGAGGTACTAAAAAGCGGAAAATAAAAAGCTATTTACAAAAAAGACAACCGCCTTCAAAAAGTGAAAAATAACTTTAGCACAGAACACACATTGACTTTAGTTTCGGAAGTCGGTGGCAATACAAAACAACAAACAGAACAAAGCCACTGAATTACTTTTATTTTTGAAGGCGGTTGTCTTTTTTGTAAAATGCTTTTTTTTTAAAGTCGTTCGAAAGTCGCATTTGAATTGTCACAGAATTTAAACTTGTGACAGTACTAGTCTACTACTATAGTGTTAATAATTATCTTTTACGAACATTGTACTGTGTTCAAAGTAACAAAAACTACCGTGCGCTTATTATCACAAAATAGACATTGAATGTAATAAACTAAAACCCCACATTAACTCATCCACACGCACATCTCCTTACACTCTCACTCACCAGCAAACCTTTGCATTTAAATTTATTTATTTATTTATTTAATAAAGTACACCAACAGCATATACATTCAACATTGGTTAACAGTTAAGTAGTGCATTAATTTTAGAATTAATGCACTACTTAACTGTTACAACTATTCCGTGGTTACAACTGGTACTATTGTGAATGTTATGTATAAACCAATTATAGGTATACATAACATTCACAATTGTATACATAGCGACAGAGATGCTAAAAAGCTAAAAGTAGAAACAAGATAACATCAAAACTAAATAAAATAAAATTAAACATAAATTAGTGAAGGGTCCACAATGATTTGTTTCGTTAAAATTATATTTTAACTACCATTGTATGTAACCTTTCACTGTTTACTGTTCTTACGCAGGTACCTTACTGTTTTTTGTTTTATTTTTTCGTTTTTAGGGTTCCGGTAGCCAAATAGCAAAAAACGGAACCCTTATGGATTCGTCATGTCTGTCTGTCTGTCTGTCCGTCCGTATGTCACAGCCACTTTTTTCCGAAACTATAAGAACTATACTGTTGAAATTTGGTAAGTAGATGTATTCTGTGAACCGCATTAAGATTTTCACACAATAATAGAAAAAAAACAATAAATTTTGGGGTTCCCCATACTTAGAACTGAAACTCAAATGTTTTTTTCATCATACCCATACGTGTGTGGTGTCAATGATCTTCAGAAATGATATTGAGGTTTCTAATATATGTATTTTTTTTTTAAACTGAATAGTTTGCGCGAGAGACACTTCCAAAGTGGTAAAATGTGTCCCCCCACCCCCCCTGTAAGTTCTAAAATAAGAGAATGATAAAACTAAAAAAAATATATGATGTACATTACCATGTAAACTTCCACCGATAATTGGTTTGAACGAGATCTAGTAAGTAGTTTTTTTTTTTAATACGTCATAAATCGTAAACCGCCATTTAACAAAATACACTATTATTAAAACATCGATCAAAGTTACAACGAACTATAAGAACTTTTATATTATGTTACTTGCTGGTAAGGAACCCTTCATGGGCGAGTCCGACTCGCACCTGGCCGCTTTTTTTGCTGCATGTTTTTATTAAGTAAGAATAATTTCCTCAATCCTAATATATACACATAAGAAAAACACAAGTACAAAAATATCTTCTCATGCTAATTCTTATATAAGGAAAATTTATAACGAAAGTTCTACTAAAACTTTAATTTAAAAAATGCTCATGACCAAATACTTAAACTCTACTCAATGTTAAGAGCCCGTTACAGACGTAGCTATAATATATATTAATATATTTCATAGCAAGGCATATTACGATATATTTTCTATAGTAATCTTCGAGTGACCATAGACCCAGCTATAATATATTATTATATCTTTATTACGTTACCAAAATATGTGGACAGATATAGCAAGGCATATTTTTAATATATTTTTCAAAAATGTGAAACAAACAACGATCGCAGGCGTAACAAGGACGAAAGTATATTATTATATTATAGCTACTGTGTGTGTGTATGGCAATAACACAAAAAATAATCATGGTAGGATTTGATAATTTGGTGCAATTGTTTTTATTGAGCATTAATAATATTAAATTATGACGGCACAAGTTGCCGCTCTTCTCATAAGTTAGAAAACCAATATTTCAAATGGTGTTTTATTTTGGTTACATTTATATGCTGTAAAAAAAGTTTTTTTTAATTTGGTTTTTAGGATTTATTTGATAGTAGCAAAATATTCTTATGAACTAGTATTACCAGTATTTTAATTTTTTTGTCGTATCGTCGTCACCAGCCTGTATATTATACGCTACGCTACGTATATTCATATATATTATAGCTACGTATGTGACGGGCTTTAACTGCGTCTTAAAATTGAGTAGCGTGTACTAAGCACATGCTTGACTAAGCATTATTACTGTCAAACTACGAGTGCAAGACAGAGATGGGAAAATCTAGCTGAGCCAAAGTACTTGTGAAATAACGTGTGTGCGCTCAGCCTAAGAATGCAGCCATATTCTTTGAAATTACTGAAGAAAACTTTTGAAATGGTAGTAGATTTGTCATTATCGCTGATGTGCAGTAAACCTTCCCGTCTACCATGCCTGGTCCTGCAGCAATGAAATAATCGTAATAATAATAAATGGAGAAAAAGAAATAGATAAAATCAGAAATGAGGACATCCGCAAGACAACTAAAGTTACCGACGTAGCCCGATGAATTGCCAACTTAAGTGGCAGTGGGCAGGGCACATTGCTCGCAGAACGGATCGCCGATGGGGACGAAAAGTTCTGGAGTGGAGACCGCAAACCGGAAGACGTTGCGTTGGAAGGCCTCCCACTAGGTGGACCGATGACTGGTAAAGGTTGCGGGGATCCGCTGGATGCGAGTCACACGGGACCGGTCAATGTAGCGACACTTGGGGGACGCCTATGTCCAGCAGTGGACGTCTTTCGGCTGAAATGATGATGATGATGAACTAATGGAGAGTGGCATAATAGGTGTCAAGCGAATGAATCGCGTTTGAAACACCACCCTGAACTCTATAACTCAAGTGGTAGATGTTGAAGAAAAATCAGCCAGGCAGAAGTGGGAGTGGGCTGGCCACGATGCGTGAATGCATCCAGAGAGATGGGCAAACATGGTCACTCACTGAACACCTGAAGGAGGACGTCGCCCGCCAAGTTTTGGAAGGAGAAAAGGGACGACTGAACTGGTCCTCAAGTCTGCTATTACAATAGTGTCAGAATGGTCTAATAATTGATTTCATAATTGTTGATTTTGACAACTTTGGTAATCTACTAATATAATGGCGTCATTATGAAAATCAATGATAGACCATTCTGACACTATTGTAATAGCAGACTTGAGGCCCTGTAGTGGGACACAAAAATAGGCTAAAAAAAGAATTAAAAAAATCATAAATCTGTTTTTATCACAACATCATAACACAGGCACAGGATAATAAGATTCATAATCTTAACTGAAGAATTGTGTGTGGCGTAGGATAGTAATGAATTGTAGATCACGCATTTAAAAACAATGTTTTGCATGCGGTGCATTGCACGCTACTTCTAACAATTATTTTACAAAAGTAACAGTCGTTTTTGCCCACCAATATTTTTTGCTCAAAGTACTTAGTTTGATGGGTATTGGCGTAGTAAACGGATATGTACACCCCGTACAACTGTGTGAATATATATATGTAAATATGTATACTTGGCACGTGTAAATGCCAATTATTATGTTGGTAGCACTAGCAGCACCCACGGCATCTGACAGCTCGTTAATTATGCAATGTCAGTTGTTGCATAATGCTTAATGCACCATTAAGTATGCTAGTTTTATTATGGCAACTCATTCCTCTTATTTTTAACTACCTTTTGCCATGACTTCATCTGCGAGAATGTCGGTTAACGCGACTAGTTGAAATATAGTATTCAGATCATTCTTCTAAATGATTTGATTACCCTATATTTCACTGCTTGACTATTTGAGTAACCCTTCAGTTAATTCCTCAGTGAGCCCAACATATTTAATTATTGTAAATGATGAACATATTCATACTAAACAACTTGTTATAATGAGCATTTCATACTGAACAGCTTGTTATAATGAGCAGTTCATACTGAACAGCTTGTTATGATGAGCAGTTCATACTGATTTGATTGATTGATTGATTTTAAAAGGTCTTTATTTATACATAATTTTATACAATCTGCTTACAAATGATCTTATTCTATTTGTTCACAAGTCGGGATTTATTTTGTTACACAGGCTAAATACATCGCCTTTATAAACATCAAAACATGTTATTAATACGTTATTTTGTGCTGTCTTAACTTATTGATTTAATTTTACAAGTAAGTAAGTGGAGGTCTTAGTAAGGACCCACAAAATATTAACAATGGCTTGAATACAAAATGTACGTTTTATTTAAACAGCAAGTTATGCTAATTTAAAATAATATAAAGTAGGTAGCGGGTAGTTGTATGCAAAGATCGCGAAATGTACGACCGGTCAGCGGCGTCGGCTAGTAAGCGAGCTATCGTCATGATACGTCACGGAGGAAGTAGTGATGGGGGAGTCGATATCGATTGTATGTTCGAGCGTAAGGCAATGTCATCAGTCTACTGTTACCAATTGCTGATATTAGTGTATTTCGGTGTGATGGGTTTTTGTGCAAATAAAATTTACGTGAAATCTTTAGTATAAAATCTTTTAGAAAAGGATACTGTATGCGTTTGTGTAATGTTTTAAGGTTTGTGCGAAATGGTGTGTTGTACGATAGTTTTAAGGCTTTATTTTGGATAGTTTGAAGCTTGTTGTAGTTAGTTTCAGCCACACTGGACCAGACAGGTGCTGCGTAGGTTAAGCAAGGTCTAACCAATGTAGAATAAATAAGGAGTTTAGTTGTGGGACTAAGAACAGATTTGCGATTTAAAATAGGTTTTAGTGAATTAAGGGCTTTCGCACCTTTACTTATAGTGAGTTGAGTGTTTTTGTTCCAGTTCATACTGAATAGCTTGTTATGATGAGCAATTTATACTGAGTACTAACATAGGCGGTAAGAAGTATTGTTACTAACACAATTGAGTCTTTGTTACTTTTGAATAAAGATATTATTATAGTTTCGAAATAAAAAAATCGAAGCATTACTAAACCGCCTCAATACATTGGGTACGTTGGTATCCACCGTAGTAGGCAGGTACCTACAGCACATCAACGTACGTGCTAAAATGTGAGGCTACCTGTCTGCACGCTAAAAGGTAAAAAATGTTCGAACCTAAACAAGTTTGCCTCGTACCTATACCGGTAAGACCTGTACTCAAGTCCAAGGTCACGGTCAGCCCGGCCTGCAAAACATTCACCCACATTTTTGGGTACATTTAGACACTTATTGAATTCATGTTTTTAAGAAAAGATCTGTTGAGGATCTCGTGGCTATGTGAAAGCCATACAGATTAATCGGTCAAAGGTTAAGTTTCGCTTGCCGCGGTCGGACTGTGGATGGGTGAAAATCCATTTCATACCGAGTTCCCTCCGTGCCTCGGAAAGCACGTTAAGTCGTTGGTCATTCATAGATCTTTAGCAGTCGTTATAGGTGTCAGAAGCCAGAAAGTCAGACAACCAGTCTTACCTAGGGATATCGTGTTACCCAGTAGCTGGGTTGTGGAGGTCCGATAGGCAGTCGCTCCATGTGAAACACTGGTATTCAGCTGCATCCGTTTAGACTGGAAGGCTGAAGTAAAGGTCTAGTTGCAGTCTCTAGTCAACAAAAGATCTTTGCACTACTGCGGAAATAACACTATTAAGGAGCATTATAAAAATACTAGCGATCCGCCTCGGTTTCGCACGTATAGTGGGTGGGATATAGCTCTATTAGTTTGCACGCCATGAAAGCTCCCAGTTGGCATGATTTTTTCCGACATCTTCGACAAATTAACACAAAACTATATCCAAACTGGTCGGTCAGGTCAACGGGAAAAGAGCACAAGGTCGTTCATCTACCCGGTGGTCAGACCTAGTAAAGACGGGCTCATGGGCCTGCCAATAACCAAAGCTATTAAGACCGCCGAAGACAGAAGCACGTGGAAAAACGTAGTCCATCGAGTGATCAACACTTCATACTAGACACGACCTTCAGCAATGAAGATATACCGACTGAGGGCGGGTTGTTTCAGACGGTTAAAAAGTTACTATGACGTGAGATGTTCTAGTATAACCTGATCGCGCATTGTATAGAATTTCCATACAATGAGAGGTCAGCTTATTCTGGAAATGTATAGTTTGATGTGTAGCCGTGTGTACGTTAAATGTAACGGGTTGTTTCATGACATAAAAATCCGTCAGTTAAAGTTATTAAAAAAGAGATTCCAAATTATTTTGATGTTTAAAGTAGCTGTTTGACAACACAACTTGGAAACTAGAACTAATTTCCGTGCGTTCAAGCGTTTTTGCCATACCTATTATTGGAATCAAATTTAATGTAACAGCTCACTTTTTAGGGCCCATTAATTATGTCAATTATAATCCGTGGTGCTTAGCAACTGGGTTTCTCCCAGTTATAAACGTCCCTTTGTGCCTATTGGCCTAGTTCTGTTCTGTCTCCTGCTTGATTTGGAGGGAAGTGGAAAATATTGATTTAAAAGAGTGTCCGTGGAGTTTCTTGCTCGTTCTTCTCCATAGAGACCTACCTACGTTTTGGAACGAGCAACTAGCTTCAACTCTCTGACTAACTGACCGACTCCTTGACAATTCAAAAGTGCCTGTAAATGGTTTAATTGAAATAAATGCTTTGACTTTGACTTTGACTTTGAAATATGTTTTTCTTACTCCTCCGCTGTTCTTTTCTGATTAATTTCGTTGCGGGATCCAAGACAGTTGAATCGTTTCTCTGGGACTCGTCGAGCTTCATTGCTCTGGCGCTTTTCTGGTGGTCGCCACTGTTGATTCTGGCTCACAGGAGTTACAGTGGTTAGGGAATAGAGTGGCGGGCTATTAACACAAAATTACGTTGACTGGTCAGTTATGGTAGTAACTTTTTGACGTTTGATTTTGTGAAACAACCCATTTTTTTTATTTGACGATAGTTGGCGTCATTTTTGACTATTAGGTACCGGTCAGTAATGTACAGTTGAAGCAACCCGCCCTAAGATGAAGAAGAAGATATCAAAGTGTACGTATCGAATCACTCTATATACTGATGGAAACCGCATTAAAATCCGTTGTGCAGTCTAAAATATCTAAGCATACAGGACGGATGGCGGGAAGCGACTATGTCATAAACTATGTAGTAATATTGTGATGATATTATTATTATTTTTTCTGATTGGCATCTCGCAGGTCAACCTAGGAGTTTGTCGGCTGCTAAACCGGACTTTCCTGTGGTGCCTTAAAAATTATTATTTTTAGGGCCTCCAGCCAGGGCAAAATAGCTTACAAACTAAGCGACTACACGCTAAGGGCACCCCCTGTGGAGTACGAGCCTCGGCTTAGGGCATCGCTGGGAGAGGACAGCAAAGGGACAGGCTGGATCGGAATTTCATTATTTAGGGACGAATTTAAAACTACAGGCTCAGCGGCGCGGGCTGGCACGAGCAAGGGTCGGGGAGGGGACGTACGGGGTCGTCGCGGCGGGCCTCGGCGGCGAGGACGGAATGACGGCGGTCTGTGTCTGTGTTTCTTAACTGTACTGGTGGCCTTATTGCTCTCCTGGAGGAGAGTAATAGCATCGTCAGGGTCGGTCAGATGTGATGATAACAAAACAGTTTTTCATAAATATGTCATACTGCCTACTCTTTTACTCCTTATTATAAACGCTAAAGTTTGTGGAATGGATGTTTGTGCATAAGAAAGACACAGATATTAATAAGAGCTGTCAACGTAAGTTGATTTAAAATGTTCATACAATTATAGTTGTCATTTCAGAACGTATTGATTAAAAACACAGCACACACATCTCTAACTTAGTTTTTCTCTATCGCCGTCCTGTTCTTTTGCTGCCTGGTAGTAAGAGATGTCAATTGTCAAATTTTAGTTTAAATTAGGTGACCCGACAGATTCCTTACCGTTTAAACCCTCCCTGGATATCCACAAATATTTCAAGACCATAATTAGCCAAATCGGTCCAGCCGTTCTCGAGTTTTAGCGAGACTAACGAACAAAGATTCATTTTTATTATATACTAGCTGACCCGACAGACGTTGTCCTGTCCCCATCTACCTACTTACCTGCCTATTTACCCTACACCTACCCTACACCTACCCTACACCTACCCTACACCTACCCTACACCTACCCTACACCTACCCTACACCTACCCTACACCTACCCTACACCTACCCTACACCTACCCTACACCTACCCTACACCTACCCTACACCTACCCTACACCTACCCTACACCTACCCTACACCTACCCTACACCTACCCTACACCTACCCTACACCTACCCTACACCTACCCTACACCTACCCTACACCTACCCTACACCTACCCTACACCTACCCTACACCTACCCTACACCTACCCTACACCTACCCTACACCTACCCTACACCTACCCTACACCTACCCTACACCTACCCTACACCTACCCTACACCTACCCTACACCTACCCTACACCTACCCTACACCTACCCTACACCTACCCTACACCTACCCTACACCTACCCTACACCTACCCTACACCTACCCTACACCTACCCTACACCTACCCTACACCTACCCTACACCTACCCTACACCTACCCTACACCTACCCTACACCTACCCTACACCTACCCTACACCTACCCTACACCTACCCTACACCTACCCTACACCTACCCTACACCTACCCTACACCTACCCTACACCTACCCTACACCTACCCTACACCTACCCTACACCTACCCTACACCTACCCTACACCTACCCTACACCTACCCTACACCTACCCTACACCTACCCTACACCTACCCTACACCTACCCTACACCTACCCTACACCTACCCTACACCTACCCTACACCTACCCTACACCTACCCTACACCTACCCTACACCTACCCTATACCTACCCTACACCTACCCTACACCTACCCTACACCTACCCTACACCTACCCTACACCTACCCTACACCTACCCTACACCTACCCTACACCTACCCTACACCTACCCTACACCTACCCTACACCTACCCTACACCTACCCTACACCTACCCTACACCTACCCTACACCTACCCTACACCTACCCTACACCTACCCTACACCTACCCTACACCTACCCTACACCTACCCTACACCTACCCTACACCTACCCTACACCTACCCTACACCTACCCTACACCTACCCTACACCTACCCTACACCAACCCTACACCTACCCTACACCTACCTAAAAACCTTCTCCTGGCAATAACGAACACAATAAAAAAAGAATTATCCAATTTGGTCCAGCCGTTCGCAAGTTATGCGCTTACCAACACATTTAGCGATTCATTTTTATATATAAGATAGATAGATTATCAACAAGGGAATCGGCACAAGTATTTATCCCGATTTTATTATCCCATGAAATACTTTAAGACATTGGCTATAAGTCTGAAGTACAGCCTATGAATATGAATGACTAGCAACCCGACCCGGCTTCGCATGGGCTTATAGCCTTCCTCGATAAATGGACTATCCAACACAAAAAGATTTTTTCCATTCGAACCAGTAGATTCTGACATTAGCGCGTTCAACCAAACAAACAAACAAACTCTTCAGCTTTATAATATTAAGTATAGATTAATGATAAACATAATTATGTACAATATAAATATGTTCTATGACTCATTTGCCAACTTACTGTATCATCAAGTTTCTCACAAAATACCAGTTTTAAAAACAAAGACGTATAATTATTGGAGGTAGAGGCGAGTTAAATACTCAAGTGTATAATACATGTGTATAATACTTAAAACAAAAATAAATCAATCAAAAATCGCATTACGAACTTTAATTGAAATGACTTTATTTTGTTTTATGAACATTTAATCTTTTTTTAGGTGTTCCAAATGACCTAAGTTTATTATTATGCAAAAATGTTCACTGGTAAATATGTCTTCATTCTAGATAAACACACAATAAATTAAAGTTGGATTTTAATGTAAATTACGTTTTACTTGATGATCGCCGGCACCGACATAGCTCTCAGAATGTATGCAAGTTGAAGTGGCAATGAACAGGCCACGTCACTCGAAGAACCGATAACCGATGGGTAAGAAAGTTCTCGGCTGGTAACCACGAACCGGAACACGCAGCGTTGATAGTCCTCCAACCAGATGGACCGACGACATCGTCAAGGTCGCGGGTAACCGGTGGATGCAAGCGACAGGTTGCAAGAGTTGTGGGGTTCTATGGGGGAGGCCTTTGTTCAACAGTGGACATCTTTCGGATGATGATGATTTAATTATAAACAATTTACGAGTATGAGACTTAAACTATTTAACATTCACTGCTACTAACAAATACCAAAGTGTGAACAATATTGTTATTGAAATTCAAGTCATAAGTCAATGCACACGCGTCGGCGGCGCTACTAACGACTTCGTCTTAACAGCTGAATCATACTGTTTCCGATAAATATCTGGTATGTAACTATACTCCGTTTACAATAAGATTATGACATTTACACAAACCTTTTTTACAGTCCCTTCAACCGATTGACTTTTATTCCGTAGGCTTAAGGATGACATTAGACAGCTACCATTTGTCATGCCATCAACGCAATATAAGTCAAAATCGGTTGAACAGACTGTAAAAAAGGTTTGTACTGTATATGACTAATTTTATTGTGAACGGAGTATAGTGGACTGAGACTGAGGTATCATCTTGGTATGACGGTACTACTGTGGTTTGATTGTGTTAGATAAAAGACAAGAAACAAAAGAATGAAAGAAGAAGGGATATAAGCTGAAAAAAATGTTCATCATCATATCAACCTTTTGACGCCCACGGCTTGGCATAGGTCTCCACCAAGGGGGGGTTCAGCCGTAATCGTCTTAGCTTGGGCGATCGCTGTACGTGTTATAGTACTCAGAAGGACGCTGCAGCCCATCCTCTGGTCAATATCCCTCTGTTCTACTACACCCACTGGTAGAAATGGAGTGGTGCTATTCGTGACCGGCACCACACGGTGAGTAGATATGTAGCTAACACTTATTACTAATTAACTTACTCTTCATTGTTAGGTATTGCATATCCGACATGGGTAGACTGTTGATCTTAAAACTGTTATGCAATATCACAAGATCTCATTATAAAAAATTAATTAATTATTTTTTTTAATTTCCGTAATCGGTTTTCTTTGCGTAATGGTTCATAACTAATTAATAATTTTTAATACATATAAATCTTAATAAACAAAATAATAATATTATTTACAGTTCCAAGAAAAAGGCAGGCAACTCAAAGGGCATCAAAGAACTCGTCCACATCGCTGTCAACGGGACACGTGCCCAACAGGCTGACAGCATTGCCACGTGGAATGGCAATGCTGATTCTTTGACCCAAGAATAGACCAGTCTTCGGGTCACGTGAAGAGTCGACCAGCTGCTTGGCGATGTCACGAAAAACAATATGGGCACTGGGACCCCATGTCCCTAGAGTTTCCACTCCAAACGGCTCAAATATATAGCTTCCAAGAAGGCTATTATATTTGCGCCTTTTGTGGTTTTAATTCTTTTAGAAATCCAATATTTTCTTAACTGTTAATGTCAGGATTCACTTTGAGTCCCTCCTTCCCCACTCGGAACGCACTGATTACCTAGGGTACGTGCTGTTGTTGTAGAAACTGGTTCAGATTTAAAAAAACATTAGTTTTCTGATAAATCTTGTTGCACTTAATTTACATACCTACTAACATAATTATCCATATGGTCCGTGTATCGGACGTAAAGAATAGCACCATCCCATATCTTCCCGTGGGTGTCGTAAGAGGCGACTAAGAGACTTACCAGAGAATGGGCAGCAGCGTTCTCTATGCCTTTGCAACAACCATACTGCGATCGCCAACCCGCCTGCCAAGCGTGGCGATTATGGCAAAACCCCCCTTTGGGGGAGGCCTATGTCCAGCAGTGGACGTCTTTCGACTGAAATGATGAACATAATTATAATTATCATACGAGGTCATCATACACTAATATTTATACCAGTAAATATCCTAGCTGATATAATTATGGTGGAGGTAATTAAGAGTTACGGTCAGCAACCAACGCGACACCGATGTCCACAACTGGACATAGCCCTGCCGTAAGTGTCAATATTGAATTTAACGTGATGACGACTTCCGATTCCGACGGTACCTTCGAAGTGTTGCCAGCACGCGGCTGTGATTAAGTGTTATTAAGATGATCTGTTATGTATGTATGTTATGTGCTATAGAAATACATAATGTAATATATACAGTCAGTTATGTTATGTAAGTGTAATGGGTATCATGGTATGTTGTTTATGACAAAGGTTAAGCTGCAGGTTGCATTTATCGATGACGGACTGGTTAAGAATATTTGATGACCTTTATTTATTTATTTTATCCTGTATTATCCCACAGCAGGGCAAAGGCCTTCCCTTCCCCTGTCTAACCCTTTCTGTCTAGACCCAGTATGGACCAATCCTTCTCTAAGCGTCAAGCTCATCTTGCCATCTTCGCCTGGGTCTACCACGACGTCTGTCGCCCCCCACATACATACAACAGGAACCGAGGCGGCGCGCGGCGGCGCGTAGTGTTCCACACGCGCCCCTCTTAGACGTCCGTCCTCACTCCTCCCCCGACCCGAGAAATGGCCCGCATGGCCGGCACCAGTCGGGGGTTACGGAAATATCTCCAGTTCCCGCGACTCCCGACAGAGGTGTGAGATGGAACACCGGGGTGGTTTTTAGTCAGTAAGTAAAAGGCTGACAGATGTCCACATGATGATGATGAGACATGATAATGAGACATGGATGATGAGACATGGTCCTCCGCCCCGCCAAGGCGGAGGGCATCCATGAGGATTTTCCAACCGGAACAAAAAATAAAGAAAAAAAAGGGTCTACCACTGTGGTGGTTGACAGATGACCTTTCCTTGGCTTAAAATATAACGATAATCATCATCATCATCAGCCGGAAGACGTCCACTGTTGAATAAAGGCCTCCCCAAAGGGAGGAGGAGTTGCCATCTTCCCCTCGCTTGGCAGGCGTATTGGGGATCTCAGTGAGGTTGTTAAGTACACAGAAGCCGCTGCTGCCTGATTTCCGGATCTTCCCCTTAGTCGCCTTCCACGACACCCTCGCTATGAAATAGGGCGTGCTATTCTGGCCCGGACACCCCACGGAAAACATAACGATAAAAGAAGTTATTTCCTATCTGTAACTATGATGCAAGCTCTATGATTCTCCTTTAAATCCCCCAGGCAGCCAATCACAGAGCAACAACGTAATATCTCCACGTGGTCCTTTCAGTTTCAACAAGATTGCGCAACATTCCAGCACCATGCGCGTGCGCTTACCGAATAGTGGGAAATCCTTTCTGAACGAATTATAACTGTCTTCGCTTCGTAGAACCTCCATTATCCTTGTACATCTCAAGGTCAACCAGATCACTCAGGATTTTTAAAACTGTTTTTTAGGGTCCTGTTACGAAATACAAAATTGTAGCTATTATGTTTGTGTCTACCTAGATTAGTCTATTTGTTCATAGTTTTATATGAGTAAAGAAATAAAGTCCTGTCCCTGTTTGTTGGGGTATTTCTTTTTTATAATAATAATAATAATGTAATATGTGGGGACATTTCACACATGGCCATCTGACCCCACACTATTTAAATGGGACAAGCCCGCCACACTATTCCCTAACCACTGTAACTCCTGTAAGCCAGAATCAACAGTGGCGACCACCAGAAAAGCGCCAGAGCAAGGAAGCTCGACGAGTCCCAGAGAAACGATTCAACTGTCTTGGATCCCGCAACGAAATTAATCAGAAAGGAACAGCGGAGGAGTAGTACCCCCAAATAGGGAGATCCTGTATTATGGATGTCAGACAGCTGATATACATACACAAATACATTTAAATACATACATTATATATAGATAAACAACACCCAGACACAAGGCAGACACAAGTACTCATCACACAAATATTTACCCTGGACGGGAACCAAACTCGCAATATGCTGCACAGCAGTCAATCGCTCAGCCACTGCGCCAACCGTGTCGTCAATTTTTTTATCTTTTATTCTTGACTGATTTTTTCTAGCTTAAGCATTGATTACTGAGCGTAAGCAATACAAGTAGTATCTAGTTATCTAGGCAAGAACAAACCGAATTGAATCGGTAAAAAACAAATGTTCATATTATTTTCATGTAATATACTACGGAACCTAACACAGTTTACTTACTATGATGCACACACATTTTTTTTATGTATAAAAGAACCATTAACTTTCATACTCGGGTATAGCCCGAGATTAGTAGTCAAGTTTCAATGACCATGAAGCCTTGAATAATTGATCGTTTTTCTTTTGTTGTGGAAAAACCCAGAGACATTCAATGAAAGAGCAGATCTGGGGGCCAAGTCTGCTATTACAATAGTGTCAGAATGGTCTATCATTGATTTTCATAATGACGCCATTATATTAGTAGATTACCAAACTTCTCAAAATCAACAATTATGAAATCAATTATAGACCATTCTGACACTATTGTAATAGCAGACTTGAGGCCCAGCTCGGGTGCGTGTGGAACCTGATTGAGACAATATTGAGATAACATTGTATGTGGAGCGTCAATTTGTTCGCAGCTATTCAAACAGGTACTTTATATGAGTAGGAAATAATTATGTACTTTTGAAGTATTCATGTACAGTCAACAGCAAAAGTAGATGATCAAAATCAGAACTTCAATAATAATTTACTAACACTAATTTATATAATTTATTACTAGTTTATTTATTAAAAGTATGTGATTGTCACACACATACTTTTGAATCACTCCGACGCCACACAGTTCAGACGCGAACTCCGTTCATCAGTAATGTATTTCTGATTTTGATCATCTACTTTTGCTGTTGACTGTACGACCTGATTTCTGACGCCAAGTTGCATGTATGTTTCGGAAGATATGAGTGCAGCAGAAATTAAAACCTTAATGATTACTATGTTTGCTAACATTTAAACTTACATACACAAACAGCAGTAAGTGTGGTGTTGGACGTAAAGAATAGCACCATCCTATATCTTCCCGTGTGTGTAAGAGGCGACTAATGGACTAACCAGAGAATGGGCAGCAGCGTTATCTGTGCCTTTGTAACAATCATACTGCGATCGCCAATCCGCCTGCCAAGCGTGACGATTATGGCAAAACCCCCCCTTGGGGAGGCCTATGTCCAGCAGTGGACGTCTTTAGGCTGAAATGATGAATGATGACACAAACAGCTAGACAATAGTCATGTATAAAAACCAAAATGTCTGGTCAGGTGCACTAGCATTATACTGGGTGTCAAAGGTATCTATAATCCTGTGTTTTGCTAACTTATGTCCATTAGTACGTGATCTGTAGCGGCCTGCTTCGGTGCCCAGTCCATTGACGGCGTTCCATATAGGCCACTGCAGATCACGTCCTGTTGGCAATAGTAATTGGTACATGAAACAAGTAGTTACTGAAATCAGGAAGCTATCGTCGGTGCTTAGAAGCGGCAGTGACCATTACCTCCTCTGAATCGAAGGCGTGACCACAATGACATCATGGCGACGTCCTTGACCTACGATGGCCGTATTAGCCCAAAGTCTTGTTCCTTCCTTCCCTCTGGTGACGTTGCAGAGGTAACAAACCACAAGTTTTCCCTCCCTGTTCCGTTTATTGAACTTTGAACATGTCGTCAGGAGCCCAAGTGGTTCAAGTCTTATCCTCCTGATTATCCTGTTAGGTAATAACATTGGTTAATCATATAAGGTAGTTAGGTTGGTACACTGCCCGGTAGTAAATGTGACACATGAGACATCGAGCTTAAAAAAATTAAATTAAAAATTTAAAAAAACCCCCAACGCAAAACATAAAAGCGATTATGTAAAAAGTAAAAAATAATACTTTTGTTGAGCCATCAAATGTTTGTTCGTTGAAATGGCGCTATAATGTCGCGGCGGGGTACCACTTAAGTAAGTCAGTCCCTCAATTTCATTCACTGTCTATTAATTTACCAGCATTTCCGACCAATTTGCTTCGATATTATCAAATTTTTGTTGCTAATCTAGTTGTTAAACTTGTTGCAAATCTAGTTACCATCAGTTCGCTATTTTAGATATTTAGTTATTGCTTTAAACTTAGCGGTACCCCGCCGCGACATTATAGCGCCATTTCAACGAACAAACATTTGATGGCTCAACAAAAGTATTATTTTTTACTTTTTACATAATCGCTTTTATGTTTTGCGTTGGGGGTTTTTTTAAATTTTAAATTTAATTTTTATTTTAAATTTTTTAAATGTAATTTAGTTTGGTTTTGTGTGGTCAGTGTGGTCACCTATAATAATATGTTTGAAAGCAAAGTAAACATCCGGTATGCGTCTAAGATCCCTACCGCAGCAAACAAAAGAGCTGATAACTTTAAAACTGCTGAACCGATTTTGATGAAACATGTCTAAGAACCATCGCTAGAGAATCTACTTTAAAATAAAAAAAACCGCATTCAAATCGGTTCACCCGTTAAAGAGCTACAGTGCCACAGACAGACACACCGACACACAGACACACAGACACACAGACACAGAGACACGTCAAACTTATAACACCCCTCTTTTTCGTCGGGGGTTAAAAAGAGACATGTAAGAGTGACAGGGACATCGCTCGAATAAGACGAAAATTTCTCTGAAATTTCTTGTGCCACATTATTTCTGGCCGTGTAGTGTTTTAACCGACTATGAAAAATGGAGGCGCTTCTCAATTCGATTGTATTTTTTCAACCGACTTCAAAAAGAAGGAGGTTCTCAATTCGTCTGTATGTATTGTTTTTTTTTTTTTTGTATATTTGTTACGCGGCAAAAATAAAGCGATTTTTAAAATTCTTCGATGGATAGGGTATGCCTCCAGGGTGGTCCCATATACATTTTATCGAAATTGATCTCTAAATCTTTTTGGAAAAATCGACAGAAAGCTAAAACATTTACATGTTGTAATGTTCTCACCTTGTACTTTCGATCTCTGTTTTGCTGTGTTGCCATTTCTTAATGGATTTGGACGATAAGGAAGTACGAAAGAAGAAAAAAAAGAAGTAAGAAAAATTAAAAAGCTTTTTTTACAAAAAAGGCAACCGCCTTCAAAAACCAAAAAGTGAAAAATAACTTTAAAACAGAACACACGTTTAAAGTTATTTTTCACTTTTTGGTTTTTAAAGGCGGTTGTCTTTTTTGTAAAAAAGCTTTTATTTGTATATAATATGTTGCATAATGGTCCATAATGAATTTCATGAAAATATTTCACCTCAAAGGACAGGAGTAGCCAAAATCTTTTTTCCCGACTTTCTTTTCAACTCGTTTCTGATGTTAGTGGAGTAGGTATAGTTAGAAATGTTCATTTTATTATGTTCTTCGTTCTGTAAATGGATGCTTAATAAGTACATAACAATAAAAAAACACTTTCAGAAACAATAATAATATCATATAGGTAAATATGTAGGTACTGTAAAGTCTGTAGTGTTTTGAAAGATTTACAAAATACTGCAATTGTCTGCTCAATGGCTCATGGAGTGAGCATGTTATTCGAAGGATTCAACTATTTTCAGAGTCGGTTACTCTGAAAATAGTTGAATATCTTGAATATATGAAATCTTTTCATCAAATTAAAGTGATAAGGGACAAGTTGATAAGACCTACAACCTAGGTTAAGCGATAAGGGATGACGGATGAGGGACGCGGGACCAGGGATGTGGGATGTAGAATGAGGAGTGAGGGATACGCGAGATGTGGGTTAAGGAATGAGGGATTAGGGATAAGGGATAAGACATGAGGGACGAGGGATGAGGAACGGGGGATGACGGATGAGGGATGTGGGATAAGGGATATGAGATAAGAAATATGAACTAATATATAAGAAATAAGTAATCAGTCATCATCATCATTTCAGCCGAAAGACGTCCACTGCTGGACATAGGCCTCCCCAAGGGGGGGTTTTGCCATAATCGCCACGCTTGGCAGGCGGATTGGCGATCGCACTATGGTTGTTACAAAGGCAAAGACACAGAGAACGCTGCTGCCCATTCTCTGGTAAGTCCCTTAGTCGCCTCTTACGACACCCACGGGAAGATATGGGATGGTGCTATTCTTTACGTCCGACACCATACGGACAAAGTACAAAGTAATCAGTAACAAGTAATAAATAATAACCCCCTAGAAATATCTTTGGCCAAATGTTGTTGTACCTAGGTACAACAACATTTTGCCAAAGATATTTATAAGGTCTGTGATGTTGTTATGTGGGACACTACTTTGTAAGCCCTTGACGATGTCCCAAGTTTTACCTAAATACCAATACGTAACCCGCCCCGTATCAACAACACACGCGTGATTCTAAGCTTCAATAAATATGTTACAGGAAAACAATACGGCCGATAAAAATAATGCACCAGCGTTGAAAATGTTTCAGGTAATTCCATTAAGTAATTATATTCTATACATAGAGGTGCCATGATATTATTGTTCTTTGAATTTCACCTTTGTATTATTTATTCTAGGTATATGATTACAATTTCTGCAACTTCGGCAATTCGTATTTAAGTTGGTTCTTTGAATTAGGACCTTTTCCTTTTGTTATAGGATTGCGAATGAATATACTCACTGAAGACCAGAATGTCTTTTCGCGATTTTTGTGGGGCTGATGAGCAAGTAAATTATTTTCCTTTTGCTTGTGCATCATCCACATAAAGCGAACTCACTTTTATAATTACTTTTCATAATAATAATTATATTTATTAACATTGTTTATAAGAAATTTACTAATTAACACAAAGGATCTTATGTTGTCCTAAAAATAAAGAATTTATTATTTTATTTTTATTTAATGTCAAAAAGGCAAAATTTGAACTCTTTTTTCAGATTGAGACATTTATTAGAAAGCGAATGTTCCTCAAAGTTACTAGAATTGTCCTCCTGATGGAAAGTGTTTGCGAAATTCTAAAGGTACAAACTAAATTGTTCTCTTTGATCACTTTCAACTACATCACGATAGCAACAGAAAATCAATGCTCTTAAAAACGTCTGATTTAGAATGTCTTACCAGAATACATAACGTTGCCAGGCGTCCAGATAAAACCGAACACAGACAGGCTTTTTGGTTTTAATTTGTGTCCGGCAAAGGTAGACTCAGTCCGGCTTGTTCGGTTTTTGTTAGGTTTTTTTAAAACCATTTTTTTACATTTGGTATGTGATGGTTTCCACTTCGCCCGCCGCACCTTGTATAGCCCTAGCCCAAGCGACTGGCCCAGCACTGGCCTCCCCTGTCCAGCCTTTTTACCCAAATGTACGGTTAAACTGGATGGATGGTTAGACAACCTGACAACCTTATGCCTACATACAAGCCAGTACATACCAATGCACCCAGGCTGTGGAAGTAGACTTGTTGCTAGGTCTTTGAGACCCGTAGGTCGGCACAAAAGCTCATTAGGCGCAAAAGGTGAACATCAATAACGGATCAAAAAGTTTTAATATTCCTCGAAATTAATTTACGTGTCAATTCGTTTGTTAGGTATAAGGTAATATAGATTTCAATTCTTTGAAGACATAATGTCATTTTCAGTTTGACTCACACGTTGTAATAACTGAGGGCTAATTCTACTAATAAAAAAACCGGCCAATTGCGAGTTGAACTCGAACATGGCAGGTTCCGTACCACTATACAAAATAGGTAGGTACCTAAAGATCGAGCAAAAAACGCTGAAAAAACAAGAGTGAATAGGCGGGTCCACACAGAGCGAGCAGCCTCGCGAGGCATTTGCCGCGCGAGGAAACTATCCCCAAACGAGCGCGGCAGCCTCGGTATCATCGCGAGGCTGCCGCGCGCGGCAAGCCCGAGCCATGTTCGTTCGTTCAGTTGAGAATTAAGGCATCATGGCACCAGACGTACGTGTTGCGGTGGCAGCTGTTGCTTTTATCCTTATAAATAGGATTATAAAAAAGAGAAGACAACAAAAACTTAAACGAAGACGATATTGGATCCAGACTTTATACAAAAACAGATTATTATATAATGGGAACGAACTGTACCAAGAATTGATAAATGATGGAGTGGAAAAAAATTTTGCACGCATTACTACAGAGGAGTTGGATCTATTGTGTTCAGAATTACAAAGCAGACTTCGAAGAAATGATACGAACTGGCGTCGAGCGATAACCGTGAGAGAAAGGATACTTTTGATATTACGGTTCTTAGCGACAGGAGATTCTTATACCAGTTTGCAGTATCTCTTTCGCATTTCCAAACAATCTATTTCGAAGATTGTTCCTGAAGTTTGCGATGCCATCATCGAACATTTAAAGGATCATGTAAAAGTGAGTAAAAAAAACCAATCTTGTCAATTTAGTCCAATCATTTTAATAGAACTTTAAAATAACCATAAAAAGAAAGAAAGGTGAAATTAATTTTAATTAGTGGTTCGTATTACGTTTTAGCATAATTAGGAGGCAGGAAGCCGTGGGAGAGGAGGAATGTCTGATAGATTTTGAAAAGCCATCGGAGGGGAAGGGGGAGTAGGAATGTCTGATGAATTTTGAGAAATCATCGGAGGGGAAGGGAGAGGTGGAATCTCTGATTGAATTGGAGAAGTTATTGGAACGGTGGAAATAGATGGTTGAGGAGTTAGTGGTGAGGGGGACGTCGGATCGTTATAAGATGAAGCATGAGTGCTTGGACGTTGCGTAGACCCAGCATAGCTTTGTGTATAATAGCCATATTGTTGATAAGCTCCTGTGTCGGCTTGAAATATTATTCCGCATATATCTTTTTTTACGTGCGCCAGAGTTACTGGATCATATTTTCTCAATTCGTTGGCTATGTATTGTCCAAATGCCGAGTATGAGTCACAAGGCGGTGGGGTTGGCTGTGGTTCTGTGCATTGCTGGAGAATCCTGAAAGCTTCAGAAAGAGTTTCGTCCGATAAATCGTCTGTGTCTTTCGCTGGTCTTCTTTTGCTTCGTTTTCTGGATCTCTGGTCTTGTGTTCCAACTCTAGATTGTGTGTTATTGGCGCCATCTTGTTGTTGCTGATTTTCCATAACTTGAATGTTGTCATTGTCAAGTGAAGGGTCTTGAGCGATTTGAGTTGCTCTTACTGTTTCATCGTTAGTATCGGTTTCATTCTGTAAAATAATACATACTTTTTTACATCTGTTTTAGGTACCAGGTACAGAACAAGAATGGGTTGCAATTTCAAACGGTTTCCTAAATAAATGGAATTTCCCACATGCTGTGGGAGCGATGGATGGGAAGCATGTTGTTTTGCAGTCACCCATAAACAGTGGCAATGACTACGATAATTATAAATCTTTTTCAAGTATAGTTTTGTTTGCCTTAGTAGATGATAATTACAAGTTTTTATATGTAAACGTTGGGAGTAAAGGACGGATTTCTGATGGAGGTGTATTTAAAAATACAAAATTATACCAAAAGTTTGAGAAAAGAGAACTTAACATCCCATCACCCACAATTTTGCAATTACCGTACTATCCCAAAGTACCATTTTATATATTAGGTGACAAAGCTTTTCAGCTAAATGAATACACCATGAGACCATACGAGGGTAATCCAGAAAGAGGTTCAAAGGAAAGAATTTTTAATTATAGACTCTCCAGAGCACGAAGAGTTGTAGAAAATGCTTTCGGAGTGTTAAGTTCTGTTTATAGAGTTTTGCGTAAACCAATTTTATTAGAACCCGAACAAGCAACAAAAGTAGTCTTAGCATCAATACATTTGTACAACTATTTACGGAGAACACCTTCTAATAGCTTTTCAGCTCCCGGCTTTTTTGATGCGGTGGGAAATGATGGGGAAATCGTAGAAGGAAGTTGGCGAAATGAATCAGAACCAACATCATTATTACCAATTCAACAAATACCACGACGTGGAGGAAATAATGCTAAAGAGATACGTGACCACCTAGCAAGACATTTTATTACAAATGGAACTGTCTCATGGCAAGATGACTATCAATAAAAACTATATTATGTACTTACATTCTCCATAGTATCCCGCGTGGTACCTGGCTCGTTCCTATCAGACATAAATGCAAAGGCATTATATGCAAACCAGCTAGATCTGTAAACCTCATCACGACCTGGAAAATAAGCTACAAGTTTTTATAATAGATAAATAGTTCTTAGTAGTAACTGTGAAAGCAATTAATAAATATATATCTTACCTGATCCTGTTAAACGACTTTTCTTTTCTCGTGATTTTTCCCGCCGGAAGGATCCCATTAATGACTCCATTTTCTTTTTTAAATCAGGAACCGGTACATTCATCTCGCGGCTAATATTTAACCAGGCATCTTCCCTAAGTCCCCTATTTGTATAATTAGGATCACTTGCATTCCATAGCCAGGTGTTTACACCATAGAGAGATATTAATTTTAAACACTGATCTTTATTCATATTTTACTCTTATTATACTCGAGCGAGGCATGAAACAATATACGCGAGCGTCCAGAGTGCGCGCGGCAAACGACTGAGGCGCCTTTGAGCAAAACAAAAAGCCGACACTGGATGGCTCGGGCGCACGGACGCTCGCCCGCGGCAGCGCGCGCGTTTGCCTCGGCCGAGGCACGTCCACACAGAGCGAGCTGCTTCGCGCGGCAAATGCCTCGCGAGGCTGCTCGCTCTGTGTAGACCCGCCTAATAGGGTACTTCTAGGCAAGCGTGCTCCATCTTAGACCGCATCATCGCTTCCCATCAGGTGAGATACTGGTCAAACGTATGCCTATCAATAGATAAAAAAAAAAAAAAAAAAAGTTGTTTCTTGTGTGGCGAGCCCGTTTCTGTCCGACTCCTGTTCAACGGCCTCCCACCCATTACTTCCATTTGTCCCATTGTGTGCCTCATCCCGCCTTCATTTCTATCATTTGATGTTGTAGTGTATGCACACTCTGTTAAAATTTCAAATGTCCTATTACGGTTCAAAAGACGCAGCCCGTTGGCAGATAGACGGTCAGACAACAGAGGCTTATAGTACTAAAGCCTGGTTTTCGCAGTCCCAGTTTCTGATCACTTAGTATTCAGCAACTGTACATTCTGCTGTCAATACAGTACTGTCACTTTCCCGACGTGTTCTCACTACTGGGTCTACATAGGTGACAGTAGTACACAGCTGCTGTGTTACTAGTTCTGGCCTGGAGCTTCTGACTCATTGCGTTTTCACGAGGCCAGCAAAATGATTAGTGCAATATAATTAGAAAAAATATACGACTATTGGCATTACTCCCTGGAGAACATTTGATGGAAATTCTCAAAAGCCAGAAGAGAAAAATGAAAAAAATATGGACGAGGTGTTGGTTACAGTGGAAAAATTTTGGAGCAACTTCTATGATCATGAGAGAACTGCGCACTCATGATAAACTTGAATTAAAAAAAAATAACTAGAATGACACCCTGCCAAATTGATTTTCTTTTGCAGTTGATTCACTGTCCTTCGGCACTGACCGGCCACTGTCTAGTTGCGTCCTTGTGGGAGTGGAGGAAGGTCAGTGGATAGAAGAAACAAAAAATTTTGAAGTAACTGACCAACAGCAACTGACCGATCAGTACTGGCTCAACTTTGTTTTCACGGACGGAGTGGCCGCCAGACCAATGGGTCTGTGAAAACCAGGCCTAATAGAGTCCCGCTGGGCTACCCTCCGGGTACGGTAAACCCGTTCGTCCCGGCAGTAATACGTAGATCTTTGTCAGTCGTTATAGGTAGTCAGAAGCCAGAAAGTCTCACAACCAGTCATAACAAGGCATATCGTGTTAGCCAGCTGGGTAGTGAAGGCCAGATAGGCAGTCGCTCCATGTAAAACACTGGTATTCAGCTGCATCTGGTTAGACTGGAAGCCGACCCCAATATTATGTAGTTGAGAAAAGGCTAGGCAGATGATGATGGTATAATTGTTAAGTGATTTATACATATATGGCTTTGGCTGTATGCTGTGCTGAATGATGCTGAATGGCTTTCATGTGCCACGAAATCAACCAAGAAGATCTAACATAAACCTGTTCAGCAAGCCAAAAAGTAATACTAATTTGAGGCAGCATTGCTCACTGTCTAGAATGTATGCTCTATACGAAGAACACGATGAAGATATTGATTTGTTTCATACATCTGTGCCTAGTCTAGAATGTTAAACTGTACTTCGTCGTAATACTCGTATCACAGTCTGCTTATATGTCACAAATATTTGCCTATCTTTATTTTAGTTGATGACGACTAATTTTATTCCACACCTTTTTAATTGCGATTAAAAATAGTTACATATTGTATGGAGAATTAAATATGTACAAAGCTTAAAAATAAATTAAAAAAATATACATATTAAGTACAATGGACGGCTCACAGGGCATCAAAAAACTCGTCCGCATCGCTCACAATGGGACAAGTGCCCAGAAGGCTAGCAGCATTACCACGTTGAATGGCAATGCTAATTCTTTGGCCCAAGAAAAGGCCAGCCCTCTGGTCACGTGAAGAGACGACCAGCCGCTTAGAAATGCCTATCTTAATATGTATAATTCCTATTCGTAATTTTTATTTCCTTTGTCTTTTCACTGTTTTTATTTTTTCATTTTCTATATTTTAAATCGTGGTTTATGCGCAAAATGTAGTGCATGCAGTGCTCTTCTTTAAGTAATGGGGCACTTAGACTTAAGTTTGTAATGTGCCATTGTACATGTTATATATAAGGTGCTATAAAAATATCTGCCACGGCTTTAATGGGAGGTAGTATTGTGTTTAAAGATTACAATAGTGAAGAACTTTCGTACCCCAGAATAGTTAATTTAATTTGAGAAAATAAAGTAGTTTAATAAACATTGACTCTACTCTGCATAACGCGTTTCACAAATTACGCGCGATGTGTCGCTTCGTCAATGAAAACAACTGCTATCTCTTTCTATCTGTTCTGTGAATGAAAACTGAAATCAGCTGATTAGTTCGTCACTATCTAACCTACTAGGTACACAATAATACGCAGGGAAAAAAGTGTTTTAAAAGTGCAATTACTTACCAGCTACCGCATTCTTCCAAAAAACTGACGTAGGTAAATAAGATGATAAACTTCCCATCACACTTAAAACAGCAGCAGAGATACAGCGAAGCGTCAGCGCTATACGATTGAAGTTCCACGGTCTCGAACCAAGCGCTTTGCTTCCACATTTATTGTGCGAACTGCCAGACTGTGGAATTCACTGCCCGTCTCTCTATTCCCCGATACATATAATCAGGGTATCTTAATGGCACGAGTGAACCGGTTTATCCTAGCCAAGCGTGCTCCACCTTAGGCCGCAACATCACTTAAGATCAGGTGAGTTGCGGCCAAACGCAAGCTAATAAAAAAAGAAATATAGAACTCACTTTAGTTCTCAATTCTGATTACGAGGCGAAAACTGTATTAGTTATTCTGTAACTACAGTATGAACCATTCTGACGTTACTATTTTTCTCGAATACCAAATATTTTTCACTTTAAGTGAAATTGTAAATTAGATAGGATTCGAATTCGCGGGTGATTTCTTACAGAATTGCACTACAGTAATAGCTGATCAGTAATGCTCTAGTAAATAACTAATATTTCATAATGTCAAAGTATGAAGACAATCAAAGTTTGAAGACAATAAATCTGCTCTCTCTCTCTAATTTTACTTACATGTAGAACCCAGAACAACTACCTGTGGTAGACCATACAAATATTTGTTATATCGGAAATCGAACCCGCCACACGCAGCAGTCATTCACTCAGCCGCTGCGCATAAGTAATAATGATTAAGAATATTGAGCAAGTATCAACCAGGGATCGAAAATCGGATACAAATTTACCTAAACCTCAGGCTGGCTTAGTTGGAAATGAACATTTGTATCGAAAAGAAATTGGTTTGAAAAGAGATTGCCATGTTTACTTTTCAAATCAATTATTCCTACAAGGTCGTATTCATACTTTCTAAGCAAAAAAAAGAACTTTTGGTAAGTGTGATTTTAGAAGAATATATTTTTCAATGTGTTATCTTACCTTAAGGGTCAAGTCACACCGGAATGGTAGCGCAGCGGCCGGCGTTTTTGCTGCCAAACCATTTTCAACTTTATCTCTAAATCTCAAAACATAGTATCGCTTCGGGGGTCATCGGCTATCGATACTATCTCTTGACGTTTAGAGATAAAGTTGAAAATGGTTTGCCATCAAAACTGCCATTCTGGTGTGACTTGACCCTTAGACATGCTGGTTAACTTGTAATTGGTGACTTTATAAGTTCAAGACAGTTCATGCGTTATACAAAAGATTTTGATGAACGCCTAGTGATATAAAAAAATACTTTTATTATCAGACACAAAGGTTCCATATCGTGTTAGCACAAAATATATAGGTTACAGAAGGACCGCTCCCGCCATCTTAAAAATAATTACATAGACTTGCCAGACTCACTAGTGCTGCTACTGTCTGTATTGACTCTGTAGGTTTTATTTGTGACAATATGAAATTTTATTGGCACTGGTTGGAATATTTTGCATTTTTTTTATAACTAAATTTTCCTGTTCGTCACGAAATGTCAATGTCTCTCATTTATTCATGAAGACAACATGTGACAGTCGAGATTGATGACTGCTTGAAACTGCTTGAGAATGCCTATAAACGTAATGTCAATGTGTGCGTGCGAAAAATGGCGGTTTGTTCGGAGTGGTCTCTCTGCTCGGGCGCGCCGCGGCCGCTGCCTTTGTGGTGTTAGTAACCAAAATGACTTAAAAACCTATGCTAGATATAATTTTAAATTAGTTTTTTTTTTGACATCATTCACAGATAGGTTTAAAAAGCTGAAAGTATAACATGCAGCTTGACAAATCTTATATCCAGCATAGGCCCATCCAGTCTGCCCGCGACTACCCTAAGGATGCTGTTGGTGCTTTCCCTGACTCTGCGTAGTAGCGACGCAACTTTCTTACGCATTATCGCTAAGTAATCGTCTATGTGCTGACGCAGTGCAGTAGGTAAGTTGAAAGTTTCAACATCAGGAGGATACGGCGAAGCGTCACGGCTATACGGTTGAAGTTCCACGGTCTCGAACCAAGCGCTTTGCTTCCACATTTATTGTGCAAACTGCCAGACTGTGGAATTCAGTCTAATCCATCTCTATCCATTCCACGATACATATAATCTGGGTATCTTCAAGGCACGAGTGAACCGGTTTATTCTAGGCAAGCGTGGTCCACCTTAGGCCGCATCATCACTTAAGATCAGGTGAGTTGCTGTCAAACGCAAGCCTATAACAATATAAAAAACACCCCGAAAACATTGTTGTACTGGATGCGCAGGGTATTGTCCACGTTATGGGTATTATTAACCCAGAGGCTGCTGCTGTAGAATGTCTGGCAGTAAGGCTTGAAAAGTGAGGTAATGACCTACCTCTATTGACCACGAATGGCGCGTTGTTGTGAAGTGAAAAATATGTTTTTCTTACTCCTCCGCTGTTCTTTTCTGATTAATTTCGTTGCGGGATCCAAGACAGTTGAATCGTTTCTCTGGGACTCGTCGAGCTTCATTGCTCTGGCGCTTTTCTGGTGGTCGCCACTGTTGATTCTGGCTTACAGGAGTTACAGTGGTTAGGGAATAGTGTGGCGGGCTTGTCCCATTAAAAAAAAAAAAAAAAATGGCGCGTTGTTATTCCATCATTGACGTGTGGAAGCAAAACCTACCATAGCTGGAAAACATGACTCGGTATAACACTACTGATAACCCCTTTAGAAAATATCGGCCATGACGTTTATTATGGGCATTTAAACCCACACCACAACAATATCACATTAAGGAATTTATTGTTACACGACCACAGTCAGAAAACGGTTGTTAGAAGCCGCAAAGTCTGACCACCAGTCTTACCAAGGGGTATCATGTTAATCTATTTACTTGTTTTAAACAGAACGGCCAAAACCTATTACAGTATTGCCTAGTAACTTTAACGACACGTTTGGCGTAGTGGTTGAGCGATTAACAGCTGCGCTGCGTGTCGCGGGTTCGATTCCTCCGATGGAACAAATATTCGTATAATAATAAAAATAATAATAATAATAAAATCTGCTTATTTCAGAACAATTTTTATACATTTTAAATCCACTTAAATTTAACTATAATTAAAGATTTTACAGTTAAGCAGTTGCTACCTTGCTTAGTGTAGTGTAAATATAACTTATAACTTTAACTTCGGAAGTCGCCCAACCGCCATTATTTCAGCTCATAACTCTAAAAGCTCTATAAACGATTTATTAAGGTATTAGCGGTGCCAGAGTGTCGTATAAAAGCGTTCGACAGTACATTATTGCTCTAAATGCTTATAGAGCTAAAAATACCTATAAACAAAGGATGTAAACGTTTACTTCGCCATTTTATACAATCGTTATAGTCAAGTACTATAGCAAGTTCTAATATAACTAGTACATAATAATATTGCTCTATAAAATTGTTAACAGGTGCCTTTATTTATCTGATTAGCGTAATAAGGGTTCTAAACGAACTGCAATAGTAGTCACGTTATAGCAGCGATGAACACTCAACTACAGGGCGATATTGTGATATTGTGGATATTCAGATCGCTGCTATAGTACGTGTGCGTTAGTAGTCACAAAGACTTTACAATAGAGTGTTTTTGTGCTGTAGTCTAATTTCAGATCACGCTAATAGGACGTAAGTGTACTATAATGGTTTTTAGATGCATATTATAATTTTATCGACAAGCATATCACACAGACACTATAATAGAGCAGAATTATTGTATAACAACTTTTTTGGTGCCTAGCAATGCGCTTGTTACTATTATCTATCACTATAATGACGCAAAAGTGGCACATACATGTAGATAAATGTTTCTATTAAATGACAGTTAAGTCCTAAAAAGGATTATTGGCTCGCTTTTACAACAATACTCAGACATTTTGATACGAAATTAATGCGACGTGCATTCTGCCCCAAAAATAAAAAAAAATGGATTTTAAGAATTGGAAAAGATATAAACGCAGTGGAACTTATAGAAGAGAAGTGAATAGACGTTTTGAAAAGCAGCTTCGTCATCATCAAACAATCAAAGCAGTAATAGTAGCCAAAATCAAGTTGGAATCACAATTACGGGAAACGGTTCCGTACAAAATGTGTCTTACAAAGATCTTATTTCTGAAGGGAGAACCTTACTCCAGCGATTTTTCTGAATCTTAAAGCCCGAATGCACGAAATTGTTGGTATTTTTCGAATGTTGAATCATTATTCAACATTCTAAAAATACCAACAATTTCGTGATGGCGTCAAAAACTGGGCTATTAATTATAATATTTCGCATGAAGCAACAAAAAGTTTAGAACGATTAATTAACAATAGAATACCTAATACTTTACCTTACCAAACTTATTTTATGCCATTATTACATACTGTATATTAAAGACATTTTACTAATTCCTAAGGTTATTTACGCAGATGGTTTATAAATAAAAATCTTTATTAATTAAATGGTTCTTTATTATGAACTAAAAAAGAAAAATCTATTATTTAAAAAATAGTAAAAATAAACACTGGGTATTATATATTCAGTCATGCTCACACAGAACCCCAATTTCAGGTTGAATCCACGATGACTGACAGTGAAAACATTATCACGGCAAGTACTATAATGGCTCTTAGAATATCGAAATCACTTTATATGATAAATATTTTAGTAAAAACTCAACAATTCGAGGGGGGTACTTTAAATTCATGGTAAACCTATCTCTAGTTTATCAGTAAAGCTGCGGTCGCACATCATTTCCACCGTAATAGACTAATATTATAATAACAAAATAAAATCTTGCTCAAGTTAGATTGCTTGTCCTTTTGTAAAATTATTTTAATTATTTTTTGCACCCTACACTATCACGAATGTAAAATAATGAATGGTGAATGAAAAATGTGAGGTATAGGAAACTAAACTCTTGTATAGTATGAAAAAGTACTATAAAAGGTCCTACAGTAGCCAGTACATCATTATTTTGAGACCTGCATAACTGTTACATAGATTTTATTGGACTGTTTCGTCATTTGGAACACTGCAATACAATTATTTTGTCACTGAACAGAGATCTAAATGCGCCACTTCCGAATAAAAGATATTACGTTCTTTGGGGCTTTATAGGACCAAGGATAGTTTTTTACAAAACGTTCTATGGTCTTTTATAGTACTAGTTTTTGCGGTGGCTGTTTGTTGCCTTGCATTCCTACCGACATACAAAATCAAAAGTTATTTTTTACTTTGTAATTTTTAAAAGCATGTTGACTTTTAAACTTTTTTAGGCGTTAATCTGCTAAAATGTTGACAGTTCCTTTGACCAGTGATCTACCATTAGAACGTCATTGTGCAGTCATTGCTTTTAATTCGACCGACCAATGATCGACTATTATGAATTTAGCAGATTACGAACTTTTAGCAAAATGACAATGGGATCGTGTTGGAATGACGAAATTATAAAAATAGCAGACTTGGCCCCCTGTTCTGTGATGCAGACAGTCGCGGAATGAAAATGAACAGATTCAGATGCAGCTGAATACCAGTGATTTACATGGGTCTACCTGCTTGTCTGACCTTTACAATTCAGTTATTGGGTAACACCCCCTTGGTAATTTTCTAAAAACACAATTTTAGGTACAGTCGAACAAGGTATTTGGTATACTGGTATCTAAAGGTGCGTACAGATTAAGTAACATGTTGTGTAACTTGTGTTTTATAACACGTGCACATTGTGTACCATTGTTTTTAAACATTGCAACTTATAACAATACTGTACACATTAGAATAACAATGCAATTTAACAATATTATATGACTTTGTCGTTTGTCGATCTGCAGTGCTGTTCCTGAACAGCACTGCAGATCGACAAACGACAAAGTCACTGAACAGCACTGCAGATCGACAAACGACAAAGTCATATAATATTGTTATATACCATTGTTGTAAATATTAAAAACTGTTGTTATAACATGTTTTATAACATTCAGTCTTCACATCACTGAAACATGTTACATTACAACGTTTTATAGTATGTTATGTTATATAATATTATAATAGATATGCACGTACCTTAATATAATTAAACATATATGTGACAGTGCTGAATCGTTAATCAGAAGTTCGAAATGCAAATTGCATAACTCCGTATATCATAAGCTTAAAAAGTTATCACGCAAACAAAATAAATACTGTCAGTTTAAAAGAAAGATGAATATTTTGACCTGCAAAGCAAATAGTTTATTCAACTGTACCTCGCTATAGCGTGGTCAGGGAGTACATGATCTACACGTAATTTTACATTAACTTTCATGCTCTTTTCCTATTGTACTGAACCAAATGCGGAACAATACGACCCCCTGCTATCTAGGTATGCAGCTCAAGCCTCTATAGGTACCTACATGTCCGACATTTGTTTCAACATTTTACAAAATAAAAGGTATTTTAGGTACGGGTTTCCCAGCGAGTAGTATGTGGTATCGGTTGCTATAGGTACTGCGCTATGTTATTAATTATTATACAATATAATAATACATTATTTTCCTGTTTTTATTATTAAACCAATGGGCCATGAGATTCGGCTGAAAATTGTTACGATCATAGGGTGACTGTGCGATAGACTGCAATCGGTTGAGTTGGAAAAAAAGGTAGTATGCTTTCCCAAGCACAATGTCGGTAGATGACGTCAAAATGGTTGCGGTCTAAGAGTCAGATGGTGAGCGCACGTGACTAGTAACATGTGTTTACTTTACCTGTAACGTCAGGTAATGTTGAGTTCATGACACCAACATGACTGCATGACTACCAACTTTACCCAATTACATTTGTGTAATTTCAAATCCAATTATCCAACAATATTTCTTTATTGGCACTTCAAGACACGATCTTCCGTGTTGACCTGGCTCTTGTACTAGGATTTCAAGTATCACAAGAGCCAAACCTCTCAATATACAGGGTTCATATTAAAGCATTATAGACAATAAGAGACTCGATATCTTACAGATATAAGCCGGGAAAGAAACAAGCTTCCAACAGGGGTCGCCTTGGTGGGAGGCTTGTGGAGTCCACGGTTGGTGTTTGCGTCCACACTGATTTACAACAAGGCTCCCACCTCAGTGTGTTGTCGACTCTTTGTTTACAACGGCGGTATCCACACGCGGTTTACAACGCGCGTCCGTCCACAGAGGTTGTTGAAGGTCAAACGAATTTTTGTTGCAAACAAGTGTTTACACTGTTGTAAACCGCCGGTGGTGACCAATGTGGAGGGCTTGTTTACAACAGTCTGGCCGGCCTTTTAGGCACTCCCAAGATGCCCTGCCAAGCGTGGGGATTATGACCAACCCCCCATATAGAGGAGGCCTTTGTTCAACAGTGGACGTTTTTCGGCTGATGATGAAAACGATGATGATGGCATGCAATGTCTGGTAGATTTAGGTAAAATCTTTACAGTGCATACATGAAAATAATATGAAATTGAAAAAGTCACATCCATACTTGCCAGTTGACCGTTACGAATCCACAACAACTTTCATGACAGACGGGCTCTTTAACTACTGAACCAAAATGGTTGTTCGATCATTTCTTGCGAAATTGATTGTGCCGGCTTCACCCAACCCATACCCCTCTAAATGCTCCGTTACATAAAATTCCTTGCTGTGCCGTGCCCCTATTGTGTGCAGGCCCTAAAATAGCTCAATGAATCGTCATCTAAGTAGCCTTTCCCAACTCTCACAACTCCCAAAACTTGGAGCGACTGCCTTCACAACCCATTTACCGGGTAATACGATAAGACCCCAAAAAACTAGTGTAATTGTATTTACCCCTTCGTAAGAGTAGTTGTCAGAATTTCTGTCTTCTGACTACCCATAACGACTGTCAAAGATCTACGAGCAAGGGCGTCGCCAGGACTCGCCAGCTGATGGCCTAGGGGGGGGGGGGGGGGGCAAGTTTATATATGGTGGATAGGAAAAGTATGAGTTTTAAATACAGTCAAAGGCACATGAACCTTTTGGAATCTCTAGGGGGGGGTAGCTGCCCCTACCTACCCCCCCCTAGGCGAAGCCCTTGTCTACGAGTGACAGCCGGGGTCAACGGCTTAAGGGCAAAATAACGCAATAAATCCATCTATAAAATGTGAAAGTAACTCTGTCTGTTATGCTTTCACGATGTAACAGCTGAACCAATTTTGATGGGTATGAAAATAGCTTGAACCCCGGGAAAGAACATAGGTTACTTTATAATCCGCAACTTCGTTTGCATCCGCGATAACCGACGTTCACGCGGACGATATCGCGGGCAAAAGCTAGTAAGAAATACGATGCATTAATGCAAGTGCAAATTATAATGTGTCTCATAATAGAATATTCGATGACACGGTTGGCGCAGTGGCTCGAGTGATCGCCTGCTGCGCAGCGTGTTGCGGGTTCGATTCCCGCCCAGGGTAAACATTTGTGTGATGAGTACTTGTGTTTGCCTTGTGTCTGGGTGTTGTTTATCTACAAAAAAAAAAAAGAAAAAACTATTTGTGTATGTATATCAGCTGTCTGACACCCAGATGGCCGTGTGTGAAAACGTCCCCACATATTGTTGTTGTATTGTTATTGTTAATATTATGAATGGTCCCTTATGGCCACATACAATATTTGAGTCATTGAACCAGTGAATGAGCCCATATGGGTGGCTATCTCTTGAGTCACTGGTATCAGTGCGTATGCATTGTGGCCTGTGAATCATTGGAGGGCTTTCCATCGTCATACACTTGGTTTGTATCGGTCGGTAACCTATAAGTCTAGTTTTATGACTAGGCGGGGGCAATGTTTTGTTATTTATAAGTAGTAATAGTAGTAAAGTTTGTATGTTTGGATGTCAGACTAGAGGTACAGTCAGCAAAAGAGATATATATGAAGGTCATCGGAAATGGTTGAAATTTACTTAGAAACCGATGGATGTTTTCGAATGAAATTTAAATAAAACATTGAAATGTTTATTCTATTAAATTTATTTTATTTTATTTAAAAACATTCATCGGTTTCTAAGTAAACTTGAACTATATCTGACGACCCTGCATACCTCTCTTTTGCTGCCTGTACAGGTAATCTCTGAAACTATTCATCCGATAGTATATTTGACTTAGTTACGCGAACGAAGTTGCAGTATGGCAGGCATGCAGTAGAATGTATTATCAGAAATCATTAACTAGCTTTGTACTCCATCTTCATAATTAAGCCTAATTCTGGTAAAACAACCCAATCCACAATATCTTAATAATTAAATTGATTACTAATTCAACATGCTAACTGTATTACAATACTATCCTGCAATAGTACAAGTTTAATGTACCCATGGGCGTCGCTAAAAAACTTTCAGGGAGGTGCATCTCTGGATATTTTTCAACACTCAAAACTGCATTTTCGCTTATGCAATTCCACTCAGTATATGAGAAAATAGACAACTCTTAATTTTTTACTATGGCAGAAGATATGCAAAACATTTACAGATTTTCACTTTAAGTTTTAATTCAAACAGTTAATAAAAAATAAATTTTAGTCTTTTTCTGTGTATTTCTTTCCTGACAGGTAGGTGTAAGTGTGCATCTCCTTGCACCCTACTGCCGGCGTCCATTTATGTATCCGTCCGTCCGTTACAAGCATAAATATATGTATACAGATTGCGAAATTCAAAAGCAATTTTCTCGTGAAATAACTTGTATATTAAACCTATTTAATTGTAGTTTTCGATGAAAAATACCATATTCGTAACACTATAACATATCAACAGTTTCGGAGATGTGTTTAGAATGAGACCAACTGTTTACATGTTTCTGCTCGTGACTCTAATGCGAAACTTGAAAATTAATCAGCATAAAATATTAAAAACCATAAAATTTCTTGTTTTAACTCAAATCAAATCAAATCATTTATTTGCATAGAATGTAGGTATTGAACATCAAGCTGTTATTAAAATATAGAGAGCCAGGTACATTCTGCCTGAGTTTTGGCATGCAAAATTTAATAATAATGTCAGTTTAATCAATAACATTTTAAGTAAAATTATGAAATAATAAAGAAAATAAAATTACATTACTAAATTATTTTAACAAGTCTTGAAGAAGCACAAAAGTAAATATCAAATAATGTCAATATTGTGTATTAAATTGCTGGAATATCAAAAAAACGAGTCACACAACGAATAATAACATTTCTGTATCAATAAAGTGTAAAAAAAAATTCTGGGCAAAATTATGAAACAATAAAGATATCAAAAAAATAAAATAAAAACTAATATAATAAGGCATCAAAAAATTCCTCCACATCGCCTTCATCTGGGAATGTGCCCAAGAGACTGACTGCATTGCCACGTTGAATGGCAATGCTTAACCTCTGCCCAAAGTAAAAACCAGCTCTTGGATCACAAGAAGTGTCAACTATTTATTTTTTTTTGTTTAATAGTTATAGGTTTTTGTTTAAAAAAAAAAATTAAAAACTATCAATCAAAAAAAAAAAAATCTTAATACATAATGTGTACAAAATGTGTATAAAGATATCTAATGATTACGTCAGTACAAATGAATTATTTAAACACGTCTAGAGTAGATATTACATACCTAATGTCAATACTACAACGCTGTTGAAAATGTCCCACATAGGGTCATTCAAAAAGTCACTTAAATAATAACATTTCTGTATCAAAAAATCCTTAAGTTTAATTTTAACTGTATTGCTATTACTTATCTCTAGCAATTACTCATTATCATTTAGAGCCTATTTTCATGTAGGTACAGACGCCAGCACAGCAAGCCATACCAAACTGACAAATTCTCCCAATTGAATATAAACCTTATTCTTTTGAAATAAAGTTGACAATCTATCAGAGAAATATAACAGATTGTTGTAGCTTGATTTGCTGGCCTGTGTACAAAATTGCTATGTTACCACAGCTTAGTATTCAACACGTAATCGCTTCCATTTAGGTACTGCCTTGTGTCGACCCCAGCAGCCAGGGCCGTCGCACGACACTGACCGACGACGTTCAAAACATGCGTGAGCGCATCTTAACGCGACCACATCGTTCGCAGGGTTGACACCATGGTGCTGTAACGATAAATATTTTAAAATAAAATTAAAAGCTTTTTTGTGAAATCTTGTTATTTTTCGCTATTTAGTATCCTCTTATCATTCAAATCTATTAAGAAACGGCAACACAGTCATCAAAACAGAGATTGAAAGTACAAGGTGGGAGAAATTTAAATCATCATCTATGTACAAAATAAATACTATCTTATCTTATCTTATGTACAACTTTTTGCTTTCTAAAATTAAAAAAAAAATGTACAGAATCAATTTCGATAAAATTTATATGGGACCTCCTTCTTCAAAAAGAAGGAGGTTCTCAATTCGTGTGTATGTTGTTTTTTTTTTTGTATATTTCTCCGGCAAATGTAAAGCGATTTTGAAAATTCTCTTTTTGATGGATAGGGTATGCCTCAGGGGTGGTTCCATATAACATATGGCAATAAATTTAATCGAAATTGTTTTAGCACTTTTTGAAAAAATCGTCGGAAAGCAGAAAAATATAAATGAATGATGTTTTAATTTTCTCCAACCTTGTACGTTCAATCTTTGTTGACTGTGTTGCCGATTCTTAATGGATTTGGATGATAAGGAGGTACTAAAAAGCGAAAAATAAAAAGCTTTTTTACAAAAAAGACAACCGCCTTCAAAATGTAAAAATTATAAATAACTTTAGCACAGAACACACATGACTTTAGTTTCGGAAGTCAGTGGCAATACAAAATATCAAAAAGAACAAAGCCACCGACTTCCGAAACTAAAGTCATGTGTGTTCTGTGCTAAAGCTATTTAACACTTTTTAGTTTTTGAAGGTGGTTGCGTTTTTGTAAATAAGCTTTTTTTTTTAAATAGGTTGAAGAGTTCTAATGTTGAAGCTAGTTGCTGATTTACTTGCGAAATTAAAGTTAGATTTTACTTTTTAGTTTTTGAAGGCGTTTGACTTTTTTTTTTAAGTTTTACGTCGTTACGCTCGTACTACGCCTGCAGTTGTACCTAAGATGGAATGACCTGACTAGGTACAGTAGGTACAGCTCGATAATTAGCGGTGACTATTATGAACTCATGTTCAAACGAGGAGGTACCTAGTATTATGAATGTTCTGTAGATAGGTACCGTTTTATACAATATATATTTACCACAAAATAGGTATTTTTGATCGGAATATCAAACAGTTAAATAACTAACTAAATACCTGAAATTGGTAATTCTGCCAATTATAGTTATTTAACGATACTGTTAATAACTGGTACAAAAACCACCGATACAGATAATAAAATGTAATTATATTTATTCCCTTTGATAACTGAAGGCAAATACCTTATTTAAATCTATATTGTTTTCATTTAAAATTAGCCGCAAATACCTACCTATCTGTGGAAACCCAATATTATTACACCTATACATTTGTATGTTACCACCTATGTAACGTTCTAGAAGAATAGATAGTTCTGCAGCCGTAACGTTACAACAGGTAACTTAAACGTTTCACGGTCAGTTAACTTAAAATCACACACTCTCTTACACACTCACTCTTACACACCCCCATACACCAACACACACTCACAAACACTTCACTCTGATTTAAGACTTGACAAATTATATTTAATACTAGCTGTGCCCGCGACTTCGTTCGCGTGGTTGTCGAAAAGTAAAACGAGTCGTTTCTAGATAAGAGTACCTACATTCTCAATATCCGTGTTACCTGACCGCTATAGAAAATAAGAAGAGGGCAATGCAAGCCACGGACTAATAATTATTTTGCAAATAAAGGACTTACAACTATAATCAATGAGATACTTGATTATGTTACCTAATCTTTAAAAGACTTTTTTTCTGTTTATAATATTATACTCCCAATATTTAGTAATATCTTAGATCTATTTACCAATGTTTTATAACATATTTGCGAGGAAATAATTCAAATAAAAACAATACAGCGAAAAGAAAAAGCGCGCGCAATAATATTTACACAAAAACAGCCGGTATTAGTAATAAAGTAAATTAATATTTTTTTTATTTTTGATAGATAAATGGTTGTAATTTATTGTCAAAATTAATTAAATTAAAGAATTAAATGTTTACATTTTTATATTTTATCTCCCAAAGTTAATTTTATTCATAAAATGTTGACCATTTTTCTAACATAAAAACTCTTTGACAAAAGAAGTACCGTTCGTTTTAGACGGAACATCTTGATAAACTGTACGTTTTACGAAACTCGTGCGTTTTACATTACAATAACGCACAAGTACGTAATGACATACATTACGATATTGAAATTGGTGTAATAAGAGACACTTTACGAGCAAATGTGTTATAAAAATATTAAAAAAGAAATAGAAAGTAAGAATTAAAAAGATCAGCTGTGCTATTCTGTTACAATCTCCCTGGGTGAACACCTAGGTGAAGTGAGCTATCATCTTACCCGATGCTAGGGATTTACAAAGCACTACAATTGGATGACAGCTCACTTCACCTAGGTGTTCACCGAGGGAGATTCTAACAGAATAGCACTGCGGATGTATGTACTATCGTGGACACACACGCCTGACCTCCACTAAGTTCATTTTTGCTTGCACTCAAAAGATGGAAGCGCTCTCTAGCCCGCCCCGTTGACTTCGCAGGCGCCGAGGGATTTTTTTTTTAACTGAGTAGGCGGAAAAGTCCGCTATAGTACTTAAACTCCATGCTTCGGTATCAGCCATTTATAAAACCAGTCCACGTATTATTCGCCATTAAATAAATAAATAAACTACACAACCACGTAAAACGCTAAACATTAGCTTTTTAAAAAGTTAATTCTTAAAATTTTATTTTCTGATTGTTGTGCTTGCTGCTATGCTGCTCTTGGAGTGATTCTTAAGGGGCTATTTAACGACTTTTACAGATTTTAAACTGACAATCACGTCAAAATGTGCAGTGTAAATGATTTGAAAAAAATATATGTTAAACTAGAACATTCTCTTAATCATTTAGTAAGTGAATATTTTTAATTATATTCATATTATATAGTTTAATTAACACGTGAAGTTGTGTCTGACGCGGACAAAACATTGACAATCACACAAAATCGACCAGGTATAATTAAACGAAACTTACACCATCTTACAGACAATTTTATTATCTATCTTTTAGTATGTACGCCTTTTTTTTTAATTTTGAAAGAATACTATATTGTGTGTAAGATGGTGTAAGTTTCGGATAGTTATACCTGGTAGATTTTGTGTGATTGTCAATGTTTTGTTCGCGTCAGACACAAGTTCACGAGTTAATTAAACTATTTAATATAAGCTTAATCAAAAATATTCACTTACTATATGATTAAGAGAATGTTCTAGTTTAACATATTTTTTATTTTTCAAATTATTTACACTACATATTTTGACGTGATTGTCAGTTTAAAATCTGTAAAAGTCGTTTAATAGCCCCTTAAGATATCTATAAAATTATTAAATTTCTAGCTGTGAGAACCTGTAATTGGCACAATGTAGCCTACTCAATCCTTTTTAACCACTATAAGGATAGCTGTTTGTTTTCCATTCAATATTTCTCGGCATAAGACACCTGCTAAGCATAGGTACTAACCATTTAAAGTCTTAAAAAAAATGTAGAGCAAAGCATGACAAAGTTAATCTAGCTAAGTACATTATGTTAGTATTGCGTTAGTGTCAGCCCTAGCACTAGATAATTAGTATGTTTGTCGCGAGCTGACCAAGAGGAGCTCAGGGCTCGTGATGTCATGAACTTGAGCGTAAGGATAACCGGCGCAGACGCTGACGGCGTTACGTAAGGACACACCGTGCGTCTGTGATGAGGGGTGAGAAAACCCTTCTACTCAGGTCTGAGGGTTCTGTACCCAAAGGGTAAAAACGGAACCCTATTACTAAGACTCCACTGTCCGTCTGTCTGGCTGTCTGTCACCAGGCTGTATCTCATGCACCGTAGCTAGACAGCTAAAATTTTCACAAATGATGAATTTCTTTGTTGCCGCTGCAACAACAAATACTAAAAACAGAATAAAATAAATATTTAAGGGGGGCTCCCATACAACAAAAGTGATTTAAAAAAAATTAAAGAAAAAAAAATAAAATTACATAGATGACGTTCTAATTTCTTCAATGTTTGGAGGACTCTCAATCTCTGTTTTAATTGTGTCGCCCTTTTAATGGAGATACTAAAAATCGGAAAATTAAAACATTAAAAAAAAGACAACCGCCTTCAAAAACTAAAAAGTGTTAGGTAAATAACTTTTATTAGCACAGAACACACATTACTTTAGTTTCGGAAGTCGGTGGCAATACAAAACAACAAACAGAACAAAGCCACCGCCCCACGACTTCCGAAACTAAAGTAATGTGTGTTCTGTTCTAAAGTTATTTATCACTTTTTAATTTTTGAAGGCGGTTCTTTAATTTAAAAAATGTTTTGTTTTCACTGATAATAATTCGGACACCATCAAATTATTGAAGCTGTTTAGTTCAGATAAAAAAGGTTTTAAAATAGAATGTGAAAAACAAGCGTTACCGAAACGATTTTACTGGGCGGAGGACGGATTTCTACAATTATTAAGGTATCGTTGGAAGCTTTTTATCTGACTGTAGGTACTATTTTATTGGTGGCCGAATCATCAGTGAAAAAAAAATCAATTCGGACCCTGCGTCCGAATCGTCAGCTAACTGCGGGGCTTACTTCGCCTGCGTCCGTCGTCCTGACTACCATGCAGTCACAGGGCCACAGGGCTGACATAAATATGGAATACTGGATTGGTGTGGAATACTTATACTCCGTTCACAATAAGATTAGACATACACAAACCTTTTTTACAGTCCGTTCAACCGATTTTGACTTATATTGCGTTGGTGGCATGACATATGGCAGCTGCAGTAAGCAGTTGTTATTGTAACCACTTTTTTGCCTCTAATGTCATCCTTAAATTTACGGAATAGAAGTCAAAATCGGTTGAAGGGACTGTAAAAAAAGGTTTGTGTTTATGTCTAATCTTATTGTGAACGGAGTATAGTGCCTGTGGCTGATTGTATCGATTTAAATGATGTGTTGATTCTGTAAAGATGCGTATTGTTTAACACCTGCTTGTGCAGTTTCTTTTTCGGATTGTTTGGTGGCCCGTTAGCCTCGTGGTCGGATGCGCGTGGGGTGCGTGCTTCAATTCCCAGGACGGGCAAAAAGTGATATTTGGGTTTTTTTAATAGGAATTTCTCAGTCAGTAGCTCGAAATTTCGAAGTTGGTGGTGTGACACCCTCGTGCCTTGTTGGTCCTGCGCCTGATCTCTCCGGCAATGCACGGCAATCCGGCACGACCGGCGTGCCGGATTGCCTTCCCACCGGACTATGAGAGTGAGGGAAGAGGGAGTGCACCTATTTTTACGCACACACTTGTACAATTTATTATCTTCTGGATACATTGCTAGTCTTCATTGAGAATAGACGCTGTGGCCGAAGTTTAGTTAGGAGACAATTATTTTTTACTAGCCCTGATTTTAAGGAAGGTGACGAAAAATTGTCGTCTTGAAGGCCTGTTTGATGTCTATGATGTGTGTATTATTTTACCACAAACCTGCAAAGGGGCATTGTGCTCATCTTTATGAACAATTTTCATTATGGGAACACAACCTCGAAATCGCGCAAGTAAGCAGAGTCAATAAATTATTCCCGTTCGTCTCATCAACGAAATTAGTGGGACGATTGGGAAAAATACTAACGAATTCCCGTTCGTCCCACGAGTGGGACGAAGTCAATGGGACGCACGGGAATACACGATTTCATAAACCTGTTTTCTTTTAAATCTAATATATAAAAACTCGTGTCATAGTGTTTGTTATCAAACTCCACCGAATAAAAAATTTAAGTACTAGCTTTTGCGCGCGACTTCGTTCGCGCGAATGTCGGTCGCGGATGCAGACAAAGTCACGGATTAAAAAGCCTATGTCCTTCCCCAGGTTGAAGCTATTTTCATACGAAATTTCATCAAAGTCGGTTTCATCGTGAAAGCGTAACAGACTGAGTTACTTTCGCAATGAATATTAAGTAGATATTATGGATTTTACAAAACTTATTACTGTAATATTAAACAAGCACTGAAAACTACTATAAAACTAGTTTATTTTACCTTAAAAAGCACTCTACTCAACACACTCTCACTCTACTCTAAAGCGTCGCTAGGTGGCGCTGTTTGCAATAGCGTTGTTTAGTCTGAACAATGCTATTGTAAACAGCGCCACCTAGCGACGAGTAGTTGAACGCGTTTGGATAAAAGGTTGACTAACCGTGGAGGTAAGTTTGCTATTGAACGCTAGATGGCAGTATTATTAGTTTAAAATTTTATATAGTACAGATGGAGCTGTATAGATGGCGTTTATCAATATGACGGTCACAATAATTCAATCATGGGCCTGCAGCAGAATGATGTCATCAAGCACGCATTCATGATTATTCATAAATGTATTTTCTTTTGACATAGAAACAATTACTATAACTAACAGTTTATTATTGTCTTCTGTGTCTGTCAATGTCTGGCTGGGCATTGGCATCTTTTTAGGGTTCCGTACCTCAAAAGAAAAAAACGGAACCCTTATACGATCACTTTGTTGCCCGTCTGTCGGTCTGTCCGTCTGTCTATCAAGACCCTTTATCTCGGGAACGCGTAGAGGAATCGAGTTGAAATTAGAACCATATACCTAAGTCCACGGTCCCTTGAAGCTGTGAAAAAATCAAACTTCTAAATTAACGTGAAAAGAATCTACACTCATAGGGAAAAACTTATAGGGTACTTTCCGTTGACCTAGAACTATGAAATTTGACAAGTAATATCGTCTTATACTACTATAAATACAGGAAAAAGTCTGAAAACTATATCATTAAAAATATATTCATAATGTATAATGATTTGTTTTCGTATTTTAAAATAAATAAATAACATAATTATGTCTAAAATTGCCATTTCTACCTGAACAAGCGAGGTTATCAATGAAGAAAAAAACCGGACAAGTGCGAGTCGGACTCGCTCACCGAGGGTCCCATACAGATTTGTAGGTACATAACATATATCGATACTTCCATACTAATATTATAAATGAGAAAGTAACTCTGTCTGCTATGCTTTCACGATGAAACGGCTGAACCGATTTTTATGAAATTTGGTATGAAAATATCTTGAACCCTGGTGAAGGACATAGACTAAGTTTTAATCTGCAACTTTGTCTTCATCCGCGATAACCGACATTTACGCGGATGATGTCGCAGGCAAAATCAGTGAGTATACTTCATGCACAAACGTACAAAGGCGGACTTAATGCCTTAGGCATTCTCTACCAGTCAACCAAGGGTGGTGAAGAGATAACAAGGCAGGTGCATTACAAAAAGTAATATTTAAAAAGTATAGATATTTATCGTCCGTATGGTGTCGGACGTAAAGAATAGCACCATCCCATATCTTCCCGTGGGTGTCGTAAGAGGCGACTAAGGGACTCACCAGAGAATTTGCAGCAGCGTTCTCTGTACATTTGTAACAACCATACTGCGATCGCCAACCCGCCTGCCAAGCGTGGCGATTATGGCAAAACCCCCCCTTGGGGGAGGCCTATGTCCAGCAGTGGACGCCTTTCGGCTGAAATGATGATGATGATAGATATTTATCTAGCAATTAAATATTATAAAATTTATACGTATGTTATCTACGTTCTCTAGGTACTTTCCAAACGTTGTGATCGCAAGCACAACTGCTGAACTTGGAGTCTCAGGTTCGATTACCAAAAACCCAATTACACTTTTTCGGGTAAAGTGCTTTTTCATGAAGAATTACAAATAATTCAGTCCAGAGAATATTGTTATCTCTTTTATTCATTAGACATTGAAGTCAGTTTGCTTTTATTTTTTTTTATGTGAAATATCTATAGCCGCACGTAAAACTGATTTCTGGCGTGGCGACGCATGCCGTGGCGACGAGTCGCCACGCTATATGATGGTATATATATACAGTCTATATGCAGTAGTGTGTACGGTGTGGCGACGCGTCGCCATGCGCAATCGACTGTGCGATTACCGAAGTCACTGATTAAACGAATTAAGTAGTCACGATTTGAAATAAATTCGTAAATTTTTGTATTTAATGAAAATAAATGATTTTTCAATAAATAGTCATCGATAACTGGAAAAAAAATCGTAATATTTTATTTTATAATTATGACATATTTAGTTCCTATCACAATCTGTTCTTTTCTGCATATTACTTTTAAAAAATAATTTCGATGTTTCACATCTGCCAGGCGTCCCGTGACGGCTCACATTTTTTTTTATTTGTATTTAATTAGCGATTCAATTTTCAATTCGTAAATGCACTATGCACATATGTGACAAGTTCGCTGAAATCTTAAAAGTTAAAACTAACTGTTGTAACTTCGTTTTATCACTATACTATTATACAGTATCCTTCATACTATGACTAAGTTATGGTTCAGTTCAGTATTTTGTAAATTTTACCAATTTATCAAAATTATTAGTTGTATCAATTTTATTAATTGTACAGAGGCCAGCAAATCAAGCTACAACAATCTCCCAAAGAATCATGGCAGGATTTGTACAAAAAAAATAATGTTGTTTAGAGAAGTTGACATTCTAATTCCTATATTCTTGGGTACCTAAAGAGTATCTTTGAGGCATTTACAATATTTTTAAAACCCCGCAAAAATTAACGAAAAGCTAATATTTTAACGAAAAGCTCATTATTTGAGATCGTAACGGCGAACGGCGACTGACTGTAACAGTTATACGCCGTTTCGCAGATCTTACACTGAAATTGCATCGTTTTAAGGGAAATAATGTCACAAAATGTGATTATTTTTTTCCACACACTTGTCACATAATTTGTCTGCCAATTAACGTTGCTTGTCACTTTCTTTTGAAACACAAAAATGGACATAGAGATGAAACGATAAAGTGTTATTTTCATTTCGTAATATTTCAATTATGCGGTGGTTTAAAAATATGGTAAGTGTATCAATCTACTCCTGGTAATGTATTCTTTACATTGGATAATATTTTAAACTCTCTAAATTATTTAATATTTTTCATACAAATGAATGTGTGGATCTCGCCATGATTCTTTCTTTGATAGAATTTCTACTTTAACAATAGAATAAAGTTCACATTTGATTGGGAAAATTTTACAATTTAGTATGGCTTGATGTGCTGGCGTCTGGTACCAATAGGTACTATAATTTTTACCGATTTTGTATTTTTTTTTTATATAATAATTATTAGGGTACTTATTCATTGTTAGCTCTTATTTTGTATAAGTTGGCTTTTTGATTCTTTGAATTGTGAATATGGTATTTGCTAATATTACTATAAGCATGTAATTTTATTTTCAAATCTGTGTATATATGTTGGTGAATCTTATAAATGTAGATTTAGTACCCTTGTCTCTACCTACTGCGCACGAAATTTTGTAACATTAAATATATTTATGGAAAATGGTCCACGCTAATACCGCAATACATTCGTAGGGTTCTTGTCGATACTTGTGATACTACGACACCTCGACACTCTTGTTGACACTCGTGACACTCAATAAATCGTTGATGGTATGCATCTTAGAGGAATGAAAAACAAAACAACGTACGTTCCAGTAAAACCGTCGCCAACGTTTTGTATATAAAGTTTATGTAATCGCGTACTTTTGTTTTACGACAAATAATGCGGTTCAGTCTACTAGGCGTTATTATTTAATACGGAGTAATGTCACGACAATGAGCAGCGCCGCGGGAGACGAACCGCGTGCGTCACGGCCCTACCTACCTACTCATTCTACAACATCGTGTTCTAGAACTGCTTCATGCTAGCATACAGATTACTCTGTGGATGATTGCACAAGGAGAGAGGAGAAGAGCAAGAGGAAGCAAGAGAGCAAGAGGAGGGGGAGGCAAGTTGATACAAAATATGGAGGATAGGAAAAGTATGAATTTCAAATCCAGTCAAGACACTGGTGGCACACCCACGACACTTCATATAAACGATACGTCATAATTGCCTACACTACTACCAAAATAACAGACTGTACAAATACGTGCGTGTGTGCGTGTCTACGCACCGCTCGAACTAAAAGCAGTTCCGAGATTGCGTTCCACGCAAGAAGAGGTGAGGAACAGTGTTTCGTAATGTCGCCTGTAAGTCTTGGCCCCCATGGCCATTATAATATAAACGCTACTAAGTGTAATGTGTTAAGCCCCACTAGCTCATGACTGTACAATTAATAAAACTTATTTTATTTTTGTATCTCTAAGGGGATGGCGCCTCCCCCCCTACCCCCCACCCCTTAGCAACACGCTTGAGCTCAAGTCAGAGGGAGGAACTGACACTATGGTTGTTCAAGAAATTTCCCGGTTTTTAGAAAGGTATGTACACTATCTATTATAGATAGATTGATATCTAACGCCAATAAACATTGAATATCACTGGCTGGCTCTAATAACTGGTTTTAGACATTACGTGCCACTTTTAGAACTAAATATTTTTTATTAGTCTCATCATCATCATCTCAACCATCAGAAGCCCACTGCTGGGCATAGGTCTCCCCCAAGGGAGCGTTCAGCCGTAATCGCCATGCTTGGCCAATGCATGTTGGCGATCGCAGTAGGTGTTATGGTACTCAGAAAGACGCTGCTGCCCATCCTCTGGCCAGTATCCCTCTGTCGCTTTCTACGACACCCACGGGTAGAAGTGGGGTAGGGCTATTTGCGGCCGGCACCACACGACTTATTAGTCTAAAGGTATTTAAAGCTGTCTCTTCTTAGTACCTCTTCTTATGTACAGTCACCAAAAGAGATAAGTATCCATGTCGCCGGGAATAGTTGAAGTTTACTTAGAAACCGATGGGTGTTTATAAACAAAATAAATTACAATTAATAGAGAATAAACAGTTCAATGATTTACTAAAATTTCATTTGAAAGCCTCCATTGGTTTCTAAGAAATCTTCAACTGTTCCCGACGACATGGATACTTATCTCTTTTGGCGACTGTACATTATCTCGGAAGGTTTCTACATAAGATTATTGGACGTGAGAATCATGACAATCCATAAAGTGATGAGGAGATATACCCAGAGAATAGATGTACCCACATTCCACATTACAGCAGACAATAAACTATGGGACTGGCAAAATTGGAGTTTTACTCTGATATCCTAGGACATCAGTGACTGGGGTCAGAAGTCTGCTATTTTTATAATTTCGTCATTCCAACACGATCCCATTGTCATTTTGCTAAAAGTTCGTAATTTGCTAAATTCATAATGGTCGATCATTGACTGCACAATGACGTTCTAATGGTAGGTCACTGATCAAAGGAACTGTCAAAATTTTTGCAGATTACCGCCTAAGTCAGTCATTCAGTGGTAATTTTTTACGAGATTACCATTCTAAGTATATAATTTCTTTCAATGGCGTGTCAGTGGTTGACCATTGGAAAGTCATAATGACGCCTTATACTAGTAGATTACCAAACTTGTCAAAATCTACAATTATGAAATCAATGATAGACCATTCTGACACTATTGTAATAGCAGACTTGAGGCCCAGGACGCATTGCATCGCGTGGCAATCAGCTTTGTGTTTTTTCAAATCCACCTTGGGTCTTGTTTGCCGATTCATTTTACATCTAATTATTTTTACATTACAAACATTAATGATTATTCTTGGCTCCCGATTATCTAGACCACGGTTAACTTCTTCGAAAGTACTTAATAAACTTGTCATGTATCTACCTACCTAACATTGCCTAAGACAATAGTTTTTCTTGAAACTTTTGACAGTCGTGATTACAAGCTGAGGTTACAAGAACTGAAAATAGATCAATTCAATTCACATCAATTCCATTTTTTATTTCTCCTAATTAGACTGGATTTTCTGAAATAGGAAACTCATTAATACATTATCCAATTATTGACCTAGTTGCAACGAATAAGCAGGTACTAATTATTTAGGTCAGTTACTAATCTAACCTTCTCTAGTCGAAAATATTACCCAAATGAGCTAACAATGTCCAATTGAAAGCACCCAAACGTCGGCCATGTTGTCGTCACGGCGCGTGCGCCGCTCTGCGACATTTCACGGATAATTCGGCGGGAAACGCGGAAACGCTATGGCCTCGCGTCTTCCGCGGTTTGGATAAAAACACAGTCACCATGCCATCCTAGGAATCATGGATAATTGACAATAGATGGGCAGTTGGGTACCTCGGTGACTAAATTTAACCGCACCCAGTGAGTCACGGAGTGTGCCCCTGAGAGTGGAAGCTGATTGAAGACACACACACACATACACACTCATACCCCCATGTGCACTCAGCACTCACACAAAATACTCTCGCTTTTTATTCCATTTTTTTTTTGTATTTAAACAGGTAAACCTATAGTTTAAGTTAAGTGCAAAGAAAACTAATAATAATATTTTTTTATCTATCCAAGAAGTAATACATAGATACAGATTAAACATGTTAGTGGTAAAGTAACTAATATGCTTTTATCAGTACATACATAAAAATTTTTGGTGACAAGAAAATATACCTAACCAAAACAAGCCTGAATTGTCTAAAACTTGAAAAATAACTAAACAAGTTTTTCACACTCTAAGATAGAAGAGCGGGGTCTCCTAACACAGGCATTAACTATTTGCTCAAGGGGAGGCTCCAATCACCAGTAAGTTGTAAGTTAGAACTTGTTAAAAGAATAAAAACATTTTTATTTTTGATAAAGATGTTTTCTGAATTATTCTGCAGTGTTTTTATGAAACATATAAAAATATGAAATCTTATGTTAGGTTTAAAGTGTATTTTTAGAATTACCACAGTCGCAAGGCATTCTACCTGCAGGTCACTGATGCATTACTCCTACATTAAATACTTAATGGGTGTTATTTAAATGGTTAGTATAGTATTCGTATTTTTGTAAGCAGAAAAATATAATCTGTGAGCAGAAATAGCTAATTGATCAGCAACTCATGGCCAGCAAACATTCCAAACTCAGTCAGCAATTTATGTCATTCTGGATGGCTGTAATTATTTTAGTACAGCATATCTATACTTTAATATTATAAAGCTGAAGAGTTTTTTTGTTTGGTTGAACGCGCTAATCTCAGGATCTACTGGTTCGAATTAAAAAAATATTTTTGTGTTGAATAGTCCATTTATCGAGGAAGGCCCATGCGAAGCCGGGCCGGGTTGCTAGTTAATATAAGCTGCAATGAGCTGCTTCTGTTTAATAAAATTTTGGTAAGCAAAAATAATAATTTTGAGCTGCATATAAAAGTAGCAAAAAGACTGGCGTTGTGTGGTCACAGTTCTAACCTAACCTATCCTACCCGTTTCGATTTTTACTACCTTGCCGCTTGCGTTGCCGCTCGACTCAACAAAAACGCAATAGGTACAATTCGTTATTTTGCTCACCATGTTTTAAATATGCATACCAATCAAATACACTGCTTATAGACATGTTTTCTCTGCTGATCAATCATAAAATCTTGCTGATCAAGTAGTTATTTTGCGGACTGAATGTTTATTATGCAAACTCATGTTATTGTAAGCTGCCTATTTATGATTTAATTAGTGACCCGACCAGGCTTAGCATGGGCCTATAGCCTTCCTCGATAAATGGACTATCCAACACAAAAATATTTTTTCAATTCGAACCAGTAGATCCTGAGATTAGCGCGTTCAACCAAACAAACAAACTCTACAGCTTTATAATATTAAAATATTAGTATAGATTTTTGACTATTATCAAAATTATTTGCGGAACAAGGATTGCTGCCTGATTTTTTAATTGCAAACAAAATCTTTGTTATTTAAATGCTGTTTTTTTTGTGGCTCACCAAATTTTATAATTGCTAAACATTTAATTACTTCTCATACTTAATTCATCTCAAACTGTCAAAAATGCTTCATCGCTACCATTCTCTTGCATATCAGTCTTTCAGCACACGAGCATAAGGAAATCCGTAAGACGGGTAACTGAAGAAGAAACCTATTTCCTAGACCCCGACCGGAAGGTTAGCACCACTTCATCAAGGCTGTCACTAAACACTGAGATGCAACTCTTTTAATACCAGAAGTTCTAAATGATGAACTAGCACAAGAAGTTAGTAAACGGATACTGTGTCAAGGTCTGTCATCCTTTTAGAACGATCATAATACTTAATACGATGATTAATATTCTTTACTTTCTGAGCTTTTACTTTGCGAAGATAGTTCCAAAGATCTATATAGATAGTTCCAGTTGGTGATGGGCAGCAGCGTCCTTCTGAGTACCATAACACCTACTGCAATCGCCAACATGCATAGGCCAAGCATGGTGATTACGCTTGAACCCTTGGGGAAGACTTATGCCCTGCAGTCAGCGTCTAAAGAGGTTGACATGATCTAGTTGACCTTAGCTCAACTGCCATTAATAAGGCGTTAGGAAAAGGAAAAATATAAGGGTTTCGTGTCACATGTTTTAAGATGAACTGCAAGAGTCTATAACAGATTTATTTGCATCTAGACTGCTTCACAAATTAAAGACGACGGATCCAACAGTAAAGTCAGTATTTAAAATTCCAATAAGTGTCGGTCTTAACATTGTAGGTGTAATTTCGTAAAAAGCAAGTTTATCATTCGATTTAACAAATAAAGTTGTGACATTGAAAAGATTGACCCGCATTTTGTTTTGTTACTGATTTAAATACAAGAATTTATTGGAATCGGAATGTCGCTTAGTCCAAAAATGAGATACAATTAAAAGATATTTTTAAAGTAAAAAAGTATTACGCTCAATGTTTTTAATACATAAAAAACTACTTTAACAAATAACATGTTTATGTGGGCGGTTATTTCACGATTCTCCCATCGACCCCTTGATTGACGCGACGAACCCAGTACATGATACCCTTGGACCCCAGAGTAAGTACATACGTACACGTTTACGCAATCTGAATGCCTCAATAAACAGCAGATACTGTCAAAGTTAAATTGATTGATTTTGGTTAACTTAGCACTCGCAGTTTAGGTATAGACAGCATTCTTTTTGTATACGTAATAATGTAAGTCATAGTCAAAACGTTTGTTGCGAACTAAGGGTACAATATTGATGGTTGATCATAATTATCATTTTTTTTTTATATTTTTTTTTTTTGGTCATTTCACACACGGCCATCTGACCCCAAACTAGGGAGACCCTGTACTATGGGTGTCAGACAGCTGATATAAATACTCAAATACATTTTAAATACATACATTATATAGATCACACAAAGACAAGTGCTCATCACACAAATATTTACCCTGGGCGGGAATCGAACCCGCAACACGCTGCGCAACAGTCGATCGCTCAGCCACTGCGCCAACCGCGTCGTCAAAATAAATAATAATAAAATATTTGGTAATTATGTAATTAATTTCTCGGTGAAATTTTACAGATAGAATAAGGGCACTAGTATCCTAAGTGACGTGAAACTATTTCACCTCGTGAAAGAAAACTGGAACAGCTGGTATGCAGAGCTGACTGTCAACCTACGTAGTTTGGAGAGGCACTAGAAGAAGAAGGGTATTAATATCTAGGCTTGTGGTTAGCAACTAACTAATAATTTGAAAATGATTTTTAATAACAAAATTAAAAAAAAACGGTGATCAGTGCAACAAGCCTAGATGATAAAATGCCCTTTCCAATCGGTAAACGTCATCGAGCTGAATGTAGCGTATGTTAATGCAGTAATCGACTAAGGACTATGGACCAGAAGCTTTCACAAGAACACAGTACCTCCTCCTGTTCACAGTAGAGTCCTGATCAGCAGATAGTAGAATTTCAGTTCTTATGGACATTGCATAAGCAGCGCCATTACTGTAAGTAGTTATCTCGAACACCATTACTTACAGCTCACTCTTGTTAACCACAAAACCAGGGCAGGGCATGTAGGTACACCATCATCTTTGTGAGACATAATGCTGTCAGCTGACTGCACGCGGTGACCTTGACCTAGCCCTTACGCTCGCAATATGCAGCGCACCAATCAAAAGCCACGCGAGAAGAACAGACCATGGCAATGTAAGCCATAGAGACTCAGCTACGAGGTGTCTTTTGAAAAAAGATAAAAATATGCAGTTATAAACAGACTCTAATACCCTAAGGGGGTATACCTTAATAGCTTGGGGATTAGGGTATACCAAAGAAACATAAATAGGTGCAAATTCCAAAAAAACTGTCATGCCTACATGACAGTTTTATTTGGATTTGGCATCTCGCAGGTCAACCTAGGAGTTTACTGGCTGCTTAAATGGACTTTGCTGTTGTGCCTAAAAGTGAATTTAAGGCCTCCACTCCTCCAAACAGGCGAAAAGCTTATAGACTAAGCTACTACACGCTTAAGGCGTCGCTGGGGGAGGGCAGCAAAGGAACTGGTTAGATCGAATCTCTGTAATGTGACAGTTGACAGTCTACTTACAGAAATTCGTTTGTGCTGTTACCTAATCGATTATAGTGTATTTCCTTATCTTAGGATCTCCTTGAAGCTATTCTGGTGGTGTTAGTAGACCTTCATTCCATCCATTAGTCCTGTATGTCGTCTGTATTAGTTTATTTTATAGGAACCTCTGCTGTCTTCTGAACTTCGCATCACCGCATGTTAGCAACAAAACACCAACTTTAGATGCGCGCGCGCCAGTCGCTGCATTACGACCGCGTCGCCTGCATGCTTGCACTTGCAACCAATCGCGGTTGCTCGCTACTCGAGAGTATTGTTGCACCTGTGATCAAGTTGCTATAGTGTTCTATGTTTTTCTGTGTCTATTACTCGAAGTTAAAATTGGTAAGTCAAGAATTTGTTAAACTTTTTTTATCTCTTATCAATATGTTTTTAAGTCAACAAGTTATTGGTAGTTTCATGAACCAGAGATACTTGCAAATAATTATACGTTTCATAAACGTTGGCCTGCATGGTTTAACCATGTTGTATGTATCTATCATATATCAAACACTACCGATGTCGCCTTCATTTACCAGACAGCTGAATACATAATCTTGTATTTAAATAGCAATAACATGATAAATTCACTACATGAAAACCACAACTTCTAACTCAAAAATTAGTAAGTTCATAGTCATGTCATGATATTCCTTGACAAATACATATAGTCAATTAAATAATAAATACCTGAAAAGTACCAATCGCTTGTGACGAAAGTGCCATCAGGTCGCTGTGGTGAGTCCACGTTTGCCGGGTGATAAGTGTGTGTCAACAAAAGTGTGTGAGCACGTAGGTTTAGTAAATATCTGTTGTGCAAGGAAAGTCCGTTTAGTATGAAGCGTGGTGATGCTGGTATACTAAAAAGTAGTCTTTTGGAAACTAGGAGCTAGGCTACAAGTGTTTACAGTCAGTGATGTGGACTAAAACCTTATACGTGTACCGGGGTAAGTCACACTTCTAACTAGTATTCCTATAAAACAAAGGGATTATTCTTAGGCCAAAGAATCAGCATTGCCATACATCGTGGCAATGCTGCCAGCCTGTTAGGCACGTGTCCCGTTGACAGCGATGTGGACGAGTTTTTTGAAGCGCTATGAGCTCCCCCCTCTCTTTAATTTTGTAACTGTACAAATATTATTCTTTTATTTTATCTAAAATTAAAACAATTCAATGATTTTCAAAACCCTTTGAACATTGATTCCCCCTTGATAGCCTTTTGATAGAAGTACGGTTGATTTTGACCTAGGCATCATATGTACGAATACTTACCAATCGAAATTCCAATTCCAAATCGAAATCTCCATAGAATCCTACTGTTTGGAACGAGCAACTAGCTTCAACTTTCTGACTGACTGACTCCGACAATTCAAAAGTACCTGTAAATGGTTTATATGAAATAAATTATTTTGAGTTTGAGTCTGTAATTTATTTTAAAATCAGAACAATTCCACCGTCTTAAAAGTAAACAGTGTTTTACAAAGAATGTGGAAAGAAATGCCAAGTACAGTGAGTGTCCGACACTCCGAGCCGAGTCGCACCGTGCCAAGTTGAACCAGACACAGATCATACAATATGAATTACTGTGCTCTTGTGATTCTAGGTTTTACAATTCATTCGGACTGTGTATGGTGTTTCATGGTCCTTCCGTTACAGACGCGATTCCCTGACGGTACCTAGATATAACCGACGTCTGCTATTGGATAATGCCACCAATTCTGTTGAGCACAAGCTAAACTTACTTTAAGCTATTTATATCTCTTTTTAATTTAAGTTGATGTAAAATGTTCATATAAATTTATAGTTGTGATTTCAGTATGTCTATTCTGTTACAATCTCCCTCGGTGAACACCTAGGTGAAGTGAACTGTCATCTGTCCCGGTAGTAGGGATTTACAAGGCACTACAATGGGATGACAGCTCACTTCACCTAGGTGTTCAATAAAGGACGTATTGATTAAAAACATGGCGATGTTCAAGGAAAAAAAAAATTGAGATCTCTAACTTTGTTCTTATCTATCGCCGTCGTTTTCTTCAGCTTGCCTGGTAGTAAAAGATGCCAATTGTCTAATTTTAGTTTAAGTGGTTTGTGAACAAGAGAATCGGATTACGATTACCTTTATGCTATTGCTCGATGGAAACAAGGTTTCCTTTTCTTCAATCATTAAAGTCATTCATGTTAGTCTCAATGCTGAGAAATTCTATATTTTTAGCCCGTCTGGTATAAACCCCAATGATATTTGCGGTTTAGTTACCTGCTATAACGTTGTATTCTCCACTATTTCTCAACTGTTACAAGTCGTCAACGTAACGTCACCAGATTTGTACAAAGGTCTTTTAAATCTTGACCTTACTGCATAGTCTAGATCTTCCAAGTTCTAAAGGACAAATTCAAGCACAGTTTCGAAACCGACGCAAATTAATTAAGTTAAGTAATTAGTGTTAGACTAGTTTTTGTAGCACCCACTGGTCGTCAAATCTTGCAGCAAGGCCGCAGGGCTGCCAGTGTCAGAAACGATACATGCTGAGCATTATAGTATGCAAGGAACGCTTTTCATCAGAAATTAGATACTCAGATTAATAACCATAGACTTCCTGTGGATGACCGCAATGGCATGGTCGAATGGATAATAAAATAGTTCAATGTTTCACAGACTGTTTCGCTCTACTTGAAAGTTGCTAAATGTTAGTTCGAAATGTAAACGGAACACAATAATTTTCTGTCAGTTTGAATTTGACGTCTCTCTTGAGCTGTCAACTGACTTACACATCCTTCACTTGTTTCTTTCTGTGTGGTCAAGTTCCAGAATAATAAATCCCTTTTAATTCAATCAATCTTGCCTTATATCATCTAATCTATCAGGTTATGGGCCCAGGGAAATCTATCACTAAGTAATAAGATACATATCCTATTGTTTTTCAATTGATGTCTTAATAGATCTATTTTCTATCATACTTCATACTATTATTATGAGTTTAAGAGTTTGTCTGTGATTGTAGGAGGTTAACTTTGGAAGTACTAGGCCTATTCCAAAAATTATTTAACTGATAGTAATAGTAATCAATTTATTTGTATAGCTCTAAAACATGGTATAAAGAGACCTTACAATTAAATATGGCACACATGTTTTGCCTAAAATAAAGCATGCAAATATAGACACAATATAAAATAAAACTGCACCAATTAATACTGATAGAAAACTACATTATAGCCCCCAATCTGTTCAAGCCAGTTACCCACGTTTCACTGTAATTAAATCCTGTAATATACCAAAACCTCTATAGTATCTAAGTCCACTGATGCTTGACAAGACCTTGTCGGTCATCGAACGCTGACAGGCACACTCAGTACCTGTGCAGCTTAACGGCCATTTTTGGCTTATTATAAACTAAACAACCCGTTGCTAGCAGATTAGAAGCACATTTCACCAATGCCGGCAACAGTACAGACCCGCCCGACATGTTACAGCGACAATCGATACGGCGACACAAATCGAGTCAAACTGTGTCGCCATTTTACGAGAACTTGTTTATCACCTTGAACCCAAAACAACGTCAACGATTTTAAGAAATATTCGTTGTTCACGTTTCTTACTTCATCGAGCTTACGTGAATCTAAAGCTTAGCTATTGCTTAAATATCAATATGAGATAGGTATCGATATATCCGCGGTACTAACTATTACTTATGCTGAGTTCAACTACAGACAGAACGTTATCTTCATTGTGTCGCATTTTCTTTTAGAGTCAATGGCATAATATGAATCCTAATTTATTATGTTACTAGCTTTTCCCCACAACTTCGTCCGAAACGCGGATGGAGACAAAATTGCGGATTTATAAGAAGCCTATCTACTTCCTTACGGTTTAAGCTATCTTCATCATCATAATCGGTTTAGCCATTTTATCGTGAAAGCGTAACAGACAGAGTTACTGTCGTAATCAAAGTCAAAGTCAAAGTCAAATCATTTATTTCAATTAGACCAATAGAAGGCACTTTTGAACGTCAAATGAGAAAAAAAAATTGATTCTAGGTGCCCATTCTAAAAGGTAGTTTTGTATGGAGAAGAATGGGCAAGAAACTCCATACTTACTCTTTTAAAAACGATGTTAACAATATTTGCATTTACAGGAATTATATAATTATACGTGAATACGATGTACCTTGCATAAAACACTAGGTATTTGAAAGTGTGTACAAAGTATCACAGATTAAGGAATGACAGACTAAGTTATATGTACATAGATACACAGTGTTCACATATTATTACAAATGTTGAAACAAACGACCACTCCTTATATTTTAACAAACAATGAATCAGTATGTGAGCCTGAGCAGTGTATAAAAAAGAGTCAAATATATATATATATATATATGTACATATTTATACTTAATTATAGTATCACCTAAGTATGGAAGTATGGATGACGGAACTTGGGCCCGGTAGGTAGCCACGTTTATCAGTGGCATTTGTAAAGTCCTCTGAAGTGCATGTGTAGGGACACTTTGGATCCTAGTGAGTGGGTCAGTGTTTGGACAGGATCACTGCACTCACACTGGGTATTCGTGGGATTTGTAATCCCCCATTTTGCTACGTTGTGTTTGCAGCGGCCTATCTAGGTAGTCTATTGTGTCGCTGTGTCCGTTTTGCATGTTTCCATTTACATATTGTGAATTACCAAATGATTATTTCCGTAATAGAGTTTTTTAGTCAAATTGGACAAATAATTCAGTCCAATTAAATATAATTAGATAATGTTGGGGTTTTTGGGAAGTTATTTACACACGTTTCAGAAATTACTCCCTAAACCGTGTGTCGTGCAGGATGGTTCTGACAGTAATTACGTACAAATTGGCCTATTTCTGCGACAAATTATTTCCGTTAAATTTTCCGTTCGTACCATCGAATCAAGATTTATTTAAAAACTGCGAGTGAATATTCAAATGTTGTTCAAAACGGATGAATAAAATAGAGCATCTATTGCTTCCTTGTCAAACATTACCCAATAGTACTGTTGACGTGGTTTACAAACATCACGCTCGTTTTCTCTTAAACATAAGCAGAACTAGAGGTATGAGCAATGAACGTCAGTATGTCACGTGGCGACTACTTGGAAATTTCGTTGAATTAATTCTTGTTTTGAATTGTTGAAAGATACAATATTGCTAAACATTTTTAATGTCTTACTTGTTATGCATTAGAAACATTTAATTAAATCAACAGTTTTTGCAACTGCAACATCTGAAATGAGGAAAAATATTTTAGAGAATCTTAACAAAATGAAATTTTACAGAGGTACCTAGTTACCAACAAAAGTGACCTTACTTGCATGGATCAGGTGGTTCAATTCTATGTATAATACACCTATACATACCAACATGTACTCGCCTTCTGTAGGTACACGTACATTTGACTGTCAACCTTTATAATACATTTTGTATCGTGAGTATCCCACTTTATATGGTCCCAATTTATAAACACGAACGAGTTTATTTATCTACCTTTTAAAGTATTGCCGACCGCAGAAAACCTTTCCGCCGTCTTTTGGCTCACCTCCAAGATCAAAACTTCAAAGGGCCAAACAACAATAATGCCCACTTTAAGGGCACCCACCAGAGGCTCTCCAAGCCCGCCCCCATTGTCACCTCATTTAATATTGAAGGCGAAATAAGTCCGACCACCTTTTAATTGTCACTATTCACCAAAAACGAAAGCCTACAATAAAACTGACCAGAGATGAAACAGGCTAAGCTGGCAAATTACTAATGCTGATGTTTTAAGACCATCAAAACAAGAAAACCAGCCTAACTCAGGCATATCTTTAGGCACGAATGATACGATATATTGCAATTAATAATGATGGACAAAATTGTGGGCAAACGTAGAGTTGGTCGCCGTAAAAATTCCTGGCTTCGAAATATTTGCCGTACAGTTGTTCCACCTCGCTAGGGAGACGAAAAAATTTACAAGGCTGATGCGGACATCAGCCTTGTAATATATATTTTTTTTGTATTCCTCTCCAATTACCGGTCGGAACCATCAGTAATTGGAGAGGAATAAATAATAAAACAGGACTCGCATAAAATGATGTAGTAGTTTTCTATTGATCTATAGTAATTTATACGAAACTTATTGGAAGCTGGTAAAACAGGCCCTAAGTGTTGCTAGACTACTTACTGTAGGTAGACCAGTAAGTGGTCTAGCAACACTTAAATCCTGTTTTGATTCTAGAACTTTCTTCCGCAGCGTACGTAACGAGATCTCGATGTTACCGAACAGTTGCTCGTAGGAAGCATACAATTACCGGCCGCGCTTAATTACCGTACAACTCAGAGAATTAGCGAGTAGATAAATTAGTAGGTAGAATAATATAATATAATAATATAATATAATATGTGGGGACATTTTCACACATGGCCATCTGACCCCAAACTAGGGCGACCCTGTACTATGGGTGTCAGACAGCTGATATACATACACAAATACATTTTTTTTTGTAAATACATACATATATAGATAAACAACACCCAGACACAAGGCAAACACAAGTGCTCATCACACAAATGTTTACCCTGGGCGGGAATCGAACCCGCAACACGCTGCGCAGCAGTCGATCGCTCAGCCACTGCGCCAACCGTGTCGTCGAAGAATCGACTTCGAAATTCAGTACATTGCTTTTTCCGTTAGTAAATATGATACACACTTATGTCGATAGACACTTATAGTCAGCTGCATTCAGATCAAGACCCCAACAATTTTGGGATATCATGAAAATAATTATAATAATACCAATTTATTTCTCTCTTCACGAAGGTTGGTTAGGACAAAACAATAAATGCAGACAAAAGCACCGGTGTTCCGGATATCCAGCAGTGCTATTCTGTTACAATCTCACTCGGTGAACACCTAGGTGAAGTGAGCTGTCATCCGATTGTAGTGCTTTGTAAATCCCTAGCATCGGGACAGATGACAGCTCACTTCACCTAGGTGTTCACCGAGGGAGATTGTAACAGAATCGACATACAGGACTATTTAGTTAATCTGTGCTCCAGGCTTCCACCGCAGTGTAAATCAGAAAAGGTTTTCTTAATTCTATAACCAGCATTACCTCTCATGACATCACAGCGGTGAAAACAAAGGAGTATGAACTGTGTAGTAAGTATATAGGTTCTTAAACGTAGATATCCAATAATAATAATTATTATTAAGTATGAATAATAATTTATATTTTTATATATTTTTTTACCAATATTTAAAAATATAAAACAATATGTATATAAAATTAATAAATGAGAAAAATAATAATCGTTTTATTTCTAGTGTCACAGACTCATTAAACATAAAATCAATATAGATGCTCAATCACATTAAATAATCAGTTACAAAATTTTAATTTATACATAAATTATTCATAATAAAAAAACAAATTATTTACACAATAAATTATTTTAACAACAAATATGTATTTAATAGACCACGTGCCGTGTTGCCACATTACCTGCGCTCAATGTGTAACCTACAGCAGTGGTTAATGTAGGCGCAATCAACCCTTTCCCCGAGCGCGGCCAGCATGCTGTTGGAAGCTCCCTCGCACTCGCCGCACCAGCGAGGTGCCTCTCTTGCGAATTATTGTGTAAAAACAATTTAAGCGCGCCTCCGGAAACATTGCCGAAGCGCTGCAGTAACGGGGGAGACCCAACAACATCCTGGACGCGTTGTTGAACTGGACCCGAAGGGCGCTGAACGACCTTTGCGTGTAGCTAGTCCATAGTCTGCAGGTGTATAATGTAGTGCAGTAAGCTCTAAATAGAGTAATTTTCACTTATTATATCTAATAAATCCTTTTATTTTTCCTTTAGATGCCTACCAAATAATAAAATGATAATAATGTTTCGTGAAATGAATAAGAAAAATCTATTGTTCAAGACAGCACAGTCAAACGAAAAAATAATATGTAAAATAAGTAACAATATATTCAAAAAACACCTTTTGATTACCTTTATATATCTTTAATTATTATTTTAAATACTTTTTCATTTGACTGTACTATTTTGGACTTGAACAAAAGATTCTCGTTATTCATTAATGCGTGGGCCCAGTCGCCGGTAGAAAAATATTAAAATTAAATGGTTCCGGCAACTGGGACTGTAGGCCGAGTTAATTGCAGTCCCAGTCGCCGGAAACCTCAGATCTAAGCGTACTTGAAGGGACAGACGGCAACGGCGCCGCGAGGTGCGGGAAGGTACTTTGTTTTATAGTATGTAGAGATAGTAGTACTTGACTTTCACGCCATGCGGGTGAAGTCGCAGGCAGAAGCGATAGAAATGTGCCATGTGTCGCAATCCTCATTACAGGAACCTAACTCTTATTGTTTTACTTTCCGTTGTTAATTTCCCTGTAATAGTAATTAATTGATCCAATTACAACTGATTATTGGCCGCCAGATGAGACAAATGATATTATCACTAATACAATATATTAATGGCTGTGGGATTCATGTTGGTGTATTCTCGGAATGTAACATCTCTATGGTGCCATTGGAATGAAAATAATCGCAGAAGGCTCACTTAAAAAAATATAATAAATATTATTGCCGAGTGAAATAGAAATCTCAAGCAAACAATAGCTTTGATACAAGTTTTTTGCTTTTGTGTGAGTTAAAATGTAAATACATTTTGCTTGCCACTGTATCTTTACATAGTAGCCTCCCGCTGTCTGTCCCTTTTGATGCAGTTTTCATCAATAGATAGAGTGATTCAAGTGGAAGATTTATAAATACGTTTTTTTTTTTTTTATTATTATTATTAAATAGTCTTGCGTTTGACCGCAATTCACCTGATCGTAAGTGATAATGCGGCCTAAGTTGGAACACGCTTGCCTAAGATGAACCGGTTCACTCGTGCCTTAAAGATACCCAGATTATACTTATCAGGGAACAGAGAGGCGGGCAGGGAATTCCACAGTCTGGCAGTTCGCACAATAAATGTGGAGTCAAAGCGCTTGGTTCGAGACCGTGGAACTTCAACCATATAGCGGTGACGCTTCGCCGTATCTCTGCTCGTCCGATGATGGAACAGGGATGGGGGAATTAAATTGTGCAATTCCAAAGCACACTCTCCGAAATGTACCCGATAAAAGACCGACTAGCAACGGTGCGGCGATGTTCAAGGCTCTGGAGCTTAGCCCTAACTAGGGAGTCGTTGTTTATGAGCCTCTTGGCACGTCTATCGATGACTTCCAATGCCTCCAGTTGGTATTTTGCCGATCCATCCCAAAGGTGCGAACAGTACTCCATGCACGATCGAACTTGTGCTTGGTATAAGTTGAGCAGCTGTTCCGACGTGAAGTACTTTCGCACCTTTGCGAGGACTCCCAGCTTCTTGGCAGCTAGTTTGGCCTTGGATTCAATAAATGACCCAAAGTTAAGATTTGACGTCAAAGTAACGCCAAGAAGCTCAAGCTGGTCAGTGATTGGAATGGATACATGTCGGAAAGTAGGGGCCAGATGGAAAGGCCTCTTCTTGGCAGAGAAAAGACACGCCTGGGTCTTAGCTGCATTGAACCTGACCAGATTGGCATCGCCCCAATCGGAGACTGCCTTGAGGAACAAGTTCAAGCGCTCGACCATGGACTCTCTAGAAGACTGGATTTCAACCGCACTGGCACGTGCGCTGGATGTATAACTCTCTACAACCGTGCTGTCATCTGCGTACCCAAAGGTACCGGGTTTCAGCAGATCGTTGATATGCAGCAAAAAAAGGGTTGCAGAGAGTACTGAGCCCTGAGGAACCCCGGCATTTATTGCCATTTGATCTGACGAGCAGCCATCAATGACTACGCGAATTGATCGATCACTCAGGAAATCCGATATCCATGCAAAGAAACCAGCGGGCAAGCCATATGCTGGAAGCTTGCTAATAAGGCCATCATGCCATACCCTATCAAAGGCCTTCGAGATGTCCAGGGAGACGGCAAGTGCTTCCCCATATTTCTCGATGGCCTCACTAAAGATATGAGAGGCGTACGCGAGAAGATCCCCAGTGGACCAATTTCGGCGAAAGCCATATTGACGATCACTGAGGAGGTCGTTAGCTTCAAGGTACGCCAGGAGCCTGTTATTGAGGACACGTTTCATTGTCTTGCAGATAATGGACGTGACTGAGATGGGCCTATAGTTGGTAGGATCGGCATGACTACCTTTTTTGGGCACGGGCTGCACGTTGGCAAGCTTCCATGACTTCGGCACTAATCCAGTCTCGAGAGAGAGCCGAAAGAGGCGTGTCAGTACAGGAGACAATTCAGGTGCACAGGTCCTCAGAACTATAGCCGGAATACCGTCTGGTCCATTGGCCTTGTTCACATCAAGATTGCGTAACGTTTGACGAACCTCCTTTTGGCGAATGCGAGTATCAGACATTGAAGTCGTGTTGCCAGGTAAAGTCGGGGGAGTCGCGTCTCCTGCATCAAGATGTGAAGATTCTGTAAATAGAGAAGCAAATAGGTTTGCTTTCTCTTCTGCACAGTGAACCAGAGAACCATCAGGTTTCAGCAGTGGAGGCTGTGAGGGGCGACAGAAGTTTGACTCGACCGATTTAGCTAGGGACCAAAAAGCTTTACTATCCGCAGGGTACGAAGCAAGTTTGTTCCCTATTCGACTAATGTGGTCATGACGAGCCCTCTGTAGAACCTTCTTGCAGGACTTGGCAGCTCTATTAAAGGCTGACTTCTTCTGGCGTAAATCCCTTGCTTTACGGTGACGAGCGTCAACCCAAGCTAGGTAAGCCTCATGCTTCTGCGCTTCTGCGCGTCTGCATTGAGAACTAAACCAGGGGCGAGCTTTGCCGGACAGAGGTACGTCGTTATATGGGATAAAAAACTCCATAGCTTGACGCAACACTTCCGTCACGGCATCCGCGCAGGTAGAGGGATCACCAGAAGAAAAACAGACCGGCAGCCAAGGGTACGACGCGAAAAAACAGCGCATCTCATCCCAGTCTGCTGACTTGTACCGCCACATCCGCCGGTAGCCACTTGGGCTAGGAATGAACGGAGAGTAGACGGAAACAGATTTCCCAGACAGTGGTCGGAGCTGCCCAGAGGTGCAGAAACCGACACTGAGTAAAGGTCTGGATCAGTAGTGAGCAGAAGGTCCAAGCAATAGGCTGTGTGCGACTCAACATCAGGAACCCTAGTAGCCCCTTGGACCAGTTGGGTGAGATTTAACGCTAAAGCAAGCTTTTGCGTCTCTCTCCCAGCATGGTCAGTGTCCCGGTTTGGGAATAACCACTCCTTGTGGTGGGCATTGAAATCCCCCAGTACCACTAATTGGGCAGTAGGGTACCTCTGCTGAGCCGCATCAGCCGCCTCACTGAGGTATTCCGTGAGTCTGGTTGTCTCCTGGTCTCCGCTGTGCGAACGGTAGACACAGGCATAAAGGATTTTCTCCATACCAGTGTCCACCAGAACCCAAAGAACAGAAAACCTACGATCTTCCAGGTTACGGAGGCGACGAAAACAGATGTCGTCACGGGCGTACAGGCATACTCCGGCTCGGGCCTTAAAATTGTGCTCCAGGGAGTACCCTGGGTACGAAAGGTACGCCGTATCTAACGGACATCTGATTTGCGTCTCCGTCAGAAACAAGAGTGCTGGCTTTTCGGTCTCAAGATGAAAGTGGACCGGCACGATATTTGAGTGCAAACCTCGAATATTGGTGAGGTGCACTTTCAATGATAGGGAGTGCAGCCGCTGTACAACCTTATATCTCTTATTTCTTGGCATAATTTGGAGTGAATTTCGGTGAGAAAGGTGGAAGTAGAGTGAGGCTTCTCGCTGCTGCCCAGCAGACACACATAGCGCAACGACTTCAGTGGGTAACTAGCCTGGAGACTGCAGGGACGCCCGAGCCTCCCCGGGGATGTCCATCGGGCCCTATCGTCCGGTCGCCAACCGGCACGATGGTACATCCCGGGATTTTTCGCGAGTTGGCGGGGCAGCCTCCCGAGAATGGCTAGCTCCGATCGGGCCCCCTACTAACTGCGGTCGGCCAGCGGTACACCGTGCCTCGGATCCCGCTACCCTCCACGACTAGGCACCCGAAGTCGCTACAGAGATGTGCGTCAAATACGGTTCAACAGCGAGTGAAGCAACTACTCTGACCCACCCCACTCAGACGGCGTCACTAGACATCACATCGAAACACGGCTAGGCCTCTTGGCGGGGCGGCTTTGTCCAGTGGGTGGTCACTAGCCACGGCAAAAACCTACCACCAGTATGTTGTCGCCTGATTTGCACCACCCAGGGACCACGTGTGGGGATTCAGAGTTTGGGTGTACTCCCACGGACGAGGGCGACTCAGTCCCCAAAAATAATAGTTTAGTTTGTATATATATAGTATAGTATAGTTTGATCTACATTGCACCCGTGCGAAGCCGGGTCAAATCGCTAGTACATAACACAGTGTTAACTTTTTATGCCGTAAATCGTCCTTTATCATAGAAATTAGTTTAATTTCGTTGTTTTACCTTTAAACCCATACATTGATACACTCTTTATAACGCAACTGCCATTCTCTATTAAAAAAATTGGTTGTCTGTAAAGTCTGTTTACTGACGATAGTTGAACGTGACAACGCGAAAGAATCATGCCGATTGTGCTTCTTTGTCGCTCATTCCACGCTCTCGCTTGCACTTCAAGCCTTACATGGAACGCCTCAGAGCGGCGTTATGGTAACGCCGCATACGTCATGCTAACGCCGCATACGTCATGTTTTTTCGTGCGTGCAGCCGGCTCTATCGAATTATAAGACGTTGTCACGTCAAAAGAAATACGTTCATATATAAACGTCAGTAAATATATTTGATCTCAACTGTTTATGTTAGTTAGGTAGTTTACAAAAGGCTCCGATAAAATTTTTGAGATGCCGCAATTTCTAGAGGTTGTAAACAACCGCCTTGCTTTTCTTATTGTTAATTGCCTCGAACACGTGTGACTCTTGAATTGCATTGTCTTCAGGAATGTTGGCCTTCAGTTACTAAACACACTACGAGTGGGTCACTCCACATAACAAAACATCTCTGTAACGAAAAAAAATTGCTCGGCTCCTTGAGTTTCGATATAAAGAGTTTACACTGTAAAAGATGAGTGTAAGTTCGTTTAGTAGATCTTTTCAATTGTTCTTTATTTAGGTAGGTTCTTCTTCGTTCTGGTTCTTCATGTGATGAATACCTAAACTTTGTTCCGTTTTTTTTATCAATCTTTGTGTTTTCCTTTTTTCTCTTATATTTCTGTCTCTATTTATTGTAAGTGGTCATAATAGTTATTGTAAAATAAATTCTGAGACTGTGTAGGTCTGCGTGATTCTTCACAATGATTATTAGTAGTCGCCAAACAAGGAGGCAATAGCGATTGTTTCCTTTTCTCTACATTTGTAATAAGTAATCACTAATGTTAAACAAACACACGTTACCGCGGACGTTATAAATTGGGTCTTCTGCACTGAATCTATGCTCACGTCACGATGACGTCACTTGTAAGCACGTGGCGCACGCGCACCGCCGCGGTCACACGTGACTCGCACGATGAAACTGACATGACAACTTCTACGTTTACAAGCGTACCTGCTGAGTTACCGTTATAAACGTTACTAGGACTGCGAATAGAATTAACAATTATCAGAGCCTCAAAATACTAAGGGGAACGGAAAAAATTATACATCTACCACACTGAGTACTTACCCCAGTAGCAGAAGGGACGGCATATACCTATGGTCTGTAACTTATGATAATATTAGAGGAAGATGTCGTGGAGCCTTACGGTTTGAACGGCCAATGTCTTACCACAGACGGTCCGTGGACGGGTGTCCATCCATTGTCCTCCATTGTGTCATTGTCCTCCGTGCCTCGGAAAGCACGAAAACCCCGTGGTCCCGGCTGTCATTCGTGCATCTTTGACAACCAAGTCTGACAACCAGTCTTACCAAGAACTATCGTGTTGCCCAGTAACTGGGTTGTTGAGGTCCGACAGGCAGTCACTCCACGTAAAACACTGGTTCAGTTGTATCCGATTAGATTGGAAGACGACCTCGACATAGTTAAGAAAAGGAAGATGATAAGAATGATATTATTAGAGTTATTCAATTTCGCACAGGAGACTAGCTATATGGATTTAAAGCTTAGTAAATGGTAATCGCTTATATAGGGTGACTGGTAATTAGTGTACGATACTTAAACACGTGATTGTGTTCATGATAACAAACAACTTTCCCGAAGAAAAATTTTTTTTTTATACTGGTTAACTTTAGGTCACATGCGCGCGCGCGCGTGAATTTCATACGGCTGTTGTGTCATTGTGATAAAAGTGAACCAATACAAAAATCATTTTTTCTTCGGGAAAGTTGTTTGTTATCATGAACACAATCACGTGTCTAAGTACCGTACACTAATTACCAGTCACCCTATATAAGCTGCAGAATTGAATCACCTAAGATAGAGAAAATAAATAAATAATAAACAATTTATTCTATAGCAAATGCATTATCAGTATCAGCTTGTAATGTTCCCTCTGCTGGAACACAGGGCTCTTAAATTATTTTTTAGTCTGTGTCATCCCACGGCCGGCGTGGCAAATGCCTAATTTTCTCTTTTTCAATTCTCTCTATCTTGATCTAGTGTGGACCAATCAGATTGTGACGTGTGGAAATATTGCTGTCTCTCCAATCTTAAGAGTTTCTATAGAAATGTTGTCCTCTCCTGGGCTTCTATTAAATTTCAGGCTGACGAAGCGCTATGAATTTGGTTACTTGGATATAGTAACTTGTTCGTTTGAAAACTCCCGTTATTCTTTTCTTTTGAAATCATTATATTAACTTCAGGTTTAGCAGTGGGTATTTATTTTACTTATTCATTAATAACCAATTTATACAGTGTGAGTGGTCTTGGACTAGCGGTATTATGGGTAAACTAATAAAACAACTAAAACTATTGTCAAATGCTCTTTTTATTAAGTTCTTATTTTTACATCATGAAACTGTGGTCTCATTGTTTCGTAATGTTAAAGATAGATAATATTGTTACCCTCCGAATGAGCCTATTTTTAAACAGAGTTAGATCAACACTTTGGGAGGTATGATATTTTTTGTACATATCTCAATGAATAACTCAACAAAAAAAAACAATATGGCGGCCACGCCTGCCACATAGCGAGGAAGTGGATTGGACTAAATTGTGGAGTCTTTTTTTGCGGTATGGCAGCTGGCAGGTCAACCTAGTAGGTGGTCGGCTGTTTAACCGGACTTTGCGTAGTATAGTGTATCGTCTTTAAATAGTTGGTACCTATATAAGCAGCCACAATATCGCTAGTTCATGACCGGATACACGATATGTAGATTCTACTCGGTTTCTGTAACAAGATTACAAGACCTAAGTATTATCATTATTAAAATGAGCCATGCAATGCCACTTACAATTATCTTTAATTCAGCAATTTTGTAAAACAACAAGATTGTCCTGTAATTTTAATGTAAATTATTGTTTTGATATATAATACATACACGCACGATACGTATTTACATGATGAGTCCAATAAAGACATTATGTCAATTTACTCGTTTACCACGTGAAGTTAAAGAAGACAGACTGTATGTAATTAACAAGTAATTTTGAACAATTACAAATTAGGTACTACCATCTTATTTTAGAACTACAACTTTACCAACAAGTGGTTCCTCAACTCCTTATAATTAAGCGTGACCTTCGTTATCTAGGAAATAATATTACTTGGAAGTTTTATTTTAAAGTTCCTGAATATTTTTAATTGACAATTTTATATCATGGACCGTGACTAGACGTTCGTTTTTCAGCAACATTAAATTGTTGCTGAAAAAATCAATCAAACATTATACCTCCTGATTATATTTGTTCTAAAGTAGGTACACCAACCAATGTGTTGTACATGAGAATGCAGAGATGGACGTGAAATAACCAGAATCAGCCAGAATGGATAAGGTCAGAAATGAGAATATTAGAAAAAGTTTGCGCCAGTTACAGAACATTTAAAGGGAATCGTTTGTCTAAGGGCATGTAAAGAGGAGGGATGAAACGCATAGACCAAAACAGTTATCAATTGTGGATATTTGGAGAAGAAGAGAAAGGCCGAAGAAAAGATGGACGGACTGTGTGAAGAATTATATGCAAGAAAAGAGAATGATATCGTGACGGTAGGTAGACAGAACTAGATGGAAGAAGAAAGCGTGTCGCGCCGACCCCAGGTAACATATAATAAGGGTAGGTAGATGATGATGAGATACAGCAATGTGTGTTCGAACATTCGGTACGGCATTCCAAAAACAACCTTGTTCAAAAGTATTGAAAGTTATTGGAAGTTAAAGAAAATCTCGACCCTCACTACACTCGATAATTTAGTCGAGTGTGGTGCTGGTCCTCAAACAATTCCCCTGGGCCTCAAGTCTGGTATTACAATAGTGTCAGAACGGTCCATCATTGATTTCATAATTGTTGATTTTGACAAGTTTGGTAATCTACTAATATAATGGCATCATTAAGACTTTCCAATGGTCAACCACTGACACGCCATTGAAAGAAATGATATAGAATGGTAATCCCGTACAAAATTACAACTGAATGACTGACTAAATCTGCTAAAATTTTGACAGTTCCTTTGATCAGACCTACCATTAGAACGTCATTGTGTAGTCATTGCTTTTAATTCGACCGAAAAATGATCGACCATTATGAATTTAGCAGATTACGAACTTTTAGCAAAATGACAATGGGATCGTGTTGGAATGACGAAATTATAAGAGATTTGGCCCCCTGTTATCCTGTTCTGCGTGCTCTAATGCACGCTTTCCCAATTGATGGACGCTACTGATGACGCCAAATCCGTGGCTCTGTTCTGCAGTGCAATTCTGTAAGAAATCAACCGCGAATCCTATCTGATTTCTGATTTCACTTTTGAAAAGTATTTGCTAAAATAATTACGTCAAAATAGTTTGCTTCACCTATGTTCTCACTTAGTGGCGCTAGCGTAGTTTTCATCAATTTATAGAATACCTAATACTTACAGTTTTCACCGCGGAATCAGAAGTGGGTACTGAAGTGAGTCCTTACAGAATAGCATTGCAGGTGTAGGTTCACTTCAATTTAGACTACTATCAACACCCCAAGACGAAAACTTATGGGTAGACAACTGTATATAAATAAACTACAGGTCTATCTGCAAGAAAAAAAAATGTTAAGCAATAAGCATTTTTTCTCTGAAAACTAACGAACCTATACGATACTCTGCCAAAATAGGTCAACCTTTACAAATTCCCTATATCAAAAGTAGCGGTAAAAAAAAATCTTCTATTGACTCTAGGCTCACGTGTGCCGCGAGTTCGCGACCCTCTAGGAGTGCAACCATGGCCTCGACTGGAGGACAGGGCCCCAGGGCGTCGGCCTTGAGTGACGTATTGTACCCAAACTTATGGCAAAGTAGTGCGTACACAGTAGTTATACAGCTATACCTACCTCGTAGTTACAAAGTTATGTGTATTGATTATTGGATGTTTGACTGAGCTACTCGACAAATAGACGTAGTTCTGCAAACCCGAACCTACCCACGCAATGTTCTATAGGTTGTTGGAGAGTTGATAAGACCCGTTTTGGCAAACCGAATATTTTGCTAGTGCCGGCACTTCACATGGCGTATTTGTACAAATATTCGCCTTACTTGGATAATACAAAGTGTACCCTTAAGTTATTGAAATAAAGTATATTTTGTATTGTCCAAGTAAGGCGAATATTTGCACAAATACGCCATGTGAAGTGGTAGCACAAAAGACAGTGGTGACAATTATGTTGTACACGAGCTTCACTTCTTTTAAGCTATTTATATCTCTATCTATCCAATAAAACCAGAAAGAGACAGATATTAATAAGAGCTGTCAATTTAAGTTGATTTAACATCTTCATACAATTATAGTTGTCATTTCAGAACGTATTGATTAAAAACACTGCGAAGTTCAGGGAAAAAACTAATTAGACATCTCTAACTTAGTTCCTGTCTGCCGTCGTCCTTTTCATCACCTGCCTGGTAGTAAGAGATGCCAATTCTATAATTTTAGTTTAGTTTGTGAACAAGGGAATCGGCTACAAACAAAACTAAATAATACTTAACTTAAATTTCGGAAGTCGGCGGCTTTGCTTCTTCTCGTTGTTTAAGATTGTTACCGACTTCCGATATTTAACTTATTTTTTTCTTTGTAGTTTTTGAAGGCGATTGTCTTTTTTTAGCAACATTCGGTTGAGACTGGGATTAGTTACTCTTCTTAATTTTGCATGAATACTTCATTGTAACATGGTGCAATATGTAAACAAGTATCTACATTTATTTATAACACAAAATGGATAGGCAATACATTATGACACAATGCACTACAGTATTTCTATAACTACATTACGATGTATTACTGACTTTTATTACCTATCCAATATCAGTACGATTCATGCATAATTATTTTACTTACATCATTATTATTTACTAGCTCCTGCCAGGGTCGGATCTTGTGAAGGCTTTTTGGGCTGCAGCGCAGGGCCGCGTGAATATATAGAGTCCCTATTGAAGACAATCGACTATATTATGACTATAAAAGCGGCTAAGTGCAAGTCGGACTCCCATGAAGGGTACCGTAGCAGCAAGTAACATAATATAAAAGTTTATATTTATTTTTATAAAAAACTATTTACTAGATCTCGTTTCGGTGGAAGTTTACATGGTAATGTACAGTACGCAAAAGAGATAAGTATCCATGTCGTCGGGAATAGTTGAATATTTCTTAGATACCAATGGGGGCTTTCAAATGAAATTTTATTAAATCGTTGAACTGTTTATTCTCTATAAATTGTATTTTATTTTATTCATAAAAACCTATCGGTTTCTAAGTAAACTTCAACTGTTTCCGGCGACATGGATACTTATCTCCTTTGGTGACCGTACATCATATATTTTTTTTTAGTTTTATCATTCTCTTATTTTAGAAGTTACAGGGGGGGGGGGGGGGGAACATTTTACCACTTTGGAAGTGTTTCTCGCGTAAACTATTCATTTTCGAAAAAAATGCTATACCAAACCTCAATATCATTATAATTATTATAATGATATTGAGGTTGGTGGTTTTTTATTATTATTTTTATTATTGAAGACCTATCCATAGATACCTCACACGTATGGGTTTGATGACAAAAAAAAATTGAGTTTCAGTTGTAAGTAGGTATGGGGAACCCCCAAAATTTATTGTTTTTTTTCTATTTTTGTGTGAAAATCTTAATTCGTTTCACAGAATAGAACTATACTGTTGAAACTTGTTTCAACAGTATAGTTCTTATACACTCGGCGTCACAAAAATCGCACCTTTTCGAAAATAAGTTTAAAACATGTCCCGCCAGTAACGAATACATTAAACCCAATTAATATTGGTATCAATTAAAAGTATGTTTAACGACTTTTAAATTAACAACAGTTAGAATTCCTAAACACAACAGATCTCATTAGCACGTAACGTTAAAAAAAATGTTGTCAAAATACGCATTACAACGGCCACTAATTGCACCTCCCTACAAGGGTATAAAACGGGCGACCCGGGTTAAATGTGGGTCATTCGCTATTCAACCTTTGAAGTGAACACACGTGAACAGCTACAGCAAGAAAAATACCCCAGAAGATGGATACCACTGCAGATGAAGCCGCTCAAGTCATTGCACTACTGCAATCAGGGATGCGGCAATGTGATGTTGCTCGGCAACTGAACTTGAGTCGTTTTGCCGTTCGACGAGTGTTCCAACGTTTCCAAGAGACTGGTGGCTATATCCGAAGACGTGGATCTGGAAGACAACGGTGCACATCCGAAAGAGACGATCGCTTCATTGTTTCGACGTCTTTACGTAATCGGTTCTCCAATGCTGTTGAGCTGCAACAACAACTGCGATCAGCTCGCAGAACTTCTGTAAGCGTCTCCACGATTAGAAGAAGAATGCGGGAGAAGAAAATTGCAGCTCATAGGGCTGCTACAGGGCCCAAATTGACTGCACAGCATAGGAGAGACCGGTTGCAATTTGCCCGTGACCATGTGGATTGGACAATAGACCAATGGAGGGCTGTGCTCTTCTCGGATGAGACGAGGGTGTGTCTTTTCTGCAACGACAGGCGTCGAAGAGTGTATAGGAGGCAAGGGGAACGATTCGCACAAGCCTGTATTCAAGAGACAGTGGAATACGGGGGTGGCTCGTGCATGTTCTGGGGCGGCATGTCAATCGACGGTAAAACGAACCTTGTGTGTGTTTCTCGGACTGGAAGTGCTCGCGGGCAAGGGTCGCTGACTGCTGCTCGGTACATAACAGAGATCTTAGAGGAGCAGGTTGTCCCTTATGCGGGTTTTGTTGGCAGTGGGTTCACGTTAATGCACGATAACGCCCGTTGTCACACCGCTTTAATTGTAAGAGACTACCTGCAAGAAGTTGGCATCCCTGTTATGCGCTGGCCGGCGCGAAGTCCAGACCTGAACCCTATTGAGCACCTTTGGGATGAACTGAAACGGCGAGTACGGGCACGAAATCCTGCCCCTACCACTCTCCAAGACCTTTAAGATGCCGTCGTTGCAGAATGGGACAACATTCCACAAGAGACTGTTGTCACATTAATAAGGTCCATGAGAGAACGCATGGAAGCAGTCATCAGGGCTAGGGGGGGTAACACTAGGTTTTAAGTTAGTTTTAAGGACTTTGTTGTAATTTTTGCTGATAAAATAAAATTTAACTTTTTAATCATTTGCATTAGCTTGCTTTTTTTTATTCCCTGATAAACAAAAAACCAAATCCATTGATTTATTCTGAAATTTAAATAAATTGCCTTTCCAATTATACCTTATAGTCATATGTATACCATTGATTAATAGGGTTAAAATGACTTTGAAGGGAATTCTTAAAGAGGTGCGATTTTTGTGACGCCGAGTGTAGTTTCGGAAAAAAGTGGCTGTGACATACGGACGGACAGACAGACAGACAGACATGACGAATCCATAAGGGTTCCGTTTTTTGCCATTTGCCTACGGAACCCTAAAAAGAAAACAATCGTAAACATCATTAGGTACCAAATCAGATTCTTTGACAAAATTTTAAGTAATTATTTGATTCGTTATGCAGGGCCCCAAGTAGTGTAAGCCAAGGGCCCCACAAACTCACGGTCCGTCCCTGGCTCCTACCCGCGACTTTGTTTGCGTGGAAACCAAATATGATTCAACAAAATGTATGTACAGAGGCCAGCACATTAGGCTACAACAATCTGTCAAATTTCTTTCATAGATTTTCAACTTTATTACAAATCGATAAGGTTCATATTCAATTGAGAAAATTTGGTTTGGTATGGCTTAATGTGCTGGCGACTGTACTTATGTACTTAGAGGTACCCACAAAATATTCTTAGGCCGTTTTTGCACAGAACTTCATATTTTAATTTCTAACCTAACCTAAATATTAAAAAAAAAACTAGTTTCATTATATTTCTTTCTGAACGATAATTTTAATCGCAGAAATGCGACACATAACTATCTATAGTTTTATGGAAATATACTCAAAGGTGATAAAAATCTCAACGAAAAGTACTAAAGAAGTGATGTTAAAATCGTACTATAAAAAAATGATATCGCAGAGCGCGTTGCTCCAAGACTATTCAAAATTCGAGTTTAATAAAAAAAAATGACGTCATTTATTTGACTTTGACGTTTGCTTAGATATTAATACGGTATTTCAACACTTCTCTCAGAGCCCGGATAGCTCAGTCGGTAGAGCATTGGACTTTTAATCCAAGGGTCCAGGGTTCAAGTCCCTGTTCGGGCGGTTCTTTTTGTTAATGTTTGTAACATTTTATCACAATATATTATTATTTTTTGTATATTTACGTAATTATATTATTATTATAGGTGGTTCCCACACATAATTAATTTAAAAATAAAATTTCATGAATTTGTTTAGGAATGATAGCAGTTGTTTATATATGCTTAGGCAACTACATAATTTATAGTATAAATTATTCATTGTTCATTAAAATTCCTTGAAAATTATTACTTACTAGCTTTTGTCCGCGACTTCGTCTGCGTGTATGTCGGTTATCGCGGATGCAGACGAAGTCCCGGATTAAAAAGTAGTCTATGTACCCCAAGGTCCAAGCTATTTTCATACCAAATTTCCTCTAAATCGGTTCAGCCGTTTCGTCGTGGAAGCAGAGTTACTTTCGCATTTGTAATACTTGTATGGAAGTATGGATAAAGTATATTAAGTATTTATAAGTAAGTATGGAAGAATGGAAGTATGGAAGTATGGAAGTATGGAAGTATGGATTATAAATAGTATTTAGGTAGAAGCAAATACCCAAACATCAGCCAGTATTATTATGTGCCTTTAAGTTACATCTATACCATACGAATGAATATTCAACCGACTTCAAAAAAGGAGGAGGTTATCAATTCGTCTGTATTTTTTTTTTCAATATTTGTTACCTGATTTCTTGGGACTGGGTGAACCGATTTTGATGATTCTTTTTTTGTTTGAAAGCTAGTACTTCCCGTGTAGTCCCATTTTAATTTGGTCCAGTTCTGACAATGGCATCTATGAGAAAACCGTATAAGTCTTAAATTTGCCTTAAAATTTTTTGTTACGCGATTTCTCCGGCAAACGTAAACCGATTTTGAAAATTCTTTTTTTTATGGATAGGGTATGTTTCAGGGGTGGTCCCATATAAATTTTGTCGAAATTGATTCAGCACTTTTTGAAAAGTCAACAAATACCCAAAAATTTTACATAGACGACGTTTTAGTTTCATGAATCTTTGTAGTAGGTAGTTAACTTTCAATCTCTTCTTAATAGATTTGGATGAGAAGGAGGTACTAAAAAGCGGAAAATAAAAAGCTTTTTACAAAAAAGACAACCTTCAAAAAGTGAAAAATAACTTTAGCACAGAACACACTTTAGTTTCGGAAGTCGGTGGCAATACAAAACAACAAACAGAACAAAGCCACTGAATTTCGAAACTAAAGTCAATGTGTGTTCTGTGCTAAAGTTATTTTTCACTTTTTGAAGGCGGTTGTCTTTTTTGTAAAAAGCTTTTTATTTACTTAGTAGTTCAGATAGCAAGCGCTTTAACCTTTTGCGCCTGTGTTTGGGTGCAATTCCTACATCAGGAAGAAAATGTACCTAATATTGTTTCACCCGTGACTATCTATTACTCCCGAATCCATTAAGAAAAACTTTGAAACACATAATTTTGCAAAATAACTCGTATTTCATGATTATAGTACTGTTGTATTTGTCAAATCACTGCTACAAAACAAAATTACATATATGGGGCCACCAATTTAGTATATATTATAGTAAATACATACATACAGCACGCTATTAAATGCTACATCATGCCTAGGAATTAGATACTATTATTTTTTTATCCAACACAGGAAATTGTAGACTGTGACAAATGACAATACATTAAATAATAAAACATGCAAAAAACTGTGACAGGAAAAAAATTGTACGTACTTACAATATGGAACGAGAACCATTATTGTGTTATGCACGATCATCATCATTTAGAAATATTATTTCAGGTCACAATAAAAAAAAATTAAACATTTATTTTAGACTAAAAACTCCATAGACACGGCAAGGTTTTGATATGTCAATTGTCACAAAAAAAAATTGTCTCGTAATCAAATTACGCGATCTGTCAACCGCTGCAGAAAAATTAAATAGTATCAAGATCGTTTATTCCAATTTCCACAGTATTGCACACAACAAATTTCTTTTCCCCTTTTGCCATGAGATTCCGGTAGACCTATAACAAGAATTTTGCTTGTAACCCAAAAACTCAAACTCAAAATTATTTTGTTTTCTAATATACCATTTACAGGTACTTTTAAATTGTCAGAGTCAGTCAGTCAGAAAGTTGAAGCTAGTTGCTCGTTCCAAACAGTAGGTTGCTATGGAGAAGAACGAGCGAGCAACTTCATAAACACTCTAACTAATGTTAGTAATTAAAAAGTAAAAAGAAGAAACTATAAGACACACCGTCTAGCACTGCACAGTAGGCTCATCGGTCTCACAGCACCTGGAGTTCAGTGAGCCTACTGAGCAGAACAGCATCGGTTCTGTCGCCAATTATCCCTAAGACGTTAATCGGGTTCTGCCGTACTCGTCGCACCACTGACACAACTTTTTTACGAATAGTTGCGTAGAAATCTTCTATGCTGGCGTCAGTAAACATGGCGGATGCACTGCAATATCATACTTAAACTGTGGCAATATCGAGGGAGCCGAAACAGAGCCTTGAACACGCTATTATACTCGACGCGCAAGGCATTGTAGGCTTGGATTCAACAATGGATTGTCCCTTACAGAAACGGATCTTACCCCTCGCTTCTCGAATTTTTGTCAACAAACTATATTATTTCAACGTTAAAATCCTCTTTAAAGTTTCGTCCCGATTCACCCCTGCATCCCTATTCACCCCGTTTGACGTTAACGCACAATTAAAGTGACAAATTGGGTACTTGACAATGAACATACTTTTTGTGAACTGTCAAAATGCGATCTCCTTAGATTTTGTATGACAATAGTAAAATGTGACGTCACTTTTTGTCAACACAATGGACAAACGATTAATCGTAAAATATCTTATTTGTAAAATGGGTACTTTGGCTTATTTATTATCTTCAAAGAATTATGGCGAGATCCATACATTCATTAGTATGAAAAAAGTAACATTTAGAGGGTTTAAAATATTTTTTGATGTGGAGAATACATTACCAGGAGTAGATTGATTACTTACCATATTTTTAAACTCCCGCATCATTAAAATATTTTGAAATGAAAATAAAAAAAATCGGTACATCTCGTTGCTCATTTTGTGTTTATAAAAAAAAGTGACAAGTGACATTAACGGATCTATCAAATTAGCAGACAAGTGATGTGACAAGTATGTGGAAAAACAAACCATTATTTGTGACATTATTTCCCATAAAACGATGCAATTTCAGTGTAAAAACTGCGAAACGGTGCTGTCAGTGTCACTATTACTGTCAGGCACCCTTTCGTTCTGAAATACGTTAAACTATTCACTTTTAATATCCATTTTTATTGCGGGGTTTTAAAAATATTATAAATGTCTTGAGATACTCAACCCAACCCAAGAGTATAAGAATTAGAATTTCAGCTTCTCTAAACATCTTTATATTTTTTGTGCAAATACTGCCATGATCCTTTGTGGAAGTAAAAAACATGATCTTTGATATTTCCCGAGCATTTTCAATTTTTGACGATATCTAATTTTTGGGACAACTATGCCATATTTATGGGATAGTTTCCTTGTCCATATAGTTAAATTACGTTTAGTATAAATACCGAGAACGAAGACATTTAGGTATCCCGCAAAAACTTTGATCGCACCTTGCCTTCCCATCAAAGACTATAAAACCACTCCCTTTGCTTCCCATGCAATGGCACAGAGACATGCCACACGGTCAACAAAGTGGTAGTGGTAGGGTCTCTCTATATTAAACGAAACTAGAGTAATTACAATTGAGGTAACTATACCCCTGGGGCAACTATCCTGGTTTTACCCTGTCCATTAGCCGTGTGGTGCCGGCCACGAATAGCACCACCCTATTTCTACCCGTGGGTGTCATAGAAGGCGACAGAGGGATATTCACCAGAGAATGGGTAGCAGCGACCTTTTCAGTACTATAACACCTACTGCGATCGCCAACATGCATCGGCCAAGCATGACGATTACGGCTGAACCCCCGCCTTAGCGGAGACCTATGCCCAGCAGTGGGCGTGTAGAGGCTGACATGATGATGATCATGTACCCAATTGTCAAAAACTGAATTGATAATTCGATCAACCAATCACCGACAACCCGCGGTTTCTCATAATGCTTCTGTTATTGCCAACACACGCGACACATTAATTATTGCGTTAATTTTCGTCTGAGGAACCGGGGGACGCTAACGTTACTGCTCCTAAATTATTTCAGGACTCAATCGATTCGTCCCATAGGAGCTCGTGGCTAAGTTAAAGCCGTACAGATCGAATTGATTAAAGGTTAAGTTATGCTAACCGCGGTCGGTCTGTGGATTGGTAACCATCCCTTTCATACCGAGTTCGAGTTCCCTCCGTGCCTCGGAAAGCACGTAAAGCCGTTGGTCCCAGCTGTCATGTACATCTTTGGCAGTTGTTATGGGTATAGTCAGAAGCCAGAAAGTCTGACAACCAGTGTTACCCAGTAACTGGATTTTAGAGATCCGATAGGCAGTCGCTCCATGAAAAACACTGGTATTCAGCTGCACCCGGTTAGACTGGAAGCCGACCCCAATATACTTGGGAAAAGGCTAGGTGGATGATGAATCGATTCGGCTCATAGACAGCTATTACAATATGTAAAACCCCGATTTCTCAAAAGAAAAAGTATAACCGTAGTTCTGTCAAGAAGCCAACCCAAAATATTTAAATATTTATTTCATCATCATTTTCATGTCAACCTTTATACACTCACTGATGGGCATAAGTCTCCCTCAAAGGGGGTTCAGTCGTAATCGCCATGCTTGGCCGATGCAAGTTGGCGATCGCAGTAGGTGTTATGGTACTCAGAAGGACGCTGCTGCCCATCCTCTGCTCTATTGACCAGAGGATGGGCAGAGCTCCTCTGTCGCCTTCTACGACACACACGGGTAGAAATGGGGTGGTGCTATTCTCGGTCACTACGCGGCCTCAAATATGTAATTACGTCAAACTAATTCAGTATGCCAAATGTGTTACATTACTAATTATTATTTATTACTACGAGTATCTAGCAGTAACAGTACAATGTACCTACATGTACATCCAAAACTTATGCTTTAACTTATTAACATAACTTATAAAGTAATAAGTCGATTTAAAATTTATCAGGGTTAAATATTCAAAATCGTTACAGTGTAATAGATATTTCGAACAAAAAATATTAGAAAAAAATTACGTTGATGGTAGAACTAAGTATGCTGTCAAACTGTTGAACGAGTTTTTTGATGCCTTATACCTAAGCTCCCCTTCCCTTTTTTTTATTGTACATAATAATATATAATAATTAGTTGTAAATCCATACTAATATTATAATTGCAAAAGTAACTCTATCTGTTACGCTTTCACGATGAAACGTCTGAACCGATTTTAATGAAATTTGGTATGAAAATAGCTTGAACCCTGGGGAAGGACATAGGGTACTTTTTAATTCGTGACTTCGTCCGCATCCGCGATAACCGACATTTACGCGGACGAAGTCGCGGGCAAAAGCTAGTAAAATAATAAATCGTCTTCAAATATTAGTCAACATTTTTTTTAAGTAGGTACGTATATAGTTTTGGACAATGTTATGGGTAATGATAACATTTTAATTAGGTAGGTTTAATTTATTTGAAAGAAAATGTTCATTTAAATTCTTAAAAAATTAAGATCTTTTGTACAATGGTCAATTAGGAAGACATTAAATTGTGTCGATTATAAATGCACATAGAAATATATAAAAAACAGGTTATGCAACAAATTGTCGCGTGGAAGACACGATTAGGAAAAGTACCCACACTGTGACACACGAGTAGCAGTCGTAGCCCTCCGAGATAGCTTGCATACAAACCATTGGAAAGTTCTGTGATGACGTCACGCGCCGGCTCCCTGCGGTGTCCTTGTACTAACGTGAACCGCGAACTTGCTCACAATGCAACTGCGACGCGAGTACCGCTAGCCCAACACCTGTCTAACCTACAACTACAAGGTCCAATGAAACTTGTTCAAGTTCTATGCTAACGACAAACCCCTGTTTTCAGCCGTCGCCGGGCTTCGCTGGTGATTTCGCGCCATTTCGCCACAGATCCAGTCATTCACGCGCTACACTCGGAGCAGCGCGGCGGCCAACACGCTCGCACGAAATAAACACAATATAAATACGAGTTCGTCCACAACGTTGTTATTATTGTTATACAACAATAAACTCAAACGTGTCAACAACAACATCGTGACAAACAAACATTCCTACGCCATCTGTGATAATAATGAACACAAAATTAATTTAACTTAGTGTTGTGATTACTGTTAGTAAATAAATTCAAATGCGACCGTCGAAATAAGATGTCTCGGGCCTCGGCGTTCAAGACCGTATTCTAATTTGATTTGACACAAGACTGAAAGATGACGAAGTATAAGTTGAACAATACAGTGCGTTCGGCGTCCGAGGTGACTCTGACGTCGTACATGACAGGCAGCACCGACAGTACCAATAAGAAGGACGATCGGTTCCAGGTGCCTGGCCTGGACACGAACCAGAATGACAACATGAACTCAGAGTCCAATAGAAATTTGGAACCGAAGAGATGCCACGTTTGTCCGCACCCGTGTGAGTTCCTTAAAGAGTCGGATAAGTTGGCGGCGTCGCTGGTGAAGCAGGAGTGCGACAAGTTCGGTCTGAACGAGCTGAAGGTGGACGGGTTAGACAAGAACGTGTGTCTGTGCGAGAAGTACAACGGCGGCTGCAAGCTGTGCCCGCGGCCGAGCCTGGCGCCCACGCTCACGCTGAGCCTGGACGGCAAGGAGTCGTGCCTGGCCTGCCACCGCTCCACCTGCGCCACCATATATACCAGTGAGTACCTTCTCTTTCAAAAGTATTTAGTTTAATAGGTGTGCCTTTCCGAACTCATGAAGATCCTTTAATGTTTATAAAGGAACTTTCCCACAATATCACTTTTCAAATGTTTTTTAGATGTGCGTTTGACAACTATAGCTTACTAAATGAAAATTCGTTTATATTATTATCCGTACAATAACTGTCATGGTCTGTGTGTGCTGTCTCAACAGGTTCAATGAAATCTTTTGGTTCTTTCCTCAAAATAAACTGGCATGGCTCTCATATCATTTAAGTTTTACAAAAAAAAATAATTTTAAAACCGTTTTGGTGAAACGTTGACCCCATCTAGTTTAAAAAAACACGTGCAAAAATAATATTTTTAACCTATTTACAGAATTAATATAATTTATATGAATATAATCACGTGTTTCACGAAATAAATCTGAGGTGTAGAAGGATAGAAACAAGATGAATCCATAAATATCTGTTGTTATAATAGTATAGGCGCTGTGATACAATTATATTCTACGATAATGGAATATTCTGGATTAATTTCATTGGTTGGTAAAATATTACAATTGTTTAAGAATCAGAAAATGAAAACATATGTCTACTGATTGTCAATGCAACTTTCATTGTTTGAATAACCTCATTATTTCGATCGTTTATCACTTTGACGATGCTAATCATAATATTTCTAACGGCAACCTGACTTTGACACGAATTTCAAACATCACGTTGAACCGTTATTCTTACATAATACAATTTATTAAGTGCTTGCGAAACTTGCCGACATATTCGATATCACAAACCAAACAATTTGTAATAAATTCTGAAAGTATATTTACTGTGAACCATCGATAACTTAGTTTTATGTTCTAACCGTTCTAACACTCTTGTTACGACATTATTGCTAGAATGTATTAATTCATTATTATCATGATTGAAATATGTTACTTTTAAATCTTTCCTTGTGTTTATTGAAACAATATATTTGTTATTTACTGAAGCAGTACGGATGAATCAGTCATGGTTAGGCTACGCTTGCCGCGGTCGGTCTGTGGAAGGGTGTCGATCCATTTCATACTATACCGAGACCCCTCCGTGCCTCGCCAGACACGTAAATCCTTTGGTCCCGGCTGTCGTTCGTAGATCTTTGACAGTTGTTATGGGTAGTCAGAAGCTGGAAAGTACCATTCTACCAATGGTATTGTGTTACCCAGTAACTAGGTTTTGGAAATTAGACAGGCAGTCGCTCCATGTAATACACTGGTATTCAGCTGCATCTGGTTAGACTGGGAGCTGACCCCAACATACTTGGGGAAAGGCTAGGCAAATGATGATATTTGTTAGTTACTGTAATGATATATTACTGTTTACTCTAATCACATAAGGTAGAAGATTCATCCACCGACAACCTGTAACTATAGAATAAGTACCTTCATGATAATAATATAAGCACTCTTTGTACTGGGAATGGTTGGGTATAACGAGCTCAGGGTTCGTCGGGACTTTAGTCTCGCGCTGTATATAGTTAAGCTACTGCGCGGTGTAGCATATAATCCGGGAGTGCTGCGTCACCTACATCTTAGCGTGCCGGACCGATATGTGTGGACTTGTGGAGGCGACGACGCCCGCAACTGTTAAACGTACCTGTGTCCAGAACCAATCTACTGGCGAAAGCACCTCTCACTCGAACAATCCGTGTGGTGAACGAAGTCCATGAGAGACTGGATATTTTTTCGTGCACTATGAGTGAATTCGCAAGAGTTCTATTAAATGTAGTTATGTAATTAGACTATAACATTATATTTTTTGTTGTTAGGTATATAAGGTTTAATAAGTTAGGTTTAAAGTGTCATTTCTAGGGTAGTAATTAGTATTTAGATTCATTTATTAATTAAAATTAGGTACATATTAGTTTATAACTACACTGTCGCATTAGGTTAACGCCTGTAAAGATAGATGTAAGAGGATAAATAAATAAATAAGCTCGTACCACTAGCGTTAAAATCTTCCGTCTCTGGCTAGCTATTCCTTGACTCAGTCAATCAGGGAGATCGTTTTTGGTTGTCAGCATAAGAATACCAGTCCATTATTGTTCTACTACAGCAGGGTTTCTTAAAGTGAACCTTATGGGTCCGTAGCATGTGTATTAGGGGTCCGCAGTAGGTCAGTTAACTCACAACATATTTATTAGCAAATTGTGTAGTAAACTCAGTATTTCTCAGCCAAGCTACGAACACGAAATAAGACTTGATTTCTTTTGGCTTATGTTTAACGAACCTCCAGATCTAGTAATTGATCACCAAAAATAGTAAATAAAATAAAATCAAAAATAGTAAATGATCACCAAATTGTGTTTCCTCAAGTATTGTAGAAACGTATGAGATTGACTGTAAAAAGCGATTTGGTGTTGGCAGGGGGTCTCTGGGTGGGGGGGGACATAGGAGGTCATGGTTCGAACCTAACCTAACCATGTCGAATTTGCCCCAGAGAGGACTTAAGGGTCAAGAAGATTTTGGTTATTTTGCACAGTAAGACTTGTTGATCATTTACTACATTTAGTATATTATATTATATATAGATCTTAAAGTATTTTTGGTGGTCATTACATTTATTCCCTTTTCTTTTCCTAAAATATTCTTTGACAGGGGTCCGCAGAATTGTTTGAATTGTAAATGTGATCCGTGACTACAAAAAGTTTTATGACCCCCTGCACTACAGGAGGAGGAGGTCTCATGTACTTATAGAAAAGACACGAGCATTTGGGCACCACGCTCAATATGGACTAGCAATTTCAGACTCAAGTCAAAGCATTTATTTCAATTAAACCATTTACAGGCACTTTTGAATTGTCAAAGAGTCAGTTAGTCAGAAAAATGAAGCTAGTTGCTCGTTCAAAAACGTAGGGTAAGTCTCTATGGAGAAAAACGAGTAAGAAACTCCACGGACACTCTTTTAAATCAAGTTTTTACTTATTATACTTAAAAAAATTATTGTATTTATAAGTCCAGGTTTCCTAGCGATGTTTTCCTTCACATTAGAGAAGTTGACAGTAATCCTACAAAGTACATACAAATAAATTCACATATTCATCATCATTATCAGCCGGAAGACGTGAACTGTTGAACAAATGCCTCCCCCAAGGGGGTTTTGCCTAGGGTTGCTATATAATATAGTATCCTACTATATTAGAGGCCCGAAAAAAAGATATAGTAGGCGAAACTACTATATTTTGAAGGCATCAAACTCTTAGCAATAATATTCGTTTCAAAATGTGTATGCGTAAAACAAAACGTCAATACCACATACTTACTTCGTGGTCAATACCTATTTTTAACGATTCTGGAATGTCAAGCTGACAGATGCGTTCAACAATTCACAAAATATTCTTCAAAAAAATAAAGGTACCTACCTAATTTTTGGATCCTACAATTTTTTTTTTCATCTTTTCGCTATCTACTATATTTTTATGAGTAAAAATTTAAGAACTACTATATTTGACCGTCAAAGAGTTGGCAACCCTAGTTTTGCCGCACACAATTCACATATTAATTCACATAAAAGCCACGTAGTTGTTGTCGTACTTGGTAGTCAACATACTCAAACAAATAGATTTGGAACAAATATCACTTAAAATCGTGTAGGTCATACAAACATGTGTCATGGTGCAGGAACTGAACCCGTCTTCGAGCGGCACAGAAGGCGGAAGCTTTGTTATTGCGCCATTGTGTCAATATTTGTAAGCCAAATATGTTATTGACTGACCGACTTAGACTTGAGAGTATAAAAGCTTAGGATTACAATGAACTACCTGTAGTGTCCGTGACTTGGTAGCAAGCTTTACTTTTTCTGGCTGAATATCTGTCGTGAATGTAGTATGCCAAACTAGGGTTCTATATCTTATTTATCATATGAAAGTTCTGCACAATTTTAAAAAAACTCTGTAGTACTTACAAACTTACAAAAAAAGTAACCAAATACTTAGTACTGAGTAAATTAAATAATAGGCACATCATTTTGCTATGCCTTGCCGATCCGTCAAAGTCGTCCCGCTATCTCTTTCGTGGTCTTCCGCGACCCCGTCTCGCCATTTCAGGTCACCAATTTTGGGATTTACGGGCCCATAGATCTTTTGTCATACGGCAGACATATTCAGCCAAGTTCCATTTAAGCTGAACTGTATAATTTGAGAAAAAACGTTCTTGGAAGGACTTAAGGGATAGAGGCCTTTGTTCAGCAGCGACTCACCTTAAGCTAGAGAAAGAATTAGTGTAAAATTTTATAAGATGAAATTGATAAACCGGGAAATCAATCAGTTTAGAGATATTAGGAATTGATTATCTGTTACATAAGGCGACCTGCCACTACAAGTGGTACAAGTTGTTCAATAAAATGATTTAGGAAACCAGACTACACATAACCAGACACACTTGTTTACGAGAAATTCCTATTAATAGTTATTTTAATTAAAATTACATTAAATACATCTTAAAATGGCTCATACCTATGTTTAAGTATTAACTTCATGTGTATGGGTGGTACCTGGTCTATTAAAAACATTAGATTAACTTGATGTAAGTATGGGCAATTTCTCATGTGAATGTTCAGCTATATTGTTTTGTAATAGATACGTTTTTCAACAAGCATGCTTTCAAATCACTTACACTAGGTTTGCGGATTGATCAAAAATATTTTTCACTGAATATCATTATCCAAACTACAGACCAAGAGAGTGGAATTCATTTACATAGCGACTAAGAGCGAACTTTACAATTCAGATTCCAGATAGTTCCATAGTATCTGCAATCTGTAATATGTTTCTGTACATCTTTCGTTAGAGATTATAAATATATAAATGAAAAAGTTTCTAGATAATTAGTACATATTTCCGAAAACCCAATTAGCGACTTTGCGAAAATATAAGTATTTTCTTATGTCACATCAGTAGAAAAACATTTAGTTAGAAAGTAGAAACGCGCTGAGAAGACTGAACGCATTAACAATTTGAAGAAATCACAGAATATTGAGACATCGCGATGTTTAAATCGTATGTATTTCTTAAGTGTTGAAATTTTTCATTTACTACGCAATCTTCAAACAAAAACAAATAGCTTGAATAGCCGTTCGACTCCACCCCTCTGAGCTACCTCAGTCATTGTGTTAAGTAGTACAATATTTCCGCAGTAGCTGCATCTCTTCGAAGAATTTGCGAGGCCCCTCTGTACAAATCACTTTGTCTACCTTTTCATTATTTTTCCACCCTTGTATTGAATTTTATTATTATTTCTATGACGACCAAATAATACGCACCTTTTCCATTGAAAGAGAACCCTTCTACGACGCTTCTTATATTTTTATTATTCCCGAGTTTCTTTCTATAGGGTTTTGGCAGTAAATATGAGCTCAACTGTCCAATTAGCAGACACTATAGTTAAACAATTGACGCGAATCTCCTGGAGATTTCGTTACGAATAAGAGGATATAAAGATATTTAAAATAATGTATATAGATAGTTTAAGTGAGTATGCGATGGTTTTGGCTATCGTAAGTCGATCCTTAACTATTTAAATTGATGTATTTCGTCTAAAAATAATACCAACGAATATGGGTAATTAACTAAAAACATTAATAATTAATTAATCTTAGTTCGCGGAGATATCCATACCTGTTTATAATGTAGGCGGTGGAATCATACTCCAGTTTGGAGTAAAAATAGATTTACTAGTAAAATGTATTTTAGATAGTGGAATATTAAAGAATATACCTAAGCAGGTTTCAACAGTGACCCAAGTTCACGAGTGAGTTTTTTAACCCATTCGATCGCGTTATTGTATACGTTCGCTTATGTCAATTTGTATGGAATAATTGTGCTTCCTAATGTTGTCACTAGACGATACTGTTCCAGTTTTAGACGACCTAATGTGAGTTTTATTCGAACTCGATCGCGTAAACGTAAACTTCAATTTGTATTGAAACTGGAACAACGCAGTCTAGTGACAAAAACTCAGACTAGGTCCTCAGTACAAACAAATTGAAGTTTACGTTAACGCAGCGGTCGAATACGTATAAAAACTCGCATTTAGCACTCTGCTTCGTGAGGCTCGTACACCGCAGGGTGCCCTTAGCGTGTAGTCACTTAGTTTATAAGCTTTTGCCCTGGCTGGAGACCCTAAAAATATGTTTTAAGGCGCCACAGAATTGTCCGATTAAGCAGCCAACAACCTCATAGACCTGCAAGACGCCATTCAGTAAAATAAATAAAAATATAAAAGTCGGTTTCGTGAAGCTCTCACTGTAGAGAGTCGAACGAGCTGACACCGCCGTCGCCGTCGACAAGCCACGGTGACTGACGGTGAGGTGCAGTAGTACCACTACGAATGATTACGTAGCTCACAACAATGCCAGACAATGCCAGATCCTGCCCCACCCATGTACAGAAAAAGTAACTCATGTACAGTAAAATAATTGTAATGAATATAGAACCTTTCTAATTGTTTTTCTTTAGAACTTGCGGATTACGAAATATCTACCCACAAAATAATAATAATAATAATAATAATAATATGTGGGGACATTTTTCACACACGGCCATCTGACCCCAAACTAGGGAGACCCTGTACTATGGGTGTCAGACAGCTGATATACATACACATATACATTTTTTTTTTGTAAATACATACATATATAGATAAACAACACCCAGACACAAGGCAAACACAAGTGCTCATCACACAAATGTTTACCCTGGGCGGGAATCGAACCCGCAACACGCTGCGCAGCAGTCGATCGCTCAGCCACTGCGCCAACCGTGTCGTCGAAATAAAAATACAAACTCATTTTACCTAAAATACAATTTAACCTATAATCAATGTCATTATTGTTTTTAGATTTAAACGGAAACCGCAAGTTCTACAGTCACTAAGACTAATGTTTAGTTATCAGCAATAAATAAACAGTAAGATGCTACATATTGCACATGACTTTTATTGAGTGGGGCAAAGTTCTATAGAGTTTCTGGCATTGTCTTTTCATCTAAAACCGGCTAAATTTTAATACACTGCGCATCTTTTCGGGGTAAATGGGTCTGGTCATCTCTTAGTCGCCTCGGTTATTTTCGAAATTAATTTGAGCTAGCTTTTACCCGCGACCTCGTCCGCGTGAATGTGTGTAGCTTATTAAAAAGTAGCCTATGTCCTTTCCCAGGCTTCTAGCTACATCATCTGTCTAGCCTGCCTTTTCCCAACTATATTGGGGTCGACTTCCAGTGAATACATGGAGCGACTGCCTATCAGACCTCCACAACCCAGTTACTGGGTAACACGATACCCCTTGGTAAGACTGGTTGTCAGATTTTCTGGCTTCTGACTACACATAACGACTGCCAGAGATCTACAAATGACAGCCGGGACCAACGGCTTTACGTGCTTTCCGAGGCACGGAGGGAACTCGGTATGAAAGGGATGGTCACCCATCCACAGATGGACCGCGGCTAGCGTAGCTTATTCTTTGACCGATCGATCTGTATGACTTTAACTTAGCCACGAGCTCCCAGGCTTCTAGCTACATTAATTCTAAATTTCATTAAATATCGGTTCAGCCGTTTCGTCGTGAAAGCGTAATAGACAGACAGAGTTACTATCGCATTTATAATATTAGTATGGATTGTTTATTATGATTGTCTCTAGACCTCTTTTGCACGTGCACAACTTGGTACATTGTTCTCATATCTCCCTTATGATGACTTCTTACATGATTCAATATAAATGATGTAACCTAAATTAGTAATATTCGATTGATGTTAAAAGTGTTCATGGAGTTTTTGATCGTTCTTCTCCATAGAAACCTACTGTTTGTAACGAGCAAATAGCTTCAACTTTCTGACTGACTGACTCCTTGACAATTCTAATGTAAATGGCTTCTTTAAAATAAATGGTTTAGAGTTTGAGTAAAAGTACTAATGAATACGAACAACTTTTATTATGAGAAGTGAGAGAATGAGAAAGAAGGAAAGTATTCAGTTAGTCTCATAGTAAAAGGTGCGAAGTTGAGTGCTTTGATCCCCTGAAAGATACATATTCAATTGGTGCTAAAGACTACAACTGTACTAGGTACTGCAATGGTTGCCATGCATTTATTTAGCATGCTGGTCGAATCCTTAAACAGAACCTCTAACACGAACCGAGCGGGGATCGCCGTCTACCCAGCGCCTCTACCACTATATAAGAGCTTAACTTGCTGGGCTCTTACGGTACCAGGCTGAAGTATAAATGAATGCTAAGAGAATGTTGAACGTATCAAAAATCAAAGAGAGACTCTGTTAATAATAACTCTATATTATAGAATAATATGTCTGCCTCTGACGGCTACAGGCTAGACAATCTGCATAAGACTAAGGTTCTAAATACGAAATACTTCTAGAAACATCCAGAGTGTTTAGACGATGCTATATAGTCAATGGTTTCGAAAAGCATGCCAAATGCATGCAAACTCTACAGTACCATTTTGAGAATAAGCACAACTGTGAATTTTGAAGTGTTCCAGAGTGGGAATTTGTTGAACCGCTGTCTGTCTGTCTGTGCGTCCGTCTGTCACAGGGCTGCAACGTAATAGGGAAACACTTGAACTTGAAATGTATCGGGCCGTTATAACAATTTGGCCCATATTGTACGGTTGCACGAAATTCTTCGAGTGCAAGTCTTGCTCACATTTGAGAGATTTCTACGTTTAGGTTATTATAGTCTCGTAGTCGCAGACCAAGGTCTGTGGAAGCCAATAGGAAACCCTTTACCACTACAGTTACAAAACACAATGCAGCCCATGTTGTCATTAAGGCATTTTCTCACGTTAAATCTAACAAACAGAACAATCTGCAGCTCATCTAAGAGCTCTGCGTTTCCGTTCAGCGGCGGCAGGTTTCTTTTAGCTAGGTAATAAGTACTGTCAGACGAGGATACACCAGAACAGGTAGACAGGTCGCAACTATATATAGGGTGACTGGTAATTAGTGTACGATACTTAAACACGTGATTGTGTTCATGATAACAAACAACTTTCCCGAAGAAAAAATGATTTTGTACTGGTTCACTTTAGGTTTCAGCGGTGCGCGCGCGTGAATTTCATTCGGCTGTTGTGTTATTATGATACAAGTGAACCAGTACAAAAAACATTTTTTATCATGAACACAATCACATGTTTAAGTATCGTACACTAATAACCAGTCACCCTATATGGAAACCCACGAGTATCTTTCTGACTGACTGACTCCTTGGCTTCTTGAATGTTTTATTTGAAATCAATGATTTTGAGTTTAACAAGATGAGCCTTACAGTCCTTAGCTAGTCTGGGCACGTGAAGGTTTAATATAAATTCCGGGTACATTTTGATTTGAGCAACGCGCTTCTTAAGTCTTATACTTTATAAAGCCTACATGAAAGTTTCTATACGACCGGCGGCCGTACAATATCAAGCTAGAGAAAAAATGCCGAAAAAAGTGCATATTTGTTGTATTTCCAGTAGTAGTATTCCTTCACTTTTTAACTTTATTTTATCTTTATTATTGATTGTTATAACTGCCATAGTAATACACACTATGAAAATGTCAAGTGTCTACAGATTACGTTCAAAAGATCCCGCTAACAGAAGAACAGTGGAGTCTCAGTAATAGGATCCCGTTAGGGAACAGATCCCTAAAATAAATATGTGAAAAATAGCAGTGTTTTGCCTGTCCACCTATCTCTTTCGTTAACTGTACACAACGCAATCACACACCACTTAGATCTGATCGTATCAGCTGCACCTCCGTTAATGTTACCTCCGCTTTGCATTGTTTATAATAATTAAACGACAACTTGCTTATTATATTGAAGTACGTAGGTACAATCTGATAAGATCGGGAAGTATAATTTTATTTTAACTGCATTTGTGATTGTTATATTGCGATGGCCTCTTATCATCAGGAAGACGAGATCTGCTGTGTGCACTTTTTCCCTTTTCCTAATTTTAGTCTTTACGTCTTTACTCCTCTACCTTCTCAAAACAGAGGTTAGGTATCCAAAAATATATTAGGTCCTTACATATGAAATTGCCGATACTTAATACTGGCAACTTTGAAATCAAATATTTTGTGTTTGATTAGGAATTCCAAATTCAAAATTATTTCAAAATAAATTTTTAATTTCTCCATTGTTGTTGCAATAGCAATTTTCAAGCCCAAACAAATGACGATAAAACAAATGAAACACGAATTTTAAAACAATATTAAATGAAACACGAATTTTAAAACAATATTCTGAATATTGTTTTAAAATTCGTGTTTCATTTGTTTTATCGTCATTTGTTTGGGCTTGAAAATTGCTATTGCAACAACAATGGAGAAATTAAAAATTCGCGATATTTACGAATATGAGTTCTACCGTGGCACCAGTGCAGCAGAAACGGCTCGAAGGATTAACGACGTGTACGGGCCAAGCACCGCTAACGAACGAACGGTGCGTTTTTGGTTTCAACGTTTCCGTTCTGGAAATTTTGATTTACAAAATGAGCCTCGTGGACGACCGGATACTCAAGTGAATAATGAAGAATTAAAGGCGATAGTTGAAGCGGATCCATCTCAAACCACTTCTGAATTAGCAGCAGCCTTTGGAGTAAGTGACAAAACAATCACTATCCATTTGCGTCAAATTGGAAAAGTAAAAAAGCTCGAAAAGTGGGTACCGTACGAATTGACTGAAACACACCAACAAACACGCGTCGGTTGCTGCGCTTCCTTGCTCAATCGTCACAATAATCAGGGAATTTTAAATCGTATTGTCACTTGTGATGAGAAGTGGATCGTGTACGATAATCGCAAGCGATCATCACAATGGCTTAACCCTGGAAAACCGGCAAAACCTTGCCCCAAGCGAAAACTGACCAAAAAGAAGATTCTAGTTAGTGTTTGGTGGTCCTGTGCTGGTGTCATCCACTACAGCTTCATGAGATCAGGCCAAACGATTACTGCAGACATGTATTGTCAACAGTTGCAAACAATGATGGAAAAGCTCACCATTAAACAACCGAGATTGGTCAATTGCTCTAGCCCATTGCTCCTTCAGGATAACGCTCGACCACATACTGCACATCAGACGGTCGCCAAGTTAGAGGAGCTGCGACTGGAAACTCTGCGTCACCCACCATACTCTCCAGATCTTGCCCCAAACGATTACCATTTATTCCGAAATTTGGACAACTTTTTACAAGGAAAAAAAATCAATTCTGATGAGGCAGTTTAAACAGCCTTCAAGCAGTTCATCGATTCTCGCTCCCAGGATTTTTTTACCAAAGGGATCAATGAGCTCCCGATAAAATGGCGAAAGTGTATCGATAACAATGGTACATACTTCGTTTGACTAAATATATAATTTCTTTTAAAAATGTTATTTTTAATTTTTTGATACCGAGCGGCAATTTCATATGTAAAGACCTAATATTACCTACCGCATAGATTGGCTTCATCACTATTGAATTTTATTGTGGTCAAATATATCACCCCATCATACACCGACACTCAACCAAAGCAGAGGAAAATTAATGAATAGGGAGCTCTTTAAGACTGTCTTTATACACTGCATATGCTTTATGCTGTTAGGACTTTATGACTGACACCGTGTGGTGCCTGCTGCGAATAGCACCACCCCATTTCTACCCGTGGGTGTCGTAGAAGACGAGAGGATGGGCAGCAGCGTCCTTCTGAGTACTATAACACCTACTGCGATCGCCAACATACATCAACCAAGCATGATGATTGCGGCTGAACCCCCCTTGGGGGAGACCTATCCCAGCAGTAAGCGTCTAAAGGTTGACATGGTGATGATAATGACTGTTGCGAGGAGTAGAGCCCTTTAAATGTTGCGACACGATTTAGTTATTTCCACTTCGCTCCGGTGCCGGTGGATGCAGTGTACCTACATCGTATTCACGTTTCTTGTCCATTCTTCTCCATACGAAACTACCTTTTGGAACAACTAGATTCATATTTTCTTATAATTATGACGTTTCAAAAGTGCCTTTAATGGTCTAACTGAAATAAATGATTTGATTTTACCAGCTTTTTATTAGCTTCACCTGTATGTTTGTTTGTAACCTTTGTAACCGACTTCTTTGGGAGCGATTTTGACCCACTTTAAACGGCCAGATTTCGTTCAAACTTTGTAGATTTATCGAGGACCGATGACAATACACTAATTTGATAAAACTTAAAAAAAAAAACAAAAAAAAAAAAAACAAGTCGTTCAAAATTACACGCCGAAAAAACAGCTATTATATACTAGGAAGGTACTGCACAAGCGCCCCTGGTAGAATAAATGTACATAATATTTATAGATATAGATATAACCAAACTAAAAAGTAAAAAATAAATAATAGTTTAAAAAAACTAAAAACACGCTTTTTATAGAAAACCAAACTAAAAAATAGAAAATAAATTTTAATAAATTATTTTATTTAAAAAAAAGCGTGGGGTGCTTTTTAAGATAATATCAAAATGATAATCACTCTACTCATATCTGTCAATAAAATATTTATAACTATTGACACCATGCACCCCACGCTTTTTTTTAAATAAAATAATTTATTAAAATTTATTTTCTATTTTTTAGTTTGGTTTTCTATAAAAAGCGTGTTTTAGTTTTTTTTAAACTATTATTTATTTACTTTGAATATGGAATCACAGTATTAAATTCCTCATAAGTCCGTCTTTTTATCAATTGATATTTCTGTGCTGTACCTTCTCCTGCTTACAACGATTTATAAAAATGCCTAGCATGCCCTGTTAAACTTTTCCGTTGTCCTACTGCATTTGACCCGCATTGTATTAGACGCGGGCGCACCTTGTCATCGGCGCATTAAGCACTTGTTCCATCCAATGTACTACTTCCCGGGACTCAAATGACGTTGCATTGTCTCTGGCATACATTACGATGACCAATGAAATGGAGTGAGTGAGTGTTCCGCTTTCTCAGCTGATAAATCTTGACCATCCAAAGCTTCAAGGGCGTGAGAGTCTTAACATTAACAGTTTAGTCACAGATGATATAATACTAAAGTATTTAGTCAAGTTTTCTAGAAAAGATATCTTGCAACCGGCATTACTATCTATAAATAATTAAGTTTACCAGCTTTATCTAAGAAATGCAACGAATTACGTACATGTGTTCATTATGTTACAAATATTTTCCTTAACACCTCGATATAATGCATAAAACAAACAGTTTCTTATAAAATTGTATATTGTTAGTTGTTTCACTCATTTGAAATTAAACAAAAAATAAGTTATTTGAAGACAGTTCGCAACGTTTGTTTTCTTTCGGTTTTAGTTTAAAAAAACAAATGAAACTAATTGTTATGTATTTGCGAAACTTAGCTATTTAATTAATGATGTGTTAGGTTACGTACTTCTGCTAAATATTTAACTTTTGCTCCAAACATTTAAAAGTAAATGATAACGTAATTGATTTATTTTCTTCTGTTAGTCTTTTCCCGTCATTCAGATATTTTCTCGGGAAACATAAATTTTGTAAAAGTTTGTTGTTTCTTTTAGCTAGGTAATAAGTACTGTCAGACGAGGATACACCAGAACAGGTAGACAGGTCGCAACTATATATAGGGTGACTGGTAATTAGTGTACGATACTTAAGCACGTGATTGTGTTCATGATAACAAACAACTTTCCCGAAGAAAAAATGATTTTGTACTGGTCCACTTTAGGTTTCAGCGGTGCGCGCGCGTGAATTTCATTCGGCTGTTGTGTTATTATGATACAAGTGAACCAGTACAAAAAACATTTTTTATCATGAACACAATCACATGTTTAAGTATCGTACACTAATAACCAGTCACCCTATATAGAAACCCACGAGCATCTTTCTGACTGACTGACTCCTTGACTAGAAGGTTTTATTTGAAATCAATGATTTTGAGTTTAACAAGATAAGCCTTACAGTCCTTAGCTAGGCAAGGTCACGTGAAGGTTTAATATAAATTCCGGGTACATTTTGATTTGAGCAACGCGCTTCTTAAGTCTTACACTTTATAAAGCCTACATGAAAGTTTCTATACGACCGGCGGCCGTACAATATCAAGCTAGAGAAAAAATGCCGAAAAAAGTGCATATTTCTAGTATTTCCAGTAGTAGTATTCCTTCACTTTTTAACTTTATTTTATCTTTATTATTGATTGTTATAACTGCCATAGTAATACACACTATGAAAATGTCAAGTGTCTACAGATTACGTTCAAAAGATCCCGCTAACAGAAGAACAGTGGAGTCTCATAATAGGATCCCGTTAGGGAACAGATCCCTAAAATAAATATGTGAAAAATAGCAGTGTCCACCTAACTCTTTCGTTAACTGTACACAACGCAATCACACACCACTTAGATCTGATCGTATCAGCTGCACCTCCGTTAATGTTACCTCCGCTTTGCATTGTTTATAATAATTAAACGACAACTTGCTTATTATTATATTGAAGTACGTAGGTACAATCTGATAAGATCGGGAAGTATAATTTTATTTTAACTGCACTTTCTTATAAAATTGTATATTGTTAGTTGTTTCACTCATTTGAAATTAAACAAAAAATAAGTTATTTGAAGACAGTTCGCAACGTTTGTTTTCTTTCGGTTTTAGTTTAAAAAAACAAATGAAACTAATTGTTATGTATTTGCGAAACTTAGCTATTTAATTAATGATGTGTTAGGTTACGTACTTGTGCTAAATATTTAACTTTTGCTCCAAACATTTAAAAGTAAATGATAACGTAATTGATTTATTTTCTTCTGTTAGTCTTTTCCCGTCATTCAGATATTTTCTCGGGAAACATAAATTTTGTAAAAGTTTGTTGTTTGAACGACGGAAAAAATCAATCGGAACGAAATGTACACAAACGATACTAATCTGATTCATTGCATGCATAGAATCAATATTATGATTTTAGGTAACTGTTCTAACTTTGTCTGAACGCCTGGTACTTGCACTCATCGAGAGCCAGTAGTTTAGGGTTCCGTACCTCAAAAGGAAAAAAACTGAACCCTTATAGGATCACTTTGTTGTCCGTCTGTCTGTCTGTCTGTCTGTCAAGACCCTTTATCTCGGGAAGGCGTAGAGGTATCGAGTTGAAATTAAAACCATATACTTAAGTCTACGGTCCCTTGATGCTGTTAAATCAACCCTCTATATTAACGTGAAAAAAAGATACGGCCGTTTATGTCGCAAAAAACGCATTTATAATATTAAGATGATTAAAGTATGGATAGTAGGTATGGATTAGTATAGAAGTATGGATATGTACCTACTAATATGTACGGTACCCTCGGTGCGCGAGTCCGACTCGCACTTGTCCGGTTTTCTTTTATCGTATTCCATAGGAACCTATTACAATTAATCAAAATATAAACAAGTTTTATATTTCTTTGGTTAGTGAAGCCGTGGGTTACCAATTTCAAAATTGAGGAATTATTTTAACCCCTTAGCTTGTGCCTGTCAGGGTTACCTATCTTTGAACTAGTAGTTAGTGACTATCACGATATTTTGTTGGCTCAGTCTCTGAATATCATATTCTTAAAATATCCTAATCGCAAATCATCATATTATCAGAACATCATATTATCAACACATCATATTCTCAAAACATCATATTCTCAAAATATCATAATCTCAAAACATCACATTCGCAGACCACGACATTCTTAAGACATCATATTCGTATTTTATAACATTTTTTAACCTAGGCTGTGTGTACTGTTATTAACAAAGTTCTTCGCGAACTTCGCTAAAAATAAAAAGGTTTTTTCAACTCAGAAAAACGTTGAACAGCTTGGACAGAAAAGTGCAGACAGTTATCGTTAAATTATTAAAATAAACTTTGGTTAAATTTATTCAACTGTGAATAAAGTTGAGCATCTTGGACATAAAAAACGCATGTGCTTTCAATGAGGAACCAAATACTTGTAAAATTTTCAACTATTTCATAAAGAGTAAAAAAAAACTAAAAAAAAATAATAATTTAATCACCTAGATTTTATTCACTTTTATTTCTTTTCCACTTTCAAGAAAGTACTAGGATAAAATAAGCTTTGTAGGCGGTTGCTAGAAAATTAATTTAAATGTGTAAATTAGAACTTTTAGAAATTTTCTGCAAGGTTATGTACCTAGTACTACTACTAGTACAGACAGCGTCCTCAACTGCTTACCCCCTATGCGAAGAAATTTCAACGCGCGGGGGGTTAGCAGTTGATGACGCTGTCTGTACTTTAAAGTACAAATAAAATCAGTAAAATCTAGGTGAGTAATTTTTTTTAAGTTTTTTTACCTCCTGATGAAATAATACCCGTGAAAATTTTATAACAATTTTTGGTCCCTTATTAAAAAGCACATAATGACCTAAATACACGCGTTTTTTAACCTAAACAGCAAGAAAATAATTCTTATTCAAATAAATTTTGCCCAACTCTGCACAGCTCAACGCTGTTGAGGACTGTACGTTGAATGTGGTATCATAAGAATATTGTGTTCTGCGAATGTGAGTGTGGGAGTGTGTGTGAGTGGTGTTTTGAGATTATGATAATTTGAGAATATAATGTTTTGAGAATATGATGTGTTGATAATATGATGTTCTGATAATATGATGATTTGCGATTATGATATTTTAAGAATATGATATTCAGAGACTGAGCCCTAATGATTACATGATAATAAAACGGTAAACTTTGTTGATACAGTAAACTTCAAACATAATTGAGAAATCAATAAAAAAACATAATTATTAGATATGTCTTTGTACCTATTGATATCTGCATGTTACTATATTCTTAAACATGTATTGCTTGTATATAACAAAAGGTAAGTACTCCTTTATTTGAATTAGACACCTAGATAGACTACAGGTACCAATTCAATCACCAGTGAAGTTCATGAACATGACAATAGAAGCAAACTATATTGACCCTCGGCTGTCAAATAGACGTTGCGTATTATACAATGAAAACGACCCCGGTGACCATGGCTGAACTGTAGCCTCCCCTCATGTGAACAAACATGGCTGACCTCTAGCTGTGTTCTTAACTGCTCAAGTCAATATTAAGTTTACTGCCTTTAAGCAGTTACTGTCGAATCAAGACCCATCATCATCATGTTAACTTTTAGACGCCCACTGCTGCGCATAGGTCTAAGATAGCTGTAATCGCCATGCTTGGCCGATGCATGTTGGCGATCGCAGTAGGTGTTATAGTACTCAGAAGGACGCTGCTGCCCATCCTCTGGTCAATATCCCTCTGTCGCCTTCTACGACACCCACGGATAGAAATAGGGTGGTGCTATTCGTGTAAGTCTGCTTCAAGTTCAGACAAAATACAATTCCTTTTACGAACCGACAGCGGTTCGGAAAAGGAATTGTATTTTGTCATAGTACACGTGTGTTGCGGGTTCGATTCCCGAATGGAACAAATATTTGTATAGTCTAATAGTTGTTCCAGATCTGGCTGTTAGTGGATGTCAGTTTACTTATAAAATATATGTTTGTAAACGCACCCAGGATACAGGAGAAATTCCTAGTGTGAGGAATCGTGATAAAAAAAAACCAAGGCAGAATTTCTCTTCAATGAGACCTATAAATATTTGGGTATGGCGGAAGCGTTGGGCATCAATGCTGCTGACATGAAACAATCGTTGAAGGAGCGCTTCTTTAGCCACCTGAGAAAAGTATTCAATTGTGTTTTGTCAGGCGGAAATAAGGTGCGCGCCATCAACGGGTGGGTCATGCCGGTCCTGATGTACTCTTTCGGTATACTCAAATGGACTCAAACGGAACTCGATGCCCTGGATTGAAAAGTCCGTACATTGTTGACAGCATATCGGATGCATGTATATCCCGCGGAAGTGTGGAGGTCGTAGCTTCTTAAATGCTAAGACCCTGCACAACCGTAAGGTATGCAGTCTCAGGGAATATTTCCTAGAAGCCGACGTGGGGATGCACCGAGATGTAGTTGCAGTGGACAAGGGCCTCACCACGCTTTCCTTGGCTAAAGAGAACTGGTGCAATCCTGTAGTGCTTAAGACTAAAGATCGCGAGGAGGTTTGGAAGAGTAAGGAGCTTCACGGACGCTATTTCCGGGCCCTGCACGGGCCTGATGTGGATTTCTTAGCGTCCGTATCCTGGCTACGATTCGGTGATCTTTTTGGAGAAACCGAAGTTTTTGTCTGTGCAATTATGGACGAAGTTATTTTGACGAATAACTACCGGAGCTTTATTGTGAAGGATGGCACGGTTGACATTTGTCGGGCATGTCACCGGCCTGGAGAATCAATCCGTCACATTATCTCTGGATGTTCTCGTCTTGCAAACGAAGAGTACTTGCATAGACACAACCTTGTGGCCAGGATTATCCATCAGCAACTTGCTCTAAAATACAACCTCGTGGAATCAGAAGTACCATACTACAGGTATGTGCCCGAACCAGTTCTTGAAAATGGCAATGTCACATTGTACTGAGATCGATCCATCATCACTGACAGGACTATTGTAGCCAATAAGCCTGATGTAGTGGTGGTGGATCGATTGAAGAAGCGCGCAATGATTATTGACATAGCAGTTCCGCATGACGTGAACCTCGTGAAGGTCGAGAAAGACAAGCAAATAAAGTATCTTGACTTGGCCCGCGAGGTTGTCGACATGTGGGATGTGGACTCAGCGATCATTGTGCCGATAGTTGTTACAGCCAATGGCTTAATTGCCAAGAGCCTCGACTAACATCGAAGGAGGCTCTCGTTAGGCGGCTGGATCAAAGGCTTGATTCAGAAGGCAGTACTTCTGGACACGGCCCGCATTGTCAGGAGGTTTCTCTCTCTGGAGCCCTGACCGCCGGTAGCTTGGACCCTGTTCCCGATACCGATGGGCTACTATTTTTTATATTTTTAAATATTTTTATTTTTTATTAATATTTAAAAATGTATTTTATAGGTAAATATAATTAATAAATGGTGATAATAATAATATGTCCCCATCTGACCCCAAACTAGGGAGACCCTGTACTATGGGTGTCAGACAGCTGATATACATACACAAATACATTTTTTTTTGTAAATACATACATATATAGATAAACAACACCCAGACACAAGGCAAACACAAGTGCTCATCACACAATATGTTTACCCTGGGCGGGAATCGAACCCGCAACACGCTGCGCAGCTGCAGTCGATCGCTCAGCCACTGCGCCAACCGTGTCGTGCCGTGTCGTGTAATATTAGATTTTTAGTTGCTTTGAAATGAATAAATAGTTACCTAGTCAAATGAGTTGGTAAATAACTACCTACAAGTGACGTCATAAGTACCTATAAATTGCCATACAATATCTATGAGGGTATCGCGTTTTGACAGCTAATTAAAGGTAGGTACTTATGTCAATTGGTCGGTGGTCTAAACTACACAATTATAAAAAACTTTTTTGAAAAAAGAGAACCGCCTTCAAAAACTAAAACGTGATAAATAATTTTAGCACAGAACACACTTGACTTTAGTTTCGAAAGTCGGTGGCTTTGTTCTGTTTGTTGTTTTGTATTGCCTCCGACTTTCGAAACTAAAGTCAAGTGTGTTCTGTGCTAAAGTTTTTTTAGTTTTTGAAGGCGGTTCTCTTTTTTCAATTAAGTTTTTATTTTTCACTTTTTAGTGCCTCCTTATCTCCCAAATCCGTTAAGAAACGGCAACACAGTTAAAACAGAGATTGAAAGTCAGTTGAAAGGAAAGGTGAAAAAACAAAAACGTCTTCTTGGTTTTTGTTGATTTTTTCGAAAACCGCTAAATAAATTTCTATTTGTTGTATACTAAAACCTTTCCCAGAATGTAACAAACACTTTTCTGAAAACCGCATCAAAATCCATTCAGCCAAACGGGAGATAATGGCGGACAAACACACATACATACATACATACAAACATACGGGTCGAACTGATAACCTCCTTTTTTTTTAAGTCGGTTAAAAAGATAGTTTTGCCCGCGAGTTCGTCCGCATAAATTATCACAAGGATCCCTAATTACTTGACAATGCAATAGCTTATAGTACTAAGAGATAACATAGCTCCCTACTGGTTAAATAATTTTTAAAAACGGATTATGTACTTTGTAGTTTCGGAAATTACTTTCTCCATACAAACAAACAAACCAATTTGTCCTCTTTAAAAGATTTTTTTATTAGTATAGAACTATAGATAACTAGCTTCTGCCCGCGGCTTCGCCCGCGTGGTAAAAACGATTATCCCAAGGGAACATATTACCGAGATAAAAAGTATCCTATATGTTAATCCAGGAAATGCTCTATCTATGTGCCAATTTTCATGCAAATCTGTTCAACGGTTTGCGCGTGATTGTGTAACAAACATCCCAACATCTTCACAAACTTTCGCATTTATAATATTATTATTATAATATATTAAGTAGGATGTAGTACAGTCACGAGCAAAAACAAGTAAACAGTTAGTCTCATTCTAAACTGATTTTCTCCTAAACTATTGATTGAAATGTTATGGGGTTACGAATAGGGTATTTTTGATTCCAAAAAAAAGGTTTTATCTATAAGTTGAAATAGTTATTTCACGAGAAAATTGCGTTTGAATTTTGCAATCTGTATACATATTTATGCTCATGACTGATGATCCAAGATAAGGCGACACGTGCACCTCTACAGTGGTGGTAAACATACAGTGGCACATTCCCTGAAACACAGTGCTTAGTAGTCATAACAATGAATCTTCCGTTAACAAGCAACTCGAACACTTCCTAGAAAACATCTGTAATCAACAATCAGCATGTAAGCGAAGCCTCTACACGTGTCGTCACACCCACCTCTTACACCTACAATCAACTTGCTAACTACCTACTAATTAGCAGTATACATGGTAAGTACACCTTATACAGCAAAATGATGTAGTGAATAACAGGACCCCATGTTTAACTGTGATTAGAGCGGAGCCGGTGATTAAGCGCGGTGTTGACGACGTTGTGGTAATTGATTAATTTGTAGTTAATGGTAATGGTTAATTTGCGGTAATAGAGGTAAACAAAATAAAGAAGGATTTAAGTCAAATTCAAAGCATTTATTTCAAACAAACTATTTACAAGCACTTTTGATTTATCAAGATGTCGGACAGTTAGTCAGATAGTTGAAGCTAGTTGCTCGTTCCAAAATGTAGGTCTCTATGGAGAAGAACGAGCAAGAAACTCTACGGACACTCTTTTGAATCAAGTTTCTTACAAAATACAAGTTACATGATTCTGGTTGATTCTATATGTGAAAACTTGATGACTTGAGTTTCCGTTAAACTAATGTTAGTTTCGTGCAACTCAACGTTAGACCACTACAAGGCACTTCTGAACGACATCAAAAAAAATCTAGTTGCCCCTTACAAAAGGTACTAATTACAGTTTCGTATGGAGAAGAATGGGCAAAGACTCCATAGGTACCTACATATTCTTTTCAAATTGTCAACAATAATTTCTATTATAACAGGAATTATAATATAATGATACATGAATACGATGCACTTGCATGAAAACCACTCTATTAAAGTACGTACGAAATTGTCAATATTCATAAAGCGACTTTGAATCTTTAGAACATGACCCCGCAATATCTAGAGTTGACAAAAAGGCAAGGCAGCAATGTTTTAATAAATCTAATTATAAGATAAGAAGGCCTTTAGTTTGAGAATTGCGGAACCGATTCTCAGGGCACAGGGCATAAGGTCAGGGCTCATATTTTACGTCAATGAAAGCTGTCAACCCTGGACGAACCAAACAAACTGACCTCGACCGTGACTATTGGAGTAACCCTAGCATATGACACGTAATAGGGTCATAGACAATGAATGTTGGGACCTCCACGGAGGGGGGCTTAATCTGTTTTTGCTAGTCAATTGAAGTGTTAAATAAACAGCCTGGTTTGTACCTTTTTAATAAAACCTGGTATCGCCTTATTATTGGTAAGGAATACCACCATCCGTTACATTATAAAAATAACTGACGTCACTTGGGAAGCTGTCATGCTGAAATGGAATTGGGCTGAATACATCTGCTGCATATCAGACGATCATTGGGCCAAACGCACGACCCAATGGGTCCCTCTGCATGGCAAGCGATATCGCGGCAAGCCTAAGTGGAGATGGCGGGATGATCTGAACTCTTTCGGCAAAGACTGGTCTCAAATAGCCCTTAATAGATAGAGTTGGAAGGGGAGCGGAGGGACCTTGCTCTGCAGTAGGAAAATCCAGGCTAAAAATAATAATTGGTATCGCCTTAACCTTTTGGGGTCAAAGAACGTTATATTTGCAAACTAGACACTTGACTTTGACATTGACCCCGTAAGTAAACACCATAACAAAATGGTGGTCAGTGACCCCCGCAACGAATCGAAGTCTCAAATCCCCAGTTCATCACAGTAATCAAAATGTTTGCGCCAACAAGTCGACGAGCAATGAGTTTTTATATGTCAAGTCAATTTCCTGAGATTGGAGAGTGTAATTAAGTTTTTCATCTAATTGCTGTGTCAAGGTAGGCAGTGGAGTGCGGCTTCCTTCTACACGTTTGACTCGTTTTTATGACGCTTTTTGTTTAGGTAGACTGGTGATGTACTAAAACTAAATGAGGCTAAGAAATATGAGAGAATGTCGCGGGTTTGACGTTAATAACTATATAGCAGGACAAAAATTTACACAACTCCCTATAAAATCCCCTAGTAGAGCAGGTTTTGATAGAACTTCAAAATCAGAGCTGATTTTTGACATTCAATGACAAAATAAGTTCACCAAACCTGTATATCTTTGCTTTATCTTTATCTTTACCATAAAACAAAGTCACTCCCGCCGTCTGAACGCTTAGATCTTTTTGCAGATTTTAAACTGACAATCACGTCAAAATATGTAAATGATTTTAAAAAAATATAAGTTAAACTAGAACATTCTCTTAATCATTTAATATGTGAATATTTTTGTATTTATTTATTTATTTTTGTATTTTGTAAATTTTTTTGTTCATATTTAATAGTTTAATTAAATCGTGAAGTTGTGTCTGACGCGGACATTGATAATCACACAAAATCTACCAAGAATATTTAAACGAAACTTTTACTATCTTACAGACAATTTTATTATCTATCTTTTAGTATACGCCTTTTTTTAAGTTAAAGAATACTATCTATCTTTTATTTAATTTTTTCGACTAAACTTTGAGAGTTTTGGACGCAGCGCATACGATTCTCTGGTCGCTCAAGGTCGCCAGCGTATATCGTCGCCTTAATAGACAGAGTGATTCAAGAGGAAGGGTTAGATACACGTATAGTTTGTTTTTTCGTTTATCTATATTGCACCCTTGCGAAGCCGGGGCGTGTCGCTAGTTATTCATTATTTTTATCATTAATCAGGTCTCTAGAAGTCTAGAACCATTCCCTCTTGTGACAAGATCATGTTTATGACCGTTGCTTAATCGCATGATATAAGCGGGTGTTACATGACGTGCAGTGCGCAGTAGCTAGCGACTCCTGCGCACAGGCGGAACGGCCGCGAGCGCGTCTTATGGGTGACAGATTAGTTCCTTGGGGTCTCGCCTGGCCCGGCCTGAAGTGGGACATAAACAATTGATCTTCATAATTGCCTTCCAGATTCGTGTCTCAACACGATGTTAGAAGTCAAGGTCAATGAGGAGCAGTTGTAGAGGTGTTATGTCCCGGGGAATCCCACCATTATAATGATCCATACTCTTAGTGCACATGGTTGTTTTGCTAATGTGAGAGCTTGGGGTTAAGAGCGGTCATGGGGAGATCTCAGATGAGTCCCCACCTACTTTCCTTCTAAACAAACTACATATATTTAAACTTTGATTTTGGTTTAAGACCACATTTTTTTTATAAAGATCTGCTGCTAAACATGAAAACCCTTTGTAGCCATTTTTCTGGATTTACCCACCTCCGAGTCTGATGAGGGTACACTAGTACCCTACCGTGTCCACAGAGTGGCCACTATGGACACGGTACTACTATGAATGTTAATTTATACAATATTCAGAATTAGCCGACATTGGACACGTCGCGGCTCATTAGGTAGCCTCATTAGCTAATAATTATCAATCAAGTTCAATGTCCTTGCCAAAAGCATGTCATAATTTACAGAAATCCTCATTAATGAAACCGATACCATATTTTTTCTGGAAGTGTAACTAGGTTAGGTTACGCATCCAGAAAAAAATGTGGTATCAGTTTTATTATTGAGCAATTTATTTAGAGTAGATAAGTCAAAGTCAAAGCATTTATTTCAATGAAACCATTTACAGGCACTTTTGAATTGTCAAGGAGTCTGTCAGTTAGTCAGAAAGTTGAAGCTACTTGCTCGTTCCAAAACGAGGTCTTTATGAAGAAGAACGAGCGAGAAACTCCACGGACACTTACAATAATGAGATTATAACTATTCGCTTTTGAATTTGTATTTGCTTTAGTGGCTTCACTCTCAGTGATCCGCGGGGTCTATCTGCCTTTTGTTTCATAATCTGAGCGTTACCGCATAACTATGCGGTAACGCGTCCGTAGTCCTCACCAGTGACATGCGCCAAACCGGTGGAATGTGTACGATTTTCACGAAATGCAATAGTCTGTAGCACTTGACAGCTCCGGTCGCAGAGCGATGCATTGTATGAATCAGTGTTATTGTAAGTTGAGATGAGTGTTTGTGGTCGCACACCGTGTACACGGAACTGCGCCCGCGCTGCCCGCCAACTTGAGCTACACTCCTAGAGTTGAGGAACTACCCAGATATATTACTAACCGACTTCAAAAAAAAAAGGAGGTTCTCAGTTCGACCCGTATGTTTGTATGTATGTATGTTTGTCCGCGATTATCTCCCGTTTGGCTGAACCGATTTTGATGCGGTTTTCAGAAAAGTATTTGTTACATTCTGGAGAAGTTTTAGTATACAAGAAACAGAAATTTATTCAGCGCTTTTTGATAAAATCAACAAAAACTGAGAAGACGTTTTCGTTTCTTTCATCTTTTCCTTCATTTAGACTTTCAATCTCTGTTTTAACCGTGTTGCCGTTTTTTAAGGGCGCGTATTCGATTTAGCACAACTCAAAATCTAAATGATTGCTAGAATGGCGTGTCAGCATTGACACACACTAGTACAACACAATGGTCGGTTGGTGAGCATCAGAAAAAGAAATACGCACGAAATAAGCACGAATCATTGAAATTGATCGGCAAACGACAGCGCGCGATGTTTTACAGGGCTTCTTAAAATAATTGTCTAAAATAAATGAGTTCGTAAAACGGACTAAAAAATATTTTGTTTAAAGCATAACCTTTATTATCATAAAATAAATATATCAGTTATGTTTTTATTCATTTTACAAAGTGAACCGATTGTGTACTTTTTCAACATGGTTTTTTTAATACATAATAGTAATATTTTCGTAATTTTGGCTCTGTGTCTGACTTTAAGACTGTATACCCTGTTGAAAAAACGCATAAAACATAATATTTTGGCGTACTGTAATGGTTGTATTCGTCCTGAAAGTTAACTCTGACGTCTATTTTAGTAAACCGCTATGGAAGGATTGTCTTCGCTTTAAAAAAACTTTAAAAGTTATACTTTTACTCTGTAGCTGTCTAAATCAAGACTGAATCTTTCTTAAAGCTGTAATTGTCTTTAAATAATCTGCACACATCATTACGATATTGCTCTGGGCAAAACGCAAAAACATGAAGTTATCGTCACGAATCTAATACACGCTCTTAATGGATTTGAGTGATAACGAGGCACTAAAAAGTGAAAAATAAAAACTTTTATGAAAAAAGAGAACCGCCTTCAAAATAATACTAAAAAGTGATAAATAACTTTAGCACAGAACACACATGACTTTAGTTTCGGAAGTCGGTGGCAATACAAAACAACAAACAGAACAAAGCCACCGACTTCCGAAACTAAAGTCATGTGTGTTCTGTGCTAAAGTTATTTATCACTTTTTAGTATTTTTTTGAGGCGGTTCTTTTTTCATAAAAGTTTTTATTGATTTTTGTGTTCCATACTCAAAGGGTAAAAACGGGACCCTATTACTAAGACTCCACTGTCCGTCTGTCTGTCTGGCTGTCTGTCACCAGGCTGTATCTTATGAACCGTGATAGCCAGACAGTTGATAATTTCACATATGATTTATCTATTTCTGTTGCCGCTAACAACAAATACTAAAACAGCAAAAAAAAAAACAATTTTTAAGAGGGGGCATACAACAAACGTGATTTTTTGCCGTTCTTTTTGATCTTTTTGTACCATTGTCTATACAACATTAGACATCTAGTGTTGTATAGATAATGGTACCGAATACTACGAGTTTGGCTATCGTACAGTTGACGCGCAGTTTATATACGCGCAGTTCAAAAATTACAAGAATATCTACCGTTTATCACTCAAACTTTAACTGCTCCTGCACTACAACTTCATCGGCGCGTCATAAAATTACGTGAATTAGCCTTTTGGCAACGCTACCCAACTGAGATCTACCTGAACCTGCACCATCTTAATGTTCCACAGTTATTATTGTAGTTTGTAATAGTTAATGCTCCTAGAAAAATCTGTATCGTTTATGTCGCCGGCAGCCGACGGTCACACTCGGTTTACCAACATGTACCTGCTTCACGAAACAAATCATGTGTTCATGTCTTTGCAAAGAACTACATAAATACCTACTTGTACCTATTTAAAACGTGCATATCCAACAATGCGTAACATTTACGCTGTTATTATAAATAGGTTTCCGTGATTGCGTTGTTTATAATGAACTTGTACGAGGACGGTGTTTTTATAGAAGTTAGAAAAAAATAATTTGTGAGTTCGCACAAACCTTAATATCCTTGGTTTCCCTTTGATTTACAAAACTAAACAGTATCAGTTATTTCCTAGTGTCAATACTTTAAGTACCGTGTACATGTTCTAATTTAAGTAAGTAATATATCAAAGCCTAGTGCCTCTGAAAGCACATAAGCCATTGGTTCCCGCTGTCATTCGATACGGGTAGTCAGAATCTCGACAGTCTGACAACCAGTCCTGTGAAGAACTGGTATTCAGCTGCTTCTAGTTAAACTGGAAGCCGGTCCCAACAGGGGAAAAGGCTAGACACACGATGATCAGAATCAGCAAAATAAATTATGTTATCCTTAGCAGTATTTTCCTGTGGAGTATTCACTCATGCACACATACACGGAACGATTTTTTTTTAAACGTCGTCCCACACTTGTAATTTCTCCTGTTGTGGGTGCGTTTACTAACATATAAACTCACATACACATACACAAACGCAAATAGTTGTTCCGGGTACAGATAGCTGTAGGCCATACAAATATTTGTTTCGAGCGGGAATCAAACCCGTGACACGCAGCGCAGCAGTCGATCGCTAAACCATTGCGCCAACAGTGTCGTTGAAATGTTTTTCTCGTAGATCAAATGTCAAGCGATTAAACACTGTACTATTCTCTCGTCAAAACAATAATGAGATGATTTACCTATGCAGGTTTTAATTTCAGACCGGTGTAGGTACCTAATAAAATGTGACTTGCTCATTCAGGTGAGCGACGAGTGAGCACGACTTTATGAGATACACGTGAGAATAACTGGAACGGCAGAAAAGGGAAGTGAGGTTTTTAAAAATATTTATAAGTAATTCACACCTGAATGATGCAAAGGTAAATCGACACTGCAATCATTATATTCGCTGGATGAGTTAAGTTAAAATTGTTAAAAATACACACATATTTTATTAGTATCAACTTTATAGGGTTCCCAACGCCACTTCATCTTCTGAGGGAATGCGGAGCACTAATTCACAAGCGCAACAACCATCTGGGCAAACACCTGTTAAGCCCGGATGAAATAATAGAGATTGCCCCAAAGCAGATCTTGCAGTTCATCACTGCTCGCAGAGTTTGGTGGCGATCTCTAACCAACACAAGCGGCGATCACAATAGATCAACCCTGGTCGCAGTGACACCATAGCCGCATAAAAAAAAATAGGGTTCCCATATTGTGTATACAAAATACTGTTGTTATGATCACTGGTATTCGGATCCATAATTATAGAGCTTACGAATATTTTAAATAATTATGGTAATAAATTGATAATTTTGCAAGAAGCTCCAAAAATAAATAGGTAATAACTATGGTTTCAAAACGTCAAAAAAAACTTAAATATTTTGAAAAACTGTTCTATTATTTTTTTTTACTAGCTTCTGCCCGCGACTTCGTCCGTGTGAATGTCGGTTATCGCGGATGCAGACGAAGTCGGAGAAAAAAAAAGTAAGCCTACGTCCATCCCCAGGGTTCTAGCTATCTTTATGCCTTTCAGTTAAATCGGTTCAGTCGTTTCATCGTGAAAGCTTAAAAGTCAGAGTTACTTTCGCATTTATAATATTAGTAGATGGAAGTATGGATTTCTCGTAATTACAAAAAGTCTGGTCTCAACATTAGTATTACCACAGGTTAACTAATAGTTCCTTACTAGATTTAATGGTAGGTAAGTACCTACCTACATTTATTATTTATTTATTTATTTAATAATGTAATAGCCAAATCCAGGTTCCTATCAAACAAAACAAGTCTTTAAGTAGGTAGAATATACATTTATAGACATATTGTATTATGTAATTACTTAGGCTTTAAAAAAACAAACAAAACAATAATTAATGGCTATTAATAATAACAACATTTAAAATACGTGCGTAAGTTTTTTTTTAAATTATTAATCGACATAAACGGACAAAAAACATATTACAATAAGTTATTATTAGCCTTCTAATGCGAAACACATGCTGTGTGACCTCCACGTGAGAGCTATGTTATATGAAGGAATATAAACAGCTAATGATTATGTTTGATTTCGGTAGCAAGTAACAAATTAATGTTTGCAAGTGTTGATAACTACTTCAGTTCCTCAGTTATCTTATACTATGCTTATTTCCGTCTACATACCGTACCGTACCTTCTACTACATACTTTCTGTTAACGTACGCGTCTTACATGTCGATAAGCTTAATAAAAACAGAATACGTTCGACGAGTGTTTTAAATGTTTTCTACTAATTACTGCGCGTCAGTACTAGGGTTGCCAACCGTACTATAATATATAGTATTGTACTGTATTTAGGGTCTCCGTACTATATACTGTTGAAGAAATATATAGTAGGCGAAAATACTATATTCCAGTAGAATAGCTCAATGTTTATCAAAATTCAGGGATTTAATTTAAAACAGGAGGTTTCTTTTGATGACTGTGAGAAGGTATTAGAAGTTCTAAATTTACAGACAAAACTTAATATGAACATGGATGAACTTTATTCAGATATAAATATACTAAACGATTTTTTTTCCAAAATAAAAGATTCAAGCGAATTTATTAATAAAACTACTCCAGAAAAATGGCAGCATATTTTTAAAAATACCGAAAATAAGTTACTTAATAGATTTAAAATAATATCTTTTCTGCTCTCTATTCCTGCCACTTCGGCATTCACAGAAAGGATATTTTCAATTATGAATTCGAAGTGGCGAGAAGAAAGAAACAGAGCATCTTTAGCTTTAATTAAAAATTAGCTCTTAATTTATATTAATTTAAAACTTGAATGTGAAAAATCGTATGGTAGTTTTATTCATGACAGGAAATTATTAAACAATGCAAGAAGTGCAAAGAAATATAGTTTTTATAAAAAATAAATAAGTAAAATAAAACATGCGTAAAACGCACACTATGTAGTCAAGCATATTATAAGTTAGATGATTATATCACGGACAAAACTGCTTGGCTAAATGCTAGTCCTGCTCCACAGCCACTCGGGCTCACAAAATAGGATTGTTTTTAAGAGAATGATGTTTCTTACCCTCTTTTTTTTTTTAGACGGCCTGAATAACTTGTACCGTTATCAGTACGATTACTTTTTCCTATACCAGAGTCATCTAACGAATAAGTACACAAATTGTGTTAGTATTGTATAATTTAATGTCATTTATTTCAATTTTGTAAATGTGAGTACCATGGAGCATTTTATTGCGTTACTATGTGTTTTGACTTAATGAGCATGGCAGTTGAGAGCTTGTCATGCTCACTTAAATTTCTCGCTGATGGTGGCGCGTGTGTTGGATCATTTGGCTCCCTCCATGATGGTTGAGCTAGGTGGTGCTGATCCATGCGTCATGCTCGTGAACGAGTGCTGTCAGTTGGGATTGGTCATTTCTTATCTGCTATGGCTTGCATCTTTTTATTATTTTTTTACTACTGTTTTATATTCATCTTCATTGTGATCACATGTAGAATCAACAAGAATAATGTAACCAGGATTTTGTAAAAAACCTAATTTAAAAGAGTGCCGTGGAGTTTCTTGCTCGTTCTTCTCCATAGAGGCCTACCTCCGTTTTGGAACGAGCAACTAGCTTCAACTTTCGGACTAACTGACAGACTCCTTGACAATTCAAAAGTGCCTGTAAATGATCTAATTGAAATAAATGTTTTTGACTTTGACTTTGACTTGTTAATAAAACTTGTAATACCAACTGATTGGTTGATTGTATTGTCAATATAATAAATATGTCGCCGTGCCCTTACCGGGTTTCATGTTGAAACTTGTTTACTTCTGTAACATCTATGTACCTACACATGAATGCAAATAAGATTTTGAGTTTAAGTTTAAAAAAAAAATAACTTATGTCTTTGTTTTAGTCTTCCCTACTAAAATACTATATTTTTTTGAAGCGTACTATATTTTTTATGGCTTTTAAAAAAAATACTATATTCAGACAAAAAAAAGTTGGCAACCCTAGGCAGTACGCAACGCGCAGTGTGAGCAGTGGTCAGTGTACAAACTGACCTACAGCTACACACGGTATTAACATAACGAAAGTTTTCCTAGTAGGCTGCCGTACAGAGCGATGACCAATTTACTATATTTACTATGACTGTTTGTGAGTGCACAACTGAAGAGAATTAGGGTGTTACCAGACCAACCGATCGACCGTCGATCGACGGTATCGATCGATGGTAGAATGTATTAGTCGACGTCGATCGAGCTGCTCGATTAGCTTGATTAGCAGTCCGCTCCCCAATATCACCTCCTGCCCGCCCGCGCCCCGCGCGCTTACTACCTGGCCTGTTTGAGTTTATGTGTCTTCTGATCATCGAACCGGCCAACGCGTTCTCTTGTAAATACATTTCAAAAGAAACTGATTGATTATAGCCGGGGTTATTCGATCAACGTCAACCGATGCTATCGAATGGCAATCGATCGATTGGTTAGTCGAACGGTATCCGTCGATCAGCCAAAGCTACCACACCAATCAATCAATGTCGTTCGATGGCATCGATCGTCGACCGATCGATTGGTGTAGTAATGCCCTTACTCTCGCACGCTATCTTACACAATCACAATCTTGGAGGTTAGTCAACCGATTCTAGTGAAAATAAAATTAATTTAACTCTATATGAAGTTAGTTTATTTTAATGCATTTAAGGTGACAGAGGGATATTGACCAGAGGATTTTTCTGAGTACCTTAACACCTACTGCGATCGCCAACATGCATCGGCCAAGCTAGCGATTATGGCTGAACCCCCCTTCGGGGATACCTGTGGCCAAGCAGTGGACGTCTAAAGGTTAACATGATGATGACGATGAATGAATTTTAGAAATATACTTTTCAAACTTGGTAATTATAAAAAGGAGGAGGTCCTAAAATGTACAAATAAAATCGTCTGCCCGCGACTTCATCTTGGCGTTTTTCTTTTTCTTGGACCAGGAGCCTTCTCGAGCCTAGCAGAACCCAAAATGCAAAGTGCATCATAATCGAATCTAAAATGGATTAGGAACGAAAATAAAATAAAAAAGCGAAAAAAACATTTTAACAAAAAAGACAACCGCCTTCAAAAAGTGAAAAATAACTTTCAATTCGCGGCTTTGGTTTTGCTTGTTGTTTTGTATTGCCGCTTGCCACCAACTTGCGAATTGATAGAATTTTTTTACTATTTGAAGACGGTTGTCCTTTTTGTTAAACTGCTTTTTTTGCTTTTTAGCTACTTCTTATCATACAAATTAATTACGAAACGGTGACACCAAAAAAAAATCTGTCGTCCCTTAATTGTCTACCCTTAAGGGTGAAATATTAGGTCCTTACATATGAAATTGCCGATACTTAATACTGGCAACTTTGAAATCAAATATTTTGTGTTTGATTAGGAATTCCAAATTCAAAATTATTTCAAAATAAAGACTAAAGAATATTGTTTTAAAATTCGTGTTTCATTTGTTTTATCGTCATTTGTTTGGGCTTGAAAATTGCTATTGCAACAACAATGGAGAAATTAAAAATTCGCGATATTTACGAATATGAGTTCTACCGTGGCACCAGTGCAGCAGAAACGGCTCGAAGGATTAACGACGTGTACGGGCCAAGCACCGCTAACGAACGAACGGTGCGTTTTTGGTTTCAACGTTTCCGTTCTGGAAATTTTGATTTACAAAATGAGCCTCGTGGACGACCGGATACTCCAGTGAATAATGAAGAATTAAAGGCGATAGTTGAAGCGGATCCATCTCAAACCACTTCTGAATTAGCAGCAGCCTTTGGAGTAAGTGACAAAACAATCACTATCCATTTGCGTCAAATTGGAAAAGTAAAAAAGCTCGAAAAGTGGGTACCGTACGAATTGACTGAAACACACCAACAAACACGCGTCGGTTGCTGCGCTTCCTTGCTCAATCGTCACAATAATCAGGGAATTTTAAATCGTATTGTCACTTGTGATGAGAAGTGGATCGTGTACGATAATCGCAAGCGATCATCACAATGGCTGAACCCTGGAAAACCGGCAAAACCTTGCCCCAAGCGAAAACTGACCAAAAAGAAGATTCTAGTTAGTGTTTGGTGGTCCTGTGCTGGTGTCATCCACTACAGCTTCATGAGATCAGGCCAAACGATTACTGCAGACATGTATTGTCAACAGTTGCAAACAATGATGGAAAAGCTCACCATTAAACAACCGAGATTGGTCAATTGCTCTAGCCCATTGCTCCTTCAGGATAACGCTCGACCACATACTGCACATCAGACGGTCGCCAAGTTAGAGGAGCTGCGACTGGAAACTCTGCGTCACCCACCATACTCTCCAGATCTTGCCCCAAACGATTACCATTTATTCCGAAATTTGGACAACTTTTTACAAGGAAAAAAAATCAATTCTGATGAGGCAGTTTAAACAGCCTTCAAGCAGTTCATCGATTCTCGCTCCCAGGATTTTTTTACCAAAGGGATCAATGAGCTCCCGATAAAATGGCGAAAGTGTATCGATAACAATGGTACATACTTCGATTGACTAAATATATAATTTCTTTTAAAAATGTTATTTTTAATTTTTTGATACCGAGCGGCAATTTCATATGTAAAGACCTAATATTTTCTTGAAATTTATATGGGGCAAATTTGAGGTAGGTATACACTATCAATTACAAAAATAATCATCGAATTCGGACTACACTGGAAAAAGTTATGCGTGGTTAAACATAAAAAAAATAAAAAAATGAAAAGTACTGAGCCAAACTATGTTAAATTTTTATGGGACCAAATGGCAACTATTCCGCATCAAACTCAAGAAGAATCACGTAAATCGGATCATAAATCTCAGCGTAATCGGTGTACATACATAAAAAAAAATACCAATCGAATTGAGAACCTCATCCTTTTTGAAGTCGGTTAAAAATAACCCGACACAAACCCAAGATCGCGCCGCTCATGTTTCGCGCCTCCGCAGAACAAGGTGGATATGTCAGCAGTTGTAAACGATGCTAGAACGCATGCGCGGAGAAATTCGCGCCTACACGCCCCGCCAGCTTTCTATGTAAAGCGAAGGGAGCGCATTACTTATGTGTGCAAAGAGCTTACACTTGACTTGACGTGCGATTAATTACCCGAGCGCATGATCTTGACTTTAATTACCATACCTGCCACTCATACTTAGTACATACTTATCTCAAAAAGTCAATGTCAACTCATATACTTATTTCGATTAAACTATTGAAACCCACTTTTGCACGTCATATATGAAAAAGAAAATGTTGCCCCTTCCAAAAGGTAGTTTCGTATGGAGAAGAAAATATAATATAATAATATGTATGTTACAGCATATAGCATAGAAATTTTTGGCATAGAGACTAAGCACGTATTTTTTAATATTGTTTTCGAAAGTTTATATCACTACTTAACGCTAAACATGTATTCAACGCCAAAAAAAGTAATTAAAAGTATAAAAAAATACTTGAAAATAGCCAACCGAAAACCAGACACTTCAAACGTACACCATTTTGGCACGCAGTGTGACGTCATATTCTATGACAACAAACAAAGAAGTGGAGAGTTTACGTTGGAGAACAACCACGTGCACTCAGTGTCATTGACTTTTTTTGTCATAGACTTTTCCGTCACATTAGCTCTGACCAATGGCGTCGCTTTTCAACCAATTTTTGAATTTGCCACTGTCTATTGTTTATTTAAAAAAATCATTTCTTGTTCAAAATAAAAATATTGATAGAGGCATCAATTAGTTTAGTTTATTAGTATAGTATATTTACTTAGTATAGTTTATTACAAAGATATTTAACCCTTAAATGAATGACATGCGTATTCCCTAATGTTCTTCTATATTTCTTCTTTAGCATGTGTTTGTCCACGGCAGCGGCAAATTATACCTCTCCAACTTCTATCTCTAGTTTTCCTGGTCCAAACTATCCCGGCATGTGCCCTGATGTCTCAGAACCGATTGTCTTTCCTAGCCTGGGTCTCCAGTCTAGAACCCTACATTACCTGAAATCTTCGCATCATCATCATCTGCCCAGCCTTTTCCCAACTATATTGGGGTCGGCTTCCAGTCTAACCGAATGCAGCTGAATACCAGTGTTTTACATGGAGCGACTGCCTATCGGACCTCTACAACCCAGTAACTGGGTAGCACAATACCCCTTGGTAAGACTGGTTGTCAGATTTTCTGACTTCTGACTACCCATATCGACTGCCAAAGATCTACAAATGACAGCCGGGACCAACGGCTTTACGTGCTTTCCGGGCACGAAGGAAACTCGGTATGAACGGGATGGTCACCCATCCACAGACCGACCGCGGCTAGCGTAGTTTAACCTTTGACCGATCGATCTGTACGGCTTTAACTTAGCCATGAGCTCCTCCTTTATTACCTGAAATCTTCGCGCCATTCATAAATCGCAATATACCTCTGCTAGTGTATTCCCTGCTCCCCTCTGACCGCATCCGTCTCCCCGCCTACCTATGCATCAGATATTTTAATTACGTTGTTTTGTTGCTGAAACTGTCACGTCAGTAAACAGACAGATTTCCTTACTCATCAATTCGCTGCACATTCAATTTTATATTACATACCTAGGTAAAAAGGCTTTAGACATCGTAGCATTATCTAAGTAACTGAATATCACAGAAATTCGTCGGAATACATTATGTGCACATTGCATTATGAACTTTATGTACATTGTTTGTACAAACCCCAAAAAAACTGATCGCTTTCTCACGGATTCCGGAGAATCAAATCAAAATTCGCCAACTCGTTTTGGCGAATTTTGATTTGATATGGCTTTCGTTCCGCGACGGTGTGAGTCAAAATATTATTTTATACTGTAAATATCAGTCCTGACGTAATTATAAGGTAGGCTGGCAGAAAATGCCGCCTATACTTATGCAGTTTGTTTGCGCGTAAAGCATGCTTGTAGAATTAAAGCAAAACCTTTAAAAAGTCGGGGGACCAGGAGCGGAATAAAGTAAAAGGGCCAACAAACACATTTTATTTATTTACTTAGAGAGAGACTTTTGTGTATTTTTTAAAAGACGCTACGCACATATACAATAGGTACGCACAACGTATATAGGTACTTTTAAATATTAAAGTGATAAGTTTATTATTTTAACCAGAATGACGACTTTTGTGTCGGAAATTTCTTTCATCATGGTAAGATGCTGATATTACATCATCTTACATAACTTCACACCAAAATAAGCTTTCTGTTAAGATAAAACCGCGTCCTAATCGGTTCATCCATTTGGGAACTCCGATTCCACAGAGAGACACAAAGATTCACACGTTTTTATAACATCTCACTGTTTTTGTAGTTAAGGCGGCGATATACGCCGGCGACCTCGAGCGACCAGAGAATCGTATGCGCTGCGTCCAAAACTCTCAAAGTTTAGTCGAAAAAATTAAATAAAAGATAGTATTCTTTAACTTTAAAAAAAGGCGTATGTTAAAAGATAGATAATAACATTGTCTGTAAGATAGTGTAAGTTTCGTTTAATTATACCTGGTAGATTTTGTTTGTTTTGTCCGCGTCAGACACAACTTCACGAGTTAATTAAACTATTTAATATGAATGTAATCAAAAATATTCACATACTAAATGATTAGGAGAATGTTCTAGTTTAACATATATTTTCTTCAAATCATTTACACTACACATTTTGACGTGATCGTCAGTTTAAAATCTGTAAAAGTCGTTAATAGCCCCTTAAGTAGGTAAATCACGAGTACTTACTTGTATAGAAGCACAGCAGTACTATAAAGAGCAGTCGTCTAATTATGAAGAAAGCGTTACGTGTGACGGACTATTGGTAATCTGTCTTCCGCAAAGTGCATAGGTTATCTCAAGGGGCGGCGAGGCATGTATTAGGAAACTCAATTACCTAAGTGAGTTCTACTGACTAGCCATGTATGCTATGCTGTGCTAAGTGCACTGATATTTTTTTTTATTGTTTTACGGAATAAATGTAATGACCACCAAAAAATACTTTAGAATACCAAATGTAGTAAATGATCACCAAATCTTAGTGTGCATAATAACCAAAATCCTTTTGACCTTTAAGTCCCCCCTGAGGCGGCTTCGACATGGGTAGGTTAGGTTAGAACTGTGACCCCCTACGCACGAGGCAAGCGAGCGGAGCGAGCGTGCCGCGGCATCGGCCGCCGAGTGCCAGAACCAAATCGCTTTTTACAGTCAAACTCATACATTTCTACAATACTTTAGGAAACACAAATTTTTTGGTCATCATTAACTATTTTTTTGGTGATCATTTACTAGATCTGGAGGCTCGTTAAACATAAGCCTTGTTTTAATAGGCTTGCCTTTGGCTGTAACTCACCTGATATTGTGATGATGCGGCCTAAGCTGGAGCACGCTTGCCTAGGATAAACCGGTTCTCTCGTGCCTTGAAGATACCCAGATTATATTTTTCGGGGAACAGAGAGGCGGGCAGTGAATTCCACAGTCTGGCAGTTCGCACAGTGAGACCGTGGAACTTGAACCGTATAGCAATGACCCTTCGCCGTATTTCTGTTCGTCCGATGGTAGAATGGGGATGGAGGATGTATAAGTTGTGCAATTCCAAACCACACAGTATCCGAAATGTACCCGAAAATAAATTTAAATACAGTAACGACATATTCGTTCTGTCAAGCTCATTTGATTTAAAAAGTTAAAGTACTCAACAGATTTTGAAGGAATTTCTAAGGAACTGATCTGAAAGTATATCCTTTTTAATAAAACAAGAATTTTCAACATTCGGTTTTCTAGACGACTGAGTCCTGAGGTAACCAACATACAAAATACAACGGTAACCGTACTGAGAGCATGGAGGAAATTTTAGATTCGGCTGATATTAAAAAAAAAAAAGAAACTTAGTTCAATATAAAACATCGGAATTCCACAATGCAAGAAATTAACTCAACCTAAATAAATATTTCCTTTTACTTTCATAGATTTAGCCTGTATAGGGCGTTTGTGCACTACAAGGAATTTTACTGTCCGCCAGTCCGATTTTTTACGGTCCAATACAGAGTCTCGTAGATTCTGATTAGGTTAAATTCCAAAATCGGACTGCCGGACAGTAAAATTCCTTGTAGTGCACAAACGCCCATAGTGTTTGTTATTATTGTTTAGATGCGTCCCTTGGTCGTTGGTCCCGCTTGTCATTTGTAGATCATTGGGAGTCGTTATGGGCAGTCAGAATCCAGAAAGTCTGACAACCAGTCTTACCAAGGGGTATAGTGTTACACAGTAAGGGGTCATCCATAAAGTACGTCACAATAATTTCCTGATTTTTTGATCCCATCCCCGTCCTTGTCACAGTTGGTCACATTTGTGAAACCCCTATCCCTAATGATCCCTAATCCCTAGTGTGACGTCACATATTTTGTAATTTTACATCTAGAAATTATTATTAGCTTAACAATTTCTAGATGTAAAATTGCAACAGCAGTTCCGAAATGTGAATGATATTTAGCTGATCGTTTATGACAAGAACATTGGATACCTATGTTAACATCTTTTTCATCCAACCATATACCATCATCGTCATCATCCAAACAAATAATTTCTCTGGCACGTCTAGTAGCAATTCTTTGAGGACGAATCTTTGCGAAATGTAACGTCACGTAACTTAGAAACCCTCCCACCCCTTGTCACACAATGTCACACTTCGTCGACCCCCTCCCCTCCTCTCAACGTGTGACGTACTTTATGGATGGTCCCTAATTGGGTTGTGGAGGTATCTATACCTCCACAACCCAATTAGGGACCATCCATCATCATCATCATCTCATCATCAGCCTGGGGACTGGAGGTTCTAACCTCCAGTCCCCAGGCTGATGATGAGATGCGTCCCTTCCTCAGGATCAAGGTCGAATTTTATTACTTCAGCGAATCCATTAAAACAGCGAAATCATCGTAAAGTCTATATAATAAACATCACGAATTTTTGACAGGAACCTAAACTGCATGGCGTTTACAAAAGAGACCCTTCAATTTCCTCACATTCGTTTGTGTTAAAGCAATCACTACCTAATTGTATTGTACAGCTGAACAAAGCCATTTTGACAATAGTCTGCAACATCCGGCTGCGGATGCGCGCGCCGGTCACCTCGCGCTGATCATGCGTAGCAGGACCTAAACAACTTAAATTCATAATTATTAGGTACCTATAATAGATTGTGGCTGTATAATTTTCATTTCGCAGTCCCGAAATGGCGAGAATGTTTCGCAGTAGACCACGAAAGAGACGGTGCGACGACTTGGATGACTTCCTTAAGAATTGGCAAGGCTGGTTTTCGGCACGGACGGGGCTCGGATTGAAATGGATGGTCACCCATCTACGGTCTGACCGCGGCAAGTGACCGGTCGATCCGTACGTAACCACGAGCTCCTCCAACACATAGTGCTTGTCGTATAAAAAAATGAACCAAAATGCTACAGGATAGTCGTAGAGACAGCGTCAGCAACTGCTTACAGTGACGTGCCTAGGGGGTCAAGGTTAGGGCAAGCCCGACGGATGAGATAATGATTCTATACTTTTTATTGTCTCGCATTATTGATTGCAAGCCTGGCTTCGGGGCTTTAATGGAAGGCACGACACAAATTTTAATACGTGGGGGGTGAGCAGTTGATGACGCTGTCTGTATTGCCTATTTCCCATTCGAAAATCGACTGTCTCACTCTTGCTAGGCGTAGTCCTAGCGCGTAGTTCGTGATAGATGTAATTATATGATTGCTATCAAAGATTCATTATAAAAAGATTTACTTTCATTTGTATTTTTTGTGGTACTGAACGGTATCTAAATTAACTTTAAATTGGTTACAGGCGAACCACTTACCTAGGTCTTGTCTAATACAAGTACATCCGGGGTCAATCAATCAAAAGAAAAGTCATGAGACGACTTTTTAAAATTTTTGAAATTTCTGGTGTGGGACGATGGTATGAAAGAAAAAAGATTCTTACGATTAAAAACATTAGCCCCAATAAACTCGGGGTAAAGTTTTACTAAACTTAAACCTAGACAAATGTATTATGGTTAAACTGAAGTTAATGCTGGTGTAACTTTACTTGAGGAATTTTAATAAGGAGGTATAATTAGAATAATTGCATGAAGACCAATCAAAATAGTTTTGTTATCTACATATTACTATTACATTGTACCTTTATGAGAGAAATAAACTATTATTATTATTACCTATATAAGTAGGTACAGAGGCCAGCACATCAAGCTACTACAATCTGTCAAATTTCTTTGATAGATTTTCAACTTTATTACAAAATTATAAGGTTCATATTTAATTGGGAAAATTTGACAGTTAGGTATGGCTTGATGTGCTGGCGTCTGTACACTCGGCCAACGTAATTGATTTACAGGTCACACATACGGGATATTGTCACTGTGTGTGTAAATGAACTAGTCGGTTGGTCGGTTATGAAGTTAAACTGTTAGTGTGCGTATGATATACCCACGTATACCAATTTTTATTGAATGAAGTCCAATATTTCAACCTTTTAAATAAGGACCAGGTAGCCGGTCGGTGAAAGCACTTGGCATAGATAAGTCTCGTGTCGTAAGATCAAACCCCGGCAGGAGTTATGGTTTTGGGTTTTTATTTTTCCTTTGTCCTATAAAACATTAATATTTTGTGTCAAATAAAATTACTTAAACAAAAAAATAAAAAGGTAATTAAATAAAACCAATAAAATAAATCAAAATATTTTATTAAATAACCTAGGCGTTGGAATCATCGATCACTAATAAAAGATGGAATGCAGAATCCTATTGTTCCTTATCGCTATTGGGTCATTAGTGAATGAGCCAGCTCGTTTCGACTATTATGTTTCTTACAAGAGTTGGCTTAGGGTTCAATTTGGCATGGGTTATAATATTAGCACATAAAAAACTACGTGTAACCAATTCAATTATTTATATAACGCAAACTATTGTAAAAATATTATTATATCGCTATTGATACCTAACTTTTTTTATGATTAGAACACTATTGGCAACTTCATTAAGAGTTTATAAGACAAGACAAAGTTTTCTTTTTATTGAATATGAATGGACGTAATTGTTTTTTCAATGTATACAAATTTAAACAAAGTGGAATTGAAAGTGAAGTGAATCAACATGTTAGATAGTAAGAAATTAATTTAACTTCTAACTGAATAACAATAACATCACTTACACTTCAAAATATATACTGCAAATAACTGTCAACCACGGACTATACATAATAACTTAGGTGTTTATAAAAGAATCACGGCAACATGAAGTAGCTTTTAAACCTAAGTATATTAATAGTAATTCGGCTTCGTTTACAGTATTTTAACGCCATCCATAAACGACTTTAAACATTTCTCATCACTAAAATAAACACATTGTTCTCCCAATTAAAATGAATATAATAATATGACCTAGCGAATAGAATTTGTTTTTGCCGGTGAGCGTTGGACAGAAAAATCTTCCGTGGTGGCTTATTGCAACTTAAACCAGCTTCATGCCGGTCAGCAGGTGATATCGCACTGTTTATAAGCACACATGTCATTATGTGTTGATGCAGTTATGCGGGTGGATAAAAACGGATTAGTCCCGTAAACAGCCTTGCCACGATGTCGTGGTAACGAGCCGAAGAATTCGCCTCTGGTTTTGGCCCACGTCGATGATGGTCTATTTCTTCAGAATACGCACTTCGATGGACACATAACTGCACGGTTCTCCTTAATGAATAAAAACAAAATAATATTTAAAATAATGCAGATAAACAATGGTGAATTGGTGGATAATTAATCATAGCTAAATTAACTGACTGTCTTATATTACATCATTGTAATAAAACTTAATACCGTTATTTATTTATTAGATAAATAATAAACGTGTTTCATGACTATTTTAATTGCATAATTTAAAAGTTTTTCTTTATTTCGACTAAATGTTTTATGTTAGACAAAAACAGACTGGCATAAGTAAATTTTATCAGAATCAAATTCTGATATATTTAAATATTATTTTACATTAATTTAGTCATAGGTCAAAGGTGAGATAAGTTAAGAATTTGAGTTGGAATATTACTAACGTAATGAAAACATTGTCACGAGTAGCTTTGTTACTCACCGATATTAATAATCACCTTGCAATTTCACTAATGAAAACGTTTTGCTCATGCAAAACAATGAATTGCGTCTTGTTGCATGGTTGGAAGAAGTTGAAGCGCAATTGGATCAGAAACAAAGAACGCACAGAAATATGAGTGTTCATCTATATACTTAGGATTGCAATTTATATTCGTAGACTGACAACTAAGAATGCTCATTTTTTATAAACTAAGGTGGAAGTATAAAAAAATAAACAAAAATTGTGGGTAGTTATATCCTAAACGGTCAAAATAAATTGGCTGAGAGTTCCGTGCGCACTTCTCAAACGTTATTTTACTCATCTGTGAACGGAATTGAATTGTTAGCAATTCAACTAGGTAATGAAAGTTTTACGAAAATTATGTTTACAAAACAAAAAGAATGAATTGCAACCGAGATTTGATCTTAAGACTTCTTAATAACTAACCAGATACGTTAGCCATTGCGCCAAACCTGTTACAATGATTGGGTGCGAAATATTATAACTTATTCAATTACACAGATTACTGATGACGATACATACATTGATATTATAGTTACTGCTTAGTGACGCGACATACGTACACTAATAAAAAGCAGAACTCGTTCGTTTTATTTAACGTTTGTGTATGTAACTCTTCATACCGCGTGTGCGTGCAATGTGTAAACTAATTACGTTGTTCCACTGTACATACAAAAAACAAAACTGGCCAAGTGCGAGTCGGACTCGTGCACGAAGGGTTCCGTACCATTATCTCTAAGTACAACATTAGACATCGAGTAAACAAGGGCAAAAAAATCGCGTTTGTTGTATAGGAGCCCCCCTTAAATATTTATTTTATTTTGTTTTTAGTATTTGTTGTCATAAAAAAAAAACATTTATTTCAGACAACAGAGTCCATACACCAACACAGTTGTTAGTAACAAGAATTTTGCTTATACCTAATGTTAGTAATAAAAATACAAAGAAGAGACTAGACACACTGTCTAGCTCTGCATAGTAGGCTCACCGGTCTCGCAATACATGGAGTTCAGTGAACCTACTGAGCAGAACAGTATCGGTTCTCTCGCCAATCATCCTTAGGACGACGCTATTTGGACTTCCCCGTACTCGTCTCACCACTGACGCTACTTAGCGGCAACAGAAATACATAATCATTGTGAAAATTTCGAGCTATCGCGGTTCTTGAGATACAGCTTGGTGACAGACACGGACGGGCAGATGGACGGACAGACAGCGAAGTCTTATTAATAGAGTCCCGTTTTTACCATTTGGGTACGGATACGGAACACTTAAAAATGGCTTCTATAATGTTATACCTTATAATTATGTATGTGTAGTATATATATTTGTAAGTTTATCTCTTTTAAACTTTTTTTTTATGAAGTATAAATAAATACCTACACCAGTGCATACCAAGATTGCATTATATTTTAATGATCAATTAAAGCATTTCTAATAGCTAGGTATTTTGTTTACTTAAACGCTTTATTCAGTGTTTCACAAACAAAATATAAGCAGGTACCACGCTCATTGACGACAAATGTCAGACATTATTGTTAGTAACAATACAAGATACTACCTCAAACCAGTGTCAATCGAGAGCGCATCGAATGCTGCAACTGAGTCGAACACATGTTCTTTTGTGACGCACACAGTACGCGGCACTAGCGAGTGTCGCTTCAGGGATACATCCACAAGCCGCTGTGCATCCATCAATGCATGACATTACACGAAAACACCTGTCAATTTGACGTAACAATAGTATCAAGCTGGAAATATACTAACCTTTTGAACACTAGAGTCTTAGACCAGAGTATACCGCAAATAGGTAAGTACATATACCTACAAATAAAAATAGAAAAATAAAAAAAACTAATTGATATAGGTAATTATCTTTGTGCCCTTTTACAATATTTCATTAATGTAGTTTTAAATAATAGGAAAGAGAAACATAGAAAACTTAATTTAGAACTTAAGTACTTACTTAATAATGTTATGTGTAACGTGTTGGGAACGTCTTCATTTTGTCATTAAATACCGAAGGTTTCCACAAAAACCATGAATCAAAAATTGAAGTTGACTTAGATAAGTCAACTTCAATTTTGATTTCGATTTTTTTTTTTTGTAATTTGAATCGAGAGTGCTTAATTTAAAATAACTTTAAATCTTCTTTTATTCTTTTTAAGAAATATACAATGTTCGGAACGTTTTCATTTTGTCATTAAATACCGAAGGTTTCCACAAAAGCCATGAATCATGAAAAAAAAAATCGAAATCAAAATTGAAGTTGACTTATCTAAGTCAACTTCAATTTTCCTCCACATCGCCGTCATCTGGGAATGTGCCCAAGAAACTGACTGCATTGCCACGTTGGATGGCAATGCTTAACCTTTGCCCAAAGTAAATTAATTACATGTTATAATTCACTTTAATACAAAATGTTATTGGTCTTGACAAGTTGCAAGGTAAGGTCAATGAAACTCTTTAATTTAAGTTTTAAAATCGTTTATATTAATGACACGCACTGGTATTACCGTTATATTTCAACAAATTAACCAAAACTTTAACAAATTATAGACTTAAACTTTCCTTATGAATCACTCGGTCTATTGGTGAAAACCGTATGACAATCCGTATAGTAATTTTTGACTTTATCGCGGACAGACAGACAGACAGACGAGGCCGGCGAATTTGTTTTCTCATATGTAGTGATTCTAGCCTTCAATAACTGAATCTCTAAAGGTTTTTAAGTCTTCGGCTTCAGTCAAAGATCGACAAAGTGTTTATACGGATAAACACTTGCGGATTTTTTTTGACAGATATTGTTACATTGTAAATAAATAATTAAGTAGTCTCTGACCCCCTCTCCACCTCTCTCCTCTCCTCTCTCTCTCTGTCTCTGGCCTCTCTGCCTCTGAGAGAGATTTTACGTAAAATATTACAATAATATCTACTAAAATATTGCGTAGGCACTTGTAACGTTGCTTAACTTGCTTACTACTGCGTAGCGTAGACGCTAGAGGAACAACTGTAACTGTTTAATGGCCAGGAAAATGTAAAGGGTGAAGGAACTTGCGAAATACCTGTATTACATTATGTACTTTAAAAGTTTCCACTCAAATCTATTGAATTTTATTCAGCTGATCTATTAAACTACTTGGTTACGCTATTAAAACATTGCGCTATTTAGAACGTACGATACTGACGAAGTATACTTTGAATTGTTTGGACAGCTGTGTCTTAATATCAAACCAAAATCAATGCGAAAGAAAATGAACTACTTACAACACAAGTTTATTAACACTGTGTTTAAACACAGTGTTATTCTTACACAATCAATCATTATTCTGTTCTTTCATTCATTTCTTCACTTATTTAAATTTGTATTAAACATAAAACATTTAAAGATATTTATCCGGAACTTGGCTCCAGAGAGAGCAGCCTCCTCATAATACGAGTCGTGTGTCGAGTACAGTTTTCTGAATCAACCAGTCCAACAAGAGCTGCTTTAAAGGTGTCGATCGCGGCCCATCGCGGCCCATCGCTAATATGCCATTGGTTGTCCCATATTTCTCCCATCTCACACATCGGAAAACTCGCGACTTCTGAACCAAGTCAACATGTTTGATTTGCCTATCTTTCCCGGGTTTCATGAGATTCACGCAGAAACCAAGGTTTTCTGTAGAAAAAGGCAAAAAGGCAGTTCCAAACTACAGCTCGTCTATGAGAGGAGGACTCCATCCACCTCCATTACAAACGTAATAACGTAATATGGCCATTTAATAAAAAGAAAATTAAATTTAAAAAATTAATTATTTTTTAATTAATGATTAAAATTAATTAATTAAAAAATTTAATTACAGATGTTATTTTAGTCTTATAAATTAATATTCTAATGGAGGGGTGTGAGGTCTTACGTTAATTCTGTTACTCCTTGTATAGGTTATAATATTAATCAAAGAAAAATGCCTGTAATAGTCCTTGCACATCTCTTCAGTTAAGTGGACTTCCTTCATCATGTCCATAGATAATGTGACGCTTTGTAAACACCACTCCAACACTTGTTACTAAGATAGTAAGGTATGTTACAATTTATAAATATTGTGTAAATTATAGGAGGTAGGCTGCATTGTCAGCACTCCTCATCATCACTCAGGTAGATGACCACAGCTGGACCTTGTCAGCAAGACTTTACTAATTGTGATCAAATGAATGGCGGCTAGAAATAGTTCACTTGTGCGTAGGTCATTCATTTTATGTATGCAGGAACTTAGATCCTGTGGATCTGCCTCACCATCGCAATACATTAAGGCGGTACCCTAAGCAAATAACCTTGAGCATTCGTTACCTCTACGCCACTCGAGAGATACAGTAGCGAACATGCTCAGATTTTAGAATTAAATCTTTTTATAATCATATTTTGGGATTTTGAAAAACAAAATTCTACCAAAATGTTCACTAATAAATTGCCTATCCATTAGTGTCAGTCAAAATTTGAATTAATGGTTACTTGCCGAGAAGATGCATGTTTTCAATAATTATTTCTCATTTCTGTGGTTTCGTTGCGAGGAGATTAGTTAAATACTGTACTTCGTAAACAAAAGTCAGATGTACCATTTTGGAGTCAAGATTATGTAGAAATTTAACCTATTTTTTATTTGTTGATATTTCTTTTGGATACAGAGTATTTAGGTCTGAAAAAGTGAACAAAAACGGCTAGCGCAACGTTTTGCACAGGGACGCGCCTTAATGGAATGCATGTATACGAGGCACAGTCTGTGTCATTTTGATTACATTATCCCCATATCCCAAAGATAAAACACACACAGACATACACATCACACATCCACACACACACACACACACACACACACACATCCCACAGACACACACACATTATCCCATAGAAAAAACCGCCCAAGTGTACGTCGGACCACGCGCAATGTAGAGTTCCGTAGTTGCTAAATTCTTACTCTTATGCACGCACAGACTCTAAACTTGTAAAGCCTGCTACTACGATAAATTTTATCATTATATCCATAAACAGTCATTTGATTGACATGACTTGAATCCAACAAAAACGAGCACTTTATATTTGAACCCTTCATATTTCTGAAAGATCTTCAATGACTTGTCTACCATGGGGTTGATAAGGGAAAAAAACATCCCAACTGTAAGTGTAGAGGAGGTACTACCCTAAACAATTTTTTTTCACGGTTTTATTATAGGTAACACTTTGTCAATGCCAAATTACAGCTTTCTATTACTAATAACCTTAGAGCTAAACTGTAGACGGACGGACGGACGGACATGGTTCTTGTTGACTACGGAACCCTAAAAATGAGTCATGGAAGCATTCGATACCATTTTATAATATTTTCCCTTGTCACCCCGCAGACACGAACGGCACTTATAACGGTGAGCTACCACACAAGGAAGGTGGCGACGCGGGCGCGGGGCGCGGGTGGCGGAGGGACGCGGCGCGGCGCGCCCGCGCCTGCTTCTCCACCAAGACCCTGCTGCGGCGCCTGCCCATCCTGCAGTGGCTGCCCAAATACACCCCGAGGAATGGCCTCGCTGACATCATCGCCGGTGAGTACTCAACATTACACTCCATAGAAACGAAGCAATATAATTGCCTATACTACTATCAAAATAACAGACTGTACAAATACGTGCGCGTGTGTGTGCGTGTCTACGCGCCACTTGAACTAAAAACAGGTCCCAGAAACATTACAGTCGTTCGACGCGGGAAGCGGTGAGGAACATTTTCGTAGGGAGGCGGAGCGTGTCACTACTGTACGGGAGTAACGTACTAATATTTATACTGTGACATTACCGTGATCACGTCCCGATCCCGAACAGTTGTGCTAAGTACATAGAAATCAGGTTCAGATCGAACGATTATTCCCGTTCAGTAATGATTATTCCCGATCGGTAACACCCCGTCATCAACACTGTTGACAATTAGGACTTTCTTCCCAGTCATACACATGCTTAGTTCAAGAGTGAACGTTTAGAAAGGTGGAGTTCTATAAAAGATGAAACGGATTTTTAAAATGGTTTAATTAAGTACAACTTCCAAAGCAAAACATTAACATCAAAATAACTAAAAAAGTACTTGTTTTTTTTACTTTACAAATGGCGTATCAGGAATTCTGCAACACAGTAAATGAAATACCTATGTATGTGTTGTACAGTAATTACAATAATAATATTTTTTACATTGATGCATTTACCGCACTCACTGTATGAACTGTATAAAGACGCTTTTTTTTACACAGTTCGGAATCGAGAAATGAAAAGTATACAATGTTTTTATACATGACGCACAAATTAAATGAATACATGGTGACCTTTCTAAACGTTGACTCTTGAACTAAGCATGTGTACGACTCGGAAAAAGTTCCGATCATCAACAGTGTTGACGACGACTGGGTGTTACTGATCTGGAATAAACGTTACTGAACGGGAATATTCGAAAAAGGTCCCGTTCGTCAATACTGTGAATGATTGGACCTTTTTTTCCCGATCGTCAACAGTTTTGATGACGGGGTGTTACTGATCGGGAATAATCGTTACTGAACGGGTATAATCGAAAAAAGGTCCAGGTCGTCGACACTGTGAACGAATGGACCTTTTTTCCCGATAGTCAACAGTGTTCACGACGGGTGTTAGGTACTGGTCGGGAATAATCGAGATCGAAGATAAATACTGGTACAGAATTTGTTGCATGGCATCATACCAAATACCGGTCATTGAAAGAGTTTAGTCTCGTTCATTTAAAAACAGAAACTAAGTCCGACAGCGACAGCGTCCTGAATCTATTGTTATCTTCATAGATCGTATTAGTCGCTTGATGTCAGTAACCTGGTCCGAGCCTTGAACTCTTTCCTCTAAAGTCTCTGATGAACATGTCGGTTAGCTACACTGCTAGCAAACATTCTCCTCAAACATAATCTTGAAAAACTGTACGAAAAATATAAAGTATGTAAGGCGATGCGCTTGACTGGCGATTTAATTATGCGCATTGTATGGCCGTGTGAAATTGTGTTAACTCGGAAACGGCGTCATTATCGCGCACTTTACACAACTTTATAATGTTAGTTACTGGGTGATACGGCCCGCCATACCTGACAAGCGACACCTGAAAATGTGACCGTGATCACATTCAAGTGTCAGGGTTTGGTATTTGGAGTAGCAAGAAATCTATCACTGTGATGTATTAGCAAATCATCATGTCAACCTTTTTACGCCCAATTGCTGGGCATAGGTCTCCCCCAAAGAGGGGGGGGGGGGGGAGGTTCAGCTGTAATCGCCATGCCTGCCCGATGCATGTTGGCGATCGCAGTATATGTTATGGTACTCAGAAGGACGCTGCTGCTCATCCTCTGGTCAATATCCCTCTGTCACCTTCTACGACACCCACGGTTAGAAAAGGGGTGGTGTTATTCGCGGCCGGCACCGCACAGCTCAAAATATAGCATTAGTTTTTCACAATTTTCACAGCTTTTATGTCGCCATGTAAACTGTAGGAATCCTCAGCACAATAGGCATTTACATGATAACTGCCGGGCGTCCATTGCTCGCGACTGCTGCTGTATATTATTTGTAGTACCTACCTAGGTACCTTTAGTATTATGTCTATAGTCGTCACGTGGTTTCGTAGCGCGCGGCATCCACCTCTGTGTTGACACACTCTGTTCCATTTTATATGAGTCGGTCTTCCAACTACGATATAAGGTACACTACAAATTCTGAAACTTACCTTACATACCTAGATATACATAGTATACTATACCTACCTTCAGTAATACTTTTGAACGTAAAATGTATCGCAACTTAAAGTAGACTTAGTTTAAAATTAATGTTTGTGTGCAGTCAGTCACCTACCTCGTTTTACCATGTAAGACATTTAATTTGATTATTATCCTAGAAAAGCAAAATGATGCTCAGAGGGGCTTCAGATTCTCATGTAACCAATAAACTATAATACAAGCATATTGTACAACAACTGATCCGTTCCATATCAATTCTGAAGGCACCTGCCTACTAGAGCGTAACATTATCGCTCTCGTATTACCAGTGTAAAGCGACGAGCGTTTGTCCATTTATATACACTTGCTCGGCGCTAAATCAACACAATGGAGACGATATGCATCAGTGGATAGAACGCTTATGATTCACGCAACATGTTGCAAAATGTCAGTAATACTCAGTACGAGGATAAATACCGTAACTAAGTGCATTGTGATGTAAAAGAAACATTATAATGTATTATTAAATAAATTGCCATTATGTATTCTGTATAATTATAAATACAATTGAAACACTACATTTTTCAAAAAAGTCAAGCGCCTTTAAAAACTACAAAGTAAAAAATACTTTAATTTCGGCTTTGATCCTTTCATGTGTGTGGTTTTGTATTGCCACGGACGAAAACAAAAGATTTTTAGATCACGCTTCCAAATCAAAAACGAAACTGTAACACTAAGAAAGCCACAGGAAAGCAAAAATACGCTATTGAATGTACGCCGACAACTATAAAGCAATATTTCCTTGATTTTTATTAATTTTCTAAATAATAAATCAACCGATGTTAATAAAATGTATGTGGTCCAAATTGGGGACATTATATTATGCTATCGAACAAAAAAGGAATCATTGAAATTTATTTACAGCTGACGAATATTTCCACTCTAAATGTAAATTGATTACAAAAAAATACAGTCGAATTGAGAACCTTCTTATTTTGAAGTCGCGTCTGTCTGTCTGTCTGTCTATACGGTCTTGACAGATAGACTGTCAAGACCCTTTATCTCAGGAACGAGTAGAGGTATCGAGTTGAAATTAAAACCGTATACTCAATTAAATTAAATATCGTCATACTACAAGTAAAAACTACAGGGAAAAGTCTGAAAACTATACATTTGTAATTAAATCATAAAAAAAGCTTTCTACAAATGGCAATTCAGTGGCTTTGTTCTGTTTATATTGCCACCGACTTCCGAAACTAAAGTCAATGTGTGTTCTGTGCTAAAGTTTTTTTTCACTTTTTGAAGGCGGTTGTCTTTTTTGTAAAAAGCTTTTTATTTTCCCCTTTTTAGTACCTCCTTCTCATCCAAATCTATTAAGAAGAGATTGAAAGTTAACTACTACAAAGATTGATGAAACTAAAACGTCGTCTATGTCAAATTTTTGGGTATTTGTTGATTTTTCAAAAAGTGCTGAATCAGTTTCGATAAAATTTATATGGGACCACCCCTGAAGCATATATATCCTATTCATAAAAAAAGGATTTTCAAAATCGGTTTACGTTTGCCGGAAAATCGCGTAACAAATCGCGCACATACTTGATGCAAATTTAAGACTTATACGGTTTTCTCATGGATGCCATTGTCAAAACTGGACCACACGGAAAGCACTAGCTTTCAAATAAAAAAATAATCATCAAAATCGGTTCACCCAGTCCCAAGAAATCAGATAAAAAACATAAAAAAAAAAAAAATACAGACGAATTGATAACCTCCTCCTTTTTTAAAGTCGGTTGAAAATGAAAAAATGTGGTTTTATACGAATTGATTTTGCTCGTGAATTATAAGAACATTTATGTATTTCTGAGAATTTCAGCATTTCAGTTTCGTAAATAGTTAAATTTAAAAGTGTGGCGGTATAGGTAAATTATTTTCATACGCCTAATACGTATACTTAGAACCGACCATGTGGACTGTCCTTGATGTTCTGTATAGACGTAAGGAAAACATGACCACAAATACAAGCAACGAACAGTCGAACCGAGTGCATTGACCTCCATCACATTTTAAAATTGCACTATTATTGCAGGAATGCATTGCAATATCGGAAAAAAACAAAGGACTATGAACTCTACGTCCTTGTAATAACGTGCAAAAAACATTGAGTTTCGAGAGCACTAAGTATTAAGGCTCGGTGGAGCGTGAAATAGCGTGTGTTGTCACAGGTTTTGTGTGGCGATGCAGTGTGTCGCAACCATTACCACTACAACGGTCGATTTATTTTAATTAAAATCTAGACTAGTTTTGTGAAGCGAGTACTAGGTACCTCCTCGAAACTGTATTACATAAATAGTAGTTAGCAGTTTTTCAGCACCTATACCTAAATACCTGCCAAAGTAAACGTAGGTAATGTAACGGACTTTACAATACGATTGATGGACCTTCAACTGAAACAATCCTAAAGAATTGACAGAATTCAGAGTTTGAAAACTTAGAAGCAATTTTCTTATGCGCAATATGAGAGCGGTTTTGAACAGCGACAATCAACACTTTCTAACTGTTATTTCCTCTCTGTATTTAAACTTGATGGGCACTTCACTTGCTAATGGTCCTGTGATCACGCCAATCAATTAAACCTGATCGAAATCACGACAGGTTGACATCTTGTTAAGAATTCATGCTCCGATAACAAAGGATTATTAATAATAACTAATAAACAATAACAATAAGAATCCTCAACAAGGTTTTCTTATGCAATGCCTATTATAATTGCATACTAAAAATATGACGAATCTAATTCACAGGAATGATATTGTTAACCTATTATTATTATTGGACTCAAATTTTCTCATATGACGTTCAAAAATGCCTTTTAATGGTCAAATTGAAATAAATGATTTGACTTTGACTTTGACTGTATCGTCCCACTGCTGGGCAAAAGCCTCCCTCCATGCTTTTCATCGGGATCGATTTTACGACACGTATTGCCATTCAAATAGTCCCGCCATCTTCTTCGAGGTCTACCGCGTCCCCGTTTCGCCATTTCGGGACACCAATTTTGGGTTTTTCAAGCCCCTAGGTCGATCGACATGCGGCAGGCATGTGCATGTCCATGTCCAGTCCAGATCCATTTAAGCTGGGCCTTTTGTGGAACATCAACGATCTGTGTTTTCTAATGCAATCGGTTAATTTCACAGCACATTTGTTGCGCTCCATTACTTGCTGGCAAACCTTGAGTTAAAACTTTTGGATGTTAGTCAATGAACAAGTCAGGGCACCATAGGTCAAGATGGGAAGATGACTTTACTGAACTAGTTTCAGCCTTGCCAGTTATTGTTCATTTTTGGTAACCATAACTCTTCTCTCTCTTTGTCGCATGCGGGTAGATCTTCATCATTCTCACCAGAGGTGTCAATAGGAAAATACTAGAAATTCGTTTTCGTTTCACAATGTTCTCAATTGACTGAAAACCGCAAATAGCCCACATTCGGTACAGGCTGGTTAATTACAAAGTTATCATAAATAAAGATTAACAAGGGCAGTTCGCTACAACCTGGAGTGATGTTTTTATTCTGTGACATCAGTCTGTCTCCGCGCCGGTCATCAGAATCCCTTCCCCGACGAACCTTGGTTTATAATTGATGTATTTAAACACTAATCGTCAGCGCAATGTTTTTATGACGCGACAATTACCCACTTTCGTCGACATTGCGATTGTTCGTTCGTTATAAAAAAACTGTATCGATCCAATTTATCTGTAATAAAATCGATCAGAAAAAAAAGCGAGTAAATTAAATGTCACGCGCCAAGGAGTAAGACGTGCTCGGGAGCCAGGCTTCATAGAAATCAATAACGTTGATTCATTTGCTTTGAAGAAATGGTAGTAGGTCAAGTCTAGATAAGCACGAAACCTGACTAGGACATAATAATATATTTAAATACAATGTCCAAATCCATATTTGCCAAATAAATAATAATATATAATATGAGTATTTCTCGTAGGCTCGTAGCCGTAGCACCGGCGTAGGCGCCTACGAAAGAGGTTGGGCTGTGTCGAATCTGCCCCATGTCGTACACCCTGGATACAATTATGAGACTAGACCCTAGAGTCAAACTCAAACTCAAATCATTTATTTCAAATAAACCATTTACAGGCACTTTTGAATTCTCAGAGTCAGTCAGTCAGAAAGTTGAGGCTAATTGCTCGTTCCAAACAGTAGGTTTCTATGGAGAAGAACGAGCAAGAAACTTCATGAACATTCTTTTAAAATAACAGAATATTACAAATTTAGGTTACATCACTCATGTTGAATTTACGGGACTCAAATGTGAGAAAAGTTCTAAAAGAGGTCTAGAGACAATAATCATAAACAATTCAAAATAACTTTTAAATAACCGAGGCAGCTACGAGATGACCAGTTCCAACTGACGTTCACGAACATGAGGCACGGATCGGCACCATTTAGCTCAACCATTTTGAAGGCAATCGAATGATCCGACACATGCGCCACCATCAGCAAGACATTAAAGTAAGCATGACATACTCCCAACCGCCAGGGCATATTCAAGTCAATAAAAGACATACCTCGTAAATGGTAGTTTTGAAGTATATAGTGCTCACATGTATGTGCTTTGCAAAATTATATAATACTAACACATTGAGTTTATACAATGCAAAGATAATGTAGATCTACATCTTCAGCAGCTCCAAAAGCAGTTAAAAATGCAAATCAATTAATCTATGAACCCATAGGGTTGTGGAGTTAGCCCAGTATCCAGACAAGCATTTTTATCAGTGATGTAATCACTCAATTTATAAGATGCTCGGCTGCATAGTGTGCGTTTAATATAAGACTTAAATTTCGTCTCGTTTAGTTGAAGAAAGTGAGGAGGTATTTTATTGTAACATTTTAAACAGTACCCCATGAAAGATGAATCTACTTAAGTCAGCCTGAAACCTGGTTGAACTAGATGGTCCCTATTTCTAGTATTATAATTATTTCTGTCACATCTATTATCAAAAAGATGCAGAGTTTTCCTAAAGTACATGATGTTTTCATAGATGTGTTGACTAGGTACCGTCATTATGTTAGTTTTCTTAAACAGTTCCCTTAGAGAATCGCGCATATGCAGATTGTAAATGGCTCTGATGGCTCTTTTCTGCAGAATAAAAATAAAGTCGATGTCTGCAGCTCGTCTCCACATAAAATACCGTAACACATTATACTATGAAAGTAACGACCAGTCTCGCGGTATCCACATCGGTAAATTGCCGGATTTTTCTGACAGCATATGCCGCCGAACTTAGCCGTCCTGCGAGAGATGTTAAATGAGGACCCCATTGTAGCCTTGAGTCGAGCGTGATTCCCAGAAAAACGGTTTTATCGACGAATTCCAGTTTCTCTTTATTCATTACTATGTTACAATCACTACTTTTGACATTTGGCAAAGCAAATCTGATGCACTTCGTTTTTTTTCCATTTAATACTAAATTATTAGAGAGTTCAGTTACTAGGTAACAGTAAGTAAAGTACCCAGTGATTCGCGGCGTTTAAATGTACTTCTCCACCAAGGTAACTAGACACCACTGTCAAATGTAAATAATTAAATTAAATATAATTTACTTTACATTTGACAGGTGCCCAGTGGTCTTGGTGAAGTAGTAAATATGACGCTTCCACTGCACCGATATGCGCGTGTGCATGAAAACGTTTGTATTCCGAATTTCGATTTCTGTGTTTCTCACACGTCCACCATTACAATCATTGGTATTCAATTAATATGAGACTCGTGAAATTTCTTTGATTTCCGAGTATATTCGATCACGTCGATATTGTGGCTTCCCTTCGTTCACATACAGTCGAAAACCGGAAACTTCATTGTTTTTGTTTTTTTAATGCCTCGTTGGTGTAGTCGTTTAAGTCATGGCATGCTGAGTTGGATTTCAAGGTCGCGGGAAAGGGTTTTTGAATTTCTATTAGCCTAGATCCAGGATATATAAGCTACTAGAATATAGGAAACCCAAAATAGTGCCCAGTTGATGACAATTAGATTGCCACTTACCAAACATGTGTCCCTTCCACTCCGGGGCGTAAAGAAGTGATGTTATGAGGATATAATTGTGTACCGTCTAACATTGCTGAGGTAGTCGCCAGATAAAGTTGTAATAAAATTCATTGTTCGACGTGTACCAAAAACTCCCGAAAACGATAAACCGTTCGTCATACAAAACTGTCGCTAATACTGCTTCGGTCGAGTTTTATAATACTAAATACCACGTCAAGGACGCCCGGCGCCCCTTACCACAATACGATCCTGGTAACAATACCAGATTTATTTGGCGCCTACTTTAATAGCAACCTATCGTGTGTTGTCCTACAGGTATAACGGTGGGCCTGACGGTGATCCCACAGGCGATAGCGTACGCAGGCGTGGCAGGCCTGCCGCCACAGTACGGCTTGTACTCCTCCTTCATGGCCTGCTTCGTGTACACGGTGTTCGGCAGCGTGAAGGACTCTGCCATCGGACCCACGGCCATCGCCGCCATCTTGACGAGGGAGAACCTGCACGGGCTGGGCCCCGAGTTCGCCGTGCTCCTCGCCTTCCTGTCGGGGTGCGTCGAGCTGCTCATGGGGATACTGCAACTTGGTGAGTTCTTATTATGTACTAATAGTCCCACGTAACATACCTCAAAATCCACCGGACGTGCAGTTAAATGTACTCGTAGTAAATGATTCAAGATGTTATTGAATAGTTTCATTACCAAAATATTGTTTGAGAATCATCGAGATATACCTGTGTACCTAACTACGCCATTGATACGTACTTACATAAAGACCTGTATTTTATCACAAGTTCACATTCGCCTATCAAAATTATTGTTGGTATACACAGAAATGTCTTCGTATGACTTTTATAAATAAGACGATCAAGTATTTTTAGAGAAATATTATTACCAAGTATTTTTTAACGTTTATATAGAATAAACCATTATTATTACATAAATTTATTAACATTATAAACTCGAATTCTCGAAATCGGAATCCTAACCGGTTATTTTGTTAACATATTATTGTATTTTCTCAGTAAGTGATTTATGTAATCTTTAGACAAATAAATGTCTTAATCTTTATCTTGTAAATACGAATAAGCGAAACGTTACGTACAGCTTGCATCGCATGCAACACGCTAGCATCCACTATGCAATCTATAAGTTCGCGATTAGGTCGACACTTATTGCATTGATTACCGTATTGACATGCAAGATTCAGTGAGATCTTCGAACTCTCGACCAAAAATATAGTGTATACGACAAGTTGACACTCGAGTAACGTAACAAAAACCGACGCAAGCGCCGACCGATCCGACTGTGAAATGAGTTACATTTTTTCAAAGCTGTTTGTAAGTCGAGACAATTGAGTACAATTCTAGAACACCGCTTACCTACGCTCTGTCTTCGGGTTTCTCTCTAATGTCAATATTTTGTTGGTAATAACTACAAATTAAACAAATCGTTTACAGTTCAATGTTGTTCATGGTTAGTTCGACAATCAACGGTAGTAAATTAAGATCTTAGTTCCAAATCAATACCTTACATTTAGTTGTCACCCGGATGACGTCCACTGATGAACAAAGTCCTCCCCCACAAGGTTGAGGGAGGGGGGGGGTGCTATAAGCTATAATGCCCACGCTTGGCTGTCTTGGTGATCATCAATTTCAGAAATCAGAATAATAAAAAACAAATGGAGCAACAAGCAGGATATCCAACAGAAATTGTCTCCAGTTTCAGAGGTTTCTTTCTTTGCTTAGGTCTTGTTGTTCACCGCTTGCTTCTCGGAAGTGACATATCTAATGCTAAGTAAACATTGCAAAACAAATGCATTACCACGTGCACCTTTCGCGGCGCCTACGAGAATGTCAGTGATCTCCTGTATTGTGACATACCTACTATGTTGTGTAGTGAGTCAGTATTAGCGCAACAAACACTAGGACACGCTTATCAGACTATGCAGATACTACTGCAGATCAACTCGCCATTACGCGCTATAACACTTTATAACTCATCGGGGCCTGTAGACAGTGAACGGAAATAAAACATTCCGTTCACTGCCTGTAGACAAAATCCCTTTTCTGTTAGCGTTAACGCCAACGGAAAAATCAAATTGTATGCAGTTGGCATATTTGCATCAAGTGACACCTGGTAAGCAAACGTCAACTCCATACAATTTCATTTTCCGTTGGCGTTAACGCTAATAGAAAAGGGATTTTGTCTACCGGCCCTGAAATGTTTTCAAGTACAAGGTGTAATTAAAATAACTCGAAACCTGAAATTGGATGTTCAGAATCGAAAGGTGAATACACAGTATACTAGATAACATTCATTAACTTGATAAACATACTATAGGTACTTGCTTACTTATTTTATTTATATTTATTTTATTTAAGCCTTTTATTTCCCAAAAAAGCAGTACATTATATTAACTCATTCGTTTAAAAAGCTTGCAATTCAATTACAAATTATAGGTACATTATTATAGATTATGTAAAAGTTCAATAGTTCATAGGTACTTACCTACATACTTATAAACACCACCTTCGAGAAATACAGGCGTTGATTTTACGTCTCTTTGGAATCTCATTATTTCGCGCAAGTGTCCTTTCGTGGAAGTGTATACGCGCAAAATTCTTACGCGGAAATGCCTCACAAATGCCGGTCGCTCAAGTGAATTTGCGCAACTGTCGAGTCGCAGAAAAGTTTATCCGCAAAAATGTCTTTTCACGCAAAGGGAATTGCGCTAATGTCTTATGCGAATGTGTCCTGATACTCGTATGATACCCACTAGTGTAGTAATGACCTTATAAGTTCGTGAGACGAGTCCTGATTAACATGTTCAAATGGTCCTTTCTCCAGTAAGTGAAGCATAGGGTGAAGTATGTAGGTATATCAAGATATTCGCTAATAATTTATCAATGAAAGGGGTTTATTTTTATGATGATGCTGCATAGAACGTACACCGCGATACGGACTACGCTACTGAAGCCGATAATGTTTCACGTAACGTTGATAAGCTTGTTGAGGCACAACTCACAAGAAATGATAACAATGCAAATACTACTCGGACCAACATGCGATTTCATTAGTTCTATTCCTACGACTGTTTTATATTATATTAAATGAGGTGGTTGGAAAAGAATGTCAACAAATCGCAAGCTAGCAATGTTAATGCCCACTTCAGACATGGCTTGATGGGTGACGGTCGGCCGAATCAATGCTTGGCATGCCCCGCTGTTATGTGAACGATGTTATGCATTTTTTATGCGTTTTTAATCAAGTTGTTACTCATACATATACCTTGTCAAAATGCATAAAACTGGAAGGTATTTCACACTACCTACGTAGAGGAAGTTGTGTGTTCCTTGGGGTGAGACACACGTTTCCATAACACCGTCACACTCCAAAGGTCATTCCACTGTTTGTAAACACCACGAAGTAAGTATAACAGTTACTTCGTGGTAAACACGCTTCTCAAAGATAACATGCCACCACCGTCTGCTTGCAAAAATTGTTTTTAAGTTAATTGTTTATATGTAGACAAATAAGACCTGTGAACGTTGATATGAGAAAAAGAAAATTGGGGTTACAAATGTACGTACTTATCCTACCGTTGTGGATTTTGGAGCTGGAAGCATTCAATTATCTTCGTATTATAAATATAAGAGCAGCATGGTTAGGCCCACTCGCACTCACACGCTTGTGGCAATACTTGTTTACACTCCTCTCATGTCTCTGTCTTGTTGGGCATATTCAGGGTTCTTGATCGACTTCATCAGCGGCCCGGTGTCCGTGGGCTTCACGTCAGCAGCTGCCATCATCATCGCCACTACGCAGGTCAAGGACATTCTGGGGCTTAGCTTCCCAGGCGGCAAGTTCTTACAGGTAAGATGTCGTTTGTAAAATCCACTCAAATGTTTGAATGTCATGATATTCGCAAGGCTGGAAAAATCGTTCCGTGAAATCTTAGCCTGAGTCAACCTTTGCAAAATAAGGTTGTTTTAACACTGAGAGGAATTATGGAAATATTGTATTCGGTAGCTCACAGTTAGCTTCGCACGAATGAGATTATTATAGGTACTTATTTATTACTAGTTTCATTTCCTGTAGGTATTTTGTTAAAGTGCCATGTAATGGTATTGTCACAGAACATGTAGCTAGCTGCCAATCAATCAACAAGTCCGTCACACGTGCGCTGGAAGGTGATGCAAAAAGTGTTGATAACAAGGCTGCTAGTTTTTGTGTCGTTAATAAATAATTAGGATCACTTTTTGTTCACATAATTTGATAGTTTTTGCAAGTTTCGATCTGTCAACGCTTTCTATCGGCCTTCGTTTATCCACCATGCGCCTTCATCTTGTGTCTATTCTGCGCACGACCAGTACCTATATCTTCTACGTGGATCTTTAAATGACAGGCACTGTTATTCTCTTAGCTGCATATCGATTCCCTTGGCCCTTTTGGTTAGGTGATGTGTAACACCCCCATGCCTCGTGTACTAAGTAAAACCATTAGTCCTACAACTGAACTCTCCCTGGTCGTCACGGAAAACTTCTTTTTTTCAAATCGATGTTTGTGTTCTTTTTTTTCAACCGACTTCAAAAAAGGAGGAGGTTATCAATTCGTCTGTATTTTTTTTTTTTTTTGTGTTAGGGCCCTGTAGGATTAATCATTTTTGATATTTGGAGTGAAATGATTAATCTAGTAGACTCTGCGTTCCGAGTGCTAGCTGTCCAGAGCGGGACGGACGTTTGAGAATAGAGAATATTTACACTATGCTGAGAGACTTTCTCAGTTCTCACGGGTTTGTTGTCAGAATTTAAATTCTGCTTTATCCGTGTTTTCATTTAACTTCTCGTATTGCTTCCCGTATTGGAGGAGCTCGTGGCTAAGTTAAAGCCGTACAGATCGATCGGTCAAAGGTTAAGCTACGCTAGCCGCGGTCGGTCTGTGGATGGGTGGCCATCCCTTTCATACCGAGTTCCCTCCGTACCTTGGAAACCACGTTAAGTCGTTGGTCCTGGCTGTCATTTGTAGATCTTTGGCAGTTGTTATGGGTAGTCAGAAGTCAGAAAGTCTGACAACCAGTCTTAACAAGGGGCATTATCCAGTAACTGGGTTGTGGAGGTCCGATAGGCAATCACTCCATGTAAATACTGGTATTCAGCTGCATCCGGTTGGACTGGAAGCCCACCCCAATATAGTTGGGAAAAGGCTAGGCAGATGATGATTGCTAACAGCGCATTAAGCACATGTGCAGTAATGACGTGGCCGGTTGTTTCAGGTGTGGACAGGCTTGTATGAGCACATCGGCGAGACGCGTCTGTGGGACTCCGTGCTCGGGATCTCCTGCATCATTGTGTTGCTGCTGCTCAGGGTATGTACTATCTGTCTACTTTGCTCTCATCATCCTCATCATCATCATGTCAACTGTGATGTCAACCTTTAGACGCCCACTGCTGGGCATAGCTCTCCCTCAAGAGGGTTTCAGCCGTAATCGCCATGCTTAGCCGATGCATGTTGGCGATCGCAGTAGGTGTTATGGTACTCAGAAGGACACTGCTGCTCAACCTCCGTTTAATATCCCTCTGTAGCCTTCTACAACACCCACGGGTAAAAATGGAGTGATGCTATTCGAGGCCGGCACCACACGGCTTCTTTACTTTGCTCTAACAATAACTAACTATGGGAACTTTAAGGAAAATTTAAGACTTTAGTCAACACTGCTGGGTTACCTACCTCAATGTGAACTTGTGAACATGATATCTTCTTTTTCGAAATTAATTTCCTTCTATTCAAATTGTAATGAAGAATTACAATTAGGTACAAGCTATATCTGCCAAAAATGGCGACTAAACCCGATGATAATGATAATGTATCCCACGTCTGATACAAATAAAAAGCTACAGATTAACGTAATTATGAACGATGAGTTGTGTTACTTCCAGAAAGTGAAAGACATAAAAGTGAACCCCAAGCCGGACCCCGAGTCGGCCGGCGCCGGCACGGAGTTGGAGCCGTCGCGAATGCGGCGCGGCGCTGCGCATGCGCTGTGGTTCCTTTCCACTACGCGCAACATTCTCGTGGTGCTGGTGTGCGCTGCGCTCGCGTACTACTTCGACACGCAGAGGAAAGCGCCCTTCGTGCTCACAGGTGACCGCATGATGAAGATTCCATTACACCTATTACACAAACAGTCTAATAAAATCTAACCCTCCTATTAATAAACCCGTAATAAAGTTATACCAAGCGTATTCCTCGAAAAATGTATAGTTAAACCGACTATAAACGGTGGTGAAACTTTACTCCGCGTTTCGTTAGGAGTTAAGAGGGTTAAAGTCTAAATCGTGATCAAAATCAATGATCGCGATCTAGATTGGTAGCTAGGCAGTCCATTTTCATTGCCGTCGGTACATCTTCTTTAGGTAGTGTAAAACAAAGTCGGGAGCGACTTTGTTGGATTTTAATGCGATTTTCATCAATAGATAGAGTGATTTAAGAGGAAGCTTTAAACGTATAGTTTGATCTACATTGTACCCGTACGAAGCCGAGGTGGGTCGCAAGATTCTAATTAATCTGGATAGACGTCATTAATTTTCATCAAAGACGTGCTAGGTAGGTAGGCGGCCAAAATGTATGGAACAGCTGGTTTTTTTTCGCGCTGTTTGGGTTGGCTCCATAATGAAAGTTGTTCAGGCTCGTGGTCTGAGTCACTCTTTAAAAATTTGCTAATGAATTCAATTTCATCCTGTATACTTATTTATATAGATTTATTTATTTACTTAGGAACATCAAACAGCAGTGTAATAATAAGTACCTACACATAGGTTAGAACTTTATAATAGAGATGTAATGGTAAAGAAAACTGAACGTTAAAACAGATATTCGGGATAGGATTCTTATCTAGAACTTCTCATACACCGTACAGCGCACGACTACCTACACTATCATTTTTTAGCTAAGAGGTCAAGTTTATTGTGACAGTTTCCAACGTGTGCTAAACAATGTCACCCGGATTTTTTAACATTCTGCTAGTATACCGTTGGTCAAATAGACGAATAGGTACAACCAATGTATTAGAATATCATTGGGTACAACTTTATTTTTAAAATTAGAAGTGAGCGTAGACTTAAGTCTTTAGCGCCGACTTTTACTTTACCTACTTATAGGTCTGTATACTGCTGCGCTACGCGTTGCGGGTTCGATTCTTGCACGAAACAATTATTTGTATAGCCTACAGGTAGTTGTTCCGGTTATTGGTGTATGTGGGTTTATTTATGTTTGTAATGTAACCAGTGGCGGATTAGTCACGTAGCAAGAGTAGCAAATGCTACAGGCCCGCGCATTTTGGGGCCCCGCGCACCAACGCTTTCTAACGGTAAAATAATATCATAAGCTTGAAAATATTTCTTGGAATCAATTGGGGTCCAAGAAAGAGTTGGCATCAAAATGTTCAAATATAATTAAATATTTTAACACATTTTAACAAGTGAGCTCTGGCCACACCACAAATTATGTATTCCATGAAATTTCAGCGCACTGCAAAACTAACAGGAAAAGTCCCTGGTGCTTGCCGCGGCCCTCAGTCGTACCTAAAGCAAACCAAGGGCCCCTAGATTGAATTTGATACAGGCCCTGCTGTCTTAATCCGGCACTGTTTGTAACGTGTAACGCACTCACGATACAGGAGAAACTTCTAGTGTGGAGCAACGTTTTGTCAAAAAAGAGGAAATAGTATTAACGGTATGTCTCATATTGTATGGTACCCAGGCGACGTGAAGCCTGGCCTCCCGGAGCTGTCAGCGCCGCCCTTCTCGGCGACAGTCGGCAACCACACGTACACGTTCTCAGAGATGGCGTCAACGCTCGGCTCCGCCATATTCGTGGTGCCGTTGCTGTCTATACTCGAGAACATCGCCCTCGCCAAAGTGTTCTGTGAGTATCACACCTGACATTATCTTTAACTTAACGACTGTCTGGCGAAAAATGTTGAAGGTCAAATCTCCACTGCTTATGAACCTATGTGGTATCATCGACACTTGATAGGTAACAGTCGAGTAAGTAGACAGGTTACAAGGAGGTCCACCGCATCACAGTTCAAGTTCAAATCCGACTACTGCTACAACTGGTTGTAGGTACAGGTAGTTCCGCTAGCTGTTCGTGTTTGTGAGTTTAAATGTTTGTAACCGCATACATGCTAGAGAGATACAGTGTGTGTGTGTGTGTGTGGTGTGTGTGCAGTGTAGTGTGTGTGTCTATTTGTGTGTTTTGTGTAATATAAGTTTAGTGTGCTTTTTTATAGTCTGGATAGTCTTTGGTCTGGGGCAACGTCGAAAAAAGGAAGATATTGTCGTTGATCAAATTCATCGTGTGTTAGACATATTTACAAAGTATCAACAGAATTATCTCAACTTTATTTTAGACCAGGTTAATGATAAAGTGAAAATCATAAACGAAGTAATAATGTGTTCTGTAGCGGAGGGCAAGTACGTAGACGCGACGCAAGAGATGGTTGCGCTGGGCGTGTGCAACATGGCGTCAGCGTTCGTGCACTCGATGCCCGTGTCGGGCGCGCTGTCCCGCGGCGCCGTCAACCACGCCAGCGGGGTCGCCACCACCGCCGGGGGGCTGTACACCGGCGCCCTCGTGCTACTGTCCTTACAGGTGAATTATTAATTTTTAAGTGAAATAGGAGCTAAGCAGAGCCATAACGAAAGTGCACGTATGGATCTGCAACAACATGGACCTGAAAAGGTCACGAACGACGAAGAAGGTTTCATCAAGGTCAGGAAGAAGAAGACGGTGAAGAAACCAACTTGTCCGAACAAGTGTGGGACCGCACCGACCAGACCGAACCACCTGCTGCGTCCTGCTGTTCCAGTGACGCTGCTGTATGTGTCTCGACTGCACTACTCTACAAAGGTTGAGGAGGTTGTAGAGTTCCTACATCCGAATCAAGTCGAACTTTACTCTGAGGGTCGTGCGGTTGGTCTCGAGCCACAATGTGAACTTCAACTCCTTTGTGGTGAGAGTACCAACTGAACATCTGTCGACCTTCATGAAGGAGGAATTTTGGCCGAAAGGAGTGGAGGAGTGTTGCGTTCCGGCGCTTCTGAGGCCGGCTACCTGCTGACACCGCGCGACACACGACGCCAACTTTACGTGTGAAATAGGATAGTTGATAAGGTTTAATTTAGTTTGTTATTGTTTAAGATTATTTTGTGTTTTATTTATGGGCCACAGTAGTTAAAAAAGTTATTATTATTATTACTATCTATCAGGGGCGTACCAACCGCCTAGGGCACGCATCATTAGTTGCGCCCCAACAGATACAATAATCGCACCTTCCTGGTCTTCTTGGACGCAAACATATAGATGATGTTTTCGAAATTTGTTTTATCCGTCTCTTCTCGCTCACTGAGCAAATCCAGGTCTCCTAATCTTTCTTGATCTTTCTAAAAGTATTTAGTATTAGTACTACCGTACTAAAAGATCGCTCACAACTTGCGATGGATACTGCAATAGGGTATTTTACTCTATACGAGAAAAAATCTATAAATATGTTATTGAGACAGTTTAGGCATAAAGAAGTCGGAAAATGTAAGTTTCAGTTCATAAAATAACAAAACAAATTTTTAAATTCAATTGAAAGTGTTCAAAGTTTTCAATATTTTTAATCTGTTATTAAACACCGTGAAATAGTAGCGGCCATGTTATTACGCCATACGGCTGTGTAAACAAAAAATTGTCAACTGTCAGTCAACCGATTTTCGTAATTAAAGGCTTTGTATTTTTATTATTTTCGTAACCAACGTAATTTTTTCATTATTACACCTAATACAAAATATGCTTTTAATTATTTTTAAATGATATACAATTATCATATTTAATAATATGAGCTCATTTGATACAAAACGAACTGACGTCATTTACGCTGAGCAATATGGCGTCCAGTAAGAGGCGTTTTCGTCAAACTACGCGCTATATCACGGTGCTATTATATAAGCTATTTCACGCTATTTCACTATATAAGCTATTTCACGGTGTTTTATAACAGATTAAAAATACTGAAAACTTTAAATTGAATTTAAAAATTTGTTTTGTTATTTTATGAACTAAAACTTATATTTTCCGACTGCTTTAGGCCTAAACTGTCTCAATAACATATTTATAGATTTTTTCTCGTATAGAGTAAAATACCTTATTTAATTCAAGTAGTTCTTCTGATTCTGATTTCTTCAGGTTGACATTTTTTCTTGTAGATATTAGCATTTGAACATCCGATATTTCTTCGTATAACTACTCCGTTAACATCGCAACTATAGAAATCTCCAAATTCTTTTCATTTATTTTTTAACCGTCGCAGCCGTAGGTAACACAGAGTTGTAACATATAAAACCAGAATACTCAGAAGTTCTAATCAAATACAAAAAATTAATTGCTTCACAGTGGAAGGAGTATTTTGACATTGTTTCTCGCGATGATGGGATATGGTACCGGACAATACAAAGTGAGCCTCCTCATATACCATGGAGTGCCAATGTGAAGCTAAATCGTAAGCAAATTGTAATTCCTCATAGGTTGCGTTCCGGACACATGTTCGTTAATAATTTCAATTTTTCTGTGAATGTTGTTGAAGATTTGAAAGTATCACTTTTTGATGGAGTGTGTCCGGAGGAACACCACTCATAGGGAGTGGTGCCTTCCCAGCTCGCTCTGCGCCTATTCGTGAAGCGCGGGAATCGTAAACGTGATTGTTTGATATGAAATAATAAAGTAAAAATAACAGTTAATTAATGGTTTATTGACCTGTATTTAGATTTTTAAATGTAATAATTGGCTATTTCTGCGCCCCCTTTCGAAAGGCGCCCGGGGCACGTGCCCTACTTGCCCCACCCTTGTTACGCGTCTGCTATCTATAATCCGTTGTGCTTAGGAACTGGGCTTCTCCCAGTTGTAAACGTCCCTTTGGTCCGATTGGCCTAGTTCTGTTCTGTCTCCTGCTTGATTTGGAGATAAGTAAAAAATATGTTTTTCTTACTCCTCCGCTGTTCTTTTCTGATTAATTTCGTTGCGGGATCCAAGACAGTTGAATCGTTTCTCTGGGACTCGTCGAGCTTCATTGCTCTGGCGCTTTTCTGGTGGTCGCCACTGTTTATTCTGACTTACAGGAGTTACAGTGGTTAGGGAATAGTGTGGCGGGCTTGTCCTTGCAGGTGACATATAAGTGCATAGTTAAGGTTGCTGCATACATAACTTGCTTTTATCTAGATGGAACGGGACGTGAAGTTTTGGAAATATCGTTTCATAGAAAGTATAAATGAAAGAGCATAATTCACGGATTCACGGTCGAGACGGGAACTTGACACGCGCGGGGAGGAAAAAATATCATCGGCGACGATGCACTTCAGTCAGTCAGTTCAGCACTTCCCGCTGCTTCCCGCCCCGCGAGTGCCCCGACTCGTCTTTGATTCCGCTGCGTATGCACAGTCGCTCCGTCTGCTCCGAGGAGTCCGGAGAACAAAGTGGTGATGAACGACGAAAAATTTATTGAGTGTGAGTGTTCGTCAACCACGTTCTGTCCCCGTCCCGTCCACGTTTTAAAGCCGTCCGTAAACGTTATGTTTGCAGCGACCTGTACACTACAACAAACTTACACCTTACTCAGCCTTTACAAATGAACAGCTATGGAGATTACAGGTGTAAACACTCTGACCGGATGAAGTCTAGTCCGAGTCAGATATGTATATTGGTGATAAATCATAGTTCTGTGTATTTGTATGTGTATATTCAACACAATGTAAATTGTTTTATGAATGAATAAATGAAATGGTCGTTTTTGTTCCAGTACTTCACGCCATACTTCTACTACATCCCGAAGGCGTCGCTCGCGGCCGTCATCATCGCCGCCGTCGTCTTCATGATGGAGCTGCACGTTTTCAAGCCTATCTGGAGAACTAAAAGTTAGTAACTAAACTATCTTCTTCCTTAATCTGGTTTCAAAATGTCGTGTGATTTATTTGAATAATAAATGTATTTATAAATTTACATTTTGCTCCTATGTATGAGATTGACTATCGGTCGGTACCGGCATTGAGGTGTTTGTTTGACAACGTCACTGTCAGTTCGAGTACCTACAGGGCTAGACCGTGAAACAAATAGGTACCTTTCTGCTGCGCGGCGAGACAGGGAGACGTTCTCTCAGAAATTGTTCAGCGCTGCACTGGATCCTCCAGTGCAGTTCACGCGGGCAAAGTCACGGGCAAACGCTAGTAGATATAATATTATATTTCTCAAGCATTCTGCTTAGAGCAGAATGCTTGATGACCATTCTTAACAAAGGTCATGATGCTTTATCCCGTGATGTTAAACTGAAAGATACCTGTTATTATTCAAGTTTACCATACTGTTCCAAGTGCTGTCTCAACATCCATAGGTATTAATTATTTATTTGTATTGTTGCAGAGTTGGACTTGATTCCGGCGGTGGTGACGTTCGTGACGTGTCTGATGCTGCGGCTGGAGCTCGGTATCGTCATCGGCATCGCCGTCAACCTCGTGTTCTTGCTGTACGCGTCCGCGAGGCCCTCCGTCAAGGTCACCACTGCTGTTGTAAGTACAACTGTTGGCATAGGCGCAATTGAGTTTGGTACAATACAAAACAACACACAACAACAATACAACACACAATAATACACACACTACAACAACCACAACAATACAATACAACAACCCAATACAATACAACACAACGACAACATACACGCAAACAACACGGCACAATACAACAACACAACAACAACGGCACAATACACAACAAACGTTAAGTCTGATCAACGCAATACCTTCAGCCACTGACTGCAGAAGTGACCAAAATATGTGTTTAGTCTAATCATAGTTTCCTTCCTACTGCACAAAGGCTATGTATGTGACTGCGTCGTTGCGCGACTGGTGGGCAAGCTTACCGACTGCGCATCACGAGGTCCTAAGTTTGACTTCGGGTAGAGTCAGAAATTGTGGCTGGCTGGCCGTGATGCGGCATGCCGGTGAGGCAGGCCTATATAATTGTGATCGATCGACAGATAAGACGGATAGGTACTGCGAGCTATCCCATCAGACTATTCTACCTATGTGCAAAAGCTTGTGTACCTAATTCGTTCCGCGTACTTGATCAGTCTCCGTCGACCCGGCTGCCCTTGGCCTGTAGACAAAATACCTTTCTGTTAGCGTTAACGTCAACGGAAAAATCAGATTGTATGGAATTGACGTTTGCTTACCAGATGTCACGTGATGCAAATACATATGGCAACAGGGTTTTATTTATCGACGATGTAACAATTTATTCATAATAATCAGTACCATATTTACACGTACAATAAAGAAACAAAAACCTATAACTATTAAACAAAAAAACAAAAAAAAAACTAATATAATAAGGCATCAAAAAATTCCTCCACATCGCCTTCATCTGGGAATGTGCCCAAGAGACTGGCTGCATTGCCACGTTGAATGGCAATGCTTAACCTCTGCCCAAAGTAAAAACCAGCTCTTGGATCACGAGAAGTGTCAACTAACCTTTTGGAAATTTCCTTAAAAAGGAGATGGCAACTGAATACAATTTAATTTTTCCGTTAGCGTTAACGCTAACAGAAAAGGGATTTTATCTACAGGCCCTGATCTGTCAGGAGGATAATGAGCTAATGAGTATGTCCCCTGCCCGCAGTCGAGTGACGGCATCGCGCACTTGGTGGCGGTGGTGGACCGCTCGCTGTCGTTCCCGTCGGCGGAGTTCGTGCGGCGCGCGCTGCGCAAGGCGGCCGAGCGTCACCAGCACCACACGCCGCTCGTGCTCGACGCCACGCACGTGCAGGCCGCAGACTTCACCGCCGCCAAGGTAAGCTCTACTTACAACTAGCGACCAACTAACAATTCCCTGTCATTCATCATCCGGTAAAGTGTGTAGGTACTGTAGCCATTAGATAATATGTCTATGGTTAAACATTCTGGATGCTTCGAGAAGTAATCAAATCGTAGAAGATAGTTTTTATATTCTGACAAGCCTGTCAGACCGACAGCTAGACTCAGAGCTGAAGGTCATGTAAGTCTTACCTCTCGCTAATTCTATTAATATAGTCTTCTGAAAGTCATTAATACCTTTCGTTTAACGTAGCCTAGATCCGGTACTGTAACGAGTACCTACGTTACAAAGTGTAGCCTAGTCGCTACAGTACTGCATAGCTGCAGTGATTGAAAATAGAATTCCGAAGAAATAGAAAGGGACAGTGTTGACGATCGGGATAAAAAGTTTTATTCGTTCACAGTGTTGACGAACGGGACCTCTTTTCGATTATTCCCGTTCAGTAACACTCCCGTTGTTAACAATGTTGACGATCGGGAAACAAAATCATTTGTTCAGTGTTGACGAACGGGACCTCTTTTCGATTATTCCCGTTCAGTAACACTCCTGTTGTTAACAATGTTGACGATCGGGAAAAAAGTTTCATTCGTTTAGTGTTGCCGAACGGGACCTCTTTTCGATTATTCTTTTTTTTTATTAACAAATAGGCTTGCATTTGACCGCAATTCACCTGAGCTTAAGCGATAATGCGACCTAAGTTGGAACACGCTTGCCTAGGATGAACCGGTACACTCGTGCCTTGAAAAAAAAAATCGTTCGGTGTTGACGAACGGAACTTTTTCCCCTATTATGGTGTCTGGTTATTATTTACTTACAATGAAATATTTTCAATTTCCAGGGCATAAAGGCCTTGATAGACGACTTCCACGCGCGCGGGCAGACGATAATCTTCTACAACGTGAAGCCGTCGATCGCGGAGGTGTTCCGCGGCGTGCGACCGCGCGAGTTCCTGCACTGCTCGTGCCGCGCCGAGCTCGACCGACTGCTGCTCGACGCCGCGCGAGCGCACGACCGGCGCTCGCGCGTCTGTTAGTTACTTAGACACACTCCTTGCCATCAACGCCATTATGAGAAATAATACAATCATTTTCATTCGAGACCATTAAAAACCTATGTTTATTTTTTATTTATTTATATTGAATAAAAAGAAACAATAAGTTAACAAATCTCAATAGGTCTGTCCAATTGTAGAAGCACTTACCTACCTATCAGTAATGTATAAATATTATATCAGTAGATTGGAAATATATGTAACAGGGGGCGAGCCTTTTGCCATCAATTACTGATGACACCTTGCTCGACCTGAATATCGAACCCAGGACACCGTATGCTTAGTTATAGCGCTGGCAAACACTAGACTAACGATGCAGCTAACTAAGGTCAAATTAAATAGACTGGCTAAATTTCAGTCGCGATGGTTATCGATGTGTACGCAGTGGTCCTGTGGTACCCACTGGAATATATTTTTATAATCAGGATGGTGCTTTTTCATAGAGATAAAGTATTGTTTGTATGAGCTTTATGATTACTGTCTGGTAGTTTAGATAGTACGTTGTCAAGTACATTATGGATCAGGCTGCCCTTTGCCTGTCCTTGCCCTAGCGCGCTCTAACACCTGAACACATCTCTCTCCTATATAATGTAACACATTTCTCCACAATATTAGACTTGCTGGATTTCTTTGTAACTCGCATCGTCGTCATACCCTGACACACGAGACAGTATTTGTTAGTTATAATTATGTATTTATACTAGTCTGGTAAGTTATTGTTAAGTAGGCTAAGTGTTGACAGTCCCAGTGGGCGCAGTCAAATAAACGTGTTGGTTATTGTAACACTTTGTTTCTTTTACTACATTTTGTGCGCTAGACATATGATGACAATTAAAACTACTTGTACGGACACCTAAACTAACGTAATAACCGATTATTCCCGAATTCCCGAAAATCAGTAACACCTTGTCGTCAACACTGTTGATGATCAAGAAAAAGCTTAATTCGTTCAGTGTTGACGAACGGGACCTTTTTATCGATTATTCCCGATCAGTAACATCTTGTCGTCGACACGTTGATGAACGGGAAATAAGTTTCTTACGTTCACAGTGCTGATCAATGGAACTTTTTTCGCGATCGTATATATTAATATGCTTAGTTCAAGAGTTTGGGAAAAGAAAAAAGTTGTTTAAAGATGAAATGCTTTTTTTTCCGTTCGTAACAGCGTTGACGCCAAAGTGATACTAATTGGGAATAATCGGTAATAATGCCACACCACCACGCTAACGTTAATATTTAACTAGTGGAGGAGAGATAGTCATTGTCAGTTCACCCCACATTTACTCATTTGGTAGTGGTGTTACATGAAGGCAGCAGTATGTCTATTTTGTTACAATCTCCCTCGGTGAACACTTAGGTGAAGTGAGCTGTCATCCGTCCGTCTGCCTTGTCAATCCCTAGCATCGGGACGGATGACAGCTCACTTCACTTAGGTGTTCACAGAGGCATTACGTAACAGAATAGTACTGCCGGAGTTTTGATATTTAATGTTTTTAACCTCACCTAGATTTTTCTCCGATATCCTTACACCATACAACGATATTGCGGTACGAGTTACTTGAAGTGACGCCACAGTGGATATTTTATAAGACATGGCTCATATTTCAAATGAACAAACTGGTCGAATCGACGCACCTAGAGGCACGTCGTCGTTGGTTCAATACAGCACACATACCTGAGTACCAGCTGTTTCATTTATTCGGTATTATTGTGATGGTAGGTAAGTAGGTACAATGAAATCAGCATTTAAGAGATATTTAAATTTTGTTTATTTTACAATCGTCGTTACACTCCGTGATGCGAATCGCACAGCCATCGCAAACTGCGACACGTTCTTACAAAACCTTACTTTTTGGTTACATTACATTACATTGCTAAAAGTTTAAAGATTACATTGGAATAACGTTAACTCTAGCTTAACTTAACATTCACTAACACTATCCAGTACGTCGCCACTCTCTTACTAAAACAATATAAAATGGCTAAATAAATTGTAATCCTAAGTAGTGCTAGCAGCGAGGGATGCCGCGAGCTAGCACCTCCGTCGCCTCTCGCGCGACGCTTGAGCAGCACGCCACGCGCGCCACGCTGTGCGGCCATGCTGACGGTGACGAATACGAATGGGAAATTAAACTATTCTATTGCACTTCCGTTTCATTGTAAACGATAAGCACAATTTGTATCACCCATTCACATATTATTGATTTTAAAAGAGTGTTTATGGAGTTTCTTGCTCGTTCTTCTCCATAGAAACCTACTGTTTGGAACGAGCAACTAACTTTAACTTTTTGACTGACTGACTCTGACAATTCAAAAGTACCTGTAAATAGTTTATCTATACTAATATTATAAAGCTGAAGAGTTTGTTTGGTTGAACGCGCTAATCTCAGGATCTACTGGTTCAAATTAAAAAATATTTTTGTGTTGGATAGTCCATTTACTGAGGAAGGCTATAGGCCCGTGCGAAGCCGGGTCGGGTCGCTAGTTTGAAATAAATGATTTTGAGTTTGAGTTCATTGATGTATTGACATCAAACAAAACCTTCAAACTGACAAAACAATAATATGTGCGAAAAGTTTGTTTTATATTAAAAAATCAATACGTTTTCTACGCGCGCTCTTGCGAGACCCTCTGAACTATATGAAGACAGCGAACTAACGCGACTTATTCTTCGCACTTGACTAAAACTTTTCAATAACTTGAAATTGTATTAAACTATTGTAAGACGTCAAAATGGCCAACACAGCGTGTCGCGCCCGTAGTATATTTTCACAAGTTGTTTCCAAAAGGAAGTCCTCTAAGGTAAAGTGAGCAGGAAAGGTTTAACGATAATATAATGTTCCCATTTATTTGACACATCCTCGGATAGGACCGGGCGTACACGCGCGGCTGCTCGCGCGACGTTGTAGCTATCGCGCGTCCACACGACACCACGAACTTGCTTGTAATCAACCTCAGCAGACCATAATGTATCCTATGGTGATGCGCATGTGTCACACGACAACTACAACATGGCGTGAACAGCGCTTTGCACTTAAAGATAGAGAAAGTATTGAGTATGTGCAGGAAGACAGCGCAGAGATCAATAGACGACGCAGCGGTGCGGCCGACACGTGGACACACGCAGGCGGACACCGGATAGTACTGTGCCAGTCACACCCGCGTGTGACCTTTAACTAAATATCATTATATCGTAAGAGTTAGTAATTGTTATATTAAATACCTACAGCTAATTGACTATACGTATACGTTCTACTAGACTGAAGGGCGTCACCGCTGCGTCAGACGAGGCGCGACTCCACAAGGACAACATATTTGGTAGGTATCACACTCACACTCGCACATACACTAAAGGGCACTTACTTACGATATGACACAATAAGTTTAAACAGATCATCTCTTTGAACATTTCGCACTCCGAGCTTACCGATCAAATATAAATGTCGAATAATCTCTAAATTATACTAAATAGGAATGCTAGCACTACGTTACGAACAATAATGTTTATAATGCGCGGGCAATTTTATAAAATGCCCGACTTTACAAATATGGATAGAAAACTAGTGTTCGTAAATATGAACTAGCACAAAGTGTGTAAAATAATTAAAAACTTTGACTTATATACGCAAATAATTGAATTTTCTATAATAAAAAGTAAAGTAGCCAGTGCGCACGAGAACAGTGCGTGCGCAGCGGCCGCCGAGTGCTACGAACTCGTCTAGTTTGGCAAGTCGTGGACGCGACGCTGTTCCGCTAACACGGTTCCGCAATTACAATTCAATAATACTTAAAGATATAAATTTAAATATAAATGCATTACAATCTCGCCGGCGTGATGTGTCCGTGTGAACGAGTGCTTGACGCTAGCAGACTGCTGCGGCGTCAGAGACTTCTGTCGCTTCTCAAACGAAACATATCTTTTCACATACGATCACTAGTAGCACAGTAACCGAATGAAAAACGACAAAAACAAAGTTACTTATCTATATAATAATTCATTCATTCTAACTTAAAACTGAATCTCTGAGATTTCATAATCAAAAACATTTTGTGCGGTCGTGATGATCCGCGTGCTATAATTGTGTAAATATTTTAATCACACGACGCTGAGATCGCTTTCAAATTATTCTACTTATAATCTTGAGCCGACGAAAAAATACGGAGCAGTGAGCAGTATTGATACTTGCACTGCTCCGGCATATGGCAGTAACTGTGACCGAGACTCGCGCCTGTATATACTTACATCTTAAACAGAACACTAACACCGTTACGTCACAATAGTACTTTGATTAGAACTAGGCGTAGTACTAGTGGGTCACCGCGACTAGGGCCGCAGTGTGTCCTAAGTCTACGTACTAATGAAGAGTTGTAGATGACAAACAAACAGACAAGTTTTCAGGCAACTTGCAACTACTTTAACCTATGGACCACCACGTCAAAAAACTAAACCGTGCCCTCGGCGCCAACAACTCTATGGAAGTACGTTTTTAAACGTAATACCATAGAGTAGTAATTCGTCTGCTTGTCATGTAGTCGTGTAGCCGTGTAGCCGTGGCGTACAGGACATACGCTTGTAGGTCACGTATTTGTGACAATGGCGTTAAAAAGAGTAATAAATGTAGTGATTGTGCCGTGTGGTAGTAACATTTATATTTCTTGCCTGAATACTTATCTGTTTTGCTGAGCACGTGTCAGTCAGACTTACAATACTGAACACTGACACTCGTTGTTACAGTATGTGTTGATACACTAGAAGTAATATTAATAATCTGGTATTTAAAATATACTATTAGATAAATATGTAGTACTGTTGTATGGCTATGTTTGTGACATGCGACAGAGCGCAGTACAACTGTGCTGCAGTCATCGCAGTGCGTTGCTGCAAATAGTGTCAACACTATAAGATACGTGTGAAGTTAGCGACGAGTGCGATAGCTTCAGCACAGTCGTGGGACAGAGGGGGGAGAGGGGGTCTCCTCAGTACTTCAGCAGATCTTCATCGAGCTCCGTGAGCGCCAGTTTACTGTCTATCACTGTAACAGAAAGAGAATAACGTCGGTATTGGCGCCGAACTGTCATTACTTTAGAGTCAGTACGGATGTGTTTGTTTGTATGCAAGTTTAGCATATTATTATATTATGATAAATCAGACAAATGCAATACTGCCCCTTATTCTAAACGACACAATAAATAAAAGTAGCTGTAAATGTATATATTTATGAAACACAGTAATTTTAATTAGGTAATAGAAGACTACTAACTGTGGCACATAAGAACATAATATATATTATGCAACTTTTACTACTGCAGAGATGCTCCCAAACTTTCTCTGACAAAAGGCAAAAATTCAATGTGTGTGTGTGTGTGTGTGTGTGTTTAATGTGTGTGTGTGTGTGTGTGTTTAATGTGTGTGTGTGTGTGTGTGTGTGTGTGTGTGTGTGTGTGTGTGTGTGTGTGTGTGTGTGTGTGTTTAATGTGTGTGTGTGTTATATTTCAGAGTTGGCCCCGTAGTAAAAGTTGTTAATGCAAAGCGAAGAACAATAACTATTACTGTTAGCGTGAGCCCTTACTTTGCCTGCTGATGAGGCTAAATAAACGACACCTTCACTGGAACAATTAACTATTGAAAAGCCTGCCATACAAAAATGAGCCTGTATTGTTCGTCGAGTGAATGACGTGGCCTCATCAAACGAGCCAACAAGTCCAGGCACAAAGCTCTAGCTCCTAGTTGTCGGACGCCTCACTTGTCAAATGTTTGTTAATACGCCAGTCGACATTGAACCACAAAATATAAAGATTACAGAAGGACCGCTCCCGCCATCTTCAAAAATAATTACCTAAACTTGCCAAACTCACTAGGGCTGCTACTGGTGGTTGACTCTGTAGGTTTTATTCGTAATAATATGAAATTTTATTGGCACTGGTTTGAACTCTGCATTTTTTTTATAACAAAATTTTCCTGTTCGTCATGAAATGTCAATGTCTCTCATTTATTCATTTAGACAACACGTGACAGTCGACACTGAAGACTGCTTGGAACTGCTTGAGAATGCCTATAAAAGTAATGTCAATGTGTGCGTGACAAAAATGGCGGTTTGTTCTGAGTGGTCTCTCTGCTGGGGCGCGCCGCAGCCGCGCGTACTTTGTGCTTTAACTGACCTCTAGAAGTCCAAGCAGAAACAAAAGCTAACGTAAAGTGGATGTCACTACCACACACGATACCGAGCACGCAGTACAGTCGCGCGCAAGTGCACCGCTAGCCTTAGGAGGGCGTCACAAGTAACACGTGAAGTGAGTAAGTGGTACTCACGACTGTAAACAATATTGACACACAAAGGAGTGAAAAAATGTTCGTACGAAAAACATACTAGTTAGCGGTAAGTAAACTAGGACACTAGAGCATGTGTAACACTGTGTGCGATCTAGTATCCCATTATTAAAGCCTAGCACTACCACACAACGCACGCATTGAGGTTGAGTGTAAGGAAACGTTCACAAGGGTGCGGCTAGTGAGCGGCACTATCTCTCGTGAGTACCTATCGTTGCAGTACTTTGTCCAGCTCCAGCCTGTGTCCTCGGTGGACTGCTCCACCCGATTGTATCGTTTATTGCCCCCTTTCAAAGGACTTAACCGGGGCGCAATATAGCTAAAAATCAAAACAATTTTTTTGTATTGATGCGCTGAAAATTAGAAAATAATAGTTGGTACACAAAAGAAAATAAACCATTTCCCCCATAAACAAGAAACAAGAGGTAAACAACGTATATCACCTCATCACCTGACTGTATGTTAACAAACCTGCCGAGTGCGTAGTGCATAGTGCGCAGGGTGACGTGAAACCAAAGCGATGTTCGAACAATATCATCAAGATTAACAAAAGCCTCGCCCATACGCCTGCGTAGAAGGCGACTAAGAGAAAATCCGGAAGTCTGGCAGCCTGCCAAGCGTGAACATTATGGCAAACCAGGGGGGTTTCCCATAATCTCCACGCTTGGCAGGCGTTTTGGGGATCGCAGTGAAATTGTTGAGTATACGGCAGCCGCTGCTGCCAGACTTCCGGATTTTCCCTTAGTCGCCTTCTACGACACCCTCGGGATAAAATGGCGGGGGGGATGTTACCATAGCCCGGACACCCAACGGGAAACTAAACTCGAACTCGGTCGAACTTTGTGCTCGAACAATCTAACCACGAAGCGAATCAAGCAGACAGCACTATGGAATCATTTCGCATCGCTTCATGGAGAAAAAGTGAACACTGGTAGCTACATTAATGACATTACAATTGATACACTAATCAAACGATTGGCACTTTCACACAATACGTATTACCTACGCCGGAGTTGATGGTGAGTAGCCAGCTCGCGCCGGCTAACAACTTACGCATTGGTAGCTAAAAGTTTTTGAGACATTTGAATCCTTAAAGCTTTTGCTATTAGACACATTTGGTTGGATTCTGAACGACATATGTGTGCCTCAGCTTTCATAGCTGATGTGTTCCGAATCTCAGGGTCGTAGCATTACTTCAACGGTAACAGATACTACGACTAATGAATGGGTCTGAAATTTGGACAGCTGAACGCCTACCTCCTCGCATAAATGAATATTCGTGTTATGTTACTGAGTGCAAGTCGAATAGAAGCCATGTTTCAAAGGGCTTATGATACTCACTGTGGTCCGGGATAGTAGTATGGTGGGGGTCGCTCGTACTCAGTAGAGCCGAGGTAGCGGGGGGGTCCTTCTTCCCAGTGCCTGCAACATACGACAGCGTCACGACGCGTGCCAGTGGGCCCGTGCCAAGTGATCCTAACTCAACACTCACCAACACTAATTTCACACACGGTCAAGAGATTTGTGGTGTGGTTTTTTTAATCGAATTGAGTTAGTTAAACCGTATTTGTAACTTGGTGATATGAAGGCGGCTTGTTACCCTAGACGTATGGTTAACTATATCTATCTACTTATTGTACACTGTGGCATTCTAATTCGTCTTACAACGGCAGTCCATTTCATGTACCTATACAATGACTACTAGTCATTTTCAACTGAAGATCTTATTACAATTATAACTTAACAGCGCCCAACCCGTCATATTTTCCATACAAACGCTCGTACGCGATTACGTCGCTATAACCAATTATTTTCCAAATATTTTTAAAACACAGGTATCTTGTAGTTTAAATCTAGGTTTGCATGAAGCCAAAAATATACTTTTTTGAGAAACAAATTCAGTAAACACGTCCGAAAATCAGCTTTTTTGCACAATTTTATCTGAACTTTGGCCGGTCATAATGCACTCATACATTAAAAAAGTACAAAAACAGCTTCATAGAAACCTTGCACATGTAATGGAGATTCTAAATTACAAACATTATTACCAAAAATTTGTAAGGCTTTTTTAAAAACACGTATTTCCTGGAACAAGTTTTGTGAAATTTCCGCCCTCCAATTTTCCTGTGATGTTATCGCGTTCTCACTCACTCGTTTGTTTTCGAGCTTTGCGTTAGTTGAAACAAAAAAAAAATCAATCACGCTCGCGTTGAAGTTCGTTCGATGGGGAAGGGCGCTCTTAAGGAATGATTACTGTATAAAACTTAAGCAATTACGTACAAACATGTTTTACTTTATGTCTTTTTTATAAGTACTTGCTTGACAGCCAATATCAGTTGTGACTATTGTATCTGGAAGAACATTGGCTCCTAAACACAGGCTCTCGGCCTAGTTTAGGAGGCAGCAGTTCGCCATTAAACTTGTCGTACTTGTATATTTAAATGTGAATGAACATTATAATTTATTATTATTATTCATTACAATGTTTTTATGAACATTTTAATAATTAAGAATACGTAAATATTATTCAACAATAATGATGACGCATAAGGAAGTTTGAAAGACCCTGTTATGAGCGCGGACTACGTTTGTAAGACGACTAAACTGCCACGGCATATAATATGTAAGTACGAACACTGCCCGTAAGCTACTGGGAAGTGGACTAAGAAACTAAAGAAGCGCTCATAGAATTAAACTACATTTGTTTAATAAAAAAAAAACAGTTGATTATAGGAGATATGAGCGCTGCAAAATTTAAAAATATACGAGTATATCAACCTTGGTGTAAAATCCTCTATCCATCTATTTTACCATCAAGGAATTGGAAGGAATTTAAGAAGGTGGTAGTTTACTTGCATAGCTTCAACTTGTTGTGTTGTCTTTCCTGAAACCATCAAGTCCAAGCTAGTCCGGTCAGTAAACATGCCGACTGTTTCTCTGGGAACGTTATTGAAGGTTAATTAGTAAGAGCGCGCACAGAATGTGTTGCAGCTCTTAAAGCGCGCCTGTAACTTGATCACGTTATGATACAATTGGTCAATAACATATATACTATTTTTCATTGTTGAACTATAAAACTACCTAAGGACCACGAGGTACTGCCTCGTGGTCCTTAGGTACTAATTATATTATCAACGATACACCTGGTGCAATAATAATAATAAAGTTTTAGTAACAAATACCTTAACATCTAACGTTAGTAGGTACTTACACAGAAAACAATACAATGAAAATTCAGTGTGGAGCTGCAACCACCTCCGTACTATCGCGGAGTCGCTCCGGCGAACTCGCTGACAATAGTGGTGGTGCTACCGTGACACGTGCCATCATAAATGCGCACCGCGTTCTAATAATGACGGAAAGCCTCCCTGACGCACTGCCGCGTCATGACAGTCTCAACAGTATTCTCAATGCATTATTGGCATGCTGGTCGCTGTATGCCCGCTGAGTAAAATTGACCCACAGGCTACATATGTAAAATGACTGACAGTAAGCTTTAAATAGCATAGACTTCACTGGCTTCGTACAGCACATTAAGCTACAACAATCCGTCAAATTTATTTGATAGATTTTCAACTTAATCACAAAAAAATTAGGTTCATACTCAATTGGGAAAATTTGACAGTTTGATATGGCTTGATGGTGTCTGTACATCGTGCGAACCTGCGAGCCAGGTGTACCCAGCAGGACCCTACGTTTAATCCGATTGAAAGTTAAATGTTATTGTGCGTAGTAGGTATTTAGTACCTTCCGAATCGTATTTTAGAGGAATGAAGAACAGAGTGTATAGTTCTTCATCCTCCGTAGAAAAGGGGAGATCCTCCGACCAGACGGGTGTTGTATCTGGTGGGCTACTGTCCTACGGTTGTAGTCGGGATTTTGTATACATGCTAATGTCGCGGAGAACTCTGCTTGTGTGATCTAGAAAATGTCGCTACAATATAACCAAACGAAATGTTCGTTCGCTGAAAAACTACTTAAAAATTTTAAAACAAATTATCAGCTAAAATACAAACTTTTTGAATGAAACGTAATGTTATTTGAAAAGTACCAATAAAAAGCTGAACTGAAACCCTCAAAACAAAATAGGGTCCTGCTGGCTTGATAAAAGTTTTGGGTGGATTCCTCATTAAATAATAATTATTTTAAAATTAAACATTAGTATGTTTAAGGTACTAATACACCGCTAAACCATATAACATTTGTCTATAGACGTTCAAACAGCGGAGGGTCCTGCTGGAAAATAATTTAAGATTGCGCTGCAGGTAACAATTAAGGTACTATTTTTTGACTTATTACTGGTACTAAATATTACGCATGTTAACATTTCAATCGGATTAAACGTAGGGTCCTGCTGGGTATACAGACATGCGGGCCAGCGTGTTACAACGGACAGCCAGCGACCTACGTTCCTTTGCCATTTACCACGAAAAGAGAAGGACACAGGTGTCAGTGGAACACATCGTGATGAAAGCTGGAAGAGGGCGATTTGACGCCCGGTGATATAGTAATAAAAGGTGTACTCACTTTGGCGCCATATCATTATATCTGCGCGCGTGGTATGCGTCGAGAGGCGGCGCCACGGAGCAGTCCGCGCGACACGCGCCCCCGCCCGCGCCCCCCGCGTCCCCGCGCGCCCCCCGCCCGCGCGCCTCGCGTGCGTCCCGCGCCCCGCGCCCCGCGCTCGCGGCTCGCTTTTCGGCCTTGTAGGCGCTAAAACACGCAACACGATCAGCGTTATATGCACACGATAAGCTATGGCGGCGACACGCGCTGTGGTGTCGTGTGGTACATTGCTAACTAGTTAATAGTAGTTAGAGAAGTCAATAATGAGTGAAGTGCCCAAAGCAAGTTCCACTTGTGACATTTATTTTAAATTTGATGATGGATGTTCACTACATGACAATTTATTATAAGAACTTATTAATTGGAAAATAAACAAAAGAAAGTATTATCATAAAGGTACACAACTACAATATATTTCATAAATAAATTGAACACACAAGCATACAACTAGAAGCCAACAGTTAACGCAGGAGTCATGCAACAACTTACAAAATAACAGAAAAAGCCAAACTGAACAGCCATATTTGAGTTTAGGTTACTTAAGGGAAGATGCAAATCATTAGGAAGCACACAAGTTATCACAGAAACATATTAATTAGCATACAACCGTACCAAAACTTACAGAACCTTGTTTACGTATGGTTCACCAAAAACAAAGGATCATCAGTCTTATAATACAGCAGTATTGTATTCACCTAATGACTTCATAACTGACACGTTCACTATTGTGATCCGATTTTACACATAGAAACACACAGTGGGTGTAAATCTAACAGAAATGCATCATTTTCGGTACGTTTTTATACTTTCATAAAAAAAGGTTTCAACCAACAAAAAAAAAAGCTTCGTAAATAGCGGCGTAACATATATAAACATCAAACGTTTCATAGTATAACTGCGCTACTTCAATAGAGCAAACAAGAACACGCACATCACGAGGAAAATACCAAATATATAAAGAAAAGAGTAGCACCAAATATAAAGCGAACTCAGTAAATCGGGTTACAGTGGTGAATGTTACCGCTTGACGTCAGGCGACGTTAGCCGACGCTAGGCGACATCACGAGTCCGAGTAACCTCAGTCGCAGTACTGCCCGAGACAGTTCGCCTTACTGTACGACTACATACTATGTACAGACAGCGTCATTAATTCGTTACCCCTCACGCATTAAAATTTCTTCGCAAAGGGGGTAAGTACGACGCTGACCGTACATAATTATACTTCATATTAACAAAATGTCGTAGGGTAACGGTTCCCGTTTATATACTACCACCATACTTTGTTCTACGACACGGTTATCCTAAATATTGTTACCTTACAATGTACGTATAAATGTGAAAACGTGGAAATATTTTTCAATTACTATAAACTTACACGTACCATCAAGATTCATAATAATTACATTAAACATGTTTATCTATTCATTGTGATAATTGGTATTGTTTAGTTGCAAATGGCTCGACGCTGACGTCATAATAGAAGTGGTTTTTTTTTAAATAAAGAGTATGTGTACCTACTGTTGCAGTCAGATCAAAGTAATTTATGTTTACAAGAATCTTATAACATAAGATGTAATTACCACATAACCCTCAAATTATGCAATAGGTAGGTACAATACATTTATTTTGTGTTCAATATTTTTAAATTTGAGCAGTCTGTTACCTACACAGCAAAAAGGCTAATAACCACTTTTTGACGTTACGAAAACCAAGTTCAAAAAAGGAGTTTTGAACTTTGTTTACTTTTTTATTATAATGTGACGATAATAACTGAATAAAACTTTATAACAAAGAAGAAAAAAACAACTCTGTCTAATTTAATGCAAATTTAATTAAAAAATAAACAATGATTTCAGAAAAATCAACAAGAAGAGGAGGGTCAGAATAGGGTAATACATCAATTTTTGAAAAGTGTCTCAATGAAATTCTGTAGTGATAATATGCCACCAAAAAAACACAAAATTTTTATTCAATCGATAAGTGCCATATAAATGCATCTAAATTTAAAATTTTCAAATTTCGCGCGTAGTTCGACGGAAACGCCTCTCACTGGAAGCCATATTGCTCATCGTAAATGACGTCAGTTCGTTTTGTATCAAATGAGCTCATATTAAATTTGATAATTGTATATCATTTCAAAATAATTAAAATCATATTTTGTAATAGGTGTAATAATGAAAAAATTACGTTGGTTACGAAAATAATAAAAGTACAAAGTCTATATTACGCTAATCGGTTGACTGACAGTTGACAATTTTTTGTTTACACAGCCGTACGGCGTAATAACATTTCGCCGCTACTATTTCACGGTGTTTTAAAACAGATTAAAAATACTGAAAACTTTTAATTGAATTTAAAAATTGTTTTGTTATTTTATGAACTAAAACTTACATTTTCCGACTGCTTTATGCCTAAACTGTCTCAAAAACATATTTATAGATTTTTTCTCGTATAGAGTAAAATACCCTATTAACATATTTGCACTGTCAATTCCATGCGAACGACACCTTAAGAACAAGCAATGTGCAAGCAATTATAAATCTTTGGGTGGTAAACATTTTAAGTACGTGACTGTACAAACTGTTTCTTAATAATATATGTAAATACGTCAATTCACTGCAGTGCGTACGTTCCAGTACGTCATATGAATATTATTGATTATTTTATACCTTTATTACATAATAATGTTTCATAATCATACCAATTTAAATGACTTATACATATTGTAGATCTTTACAGGTATATTACAGCGAACCTGGATGTAATCACCATTACAATAGCTGCCTTTGCAACTGTGACAAACAATACATGAATTTGAATGATATATTAATAGCTGAACAGACACAAGCGAGATATGTATATTTATAGTTTACTTACCTACCCTACCAAAAACTTGAATCCATCAAAATGCATACAAATAGGAATATATTAAGTATTAGCAAAAAGTTGAAGAAAAATACAGTATCCGGTATTTAACATGATACTTTGGCTTTTAGAAACTGCTTTGTAGAAGTTTGTATCTGCTACTCATAGCTGTGTGACAATCTCTTTCTATTAGAGTTTGTAATTCTCATATTATAAAACTTGCCTTTTGGAAAAGCCTCTTAATTAAGTAATTATAATTAGCTTATTTGGCCTAAACGTTGCATAGTACAATTTGGTTCCTAGCTAGAGCGGACGCACGAGGTGCATGCGACAAGTGTCCTAAACATACGTATTCGATATCACGATAAAGCACAAAATGTTGACTTATTTAATTAATTAATAATACGATAGTGTGAGAGCGCGCTATGCTAACGTACAGTATGCTCGTATCAAAACTATGTGATCGCGCTATACGCGGCCCCCACCTTATAGTAAGACGACGCTACAGTACGACATTATATAAAATAGAGAGATCAATATTACTTGTACCAGCGTTGCAATATAGTATACGGGTTTAAGTTACATTTGGACAAATATTGGCTAAACCAGCACAGTTACTCTTATTGGACTACCGAATGTAATTCGGCTGGAATGCGGGACCTTTTCCGGGGAATATGCTCTTGTCTACTGTCAGTAACTGTTGCAAAGTTCGTAATGTGTTGCCAATGTTTTGTCACAAACAGTGGCGCGAGGCAGAAGCGGTTGTATACGTAGCGATTGGACGTTCTCGTTCGTAACGATCAAGCGAAGCTTAGCTATGCTATACTATGTCGTGGGATACATATCAATGTTACACATTACACTTATGTAAAGATATTAAGGATTGATATGAATGAACTAGATATGGACAGCATTCAATATGTTTTTGCTTAGACTCTACAAGTCTTTACACACCTGGATTTAAAATGTAATTTTAAAATATTTTTATCAAAACGTACTAAGGTACAAACGACGTCTGAAAGGTGAACAATAAAACATTTATAAAAACTGCTAACGACGGAAGACGAATCCATTTTTTTTTTACAACTACAAAAAATTGGTCGAATTTCATGTATGTTGGCTAAAATCAACCCTGCGGGATCCTTCAAACAAACTTATACAAGTTAATATAACAATTTATGATCTTACAGCCCGCTTGTAATGAGACTACAATAAAAGTGTCACTATTGTTTGAAACAACGCGGGGCTACCGATGACAACGCTTGTAGTAGCGAAGTGTACGCGGTTACATTAAACTTAGTCCTGCCGAAGCGACGCGCGACGATACACACCACAGTGAGTATCATTAGCACAGGAAAATAAGCGAAGCCTGTGAACAATGTTCACCAGGATTGTTTTAATTTCCTGCGCTACGTTTGGAAACTTGTGACATGAATAAGCCAATAATGTTAAGCCGGCACTTCACATAGCATATTTGTTCAAATATATTAGCCTTTTTGTATAATACAAAATGGACTTAATTTCAATAAACATAGGGTCAATATTTGTACAAATACGCCACGTGAAGTGCCAGCATTAGGTCGGCATCGCTCCAGCAGACGGCGCATGCGCGGTTACTCGGACTCGTGTATGCCGGACTCGTTGTCCTCGTCCTTCTGGTCGAGGCGCGTCTTCAGGTCGTCCAGCAAGCCGGGTGGCGGCACCAGTTGGCACACCACGTCGTCGCCCGCCAGCAGCAGGCGCGTGGCGGCGGGGCCGGCCCCGGGCCCCAGCTGGCCGGGCCCCAGCTGGCCGGGCCCCAGCTCCCCGGGGCCCAGGTCCCCGGGCGAGGGCGCGGGCGGCGCGGAGGGCTGGCTGCGCGTGCGCCACTCCTGTATCTTGCCCTCGATGTCGAGCGTGCTGCGCTTGGACCCGCTGCGCGTCCACCACAATGTTTAGTGTCCGGCAGCCGCCGTACTCCAGCGAGAGTTTAGCGGCAGGTCAACCGACCAATCAAAGGAACGAGATCGTACATCGCAAACATTTAAGTCTTTCACTTCATCGTCACCAAAAAATACTTCGTAATTTTAATACGAGTTTATGTACCGATAAGTCCAGGCGTTCGTACCGGCCTCGTATCGTCGAGACCGCATCGTGTGATCCCGACCGATCGTCGTTAAAAATAATATGAACTTAATGAAACAAACTAAAACAACTGAACATAACGCTAACAGAGTCTGTAGTAACACGAGCATGCGCGACGCACACGTACAGACAGCATCATCACATGGTTACCCCGCATGCATTTAAATTTCTTCGGATAGGGGGGTAACCAGTTGAGGACACTGTCCGTACATACGTGCAGCCAACAGGTTCACACGCCGCACCTTAACTTTACTTTGCTAAGTAGTTCACACTAATATGAACCTTACAGAAATAATGTTCACATTCGTATAAAACGCCCACTTAACAAAGAAAATTTAATGCACCGTCTGTGAGTCCCGCCCATAATATAGATAAACACTGATTATAATTACCATCATGCCAGCTTCTTCACATGCTGATTAACTAATTCTACATTTTTATACAACATTATCATTTCTAAACTAAGTTACAACTAGGTTACTCGTTCATTCACCGCTATACCGTATTTACAAATGAGGTTGGTATTGACAAACACATAAGTGGAATAAGAACTAAAAATAAAAAGCTGTAATATCATGCATGCCGGCGTACAGTGAGCTCGTGTGGAGGGTGGGGTGGGGTGGGGTGGTGGGCACTTACTTGGCAAGGGGTACGTTATCGCGGTCCGCGTACGCGTCATACAAATATTCGCTGCAACAGACAACAGACAGTCAGTCAGCGCGCGGACGGACCGCCACTACTCTATGCTAGTGAGACGATCAGACTTGGTGTCACCGCACAGTGGACATAGCTGTGTTCCGAATCTATTCCTAGGCAGTAGTCTGCCGACAATCATTATTGTCTCCAATTCGACGCACATCGAACTTGGTGGCGGACAAACCGTCATTGCATCGAATCAAGAAGGTAGATTTGTGGATGCGTGCACGCATTTTTACACAACCACAAGAAAGTTGACGGAATGTGCAGTTCATGCCAGTTGGTACTGTTTGCAGAGTGGTCATGCTTGTGGGCTCACATCACTTATTGCAATAGACATGCGATGCATGACGATACATTAGTCTAATCGGATGCTGTTGACCAAAGATATTGGTCAAAGAGCGACTGTCTTTCTGACCTCCAAAACTGAGCAGGGTAACACGGTATCCCTTGGTGAAATTGGTTAGGACTTCTGACTACCCCTAACGACTGTCAAAGATCTACGAATAACATCAACCAAGCTCTGGAAATTATTCGGGAACAAAATAATGAGCATGTCTCCAGTAGCTTCTCACACAAGGTAGTGCGCGTCCAGTGTGCGGCGCGTACCATTTCTGATCGTCTGTAAGACCACACGCTCGTCGACAAGGTTCACAATACCTTCACACAACACGAGACAACATGAGGTGAACATTCGGGAAGTAGAAGCTTGAGAGAACATGACACTGTGACACCTACTGTGAAATAAATTCTTGCTAAATAATAAATATTATACAATATGATGACGGAATATTAAATATTTTCGATACTATCAATATTTATTTAGTTATCTCCCGCGTTATTATGAAAGCCTTAGCTGTATTTTCTTATCGGAACCAGAATTAACGTTTTAGGGACATGCTTATCGTGCTGACTGTTCTATGAATGTTGGACGAAATAGCTAAATGAATGACCTGAGGCTCATGCTCGAATGTGACTAGTGATGTGTGAGTTATTAGAAGGCAGTCAAGGAATTATTTTGTATAGGACCATGCTTTACCACGATGTAACATTTATGTGGTTCCTACGAGAGCTGCTAAATGGTCAATCGGGGAATATACACACAAAGGTTACAAGTGCATTTTGGAGCCTAACAAACAGTGCGTTGCTACGGATTACGAAGTAATGATACTAAACGTGCAACGTGCGACTTTTTAATACGAAATATTTTGTTTTGAATATTTTTTATCGTATTGCTGATGATTTAGGTATGTGGTACCTAAATATACCTCTCTAATGGTTCTTACCACTTAAAAGTATAAAAGGAGAATTTAACGTTATGACAAGCACATAGGTAGAAAATGACATGGCGAACTGGGCTGGCAGCAGCGGCCGACTATCTACCTAGTAGATTTCTGCAAGGCCGGATTGAGCCATAAAGGTTGCAGTCTGGTGCAGGTGCAATTTGAAACCACAAAATTTGATAATACAGTTTTTAGGGTTTCGAGCTTCAAAGAAAAAACGTGGCCAAATACTCAATTTTAAAATGCCTTTAACGGCATTTAAAAATTTAACGGCATTTCTCGTACTGTGACAGTAACTTTGATAGAAAGTGATAGAGCTGTGCAACGTAGTAATTTAAGCTCTGGCACGATGTTAGATCTTAATATCACGCACCTAATATCACCAGTTAAAATTTAACTGTCTAGCTATCACGGCTCATGAGATAAAGCCTGGTGACAGACAGCCAGACAGATAGACAGACAGACAGACGGACAGTAGAGTCTTAGTAATAAGGTCCTGTTTTTTTTTTAATTCTTTGAAAGAACTTCTTCTAAGATTTTTAAAACATTGTTTTATATGTTTTGCTTCAATAGTCTTGAGATAAAAGTCAAAAAAGTGTAAAACATTGTCCGTCCCCCCCCCTCCACTTATCTCTTAGGTTTCTAAAGTTACAATGAACTAACAAAAAAACGTAACAAATTGCTCCTTATTATCACTATATGTGATTATGTGTTTTGGTTAATAACATCAGCTAGGTTTACGATATTACTACTTGTGTTTTATTACTAACAACGTCGAAAGAAACTGCACATAACTAGGTATTAAATCACTACTTCTACTCTAGTATTTTTTTTAATTTACCACATGTTGTTGTTACGTAGCTAAGGCATTTATAATAACGGTCTATAATCTAGGTTAGCACTACTGTTCATGTGCTTCGAATATTTAATAGTAACATTACTTTCTACGTACCAATTCTAAACATATTTTGAAGGATGTGACTGGATGATACAACAAAAATAAAAATAATAAAGGAACCAAAACTAACCAACTAATAAAATAACACTATTTGAGAGCCCCGGCCCGGTCTCGCGCGCTGCGTGGCCCACTATACGGTGTACAGCCCACGCGAAGCAACTGTGTCGTTCAGAAAGAGCTTACAATTGGAACCAATTGTCGACCACGCTTCCAATTAGTAAGATTGTTTACACTCATTTAGTGCAGTGTTGTCGATCACCGCTAGTTGACACTTCATATGCCTGCCTCTAAATACAATGTCTACCAACAATACGTACTTCAAGTGTAACGACACATACACAACACAACTAATATATTTACAACATTGCAAATAAAAAGTGAACTTTATAGTTTTCATTACATTGCGGGTTACATTCTAGCGATACATCGAAGTAACCCGCGGCCGGAAGCGATATATGCGATAGCGATGCATGCCTACCTCGGACTAGTGTAATTATACAGACTCCTGCTCATAGCCATACAACAATAATAACACGACGCGAATACAGGGTAGCTGCAGTGCTCAGTAGAATATACGTCATGTTTTGTATTTTACTAAATATATTTACTGATTGTACATATTTCCTTATACTTAAGCACGTATAGTCTAGTGAACACTGCGACCTCAACGGTACTACGATTAACATCGTGCAAGCCGCTATTGGTCGAAGAGCACACGCCACGAGTGAAACCGACCGCACCGCGCTGACGTCACCACACGCGCGCCACACGCCAGCCACACGCGAGCCACACGCGCACACCACACACGTACACATATACCAAAAAAAGGATGCGCTTCAAAAATCTTAGTGCACCGACGAAAAATTTCGTTGTGCAAATTTAATAACTTTGCTGCAGTCGTCGAATACTGTCAAAATATCTGTCAGTATTATAGTAACACACGCATACACACGTTAGGATATTTATATGGAGGGTAGAGGTAAGGAGCACTATGTCATATGTCATAAATTTAAAAAAAGGGTTCAGCTTTATTCAGCAAGTAACACCTCCAAATCCCGCCAAAATGGCGCTAGCGTAGGCACAGGGTATGGTGTGAATGTAGCTATATATACGTGAGTTAGACAATTTTAACCAGGTCGCGATTGTAGCATATATGGCACATGTTAACGGACACTTTCATACACAGAGATCGCGTGCTCCTTACCTCTACCCTCCATAGATATTTAATTCATATGCGTTTGACGAACGACTTTTCCTATTTGTTAGATCTCATCATCGCGAGTTCGCATTCCCATTGTCGAAGCGCATTCTGTTCCTGGTCCCGGTGCGTACCGCGCGGGGGCGGGGGCGGGCCGCCACACAGCGGCGCATACGAGCTGCCGACAACACGCAGGGTCAGCACAAACACTCACAGCCTTACGTTGAGTTGCACAAAACCAACATAAGTTTAACGGAGACTTTAAATTCATGCCATCCCTTACATTTTGTATTAAAAAGAAAGTGTCAGCCACGGATTAGAAAAAAAAGGAGGACTCCACGCCACGCATATCAAAAGTGAAGCACCTAAAGTACGCCGGACCGAGTCTTTCTATCTAAATAACTACCCATTGTACTAACATGTTAGAAAATGTTAATCTTTAAAATTACTTACTTACAATGTAAGCAGCCATAATAACTTTTCATTCCTCGCTTTTTTTTTGCCCTGGCTTAAAGCCACTTAAATTCACTTTAACGTATCACATTAATTAGTGAAGGAATTGTAATAAAATTTTATTACAATTCCTTCACTAATTAATCGAAAGGAACTTCGTTCCATCCGGGTGTCCCTTGACACCTCTCAAGTTTTTTTTTTTCTAGTCCGTGACTATGATGTAAATGTGTGCGTGAGGCATGTTTGTACAAGCGGTCTGGCTTACTTAGGGCGCTTCACTTTCGATATGCGTGGCGTCGAGTCCTTCTTTTTTTTCTAGTCCGTGGTGTCAGCATCAATTTAAAGTCTCCATTAAACTAACGTTGGTTTTGTGCAACGCACTAACTTAATGACCGGTGAGCTGATTACATCACCAGTTTTTTTTTTTATAGTTATACCCGAGAGCTCAGTTTCCAAATTCTACTTGAAGAGATTCACGCAGACCAGTAAGTAATGTTAGCACGACTCGTTATTGCCCTGAATGTGACTACGCTGGATGGCGGTGAAGTGAACAAACCAACATAAAAACATAATAATAAAATCAAACTCTACGGGCATTCTTTCCATCCGACAGTCGGTAAAAAAGCCTAAAGGCGCTTTATTCGCCATTGTGTTTATTTAATTGTAGGTCTTTGTAATAGTTACGTGATTAGTATCTTGTTCAGTAAGACCTTGCCTACGACGCAGCGATAGCTCTTCAACCGCAGCAGCTACTAAGTAGACTCGCTCTATGTTTTACTGTTATATGCCCTGCTGACGCAACAAATAAGAACCACTTTTGCTTGGCGACGGAAATATAAGAAATTAAACCAGTTTGTGTTAAAGTAGGTAATAATCAAAATTGGATCGTATTAAACTGCACATAACGTTAGTTTGACATAGGCGTTGAGCAACCTGTTGTGATGAATACCCAACATATTATGTTAGATGTGGAGTACACAACTAGTCAGTGATCCAATGTCAATTACATGAGAACCAAGTTGAGCAAAGTAAAAGTTGGTATTAAAACATAACATGATGATCTACTGAATAGAGGCGCCAGTCCCACGACCGGCCCGGTTCGTCCGGTCGTCCGGCCCGGTTCGTACGGTCGTCCGGCCCGGACCGCTACAGGAGCATGGGGGTGCACAACAAATCCAAACATAACGGACAGACACACCGACAAACTCATTCTAAATAATGAACTCAATGTTAACACAGCTCTCAAACAAACAAAACCAAACTGAATGTTAAAAAATTAGTCGAACTCAAACAGAAACGAAACAACTGAGAGGTAAGGGAACCGCTCGCAGCGCGCTACGGTCGCTGCGAACTGCTCGAGCATATGACGATGGGCGATGGATGATCTCTTAGCTTCAAGAATGTCATTGTAATCACAACACGGACTGCAATGAGTATGATACTGAACAATACTAAACGAGAGCCACATTAATGGTTGTGATTACAATGTGCATCAGAAAATATATGTTAATTATACAGTAGGCGCCATACGAACGATTGAAGCTGACACACAGCACGCGGGTACACCGAGTGACGCATACACTTCAGATAGACTTGATTCAACCGCGTTTTGTGCCACATCTATAGTTTATGGTAGCAGAAAAAAATTATGTTATTCTAAACATTTTTCTAAAAAATATGTAGTTTTCAAATTCTTGATATTTAAAAATGGTAAATTGACTAATCAACATTATAAAAAAATGGCTGGTTTTTTTTCACTCATCAAATTGTTGAGTGAATGAGTATTTTGTAACAAATTACAAATATGTGGATATCACGTTACTATTTTATTTCGACTCCGAGTCCGGTCATTGTCTGCGTCTTACTCAGAACCGATGCGAGTGTCAGATTCAATCGTGTTTCATGACAGATTCAATCGAATAAGCTATATATGACATATAGATAAAAATACACTGTTAATATTCATCTTCGTTGTGTGTAATAACTTTGAAGGCATACTGAGTGTGTGAATGTGGGTGCAGTGACTGACCGATGTGGCTTGACTTGTTCTGGGTCTAGCAGTTTTTGTATTAAGTTAAAATATTTCTAAACGTCCTATAGAAGCAAGAGTAATTGTACTGTGGGGTAATGTTTTAGTTAAGCTAGAAGAGTTGATTACTTGGCACGTTCACAACGTTGTTAAGAAATAGTTAAAAGCTTCAATATCAAATAGCTTATTCGATCGTAAGTAACAAAACAAATGAGGAAAGCACATTATGCAGATGTTAATGTGTTTACCTCATTTGTGAACTATTCAACCCTGATGTTTCAAGGTTTTAATATTCTATCTCGTGAAAGCCGGTTGGTTTTATCTCCACGCCAGTACATTAAGTTATACCAAACTGTCAAATTTTCTCAATTGAATATGAACCTTTAGATTTGTAATAAAATTTAAAATCTATGAAAGAAGTTTGGCAGAATGTTGTACCTTGATGTGCTGATCTCTGTACAATTGGGTATTTGATATCACTAACTGCTAATTCCAAGACACAAGATCTTCAAAAAACACTTCATATTGACCTTGAAAACCTGATTACTTTCAGTTAACTGTAAAATTCGATTTAAGTTGCTTTGATATTAATAAATAGTCACAAAAAAGTGACGTCACAAAAATTTATGAGAGAATCGCGTATGTCAATTGTCAAAAGTGCCCAATTGTAGGCTCGACCGATCTCGTCTTCTCGAGATAGAACAGTGGTCCACTACACGGTCAAGTTTGTTCGTAATACATAATGTTAGTCCAGTCGCCCCACTGACCTGTCCTGCCGCGCGCCGGGGTAGGGCGCGGGGCGCGCGTACAGCCGCGCCAGCCGCCGCGACACCAGCAGCAGCAGCGGCGTCAGCAGCGCGCACCACGCCAGCGACATCCAGTAACCATTCTGCGACAAATTGTACGTCCAATTGTTCACTATGTCTTTCTAATCATCGTACGTGACAGTGAGACCTACGGCGCAGCGGCTACCGATTACCGACCATTGTTCCTGTTTAAGAGGTACATGCCCGGTCCAGCATCAACATGAGAATGATTGTTTTATTTTTTTATTTTTACCAGCCCAGCAGGATCTTGCGGCAGAAGGCGTCGCGCGTGCTGTTGAAGGCGTTGGACAGCGGGCCGCAGCGGCCCATATCATACACAGCTACACGTGTGAGTGAGTCATACGTACGACCGGCATGAGGATCTTGCGGCAGAAGGCGTCGCGCGTGCTGTTGAAGGCGTTGGACAGCGGGCCGCAGCGGCCCATATCATACACAGCTACACGTGTGAGTGAGTCATACGTACGACCGGCATGAGGATCTTGCGGCAGAAGGCGTCGCGCGTGCTGTTGAAGGCGTTGGACAGCGGGCCGCAGCGGCCCATATCATACACAGCTACACGTGTGAGTGAGTCATACGTACGACCGGCATGAGGATCTTGCGGCAGAAGGCGTCGCGCGTGCTGTTGAAGGCGTTGGACAGCGGGCCGCAGCGGCCCATATCATACACAGCTACACGTGTGAGTGAGTCATACGTACGACCGGCATGAGGATCTTGCGGCAGAAGGCGTCGCGCGTGCTGTTGAAGGCGTTGGACAGCGGGCCGCAGCGGCCCATATCATACACAGCTACACGTGTGAGTGAGTCATACGTACGACCGGCATGAGGATCTTGCGGCAGAAGGCGTCGCGCGTGCTGTTGAAGGCGTTGGACAGCGGGCCGCAGCGGCCCATATCATACACAGCTACACGTGTGAGTGAGTCATACGTACGACCGGCATGAGGATCTTGCGGCAGAAGGCGTCGCGCGTGCTGTTGAAGGCGTTGGACAGCGGGCCGCAGCGGCCCAGCTCCTGTCGTAGGGTGCGCTCCACGTGCTGTAGGTAGGTGTCCATCTGCTGCCCCACCACGTCCGTCAAGTTGTCCGTTATCTGCAACCACCGGCCGAACTCATTACTATAACGTACTATACGGTCAACGTAACTTGGCGCGTCTGAAGTTAGCTGTTTGGCTGCGCAATGGAACTTTTAGGAACGAAATTGTCTACTGCGCAGCTAATCGGCTAACTTCAGATGCGCCAAGTTACGTTGACCGTACTGTATAGTCATATCATCTCCTACTACGCGCAAACGATCTTGACTCCACTGTACTCGACTTAGGGACAGTCTTCACTGTTGGATTTTTTATGGCAAAATTCTACAGTCACATCGTGTAAAAATATGGTGTAGTGATGATGACGGAATGGTGGCTTCGACAAAAACCACTAGTGATAAGTGATAAATGACAAATAATATTAATTTTAAACATTTCTAAATGACGACTATGTGGAAGACATTTTGATACCTTTAGGTTTTATTTTAGATTTTTGTTTAATGGCTTTAGGTTTTCTTTTTAAGTCAAAGTCAAATCATTTATTTCAATTAGACCATTAAAAGGCACTTTTGAACGTCATAGAAAAAAGTTGATTCTAGCTGCCCATTCCAAGAGGTACTTTCGTATGGAGAAGAATGGGCAAGAAACTCCATACTTACTCTTTTAAAAAAAAAATTTGTACAATATTTTGCATTTACAGTTTATAGTTATATAACTATACGTGAATACGATGGACCTTGCATAAAAAACACTATATTGAAGTATGTACAAAGTATTACAAGATAAAGAACGACAGCCAAGTTGTATACATAGATACATAGTGTTCACATATTATTATTAACAATTATTGAAAAAGTAGACAACCACTCCATACATTTCAACAAACTATGAACTAGTGTGTGAACCAGAGCAAGAATTAAATATAATGGATGTATATATTAAGTATAAATTAAGTAGTTTTGATTAGCAATCAGTTTAATTTTGTCTAGACTGTAAATTGTTCTATGGAGCCCGGACCAGCATGTTTCCAAGCATTCTTATCATGGATATAATCCTCTAAACTGTAATATGCTTGTTTACAGAGTGTACTTTTAATATATGTTTTAAATTTTCTTTCACTTAGTTGCAATATATCACTAGGAATTTTGTTATAACACTTAACACAATATCCCATAAAAGATTTATGAACTGTAGACAATCTAAAATATAGTTTGACTTATTTTGTCTTTGTTGTACTTTATTAAAAATACATATGTAGGTTTTTTCTTACGTACATAATATTTTCATAGATAAATTGGCAAGGCACTGTGATTATATTTATATTTTTAAATAGTTCCCTCAGATATTCGCAGCGGCGTAGATTATAAATGGCTCTAACAGCTTTTTTTGTAAGATAAAAATGGATACATTGTCGGCAGCCCGATCCCACAGTACCATACGACATAATGCTGTGAAAGTAGCTAAAGTAAACCATACGCGCAGTTTCTACATCTGTCAACTGTCTTATGTTTCTAAGAGCATAAGCCGCGGAGCTTAGTCGCCCCGCAATAGATGTTATGTGAGGTCCCCATTGTAATTTCTCGTCTAGCGTGATTCCTAGGAAAACCGTTTGACTAGTAAATTCCAGTTTCCCTCCATTTAGAATGACGTCACATTTGCTACACTAACATTTGGTAAAATGAATCGGATACATTTGGTTTTTTTTTTCATTAAGTACCAAATTGTTAACCGTAAACCAATTTTGAACCTGAAGAATAGCATAATTTACGTCGTCAAGATGTTGTGACCGTCTGTCAACCTTAAAAATCAATGAGGTGTCATCGGCAAATAACACCATCTTCGGTTGATTTTGGAGTAATTGGAGTATATCATTTATATAGACTAAGAATAGAAATGGACCTAATATTGAGCCTTGAGGAACGCCCATAGTCTTTTCAGATCCCAATGAGTTCACGCCGTTTACCTGAACTTTTACCTATCTATCCCTCAGGTATGACCTTAGTAAATCAAGAGATACTCCACTAATCCCGTAGTGCTCCAGTTTCAGCAATAGTGTCTCATGGTCAGCACAATCGAACGCCTTTGAGAGGTCGCGAAAGATTCCAATGGCATCTTGTGATTCCTCCCAAGCGCTAAAAATGTTCTTAATTAGGGTGACACCAGCGTCAGTTGTACAACGCCCTTTGGTGAAACCGTATTGATGTTCATGAAAGATGGAATTTTTATTAAAGTGACGTAACATTTGATTGAGCATTAACTTTTCAAACACCTTACTGAGAACTGGCAGAATCGACACTGGCCTATAATAGGGTATTTTACTCTATACGAAAAAAAACTACAAATATGTTATTGAGACAGTTTAGGCATTAAGCAGTCGGAAAATGTAAGTTTTAGTTCATAAAATAACAAAACAAATTTTTAAATACAATTCAAAGTTTGCAGTATTTTTAATCTGTTATAAAACACCGTGAAATAGTAGCGGCCATGTTATTACACCGTATGGCTGTGTAGACAAAACAAGTTCAACTGTCAGTCAACCGATTGGCGTAATATAGGCTTTGTACTTTAATTATTTTCGTAACCAACGTAATTTTTTCATTATTATTCCTATTACAAATATGCTTTTAATTATTTTTAAATAATATACAATAATCATATTTAATATGAGCTCATTTGATACAAAACGAACTGACGCCATTTACGCTGAACAATATGGCGTCCAGTAAGAGGCGTTTTCGTCAAACTACGCGCGAAAGGGGTATGCCCATCGGCCATACAAAAAAATGCCTGAAATGAACAACAATGAAATATACGCCAAATTGTACTACATATCGTAGGAAATCTATTACAATTTCAATAATTATCAAAATAGTGGGCAGAAGCTAGTTACAATTGTTTTTCTAAAATATAGGTTAAGCCAAGATTAACTATTAATATGCATTAATTAAACATCAAAATAGCATTTTAATGTTTTATCCATCATTAAAAACAACTAATATATCATCAAGAAACTATACAGGAGGATAGATATAATAAAACATAATTTAATTGTTGCTCATCACTGCGTTCAATAGGCAAAAATACTAGGGAATCTCAATACTTACAGCTTGTGACGTTATGCCTGTCATTTTGCACCGATAAGACTTTACGCCTTATTCTTTCAATATCGAGCTAGTTAATTAACACAGTGTAGGTTTCTAACCACATTTAGAGCAGGTTCAGGTCCGTGTTCAAAAAACCTAGTCAGTCAAAAAACCTAATCTAAGTCCGAGTTAAAAACTGGGTATCATGTGCAGAAGTAAAATCAAAATCGTTAGAAATGGCCTAAGTCCTCGTAAAATAATTATCATAAAAGCAATTTGAACGTAATACAAGTCACAAACATAAAACCATGAAGTAAACAATCAAAACAATGAAATGCAGTAATGTCAAACTGTCAATTAGGCAAAGGAGTGACTCATACAGCCCACGATACGCTTTCTATTTTCAAAATAATTTGAATCAAATTAATATTGACAAGCGGGAACCGATCACTTTTCCGAAATGTTTTTTTCCGAATTTCATTTTACCGAAAACTATTGACCGATGTCTTTTTTGCTATATGCATTATTTGACATATTTTTATATCATCGAAGTATCATGTGTCATAAGTATTATTTTACCGAACTATTTTTCGTCGATTTACAAATTAACTTTTTGATGTTGGCCGAAGCCTCTTTTGAACTTTTTTCATTTGCCAAATGATTTATTTGCCATATTTTCACCACACCGAAACAACATTTTACAGAATACTAGTGGGCCCGGCAGACGTTGTCCTGCCTGAAAATAAAAACAAGTCCTAGAACTACAACGCCACCTATCGGGTACAATTGTGAATGTAAACCATTCACAAATCCACAGGAACACACACAAAACATTTCATCAAAATCGGTCCAGCCGTTTAGGAGGAGTTCACTTTCATACACACGCACAGAAGATTTTTATATATAAGATTACCTGGTAGCATTATTAATATAAAATAAAAGAGTGTCATAAAAAATCAATAGGCTACAAAATTTTTGTGACAGAAACGAATCGCTGCAAAACCGACTTCACGCAGTCTTGTCTGCCCTACCCCATTGCCCCCATTGCCCTGCATTAAAACCATCTGCGACGATAAGGTCGCGTGGGGCCGCTCAGACCCCGCAGCGCCGGAGCCGTGACAGAAACAATGCTTGTGCATGTTGCATGCCTGCTTGCATGTTTCATGCTTGTTTGCACGCTGCATGCTTGCTTGCATGCTGCATGCAAGCAAGCAGATAGCAGAATGAAGCAGATATGAAATAGTGTGCACAAACTTTCTAGGCGTTTGATGAAATGAAAATATGGTAATTAAAACAGTGGCATAATGAATGTTTGGAATCATAATACTTCGAACAAATGTTATTCGGCTAAGTCTAACTTCGGTAAAAAGTTTATCGACCAAATGAAACGTCGGAATAACGAAAAAAATCGAATTGATAATAGGTCAACTGATACAGTGGCAGACGTGACTTCGATGAAGTAAAAAAAAACGAACGATAATAGTTGAAAAGTTTTAGGTGAAATGAAATTCGGTCAAATATTTTTCGACCTTATGATAGGTAACCTTGACAAGCACATATTATTTTAATTCAATTTACGGTGCTTATAGCTCGAATTATATTAAATTAATGATAAATATGCATTCATTCTATAAAATAGTTAGTGATAGATTATTTGAAGAGGCTGAATGACATTTACTCGTGCCCAGTAAACACTGACATTTAATATAAAAATAAGAATGAATTAGACGGATATCAAGTTAAATATTGTAATAATTGTTATATTTTCACCCTACCTAAACAAACTTGAGAATTATTTCATTATACATATTTTATTCCAACTAAAATTATGGACTATTAGTAATTTCTGTACTTTTCAGGCATTTTTCGGGCGTTCCCCTTTGAAAATTGAAAATTTAGATGCATTTTAATGGCACTTTTCGATTGAATAAAAATTTTGTAGTTTTTTTGGTGGCATATTAGCACTACAGAATTGCATTAAGACACTTTTCAAAAATGGGTGTTATACCCTATTGTTAGGGTCTTTACTATCACCGGATTTGAACAATGGTACTACTTTACTGTGTTTCATCAGATCCGGAAAGACTCTTTGGTTTACACTAGTGTTAAATATGAGAGCTAAATAGGGCGCAATAGTTTCGATAATAGATTTACAAACTTTACAGACATTCCCCAAAGATCTTCTGTTGATTTAATTTTAAGATCTTTAAAGGATAACAGCCTGGGGATTTGTATGTTGAAACCTAAACTCCAAAAGGCATTTAAGTAAGGCAGCAGAGAGAGCGGGAGAGGAATTTAAAGCTTCAGTGGTTTTAGTTGGAATATTGCCAAAAAAGGATTCAAATTCTTGAGCTACTTCTATATCTGAATTTATGGGGCCATGTGCAGTCTCTAAATTAAATTCAGTACGTTATTTTTTCCTACCTGTTTCATTATTTATTATTCGCCATGTAGTTTTTATTTTGTCATCAACTAATTTTATTTTATTTCTAATATAAAGAGATTTGGCTATTTTGCAGACACTTTTAAAAAGTTTCGAATATTTTGCAACATACTCATGCAAGCTTGTATTAATAATTGTATGTTGCTTTAATTATGCGTGTGAATATTGTAGATACTTTTGGAACGAAGTTCCTTATCGCGCGTTGTGAAAGGGGGCTAGACGGAAAAAATTCTTACGAAAAGTTGTCACGACACTTTTGTATATTTGATTTAAGAGCCATCTATTAACGTTATTGGCGCAACTGTGCTCTTCGAGATCGAATTACGAACGGCCAATAGATGGCGCAGAAATAATTTATTGGTCTTTCTATCTAAATAACTACGCACTGTACTAACATGTTAGAAAATGTTAATCTTTAAAATTACTTACTTACAATGTAAGCAGCCATAATAACTTTTCATTCCTCGCTTTTTTTGCCCTGGCTTAAAGCCACTTAAATTCACTTTAACGCATCACATTAATTAGTGAAGGAATTGTAATACAATTTTATTACAATTCCTTCACTAATTAATTGAAAGGAACTTCGTTCCATCCGGGTGTCCCTTGACACCTCTCAAGTTTTTCTTCATAATTTAGATGTTTATTGTTTTTATGTGTTATTTAGCTATAGAAACATGGTAGGCAAGGTGTGGTGTGGTGTGGTGTGGTGAGGTGTGTGGTGTGGTGTGGTGGTGGTGGTGGATGGTGGAACTAGAAAAGTTGCAAGTTGCACTCACGTCCTCCCAGGACCAGGTACGCATCTCGTTGAGGAACGCTTCGCCCTCACTCGTCTCGTGCACCAAGTATGTGATGGCTTCCTTCAGAGACGAGTGGTTGAACCGCAGGTCGTCTCGGAGCTCCAGCGCGGTGCTCTACAACAGACAAGTGAAGCGTTATCCTAAGAGCTCACGTGTCGTGTGTTGTGTGCTGTGTGCTGTACTCACGTTGAGCCGCGCGGAGTGCTCTAGCATGGGGCGCAGCACCGCGTCCTGCAGCTCGCACAGCGCGGCGGACGCCTGCAGTAGCGACGCGGCCTCGGCGGCGTGTCGTGTGGGCTATGTGTGCTGTGTGCTGTACTCACGTTGAGCCGCGCGGAGTGCTCTAGCATGGGGCGCAGCACCGCGTCCTGCAGCTCGCACAGCGCGGCGGACGCCTGCAGTAGCGACGCGGCCTCGGCGGCGTGTCGTGTGGGCTATGTGTGCTGTGTGCTGTACTCACGTTGAGCCGCGCGGAGTGCTCTAGCATGGGGCGCAGCACCGCGTCCTGCAGCTCGCACAGCGCGGCGGACGCCTGCAGTAGCGACGCGGCCTCGGCGGCGTGTCGTGTGGGCTATGTGTGCTGTGTGCTGTACTCACGTTGAGCCGCGCGGAGTGCTCTAGCATGGGGCGCAGCACCGCGTCCTGCAGCTCGCACAGCGCGGCGGACGCCTGCAGTAGCGACGCGGCCTCGGCGGCGAACAGCGGCTGCTGCAGCGAGCGCGCCGTGCTGTTGAGCTGCTGCACCAGCTGGTCCAGCGCCAGCGACGTCATGTTGGTCTCCAGCTGCAGCGACAGTACAATCAAGACCGTTATTAAGGACGTACGCTAAAACTCGCTCGTTCAACTCTGGGCAGAAATCGCGGCGCACGTGTTTGTTAACGCAGTTGATACCAGTAGCGTGCGGTTTATAAAGACAAAGTCATAGCCTACCGTACACAACTCAAATAAATATTTATTAAGTATGTACCTTGTTTTATCTTATTTTGATATTTAATAAAATATTAATTCACGTGTAATTTCTATCAATCAATCAAATCAATCAATTCTAAATCAGATTCATCTGTCGTTACTCGACAGAATAAAATTGATTGATTGATTTTTGTTGGTATCATGAACTTCATGAAGTCTCATCGATACGTTCGCGCATTTCGACCACTTCGCGCTGCACTAGCACCGCACCGCTGGGAAACCCACCTAACGGCAAATGATGATGATGATGGTGATGATAATGATGATGACGACGATGATGATGATGATGATGACGACAATGATGTCGACGATGATGATGATGACGGTGATAATGATGACGACAATGACGACGATAAAAACGACGACGACAATGATAATGACAACAATAATGATGATGACGACGACAATGATGATGACAACAATAATAATGATGACGACGACAATGATGATGACAACAATAATGATGATGACGACGTCAATAAAGACGATGAGGACAATGATGATGATGATAATGACGGTGATGATGATGATGATTCTCCATAGAGACCACGTTTTGGAATGAGCAACTAGCTTCAACTCTGACTAACTGACCGACTCCTTGACAATTCAAAAGTAGGGTAAATGGTTTAATTGAAATAAATGCTTTGACTTTGACTTTGACGACGACAATGACGACGATAAAGACGATGACGACAATAATGATGAAGACGATAAGACACAACGATGACGATGACGGTGATGATGACAATGATGATGATGATGATGACGGCGGAGATGATGATAACAACGACAACAATGACGATGACACAATGATGACGACGAAGGTGACGATGACAACGGTGATAATGATGACGACGACAATGACGACGATGACGACAATGATAATGACGACGACAACAATTATGATGATGACGACAGTGATGATGATCGATTCGTACAGCTTTTACTTAGCCATGAGCTCTCCGTCACTGTTAGACAATGTACCAATTCTTTTGTTTCACAAACTGAACTAAAATTTTAAATTTGGTATCTTTTACTACCAGGCAGCTTTTTTTTTCTTTTTTTTTTATATTGCGTTTGACCGCAACTCACCTGATCTTAAGTGATGATGCGGCCTAAGGTGGAGCACGCTTGCCTAGAATAAACCGGTTCACTCGTGCCTTGAAGATACCCAGATTATATGAATCGGGGAATAGAGAGGCGGGCAGTGAATTCCACAGTCTGGCAGTTCGCACAATAAATGTGGAGTCAAAGCGCTTGGTTCGAGACCGTGGAACTTCAACCGTATAGCGGTGACGCTTCGCCGTATCTCTGCTCGTCCGGTGATGGAATGGGGATGGGGGAATTAAGTTGTGCAATTCCAAAGCACACTCTCCGAAATGTACCCGATAAAAGACCGATAGGCTGGCAACGGCGCGGCGGTGTTCAAGGCTTTGGAGCTTAGCCTTAACCAGGAAGTCGTTGTCTATGAGCCTCTTGGCACGTCTTTCAATAACTTCCAACGCCTCCAGCTGGTACTTGGCAGATCCATCCCAGAGGTGCGAACAGTACTCCATGCACGATCGAACTTGTGCTTGGTATAGGTTCAGCATCTGTTCCGACGTGAAGTACTTTCGCACCTTTGCGAGGACTCCTAGCTTTTTGGCAGCTAGTTGGGCCTTTGACTCGATGTATGACCCAAAATTGAGATTCGACGTCAAAGTAACGCCAAGAGGCTCAGCTTCAGCTGAAGAAAAGGACGATGACAACTAAGTTAAAGATGTCAAATTAGCTTTTTCTTTAAATTTCATCGTGTTTTTAAAACATATACTTACTATAGTTGTCATTTCAAAACTTGCTTAACAATGCGTTTTGAAATGACAACTATAGTAAGTATAAACATTTTAGAACAACTTAAATTGACAGCTCTTATTAATAATCTGTCTTTTTCTTGTTTTATTATAGAGAGAGAGATATATAAATGCTTAAAATAAGTTTAGCTCGCGCATAACAGAATCGTCACCACTGCCATCAAATAGGTGTAGAAGTAGTACAAGTTTAGATATGGATACAGTAGGTGATAGTAGTGGTACTGTAAGAGGTCCAACTGTAGGGCCTCTTACAGGTGTCGGGTCATAGCGTGGTGTACGAGGATTCTAATACGTTTACTTGAAATTAAATACACTTCGGTTATTACTGCCATATAATCAAATGTGTGCCCGTAAAGGGGTCAGGCCAAGAAGTATCATATGTATCAATACAAATCTACGATTTGAATTTATTCTAGAAGGATGCAGTGTTTAGCCACAGTATTAAAATATGATCAGTACGGAAACTACGTACAAACGGTCGAAATGGCACACACAGACGCGCGCATCTACGATACCTATAAGCGATAGTCGCGGTGCTCTCAGTCACGGCCTCACGGGTGCCGTGTTTGACCAAGGTAGTCGCGTAATACATTTATTCCTTGCGTCACGCTCACGGACCGTCCATCTTTTTAAAAATGCCTCGAGCGTATTGTGTAGCACACGGCTGTTTGAACTCGGCTTTTTCAAAACCGGAGCTTTCGCTTTTTAAACTTCCTGCTGATCATGAAAGGTAAGAATGATTTATTGTTGATATTGAATATGATTAAATATATATAGCCGCCATCTTTGTTTTACAAATAAGTTCACATGAAATTCGTAAATTTATTTGTAAAACAAAGATGGCGGCTTTTTTATTTGTTCAAATTTATTTTTTTCGTCGTGGGTGTCGTTATAGTTTTCGTCGCTGCCAAAACCGATAGTGAGGACAAAATGTAAATCCAAGATGGCGGCTGTATTTTTTTGTAATTTATATGTCATGGGTGTAATTTTCGTAGTTTTCGAGAGTGCTAAAGCCAATAGTGAGGTCAAAATGTAAATCCAAGATGGCGACTTCACAAATTTTCTAATTTTTTGTCATGGGTTTCGTTTTCACAGTTTTCGTGGGTGCCAAAACCGATAGTAAGGTCAAAATCTGAATTCAAGATGGCGGCTGTGAAATTTTTCTTTTTTTTTGTCACGGGTGTCGTTTTCATAGTATTAGAGGGTGCTAAAGCCTATAGCCTAAAATGTAAATCCAAGATAGAGGCTGCGAATTTTTTCTTATTTTTTGTCATGGGTGTCGTTTTCATAGTTTTCGTGGGTGCTAAAGCCTATAGTGGTGTCAAAATGTAAATCAAAGATGGCGACGACGACAATTTTATTTTTTTTCGTCATGGGAGTCATTTCATTAATTTCGAGGGAAGCCGCCATCTTTGACCTCACTATCGGTTTCGGCACCCACGAAAACTATGAAAACGATAATCATGACAAACAATTTGAAAATTTTTGAAGACGCTATCTTGGATTTACATTTTGACCTCACTATTGGCTTTAGCACCCTCGAAAACTACGAAATTGACACCCATGACAAATAAATTAAAAAAAAAATTACAGCCGCCATCTTGGATTTACATTTTGACCAGGAGGAGGGAAGATAACCAGCCAAATCTTAACCGCTAAACGCGTCAAAAAAGTTCGTTACAATAAAACACATCAATTTTACAGACATTAAGAGTGACAACCCAACGCTCCAATGGAGCGTAGGTAATTATTTAAACAAATAGGCCTAGTTTCCATACTGATTATATCTTTATACTGTAAAATATATAAAAAAAATATAAATATCTTGGGACAACTCACACACGGTCATCTGGTCCCAAGCTAAGCAGAGCTTGTGTTATGGTAACCAGACAACTGATATACACAGACTGACCGCAGAGAGGATCCTGTCGAAGTCGAAGTCGGACAGGCCGGTGCTGGCGAGCTGCTGCAGCTTGCGGCGCGCGGCGGCGTGCAGGATCACCACGGGCGCGTGCGGGGGCCGGGGCAGCAGGGGGCCCGGCGACGCGCTGCGGGTGGCCAGCTGAGCGCGAAGCGTGGCGCGGACGTCCGACAGGTTGAAAGCGCGCCACAGGTGCAGCGTCTGCAACACAGAGACCGTATAGCTCAACTGTCTAATTAGCAGACACAATAGTTAAACAACTGACGCGAATCGAGATGTCAAAAAATAATTTCTCTAAATCTCATTCAATTTGATTTATAATTTTGTTAATTTTATTTATTAGTTATTGTTATAGTTATAAATTTAACCCAGATATAATACTAGATTTTGTTTTTTCTGATTTTATTGAATACTAAAACCTGACACCGACATAAGCGTTTTGGTGTAAACTATAAGCTTATTGTTGAGTAAATAAATAAATAAATAATCGTCGCGAATCGTTCGACGCTGGCTGAAAAGTTCTAGAGTGGCGACCGCGAACCGGAAAACGTTGCGTGGGAAGGCCTCCCACTAGGTGGACCGATGACCTGGTAAGGGTTGCGGGGATCCGCTGGATGTGAGTCGCACGGGACCAGTCAATGTGGCGACACTTGGGGGAGGCCTATGTCCAGCAGTGGACGTCTTTAGGCTATGATGATGATGATGCGCGAAGATAAGGGGATAAGTAATAAGTAACTATTGTTTGAGAAATGGCGAAGGTAAGTATAACGATAAATAGAATTTAAGAAACCGCACTAAAATAAATGTAATTGTTCGTGTTAATCGAAAACTCAACGAAAATGCATAATTGCATTGAACGCAAGTATGCACATTCGCTCGTCCACCAAAATGTGAGTTAGTTCGCGTTAGATCTCACTAGAGAAACCTCGTTCTCAAACCATTACCATTTTACCATTAGTTTAGTTTAGTTGTAGTTTACCATTATTTACCACTTCATATTACTGTGTTATAGTGATTTAATATAGCACTAAAATAAATGTGAAATTGAAACGTCAGAGGAACGATGGGTGTAAAAAAACAAAAACACCGAGGCCACGGTCACATGACTCGTCGTCGGAAAGGATAGACAAGTAGACCCAGTAGCACTCCATATTATAAATGAAAGTCCTCCGTCGCGGTAAGTTCGTGTTCGTCCGACTAATCTCTGAAACTACTTTATCTCTGAGTGCTATTTATGTTATAATGTTATTTATGTTATTAAAAAATTCGTAAAAACAAAACACGCGGGCAAATGTATTATTTCAACTATTATCTCATAAGCCAGAATCTATAAGCCAGTTGTTGTATTTTAAACTCTATTTAGACAACTAGTTAAATTAAACTGTTCAAAAGTCAGTTTATATTTAAACTTTATCCTAGTTGGAAAAAAGTTTAAAATACAATTACTAGATCATAGGTCGCGCCGGTCGGTTGGTAGGTGTTTGGACTAAAGTTGGAACTCGGTTTGTAATGAAACGAATAGTCTGTTCTAGTATATCTTGATGTTTTCATGCAGACCAGGGTTTCTTAAACTTTTTGCAGTAACGGTCCAAATTCACAATTTAAACAATTCCACGAACACCAGTCAAAGACTATTTTAGAAAAAGAAAACAAGCCTTGTTTCGTGTTAGTGACTTGGCCGCGAAATGCTGAGTTTACTACGCAATTTCCTAATATACATGTTGTTGGGAATTGGCTTGAAACGGGTGAATATAATTTATAGATTTAATTATAGGACAGACGAGTGAAAACAAATTACATATAAAAATTGACACGCGCACTCGTTCCTTGCTGTCATCCGAATGTCGCGGGGTTCGCATCGTATGAGCCTGCGTGCGCAGATCATACTCCCCGCGACCCTTCCGCGGCCTCCGCTGCGCCATGCGCGTGTACACATGTTGTGAGTTAACTGACCTACCCCAGATACACGTGCTCTGGGCCCCTAAAGGGTCCGTGGTCCCTTTAAGAAACCCTGATGTAGACCATTTGACTAACATACCTGGTAGATGGTTCTGTTGGCGTGGCACTGCACGATGGCGGAGGTGAGCGTGAAGTTGGGCTCCTTGCGTTCACCGAACAGCGTGTACTCGAAGTCCACCATCTTCTCCACGTCCGCGAACAGGCGGTTGCCGCGCGGCTCCCTGCGTGTGACGTCATGTTAGCACTCACATGCACAGGTACAGTTCAATTCAAACTTAATCGTCATTAAGTTTGAATCGAACTGTACCTGTACATCTTATTGCATATAAATGGCTAATAACGGGCACATGCGGAAGTTCGGTCGGTCCGTCGCGGACCACTTTAAGCAATAACATGTATAGGCGTTCCGCCGCGGATCATCGACGACGGAACTTCCGTTCAGTGTGCCTTAAGTTTAAATGTTATGATTACGTGAGTTTGGTAGTAGAGTTCTCAGTCAAGTAAACTGTTCGGACAAGTATTATCATCATCGCTATGTCCGCCATTATTGTACTGGCTTCTGTACAAAAGGCTACTCACGTGAGGGGGTCGCACACGAAGCGCGTGGCCAGCACGCCGGCCCCGAAGTGCGCCAGCATCACGGCCAGCACGGCGCTGCCCAGCAGGAAGATCACGCCCATACCGCTGGATACGACAACACAATATTATAGCTCCTTCTTCAATTAATTCACCATACATTGTTTTGTTTTTCCTTTTTTGATAATGTATAGCCAAATACTCAAACACTACTCAATTTTAAGATGCCGTTAAGTCTCGTAGTTTCACAGTCACTTCGACATAAAGTAATCTACACAGCACAAGACTTAAATGTTAAAATGCTTAAATGTTCAAATTGTGTAGCGTTTGAGTATTTGGCCAATAGACCATTAAAAAATATACATTTATGGGCTTGCTGACATTTTTATTATATTTAAAAGTAAGTTTTATTTTCCGACAAGGAAATAGGAAAATATATTCTTTATATATTTGCTTGGAAGACTAAGATAGGTGAAATGCAAATTATTTATAACCTTGAAATGGAAACCTTGGAATGGTTTTAGAAAATTTTGTATTAAGAAGACTTATTTTTTAATGGGACAAGCCCGCCACACTATTCCCAAACCACTGCAACTCCTGTAAGCCAGAATCAACAGTGGCAACCACCACAAGAGCATCAAAGCAATGAAGCTTGACGAGTCCCAGTCGGGGCTACTTGTGATCTACAGAGTGAATGATGTAGCATACGCACCAGAGCAGGCTCTTGGCGCCGGTGCCCTTGTTGCAGCAGTCGGTCTGCCCCGCGCCGTACGCGTCGGGGCGCTTACTTGTGATCTACAGAGTGAATGATGTAGCATACGCACCAGAGCAGGCTCTTGGCGCCGGTGCCCTTGTTGCAGCAGTCGGTCTGCCCCGCGCCGTACGCGTCGGGGCGCTTACTTGTGATCTACAGAGTGAATGATGTAGCATACGCACCAGAGCAGGCTCTTGGCGCCGGTGCCCTTGTTGCAGCAGTCGGTCTGCCCCGCGCCGTACGCGTCGGGGCGCTTACTTGTGATCTACAGAGTGAATGATGTAGCATACGCACCAGAGCAGGCTCTTGGCGCCGGTGCCCTTGTTGCAGCAGTCGGTCTGCCCCGCGCCGTACGCGTCGGGGCGCTTACTTGTGATCTACAGAGTGAATGATGTAGCATACGCACCAGAGCAGGCTCTTGGCGCCGGTGCCCTTGTTGCAGCAGTCGGTCTGCCCCGCGCCGTACGCGTCGGGGCGCTTACTTGTGATCTACAGAGTGAATGATGTAGCATACGCACCAGAGCAGGCTCTTGGCGCCGGTGCCCTTGTTGCAGCAGTCGGTCTGCCCCGCGCCGTACGCGTCGGGGCGCTTACTTGTGATCTACAGAGTGAATGATGTAGCATACGCACCAGAGCAGGCTCTTGGCGCCGGTGCCCTTGTTGCAGCAGTCGGTCTGCCCCGCGCCGTACGCGTCGGGGCGCTTACTTGTGATCTACAGAGTGAATGATGTAGCATACGCACCAGAGCAGGCTCTTGGCGCCGGTGCCCTTGTTGCAGCAGTCGGTCTGCCCCGCGCCGTACGCGTCGGGGCGCTTACTTGTGATCTACAGAGTGAATGATGTAGCATACGCACCAGAGCAGGCTCTTGGCGCCGGTGCCCTTGTTGCAGCAGTCGGTCTGCCCCGCGCCGTACGCGTCGGGGCGCTTACTTGTGATCTACAGAGTGAATGATGTAGCATACGCACCAGAGCAGGCTCTTGGCGCCGGTGCCCTTGTTGCAGCAGTCGGTCTGCCCCGCGCCGTACGCGTCGGGGCGCTTACTTGTGATCTACAGAGTGAATGATGTAGCATACGCACCAGAGCAGGCTCTTGGCGCCGGTGCCCTTGTTGCAGCAGTCGGTCTGCCCCGCGCCGTACGCGTCGGGGCGCTTACTTGTGATCTACAGAGTGAATGATGTAGCATACGCACCAGAGCAGGCTCTTGGCGCCGGTGCCCTTGTTGCAGCAGTCGGTCTGCCCCGCGCCGTACGCGTCGGGGCGCTTACTTGTGATCTACAGAGTGAATGATGTAGCATACGCACCAGAGCAGGCTCTTGGCGCCGGTGCCCTTGTTGCAGCAGTCGGTCTGCCCCGCGCCGTACGCGTCGGGGCGCTTACTTGTGATCTACAGAGTGAATGATGTAGCATACGCACCAGAGCAGGCTCTTGGCGCCGGTGCCCTTGTTGCAGCAGTCGGTCTGCCCCGCGCCGTACGCGTCGGGGCGCTTACTTGTGATCTACAGAGTGAATGATGTAGCATACGCACCAGAGCAGGCTCTTGGCGCCGGTGCCCTTGTTGCAGCAGTCGGTCTGCCCCGCGCCGTACGCGTCGGGGCGCTTACTTGTGATCTACAGAGTGAATGATGTAGCATACGCACCAGAGCAGGCTCTTGGCGCCGGTGCCCTTGTTGCAGCAGTCGGTCTGCCCCGCGCCGTACGCGTCGGGGCGCTTACTTGTGATCTACAGAGTGAATGATGTAGCATACGCACCAGAGCAGGCTCTTGGCGCCGGTGCCCTTGTTGCAGCAGTCGGCCTGCCCCGCGCCGTACGCGTCGGGGCGCTTCCCACACACGCCGCACAGCACGCCCCAGGCTAGCAGCAGCGTCACCTGCGATACAGTATATGTGTTAGTACTACCGTACAGTAGCGACACGCTCCGCCTGTCTCCGAAACACTGTTCTTAACCCTTACCCGCGTCGAACGTGCTTTTGGAACTGCTTTTAGTTCGAGCGGCACGTAGACACGCTGTGTGCATGTTTGAGTTGAGTCCCATAATGAAAGTTGTTCAGGTTTGTGGTTTGAGTCACTCCTTAAAATTTGTTCATGAATTCAATTTCACCCTATAAATATCGCGTATGGGGTCTACTACGTATGCATGCAATCAATCGACTGGCGCATAACTTCGTCTTGTCGGAAAGTAGTGGGAGGAGTGTACGCACCAGCAGCAGCGCGGTGGCGGCCCCCAGCGCGGCCAGGCGGCGCGCGGGCCCCCAGCGCGCGTGCAGGCGGGCGGCGCGGCCCAGCGGCGCCTCCTGCCCCGCCAGCGCCGCGTCCGCGCGCCGCAGCGCCGCCGACACGTCCGCGCCTGCTCGCTCCAGCACCACACCTGACACACACGTAAGCCACATTAGGAGCGCCCATCCCGTCATATTTCCCATACAAACGCTCGTACGCGATTACGGCGTTATAACAAATAATTTTCCAAATATTTTTAACACACAAGTATCTTGTGGTTTAAATCTAGGTTTGTATGAAGCCAAAAATAAATTTCTTTGAGAAATAAATTCAGTAAACACTTTCGAAAATCAGTTTTTTTGCACAATTTTATCTGAACTTTGGTCGTTCATAATGCACTCATACATTGAAAAAGTAAAAAAACAGTTTCATAGAAACCTTGCACATGTAATGGAGATTATAAATTACGAACATTTTTACCAAAAACTTGTTAAAAACACGTATCTCTTGGAACAAGTGAAATTTCCGCGCGCCAATTTTCCTGTAATGTTATCGCGTTTTCACTCACTCGTTTGTTTTCGAGCTTTGCGAATTTTCAATCACGCTCGCGTTGAAGTTCGTTCGATGGGGAAGGGCGCTCTTAAATACTTCTGCGCGAGTATCGAAGCGAGTGAGTGTTCACACACAGCGTTCATAGTTCTTTATTGAACGAGAGAGCGCCGAGCAAAGGCAGCGGCATGAGCAGTGGCAGCGCGAGTGACCTGTTTACATTCTCGCGCTGCCCACTTTCCTGCTCACTTCCCTGCCCAACAGGGCTGAATGTAAATGTGGCTCGCTCAGCCTTGTTGGACAGGGAAGTGTGTAGCGCGAGTATGTAAACAGAGCCTGTATACAAAACCTCTTTCTGTTAGCGTTAACGCCAACGGAAAAATCAAATTGTATGCAGTTGACATATTTGCATCACGTAACATCTGGTAAGCAAACGTCAACTGCATACAATTTGATATTTCCGTTGGCGTTAACACTAACAGAAAGGGATTTTGTCTACATGCCCAGCCCCTCTAGCCATATTACCAAAATTGACAACAACCCCTTCAGCCATATTTCCTAAATTGACAATCTACAATCGATAACGCTAATAGAAAACTAATCAAATGTTTGGGAATGACGTCATCTCAACGATAAGTCACGTGATAGAAAATAAAAAATGGATTACGACGAGGCGTTAATAACTGTAGAAAGAGAAACGATAGGAAACCTTTGTAACTTGGCTACGGGGGCTGGTCACTCGCGCTGTCACTGCTCATGCCGCTACACTTGGTCACTTGCCCGGCGCTCCCACGATTGTCGGTTTTTCGCGCGGAAGTCAAAGGCCGGACAACGCGAGCAATGTAAACACTTACTGTGTTTACATTCAGCATTCTCGCTCACGAAGTAACGTGCTCTGTACAACTCCGGTAATAAAATTATTAATTACATTTTTATTCTGTACTGACCGAATTTCCTAAATCCATCTTCTTTGACGATGGCGTCTTTTTTTTTAACACATTATATAGTTGCGTATACTGAGCAGTCATGATGATATCGCCGCAACAACCTCGACGTCATTAATTGTTGCGAGTCGTTGAATAAAGAAGTATGAAGCCTGAGTGTAACACTCACTCGCTTCGGTACTCGTGCAAAAGTATTTAAGGCAATATTTCCGGCAGCAGCAGGGACAAATTTAAATTTGGGAATACATTCATGCTCATCATCATTATCAAACCCGCCACACTATTCCAAAACCACTGCAACTTCTGAAAACCAGAATCAACAGTGGCGGCCACCAGAAAAGCGCCGAGGCAATGAAGCTCGATGAGACCGGAGAAACGTTACAACTGTCTTGGATCCCGCAACGAAATTTATCAGAAGAGAAAAACGGTGGAGTAAGAAAAACATATTTTCCACTTCCCTCCAAATCAAGCAGGAGACAGAACAGAACTTGGTCAATAGGACCAAAGGGATGTTTACAACTGGGGGAGGCCCAGTTGCCAAACACCATGGAATACAATTAACATTATTTTTTGGGTTCTAAAATGTCAGCTGTTACATTTGATTCCAATAATAGGTCCACCATCCACCATCCTCATCAGCCATCCACTGTTGAACAAAGGCCTCCCCCATAGAACGCAACACTTGCATCCACTGAGTACCCGTGACCTTGACGGTGTTGTCGGTCCATCTAGTGGGATACCGACACTGTGTCTTCCGGTTCGTGGTCCCCACTCGAGAACCTTTTTTTCCCATCGGTTATCGGTTCTTTGAGCGATTTGGCCTGCCCATTACCACTTCAACTTGCATATTCTGAGAGCTATGTCGGTGACCTTAGTTCTTCGGCAAATTTCCTCGATCCGGTTTCTATCGCGCAAAGAAACTCCGAGCATAGCTCTCTCTATGAATCGCTGCGTGACTCTGAGCTTCTCTAGGAGGTCAGCAATTAAGGACCAGGTTTCTATGCCATATGTCATCAATGGCAACACACACTGGTTATAAACTCTCCGTCTTTGAGAAGCTCACCACTGACTGCTAACTGCCACTCTTTCTACCACATTCAGAGTTAAGTACGATTTGTATGGACCGATTGTGTTTCCTATTATTATCACGTCTAGACGACACTTTTTTACATTCCATACTAATTGTAGTTTACGTTAATGCGCTCAAACGCGTTTGAATCTGTAGAAAACCTCGCACTCGGCACTACACTTTAACCACAGAATATATAATACGGACGGACCAGAACTGGTGTAATGATGTGCGTACCTAATTTCCTGAGGGAGCTGGACACGTCCGGCATGCGCTGGTCGATGGAGCGCTGGATGCCGCGCTGGATGTCGCTGAACGCCTTCTGTCCCTGCGCCACCTCGCTCTTGATGTCGCTGTCTAGCAGCTGCGTCACGTTGTTCAGCAGCTCCGACACGTCGGGCATCTGTCACAGCACCCAGAACATCTTTATCCTCACTAATCTATCACAAGTAATATCATGAATGCGAAAGCATCTTACAAAGAGTTAGGTTGGGGTAAAGACAGCGACATAGTCTACTTTTCAAGCCTTAGGTCTTCGCCACATTTGACGGAAATTCCGACGTCGAACTTCCGTTACAGACAGACGCAGAGGGCGAACGGTCCACGACGGAGCGACCAATCTACCGCGTAGTGTGCCCATTATTAGTCATTTATATGTATCGGCGTTCCGCCGCGGATGATCGGCGGCGGAATTTCCGTCCAGAGTCCCTAAAGCGTTAATCTGCGACTTCGACAAACGCAGTCATATTTCAGTTTATGCGGAACCCTCAAAGCGTGAATCCTACGCGCGCGCTTATCCGAATTCCATGGTTTTACTACTCTATTTCCACAAATTGTACCAAAATGAACTAGGGATACTTACGGTAGGAAAATACTTGTCCAGCATCTATCCAGGTTAGCGTGTAACGTTATTTAACATAAATATATTTATAACCAACAACTTTTGATTTTTATTTAAACTGACAACTGACTGTGGCTTGAACAACTTAAGTACCTGACTATACTGTATCTCGGTGTCCAGCTGACCGATCTTGTACTTCTCCTGCAGTGCGCGGCATTTGGGTTGGTCGCATTTGGCCAGGGTCTGCAGCAGCTGGTTCTTCACTTTGCGGAGACCTGCGTCACACAAGTACAAAGGACTACATTACGTTCACTTCGACCCACGTCAAGTCGCACTAACCGTGCGCAGCAGTAGAAGGTCACTAATACTAAAAGTGGCAGAAAAATGGTGACTTTCCTCTTTAAAACGAAATTGATATAGCTTCGCTATCCGCTCTGAATGACCACCAAGCATAGTGACTTTGCTTGAGGAAGTTTCGTCTAATGTTGGAGACTTGTGGTAGTGAGTGGTAATGAGTGGTAATGAGTGGTAATGAGTGGTAATGAGTGGTAATGAGTGGTAATGAGTGGTAATGAGTGGTAATGAGTGGTAATGAGTGGTAATGAGTGGTAGTGAGTGGTAGTGAGTAGTAGTGAGTGGTAGAGCGTGGTAATTAGTGGTAGTGAGTGGTTGTGAGTGGTAGTGAGTGGTAGTGAGTGTTAGTGAGTGGTAGTGAGTGTTAGTGAGTGGTAGTGAGTGTTAGTGAGTGGTAGTTATTAGTAGAGAGTGGTAGGTAGTGAGTGGTAGTTATTGGTAGAGAGTGGTAGTTATTGGTAGAGAGTGGTAGTTATTGGTAGAGAGTGGTAGTGTGAGTGGTAATGAGTGCCAGTGAGTCGTAGTAAGTGGTTGTGAGTAGTTGTGAGTGGTAATGAGTGCCAGTGAGTCGTAGTAAGTGGTTGTGAGTAGTTGTGAGTGGTAGTGAATGGTAGTAAGTGGTAGGTAGTGGTACCTGTGTTCAGCTCCTCGGCCTTGCCCCGCAGCTCAGCGGTGAGCGACTGCACGGTGCGCAGCTTGCGCTGCACGGCGTCCAGGTCCTGCACCATCTGGTTGAGCGTGGTCACGGACGCGGCGCGGGAGAACGCGCCCAGCTTCCACGATGCCGTCATACCCAAGCCTAGCCGGACACACACACAAGTCGTTGTACATTTATTTATTTAAATATAGGTACAAAGGCCAGCACATCAAGCTACAACAATGTCCATTTCTTTGATAGATTTTTAAATTTGTTAATAAAAATTTAGTAAGATTCATATTCAATTGGGAAAATTTGCCAGTCCAAACTGCCAAATTTTCCCAATTGAATATAAACCTATCATACTATCACTGGTATGGCCAGTGGTACTTATGGTGGGTTCGCAATGACAATACAGCATACTATGAATAAGTTATACCTAGATAGTTTCTCAAGCGAAGTAATTGAAAAGATTATGTTATTTTGTAGCGAGGAAATATCTTTGTCCATAATTTTGTAAACGGTAATAGTTACTCATAAACTAACCTAACGTATGCACTTACTTCGAAGCTGCTTATTGAGGCTGGTCTCCAACTCATTGTAATTGAACACGAGTACCCAGTTGATTAGTCTCTGCGTTTCATTGAGGAAAACACGCGTGTCATTGAGGCCCGCCCGTATCGTGTCGGGGGCCTCCACAGCGCCAGACTCCACCTGCGAGTCCGTCGCGAACGCGCACACCACGCCGAACCTGGCAACAATACACACTAATTGCTAGTACCGGGAGAGCTTGTCGCTACAGGGAACATTAAGCGAAACTCGGCGCAGAGGGCGCCACTAGCACATACAGTAAACAAACCGCCATGTACCCATAACCTCGTATTACTGTTATATTATGTCATAATTGTATAACTAGATACTTTGTGAAAATATATCAAAGTTTTAATTAATCTTACCTACCTAACTGTACTTTAACTATATTATGGCATCCTACAGCCATTTGAAAGTGGATTCTAGGTTATGCTCTGAATAAAATCATATTTGGTTGTCTTACATGATAAAAGTGAACGTTATTCTGTAAATGCGACTATCTCACCTAATACTTAATACTTTCCAATTTCAATGAAATCTTCGGATTTAAAACTGAACATATTTTAAAGTGTTTTTTAGCTCGGAAGGCTTTACTTTACGTGTTGCTGCACATAGTTTTCGAACATTTTCTTTTGGAAATGAATGATTCCCTTCATTTCTACATCCAAATACACAGCACTGATGCATTATTGTATAATATAATACACTTCCCAATTTTGAACTCAATTAAAGGCAGAATTTCACAATTTTTATCACGCTTTTAACTACTCGTCGAAAAACTGTTTACTGTTTACGCTAGTGCTGCACTCTGGCGCCAGAACATTGAAGTATTATCCCCTATTTCAACTCAAGTCAAACCATAACGCTTACAGGAAGAGTGTGAGCAACCCGATGAGTATGATGGAGAGGATTCCCTTGAGCCATTCGTCGTACTTGCGATCAAAGGGCCGCCGCCGCCGTCCAATGCGGCACCAGTAGCAGCAACACCAGAGCAGGCTGGAACACAACATACGCGCTACTTTAACACTTTAACCACAAAATATAGAGGGTACAGAAGGACCGCTCCCAACTTGCCAGACTCACTAGGGCTGCCACTGTATTGACTCTGTAGGTCTTATTTGTGACAATATGAAATTTTTTTGACACTGGTTGGAACTCTTTGCAATTTTCTTGTTCGTCGTAAAATGTCAATATCTCTCTGCTGAAACCAATTGCCTACCTTCACTGAAATGTAGATCACTACTGCTGGAAGACCATATGTTTCTATCTGTTTGATCGGTTATCTATGTGACGGAAACAATAGATAGGGGTGGCCCTTCCGTGCGTTTCGTTACAACCAATATCACCATAAACAACGTGATTTTTATAAAAAACTTCTGTATGTTTAAAGTAGGTATTAAATTACTGGATTTAGTTATAGTTTACATAAAATATAAAACTCTGCGAGTAACTCGAACATTATACAAGATTTTACTACATTTTGCTAAACAAAGCGGTAAGGCTAGAGAGTAGGAAATAAACGGACCTAATTGACAATTTAAAACTCAAAAAAAAATTTTTTTTTTTTGCAATTATTTCGTTGAGTAAATAACTTGCTATTGATTCATTTAAATGGAATCTATTATGTAAATTCATTACAAGTTAATTTGCTCATAATATCGATACGGTTTTTTACCCGACTACGGCAAAGCCAAAGGAGGGTTATGAGTTTGACAGGCTATGTATGTATGTATGTATGTATGTATGTATGTATGTATGTATGTATGTATGTTCATCTGTACGCGCATAGCTCCTAAACTACTTATCAGAACTGAACAAATGAGGTATCGTTAGAAGCGTCTTGATCGTCCGCTGGTTATAGGCTATATGACGTGTCACCGAATCCAATGTGGCGCCCTCTGGCGGACAACAAAACCAAGATTTAAAAAAAAAATGAAGACAAGCATACCGTGTTTGGTATCATTTTAAAGGGGTTCACTAGTACCATTCAAATATATAATATTTAGTTGTGTTTTGTCACAAATTATTTAAAAAAAGAAAAGATTACCAAATAAATTAAGATACGCATACCGTGTTTAGTATCATTAGAAAGGGGTTCACTAGTACCTTTTAAATATATAATGCTTAGCTGTGACTCCAAAATGGTTTAAATAAAAAAAAATAGTTTAAAAACTACAACAAAAAGTGATCTAAAAAGTACGAAACAAGAAAATATTTCACACAGAAATCAAGACATAGGTACAAAATAGTCAAGGTAAGCCGTGGTTGCATGCCATTATAATTCATGTTCATCGCACTCATATGGGATACAGGCATGCAACCATGGCTTACCTTGACCATTTTGTACCTATGTCTTGATTTCTGTGTGAAATATTTTCTTGTTTCGTACTTTTTAGATCACTTTTTGTTGTAGTCGGGTTTTATTGTTTGTTATTGGTTCTATGTTATAGGACCTCAAAAGCAATTTCCTTGAGGCAAGCGTGTTCCAACTTAGGCCGCATTATCACTTACGATCAGGTGAATTGCGGTCAAACGCAAGCCTATTTAATAGTAAAAAAAAAAAAAAAACTCTGGTACTATTTCAAAATCAGTACTTTAACTTGAATAGGACAGGTTTCATGAGATTATAAATAAAGTTTATTTTAAAAGCAAACCATTTATTCCTAGAATTCGGCGGATTAACAAGTCTGTTACCATTAGTTACCACCATATTAAACAAATAATTGTCAACACGTCATTGGGACACATACTTTGGCTTTTTCATACAAATAGTTAACCGTAGTAAGCCACCGACCCTCTCATCGATAGATATCGTGTGCCGGTAAGATTTCTTACTCTCTAACAAATAATTGGGACACTATAACCACAGACAGATAGGTTTTTCTATTACCAGTATGTCAAAATTGGAGATAGAATAGGTAATTGGGTTTGGCCGTTAGCCAACACGTGACAGTCGAGTCTGAAGTCTGCTTGAAACTGCTTGAGAATGCCTATAAACGTAATGTCAATGTGTGCGTGGTAAAAGTAAAAATGGCGGTTTATTCTAAGCGGTCTCTCTCGGGCGCGACGCAGCCTTACGTACTTTGTGCTTTAACACAGCTGGGCTTTGATAATGTAGTGTGTATACATGGCTTTCGCCGTCAAAGCTCTAACGAGTATACACTGTGGACGTTGCACATCCAATTTGACAACAGACACAATAGAACTGCAGGCAGACGCGAAAAAAATTTGTCAATCTTAGATAATTTTTGATGAACATATCATTAAAATTCAAGATAAAAAAATAATTATGATGTACGTTATACACTTCATTGTTGTTTTCGTTTCTTATTTGCTTAGATTGTTTACTAATAATTTAACTAATAACAACCTATCAAAAGCAATAATTTATCACATTCCGTTTCGTGGCATGTGATGTTTTTTAATCAGCTCATGATTTTGTTTTCCACGTAAAAGCTATTCATATAACGATAAGGATAATTTTAGATTTCATAACATAATCGTGAACCTACAACTTGTACTATCTAAAGCCGGGTGAGCTCCAACAGCTTGTGTCAGACAAACTGTGTACAGAGGCTAGCACATCAAGCTACACCAATCTGACAAATTTCCAACTTTATTACAAAACGACAAGGTTCATATTCAATTGGTAAAATTTTACGGTTTAGTATGGCTTGATGTGCGTCTGTACATTTTTGTTCAAGGGAGTCGATTTGTTTGAGCTGCAAGAAATAAATTAGTGCAGTTTTTACTTGCTGATAAAGGAGATTAGCCAGAAAATGACACTTTAATTTCATAGGCATGAATAAAAGAAAGGTCATGAAAAAAAAATTTTTGTGTAATTTTCTGGCTAATCTCCTTTATCAGCAGGTAAAACCTGCACTATTTTATTTCTTGCAGGTTTACGTCATTAGTACTTATGAAACTTTTTGAAGATACTAACATTCGATTCATGCAGTTAATATTCAACGCGATCAAGTTCGAATAAAAACTCACACTAGGCCCTCTGTTCCTTGATGTTTGTTCATTTCACTGAAGTAAAGTCAAAGCATTTATTTCAATGAAACCATTTACAGGCACTTTTGAATTGTCAAGGAGTCGGTCAGTTAGTCAGAGAGTTGAAGCTAGTTGCTTGTTCCAAAACGTAGGTAGGTCTCTATGGAGAAGAACGAGCAAGAAACTCCACGGACACTCTTTTAAATCAAGTTTATACAAAGTCTGGTTACATGATTCTTGGTGCTTCTATATATGAAAACTATGAAGGTAATCTAACAATACAAAATACAAAAAAGAAGCAAGATATAGTCCATGGCAGATAAGAGCTGACCAATCTCTACTGACAGCGCCCGTTTACGAACATGACGCGTGAATCAGCACCATTCAGCTCAACCATTTTGAAGGGAGCCGAATGATCCAACACACGCGCCACCACCAGTGAGACATTTGAGCGAGCATGACAATATTCCCAACCGCCATGTTAATTTTTGTCAAACATGTAGGTATTAATATACTTAGTATAAAGCCTTACCCAGCTAGCGGCAGCACGGCGATGACGAGCACCGTCACCGCGATGACGGCAGTGGGTCCCGCGTAGTGTACCAACAGCGGCCGCCATTCTTCCTTCAGCGGCTTCACGTTGGGGTGCCCGTCAGACACCGTCACTATGCCTGCACACACAATACACACCACGTCACTAATCTGTACTATCTACACTCAACAAGAACACACCAGTATGTCGATTCTGTTACAATCTCCCTCGGTGAACACCTAAGTGAAGTGAGCATCGGGACAGATGACAATCTGTCCCGATGCTATCTGTCCCGATGCTATCTGTCCCGATGCTAGGGATTTACAAAGCACTACAATCGGATGACAACTAGTGAGCTGTAATCCGATTGTTGTAGTTAGGTAAAGTGTTACCTAGGTGTTCACCGAGGGAGATTGTAACAGAATAGCACTGCAGTTCACTGCTTGTAATTCGCTATAATAATCATCATCTGCCTAGACTTTTCCCAACTCAGTTAGGCTCAGCTTCCAGTCTAACCGGATGCAGCTGAATACCAGTGTTTTACATGAAGCGAATGCCTACCGGACCTCCACAACCCAGTTACTGGGTAACACGATACCTCTTGGTAAGACTGGTTGTCAGACGTTCTGGCTTCTAATTCGCGATGATAATGTTCTATCAAATTGGATTAAGGCTGAGATTCGAAGAATGGCGTAAGCTTAAGTTTTGATCTACGAAAAAGCTTTTTACAAAAAATACAACCGCCTTCAATAACTAAAAAGTGAAAAATAACTTTAGCACATAACACACATTGACTTTAGTTTCGAAAGTCGGTGGCTTTGTTCTGTTTCGATAAAATATAAACCACCCCTGAGGCATACCCTATCCATAAAAAAAAGAATTATCAAAATCGGTTTACATTTGCCGGAGAAATCGCGTCACAAATCGCTCACATACTTAATGGAGATTTAAGACTTATATGGTTTTCTCATGGATGCCATTGTCAGAACTGGATCAAATTGAAATACCACACGGGAAGCACCAGCTTAATAAAAAGCAAATAAAAAAGAATCATCAAAATCGATTCACCCAGTCGAAAGTTCTGTGGTAACCAAAGAGAATTTTTATAGTCTTTGGTGGTAACAAACATTGACATTGTGTTCGCCTGGTGTCTGAGTGTTGTTTATCTATATATGTATGTATTTACAAAAAAAAAAAGTATTTGTGTATGAATATCAGCTGTCTGACACCCATAGTACAGGGTCTCCCTAGTTTGGGGTCAGATGGCCGTGTGTGAAAATGTCCCCACATATTATTATTATTATTATTCTCGTTTATTCATTTTCTTAACATATTAAATTACATTTTTAAATATTAGTAAAAAAATAAATAAAAACATTTAAAAATATAAAAAATAGTAGCCCACCGGTATCGGGAACAGGGTCCACGCTACCGGTGGTCAGGGCTCCTGAGAGAGGAATCTCCTAACAATACGCGCCGTGTCCAGGAGTACCGCTTTCTGTATCAAGCCCTTGATCCAGCTGCCTAACGAGAGCCTCCTTAGGTGTTGGTCGAGGCTTTTGGAAATGAGTCCATTGGCCGTAACGACTATCGGCACAATGACTGCTGTATTCACATCCCACATGTCGACAACCTCGCGAGCCAAGTCAAGATACTTAATTTGTTTATCTTTCTCGGTTTTCACGAGGTTCTCGTCATGCGGAACCGCTATATCAACAATCATTGCGCGACGCTCTAATCGATCTATCACCACTATGTCAGGTTTATTGGTAACAATAGCCCTGTCAGTGATGATAGATCGATCCCAATACAACGTGATATGGCCATTTTTATTATTATTATTATTAAACATAAAAAAAATACAGACTAATTGACAACCTCCTCCTTTTTGAAGTCGTTTGAAAATCAGTCGTATCATCAATTAGTCAACGTATTTAGAGATTTACCCAAACTCAAGCGTAATATTAGTAGTGGATATCGACTACTTGTTGATTAGTTGGCTCAGGAACGAGTCGGGGGTTGCGAAAGTATCTCCAGTCCCCGCGGCCCCCGACGTAGGTGTGAGACGGAACATGGGGAGTGGTTTTTAGTCAGTAATAGTCTGACAAGCCCTATCAGACATCTATGAGGATTTTCACGCCGGAAGCTAGGGAAGCCGCCGCCAAGCGGGCAAGACCAAGTTAATTTTGACAGTAGAATTATCCAACCTTGAGACTACCTAATAATAAAATGACAATGCCAGATCCTGCCCCACCCCTGTGCAGAAAAAGTAACACATGTACAGAAAAAGATGAAAATAATCTATACTAAATTGTTTTTCTTTAGAACTTGCGGATTACGAAATACCTACCCACAAAATACAAACTCATTTTACCTAAAATACAATTTAACCTATAATCAATGTCATTATTGTTTTTAGATTTAAACGGAAACCGCAAGTTCTACAGTCACTAAGACTAATGTTTAGTTATCAGCAATAAATAAACAGTAAGATGCTACATATTGCACATGACTTTTATTGAGTGGGGCAAAGTTCTATAGAGTTTCTGGCATTGTCCTTTTCACCAAAGTATATCTCTCGCACTTGGGAGACGCAGCGCAGCGCTTGCAACATTATTCTCTAGCACACATGCGCAAATCTACGATATCGTACACCGAGTCACGCATACATAGCCGACTTTAAGTTTCACTTCTTTCGTCGCGATTGTTTACGACCGCTACGTCTATAGTTTTTTATTGGTCTGAGCCTTACGCTGGTTCCAAAAGGTTCAAAAGCTTTTTTACTCAACTACGCGACAGCAAAGGCTTTCACGTGGTACTATGTATCTTGGTATGTGGGTCTTTATACTCTCGAAGCATTCCAACGGCTGAATGAATTTTGATCAGTAGCTCAGTAGTCTATCGATTCATCCAATCGTGCGATTGTTAAAGAATTGTTCTTTTTTTTTAAACCATCATGATGTCCGTAAAATACATAATGGCGCTACCGCCACTTTACCATGTTGAGTGACATATCACTGAATAACGGCTCTTTCAAAATCAAGATCAAGTTTCCTAAACCATTTTACAGTTAAAGCGGTTAGTATGTAAAAATTACGTCATCTTATTTCCATCTTTTTATTTCACTTATACCGCAGAAAGGTTTATTGCTGGTTGGTGTAATGCTTTTAGTTATTGCTTCGACTCCTACACTCTTTTAAATATCGGTTGACACACCCTTCCCTAAAGGATAACAACAATTTCAATATGCAACATTTCAAAAACATTGGTTGAAATATTTGGTGTATCATCAGGTGTATGTCTAAGATCATCATTATAATTACGAGATGTGTACATCCCTATCTATGGCTTAAAACAACTCGTATGATGTCTCTGATCTATGATAAAAGAGTGTAAACTACCTGAAAACGACGTTTCTGAATATAAATTTTAAACATGCATTCGGGTTATACTCGACTAAGACCCGACTTAACCACCGCGGTGCGAATCTTGACAGCCGGCAGCAAGATAGAGGGTTAAGTCGGAGCCGTGCTTTCCATACGGATTGGCGAAGCCAAGACGAAGACCCGCAAACTTGTTGTGCCGAGAGAACTGAAGCAGAACCGCTCGCAAAATAGGCTGCCCAGAGGTTGACGCGGACATCCGAATACCACAGATGCCCGGTTTCATTCGTCAAGCGAATGATCCGATTGAAGACACGGGCGAATGGAACTGAACGGGAGAAACGGCGGCCACCACCAAGCACCAGCTTTATGGTGGCTGCCACTGAGCTGGACCGAAAGAAAAAGAGCTGACCCAAGCCCTAATGGGACACGGTGGGTTCTCCGAATACTTACTCGCTTCAAGTGCAAGGAGGACCTAACTTGTATCTGCGACCCCGACATGCAAGAGACGGTCGTCCATCTCCTTACGGGGTGCCATGTGTATGACTCCCACAGACACGACCTTGAAGCGACTATTGGAGAACAAATAAGCGAAAAAAAAATGAGTAAAATTATAATAATTATGTAAAAAGGGAAAGCAGAAATTCATAGAATAATAGAAATAGTCAACTACAGAGTCAGACAACAAGAGGAACAAATAATAAATTGCGTAGAACGATCATAACCCTAACAAAATCCCTGCGTAACTTGTGCGGCAGGGGTCACGCTTAGGCAGGAGTGTGGTTTTACCCGGTAAGAGCCCGGACTGGCTCAATTATGAGACTGTCCGGGCGTCGAGTCCACACCCAGGATTCACCACTTAGCACTGTACCTATTTTGAGAGATAATTTAAGGAACTACTTTTTTTTATTTTATTTTTTTTTCTTGCGATGTTGACGTGCCCTTAAACTCCGCTGACCTGTTGCTGGCCGGGGTGCCTCCGACCGAGCCGACACCGTTGGTATGGTATCATTACAGTTTCCTTAGTGACAAATAATGTAAGTATATGGAAAGGTATTTTCACTTGTAAAGTTATCATATTTTAACCCCGGCAAATAAGAAACAATGAAATTAAGTTTTTTTTTCATTGTATTTACTAAGATAGTTTTTACATAGGTAGGTATTTGTTGAACATATTAACACAACAACACAAATGGTTCTGTAAATGGGTCATCAATAGTCATGTTTTTGTTTTTAAAGATGCTACGCCTGAGAAGAAATGGCAAAACACACTGAATACGAAAGTGTACAAATAAGACTTATCACTTTACAACCCATCTTAGATAATGGCAGCTATTCAAGGAAATAAACAATACCTAAAGACAGTCGTGTCTATACTACATCCATTAGATAGGAGTTTCAGAACAACAAGACAGTGCAACAAGCAACTTGGGCAACAAGAAGAATATTCCTGTTGGCGGCGGGCTGGGCGGGGGGAACGGGGAGCGCGGTTCCGCCGGGCCCTTTGTGAGCGGTGCAGCCGATCGATAGCTGGAGAGCGCCGCCACGCGAACTTAGCTATACACTGGGATATCCTTAGTAGGTAGTACAGTAGTATTGAAGGCTGTTACAATGAGTATTCTTCGTTTTCGCACTTGGTGAACGGAATAGTTCTGAGAAGTCTGTTAAAGTCAGTGCAGTAACAGGCGTTTGACCTCGGTGTTTTTCTGCAAGCAAAGATTATAAACAACCTGATTGTATCGTCGCGTCGGATAGATAGACTTACTGTTTACACAACATACGTTATAGCATTGGGCCTGATTTCTCCGAATGGAGGACTCAATAAGTGCATTGGAGGTCAGATAGAATCGCTCCTTATAATTTACAGTTATGTGATGGATTTATACTGATCCTCCTCACAGAGCAGGCCCGTGGCCCCGCAAAGGAAACAAAAAGGCTACTAATGTTCTAATGCTCAGATTTGACTTGTATTGAATTGTATTTATAATGATAATCGTACAAAAGAAGGGAAGACGCAAAGAGAATAATTTGGGAAGACGTAAAGGCGTGTAGGTGTAGGTAGATGTTTTATCTTCGGTAGTAGCCTAAAAAAGTACCAGGATAGTAGATGAGTCGTTCATTCAGTTACCATATGAAGCATGTTACATTGTGACTGGTTTAACTGTAATAATGAATACTTTCCTACTTAGATAAAGAACAGAATGGATGTCACCACATTAGTACATAGCACCAGTGGCGTGCCTTCCATTGAAGCCAATAAGCCTGGCTTGCTATTAATAAAGGAAAACGATAAAAAAAAAACAAAACGAAAATAAAAATTGTTTTGATTTGTTTTTGTTTTGTTTTTTTTTCAATAGAATTTGAAAATTTATCGTTTTTTTTATTTTTAAATCTGTCGGGCTTGCCCTAACTTTAACCCCTGGGCACTGCATAGCACTTGTGCGAAGAATGGCTTGGACGGATCGCTAGTATACAATAACCTGATCAACACCATATCGGTAGGGATTTCAATAAAACGTTATTCAAAATCTCAGTCGACCCCTTTATACGGTCATAAATGGTCGCTGGACAGAAGACGCTATCGCTTGCACATTTCTGGGAAGGACTATCAGGTCCAAGTCACATGAGTGCAGATCGTGCTCGTGTAATCGTGTTACAATAAACAATAAACTAGATGACACACGACACGTCGCTGAGTAGTTAAAACATATTTTCCCTCATACTCTCTATGGAATGGAACATAACGCTCATCGGCAGGAACACATTCGTTAAATTTCTTTTTCGTCAGAATAAATTATAGACTGTTTTTTTTTTCTGACTGAAAAGGAATCCCTCTTTGGACAGAAAAAACTTAGGTTAATTTAGGTCGTACGTTAGGTTCCTTTAAACCCTACAGATAGAAATAAAAGCCTCGCACAGCGGGGCTCCGTCGACCGTCTTTGTGCCAATTTCCCCCCTTAAAGCAGCTTCTTACTATTTCTTTTCGACTCTTTATCATTTTGTTATTATTCTGACGAAAGCAGAAAACCGCCTATAATTAAATTATTCTGACGAAACAGGAATCTGACGAATGTGTACCACCCCACGCTCATTGCAAACAAAACGGAACCCGGTACTTAAATCAGAATAATTAATATGAATTAATTAATATATATGAATATAAATTAATTAATATTACTTAATTAATATGAATATAATTAAAAATATTCACTTACTAAGTGATTAAGAGAATGTTCTAGTTTAACATATATTTTTTTCAAATCATTTACACTGCACATTTTGACGTGATTGTCAGTTTAAAATCTGTAAAAGTCGTTTAATAGCCCAGGGAGCAGGGGACGGAGCCTAGAAGAAGTTAGGGACAAGGTAACTTGATCCACACATACACTTACAGTTTGTGCAATGTAAGCATACGAGGAAAACGATTATTATTAAAGTGCCGAACGGGAATTCAAGATGAATCACTAACGGAACATAATTATTATGACCCACTTATATAACCGCAACGGTCGTGCGGCAGATAATCTAAAATGCGCTAAATATAACAAAAATTTTACAATTCTGGTTTTATAAAAAGCTTTTTTAAAAAAAGACAACCGCCTTCAAAAACTATAAAGTGATAAATAACTTTAGCACAAAACACACATGACTAGTTTCTGAAGAATTTTCCAAATCGGTCCAGGCGTTTTCAAGTAATCGATAAACATATCATATAAATAAAAAAACTTTTTTGAAAAAAGAGAACCGCCTTCAAAAAAGTGATAAATAACTTTAGCACAGAACACACATGACTTTAGTTTCGGAAGTCGGTGGCAATACAAACCAACAAACAGAACCAAGCCACTTTTCCTCATTATCGCCCACATTCATCAAGGAACGGCAACACAGTTAAAACAGAGATTGAAAGTCCTCCAAAGATGGAAAGATGGAAGAAACGAAAATGTTTTCACGGTTTTTACTCAAACCTTCTCCAGAATGTAACAAACACTTTTCTGAAAACCGCATCAAAATCGGTTCAGCCAAACGGGAGATAGTCGCGGACAAACATACATCCTACATACAAACATACGGGGTCGAACTGATAACCTCCTTTTTTTTTAAGTCGGTTGAAAATAAACTATTTAAATCAGCAAAGTATAATAAAGAGACAAAAAGTAGGGTTATTTGATAACAGGTTTTTTTCTTGAAATGTCTGGAATTTTAGACCTGTGTCAAGGAAATAGAAAATGGTCCCAATTCTGTTGTGCACGAACTAAATTAATATTAAGGTATTTATATCTCTTTCTCTCCAATAAAACAAAAAAGAGACATATATTAATAAGAGTTGTCAAATTAAGTTGAACTAAAATGTTCATACAATTATTGTCAATTATTGTCAATAGTTGTCATTTCAGAACGTATTAATTAAAAACACTGCGAAATTCAAGGGAAAAACTAATTTGACATCTCTAACTTAGTCCTTGTTTGTCGCCGTCCTTTTCTTCAGCTGCCTGGTAGTAAGAGATACCAAATGCCTAATTTTAGTTTAGTTTGTGAACAAGGGAATCGGCATCAATGTCTGGGATTAAACAGAAAGAGGAAAATATAAGAAAAAATATTACACAACTTCGAGGTCATAACAAGCTTGTTCGGCTACAGGCTATGCTTACATCTATGGAAGGCTAAAAGTAACAGAAAGACCTAATGATGTGCGAACAAAGCAAAAAGGGTCAGGATGGCCCTCGAGATGAGTACGAACCAATGGGTCGCGAACTTGGGCCGAGTTGTACTTGCGCGTGTACAGCATATTTTGGGCACTGAGTAAAAGGTTACTGAAGTGTGATGTGAATGCCAAGATCAATATTTTTATGTAATGTGTAGGTAAGTAAACTATTAAATATTTTAGGTCACTGGAATCGTTCCTTAGTAATTGAGTGGTTTATTTTTTGTCATACTTGTTGAACGCCAGTTTGTTGCGCTTGCGTGTTGCTATCGGGGTGCGAACAATGTGTAATTATATAGCAAACATTTAATATGACCTTTATGTATGTGATATGATCTTTATGTAATGTATTATTATTATTGAATGGTGTTAATTTAATTTAATTTAGTTATTTATTTAATAATTTCAAGTGATGATCAATTTTTGTATGTGCACCGACATTTCATAACTTACAAAAAAAAAAGACTAGTAATTTTCTTACCAATAAATGTGTTTATCTGTTTATGTATGTTTATTGGCAAAGTTAACCATTCTTTTTAACTTCTACTTTGAATTATTCTGATCCGATCCACTAAATCTGATCCACCGAGAATTATACTTAGCAGTATGGTACGATTTGGGATCCGACCAAAATTGGCAAAGATATATCATCTAGATTTGAAAAAGTTGTTCAGTGATGTAGGTAGAGTCAGCAACAAAAGTAGATTAACACTGTTACATTTTTATATCCTCTAAAAGACACAAATACGATGTAAGTAATACTTTACAATATTTCAGGTCATAGTCAGAGTTTATTTTATCTTGATTTTCTATCCTGTCCGTATTTCCCTCTGCTCAAGAATTGTAACTTAAAAATCTGAATTGTTAATGGACTTTCGTTGCTGACCGTACCACACGTCCACACCACTGTGCACAAATTAGCATAATCTCAACTGCATACAATGGCCGACGAACGTGTTTACCGAGCCAAACCCATATGAAAATAACGAAACGTCATCAACCCCCCACGCATTATCTCGGATAGGGTAACCAGTTGATGACGCTGTCCGTACAAGACATCTCTTCGATTCGAGACCACGCAAAACATCTCGCCGCTTTGGCGCTTAGCTTCAACGAAATACAGTATCCTATTGGTTGTGCACGAGACATTTCTCCTCTCGGCTTTGATGCAGCACAGGTCATACACTAACTTCTTAAATATCTTTGCAATCCACAGCTAAGCAGCATGTTGAAAGCCTATGAGCCTGTAATGGTGCATGATGAACTACATATACACGCGATCGATGCCACGCTCTATCAATAGCATGACTAGTTTAATGAGCATCCAACTGTTCGTATTCGGGGCTATTTTATTGGGGTCACGTCACACGTGTTAACCTAGACATAATCTATTATTATCAACCCACGTCTGAAGAATTGATTGAATAGTATCGGTTGTTGAGTGGAACACTTAGCTTTAAAATAGGTGCTTAACATTCTATTATACTACTAATATGGTAAAGTAAAAGCACATTGATATTTCCTTATTTTATGATTTTCAGTTCGATTTTTGTCGTAAAACTTTTTCTAACCGAATGTGTTAGTAAACTAGTAAGTAAAAAAATAATCTGTTTTAGTCTATTCTAGGACTTTAAGGACCTGAAAACACTAACCATATCTTATCTTATAATTCATGTTGTTGTAATAAACGCAGATAATATTTAACAAGCATTCAGTTTCGACACAGTTAATTGTTTCTTAATAATAAAAAGTGTGACCTAACTCTCAAGCAAGTAATAGTTATTATTATTTGTAGTAAGCGAGAGAGAAACGCGGCAAGCGATTTCAACGACCTTCCAATACTTGTCGAATGACTGTGCCCAACGGCTGACCGGCCGCCACTCACTTTTTGTACTGCCATCAGTGACACATGCAAATTTGCATCTTATTCCTTGGTCGTAAGGTCGTAAGGTCCTCTTAATATTTCTAACAAGCCATTGAGCATGAGTCACTGAGTTGAAGAGAACGATCTCGGTCCGTAACTGTAATGTTGTTTTAGTTGCAACTGTAACCCAATGAACCATAGTACACGAAACAGATGGTCCGGTGACCGCTTTGATGTGCGCTACAATAACCGTATCAGCAGGCTAATTTCAAATCTCAATTTAGATAATTTATGTAATGGGGAAATTTAATAAAAAAAGTTAGGAACTCTTTTTAACAGACTTCCAAAAAGGAAGAGGTTTTCTTATTCGGAATTGTTTTACTGTACACAGTACGATAGTACTAATACTTATACTGTGACAGAACACGGCATTTATCTGTACCTATACATCTATTTCCCAAAGGGATGAGATTTCACAGTTAATCATTTATTGATAATATTTTAAGAATAGTTGTAAGTACTGTAATGTTTGTTATGTATTCCCACTTTAAATGAAGTTATTAGAAATATGTTTGATATAATAGTAGTCTTAGAAATTGTTATGTGACGAATTATTGTTATTAAATTCATTACTTACATAAATTATGTTGACAAAGTATAATACTTAGGTAATATTGTTATCGTAAAATATGGTGATCAATTGACTCCGGTCTATGGACTTGCCATACCTACATTACTACCTACTTACTTGCCCTAAGTATTTTCTGCAGATTTCATTAGTAATAATAATATTAATTTGCTTAAAACACGGTATAAAAAGGTAACACCTGACCAATCACGGACCATTGACGTAAACCAATCACAGATTACTGCATTTTTTTATTATTCTATTTTGGTTTCGCACTGCTTCTGTTCTAATAATAAATAATAAGGCCTCCAAGCTTCCTCCTCCTCCTTTCTCCTTCCAAGCTTCCCGATCTTGTGCGATCTCTGCCCACGTTTGCCCCGCGAACATGGTCAGATCGTCACCCCACCTTCGCCGCGGTCGGTCTTGGCGGCGATGTCCTTCTTTGGGTGGCCAGTTAGTGACCATCTTTGCCCATCTCTCCGGATGCATTCACGCAACGTGGCCAGCCCACACCCAATTCAGCCTGGTTGTTTTTTTACAAACGAACATAATATCCGTATTCTAATAATGCTGCGTTATTGTTACGTTGATAAATAATAGATATTTACGATTGAAGGTCAAGGTAAGGTAGTTTACCGTTCATTAGAATCGAGTTTTTTTCTTAAAAACGTGTTTTGTAATCAATTAGGTAACTTTGAGTCTTGGCTACTAGAATAAGGAAAATCCTATTCTATTTAATTTTGATTTGTTACAACAATAAAATACTTCATTCTAAAAATAAGGTTTAGACCAAAATAAAATCTAGGTTTCTTTTCTAATATCCTCATTTGTAATAGTAACAACAAAAATATTTAATTCTAAAACCAGTCTAAACCTGGGTTTGATTGTAACCAGATTGTTAAGTTTTTGTGGTAAGACTCGTACGTACGGATAAACCCTTGACAACTCCTCCTCCTTTTAGTCTTTTAGCAGGTGGTTTAAATACTTTATAGCTCGAAGATAATACATATTATGGTATTAGGATTTACCAAATACATTCACGAATCTTCAGAAAAGTAATGTCACTGTGCACTCAAACACTAACTAGGTGCAAAATTCAAGTTTTTCTCATACCTACACACACACTCAGACCAATAAAAAAGTCCTACACATAATAAGGGTTCGCCATCCTGGGCTCTACAAGGCAAGTTTATTTAAAATGTTCCTCATACGGACAATATTGTCGCCTGTTAACTACCTATATCATGACTATATCACTAACAATCTATAGCTAAAGACTTATTTTCTTGATTGAACGCGCTAATATACGGAACAATTATTTCGCAAATCTAATAGGAAGCTATGTTATTCCCGATTGCAATATATTATTTTATCATAAAAAGCAGAGGAAGTCACAGGCAACAGCTAGCCTGCAATAATCAGGGACACTGGACAGTTTTAAGTTGTCGTGTGTGCGTGAGAGTTGAGTAGTTGTACGCAAGTGGCGACCCAGATGCGAGGCGCGGGCGCCACCACTCTCGCGCACTCAGTTCATTGGAGGATGCCACGTCACGGGTTAACGACATCGGCACAATGAACACTTCTGCCTACATCCTGTTATTAGTCGCGCACTCTGGCACTGGCAACAATCTGCGTACACATACAACTAACCATTAATTATTTCGTTCTTCTTCTTGCTAAGTAAAATATTGTCAACTATATCAATTAAGTAGGGTCTTTACACCAATCGAACGATCGTCGATTGATGCCATCGATCGACGTTGATCGATTGGTGTGGTAGCTTTGGCTGATCGACGGATACTGTTCGACTAACCAATCGATCGGTTGCCGGTCGACGTTGATCGATTAACCCCGGCTAGAATCCATCAGTTTCTTTCGAAATGTATTTACAAGAGAACGCATTGGCCAGTTCGATGTTGTTCGTACTATTATTACGGAGACGCAATAACGGGGAGCAGAAGGCGCGCGGCGCGGCTAATCAAGCAGCTCGATCGACGTCGACAAATCGCATCGATCGACGATCGATCGATTGGTCTGGTAACACCCTTAGGTTACTTTTACCTACAATGTATACAATATATATAAACTAGTTCCCGCGCGGCAGGTTTCACAAGATAATCAAGCGGTCAGCTATACTTCCAGTATAAGCTGACCTCTAATTTTATGGAAATTCTATACTTGATGTGTAGCCGAGTGTACTAGGATGGGCCGTGCGTGCCTGACCAATACTGCTAAACAAAACATTGGCGATATTAAGATGTCTTCTTCTTAGATACAGAGTGCGTAAAGTAGTCCACCAGATCTGGTTTGTGTTACATGGTTAATTTCATACATTCGAAGTCGTGTCTAGCAGTTAGAAACCGTAGGAGTCGAGAAGACTAGTTCCTGTAGTTGTTTCAAAACCTCTTAGGTTTTGTCGGCCCTAATGAGTTATTTCCTTCAGTTAAAAGTCCACACTCGGGGTCTGCCAGCGAGCAATGGCAACGAACATTTATTTATACACGGTATATAGCATTTGGATTCGATATTTTAGACATAATACGAGCTAATTGAAGATATTCCGAAATTTTATAACACCGCTATTTTTCTAAATCGGTGGACTGTCACCTAAAATACTATTTGTAATAAATTGGTTGTAAATAAAATTATTGTATCCCTTATTAAAATTATTCCCTCAAAATAAATCTGACGCATCGCATTACAAATTACTAGGTACCTATACATAATCAATTAATCACAAAATAAATATATTTTTTGTTTAATGGATATTCCCATACCTACTCGGATAATACTATCAAAAGGTAAACTATTGGCCTACATATCACAATGTTTGTGTGTCGTTTCGAAGATTAAAACAGGCATTAATTAGACCATGACGAATTGGATTCTGTAACAATATCGAAACTCAGGCAGTTTAGTGACGTCATCACCGGCGTTTACACTGGTGTGTTTCAGGATAGACGCCGACATGTCCCCTCGACGCGTCCAGCTACTAAAATAGCGATAACTCGGAGGGAGCGGCACCATTCCGTTACGCGTGCAATTGATTCAACCTTCATGCTCCTAACTCCTACACCACGAACACCAGTAATACAATACTACACGATATCTGTTACATATTACGCAGATTTTCGGAAACAAAGATGGATGCGTAGGTACTCCAAATCTAGATTTCCTGCGGATGCAGTAATTATGTTTAAGCAAACGATTAAATCGTACAGATAAGGTCAACGTTTTGCGTAGGTCATACCAATTTAATATGATGTTTATTAAATCGTTATTGACCCAAATATTATGTTTATATGGAGGACTTTGAAGGGAAATTCGTAATTCATTGCTTCACATAGTTTGATAAACACAGTTGAATACTCAAAATGAAAGAGATATGGCAAAATACTCAAACGCTACTCAATTTTAAGATGCCGTTGAGTCTCGTGCTGTCTCTATCAATTTATGTCAAAAAAGTGTGTCAGTACGAGACTTAACAGGTTCTTAAAAATAAGTAGCGTTTAAATATTTGGCCATTAGTCATTGTAAGTGTCTCCCGGGATAAGGCTGCCGGCCGAAAGCTTTCAAATATTTATCATCTACAATCCGCAAGGCCGGTACATTTGCAGCCACAAGTATTCACAAGCAAGTCTGCTGAGAGCTGATAGTTCCAAAAAGGTAAAATTATTTTGAACTCCGAGTAGTAATAGTTATTATTATCCTTTTACTACGGTGTTAGATCTTGGAAACTTAAACCGATTGAACTAACAAATGAACAATCAGCCTATTGCCGTCCGCTGCTGAACTAACAATACCCAGAATTAATTATTTTATTCACTAAGTGATTGTTATTCAATAATATATTATTGTTAGAGATCTGTTAGTATCTTTAATGTTGTATTGTGTCGTGTGGCGGAAATCGGTAACCTTGTGAGTCCGGACAAGGGGAGTACCTAATAGAACGCATTGCACCGATCGGGAAAGAGGTCGCGAGCCGCAGTGCAGGTGCGACCTACATCCCGCACCACGGCCGCTCTAAAAGCCGCCCTTTGGCAACACGCTGTATTTCATTATAAACCTAGTACCTATCTGCCTGTGATTTTGTCCGCGAATGGAAATCGAAAACAACAGTGGTATAGGAGGTTACCATCTGTATCTTTACATGATGTTAAAGAATATAATTTACTTACATTATGTAGGAAAACGGTGTTTTTCCCACGGCGAAACTACCAAGAAACTAAAAGACGTTTTAAGTAACCTTAGCGCACCGCTGACCCAGAATTTATAAGTTGCGCAAAAAAAACTCGCGTATTTTCTTAAGATTTCTTGTGATATTATATTCAAAACAATAAAATTATGATTTACGTTGAAACATATCCTATTTTACGGCACTCCTCGATAATGTAGCGTTTTATCAGTGAAATAATTTTTGTAACCGGATTAGAACTTCCTCTTTCAAACAAAATATGAAAAAAAAAGAAAAATGAAATGATGAATGTAATGTTACTTACTCTTTCTAATAAGTTTCTATTTATAAAAAGCTACTTGATCTATTACTGGACTGTTATTATCTCCCAGACTAAGATCTAAGGATCTGTGAGAAATCTACGCTTTGCAATACAAACTTGACAATAATGTGATTATTGTGACACTATGCAATGATAACAATTGTTTTGTTTACCTTGTAAACAGTATGTTGCTCTTGCTAATGAACACTACAGAGCAGTGAATTACTCAATATTTATGTTTTTGTATCTCTATCTTAGCACAGAAGGATGATCTGTGACATCAATCATCTTAATAAGTGTAACACCGACGTGACGTCGAGTGGTGTTGCACGTTACGATTTTACTGTACGCGTCGCCTATCTCGTTCATTCTGTGATGTACACAACACTCACGGCCCCAGCTAAACATTTTCAGAATAAGCTGACCTCGCATTGTATAGGCTTTTCCTACATTGAGAGGTCAGCTTATATGCTACTATATGACTTATGTCATCGTGCAAACGTTCTTCCCTACTCCCGGAGCAGAGACGGGTGGGGATTGGGGTAGTGAGTATTTCACGCTACATATCGCCGCGCGCCGCTGAAAATATGGGATATCTTTGTTATTTTTTATTTATTTTCATAGTTGACTCTAAAATTACTCAAATTGACGATCGTCCTCTTCTCAAGTTTCATTAACCTAATGCTGTCAGTGACATCACAAAAATAAACACTTTCCACTGCGTAACGCCTGAAAAAGTACTAGGCAAGCATAAAGTGATGGATGTTATTGTTATCAGTGCGAGGACGAGAGCGGGGCGAGGCGGGGTGCAGGCGGAGTGGGCGGCCTTAGTGACGTCGCCGCCGCCGCATCAATGTAAACGCCAACTACAATAGACGACGATATCTTATCAGAGTTATCAGTGTCGTCGACCGAGTAAAAAGATCATTCGTCACCGATAACCCCTACGCGGATATGAAAACCCAGTAGAAAACTTATGCTATTTTTAGGGTTCCGTAACTAAAAAGGAAAAAAGATACGTCTGTCTGTCAAGACCCTTTTCCTCAGAAACGCGTGGAGGTGTCAAAATGAAATAATGTCTGCGGTACCTTGAAACTGTTGAAGCTTCTAAATCAATGCCATTCAAAACAAAGGAGTCCTTAATTTAAGTCTTATATTTTGACTTCGCAGGTAAATCAAACAAGAAGGCAGAAGAAACCTAGCTCTCACAGCAAAAAATAAAACGAAATTTATTAAGTAATTTGCTGTTATTTCACAAGATTTTTTTTGCGATGTAAAACTTATATTTTGCGCATTGAAAATTGACTGACTGTGACGTATCACGTAGATAGATCGCGATACTCGCGATGTATGGGGGACTTTTTCAGAACAGCAAAATTCAGCTTGCCTTTCCGTCAGACTTATTAGATAAAGAAATTGAGTACCTAGTATTATTTTCTTTAAAGTAAGTAGCTGTAAAATTACCTAACTGCGTGTACTTTTATGGACTTATTGAAAATAAGTAAATGAATATTATTTCGGTTATTTTGTACGTAGTATTAAATATTGTACGGAGGTACAGAACCCTTCAGTGTGCGAGGCTGGCTCGTACTTGGCCGGTTTTATAATCTAAATTCACCAACATTTTCTGATTTTGTATACATATTATTAACGCTTGCCTGAGCGAGCGAATATTTCAAAATGTTGAATTTCGTACGATTATACTTGCCTTAAAAAATACCTGTTTCTGTTCAGAAAATATTTCTAGTTTCAATATTTAGAGAACTTTCCCTCGAGGGCTCATTCAACTTTTCACTCTGTGTGTCGACTAAGGCAGCGACACTGCTGGGTTCAAACACTTCACACGCACACGGCATTGTACAAATTGTACTGCACATTTTGGGAAGGCTAAATCTTATCGAATAAAAGTAGCGCATACAGCGCCTATTTTGTGCGTGCATAGAAACACTTCACACGACATTTGTACTTTATAAAAAACGTTTACCGCTAAACACGTTTCTTGAATACTCACAGGACTAAAGCAAATTAACCGAAATAAAAGTGCATACAACTAAGCTGATGGATCCACATTATGCTGGCACTTCACATGGCGTATTTGTGCAAATATTCGCCGTATTTGGAGAATACAAAATCGACTTTATTTTAATAATCATAAGGTAAATTTTGTATTATCCAAATAAGGCGAATATTTGCACAAAAACGTCATGTGAAGTGTCAGCATAAAACCCCTGCCAGACGTTGTAAACAATCCCTCCGAATCGGTCTCCACCGGCGGTTTACAACAAAAATACGCAAACACCAACCGTGGGCTCCACAAGCCTCCCACCAGTGACCCCTGTTGGAAGCTTGTTTATAACAGTCTGGCCCGGCCTTTACGTACGTTAAATCATCATCTTCCTGCCCTGGGATGTGATTCTGTAAGACCTCATTCTAAACTTCGAATCTAAATCCGCTGGGAGTTTCTTGATTGGCATTCCAAAAACTCGATTGATAATTCGAATTTACACTAGCGCCACCCTTGCGAGCCTGTCAGCGAGTTGAACTAAATTGACAGAGAGATTTTGACAGATAAAGTATAAGATGACGTAAGAAATGGCATTCTGTAAGGTAATTTCCCGTCACTTCGACGCTCACTTTGCAGTCAAACCCGATTCAAAGTGTCAAATATATCAAGGTCATTTTGAACCTTATGCGAAGTGAGAGTGAATAGCGAAGTGAGATGCGAGTAGTTGTTTGAATTTTACAGAATCGACCTACTAGTCCCATGTTACTTGGGATCGGCGCAACATGTTTTCTTCTTCCATTCCCTCTTGTCCACTGACTCTCTTTTCATTCATATCATTCTTCACACAATCCATCAATCTTTTCTTTGGTCTTCTTTTCCCCCTCCATTCAAACACACATACATTCATAACTCTTTTGGTCACCTTTTTCATCCCTTCTCTTCACAAACGATTCCCTTTCAACTTTTCTGTCACTGGCGCCTCTTTCAAACTTCCTCTAATATATTCATTTCTCACTTTATCCTTTCTGATCACTCCACACATCCATGTCATGTCAACATTCTCATCTCCGCTACATGTAATCTTTTCTCATCTTTCTTCTTCACGGCCCAACATTCCCACCCATACAGTATCAAACAAAACGTAAGTACATTGTCAATATGTTATGAAACGGATTTGAATGGGCCGACTGTGACTGATAACAGAGAGGCATGAAAAGAAGCAGATCATTTGCGTTTGCCGTACGAGACAACCATTCATTGTATTCTATTGAGAATTTATCAGAGTGAGTGAGTGAGCGCAAATCCAAAAGTAGCGAATACCAAACATATTGATATTCGATAGATATCATAATTGTTGATAACGGTAACGGAGTAGTAAACATAAATATTTGTCAACAGCAGATTTTGCCGCTCATTTATTTACAAACAGTGTATGCGCTGTAGAACGATACTACGTTACCAAAAAAACTATTTATATTAATAACCAACCTATTTATACACTTTGTTAGGTATAGTGGTGGTGTTACCGTAGGTAGGTTACCCACAATGTAGCCGCAATGTAGGCCGCAGGCTACCCACAATGTAGCCTGATGCTTCCCAACTGGGCCTGTAGACAAAATCCCTTTTCTGTTAGCGTTAACGCCATCGGAAAAATCAAATTGTATGCAGTTGACATATTTGTATCACGTGACATCGCGCAGGCAAACGTCAACTCCATACAATTTCATTTTCCGTTGGCGTTAATGGCGCGTATTCGATCTAGCGCAACTCAAAATCAAAACGAGTGCTAGAACTGACTCTGTAGTAGACTTTAAGACTGTATATCCTGTTGGAAAAACGCATAAAACATAATATTTTGGCATACTGTAATGGTTGTATTCGTCCTAAAAGTTAACTCTGACGTCTATTTTCGTAAAACGCTATGAAAGGATTGTCTTCGCTTTAAAAAACCATAATTAAAATTTTTACTTTTACTCTGTAGTTCCCTAAATCAAAACTTAATCTTTCTATAACTGTAATTGTCTTTAAATAATCTGCTCACACCATTACAATTATATTGCTCTGGGCAAAACGCGAAAACATGAAGTTTTCGTCACGAATCGAATACACGCTCTTAACGCGAACAGAAAAGGGATTTTGTCTACAGGCCCTGATGTGTTAACAAGCCTGTTACCTTGAAAGGACTACGCAAAATACGCGCTAAGACGTGGAGTTGCGGACACCATTATACTACTACTACTACCTTGAAAGGGTTTTTTTAAGGTTTTCAATCAGTTACCAGAATAATACGGCTGTCCTATTCAAAGATTGTGTTATAGTTTTTTTTTTGGGATTTCAGCTACACGGTATTGTAAGGTTTAAGCCATACAAGATGCCGTGCTCTGATAAACGGTTATCCAATTGAATGGAACTCATACACAATGTAGTTTATTTAACGAACTACTGAATGAAATGATTAACACTTTATTTAATTTACCCCCGACAGACAGGAAACGCCGCAATAGCGGCAGTAAGACGCGTCATGAAAGACGGGCTGGACGTTGCTCTCCGGCCCCGGGTAAGGGTGCTTCGGGAGCCGCCAGAAACGTCCATTTGCACCACACTTTATAGCCCAGGATGGGCACTGCGTGGCGGGATAACACGCATCCGGTCCGGGTTCAGTCCACGGTTGGTAACTAGACTGTGTGGGACGCTGACGCCTCTTTATGCGAAAAAGTCATGGCAAAAAGGGGGCGGTAGGATACATCCCTATGGGGGCAAGTAACCATATATAGGTAGACTAGGAAGCCTGTCGCCTGAGCAGACACATGTCCATTTACTCCACGCGCGCTACTCCATAAAAACAACAGTCCTGGGGTACGGGGTCCGTCTGGAGGGTCAAGCCGGCGGGGGACCGGAGAACTGCGCCAGTATTCCTCGCTGTGGCCATAGATTTCTTGCCCAAGTAAAGAAGCAATAATTGCAAAAAAATTGGCCACGTCAGAATAGTGTTAGGGAAAATACAAATTGTATATAAACTATAAATACACCGCTGCTAACGTGGTGGATATTTAAGGAAAAAAATAAATATGTAATTAATTTCCGGGAATCCCAACAAAAATCAGAAGAACTGCAATAGGTTAATTACGTCCAAGGGAATTCAAAACATCAACCGCGGTTTTCCTTAGCACAATGTTATTGTTTGCAATACACTGATAACAGATAACAAGTAGGCACATACCTATACTCTCAAAGGAAGCTGAATTCATTACTGAATATGTACCGTAATATATTAACATGAAAGTCACATTGGTTTTCGTCAAGTTTAGCCGCTATTTATCCTGTAGTACTTTTTTATTTTCATTGTATTCAAAATATTGCCTCACACTAGAAATTTGTCCTGTATTTTTTATTAATAACTTTATGCAGCTATGCATAAAGGTGTCACTGCGACCAGGGCTATTGTGATCGCCGCTTGTTTTGATTGCAGATCACCACTCAACCCTGCAGTGTGTGATGAACTGCAGGATCTGTTTTGGAGAAATCTCCATTATTTCATCCGGTTGTTTGCCCCGATGGTTGTTGCGCTTATGAATTAGTGCTCCGCATTCCCCCAGAAGATGAAGTGGCGTTTTATCAGCCTCCTTACAGCGTCTGCAGGTTTGCGTGTCACTTAGCCCTAGATTGAACAATTTCTCATGTATCGTGGGTACGTTTACAAACATAAACTCACATACGCACACAATCAGACCCGGAACCACTACCTGTAGGTAGGCCATGCAAGTATTGTTTGAAAATCGCTCAGCTACTGCGCCAATCGTGTCGTCAAACTGCACAGCCTCTGGTTGGTGTAACAATGTTCAAACTCATAGCTGTTTATCATTTCTTTTCAATAATATGACATGAACACTGATCGTAAAGAAAACAATAGAGGAATGCGAATGCGGATGGGTGCGAATTTAAGGGCTGAGTTATAATGAAATATACCAAATAGGTACCAATGTCGGAATTTAATTAGAGTAAAAAACGGAGCTATGTATACGTTCTGGGGAGTTTCGAATCCCCATAATTTTCATTCTACCTATTCTCCTCGTAAGGATATATGTATGTATCACATAAGTACATAAGGCTGCGTTTCCACCAGGTATGTGCGAGGATGCGTAGGGAGGGATGGTGTAAACGTAGCATAAGACGAGTATTTTTAAGGGAGACGCGTTTAGGTGGCCCCGAGTACATTTACTTTGTTTTTTTTTTGTGCAATTTGCAGCTCAGTTTCAGGTTGTACGGGAATAAAAACAATTGATGGAACAGTAACGAATATGTATGGAGGTACATAATTCTAATTAGCTAAATCGTCAATATAACTATCTAACTTAATAACTGGCCGAAAACGATTTTTATTTTATTTAATAGACTTATTATTATATTATTATTATATTTAATAGACTTATTCTAACTTGGAGAGTTATGCCAATAATTGTGCACAATCTAATACAAAGCTGAAAGTCGTAACGGATTGATCGGTCATGTCATGGTAAAGCTAAGCGTGCCGCGGTCTGGTCGTAAATCGGTGAGCATCTATTTCATATCGGTCTCGGTATGAAATCGATGGTCTTCCATTTACGTACCTCAGACAGGTCGCCCTCCGTGCCTCGGAAAGCACGTAAAGCTGTTGGTCCAGCTGTCATTCGTAGACATTTGACAGACGTTATGAGTAGGCAGAAGCCAGAGAGTCTGACAACCAGTCTTTATTTCGTATGCTCACTTCTCAATGTTATTTACCGCCTTTGCGGGTTAGGTACATTTGTATGAACCAGTCTTGCCAAGAGTTGCTTTGGAGTTGCTCCATATAAAACACTGGTATTCAGCTGTATCTGGTTGGACTGGAAGCCCACCCCAACATAGATGGGAAAAGGTTAAGCAGATTATGATTACAACTTGTTACTGAACTAAAAATTGCAAAAAGTTTAACAAAATTCAAATTTCGCCTACTAACCTAGTGCTTTGACCTTGACCATATTAAGAACTAGCGACCCGACCCGGCTTCGCATGGGCCTATAGCCCTTCTCGATAAGTGGATTATCCAACACAAAAAGATTTTTTCAATTCGAACCAGTAGATCCTGTGATTGGCGCGCTCAACTGAACAAACAAACAAACTCTTCAGCTTTATAATATTAAAAGTATAGATACGCCGATGATGTGGCAATACTGCGAGTTTTTGGCTAAATTACTTACTAAGACTTTAAGGGATTTTCAGATTGTCTATCAGAAAATGTATGCGTGACCTTGGCACACAATGCATCGCAAACACAAACACCAATATAGAAAGTACAAACGCACCGTATTGGACCGTGCCAGCTGCGCCGGCGCCGCCGCGAATGATGGGCGGTTATCTTCGAGGCGGTTGTGTGTAATAAATCAGTGTTATTTATGTTACCATATCGCGACCCTTACTAAAGAAATCGGAAAGTGGAAGAAGGAGATACAGAACAGTTCAAGACAATGTGCCAACTGCAAGAAACAGACACGGCCTATAAGCCTAGAGGACAGAAGAAGAAAAAGAAGTCCTAGAGGACAGAGCAGAAGACAAAACAAACCAGCCAAGTTTGAGTTGAACTCGCGAGGAGAGGGTTCCGTACAATGCCAATTGATAGAATTCTTATAGGTTTTTCTGTAATCTACAAGCAATGAACTATTTAGTATTTTTTTTTAATTTTAGGCTCAGTAGTTTCGTAGTTCAGGGGGAGGGGGGACCGTCAATTTTCGTCTTCTTTCATAAATAAAATCAAAACTATTTATTTTACAATAATAACAAAAAAAACTTGAGAGGTGTCAAGGGACACCCGGATGGAACGAAGTTCCTTTCGATTAATTAGTAAAGGAATTGTAATAATTTTTTTTTTTTTTTAAGTTATAATAATATTTTTATTATTATTAACAAATATAATGTAATTAAAAGACAATTTAATTAAACGTGCCCGTTTATGTATCGAGCGAAATGGACTCCATATTGAGCAGTTGCTTCGATACAGGGAAGTGTAAATTTTATACCTAATAGGTAAGTTTTTTAATTAAGCCAAAGTTGATTAAAACTGTGTTTGTGAATAGCTCTAATTTATTTAAATAGGTTACCTATAGCACCTATAGGTACCTACGCCTGCCTGCCTTTCTTTTTCTAGCAAAAGAGTACCTACTCACTTACCTACTTACAATTACAAATAATTCGCCAATGATAAAAGTAAGTACCACTACCTACCTAGGTACCCACCTAAGCTCCCACTGGCTTAATTTAAACCAAAACATTTCAATCAAATAAAAAAAAATATTATTGTCGCTAGTAAAACCTAGAGAAAAGTACTCTGTGACCTAGAGCGATAAGGTGCAGTGGTTACCTACTGACGACCGCGACCGATAGAAAGCTCATGATTACCAAACCCAAACTTTCAATAGGTACCTACTAAACAAAACATAGAAGTAGGTACAGTAACTACCTACCTACCTAACCTACGGATTCTAGACTTAAAATTTACACTCGTTTTCACAATCCACACAGTCTCACAGTGAAAGGTGGACTTATCTCGTAGGTCGTTATCATCGGAATTATCACGCAATGATAATTCCGATGTCATTGAGGTAGGTACCGCCACTATTTGAGCGAATAAACTTAGGTACTAAACATATCGCCGTAGGTACCTAGTTCAAAGAGTTCGCCGCGCCGCCTTTAAATACATAAACATATTCTACGAAAAGCGAATTCGGACTTTATTTTGTAAACGTAAACGGTTAAAAATTGAAATTTTACCAAACTAGGTATGATAAAATTATTCTGAGAAACGTATAGGCTGGTGCCCGACCGGACAATAGGAGCTATGTGCAACCGAATTTCACGGTTAATGTGTAAAAATAAGGTTTTAATTCGCTCCAATATTTTCATAGAAAAGCCGCCATTCAACTAATAATGAACTCTATTTGACAGTTCCAACGATTCAATTTTTCTGTTCGAATTGTCTGCGTTTGTGAAGTAATAAAAATAGCAAAAAAGTGTCGTGACAACTTTTCGTAAGAATTTTTTCCGTCTAGCCCCCTTTCACAACGCGCGATAAGGAACTTCGTTCCAAAAAATATATTTGAGATCCTCATAACGAGCCCTTTTATTTCATACAAGTTATGACACAGTAAGGTTTGCGAAATTTTATTTATTAATTTGTTAATTTGTACCCCGAAAATTACCCTTATTTTATAAAAAATATTTATTTACTTTGCACATCTGTTTTTGGGTCATAGGATTACACCATCCTACCAAATTTTACCTGATTTGGTCCAGTAGATTCGGAACAAATTGGCTGTGACTGACGAACGGACAGACAGACGCACGAGTGAGAGAGAGAGTATAAGAGTTCCGTTTTTTTTTGTACGGAACCCTAAAAATGTTAGAAGACTGTCCCCCCTGCTGGGTAAAGGTATCTTCTCACACAGAGAAGACACGAGCATTGATCTCCACGCTTGCCCAAGGCGGATTGGCAGTTTCAGACTTCTATTCGTTATAACTTCGGGTATCCTCTCGATATTTTCCTTCACCGATGTCTGAGATCATATGAATTAAAGAAGTTGTATTGGTACTTGCCCGGTATCGAACCCACAATCTTGAGAAATTGCCCTTAACCACTGGGCCAATGCCACGTCGTGTGGTGCTGAATAGCACGGTGGTCGCGAATAGCACCACCCCATTTCTACCCGTGGGTGTCGGAGAAGGCGACAGAGGGATATTGACCAGAGGATGGGCAGCAGCGTCCTTCTGAGTACTGTAACACCTACTACGATCGCCAACATGCATCGGCCAAGCATGGCGATTATGGCTGAACCCCCCCTTGGGGGAGACCTATGCCTCGCAGTGGGCGTCTAAAGGTTGATATGATGACTGGGCCATCACGGCAAAAATGAACAAAGAAAAATATTGAATAAAAAAACATTGATTGAACTGAGTCTGTAATCTAAGTAGTCGCGTTTATGAGCCGTTTGGTCGCGACCTCAGCCGGCATCCTCCTCGAGAGACATGGTACGCGCAGTGGTTGAGCGATGGGGTGCTGTGCTGTGTCTTGGGTTCGATTCCCGCACGGAATGGCACAAATATTTGTATCTAGCCTACATGTAGGAAGTTTTTTCGGGTGTGGTCGTTTGTGAGGTTATAATTAAATTAGGTACTTATGTATGTAAACACACCCACGATACAGGACTAATTACTAGTGAGGTTAGTGAGGAACAACTTCTAGATAAATAAAAAATAATAGTTTTAAAAAACTAAAAACACGCTTTTTATAGAAAACCAAACTAAAAAATAGAAAATAAACTTTAATAAATTATTTTATTTTAAAAAAAGCGGGGGGTGCTTTTTAAGATATTATTAAAATGATAATCACTCTACTCATATCTGTCAATAAAATATTTATAACTACTGACACCATGCACCCCACGCTTTTTTTAAAATAAAATAATTTATTAAAATTTATTTTCTATTTTTTAGTTTGGTTTTCTATAAAAAGCGTGTTTTTAGTTTTTTTAAACTATTATTTATTTTTTACTTTTTAGTTTGGTTATATCTATAAATATTATGTACATTTATTCTACCAGGGGCGCTTGTGCAGTACCTTCCTAGTATATAATAGCTGTTTTTTCGGCAACTAATTTTGAACGACCTGTTTTTTTTTTTTTTTTTTTATAATTTTATCAAATTTGTGTATTGTCATCGGTCCTTGATAAATCTACAAAGTTTGAACGAAATCTGGCCGTTTAAAGTGGGTCAAAATCGCGCCCAAAGAAGTCGGTTTCAAACAAACATACAAACCTACAAACATACAGGTGAAGCTAATAAAAAGCTGGTAAAAAAGAGAACTTCAGCAAAACTTCTTTGGCCACCCTTGGCAAAAGGAGTTTGCGAAAATTAGTTATGTTTTCCCGTTATTTTCGACACTAATGAAATGAAATAGAGTTCGGCTTACCACTAATTCTAAAACACAGAAAAAAAAATGGAAATGTGTGCCGGGACACAGAGTAGAAGTGAAACTTCAACGGACAAGGGTAAAGATACGCGATATATCGTCTACCACGCGGCATAGTCAATAGTGAAGTATAGTATATAAAGCTTATCTTAGTGAGAAGATCAAATTATTGAAAATTTGACAACAAAGTGGCCTGTCCATCATGAAACCTAAAGGAAACACAAGGTTCTCCTCGCTACAATCAGAGTACAACAGCAAGGAACAGACACAAGAAGACCCAGTGCTCTAATCAGGAAATGCCGTAACGCTTTTTCGTGACACAAAAGTTCTAATACCCCCTCGTCTACATAGAAGTTTCACTTCAAAAATTACAAATAAATTACTTAGCCAGAGTACGCATCAATTTTATCCTCGGATGGCCGTTAAATCAATAAAATATCTGAAACCGTTTAATAGTCTGACCAAACGAGTTCTACAGCTGTACCTTGTACATTTGTAATTACAAAAAACTGGAATCGTATTCGAAGGATAACAGAATAACGGAAGTCGGATTTGAGATAATCTGATTTACACACTCCCGGTGAACGCACGTTACTACATGTAACAAATTAATGTCTAGCAACCTAGAACAATTTGTTGTATTTTTTTTTTTGTACTTCGTTGAAGAAATTACACTTGGTGACACAACACGGCAAACTGCAGAGCAAGTCTTGTATTTAATGTTAAGATGTCCTAATATTACAGTATTTTTTATTCATTTATAAATGGCCATATTATTATAAAGAGATAAATTATTTATTTGATTGTAAAGGGAAATCTTTCGAAGTAATGATTAGTTTCTATATAATAATAATAATATAATATAATAATAATATAATATAGGCACGAAGTAATGATTAGTTTCTATATAATCAAATAATTATTGTTAATTTCGAAGTAATTCTGTTTTATAAATCCTCTATTGCACTGAATGGCCGAACTAAGGCTCTTATTGTTACCCAATGTCGGTTCGATTTAACATTACTGTGGCCGATCTTCGGGCATTCAAAAAAACTAAAAAAAAATCAATTTCAAATAAATAAATAGCGATACTAATAAATTCGCTAATGTTACAATAATCTTATACTTTATGCCTAATAACTCTCGAGTTAGAAATATTAGGTTCCGTTCACCGCGGACGGCTGTCGCGTAAAAAGGGTGAGTTTTAATGAGCTGTGTTATTTTAAATGCTAGCTTTACAAATTGACTTGATATAATTTGATTGGGTGTAGGGCCCTACGTTCGTTGTCGTCGTCAGTCGGAGGCGCAAGGTCGACGGCCGCGATATGCGACTTGCGCGCGCGCACCCGACCATCAACGCTCGCATTATACTCAGTAGCTAACACGAATAAATGCAGTTAGTGTCTCAAATTCTCAATGAACACAATGCGAGCTCTTGACTTATCTGATCTAGATGATCTTCTATGTGGTTACGTGACACGACATTCCTTTGTTCAACTTGCGTGTGGGTGTAAACGAGGGGGTACGTTACAGTGTTACTCGCCTAGGTCACTATGCATTGTTCTACGAATGTTGCAGTTTTTCATTATTTTTGTTTTATGTTCCCAGCTAAAGTAAGATAAAGATATAATGTATCAGTATAATACAACAATGGCCGGCGCAGTATTTACAATTGCGACCGTTGGAACTGTATCAACATGCTCACATCATTATCTTCGTAACGGTCATTAAGTCAAGCCGTGACCGTGGCTAAATAAAAGCCATACGGATCAATCGGTCACGGTTAAGCTACGCTTGCCGCGGCCGCTCCGTGGATGGGTGATAATCCATTTCATACCGAAACCTAAAGAGGTTTTGGTTTCGGTTTCCGAAGCACAAAGGTGCTTCGGAAAGCACGTAAAGCCGTTGGTCCCGGTTGTCATTTGTAGATCTTTGACAATCGTTATGGGTAGTCCGAACTTACGAAGCCAGAAAGTCTGGCAACGCTAACCAGTAACGTGGAGGTCAGGCAGGCAGTTGCTTCATGTAAAATACTGGTAGGTACTCAGCTGCGCCTAGTTACACTGAAAGCCGACCCCAACAGGCATTTGATGATCATTATTATCAGGACTTTTGTTGCAACTGCAACTTGGAACTAATATAATGTGCGGCTGTACCACAGTAGGCACTGCTGATCAAACTTTTATAATGTACCCCGACGCGATGCAGTCATGGTCGCAATACATCGTCATCATCTTATCTCGAGCTATTCAGTATTCTTTCTATGAAACTCCAACGAACGGCTGGAGTTTCATAGACTCGAAGATGGATATATGAGATGACTGTAAATGTTCCTATCAGCCTGCATATTAAAGTAAGCACACATTTAGCTGAACAACACAGACAGGTATGCAAAACGGGCCAGTAATTGGATGCTTCACCATATTTATAGATTTTTTCTCGTATAGAGTAAAATACCCTATTAGGGTAAAATACCCTAACAAAAAATTGTCAATTCTGTCAGTCAACCGATTGGCGTAATGTAGGCTTTGATGTACTTTTATTATTTTCGTAACCAACATATTTTTTAATTATTACACCTATTACAAATTTTGTTCTATTTAATTTGTTGGCAGTCATTCAAATGACCCTTACAGATAGAAAGAGTTATGTTATGGTGACTTTACTTTTTTTTAAGAAACCCTTCAAAAGTAAGTCACCATAACATTACTGAAAGTAAAGCAAGCTGTAAAGGTAAAAAGATAGCTGTAAAGATAAAGCTGGGCCCTAATTCTATAGCTATTGTTTGATATTTTTTCAAAATATTGCCGCACATTAGGACTTTCTACCACATTATGGGTGGGTACAAACATAAGCTCACATACACAAGCAGTCAGACCAGAACATGACCCGGAACACACGACAACATGGTTGGCGCAGTGGTTGAACGATCGACTGCTGCGCTGCGTGTCGCGGGTTCAATTCCCGCACGGAACAAATATTTGTATGGCCTACAGATAGTTGTTCCGGGTCTGGCTGTTTGTGTATGTGAGTTTATATGTTTGTAAACGCACCCACGACACAGGAGAAATTCATAGTGTGGGACAACGTATTTAAAAAAAAAAGAAGAAGAAAGAAATAACTACCTGTAGGCCATACATAATCCATACTTTATATTATAAATGTGAAAGTAACTCTGTCAGTTACGCTTTCACGATTAAACGGCTGGACCAATTTTGATGAAATTTGGTATGAATATGGCTAAAGACCCGGGGAAGGACATAGGCTACTTTTTAATCCACGACTTTGTCTGCATCCGCGATAACCGACATTCACGCGGACGAAGTCGCGGGCAAAAGCTAGTATTATTATATTTGTTCCGTGCCGGAATCGAACCCGCAACATGCAGCACAAGAGCCAATCACTAAACCATGCCGGCACGGTTGAAACCGAGTCAACCATGCCATTATTTAGAAATACAATTACTATGTAAATATATAACATAATATTTTAAAAAAGAATTTTAATTATAATGATCTGATTGGTAATTTGACGCTTTCATTGAAAGAGGATAAACTAGAGACTTACTTGAACTAGAGACTTTATACAATAACAATTATAATCAACTACACATAGTTGATGTCATTGTATTATTAGGAAAAGGTTAGGTTAGGCTTATTCATAATGTTAGGTATACAAATAATACCAATTAGTTAATCATAACTACTGATAAACGACATTTTAACAATTATATACTTGAGCAATTTATAGAAATCATTACTACTATTTGACAAAACCCATATTTAATCTGCGAAATTGGCATGTGATGAGATGAACAAGAGAAGAACAAAGAAAATTTACAACACATGAACACACTGTTAGTGTATGTCATGGTGCAGCGAGTGATACCCGATCTGACGGAGTAGGAGTAGTAGGCGAGGTGTCCCCAGCAGGACCGTGGTAGCATAGCTTACACCAGGGGTGGCCCACTTGATTTAAGCTAAGATCTACTGTTTACTTATGAGATTCTGTGCGATTAACCAATTACATAATCAATATAAAATTTACTTTGAATAATCATATTTCACATATGTATACATAATTAAGTATATTAAGACATTATATACTTACATGAAATTTTAACTAAGTAAATGAAACAGTACACAAGTAGGTAGTATTTTTAACAGACTTCATAAAGGAGGAGGTTCTCAATTTGGTTGTTTTTTTTTATTTTTTTATGTATGTACATCGATTACTCCGAGATTTATGACCCAATTTACGTGATTCTTCTTTAGTTTGATGAATTTTGAGAATAGTTGCCATTTGGTCCCATAAAAATTTTACATTGTTTGGCCTACTTAGTAGTTTTCATTTTATGAACATTTTTTTATTTTATATTTATTTTTATGTTTGACCACGCATAACTTTTTTCAGTGTAGTCCGAATTCGATGATTCTTTTTTAATTGATAGGGTATACCTCAAAGGTCCCATATAAATTCAAGAAAATATTCCACCCCAAAGGGTTGAAAATTAAGGGATGACAGATTTTTTTTGGTGTCGCCGTTTCGTAATTAATTTCTATGATGAGAAGTAGGCACTAAAAAGCGATAAAAATTTTTTTTTACAAAAAATACAACCACCTTCAAAAAGTAAAAAATAACTTTCAATTCGCAAGTCGGGGGCAATACAAAACAACAAACCAAAGCCGCCGACTTGCGAATTGAAAGTTATTTTTTACTTTTTGAAGGCGGTTGTATTTTTTGTACATTTTATTAAGAGGAGATTATTCTTAGTATACATTTTTAATAGCATTGCATCTGTGACTGACTGGTTGGCTATCCCTGGCTTACACTTTTGTGGCGATTTGTGACCTGACTACCTATTATGTGGAAATGTATTCTTCTTGTTAACTTTATGTAGATTTGTCATTGATATTTAATCATGTCCAGCACACTGGATCACTTTATAAGGGAATCTTTGACAATACAGTTGGCGCAATGGTTTAGCAATCGGCTGCTGCTCTTCGTGTCGCGGATTCGATTTCTACATGGAACAAATATTTGTATAGCCTACAGATAGTTGTTCCAGGTCTGGCTGTTTGTGTGTGTGAATTTATTATGTTTGTAAATGCACTTATGGAACAAGAAAAATTCCTAGTGTGGGGCAATGTTTCAAGAAATAAAAAATACCTCATTTGAATAGTACAAAATAGATGTAGGTAGTCAGTATGAGATTAAGTATTTGTAGTTAGTTTATAAGATCAGTCTAAGAGATCCAAGAGTACAAAGATTACACTAGAGCCTAGATTACATTACATACATTCACGATTTGACGACACGGTTGGCGCAGTAGCTGAGCGATCGGCTGCTGCGCAGCGTGTTGCGGGTTCGATTCCCGCCCAGGGTAAACATTGGTGTGATGAGCACTTGTGTTTGCTTTGTGTCTGGGTGTTGTTTATCTATATATGGGTGTTTCTACGTTAAGAGTTCAGATCGACATATTACATGAAAAAAAACGCATATATTTCGAAAAATGTAAACCAGCAAACATATTTCAATAAAACTCATTATCTCCTTTTATGACACAAAATTTCATCCATTTAATTTGCTTAGTTTTGCTACAATTGCACTAAAACCTAGAAAAATGTCTCTTCCCTGGTCTGTCCCTTTACAGTATTTTCAGTAAATCAGTAATTTTTAAGTACTTTTCAATAAAATAAAATAGGTTTATATTATGAATCTATACACTAGAATAACTAATTATTGTTAATCCATTGATTTTGAATTCGAATACCAAAACTTTTTCATTAAAAAAATTCAAGACATTTTGTCGCGCGCATTTTAAGTCTCCTCCCCTGGTTTTTTTATTTCTTCATTATTAGCTAATAATAATTTGTAGCTAGTAACGAAAACCTGTGAACGCTCAGTGACTCACGTGAAGTTAGCAATAAGTGTCACGCGAGCAATCCGCGGGGTTTGTTTGGCGGTCATTTTGACCACGCAGTTAGTTTCGTACGGATGAAAACAGTGAACGCTGTCTCTACACTGGTAAGCTTATTTTCGTGATTTATTATTTAAATAAATGGTTTCATCGCTAGTTAATTGTAATTATATGCCTAAATTTCCATGTTTGCGTGTGATTTCTAAACGATAAATACTTTAGAGGTAAATTCCACCTTAAGTTGAAAAAGTCTCTCCCCTGCCATATTTCCCCTGCCTCGAAAGATGCCAGGGTAGATACAAAGGGTACAGGGGAGATACATCTTGTGAGCTAAGAAATATGTAGTTGGCTTCAACAGCTAGCACCGTCGTGAGATAGTGTACCTATTCACTTTTAAACTTCTGTGTTGGATTACAGCTATAGATATTCGCAAGAGTTTTGTTGAATTTTGTTAGTTATAATTAGAATATATAGGTATGTTGTATAAAGTTAGATTATATATTAGTTAAGATTATTATACAATTCTGTTAAGTTGATGTGGATAGAGTTTAGTATTTTTATTTTGTGTTCAGGTTTTTTAGTATTAGCCTAGTTTTAAAGTAAGTAAACCTATTTTTTAATGTTTGTTTTGTGAACCACTCTATTGTTTTGGGGTCAACCTGTAAAATAGTGTGTGCGTGTTAAATAAATAAATAATATTTCAAACAATCACAAGGTTTAATACTGTTTTTGTGCCTGGAATGACAGTATGTTATAAGTTTTTGATACTTAGTTTTTCTTTAAAGCTTGTTATTGAAGCATTGAAAAGATAACAAGCCAATTACATTGAGCATTTTAAGTTTTGCGATATTATTTTAATATTTTTGTTATAGACCATGGCAGCTCGAAAAAAAATTGTCAAGTGAAGAACGTTTAGAAACAAAGCGTGAAGCTGAAAGATTGCGCTATCAACGCATAAAGAAGAATCCCGAAAAATACGCCCAACAAAAAGATAAAGAACGAAAGAAAAAAGGAAAAAGGTGCTATCAAAAATATAAACAAAATGACTTGTTTACAGTTTTGATAGTTTACGCTTTTTTTCTAAAATACGCAGAGAGAGAGCATTTATGTCTTTGAAAATTACCTTGTAGAAAAGCATGTACCTACCTCATGCACTTGGTTAAATTTTTGATATGATATGCCAAGAAGAGGAATAATAATATTCTGCGCCAAGAAGTTATGGTGATTTTTGTTATTTTTTGTTTTTGCAATAAGATTTTTAAGCAATAATGAGAAGAGGAATAAGTCTTTCGTGTTAAGAAGCTACGGTGATTTTTATTATTTTTTTGTTTCTGTAATAATATGTTTAAGCAATATGCTACCAATCAATATGATGATTATATCTGACAATATTAAGTAAAGACTGTTTGAGAAATAAGCGTGATTAATAATTAGTACAAAACAGTTTATTAAAGTTGATTCCTTTAAAATACAAAATATTTCATTTAAAAAGCTATACATGAAGTCCCTCCCCTGTTCAAATTGTACCCTACCCTGTACACCATGTCCCTCCCCTGTACAAGATATCTCCCCTGGTACCTTCTAAAACAAGAAAATAACGATGAAATATCTGGCCCTCTTAAAAGTAATTCACAAGTCGCTACACAAATTGAAATATACTATTATTAAATTAAAATTAGCAAATTTTTGTTATGCCACCATCTCATACAGCCGCAAGACCTCTTAACGTAGAAACACCCATATGTATGTATTTACAAAAAAAAATGTATTTGTGTATGTATATCAGCTGTCTGACACCCATAGTACAGGGTCTCCCTAGTTTGGGGTCAGATGGCCGTGTGTGAAAATGTCCCCACATATTATTATTATTCTTATCATACTTTTAATTTGCTTACCCTCTAACCTTGACATAAAATTCTTTAAATAGAAATAACTATTTTATTTTGTATTTTTATTGTATTTCACACTATGACTTTCCTCAAAGATTATGTGTCAACATAAACTAACACTTTTATTTCAAAACTGTGTTTCTTTATAATACTTATAATTTTCTATGAAAATCATTGTAAGCAAGCCATGGTGGCTATCATTTGTATAGATAATGTTTAAAAAAAATTCTGTTGTTCTATCTAGTGTTGCTGTAATTTGGTAGCCTATACTGTACTTATTAGCTAATGAGTACTATTAAAAGTAACTAAAAGTAACTAATTAAGTAGTAAGTAAGGTTAAATTATTTATGTTTAAAAAATATTATATCTTAATTGTGATAGTTCCTAAGTGATCTATATGATATAAGCTATAATAGAAACACACTGTAACACTATTTGTTTTAAGTTATCTTGCTGCGCCTTAACAGGGTCATGTACTCACTAGTTTTAAGCCTAGCGTGTAAACTATGGTTGATTACAGTATGTGCCACGAAAGATGAGACTTGACACAGACTTGATTTGACTTGCATAGTACTCGACTTAATGGTCTCTTACCTTTAAATTGAGTACTGTGCAAGTCAAATCAAGTCTGTGCCAAGTCTCATCTTTCGAGGCGCATACTATACATCGTACATTAAATAAATAAATAAATGAGTACATCATTATCATATTATTATAATTACATCAATAACATTATCAATGAAGTAGGTAAGCGGCCAAATAATAAATGCATACCAACCTACAAAGTGTGCCCAAACCATTTGATGAAATTGGTAATTTCAGGCCGCCCCTGAGCTTAGATTAATATATTAGGCAGTTTGTTAATCTTTATGTTAAGGGAGACTCTTCAACCAGCATGTCATGAAAAAAGGAAGGGGTCAGTGGGTCGTCATAAGATCTTTTTAACATGTTGCGACGACGGACTATTGAGTAGTAGGTACCTTCAGGGTAGGCCTGCTTGTTAGCAATGATGTCGATGACGGGCTGCGTGCTGTTGTAGAGCAGGCCCATGGCGCGCATGTCGAACTGGATGGCGGCCGTGTAGACCGTCTCGTTGAAGGTCGGCTCCGTGTACCGCACGGGCTCGCGCCCCATCACCTCCACCACCTCCTGCAGCATGCTGCGCGTGATGTTGTTCTTGCGGCGACCGATCTCCGCCGCCGCGCCGCCCAGCCACACAATCGACACACAGATACACAACACTACCTTACACATTTTGTTGGCCATCGCAACCATTTCAAAGCACACACATCACGGATACGACGCGACACTCCACGCAATTACTGCACACTCTATTTAAAATTTGATTGTGGGTATAAACTGTCTGTTTGCAAAACAAACTTCGAGATACCCGTAAGTTTCCTCTAAAGCTGGACCGTTTACTAAACAACAAAAATAAACAGTCGAATGAGGTCGATAATCACTGCGGAACTATGAAAACATTACGCCTAGTTTTTCCTTTAGACTTTAAGTTATACAAAAGTTTAATGAGACTTTGAAAATCTTTTGTGTGTTACGATTCACATATTTATAACTTAAATCTTTTGTTACAAGAAGAAATCAACCGGCCCGCCCGACAGACGACACAACGAGATGGTCGAGCCGATGGGCGAATGAATTGTACTCATAGAGTAGGAGTCAGTGTTGCCAACAAGACCAATAGAGAATGTGCTAAAATGGTGTGAAAATTATGCCAAGTGCTTAGAAATGCTAAAAATTCTGCTAACATTTTTCAATGTCAAATAAAACTTTAATTAACAAAATAAAAACGTCGATCGTTTTAATCTATTATGTTATCAAATAAAATATTAATATCTTGGTCTTCATCGACAACTAATGTGCTTGAAGACGAGGAAGCCTCATTGCTCAGACTGTAACTCTCCTTGGTACCTATAGAGCGCAGTACGTTATCCGTCATTTGACGTCAAGATTTTACCCTTTCCATTATGTTGGCACCAGGAGCGCCAACAATATAACAGAGGGATTTATTCTAAATGAAAATAATTACGTTTGCATATGTTATTTTCATGGTTAAACATTTATTTTATAATTATTTTATATGCTAAAAAAAATGCTGCTAAACGACAAAAAAAATTGATAAACAACATGAAAATATGCTAAATTTAGCACAAAATATGCTAATTTGGCATCACTGGTAGGAGTACGATTGTACTAATGCGCGATGGGTGGGTAAATGGATCAGGATTGGATGATGATGATTGGATCACGGATCACATACGTCCATGAAGATATAGGTATAAATGGAGCCAACACTTAGAACAAAAGCTTGAAACCAACTGTGGGCTGATGCTCTCTTTCTGAATGCATATATAAGAACGAGATAGTGATATGTGTTTTCTTTATCTTATGTATGCATTCAGAAAGAGAGCGTCTGCCCACAGTTGGCTTCACTTAGGTATTTAGAGTGTTGCCTCCACTTTTATCTATATAAGCTTCTTGCATACGTCCAAGAAGATACGTCACAGACAGTACATTAATACTGGAATAATTAACTCACTCACGCCATGGAAAAAGTATGTACTCCACTCACCATTGAGCTGTATCTATGGACTGGCCCTAAAGTAGCTACTGACCGGTGTCTATGGATGGGCCCTGACCATGAAGCTGTAGATTAAAATGGAGTGTACACTTCGAATCTCTACTTGAAGCCATACCTACGTATCACTATTTCGCTCTCTGTGGGCCAACCCTCTCTTTCTAAGTAGGGTAACATTTATTTTATTTTTCCCAGGACATCGCTATAAGTAGTAGCTTTCTCTCTCTACATGCTGTATACCATTAAGGCCTAGCCTAAGCAAATATCTCGTCTAAGTTAGTTTATATCATGATGCGTAATGTATGCGTATAATGATATTGAATTAAGAAATAAAGTAATATGAATTCTACACTTGATGAAATAAGAAAAATAACTTGATCAAAAATCTAATCCTTTGCCGTGCCGCGACTTCAGTTAGCGCCGGCCGTAATATAAATGCTTATATGTAAGAACCTGAAAAAGGAAATAAAAACACCACCCACATTAAAATAATTTATTGTACCTTTTCTAGCATACATGACTAAATATCATTACGCTATGTAGTCTGTCTCTTACCTCACCGAGATATTTTCTGTATGTCTATTAAACTGAGCGCATGACTCACGAGTTAAAATATGTAGTATACCTACAGTAATTGAAACCTTACTTAATAACATATTATGAAATACATAATAAATACACATAAAAGGTATGTACTTAATATTTACTAGCGGAAAGGGACACCTGGCCCCTTATTCACAACCATTCGATACGTTTCCGTGTCGGTAAGGAACCGTATTCGACTATCTCATTTCCGATTTGAGTCTTCGTAGCGAAGTTGAACTGTCAAAATTATTCGGTTTCGGATTTGTGAATTGCGTTTGAAGGACATCTTCGATATCTTTTGACTTTCGATTCGGTACGGAATCGAATCGAATGATTGTGAATAAGGGGTCTGGCCCCTTATTCACAATCATTCGATTCGATTCCGTACCGAATCGAAAGTCAAAAGATATCGAAGATGTCCTTCAATCGCAATTCACAAATCCGAAACCGAATAATTTTGACAGTTCAAATTCGACACGAGGACTGAAGTCGGAAATGAGGTTGTCGAATACGGTTCCATACCGACACGGAAACGTATCGAATGGTTGTGAATAAGGGGCCAGGTAACTTGCTCATACCTATTGCTTATATTAATTATATTAAGAATATTTCGACACTGTTTTTTACTACATTGCAGCCGGATGTTTCACTCCCGTTTCTTTAAGTGGAGAATAAAATTGCTCTAAACGCCAGAACTAGTACTTAGCAGAGCAGCTATTTGCACAATAGATTCTTCAAATAGTGAACTAAGTTGTCTGAAAATTTTAATATATTTTATAAAATGCTGCTTTTTGTTATATATTTGAAACCTTAGAATAATAACGCACAGAAACCTAGTACGAGCATCAAAAGTACAAGTATTCAAATTCGGCCTTATAAGGTCTATTTTGCGCAGCGACCCGTCAGCACGCAAGAAATATTTTAAAATGACGGTTTGTTGCGTAAAATACTGTCATAGCACAACCGTTAAACATAAAAAATGTGATAAAATTACATTTCACACGTAAATAGTAACATTATATCTATTACTTTTACGTAAATCGATCTCTGAATAAAAATTTTCATAACCTAATTTATTCAAAGTCAAAGTCAAAGTCAAAGTCAAAGCATTTATTTCAATTAAACCATTTACAGGCACTTTTGATTTGTCAAGGAGTCGGTCAGTTAGACAGAAAGTTGAAGCTAGTTGCTCGTTCCGAAACGTAGGTAGGTCTCTATGGAGAAGAACGAGCAAGAAACTCCACGGACACTCTTTTAAACTCAGGTTTTTACAAAATACTGCTTACATTATTCTTGTTGCTTCTATATGTGAAAACAATGAAGGTAATCTAGAAATACAAAATATAAAAAATAATCAAGATAAAAACCATGGCAGTTAAGAGTTGACCAATCTCTACTGACAGCGCCCGTTCACGAACATGACGCGTGAATCAGCACCATTCAGCTCAACCATTTTAGAGGGAGCCGAATGACCCAACACACGCGCCACCACCAGCGAGACATTTGAGTGAGCATGACAATTCTCTCAACCGCCATGCTCATTTAAGTCAAACACATAATAATTTACTTAAAATATGGCTCCATGGTACTCACATTAACAAAACTGAAATAATGCTGCTAAATTATACAAAACTAATTAAAATATAATTAAAATATATATCGGCGCAACTACAAAAGTGCATCTGTTATAAGGATCAGAATAGTTGAGTTTAATGATTTAATTAGTTAATTAATTACCAACTGATTACTTTGAGTTGATTACGATGTAAAATTAACGTTAAACAACATGTAACTATTTTTCTTATTGTAATTCAAATATTTCAATACTTAACCTAAAACTTGAGTACACGTGCACGAGCCTTATAAATACGGGCGCACGCCAGTGCTCAAGGCATTCAAGCTCGAGCCGCCGGACAGTGCGGACCTCTCTAGACGTGGTTATACTGCCCGTTGAATAAACCAAGTTTGTAACAAGTCAAGAAGTTTTCATTTAATGACCCAAAAATGAGTGATCATCATGACGACAACATTTGTGACGTCAGCTATGGTGATGTCACCCTTGTAAAGAATGCTACGGAGGACCCTGCTCCGCCATATATATTTGTGTATAATAATAACGATACTCGTTACTCATGTCAATAAAAAAAAAGGGGTAGGAAACAACATTCCTCCAATTAGGAAATTCCCTAAACTGCCTTTGGAGCAGGACCAGCATTTAGCCAAGCATTTTTATCATTGATGTAGTCTTCTAATTTATAATATGCTTGTCTACACAGTGTGCGTTTAATACATGTTTTAAATAGTCATTTAGTTTAGTTGTTTCATTTAGTTGTAGAATATCAAGAGGTATTTTATTATAAAATTGTACACAGTACCCCATAAAAGAAGTATGAACTTTTGACAATCTGAATCTTGGCTGATCTAATTTGTTCCTATTTCTAGTATAAACACTATGTCTGTCACTTATTTTATTAAAAAGATGAAGGTTTTTTCGAACATGCATAATGTTTTCATATATGTATTGACAAGGTACCGTCAAGATGTTAATCTGTTTAAACAATTCTCTTAGAGACTCGCGACTGCTGAGATTATAGATGGCTCTGACAGCCCGCTTTTGCAGAATAAAAATAGAATCAATATCTGCAGCCCGCCCCCAAAGCAAGATACCGTAGGACATGATGCTATGAAAATAACTAAAATATACTAGCCTAGCGGTATCCACGTCTGTCAAATGCCGGATTTTTCTGACAGCGTAAGCGGCCGAACTCAACCGCCCTGCAAGAGATGTTAAGTGAGGACCCCATTGCAGCTTTGAGTCAAGCGTAATCCCTAGGAAAACAGTCTTTTCGACGAATTCAAGTATATCCTTATTCAATACAACGTTACATTCACTACTTTTAACATTCGGTAAAGCGAATCTTATGCATTTAGTTTTCTTCTCATTTAATACTAAATTATTTACAGTAAACCAATTATAAACCTTTAGCATAGCGTCATTTACGTCGTCATGGTGCTGTGCCCGTCTATTAACTCTAAATATCAAGGAAGTATCATCAGCAAATAACACCATTTGTGGTTGATTTTTCAGCAAATAAGGTAAATCGTTTATATAAACTAAAAAGAGGAACGGAGTTTTTGATTTTGATCATCTACTTTTGCTGTTGACTGTACCCCCATTTTTACTTTTAAGCCCGATGAATTTACACCGTTTACTTGAACTTGTTGCAGTCTATCAGTCAAATATGATTTTACTAAGCTAAGCGCTAGTTTACCCAGTCCGTAATGCTCAAGCTTTAAGAGTAGTGTTTCGTGATTCACGCAATCAAATGCTTTGGAGAGGTCGCAAAAGATACCAATAGCATCTTGAGAATCCTCCCAAGCCTTAAATATATGCTTGATTAAGGTGACACCGGCGTCAGTAGTGCAACGTCCTTTGGTGAAACCATACTGTTGATCATGTAAAATTTTGTGACAGTTAAAATGACTGAGCATTTGATCAAGCATTACTTTTTCAAACACTTTGCTAAAAACCGGCAAAACTGAAACGGGTCTGTAATTATTAGAGTCTTTGCAGTCGCCGGATTTAAAAAGTGGTATAACTTTGCTGATCTTCATTAGATCCGGGAAAACCCCTTGGTCTACACACAAATTAAAAATGAAAGCTAAATAGGGCGCCACTGTCTCAATAATTGATTTACAAACATTAGTAGACATCCCCCATAAATCTTCAGTACCCTTGATCTTGAGTTGTTTAAAAGCTTTAATAACGATTGCAGGGTTTATATGTTTAAATATAAATTCCGTGGGACATGCTGAAACATTCGAACTTAGTAAATTGAAAGCAAGTGAGGGCGAGGAATCTAAAGTTTCAGTAGTTTTAATAGGAATATCGGTAAAGAATGTTGCAAATTCCTGAGCAACTTCTTTATTAGTACTTAAGAGACCACGGGAAGTCTCCAGAGTGTAATCAGTATTATGTTTTTTGTTCCTGTTTGTTTCATTATTAATTATTTTCCAAACAGTCTTAATTTTATCATCAGCTGATTTAACTTTGTTGCTAATGTATAAGGCTTTAGCTGCTTTACAAGCAATTTTAAAAGTTTTAGAATAAGTCGAAACATACTTATTAAATGTTTCGGTGTTAATATAAGGCTTAAGGCCATACAACTCAAAAAGCCTTTCTCTACTTTTCCTGATACCTTTAGTTGCCCAGTCACTAAATAAAAACTTAGGGCAAATAGTTTTCGTTTTTTTCTTAAAAATATCATCAAACTCTGTTTGCACAACTGAAAAAAAATCTTTATACAAAATATTACCATTATTCATATTAAGTTCCTGAACGGGTAACTTACTAATTAAAGTCTTATTAAATTTATCTAAATTAGGTACTAGATGTTATTGATCTTGACTGTATCTGTATTTTTTGCAAGGGTGTGTTGAACTCAAAAGCAATGGTTTGACCGCTGTGATCTGAAGGGAGATAATTTACAATAGCTATAGCTAAATAGTCGCAGCTACAAAAATTAATTAAAATTAATATTACAATGAAGTGTTGCCAGTGTTGTATGGAAAAAAATACCCATCATTCTAAACACTAACACTATTGGAGTCTAAAGTCTGTTTTTTAATCTCAGAGACTAAATAATTGACACATGCATATGTCAAATTTATAAATAATGTTGCCAGCTTATTTGTGCAGTGCTGTACCTACGATAACGGTTTCTTGAATCGTAACTTTTCATCTTTATTAGACGATTCGCTTTAAAGTAATTCCAAAGCGTATCATTAAAATTCACGTATGTACACACGGCCGCACAATGCGCTATAAATGAATGAAACTTGACCACACGACGCTATGCGTGATACGACCATGTTTCGATGCCTATAAATGAGACAAAAAAATTGATAGACGCCATCAGTGTTATTCCTGTACGCGTTAAAATGGCAAACTTAACCCTTTTCTCTTACAAAAAGGCAGAACTTAAAAAATACGGCAATTATGGAACTTGGCACCCTACAAACTACTGCAATTTTTATTAAAATAAATACGATAGCACGATAGTCTGTTATTGTGTGTTTGAATGCACAAAGAAGCCCATGAAAGCTATGTCGTCGACGAGATAGCAGCTGAACAGGGTGTCACTATTTTGCGACTGCCCCCTTACCACTGCGAGCTAAACCCGATTGAGTTAGTCTGGGCTCAAGTAAAGAGGCATGTTGCTAAAAAAAACAAAACATTTAAAATGAGTGAAGTACGAAGCCTTTTTGAAGAAGGGCTTCGTCAAGTGACCCCGCAGCGGTGGAAAGACTGTGTAGGCCATGTCATTAAAATTGAAGATGAAATGTGTAATCTGGGCTATGGCCCAGGGCTGGGTGACGACATTTCTGATAGGTTTATCATAGAAGTAGGTGGCGATTCTGATAGTTCAGAATATTCCTCAGATATGGAGTCATTATCTCATTAACTTGTAATTCATTATGTGATTAAAAATATATGTTTTTCATTATTAATTTTGTATTATTTCGTTTTAAGGCGACGATATACGACTTTTACAGATTTTAAACTGACAATCACGTCAAAATGTGCAGTGTAAATGTTTTGAAAAAAATATATGTTAAACTAGAACATTCTCTTAATCATATAGAAAGTGAATATTTTTGATTAAGTTCATATTAAATAGTTTAATTAACTCGTGAAGTTGTGTCTGACGCGGACAAAACATTGATAATCACACAAAATCTACCAGGTATAATTATCCGAAACTTACACTATCTTACAGACAATTTTATTATCTATCTTTTAGTATACGCCTTTTTTTAAATTTTGAAAGAATACTACTTTTATTTAATTTTTTCGACTAAATTTTGAAAGTTTTGGACGCAGACTGCGTCCGTTCTGCATCAGTTTTGCGTCCAAAACTCTCAAAGTTTAGTCGAAAAAATTAAATAAAAGTAGTATTCTTTCAAAATTAGAAAAAAGGCGTATATTAAAAGATAGATAATAAAATTGTCTGTAAGATGGTGTAAGTTTCGTTGAATTATACCTGGTAGATTTTGTGTGATTGTCAATGTTTTGTACGCGTCAGACACAACTTCACGTATTAATTAAACTATATAATATGAATATAATTAAAAATATACACTTACTAAGTGATTAAGAGAATGTTCTAGTTTAACATATATTTTTTTCAAGTCATTTACACTGCACATTTTGACGTGATTGTCAGTTTAAAATCTGTAAAAGTCGTATATCGTCGCCTTAAATAAGAACCTACACATTATTTTAGAATAACTTATTATAAAAAACGATACTTGATTTTATTAACGTTAATTTACGACTGTGGCACATCACTATTTAATAACTGCAAAAAACTGGCAACCCACGTAATGTCAGTTTAGTCTCTGAGATTAAAAAAACAGACTTTACTGTATTATTCTGGTAGAAACTAACAGTTGATCCATATGTTTATGTTCGTATAACTCGGAATAATTGTTTATTAATGTAGGTATGGATCTGCTGTTTTTTCTTTGGCAATATTTAGGTTCTTAGTGAATTTTATTTTACCTTAAATAATTTTAACAACTGAAAGCGTAAATAATTTAATTCTGTTGTGTCCGGTTAATATCGGACACTATGTTATCTATGCCAGGTATAAGCTATGTGGAATACATTTTTAGTAACAAAGTAATCCCATTATACGACTGTAAATAATATTTTGATGGGATGACAACGAAGATATTATTATATCGATATTCCGTCGTCGAAAACCGCGTCAGCCGTTTCGTCGCCTGCGCTTCCGTCGTTTGCGGAGCTAGCAAAACGTCCTGCCTGCGCGCCCCGCAGCCCTGCGCCCGTCTCCGCGGCTCCTCCACGAAGCGCCGCCCGAGCCCCGGGCCCCGTCCCGCTGCCAGTGTCTGCAGCCCCGGTGGAACCTCTTCAGAGGGGTTTCGCTAGCGTCTCTGCGAGCGCCCCTGGCGCTGCTAGTATGAAGCCTGTGCCCGTAAAGGCACCAAATAAGGCGGATAATGGGGATGGTTTCGTGACGGTGCAAAAGAGGAAACGCCGATCACGGAAGAACGCGAACCGCTGCGGCAAAGCACCAACGGAGCCCGATGTAAGTCTGCGTGCAGCTAAGCCGAACACTCCGGTGTATATCTCCCGCCTGCACTACACCACTAAGGCGGAGGACATCGTGGAGTACGTGCGCCGAAAGACGAAGTACACGCCGAGGGTGCAGTTACTGGAGTCGCGCCACAACGTTAACTTCAAGGCGTTTGTGGTGCGAGTACCGAATTGTTTCCTGCCCCTCGTCATGGAAGAAGACTTTTGGCCGCAGGACGTGGTGTTCCGTCGCTTCCGCGGACAAGTGCCACAGGACAGCACAAAGACAATTTAGTGCAAAGTGAATTGCTACTAACAATAGTCTTAAGTCTTTACTACTAACAAAAGTTACAAATTATAAAATATGTATGTTTAGGTTAAGGTATTTATCTATGGGCCTATGCAGCCTGAAAATAAATGGATTATTATTATTATTATTATTATTGTTGGTATATATTTTTATATCTCGGCCCTTATGTGCCGGTTTACAGGGCAACACGGGCCGAAGCCAAGTGCTACCCTAAAAATTTTAACCTATGTGGTAGATGATAATATGTGGTGTGGTGAAATGATGAGATTTTGCGTTGCATGTCTGTCACCGTGTATGTGGGCGAATGACGATGGGTCTGTGTGTGTTCGTGTGGTGAATGATATTTGTGCGTCATTGTCGTTTTGCAAGAATTTTCGAACAATTCTGCAAGTGTTTAGGATAGCAGCTTTCTGTAGGGTTTGGAAAGTGGAAGGAGCTAGGTCTAGGATGTTTAAAGATTGGTGCAGTTGCTTGGGAATGACACCCGTGGTTGAAAGCACTACAGGAATAATGGCAACGCTATTTAATCGCCACATTCGACTAATTTCTATTTTTAAGTCTGTATATTTTGACAGCTTTTCTGCTATAGTGCTTTGTAGGTTATGTGTATTTGGTACTGCAATGTCAATGATTTGTGCGGTTTTATTATTTTTATCTAGTAAAGTTATGTCTGGTCTATTGTAGTGTATTGTTCTGTCTGTGAGAATAGCTCTATCAAAGTAAAGCTTGTGAGTTGCGTTTTCAAGAACTGTTTCAGGATTATATTTGTAGTAAGGTACTGGGGGTGTAGTAATCAATTTATATTTAATAGCAAGTTTTTGGTGGATTACATTGGCTATCTGGTCGTGTCTATGTTTATAGTCAGTTTGAACTATTGCTTTAAATGCTCCAGTAATAATATGTTGAATAGTTTCGGATGAGCTATGACATCGTCTACAAATATCTGAAGAAAGGGGAATTCGCATGATGTGCTTTTGGTAATTACGGGTTACTATTACTTGATCTTGAATTGCTGTCATGAACCCTTCAGTCTCAGGGAATAAATCTCCTCTCCTGAGCCATTCGTTCGATGCTAACTTATCGACGTTAGGTTGGCACAGGTCTTGGCGATGTCTTCCATGAAGTGACTTCTGGGACCATTCCAGTATCTTTGTCTGTCTGTCAATCTGTTTCTCATTCCCTTGAGTGTTTTTGTCGGACATATTTAGCGGAGTTAGATTTCGGTCATTATACACTATAGCTTTGTGCAAGGTAGAGGTATTGCTTTTTGTGTTAAAATATGTTCTAAGGGTACTAACTTGTTTATTGTGTAGGTTTGTAATATCTATTATGCCTCGCCCTCCTTCCTTCCTTGGTAGTGTTAGTCGCTGTACGCAAGCTCTAGGGTGGTGTTTTCTATGTTTGGTTAGAGTAGTGTTAATGACGCGTTGTAAGTTTTTAAGTTCCGTTTTAGTCCAGGTTATTATACCGAAAGAATATGTAAGAACAGGGACCGCGTAGCTATTTATTGCTTTGACAGTGTGTTTGGAGTGTAGTTGGGTATTCAAAATGGAATTCAGTCTATGTTTAAATTGTTGTGTATGTTTATTTTTTATGGTTTTATGTTTAATTTGCTTAGCCTGAATATATCCTAAGTATTTGTACGTTCCGTTTTCATCCAAGGAATCGATGTTTTCACCTGTCTGTGTGGTATATGAATGTTCGTATGTTTGGCCTGCCCTGACTGAATTGATTTTACACTTATCAATTCCAAATTCCATTCCTATGTCACTCGAAAATTTATCTGTGGCATTTGCAAGTACATTTAAGTCTTCTGGTGAAGACGCATATAATTTGATATCGTCCATGTAAAGAAGGTGGTTAATTTTAAAATGTCTGTCAGTCTGTATGTCATCGGTAGTGTCATTATAACGTAGGTTATATCCTGGCATTAATGAATTTAGTTGGTTTGATAGGGGGTTCAACGCAAGACAAAACCATAGTGGGCTAAGAGAGTCGCCTTGGAATATGCCTCGTTGGATCCTAATGGGTTCTGTCTCCACAATTCCTGTAGGCGTAGTGATATGTAAGCGTGTTTTCCATTGTGTCATAGTGTTACTTAAAAAGGCAATTATTTGAGGGTTTATTTTATACATTTTTAAAATTTCTAGTAACCATGTGTGTGGTACAGAATCATACGCTTTTTTATAATCTATGTACATAGTATGTACAGTGGCGGCGTAGGGTAGATTGGCACCCCGGGCGGATGTGTATAGAGCACCCCTAGGTACTCAAAATAAAACACCAAATTATACTAAAAATGCATACGCGACCATATTTTACTAAAATACATAAACATATTATCAAAATTGAATTTCCTGTCTCTATTAATTGATAAAATCGAAAGATTGGTTAGTCGCGCTTGGCTGGCTCATTGTAGAACAAGTCAGTATGATTTTATTAATTTAAACTTTCAAAAGCTTGTTTCACATGAAGTATTTAACCAATTTGTGTTAAAAATTTAAGACATAGCGCAAACCTTGAAACAGACTCAAAATAGCCCCCAATTTACATTCATCATCAATATCATCATCACTTCAGTGTAGTTTAGGTCCACTGTTGGACATAAGCCTCCACCAAGGCGCGCCAGTTTTCCCGGTCCTCTGCCTTCCGCATCCAGCCACCACCACCTTCTTCAGGTCATCGGCCCATTGGGCTGGAGGGCGTCCCACGCTGCGTCTACCGATTCGCGGTACTCTCTACTCTACTCTAGGACAAGTCTGCTCCATCAGCCGTCGCGCCACTTCAGCTTACTGATTCTGCGGTGTCGGTGTCGGTGACTTTAGTTTTCCTCCGGATGTCCTCGTTGGGAATTCTAGCTATCGCTTAGGCCTTAGAGAAGTTCCAAGCATTGTTGGGTTCATTGCCCGCTGAGCAACTCTGAACTTGTGAGCTAGCCCCGCTATAAGTGTCCACGTCTCGGCAGCATAAGTCATAACAGGCAGGACGCACTGGTCAAAGAATTTCGTCTTCAGACTCTGCGGTATAGGCGACGAGAAGACTCGACGAAGCTTACCAAATGCTGCCCACCCCAAATGCACCCTCCTATCGACTTCTCGAAGTTGGATCGTCTGTCCAAGGTAGACGTATTCCTGGACCACTTCGAGCAAGTTGCCATCAACGGCGATCAGCCTTGTCACGACGTGTTGATTGAACATAACCTTCGTTTTGTCCAAGTTCATGCTGAGGCCCCCTCGTCTTGAGGATCTGCCATAATAACGATGTCGTCGGCAAACCGGAGATATATAAGTGATCCGAAACTTTTCACCAGCGCGTTGGTGAAAAGTTTCGGAGATATATCATCATCTTGTTTCATCTCTCTGCGCAGCTGGATTGCTTTCGTCTTTTGGTTTTTTATTTGAACGGTCATTGTAGCCCCACCTGCTTTTAAAAGCTCAGTCGTAATATCCGGAGCTTTGCTGTTTTTAAGCTGTTCCAGAGCCGCACTAATATCGCTTTGGTCAACGTCCGGGATATCCTCGTCAATTGGGCCCTTGGATCTTCGGTACCATGGGAAACAGGTCTCACCGCTTGAGATTTGTACAGCTGTCCATAGAACTTTTGAACTTCCACCGAGATCTCTGGTTTAGAGGTTCTGCCGTAATTTATCATTGAATCTGAGAAACTCCAATGAACCACTTCTTGGACAGAAATGTTGGCGGTTTCCAAATGGCGCCTCAATTGTAAAATCTCCAACACGGTGTAATTTTTTAACATAATTAGTACCATACCACGATTCCACGAAAATCTTCTTCTGGTGATGTTACCAACATTTTATGCTGAATTACACTAAATGTTACCAGAATAAAATCCATTGCCCTGTAATGATGGTCTAGTTCTTCGTAAAATCTGTCGTGACATTCTAACATTGCTTTCTGCAACTCCTTTGGTAATGCAAGTTCAGCATCTCGGGCCATTTCTCCAGGCATATGCGTTCGAAATCTCCTCTTTCCTCTTTTTCCTTCAATCCGAATGTCTAAATCCTCTTTAATATTGTTGCGTAGCAAATAGCCCTTTCCACTATTTGATTGCGTTGACTTCGAAGAACATTTTTTAAGGGCTTTAATTTTTATCACACGCTTTTCCAACGATAGCCCAGATGTTTGTATATACTTTTCTGTTTGATTAACTTCTAGGATTTCACACCAAAAGGAAAGATAGCATAGAAAACTGAAGTCACAGAATTGATGCTGCTTCTCTTGTTTCGACGTTTTCTTTGGGGTGTTAATCGTGGTTTAAAAGCGTCGTGATGAGCACTCCATCTTGTCTCTGATAAATCATATAACGGACACCACTACATTTATATTTTCCACCGATGTGTGTATGATGAAAAGAACGTGTAAACTTTTACTACAGTTCTGAAAAACATTAAACCTTGAAGTAACGCTCCCAAATGAGAACACTCGCTCTCAATAATTATATTCGAAAAAAGATATGAAAATAATATGGTTTCGATGCGTTTCAAAATATGATATTAGTAAGGAAGTTGACAAGCGTAGGTAGTTATTTATTGATATGTCTTAATAGAGCGAGATTTTGTGTGCATGCTTTGGCTGTTCAAGTAAGTTTTCGTTGTCACCCCTTGGTGCTTGGCACCCGGGGCGGACCGCCCCCTCCGCCCCCCCCTTACGCCGCCACTGAGTATGTAGATCTTTTTTCTGCCTCTGGACTTGTTTGAGTATTACTGAGTCTATTGTTAGTTGTTCTTTGCATCCCTGACTAAATTTTCGACAGCCTTTTTGTTCTTCGGATAATATTGAATTTGATTCAAGATGTTTGTAAATGGCTTGAGTAATACATGATGTTAATATTTTGTATATTGTTTGTAGACATGTTATTGGCCTGTAATTTGCGGGGTTGGCGCTGTCGTTGCTGTTTTTTGGTATCATATACGTAATTCCTTCCGCTATATCGCTACGCATCGTTGTTGGATTATTAATGAAGGTGTTTATGTAATTATATAGGTGTGGATGAGTGTGTGTAAATTTTTTATACCAAAAGTTGTGAATGTAGTCAGAACCTGGTGCTTTCCAGTTGTGTAATTTCTGAAGGACGTCATGAAAAGTATCTATTGGTATATATTCGAATGCCATTTGCTCAGTGTGCAAATGGTTTTCTGCCTCTATTTTAATCCAATCGGCTTCTGCGTTATGACATATTGGCCTCTCCCAAATTTTTGACCAAAATTGTTTAAGTTCATCTATCGATGGTAAACTATTGTTTGTGATAACTTCGTCATTATTAAATACTGTTTGGTTTGTGCTAGATTTTTTCAGTGTTCGGTATAACTACTTTTTGTTGTTCCTAAACTTATTATTTTGAATTTTGCGAAGTGTGCAATTAGTGTATCTGTTTAATCTACTATTAATAAGAGTCAGTTTTTGTTTAAGAGTATCTAAGAAGTGTGTGATCTGTGTGTTTGGTTCTTCATGGGTTGAATGTATTCTGTAATTTTCTATGATTGTGTTTACCTCTCTAACAAGCCTCCAACCTCTGTTTCCTTGCATGTATGCTGTAAGTCTTCCAATTTTAGTTCTTAAATCTTTAACTCTTAATTCTAATCTTTTCTGCCATTTAGGTTTACGGTTTTTCTGATTGAGGTAAGCTATATTCTCAGAGGTTTCAAATGACAGTTTACACCCATTTGTTTTAGCAGCTGTCCAAGCAGCACTATATATTATTGTTTGTAGGGTTTGAAAATCTGTATCACCATTAACATGTTTTGGTAGTATAATATTGTTAATGTAACTTACTATTTGCGCTAATTTCTTTGATGATTTTTGTTTAGGTATGTAGTTTCTTTTGGTGGGATGAATATTTGTGAAATATTGTAGTGCGTCTGTGAAAGTTTCTTCTAGTTCTTGATTTCTGCCCACACTTATTTCAACGTTTGTTATATTCTGTTCTGTGTTTACATTAGTATGTGTTAGGGCTTCAATATCAATACTGCTCGAATGATTAGGTTCATTTTCTATTTCTGCCTCTAATGTACGTGATTGGTGAAAATATTCAGTTTCTGTGTTATTGCTTAAATGTGCTTGTGTTGATATATCTACAGAAACTATAGATGAACTGGGGTTTTGTGAGTATATAACAGGATTTGATTGGTTTAGTATGTTCTCTGCACACGTTTTTATGTCTTGTAGTCGCGTGTCTGATATCATTTTGTTATTAAGAATAATTCTTTTTTGGTCTGATATTCTCTGCTCGGATAAATGTGACAGCTGTGGATAGGATTCAATGAACATTTCTCTTAACTTTTTTCTCCAGACAGTCATATCTGTTTCCATTTTAGTAACGATGAAAAAGCACTTTATGAGAGATTCATTAATTTCGTTTGACCATTTCATTCTTCGTTTTGGTTCCGATTGTAATTGTGTGTTACTTTGATCTGTATCTAACTGTGGTGTTATCTGATTGTAAGTGTTTAAGTTACTGTGTGTTTGCAGTTCTTCGTTTACTTCTACTCTAATTCTCTCAAGTGTAGTGGTCGAAAGTAATCTTTTATGAACTATTGCCCTTCGTTGATCTCCGACTCTTTGTTTAGAGACATTCATTTGCGGAAATCTGGTAATGAATTGTTGATGCAGTGATGTGAGATATGAATTAGTGTCAACTTCTAGATTAGTGATGATAAGATACGTACTCCAAATGAATTGGTTCATGTCTTCACTCCATTTTTTACGCGTATTGGTTGTGACAGTAGCGGATGAAGGGTTTTTGGCAGTAATAGCCTCCGACACAACGTCTACTGACATTGCTGATATTGATGATGATGGCCGTGATGAGGGTGATAAATATGATGGAGGTGATGATGTTAATGATGAAAGATTGGACCTCGTAGAGGTTAATGATGAAACCAGTGATGTTACATCATCTGATGAAGGCATATTTGCCTGAATTTGTTTTTTAGATTTTGATCTTGTTATCATAATTATTCCCACGAGTAGCTAGGGACAAATAAAGTCAACCACAGCAGAGCCCTGCGTTCACTGTGGCAAGGGTAAATAAAACTGGAGGTCCCCTATTATCCAGAGTTGGCACACTAGCGACTAGGCCTCTCCCCTAGCCATGCAGCCCTCGGCGTGTGCGACCTTGGCATGGATTGTATCTCTCTTAGTCTGGCTCCTCACCCTAGACCTATGTCGGCAAAGGAAACTTTACCGGCATAGATCTAAGGTTCATTGAAGCACGCAAGCCCCACCACGACGACAACGTAGAGATACGGCGGTGGGGTATTATTATTATTATTATTAAAATGTTTGGCGCGTATACATTTAAACTAATTTAAATAGATACGCGACATGGACTCACAAATGAATTTCTAAGCATAAGTACGAGTTACGTTAAAAACTACAATTCAAACTTTTATAACGTTGTATAACGATAAGTAGATGTGACTGTATTTTATTTAATAAATTAATATGAAAAACCACATCGACAACTTACATTACGTACGTAACATTTTTTATATACAATCGTGCTATGGCCCAAATGCATAATTTTTTTCCCCGATTTTAGGGAAAGTTATATTTCCTAGCAACATTTTTTTTACGTCTGTGTGCGTGTCAGCGGTCGTAATTACATGCCGCTTACTCACACATAACCTACTAATGTAGCGTAAATTTTTGTAGGCAGCGTATAGAGACTGTCCTTCTATGCGTTATTATTCTAAGTTTGAAACATTATACTTAGTCTGGCCATAAATACTGTTACAATTAAAAATAAGAAAGATATTACATTTGAATTTGGAATCTGTCATTTTTATACGATTGTTCATTGAGTTTTCAAATTTTGGCGCCAATACATTGTACAATATTTTACGATATTAAAATGGAGTGGGGTGAGAAAGAGAACCGAATCACTGTCATTGCATTACACAAAGTTGGTATAGAGCCAAATGCAATTTTGAAAACTCTCCATACGCTTGTTATTAGTCAAATGTTTGTGTACCGGGATATTAATAGGTACAATCAGACCTCCTCTGTTTGTGACAGAAAACGATCTGGCCGTCCACGTAGCGTTCGTACGAAAAAGGTGGTCAAAGCAGTAAGGGAAAGAATTCAAAGAAATCCTGTCCGAAAGCAAAAGATTTTATCTCGGGAGATGAAGATAGCACCCAGAACCATGTTGCGTATTTTTTAAAAGATGACTTAGGACTTGCAGCCTATAAGAGACGCACTAGTCATTTTTTAACTGATAATTTAAAAAAGAATAGGGTGGTAAAATCGAAACAACTACTGAAGCGGTACGCAAAGGGAGGTTACAGAAAAAAAATGTTTACGGATGAGAAAATCTTTACAATTGAGCAACCTTTTAACAAACAAAATGACCGTATTTATGCTCAAAGCTCTAAGGAAGCTTCCCAATTAGTCGACAGAGTGTAACGTGGGCATTATACAACTTCAGTGATGGTTTGGTGGGGTGTTAGGTATGAAGGAGTGACTGAGCCATATTTTTGTGAAAAAGGTATCAAAACATCGGCACAAGTGTACACAAGATACAATTCTTGAGAAGGTAGTTAAGCCCCTTAACAACACCATGTTCAATAACCAAGTATGGTCCTTCCAACAAGACTCGGCGCCGGGTCATAAAGCTCGGTCCACGCAGTCTTGGTTGGAAGTGAATGTTTCGGACTTCATCAGAGCTGAAGACTGTCCGTCGTCTAGTCCCGATCTCAATCCGCTGGATTATGATTTATGGTCAGTTTTAGAGAGTACGGCTTGCTCTAAACGCCATGATAATTTGGAGTCCCTAAAACAATCCATACGATTGGCAGTGAAGAATTTTCCCATGGAAAGAGTGCGTGCTTCTATTGATAACTGGCCTCAACGTTTATACGACTGTATTGCAGCCAATGGAGACAACTTCAAATACCTTCTCATATTTTAAATTGTTTTATATTTATGTATTAAACTAATACACTGTAAAAGTAATAAATATTATTCGCAAAAAAAATATATATCTTCGTGACAATATTTAGTGCAAGACTAGGTATTTTTAAATACATGATAATAATGTGACACAGATAATTAAATACAGTTATCTTTTTACCTCTCCTACTGTTGTATTATAGTAAGAACTGCTGTTTGTTTTATGCGCCTTGTTCTTGAATCATATCTGATTCTTGAAATACAAATTGCAAATCCTTGCACTTTCATAGACCTACATTTTCAACGGCTCAATGGATAACCACAATTTTCTTTGTGTACTATTTGTAGGAAACCTGAAAAAATAATGTTATTAAAATATCCGAATAATGAGGAACTCAAATTAAATAAAAATTGACTGTCGTAAGTGTATGTGTATATAAGTCATTAAATATATACACGTTTTTTAGTAGGTATAATTAAGTTCTCACGCAAAGTCCAAAAAATATCTTCAATATGGTCACACGACTTCAATACGACTTCTATTAAATAAAAACAAATAGATTGCACAAAATCAATGAAATTCAATGTAAAAGTATTTGATCTTGATATAGTTATAGATCATTTACTAATATTTTGAAAACGCTGGTAAAAAGTTTTAATAAGAAATTAAATGAAAAAACAACGAAATATGTTATATAAAAAAAGCCCTACTTACTGTCATCAATATTGCCGCTTACATATGTGAAAACTTGTAATTGGCCATAATTTTATTTTTTGTGTCTATATATTCTCTGTTAATAGCTGTAAGCTTTCCGAATAAAATAAAATAAAATAAATAATTAAATATTGATTCAATGTCAGAAATCACGATTTTAACACTTACGGGTGAAATTTTATATCACCTCGACACCACGTACGACTACAACCACGCACTACTTATTTTTGCACCATTTCTTAAATAAAATATAACGATAATTACTTCGAAAATTAATAGACAAAGCTGTGAATTGTAAAGTAAACCACCGTCATATTGACTATATTTATGTTGACACCTTGACACATAGTGTCAATGTTGCCGATTCCTTAGGGAATGGCATTGTAATTCACTGATCGTCAACCCAGTTTATCATGCGTGAGTCGTGACGCGTGAATGGGATCTAAAATTTTATGTTTTATAACTTAACTAATCATAGTACAACTATTGATACATAATAACATTATTTGACAGAGTTTTACTTCTGATTGTCTTCTGAGTGTGACGACTAGGTATATCGATACATTTAGTGGGAGATTTAAATAAGGAGATAGCAATACTATAGACCACACTAAAAAGAGAGGTCGGCCCACAGAGAGTGAGATGGAGATACGCGTTGGTATTTGACTCAAGTTTTTGTTCTAAGTGTTGGCTCCATCTTTACCTATATCTTCATGCCCCTGACTAAGAAGCTTATAGATAAAAGTGGAGGCAACACTTTAAATACCTAGGTGAAACCAACTGTGGGCTGACGCTCTCTTTCTGAATGCATACATAAGAACGAGACAGTGATATCTGTTTTCGTCATCTTATGTATGCATTCAGAAAGAGAGCGTCTGCCCACAGTTGGTTTCACTTAGGTATTTAGAGTGTTGCCTCCACTTTTATCTAGCGTCTTGGTCCTGACTCCGAAAAATGTGCCATTTTGAGACACAAAATGGCCACTAATTAGTGTTTAACACGGTGCGATACGTTTGATACGATTATGAACCTTCAATTTTAATCTATTCTGTAAGAGAGCACAATTTTGCCAATATCACGTAACTATCAAATGCTGTAGCTTATATCGGGAATTTTAAACAATAAATATTATAATCAAATTAACGGGCCTGGCAGACGTTGTCCAGCCCTTAAAATAAAAAAATATTCAACCACTCGACTGCAGCGGGTTAAATTGTGAATCTAAACCATTCTCGAATCCACTGGAATACACACTCATCAAAATGGGTCTAGCCGTTTAGGTGGAGTGCACTCACATACACACGCACAGAAGATTTTGATATATAAAGATAATAAACTAAAGAAGAAAATAATTTCTGTCTTCTTCTTCTTAGCGTGTCGATAGCAAACACGGAAGTATGTGTTTACAAAGAAAATCATAGTATTATGATTCATAAGAGGGCTACCGTAAAATCGCTACCTATCTACCATACCCTACCTACCGCATTTTTATTACCGTTTAAATCTTCCCTGGACTTCCATAAATATTTCAAGACCACAATAAGCTTAATTCGTCCAGCCTTTCTCGAGTTTTACCGAGACTAACGAACAGCAATTCATTTTTATTATTGTAGATATAGATAGATAGAAGATATTATATAGAAGATAGATAGATAGATTTATATTTAAAATACTAGAGCATTTCCATACGTGTATATATCCATACTTACCCACATGTCATAGACTTCATTTTAAGTAAAAAAAAAAATCATGAAGATAGTCTGTCATACGGAGAAGTTGAGCCCTGGTTGAGCCCATACCTACCATATACCATATACATAGATACCTATATCTTCGTGGTTGAGCCTGAGATTTACTCAAATTTTTTTATGTGGCAATAATGTAAAAAAGCCAAATAAATGTCACCCAACAAGAAACTTTTAATAAACGTGAGAAGAGAGAGACCTTCACGTCAAAACTTATTGAACCCCAAATTGTTTACTCATTTGATCCTTGGAGGGATGGCTATCTCTTTTCGTCAATAAACAGAATCTCTTTCTAATGTGTTACTTGAATAATTATTTATTCTTCCATTTTATTCACTTTATCTATTAAAATAGAAATAATCACCAATTTCAATGGAATTTTGATTTGGTCAGAAGTACATTTTTTTTCAACACCAATGCACAGACGCCAGAACATCAAGCTATCTCAAATTGACAAATTTTCCTAATTGAACATAAACCTTATGATTTTGTTATATAGTTGAAAATCTATCAAAGAAAGACAGATTTTTTGTTGCTCAACGTGCTAAACGTCGACGCGGAGCTTTTGTTATCAAGTTTCATTTATTGTACAGTCAAGATGAGTACCAATATTAACCTGTAATATTTTACATCGACTTTAATATCAAAGTGTCTTAACAACTGTATTCCAGTGGATGCCAATACCGATTTTAGCAAGGCATTTGATAAAATTGATCACTGCCTTCTAATTAATAAATTAGCTAAATTAGGCGTGGGCGGAACGTTAATAGGGTGGTTTAAATCTTATTTAGAAAATAGAGATTCAAAAGTGGTGGTTGTCGCGGTCATTTGTCTGACAAGTATATGGCAACTGCCGGAATTCCGAATGGATCGCATTTCGGTACAATTCTTTTTACCCGGACTGCAAGGAAAGGGTTATGTTTTTTATTAAAGTTTTTATTGACGACATAACCGAATGCTTTTAACACTCCCTTTTCTATTTATTTGCTGGTAACTTAGGGTGGATGTAGGTATATCTGACGGACGATGCTGGCATAAATTTAAATATCAGCCAATCTCTCGTAAGTTTAATTACTTATAAAAGTATTGCATAAATAATGTAATTTTGTAATGTTTCGGTTCAACTTTTGGATCCAAATTTTCCATCCCAGGGATATTCCACTTCTAGGGGTAGGTATCGTGCATATATCCCACCTGGAAGAAACTAAGTTAGTAGAAGGTGACATTAGTCGAGCGGCTAGGATTCTTTTTAATAGTGATGTGGTGGCACCGTGTTCTCCAGAAATACTCTCAGCTCTGGAGAGTAAACACCTTTTCTTTTTTTTTGTTCCCGAATGGAAAATCCAGTCCAATTTTTTTTTTCAAAGTCAAAGCATTTATTTCAATTAAACCATTTACAGGCACTTTTGAATTGTCAAGGAGTCGGTCAGTTAGTCAGAGAGTTGAAGCTAGTTGCTCGTTCCAAAACGTAGGTAGGTCTCTATGGAGAAGAACGAGCAAGAAACTCCACGGACACTCTTTTAAATCAAGTTTTTACAAAGTTTGGTTACATTCTTGTTGCTTCTATATGTGAAAACGATGAAGGTAATCTAACAATACAAAACACAAAAAAGAAGCAAGATAAAGTGGCATCTAATTCATGGCAGATAAGAGCTGACCAATCTCCACTGACAGCGCCCGTTCACGAACATGACGCGTGAATCAGCACCATTTAGCTCAACCATTTTGAAGGGAGCCGAATGATCCAACACACGCGCCACCATCAGCGAGACATTTGAGCGAGCATGACAATACTCCCAACGGTGGTGGTGGAGCCATGTATATTAATACCTTTATGTTTGACAAAAATTAACATGGTGATGTTAATTTTTGTCAAACATAAAGGTATTAATATACATGGCTCCATGGTATTCACATTTACAAAATTGAAATAATGCTGCTAAATTATACAAAACTAAGGTTTCCAATGTATATTATTTTATCATATGAAGTGTGATAAGTTAATAATTTAAAAATATCTATATATAATAATAACGATACTCGTTACTCATGTCAATAGAAAAAGGGGTAGGAAACATCCTTTTCTTCCAATTTGGAAATTCCCTAAACTGGCTGTGGAGCAGGACCAGCATTCAGCCAAGCATCTTTATCATTGATGTAATCTTCTAACTTATAATATGCTTGTCTACATAGTGTGCGCTTAATACATGTTTTAAATTGTTTTTCATTCAATTGTAGAATATCAAGTGGTATTTTATTATAGCATTTTACACAGTACCCCATAAAAGAAGTATGTACTTTTGACAATCTGAAGCTTGGCTGATCTAATTTGTTCCTATTTCTAGTATAAACATTATGTCTGTCACCTATTTTATTAAAAAGATGAAGATTTTTTCGAACATGCATAATGTTTTCATATATATATTGACAAGGTACCGTCATGATGTTAATCTGTTTAAACAATTCTCTTAGAGATTCGCGTTTGCGGAGATTATAGATTGCTCTGACAGCCCGCTTTTGCAGTATAAAAATAGAATCCATATCTGCAGCCCGTCCCCATAGCAAAATACCGTAAGACATGATACTATGAAAATAGCTAAAATATACTAGCCTAGCGGTATCCACGTCTGTCAAATGCCGGATCTTTCTGACAGCGTAAGCGGCTGAACTCAACCGCCCTGCAAGAGATGTTAAGTGAGGACCCCACTGTAGCTTGGAATCAAGCGTAATCCCTAGGAAAACAGTCCTTTCGACGAATTCAAGTATGTCCTTATTCAATACAACGTTACATTCATTACTCTTAACATTCGGCAAAGCGAATCTTATGCATTTAGTTTTCTTCTCATTTAATACTAAATTATTTACAGTAAACCAATTATGAATCTTAAGCATGGCGTCATTTACGTCGTCAAGGTGCTGTGCCCGTCTATTTACTCTAAAAATCAATGAAGTATCATCAGCAAATAACACCATTTGTGGTTGATTTTTCAGTAAATGAGGTAAATCGTTTATATAAACTAAAAAGAGGAACGGACCCAATATGGAGCCCTGCGGTACCCCCATTTTTACTTTTAAGCCTGATGAATTAACACCATTTATTTGAACTTGCTGCAGTCTATCACTTAAATATGATTTTACTAAGCTAAGCGCTTGTTTACCCAGTCCGTAATGCTCAAGCTTTAAGAGCAGTGTTTCGTGATTTACACAATCAAATGCTTTGGAGAGGTCGCAAAAAATGCCAATAGCATCTTGCGAATCCTCCCATGCTTTAAAGATATGCTTAATTAAGGTGACACCGGCGTCAGTAGTACAACGCCCTCTGGTGAAACCATACTGTTGGTCATGTAAGATGTTGTTACAATTAAAATGACTGAGCATTTGGTTAAGCATTACTTTTTCAAACACTTTGCTGAAAACCGGCAAAACTGAAACGGGTCTATAATTATTCGTGTCCTTGCAATCGCCGGATTTAAAAAGTGGTATAATCTTGCTGTACTTCATTAAATCCGGGAAAACCCCTTGGTCTACACACATATTAAAAATGAAAGCTAAATAGATGACAATGATGGATGTCCTCCGCCCTGGGGAGGGCAAAGGGGTCTGTGTGACTAAAAACCACCCCGGTGTTCCATCTCATACCTACGTTGGGGGTCGTGGGAACTGACAATACTTCCGCAACCCCCTACTGGCAGAAGCAAGTCTGGAAGTGACGTATTGGACTCCCCCGCGAGGTCTAACAGTGGCACGCGTGGTACACTACGCTCCACCACCTCGAGTCCTGATGTGGGTGGAGGGCGACAGAACACCCTGGCCCAGCAGATATCCTTTCCTTTCCCAACCCTCCTGACTCGGTTAATCGCTCCCTCACTGACACAGGTCGAAAGCCGGTCACTGCTGTTTGCTCCTTTCGGAGCGGTTCCGGCGGCGGCCTCAGCTAGTCTCCTCAACAAACTTATTGTAAGTAATTGGGGATAAAGTATGAAATTGCCATTTTATATTAGTTACTTACTTTGAATTTTCATGGTGTGAGATATTAGAGTGAAACTTTTATAACATTATACCTAAAAGATTTTTCTTTTAAAAATGTCCAACATTTTCACGACTTTCGAATTTCAATTGTTTTTTTTTTATACAGCTTAGACGAAAAAGATGGATGCTTCGAAAATCCGAGTAATTTTTGTACCTTTACGCCGCGGAACTAACGCGGCAGTAACAGCTCGCAATATCAATTCTCCGTTTGGAGAGGAGATTGCTTTGCTAATGAACGCACTATGCTTCTGCAAAAAGAAACGCTTGTTGAAACTTGCGCTACCTTGTTGAATCGGTACAGAAATGAAGAAATATTGGATCGAATTGTGACATGTGACGAAAAGTAGATTATTTACGATAACCATAAGCGAAAAATCCAAAACCAAACAGTGCCCTAAAGCAAACCTTACGTACCAATAAAACGGTAATGGTAACTGTTTGGTGGTCTCTTCATGGGGTTATTCACTATAGCTATTAGTATGGTCAAGCAATATAAGCAGATGTTTACTATACCGAATTTCGAACAATATGACGAAACTGGCAGTAAAACAGCCCCGACTCGTGAATCGATTTTCATCATTATTGCTCCGTGATAACGCAAGACCTCACACTGCACGGGACACCGTTGTAATTCTACAGGAGCTGCAGTTTGTAACCATACGCCCTCCTCCGTACACGCCAGACCTTGCTCCAACTGACTGCCAATTTTTTCGGGATTTGGACAATTTTCTACGTGGTAAAAAAAGTTCTCCCCAGGAGGCAGAACAAAATGTTTTTACACAGTTTGTCAAATCTAGATCCCCAGAGTTCTATTGCAAAAGCATAAATGAACTTCCGATTAGCTCGCAGCAATGTATAGCTGTTGATAATTAGGGTCAATATTTTGATTAAGAGCGCCCAACCTCATCGAGCGAACTTCGACGCGAGCGTGATTGAATTTTTTTTTTGTTCCAACCAACTCAAAGCTCGAAAACAAACGGGTGAGTGAGAACGCGATAACATCACAGGAAAATTGGCACGCGGAAATTTACGTGAACATCGCTATGGGCCTAGTGTGATTATTTAATAATGCTAAGATAAATACTGTAAAAATAATGTTATTTGAATTTTTCAATAACTTAACTAGGCCTCTTCGAAAGCGGTTTTGAATTATTCGTATTATTTATATATTAGGTCTTTACATATGAAATTGCCGCTCGGTATTATAGTGTTTCGGTTCAACTCAAAACTATATTTACTTTTCATAAGCATAAAATCATTCATCGCACGTTATGTCTACATTTTATAATATTTGTTGTATGGATTCTTGGAATCTTATAAGTAATATATAATGTACCCACAGTTATATGTGCTGGTTTTGTCTGTGTTATAATTGTATTCCTGTATCATCTTCATTTCATAATTATCATTCATTGTTTAATATTTACAAACCTGAAAAATAAATAATGTTTTGCTTTGACATGTCTGTCAGTGACAGTCGTCAAATTGACGACCGCAAACATTTCTTCTAAAATAAGTTTTCGGCTACTAACGTAAAACCTCTATGTTGTATATCTTGTAAGCTTCTTTGTCTGTGTTAGATAGTAAACGGCTGAACACCCGCTGTATTATCGTGTGTTCCTTTAGATCTGATTCGCACTAATATTATAATAAAAATTACTAAAATAAATGGCATTCGACAATTATTGAGCCTGGCCGTTGCTATATAAAAAACGATTTGACCGTTCTAGAAAGAAGATTCATAATTGGATTTTTTATGAATTTTGGAAGAGCGGTCAGAAAAGGAACCTGTCAAATGGGTCAGTCTGGATTACGGAGCCGTTTGGTAAACACGCGGATTGCTCATACGCTTACGTTGCTGGAGTCTGGATTTCGGAGCCGTTTGGTAAACACGCGGATTGCTGATACGCTTACGTTGCTGAGTCTAGTTCTTGGAGCCGTTTGTTGGACACGCTGATTGTTCCTACGCTTACGTTGCTGCAGTCTAGATCTCGGAGTCGCTGGGGTAACACTCTGATTACCCATATGCGTACGTTACTGAAGACTACCAGTCTACTTACTGAAGTCTACCAGTCTGCAACCGAGAGTCGGTTTAGAGGCTAAGTCGAGCTGTCACGTGCCTCTTGCTGCCCAGGGCTGGTCCTACTGACCGCCTGGGGGGGCCTCCGTCCCCGAGCTGATCGCGTCAGACTTCTCTTCGGCTGATCCTGTGCGCCGGCCAGGCTGGGGATCATAATCCTCCTGGGTACTGCCTAACCTTAGTGCGTTTAGGTCAGTGCTAACTTTTATACTTACAATTGTTTTTGATACTCATCACATTTTAACTTTCGTGTGAGAGCTATTAAATTCAATACGTACAATTCTGCATAGCCTTTTATTTCTCGTAAATTATCAGAATTGTTACAGTATCAAAAAATTAAAAATAACTTTTTTTAAAAGAAATTATATATTTAGTCAATCGAAGTATGCACCATTGTTATCGATACACTTCCGCCATTTTATCGGGAGCTCATTGATCCCTTTGGTAAAAAATCCTGGGAGCGAGAATCGATGAACTGCTTGAAGGCTGTTTTAACTGCCTCATCAGAATTAAATTTTTTTCCTTGTAAAAAGTTGTCCAAATTTCGGAATAAGTGGTAATCGGTTGGGGCAAGATCTGGAGAGTATGGTGGGTGATGCAGAGTTTCCAGTCGCAGCTCCTCTAACTTGGCGACCGTCTGATGTGCAGTATGTGGTCGAGCGTTATCCTGAAGGAGCAATGGGCTAGAGCAATTGACCAGTCTCGGTTGTTTAATGGTGAGCTTTTCCATCATTGTTTGCAACTGTTGACAATACATGTCTGCAGTAATCGTCTGGCCTGATCTCAAGAAGCTGTAGTGGATGACACCAGCACAGGTCCACCAAACACTAACTAGAATCTTCTTTTTGGTCAGTTTTCGCTTGGGGCAAGGTTTTGCCGGTTCTCCAGGGTTAAGCCATTGTGATGATCGCTTGCGATTATCGTACACGATCCACTTCTCATCACAAGTGACAATACGATTTAAAATTCCCTCATTATTGTAACGATTGAGCAAAGAAGCGCAGCAACCGACGCGTGTTTGTTGGTGTGCTTCAGTCAATTCGTACGGTACCCACTTTTCGAGCTTTTTTACTTTTCCAATTTGACGCAAATGGATAATGATTGTTTTGTCACTTACTCCAAAGGCTGCTGCTAATTCAGAAGTATTTTGAGATAGATCCGCTTCCACTATCGCCTTTAATTCTTCATTATTCACTTGAGTATCCGGTCGTCCACGAGGCTCATTTTGTAAATCAAAATTTCCAGAACGGAAACGTTGAAACCAAAAACGCACCGTTCGTTCGTTAGCGGTGCTTGTCCCGTACACGTCGTTAATCCTTCGAGCCGTTTCTGCTGCACTGGTGCCACGGTAGAACTCATATTCGTAAATACCGCGAATTTTTAATTTCTCCATTGTTGTTGCTATAGCAATTTTCAAGCCCAAACAAATGACGTGAAAACAAATGAAACACGAATTTTAAAACAATATTCTTTAGTCTTAATTTTGAAATAATTTTGAATTTGGAATTCCTCTTCAAACATAAAATATTTGATTTCACAGTTGCCAGTATTAAATATCGGCAATTTCATATGTAAGGACCTAATACTTTATTTAAGCTTAAAGTTGCGCTAAAATTTGCTTAAATACTCGAATGTTTAGAGGGCCCTAACTTTCAAACCAACTTTTTTTATGGAATTCTGGCTTCGTACAGGCGTAGGTAATAACAAAACGAATTAATATCATCCTGATTTTCTAAAATACAACCATAAATAGAAGAGTAATCACCTGTCGCCGTTTGTATGGAAGATTGACCGGCTTGAACAGCCTTAAATAAATATGTTACATCTTGGAAAAAAAACGAGTTTTAATTTTGCAGTATATATCGGCAGTTTCCCCTAATATTTTCTTGTCTGAATACTTAAAACTGTTTTGCTGAGCACGTGTCAGACAGACTTACAATACTGAACACTGACACTCGTTACAGTATCCGTTCATACGTAAACACTGTAGTACTAGCTGATGTCTGAGACTCGTGTTTATCTGTAATTAGCGGGGTTTTAATTTATTTTCGCGGGTCCTATTTTTTTAAACTTAAGAAGCCTAAGTTACTCCTATCTATCCTCCTAAGTTACTAAGTTATTCCTATCCCTAAGTTACTCCTATCCTAACTCCTATAAGTTATCAGCTATCTGTCCGTGAAGTCCTGTCAAAATTGGTCCAGACATTTCAGAGATTAACTGGAACAAACAGATAGACAGACAATCTTTTTAAATTGTTTTATTTTTATATAAGTAGGTACTGTATTTACATACTACATACTTTATCCATACTTCCATACTTAATATAATAAATGCGAAAGTAACTCTGTCTGTTCCGCTTTCACGATGAAACGGCTGAACCGATTTAGATGAAATTTGGTATGAAGATAGCTAGAACCCTGGAGAATGACACAGGCTACTTTTTAATTTGCGACTTTGTCTGCATCCACGATAACCAGCATTCACGCGTGTGGCAGCATTTCACACCAAAGTTGTGGGCGAAAGCTAGTACTTTTACATAGCATTTTATATAGCACTTTTATGTATTACTAGCGACCCGGCCCAGCTTCGCATGTACCTATAGCCTTCCTCGATAAATGGACTATCCAACACAAAAATATTTTTTTCTTTTCGAACCAGTAGATCCTGAGATTAGCGCGTTCAACCAAACAAACAAACTCTTCAGCTTTTTAATATTAGTATAGATTTAGTAAAAAGCTGTTATTTTAACATTACAGACAGACACTTCAATTTTATTTGAATTTAAAATTGATGAATAATCTGGTATAAACAATATACTGTTTGATAAGCACCACAATCAGCACTATATAATATCGTGCACAGCATACGTGTGAAGTTGGCGACGACTGCGATGGCTCTTCAGTACAACAGATCTTCTTCGAGCTCCGTGAGCGCCACTTTACTGTCTATCACTGCAACAGAAATGTGCCTACTGAAGCTGAGCTGTCATTACTTAAGAGTCAGTACGGATGTGCGGTAGTATTATCTTTAAATAGTATAAAACGGTCGCTCCCGTTGTCTGTATGGTACGCTTAGATCTTTTCAATTGTCATCAATAGTGATTCAAGAAAACCAATAAATTATAATGTTGTATAATCGTCTTCCGACATGGAAGTTTCGTCTGATGACGAGTCTTTACCTGAATTTATCACCATTGTTTCTTGCTTGCTTCAAAAATGGATAAACAAATTAAAGTGTAAACAATCAAAACGTTACGTAGCTGCAATCACTAGTTCCAATTGTCAAAAAACGGTTAAACCAGTGAACAAAGTGTAGATCTTGAATAACTGTGTGCGATCGAGTGTTCCATTATTATCCAGCCTAACACTACCGCACATCGCACGCAATCGGCCAGTCGGCTGCGACCGCTCTTGATCTCGACGATACACAGAAACGCTTACGCATCGAAACATTGGAATCGTTAAAGACACTTTTGGTTAAATTCTGAACGACATATGTGTGCCTCAGCTCTCATAGCTGATGTGTATTTCTGAATATTCGTATTGCGTGAGTGCAAGTCAAATATATCCCTACGTTCTGCAACAGAACGAAGCAGAAGTAGAACTTCTGCTTCTTCGATATTGATATATTATACTCACTGCGGTCCGGGATAGTAGTATGGTGGGGGTCGCTCGTACTCAGTAGAGCCGAGGTAGCGGGGGGGTCCTTCTTCCCAGTGCCTGCAACATACGACAGCGTCACGACACGTGCCAGTGGGCCCGTGCCAAGTGATCCTAACTCAACACTCCTGAGCAACACTAATTTCATACATGGTCAAGAGCTTTATGGTCACCGCACGTCAGTCGTAACACTTCTTTTCTTTTCATAATCGACTTGAGTTTGGTAATGCAACAATAATACAAAACTATCGAGAGTTTAAGGTAGGATATTAACTATTAATATTATCAATGACGCATCTGGTGTAACATCTAGTTTCCATTGACATCTTCCACGAAAAGGAAGGAAGACAGTTATGAGTCAGTGGAACACATCGTGATGAAAGCTAGTGGAGGGTGGAGTGACGCCCGGTGTAAGCAGTAATGAAAAACATTCCTCCTTCTGGCGCAGTCGGGTAAAAAGGTGTACTCACTGACGCCATATAATTTTTATCTGCGCGCGTGGAATGCGGCGGAGCAGAGCGCGTGGCACTCGCTCCCATCGTCTCGCTTTTCGGCCTTGTCGCCCCTAAAACACGCAACACAATCAGCGTTATATGCACACAACATGATAGGCTATGGCGGCGGTGACACGCGCTGTGGTGTCGTGTGGTACAAGAGAAGTCAATAATGAGTGAAGCGCCCAAAGCAAGTTCCAGCTGTGATATTTATTTTAACTTTAACCTTTCGAATGTCTTATGTTACACAGTCCGACATAAGCAGCGGAGGTTTGACCTTCAACACTTTCGCCCGACAGTCGTTGAGTTAATGATGGATGAAATGAATGTTTACACTAACATGACCATTCATTGTAATAACTTATTTATTGGGAAAAAACAAAAGAAAGTATTATTAGATAGGTACACAATTACAATACAATATTTCATGAATAAATACAGCACACTAGCGTAGTACTCCAATAAATTCAACTAGAACAGTTAACGAAAGAGTCATGCAACAACTTACAAAATAACAAAAAAAGCCAAACTTAACAGCCAAATCATTAGTGCAATACATCTATGAAAACTTTACGTATGCTAGAAAAAAGGTGCATCTTTTTAGTAAAAGTAGTAAAAGACATAAATTATAACACTAGAAATAGGGACCAACGGTCTTGACGCAGAACGTCACTTTCGCAAAATGTCACCTTGGAGAATTTCGTCACTTTCGCAAAACGTCATTTTCTCAATATGTCATTTTCACAAAACGTCATTTTCGCAGAATGTCATTCAAGCCTTTTTTTCTCAGGGGAGACCTAATTTATTAAGTACAATATAGTTATGAACATAATTCTTATAAAAAGTTAATCAACTTGTAACAAAATATAAAAATCAAGCCAATATGTATTTAGGTGAATACATACGCATAGGAATAAATCCATACTCAAACGGCACGGCACGCCAGCATTAATGACACCCTCCGTCGTGCTCTTGCCACCGCCGGAGTGCCTGCTAATTTAGAACCCAATGGCTTGGTACGCGAAGATAGGAAGAGACCAGATGGGATGATGAAGTTTAGTAGGCCTTTGGTGTGGGACGCAACATGTGTCGACACCCTTGCGCCATCTCATCTTCCTAGCACGACGTGTTGTACTGGGGCGGCTGCTGCAGGTACCGAAAACCTCAAACGGCGCAAGTATAATATAGCCTTCTTGGAAGCTATATATTTGAGCTGTTTGGGGTGGAAACTCTAGGGCCATGGGGTCCGAGTGCCCATATTGTTTTTCGGGACATCGCCAAGCGGCTGGTCGACCCTCGAAGGCTGGTCTATTCTTGGGTCAGAGAATCTGCATTGCGTTGGTGTTACACTAGGTGTACCCGGACTCGAGCCAAATTTTCAGGCGCGGTAAAATTCGGAGGGTGCAACTGTTTTTTTTAATTAGTGCCCATGGGCTGTCGTCGATTTTCGTAAAACGCTGTGAAGGAATCGTTTTCGCTACTGTCTCTTAAGATACAGGTCTCCTAGTTTATGAGACAAGGTTTATAATAATTTTGGTTACGTAGATTTTTTTGTCACCTAAAATTTTTTATGCGTGTAAAGCTGTGTACATATTTACTGATAAAAGCATATTAGTTACCCTACCACTATGATGAATCGGTGTCTATGTATTACTTTTTGAATAAATAAACAATTATTATTAGTTGTTTTCGGTACCTATGTTTATAATAATTTTATTTATAAGGTTTGAATCAGCAAGAAAGCCATGAAAAGACGTCAGATGACGTCAGGAAAGTGGTATTAACGGTTGTCGTTATTGAAGGTTCATTCCTAAGGGCGTGCACAGAATGTGTTGCATCTCTTGCAAAGCGTGATCGTTCGGTTCAGTTACAGAACTTACATGTACTGGCACTTGTTCACGAACAGTAACTTGATCACGTTATGATGCAATTGGGAAATAACAATAACAACTATAGTATCATTGTCGAACTATAAAACTATCGAGAGTACAAGCCAGGATATTAACTATTAATATTATTAACGAGGCATCTGGTACAACATTATAGTTTCCTTTGACATATTTCACGAAAAGAGAGGGAGACAGTTTAGGTGTCAGTGGCAGTGGAACACATTGTGATGAAAGTTAACGGAGGGTGGAGTGACGCCCGGTAATAAGTAGTAAGAAAATGTGTACTCACCTTGGCGCGTAGTATACGCCCCCGATCACTCGCTTTTCGGCCTTGTCGCCCCTAAAATACGCAACACGATCAGCGTTATATGCACACAACATGATAGGCTATGGCGGCGGTGACACGCGCTGTGGTGTGTGGTATGGCACATTGCTATCTAGTTAACAGTTGTTAGAGAAGTCAATAATGAGGTGCCCAAAGCAAGTCTCACTTGTGACATTTATTTTAACTTTGATGATGAATGTTTACACTACATGACCATTCATTATTACCTATAAGTACAGTATGTTAGTGTAGGCGCCGTCATTTATAAATCCTGTGGTCATTTACAGATCGTAAAATCATGTAAAATGGCAACCTTGAATAAATACAGTCTCGACCTCTCGACCACTTTCAAATTTAAGGTGCGCTCAAAACTGTTTGACAGCTCATTTGACTGGCACTTGTTCACGAACAGTGACTTGATCACGTTATGTTGCAATTGGGAAATAACAATAACGTCTATAATATTTTTTATTTTTGAGCTACTGAAAAACTATCGAGAGTACAAGGTAGTATATTAAGGGCCTAACAAGCGATTTTTACAGATTTTAAACTGACAATCACGTCAAAATGTGTAGTGTAAATTATTTGTAATAAATATATGTTAAACTAGAACATTCTCTTAATCATTTAGTAGGTGAATATTTTTGATTAAATTCATATTAAATAGTTTAATTAACTCGTGATGTTGTGTCTGACGCGGACATAACATTGATAATCACACAAAATCTATCAGGTATATTTAAACAAAACATTTACTATCTTACAGACTATTTTATTATCTACTAGCTGTGCCCGCGACTTCGTCCGCGTGGAATAGTGACTTTTCGGGCAGCATATTTTGAATTACATATACCGTCGTTTGGGTAGCTAAAAATTTACTTTACAGTAATGCTTCTCTGTATATGATATTTGACGTATGGCCATCGGGGATGAAAGCATACAGGCTCCTAGGATTGCCAACCCGTGACAGAGCCACATACAACTGACCGTGCGAGAAACAGCTGATACTTAGATCTACACCCACAACTTTCAAGCGTCTGACCTTGGGCTTTATTAATTGTCATCGCAAAACATAGGCTGACTGGAAACTTGACTCGTTTAAAACTAAATAGAAAATTGTTTGGAATGAGAGGAATCCGAGGAATGAAAACACTCTCTTTTTCTTAAAATATAATTGTAAACCTTACCATTTGCATGCCCATGTGACGGTAAAATATGGAGAACCTATAATATAAAAGAACATCTACTCATATGTACCCATGTTTGCAAAGAAATAAATGATTTGATTTGATTTGATTTGATTTGATTTCACCTTTTCCACACCCTGTTAAAATCTCTGCTTCTATCAGATTTCGTTGTAAATTGGTCACTTTTAACCTGGTGCCATTGCAAAGTTTTGGGGGGCTTAAATTTCTAAGAAGCATTATGGGTACGCCTACTTTTAATTTTATTTTATGTGCTGGTAGTCCAGGAGCATTGAGGGATTCTAAAAATTCTACTGGGTAGCTTGTAGATTCTACTTTTTCCATGACTCTGTTAATGGAGATATACTCAACATAATCCCATCCAATTTGTTTCATATTTAATCTTTCTTTAAGAGAAGGTACTTTTCCAAATGAATGGAAGAAAGCATTTATAGTACCCATACATAAAAAGGGCTCGCGAATAAAAATAGAAAATTACAGAGGCATCTCTATTCTTAACACGTTAGGTAAAGTATTCGAAAAGCTTGTTTACAATGCTATCTATCCATACATCCATAGAGGTTTATCTTATAAACAGCACGGTTTTTTGAAAAAACGTTCGACTATATCTAATTTGGCTTGTTTCTCAAACTTTATCTTTGAAAACACAGATAATGGCGGACAGGTTGATGTGATCTACACAGATTTTGAAAAAGCTTTCGATCGTGTGGATCACGTCATCCTGCTCTACAAATTGTACAGATTGGGTATACGCGGCGATCTTCTACGTTGGGTGCAATCATACTTATTTAAAAGGTCACAAGCCGTAGTATTAGGAGGTTATCGTTCTAACTTCGTTGAGATCCCTAGCGGTGTTCCACAAGGGTCCCACTTAGGACCCCTTTTTTATAATGCATACTTATTCGATATCACAGACTCTTTTAAACATTCTGAACATTTAATGTACGCAGACGATAAAAAAATATTTTACGCTATAAGATCACTTGATGACTGTATATCTCTCCAAAAAGACCTTGATAATTTACATAACTATTACACAAAAAATAAAATTACAGTAAACGTCACGAAATGTCAATGCATCAGTTACACGCGGAAAAAAAAGCCTACAACTTACTCGTACCAATATAATGGAATAATAATTAATAAAGTCGAGACGGTTCGTGATTTAGGAGTTACGTTTGATAAAAAATTGACATTCTCAAATCATATAGATCTTGTTACTACCAAAGCTTACAAAAACTTAGGATTCGTTCTTCGATCCTGCAAGGTATTTAAAAATATTGAAGCCCTTAAAACTGTATATTTTGCGTATGTTCGCAGCGTCCTTGAGTATGCATGTACAATCTGGTCACCTCAATATATTTTATATAAAAATCAAATAGAACGGATACAAAGAAAATTTATAAACCACCTCAACTATCGTCTTCGCAAACCTCCAATGTCCTACGAAAATGGATGTCGGGCATATGGTCTGCTCACACTCGATGAACGACGTAAAGTGTTGGATATGAGCTTACTTTACGACATTATTAATGGCAGACTGGACTGTCCGGATTTGGTTGCACAGATCACATTTAACGCTCCCTTACGACGCACTCGTCATACACCAATGTTACACGTGCCTAGGCATGCAACTAACTACGCTCAAAATTGTGTACTAACTCGCATTGCTCGAACTTATAACAGTAATTTCTCTCATATTGATTTATTTAACTGTACAAAACCTAGTTTTAAAGCTCAGCTTAAAAATATAATTTTGAAAGACAAATAGCAAGCAACTACGCTCTGTTCATCATCATCATCAATCATTATCATTCATTATTCATGTCATCACTACGCTCAATTCATTAATTAGTCTATTTTTACATGCATATTTCAGCAACTTAAATTCCTAAATTTTAATATCATCAACATACTGTCTGAAGTCCGTTCGCATGGTTTACATGTATTATGTTAAACAGGAAAACCTATTATTAGCCTTACAAATCCGTTTTATATCTCTGTAATAGTTAAGTATCGCTGTTGGTTTTCTGAATAAAGAAAAAAAAAAAAAAAAAAAAAAAAAATAATCCCCCGGAACATAGCTTAAAATTTCAGCGTTTATTGTTGCTGCTTGGTCGTTTCTTGGCGTCAAAATAGCTCTTTCGCAAAGCCAGGAATTTTCGCAAGTTGGTATTTGCGTTGCGTTTCCATACACAGATGATATGAGGTCTCACATTGATGGAACTATGTTGCATAGGTTTTCATTAAGAACAACTTTTCCTTGTTCCTGCGGATACACACCGTTACCAATATCAAGTAGCAAATCTGAAAATTCTTGAGCATTTTCGTTGCCTCCAATTTGCGCACGCATATTTAATGTCAAATGCAAAGGGATAATGTAATGCCACAGTCGAGAACTCTTTAGGCAAGCTCTAACTTCATCAACCCTTGTTCCACGCGATATTAAAGGCAGAGTCTGACGAAAATCGCCACAAAAAAGCATAGTAATGCCACCCATGGGTTGATCATTTTGCTTATCACGCATCACGCAACGTTCTGTCTACTTCTTCTACTGCTTTTCGATTGGCCATTGTGGACTCATTCTATATAATAAGGCTACGATCACGAGGAACCTTAGCTTTATCGCTGTTTCTTGAAATATTACAAACAGGGCTTTCTGTGCGGTCTAAATCGATCGGAATTTTGAACATTGTATGAGCAGTTTTCCCACCTGGCAACAATGTGGCTGCTATGCCTGATGAAGCGACAGCAAGTGCGATTTTACCTTGGCTTCGTACCTTCGCCAAAATAACTTTCGTAAGAAATGTTTTACCCGTTCCACCGGGTGCATCTACAAATAGTATTTCTCCCAAAGTACTATCAACGCTGCGGCACACCCGATCAAATATTAAACACTGTTCATCAGTTAGCCTCGAGACATCAGTTTGTAAAATTTCGCCCAGTCAATTGGATCATAGTTGGTTTCCATCGCGTAATCTCTATTAATACGTTCACCGTCAAATGATGCATTCGGCATGCCATATTGAGAAATAGGATTACCCCCAATAGATGTAACTATATCTTGAATAGCCAACAAACGACGATTCAATTGACTTTCACGTAATCTCTCCGCAATTGGGTTGTGATCATTAAGTTGTACGTGCCTAAAAAAATCCTCAGCCAATTTGTTCTGATACTTATACCACAACTGTGCAGCGTCAGAAAGTGCACAAAACACCAGCATGACTACAAACAAATGTCGCAACCGATGAGGACTTTCACTAATACTTGCTTCTGACAAAGCATCATCTCAATGTTGATCCCCATCCAGCAAGTGACGTGCCCGGCAAGCGGCTTGGTATGTAGGGTGCACGATATTGTCAACCTTTCGGAGATCGGCAAAAGAAGTAGGCCCTCGGACAACGTGCAGCAGTAGGCGCAGGTAAAAGCATTCGGAGTTATTTGAATGAACCGGATACACCCTACCAATGACATGATCTTTAAAAATACCTGGTTCACCTACTACAGCTGTTGTTCGCCATGATTCTTTAAATTGACATAACTTTTTTATTTATGAACCGATTGACATGAAATAAACTCTAAATGTTAAGTGAGGCTTACTACAATACATTAGTGAACCGCATTAGCGTGCACAAACACACAGACAAACAGACAAACAGATAAACAGACAAACCGACAAACAGACAAACAGACAAACAGACAAACAGACAAACAGATAAAAAAAAAAAAAATTACAATCTCGGGTTCGGCATCGATATAATAACAACCCCTGCTACTTTTTTTACATATATTTCCATTGTACAGACACCATTTTTCTACAATTTTATTATATGTATAGATTTTAGTACCTATACGCCTTTTTTAAAATTAAAGAATACCTACTCTCCTTTATTTACTTTTTTCGACTAATCTATGAGAGTTTTGGACACAGCGCATACGATTTTCTGGTCGCTCAAGGTCGCCGGCGTAAATCGTATTATTAACGACGCATTTGGTGAAACATTATAGTTTACTTTGACATCTTCCACGAAAAGAGAGGGAGACAGTTTAGGTGTCAGTGGCAGTGGAACACATTGTGATGAAAGCTAGCGGAGGGTGGAGTGATGGCCGGTAATAAGTAGTAATAAAATATGTACTCACCTTGGCGCGTTGTATGCGCCCTCGGCCTCTCGCTTTTCAGCCTTGTCGCCCCTAAAACACGCAAAACGATCAGCGTTATATGCACACAACATGTCAGGCTATGGCGGCGGCGACACGTTACGCGCGACACGTTACGCGCGACACGTTACGTGGTGTCGTGTGGCACATTGTAAACTAGTTAACAGTTGTTAGAAAAGTGAATGAGAGTTAGAATGAGCGAAGTGCCCAAAGCAAGTTCCACTTGTGACGTTTATTTTAACTTTAATGATGAATGTTAACACAGCATGACCATTAATTATAAGAACATTAATAAGAAAAAAATTAAAAGAAAGTATTGTAAGATAGGAACACAACTACAATACATAGTATGTTAGTAGATACCATCATCCATAACAACCAGTGGTTTGGTATCATTAACAGTTCGTAAAATAATGAAAAATAGCATCCTTGAATAAATACAATAGGGTATTACACCCATTTTTGAAAAGTGTCTCAATGAAATTCTGTAGTGCTAATATGCCACCAAAAAAAACACAAAATTTTTATTCAATCGATAAGTGCCATAAAAATGCATCTAAATTTTAAATTTTCAAATTTCGCGCGTAGTTCGACGAAAACGCCTCTTACTGGACGCCTATTGCTCAGCGTAAATGACGTCAGTTCGTTTTGTATCAAATGAGCTCATATTAAATATGATTATTGTATATATCGGCGCAACTACAAAAGTATATCTGTTATAAGGATCAGAATCGTTGAGTTTAATGACTTAATTAGTTAATTAATTACCAACTGATTACTTTGAGTTAATTACGATGTAAAATTAACGTTAAACAACATGTCACCATTTTTCTTATTGTAATTCTAATATTTCAATACTTAACCTAAAACTTGACTACACGTGCACGAGCCTTATAAATACGGCTGCACGCCAGTGCTCAGGGCATCCAAGCTCGAGCCGCCGGACAGTGCGGACCTCTCTAGACGTGGTTATACTGCCCGTTGAATAAACCAAGTTTGTAACAAGTCAAGAAGTTTGCATTTAATGACCCAAAAATGAGTGATCATCATGACGACAACATTTGTGACGTCAGCTATGGTGACGTCACCCTTGTAAAGAACGCTACGGAGGACCCTGCTCCGTCATCAGAAGTGGGATAGGCTCCATTGCCTATCTAATCATGGTGTCGTGCGAAAAGCTTCATGAATCAAGTCTATGACGTCACTGGATGCTACGGATCGCCACATCGGAGTGTTAACCAAGAAGTGGGTGACGCTATTACTCCAGAAATCGGCCGAGCGGTTAGACATGTTGAAAGGGGCGTTGCAACCCTCGAGAATGCTTTGAGGATGACCCCGTAAGGTTACCCATGACCAGCAGCGTTGTGCCCCACAATCTGGTGATCAGTTGACCGTATCGGCGGGAAACCATTCACATACTGAGAACGGCTGCAAATACAGCCAAACCACAACCTATAGGGTGAAGATGACCCAAAAGATAAGTAACTCAATTCAATAATTCCAAATAACCTTTAACGCTAACTTATCTACGAGAACCTTCGAGAACCTTCGAGAACTGACACTTAAATGTGACCTTACTTTACATTGATTTTGACTTATCTACGAGAACCTCCGAGAACTCTACGAGAACCTCCGAGAATTAACACTGACTTTGACTTGACTTTGATGTGACTAACTTAACTATGACTTATCTACGAGAACCTCCGAGAATACTACGAGAACCTCCGAGAACTCTACGAGAACCTCCGAGAACCTCCGAGAACCTATTAACCTTGTAAGCATTGATGTGCTGAAACTTACAGAGGTACTACTCAAAGAAAGTTTTTCTATTCTTGCAGATATCACAACGAGAACCTTCTAGAACTCTACGAGACCCTCCGAGAACTCTACGATAACCTCCGAGAAAACTACGAGTACCTCTGAGAACTATACGAGAACCACCGAGAACTCTACGAGAACCTCCGAGATCTCTACGAGAACCTCCGAGAACTCTACGAGAACCTCCGAGAACTCTACGAGAACCTCCGAGAACTCTACGAGAATCTACGAGAACCTCCGAAAACCCACTGTATTACAACGAGCACCTTCGATAACTCTACGTAAACCTCCGAGAACTCTACGAAAACCTCCGAAAACTCTACGAGAACCTCTGAGAACACTAGTACCATCGATAACACTACGAGAACCTCCGAGAACTCTACGAGAACCTCCAAGAACCTCCGAGAATTCTACAAGAACCTCCGAGAAGTTTACAAGAACCTCCGAGAACCCCACGAGAACCTCCGAGAATCTCCAAGAACCCTACGAGAATCTCCGAGAACCCTAAGACAACCTCGGAGCACCCTACAAAAACTCAGAGGACCGAGAAGAGAGGACCGGACAACGAGAATCAAAGAAGGCTGGTGCAGAGCGCGCACCGCCTGTCAGTATGGCCGTATCGGCGCAACTACAAAAGTATATCTGTTATAAGGATCAGAATCGTTGAGTTTAATGACTTAATTAGTTAATTAATTACCAACTGATTACTTTGAGTAAATTACGATGTAAAATTAACGTTAAACAACATGTCACCATTTTTCTTATTGTAATTCTAATATTTCAATACTTAACCTAAAACTTGACTACACGTGCACGAGCCTTATAAATACGGCTGCACGCCAGTGCTCAGGGCATTCAAGCTCGAGCCGCCGGGACAGTGCGGACCTCTCTAGACGTGGTTATACTGCCCGTTGAATAAACCAAGATTGTAACAAGTCAAGAAGTTTGCATTTAATGACCCAAAAATGAGTGATCATCATGACGACAACATTTGTGACGTCAGCTATGGTGACGTCACCCTTGTAAAGAACGTTACGGAGGACCCTGCTCCGTCATATATCATTTAAAAATAATTAAAAGCATATTTTGTAATAGGTGTAATAATGAAAAAAATACGTTGGTTACGAAAATAATAAAAGTACAAAGCCTTTAATACGCCAATCGGTTGACTGACAGTTGTCATTTTTTTGTTTACACAGCCGTACGGCGTAATAACATGGCCGCTATTATTTCACGGTGTTTTATAACAGATTAAAAATACCGAAAACTTTGAATTGAATTTAAAAATTTGTTTTGTTATTTTATGAACTAAAACTTAAATTTTCAGACTGCTGTAAAATGTGCCAAGCACGCAACAGTCACGACTAGATCACAGACATGACTGACGAATTAGTTGAACTTACCTACATGTACTAGCACTTGTTCACGAACAGTGACTTGATCACGTCATGATGCAAATTTTGGGAAATAACAATAACGTCTATAATATTTTTCATTTCTGAACTATAAAACTATCGAGAGTACAAGGTACAAGTATATTAACTACACTCTGTCCACTGGTTTAATCGTTTTTTGACAGCTGCAACTAGTGAACAATATTTATGTTTTATGTAAAAACTGATACGCATACCTGTATTATAATGTCTGTAAGAGGTCATAAATAAGATAATCCAACAAGATTAGGCAGTTTATATATTTATTTTATAACACATTTTAAAGTTAACTTAAGATAATCGGGAATAATTACATTATAAGGCAGCTGTCAAAAAACCAATAACCCAATGGACAGGGTATATTAATATTATCAATGACTTTGACATCTTCCACGAAAAGAGAGGGTCGAGACAGTTAGGTGTCAGTGGAAGACATCGTGATGAAAGCTAGCGGAGGGTGGAGTGACGTCCGGTGAAAGCAGTAATAAAATGTGTACTTACTTTGGCGCGTTGTATGCCTCAGAGCAGGGCGCGCGACACTCGCCCCCGGCCTTGTCGCCGGCCTTTTCGCCGGCCTTTTCGGCCCTAAAACACACGATCAGCGTTCAGCACACAACATGTTTTTTCAAGCATTTTCAAGCATTTTTCACTTATGACATTTATTTTAACTTTAATGATGAATGTTTGCACTACATGACCATTCATTATAATAATCAATTCATTGGAAAGAAAAACAAAAGAAAGTATTATTAGGTAGGTACACAACTACAATATACCTATAGTAGGTATATAAACAGTAACTTGTTGCAGGATAACCGTGTGGTCTGTGGATAGACACAGCACAGTACAGACTTTAGTTGATATATCATCTGTGGTACAGCACAGTATATGTTTACCTATATATACTGTATATTTAGTTTACGTCATCACGGGACGGGGCGCGTTCAGACCCACTCATTTCTAATAGCCGTGTTGCCAGCTTTCAGCAAGGTAATTGAAAAGATAATGCTTAATCAGTTATCTGATGCTTATTAACTTTAAGAAAAAAAACGAAATTTTACATGACTAAAATATGTATGGTTTCACCAAAGGACGTTGTACGACTGACGTTGGTGTCAATTTATTAAAACACATCAAAGCTACCGGAGGGTGAAGTTCCACCCTGTGATGAGTACATAGTAATAAAATGTGTACTTACTTTGGCGTGTCGTATGCGCCGGAGCAGATCGCGCGACACTTGCCCGCCTTGCCGCCCCTGAAACACGCAATACGATCAGCGTTATATGCACGCAACACACGCGCTGTGGTGTCGTGTACGGGACGGTACATTGGTAACTAGGTAATAGTTGTTAGAGAAGCCAATAATGACTGAAGTGCCCAAAGTAACTTCCAGTTGTGACATTAATTTCAACTTTAATGCTCACATTATAAAACAGAAGGCAGATAGGTCGCTTGGAACAATAAATGTGAGTCATGTTTTTAGACAGGTGTGCTTGACAGGACTGTAAGAACACGTTGCCTCAGTGTGCGTGTACCGTTGCCAGGATAATGACAAATCACCCATTATATTTTATTATTTTATTGTCTCAGAAAAATGCAAGCAAGAGTTATACATACATTAGTTATACATGGATGCTGGTCTAGCTCCACAGCCATAAGGGTTCATAGATTTAGATTGATCAGCATTTGTAACTATTTTTGAAGCTGCTGAAGATGTAGAACTACATTATCTTTGCATTGTATAAACTCAAACTATTAGTATTATATAATTTTGCATAGCAAATACATGTGAGCACTAATACTTTAAAGCTACCATTTACGAGACCCCGGGTTGCAGCGAGGGTCAAACTGTTGCAGCCCAGGGCTATGCGGTGCTTCCGGTGCCTTGACATTGGGCACGTCAAGGCTCGGTGCACCTCCCAAATTGACCGCAGCGATCAGTGTTATCGCTGCGGTCAGCCCAGTCACAAGATGGCCCAGTGCTCCGCGGCGCCAAACTGCAGTCCCTGTACAGCTGCAGGGAGGCCCGCTGGGCACACAGCAGGCGGAAAGGCCTGTGCGCCCCCCAGGAAGAAAGGGGGCGCCAGGGCTGCTGGGGCCCTTTACTTTTTCGGCCGATGAGGCGCCAGCCTGCAGGGGGCTGCAGGCTGGCGCCTCATCGGCCGGCTCCCGGCCCAGGAATGGTGCGGACTCGGAGGGAATGGACTGCGCATAAATGGCGCTGTACCATTTCCTCCAGGGCAACATCAACCACTCTGCCAGAGCTCAGGACCTCTTCCTCCACAGCATGGCAGAGTGGTCGATTGACGTGGCTGCGGTCGCCGAGCCGTACTTCGTCCCTCCCAGGGATAACTGGGTGGGAGACTTGGAAAGCTTAAGCTTAGCATAAGTCAATAGTGGACGTCTCGTTCGCTAGCCCTGCTGTCGCGAGCCGTGTCCGCGACTGGCGTGTCACCGTCGAGGTGGAGACGTTGTCGGATCATCGCTACATCCGTTTCGACGTCTCCGCCCAGACCACCGGCGGCCGAAATCCATCGGGCCTACGAACGAACGGTCCGCGCTGGGCGCGTAAGCGCATGAACAGGGAACTTCTCGAAGAGGCCGCCATTGTCCAGGCATGGTTCCGGGAGTCGGAGACGAACGTACCGGTCGACGTCGAACTGGAGGCGCTGTGGTTCCGCGGGACGATGATGAAAATCTGCGACGCGTTCATGCCACGGGTAAACGCACAGTCAGCGTGGCGCCAGGCCGAGATCGCACGTATGCGCATTGAGTGCGTAGCGGTCAGACGCCAGTACCGCCGATACCGCAGGAGACGACATTGGGTTCCGGACGAAGAAGCCACGCTGTATGCGGTGTACCGCGCGGCTAAGAGGACTCTGTGTCTGGCCATGGGCGATGCGAAGACGCAAGCCAGGGAGGAGATGTTGGAGACTGTAAACGGGGATACGTGGGGGCGCCCATATAAAGCGGTTCGAGGGAAACTTCGGTCCGCGGCGCCACCACTCACGGTGAGTCTCCAACCAGAGCTGCTGGAGGAGGTGGTATCAGCCCTCTTTCCGGCACGACAGGAGCATATTCTGCCGCCGATGGCTTTGCCCACAGGCCTCAGAGGAGAACGCCATCAGCGTCCCAGTGGTGACACAGGCAGAGATGGGGGCGGCCGTGTTTAGGCTCCAGGCCAAGAACGTGGCTCCGGGGCCCACACGGAATTCTCGGCCTAACGTTAGTCCTCGCTCTGAAGGAGCTAGAGCCCCAACTGAGACGACTCTTTACCGCGTGCCTTGAGCGGGGCCAGTTTCCCACTTTGTGGAAATCTGGTCGGACTCTCCATCCGCGTACCGGCCCATAGTGCTGCTAGACGAGGTGGGAAAGTTGTTTGAGCGAATAATCGCAGCCCGCCTCGTCAGCCACTTGTGCGAAGAAGCGGTGTCCCGGGGCGGGGATTACCCCGCCTCCGCCGTACACAACTCCAAGGCAGGGTGTTGAAGGCATTGGAAATGTCCAAGGACACCGCCAACTAATGTTGGCGGTGTCCTTGGACTTCAGTATTATCGTGTGCCTTCCTACCTCCGCCGCATCGTTGGGGCTCATTTGTCCTTATTTGTCCGAGAGGCGTGTCACCTACATCGGACGTGATGGCGGACACCAGCGCCGCATGTCGTGCGGTGTTCCACAGGGGTCCGTCTTAGGACCGCCCCTGTGAAACATCGGGTACGACTAGGAGCTCAGGGGCGCCGCCGCCGGGATCACACATCGTGGTCGGAGGGGCCCGAATAGCTGTCGAGTCCACCACGAAGTACCTTGGATTGGTGCTCGACAGCCGGTGGGATTTTGGCCCTCATTTCCAGCGGCTGGGGCGCTGTCAACGCTGCTTACCAATCTGGGTGGCCCGAGCGCCGCCAGTAGGCGGTTCTACGTCGGGATCGTGCGATCGATGGCCCTGTACGGAGCCCGGATCTGGGCAGCTGACCTGACGGCCGGAAGCATCAAAGTCCTGCGAAAGCCGCAGCGAGCGATGACTGTCAGAGTCATCAGGGGATATCGCACGATCTCCTACGGGGCGGTTTGTACACAAAATATTGTAATTGTAATTAGAAAAAAGAACTTGTAATTAAAATAAAATAATTCTGTCTTTACAGAGCAACACATTTGTTTATTTCCTCGATTATATAGTTGAGTTTTGTTATGTCATCGCACTAAAAGAAGCCCAAAAAACATGGTTGCGCATTGTATTTTATTCGGACAAAATACCTTTTTTTATACCTGCCCTGCTGCGTGCCGGGGTATGGCGTGTACAGCCGCGCCAGCCGTCGCGACACCAGCAGCAGCGCCGGGGCCAGCAGCGCGCACCACGCCAGCGACATCCAGTAGCCGTTCTGGGACAACACACGAGCGTTACTACGGGCTACGAGACAGCGTCACTACTGCCTGGAATACGCAGGCGTGATGTACGGGCTGACGGACGAAGTCGCACCATGGCGGTTCCTATGTAACCATTATGGTACAGGACCCTAAAAGGGCACACTGCAAATTATCGAGCGCAATTTGTCGCTCGATGACGACCGTAAGTCAGATATTTTTTTATTTTCTATGTCAATGTTATAACCAACGTCTTTAAAATCATCACACATGCGACAGTGAAGCCCGCGACGCAGCTTTTCTCGACTCGACAAGAAGGAAACAGCGGCTACCGACTATTGTACTTGTTTAATTTCATACACAGTGACACGTGTCTGTCAGTCGCGAATAGTGCTCTAGATACGTACGACAGGCATGAGGATCCTGTGGCAGATGGCGTCGCGTGTGCCGTTGAAGATGCTGGACAGCGGCCCGCAGTGGCCCAGCGACTGCTCCAGCGTCTGCTCCAGCGCGCTCAGCACTTGCTGCATGTACGACCCCAACTGCGTGCCCACCAGGTCTGTCACCTTGTTCGTCAAGTCGCCCACTATGCCCGTCAAGTTGCTCGGTATCCAGCTCGTCAAGTCGTCCATTATGTTCGTCAAGTTGCCCGGTATCATGTTAGTCAAGGTATCCATTATATTCGTCAAGTTGACCGTCGGTATCAGGTTCGTCAAGCCGCCTGGTATCAAGTTCGTCAAGTCACCCGGTATCATGTTCGTCAAGTCACCCGGTATCATGTTCGTCAAGTTGCCCGGTATCATGTTCGTCAAGTCACCCGGTATCATGTTCGTCAAGTTGCCCGGTATCATGTTCGTCACGTCACCCGGTATCACGTTCGTCAAGTTGCCCGGTATCATGTTCGTCAAGTTGCCCGGTAATTGCCAAACCTGAACGAATACATTACTATTACGACTAATCATTTCCTACGAGTACTACTTACAAACAATCTTGTACGGACAGCGTCATCAACTGGTTACACCCTATTCGAAGAAATTTTAATGTGTGAGGGGTAACCAGTTGATGACGCTGTCTGTACATAATGCAAAACAGTCTGCGGACAATTGTTATTGTCACTCTTGTTATTTTCTATTTTTTTACATTCAAATACAATGAATGTGTGGCTTCAGCGAAGAATGGTAAATGTTTAAGTTCATAGTTCATAATATAGTGCAGGTAAATTTAGTTGAGTCAAATATCGATAGAGATCGTACCGAGATCATTTTCTAGATCGCGGTGTTAAGATTTTCCGTGAATTAACGACCTCGGGCCATTTTTTTGTTCTCGCAAAACTGCAGGCACATAACCATTAAATTGGCGAATTTATTATCGAATAGATTGCAGTCCGGCTTGACTTCCAGGAGACGCAGCACGGGCTGCAGTCCGACACGAAGGCACGTCTAGCAGTCGATGTTTTCTGCTACTGAGATAATTGCTCGGTGTGTAGCGTCGAATCAGCTCATTATGAATGTCAGGAGCATCCGTCATACTTTTAAATATTTTGACCATAACGCCTACCTGGTCACATGCCCTTCTGGTCTCCAGCAGATAATATTCCAGACATCCTATGAGGAACTTGGTAGGGTAGAAGTAGGGACAGAAACCGAGAGTTTTTCTGTAAAGAAACCGCAAGAATGCTTTTTGAACTTTTTCTAGAAGAAGTACATTACTTTGCTTCGTGCGAATTCCATACAGAAGAACTAGCTTCTAGTTTGGTTCGGACAAGTGTGCTGTATGAGAGCCTTATTACATGCTCGTTAAGAAAGTCACGGGTATTCCGGAGAACTGTAGAAATGTGGTCATGAAAAGTTTGCTTCTGGTCAAACGTGACACCCAAGTCCTTCATGTTGGTTGATCTATGTAGTTATTTTTGTACCATTTATTTTGTATTCGAAATTAAGGTCATTACATAGCATTTGAAAGAATTGAACTCCATTTTATTCTGAACCCCCGAATCGTGTATGGCATACATTGTGTTTATACCAAGTTCATTAGAGTGATTTGATAACAGTACAGTTAATCCCTTGCTACAAGTGTAGTTCTATTACAAGTTCCTCCACGTGATCCTGATCAAAATAGTGAATGAGAAATGAGAAATAATATTGATTTTGAAACATGGTTCCAACACTTTTACAGATGAATGCTTTGAAATGTTGCCTGCCTTACTTGTTGACCTACGTCCCCCAAGTCATCCCAGGAAAACCTGCGCATGTCATTGAGGGACGCCTCGCCCTCGCTGATCTCGTGCACCAGGAACGCGATGGCTTCCTTCAGAGACGAGTGGTTGAACCGCAGGTCGTCTTGGAGCTCCAGCGCGGTGCTCTACAACAGACAAGTGAAGTGTTATCCTAAGAGCTCACGTGTCGTGTGGGCTATGTGTGCTGTGTGCTGTACTCACGTTGAGCCGCGCGGAGTGCTCTAGCATGGGGCGCAGCACGCGGCCTCGGCGGCGAACAGCTGATATGAACGATGCGCGGTGTGTCGTGTGTTGTGTGTCGTGTGTTGTGTGCTGTGTGCTGTACTCACGTTGAGCCGCGCGGAGTGCTCTAGCATGGGGCGCAGCACCGCGTCCTGCAGCTCGCACAGCGCGGCGGACGCCTGCAGTAGCGACGCGGCCTCGGCGGCGTGTCGTGTGGGCTATGTGTGCTGTGTGCTGTACTCACGTTGAGCCGCGCGGAGTGCTCTAGCATGGGGCGCAGCACGCGGCCTCGGCGGCGAACAGCTGATATGAACGATGCGCGGTGTGTCGTGTGTTGTGTGTCGTGTGTTGTGTGCTGTGTGCTGTACTCACGTTGAGCCGCGCGGAGTGCTCTAGCATGGGGCGCAGCACGCGGCCTCGGCGGCGAACAGCTGATATGAACGATGCGCGGTGTGTCGTGTGTTGTGTGTCGTGTGTTGTGTGTCGTGTGTTGTGTGCTGTGTGCTGTACTCACGTTGAGCCGCGCGGAGTGCTCTAGCATGGGGCGCAGCACGCGGCCTCGGCGGCGAACAGCTGATATGAACGATGCGCGGTGTGTCGTGTGTTGTGTGTCGTGTGTTGTGTGCTGTGTGCTGTACTCACGTTGAGCCGCGCGGAGTGCTCTAGCATGGGGCGCAGCACGCGGCCTCGGCGGCGAACAGCTGATATGAACGATGCGCGGTGTGTCGTGTGTTGTGTGTCGTGTGTTGTGTGCTGTGTGCTGTACTCACGTTGAGCCGCGCGGAGTGCTCTAGCATGGGGCGCAGCACGCGGCCTCGGCGGCGAACAGCTGATATGAACGATGCGCGGTGTGTCGTGTGTTGTGTGTCGTGTGTTGTGTGCTGTGTGCTGTACTCACGTTGAGCCGCGCGGAGTGCTCTAGCATGGGGCGCAGCACGCGGCCTCGGCGGCGAACAGCTGATATGAACGATGCGCGGTGTGTCGTGTGTTGTGTGTCGTGTGTTGTGTGCTGTGTGCTGTACTCACGTTGAGCCGCGCGGAGTGCTCTAGCATGGGGCGCAGCACGCGGCCTCGGCGGCGAACAGCTGATATGAACGATGCGCGGTGTGTCGTGTGTTGTGTGTCGTGTGTTGTGTGCTGTGTGCTGTACTCACGTTGAGCCGCGCGGAGTGCTCTAGCATGGGGCGCAGCACGCGGCCTCGGCGGCGAACAGCTGATATGAACGATGCGCGGTGTGTCGTGTGTTGTGTGTCGTGTGTTGTGTGCTGTGTGCTGTACTCACGTTGAGCCGCGCGGAGTGCTCTAGCATGGGGCGCAGCACGCGGCCTCGGCGGCGAACAGCTGATATGAACGATGCGCGGTGTGTCGTGTGTTGTGTGTCGTGTGTTGTGTGCTGTGTGCTGTACTCACGTTGAGCCGCGCGGAGTGCTCTAGCATGGGGCGCAGCACGCGGCCTCGGCGGCGAACAGCTGATATGAACGATGCGCGGTGTGTCGTGTGTTGTGTGTCGTGTGTTGTGTGCTGTGTGCTGTACTCACGTTGAGCCGCGCGGAGTGCTCTAGCATGGGGCGCAGCACGCGGCCTCGGCGGCGAACAGCTGATATGAACGATGCGCGGTGTGTCGTGTGTTGTGTGTCGTGTGTTGTGTGCTGTGTGCTGTACTCACGTTGAGCCGCGCGGAGTGCTCTAGCATGGGGCGCAGCACGCGGCCTCGGCGGCGAACAGCTGATATGAACGATGCGCGGTGTGTCGTGTGTTGTGTGTCGTGTGTTGTGTGCTGTGTGCTGTACTCACGTTGAGCCGCGCGGAGTGCTCTAGCATGGGGCGCAGCACCGCGTCCTGCAGCTCGCACAGCGCGGCGGACGCCTGCAGTAGCGACGCGGCCTCGGCGGCGTGTCGTGTGGGCTATGTGTGCTGTGTGCTGTACTCACGTTGAGCCGCGCGGAGTGCTCTAGCATGGGGCGCAGCACCGCGTCCTGCAGCTCGCACAGCGCGGCGGACGCCTGCAGTAGCGACGCGGCCTCGGCGGCGTGTCGTGTGGGCTATGTGTGCTGTGTGCTGTACTCACGTTGAGCCGCGCGGAGTGCTCTAGCATGGGGCGCAGCACCGCGTCCTGCAGCTCGCACAGCGCGGCGGACGCCTGCAGTAGCGACGCGGCCTCGGCGGCGTGTCGTGTGGGCTATGTGTGCTGTGTGCTGTACTCACGTTGAGCCGCGCGGAGTGCTCTAGCATGGGGCGCAGCACCGCGTCCTGCAGCTCGCACAGCGCGGCGGACGCCTGCAGTAGCGACGCGGCCTCGGCGGCGTGTCGTGTGGGCTATGTGTGCTGTGTGCTGTACTCACGTTGAGCCGCGCGGAGTGCTCTAGCATGGGGCGCAGCACGCGGCCTCGGCGGCGAACAGCTGATATGAACGATGCGCGGTGTGTCGTGTGTTGTGTGTCGTGTGTTGTGTGCTGTGTGCTGTACTCACGTTGAGCCGCGCGGAGTGCTCTAGCATGGGGCGCAGCACGCGGCCTCGGCGGCGAACAGCTGATATGAACGATGCGCGGTGTGTCGTGTGTTGTGTGTCGTGTGTTGTGTGCTGTGTGCTGTACTCACGTTGAGCCGCGCGGAGTGCTCTAGCATGGGGCGCAGCACGCGGCCTCGGCGGCGAACAGCTGATATGAACGATGCGCGGTGTGTCGTGTGTTGTGTGTCGTGTGTTGTGTGCTGTGTGCTGTACTCACGTTGAGCCGCGCGGAGTGCTCTAGCATGGGGCGCAGCACCGCGTCCTGCAGCTCGCACAGCGCGGCGGACGCCTGCAGTAGCGACGCGGCCTCGGCGGCGTGTCGTGTGGGCTATGTGTGCTGTGTGCTGTACTCACGTTGAGCCGCGCGGAGTGCTCTAGCATGGGGCGCAGCACCGCGTCCTGCAGCTCGCACAGCGCGGCGGACGCCTGCAGTAGCGACGCGGCCTCGGCGGCGTGTCGTGTGGGCTATGTGTGCTGTGTGCTGTACTCACGTTGAGCCGCGCGGAGTGCTCTAGCATGGGGCGCAGCACCGCGTCCTGCAGCTCGCACAGCGCGGCGGACGCCTGCAGTAGCGACGCGGCCTCGGCGGCGTGTCGTGTGGGCTATGTGTGCTGTGTGCTGTACTCACGTTGAGCCGCGCGGAGTGCTCTAGCATGGGGCGCAGCACCGCGTCCTGCAGCTCGCACAGCGCGGCGGACGCCTGCAGTAGCGACGCGGCCTCGGCGGCGAACAGCGGCTGCTGCAGCGAGCGCGCCGTGCTGTTGAGCTGCTGCACCAGCTGGTCCAGTGCCAGCGACGTCATGTTGGTCTCCAGCTGCAGCGATAGTACGAGTAAGCGACGAATCAAAACTCAAAACCATTTATTTCAAATAAACCATTTACGGGCACTTTTGAATTTGCCCGACGCTGAAATCATCATCCCTCATTCTATACTTTTCCCCACTAGGTTGGGGTCGTCTAACCGGATGCAACTGAATACCAGTGTATCTCACCAAAGCATCTGGAAAGCCCTCTACGAACAAAATGTTAGTAATAAATATATCAGAACACATCTACGAAAACAGTACTACCAAAATGAAACTAGAAAGTTCAGGACAAAAAATTAAATTAAAAATTTAAAAAACCCCCAACGCAAAACATAAAAGCGATTATTTAAAAAGTAAAAAATAATATCTTTTGTTGAGCCATCAAATGTTTGTTCGTTGAAATGGCGCTATAATGTCGCGGCGGGGTACCGCGTAAGTCAAATCTCATTGCAAATCCATGAGTTCGCTATTTTACCTATTTAGCTATTGCTGACTTAGCGGTACCCCGCCGCGACATTATAGCGCCATTTCAATGAACAAACATTTGATGGCTCAACAAAAGATATTATTTTTTACTTTTTAAATAATCGCTTTTATGTTTTGCGTTGGGGGTTTTTAAAATTTTTAATTTAATTTTATTTGAAAGTTTTTAAATGTAATTTAGTCTGGTTTTAAGAAGTTGTAGATACGTCTAAAGTTGTATTTCGTCACATGGATCTTTTTTGATATTAAAGATATCACCCTGAGAATGCGTTTGGTATATATAATTCGCCATTTTGTGGTGCCGGTCATCTTGGCTTTGAAATTTATCATAGTGTAAAGTATTCTACTAGTGAAGCCCTTTCATTTGATACCCATATTGATGGAGTTGTGAAAAAATATGTGATTAGCTATTTTGTGGCGGCGGCCATCTTGGACCGATTTTCATCAAACATAGCTAAGAACACTCCCGACTAATTCACCTTACAAATAAAAAAAACAAAAACAAAATCGGTTCATCCGTTCGGGAGCTACGATGCCACAGACAGACACACACACACACACACACACACACACACACACAGACACGTCAAACTTATAACACCCCGTCGTTTTTACGTCGGGGGTTAAAAAATTGATACGAGTATATAGCACACAGGAGTTAGGGCGATCCCCTGTCACTTAAATTAATCATATCAGTCCTCCAAAACGCTAAGAAAAATTTATCTTGGGACAAAAAGGGATTAAGTATCGGTAATGAGCGTCATCACCATCTATGCTTCGTAGATGACATTGTGCTGTTCTCAAAAAGCCCCGTAGAGCTCCAATCCATGATATCAGAACTTGATAACGTAAGCACTAGCGTCGGCCTGGAAATAAACATCTCAAAAAGGAAGGTCGTGTCTAACCACCACATAGAACTCCAATTTAAATAAATAATCATCATAGATTACGTTGATGAATAAATGTACTTAGGCAAACAGGTATACTTTCGCAAAAGTAACACCATAGAAGAAATAAACAGGCTTCCGTGTGCTTAACAACTTCACTGCGATCCCCAAGACGCCTACCAAGCGTGGGGATTATGGCAACCCCTCCCCCTTATGGGGGAAGCCTTTGTTGAACAGCGGACGTCTTCAGGCTGATGATGATGATGATATCAACCACATGGAAAAAGTCCTGGCGCTTTGCAAGCATGAACTCAAAATTAAGAAAGAAAGTAATGGATTCATGCCTCTTACCTTGTCTCACAAATGGCTGTCATGATTCAACAACCAGCAGAAAGCTAACATAATGTCAAAGAGCCTTAGAATGCAGTTCACTACAAATAAAATTGAAGGACAGAGTCAATCACAGAGCAATAAGAAAGCAGACTGGCGGGCGTGACAGATGCCTTGTCCTTCGCACGAGGTCTGAAATGGAGGTGGCTGGGTTACGTGGCACGCTACACTGACAACAGGTGGACGAAGACCGTGACTATGTAGGGAGGACCTCATGGGCACAGAAGCAAAGGGAGACCAAAGGCACGGTGGAAGGACGAGATTGAGACCGTCGGAACACGTAATTGGTCCAACCTCGCAAGGAATCGCGACGAGTGGCAATCTCTGGAGGTGGCCTATACCCAAATAAGGGTCCAGTTGGCATGAATATTGGACTAACAATATCCACAACCTTTACTATTCATGCGATTGTTCATACTTGCCAATGGAATAATAAAGGTTTTATTTTATTTTATTTATTTTAATGTTATAGCTCACTGTTTAGCATCGATTTTTGCAACATTTAACCTTGAATATTTTTTGCACACGTCGGATCCATGTGGACTTTTGTTTGACAATTGGTTAGTAATAGTGTTTCCAACATTCATACCAAATTTCAGTTTTATGCGAATTAATGTAACCTTACCCTTAAAGGATATTGACCAGAGGATGGGCAGCAACGTCCTTCTGAGTACCATACCACCTAGAGCGATAGTCAACATGCATCGGCCAAGCATGGAGATTACGGCTATACCCCCCTTGGCGTGACCTATGTCCAGCGGCGGGCGTCTAAAGGTTGACATGATGATGATGTCCCCTATTTTTGAAGCTAACTTCACCGGGCTAAACAGTTTTACGTGCTTTCCGAAGCACGGAGAGGTCTTTGTATAAAATGAAAGGTCATCACATTCCACTCCACCCCCTATATCCACGGGCCGACAGCGACAAGCATAGCTTAACCTATTACCCTTACCTTTACGACTTTTACATAATAATATAATGGGGTAATTTTCAAAATTAATGTACATTTCAATTGTGTTTACTTTGTGTTATAGTAACACAAAAGTAACACAAAGGAAAAGTAAGGGCTAAGTCTTTCTTAATAAATTTGACAATCACATTTTTTATGTTTTTGCATTTTTTTTTATTTGGAAAAATCACATTTAAAGAATTTGAAGGGGCAGTGCCAGGATAGCTCGTGTAATTTAAATTTTCTTTATTTTTTGCACTTTGCAGGTCAGTGTCAAGGTGTATTAGGTAATAAACATAGATATTCATACCATTCATCAACTGTAGTACCTATTAATGATTTTCATAATTAAAATTTTATTTGTACGTATTTACTACCGCCACGAAACATATTTTCATCAACTTAGAACCTAATAATAACCACGAAGATTCTATTATTCTTATATCGCTTATGTAAACAAGCCCTAACCCATTCCATTGTGTTACGTAACACTAAAATAGTAACACAATGGTCACACAAATTAATAAAACACACGTGTCTTTAACCTAAAAATAACAATACTGTTGTAAAGTTACCCTCAATTGACTCATGAAACATGCATTTAACTATGATTTATTATTATCTACAATAACGGGATGCAATGTAAAGTATAGTGCTTACCGAATTAATGCTATTTAACACTTTTAAACTAGTTTTTAATTGTCCTTTTTACGACGCGCACGCATTTAATCCATCAGTCACAAGACACAAAATGGCGAACTGAGCCAACTAGCGCCCTCACGGTGTAACTATCTTGATGCATGGAGTTGCCATACTAAATTATGAATTTACTTCTATTAGGATGGAATGTTAACGTAACAAGAAAGAGTAACACAAAGTAATGAAATATGAGACACATGTTTATGAGTAAATAAATAAAAAGTTAATTATAATTACATTGTTTAATACATATTGCTTAAATCTTACTCTTTGACTGGACAAAATATTGTTGAATCGGGTTCCGAAATGCGTGATCTATTCATTAAAAACGCTTCTCTTTGAAAATGTGTGCGACTGTGGACTCAGCACTTTTGTATAGGGAAAAAATTACGACAGTAATCAAATTTAGTTTTTTAACACAGTAAATTGAATTACCGCACAAAACTATTTTTTTATTTACTCTATTGTTATCAATTGATTTGAATGTTGGTTTATCTGGTTAAAATTGGAGCTGTATTTTACTTGAGTTATCAATAAGTTTGATGGACACAAATTTGTATTAAAATGTACATTAATTTAAACGACCCAATGAGCTCTCCGTCACTGTTAGATATTGTCATCAATTAGATAGGTGGCACGAAGTACTGCAAAATTAGCACAGTAGGCGCTAGTAGCACTGACCGTAGAGAGGATCCTGTCGATGTCGTAGCCGGTCAGGTCGGTGGCGGCGAGCTGCTGCAGCTTGCGGCGCGCTGAGGCGTGCAGGATCACCACGGGCTGCAGCACGCGCGGTAGCAGCGGGTCCGGCGCGGGGAGGCGCGTCTCCAAGTTCGAGCGCAGTGACGAGCGCACGCCCAGCAGATTGAAGAAGCGCCACATGTGCAGCGTCTGCAACACCAGCCGGGTCTACACTATATCTTGCATCAAAATCACACGACATGTGTTCAGAAATGAACATTTGAAGAAAATGGGGTTCATGTGAGGTGCTTGACCTTACAAGTCTGCTGGTCTGCTGGTCAAAGCTGCAACTGATGGCACCTTGCACGAATGCGCGAGGAAGGCAGCTAAAAGGGAGGAATGGCAACGTAGCGTAAAGCGTGCCACCAACATACCGACGAAAAAGAAGATAGGGTTCATGTAAGGTCAAGCACCTTACACGAGAGTATTAACCTGACCCCTACCACACTTATTTATTATTAGGTAATTTTATTCTTGACTAGCTGACCCGACAGACGTTGTCCTGTCAATTGGTTTTTCAATTTTCTTACCGTATAAACCTTCCCTGGACTTTCACTAATATTTCAAGACCAAAATTAGCCAAATCGGTCCAGCCGTGCTCGAGTTTTAGCGAGACTAACGAACAACGATTAATTTTTATTAAATAGATAGACGACTAGCGACCCACCCAGGCTTCGCACAGGAGAAAATGAACCAAATTTAAACTTGGTTGGAATTTAAGTTATACTTAATAACTGTTAAATATTACAAACTCATACGTGTTATAAAACAATATTCCTCAAAAATCAGTTTTAAGCAATCTAAATACAATTGTCAATTACAAACTCTAATTACTATAAGTTACGGTACAGTTTACGGTACCGGTAAAGTTGTTAATACAAAATTGACAAATTAAACTCTTTTCTAAAGTCAGTTTTAGTATTTAATAAACTTTATCGTAGTACCTAGGAATAGAATTCAATAAATGGCTTAAAGGTTTAAGTTGAAGTTAGAAGATTTTTAAAATGTGGAATACCTTGTAGAGGGTGTTGTTGGCGTGGCACCGTTCGAGTATGGAGGTGAGGGTGAAGGTGGGGTCCTTGCGCTCGCGGTACAGCGTGTACTCTATGTCCACCATCTTCTCCACGTCCGCGACCAGGCGCTTGCCGCGCGGCTCCCTGCGCGTGCGTCCATGTCATGTGCGTCCAAGTCATGCGAGCACGCTCACACATCGACAAGTTCAGCCTCGCCATGATGAGCGAGCGTCACATTGAGACCTCGTTAAATGTTATGGTTACGTGGGGTTTTCTACTTGAAATCGAATGACGTCAGATCGAATATTACTTGCTCGAAAACGTTATCTCGATCAATTATGAGCGCGACAGTTCACTACCTCAATGCATCAAAATCTCGAATAACTATAAGCTCGAATCACCGGCAGCGCAAAACCCCATTATCTTAAAACATTATTTCTCGAACGACCACATAATCGATTTACAGAATAGTTCTAAGGATTTTTTTATTTGAGTACACCAAATGCGTAGAAATATAAATAAACTATAATCATAAATATAAGAAAATATCATATTAGTTCCCCGAATTGAACTGACTGTCGCGCTCATAAAATTTATCGACTTAACGTTTTCGAGCAAGTAATATTCAAGATTTCAAGTAGGTAATCCGATTACGTGAGTTTGGTAGTACCTACATCATCATCACCATCATCAGCCAAAAGACGTCCACTGTTGAACATAGGCCTCCCACATAGAACGCCACAATGAGCGGCATCCTGCCGCTTGCATCCACCGGTTACCCGCGAGCTTGACAATGTCGTCGGTCCATCTGGCGAGAAGCCTACCAACGCTACGTCTTCCGGTTCGAGGTCGCCACTCGAGAACCTTTCTTACCCATCGGTTATCGATTCTTCGAGCGATGTGGCCTGCCCATTGCTACTTCAACTTGCATATTCTGAGAGCTATGTCGGTGACCTTAGTTCTTTGGCGAATTTCCTCGTTCCGGATTCTATCGCGAAAAGACACTCCGAGCATAGCTCTCTCCATGGCTCGCTGCGTGACCCTGAGCTTCTCTAGGAGGCCAGCAGTTAAGAACCACGTTTCTGTGCCATATGTCATCACTGGCAACACACACTGGTTATGAACCCTCGTCTTTAGACACTGTGGAATTTTGAAAAGATATCTCGTAGTTTCCCGAACGCTGCCCATCCGAGTTGGATTCATTGGGCGACCTCTTTAGCGAAGTTGGACCTTCATCATGTCAACCAAGAAGCAAATCTTCAATGATGTCTCTGTGATCAATTCAGTGTAAACCGGGAGCGATCACCGCATGGTAAGAGGCACATTGAACATCATTATAAAGCATGAAAGGTCTCGACTGATGAAGTCTACGCTCCGTCCAGAACAGGTCCAGATCCAAAACCCTAGGAAGCTCAGTGGATGAAGACAACGACGAGTTCGTGGAAACTGTTTATGAACTTGGACCCAGTCGTATGCGACTGGGTCCAAGTTCTTCAAGACACGTCGTGCAGATAAGACCAAAAAACTCTCTGATCATACTCTCAAGCTCATGAAGGAGCGGCGTGAGATGATCCTGCAGTCTTCAGATGAGGCGTGGAAATACCGGCAGCTGAATAGACGGATCTCAAAATACTTGAAGCGCGACCTTCGCTGCTTTAATACCGAAGGTATTAAAGACGCAATTGAGCGGAATAAAGGCTCCAAGGTATTAGCAAGGGATCTGGCTATTGGGCAGAGCCAGCTCACGAAGCTGAAGACCGACAATGGCAGGATTGTGTCCGCCAAACCGGAGCGTCTGAGGGAGATCGAGAGATTCTATGGGCAGTTGTACACGTCAACCAGTAAACCCGTTGTAGATCTAGCAAACGACCCAAGAGCTAGACTAACTCGACACTATACCGAAGACATCCCGGACGTCAACCTGTACGAGATTAAGATGGCTCTGAAACAGCTTAAACAACAAGGCACCGGGTGATGATGAAATTACGGCCGAACTCGTGAAGGCGGGTGGAAAACCGGTACTTAAGGCCCTTCAGAAGCTGTTTATTTCCGTCATACACGAGGGAAAAACGCCAGAGGCATAGTGCAGAGGTGTAGTGGTACTCTTCTTCAAAAAGGGCGACAAAGCCCGGCTGAAGAATTATCGGCCCATCTTACTTTTGAGCCATGTCTATAAGTTGTTTTCAAGAGTCATCACGAATCGTCGCGCGCGCAGGTTTGACCACTTCCAGCCTCCCGAACAAGCCGGTTTCTGAAAAGGCTTTAGCATCGTAGACCATGTGGTCTACGATCAGCGTATGTATGTACATACGCTGCGGCAGGTTATACAGAAGACCGAAGAGTATAACCTGCCTCTCTGTTTAGCGTTTGTGGACTAAGAAAAAGCATTCAATTCGATCGAGGCTTGGGCTGTACTGCAGTCTCTCCAACGGTGCCAAATCGACTAACGGTATATCGAGGTGTTGAAGTGTTTATACAAAAACGCCACCATGTCAGTCCGACTTCAAGACCAGACCTCGGAACCTATCCTTCTGCAGCGAGGTGTGAGACAGTGAGACGTCATATCTCCGAAACTGTTTACCGCTACATTGGAGGATGTCATCGAGTTTCTGGACGGGAGAGGGCTAGGCATCAACGTCAATGGCGAGTATATCTCTCACCTTTGGTTTGCCGACGATATAGTGGTCCTGGTCCTGTTCAGTACAATGTTTGATGAACTCAGTAGAGCTTCCGAAAGAGTGGGTCTAAAAATTAACATAGACAAAACCAAGGTCATGTTGAATGCCCATGTAACACCCACTCCTATCAAGATCGGAGACTCTTTTTTTTTATAACAAAAAAAAAAAGACTACACTCGAAGTTGTAGACGATTATGTCTACCTGGGACAAACGGTCCAGTTAGGTAGGTCTAACTTCGAGAAAGAGGTCAATCGTCGCACCGCGGCCGCGGCCGCGTTCGGGAAGTTGCGTGGTATCTTCTCGTCCAATTTACCGCAGTGTCTCAAGACAAAAGTCTATGCCAGTGATTACATACGGGACCGAAACGTGGTCGCTCATAATGGGCCTCATCAGAACGCTTACAAGAAGTCACCCAAAGGGCAATGGAGAGGGCTATGCTCGGAGTTTCCTTGCGTGATAAAATCAAAAATGAGGACATCCGCAAGAGAACCAAGGTTACCGACGTAGCCCGAAGAATTGCCAAACTTAAGTGGTAGTGGGCAGGGCACATTGCTCGCAGAACGGATTGCCGATGGGGCCGAAAAGTTCTGAAGCAGCGACCGCGAACCGGAAGGCGTTGTGTTGTATATGCGAGAGCGCGTACGACACCTGTGTGTGTTGGCGCGCGTGCGACAGAGACACGAATCAATAAAGTAGTATGACACTGACTCGCTGTTTGATATCACGTGTTTGTACCCCGCTCCCGTTAAATACCTAACACGTTGGAAGGCCTCCCACTAGGTGGACCGATGACCTGGTAAAGGTTATGGGGATCCCGGCTGGATGCGAATCGCACGGGACCGGTCAATGTGGCGAGACTTGGGGGAGGCCTAAGTTCAGCAGTGGACGTCTTTCGGCTGAAATGATGATGATGATGATGTATGAATGTGGTCTATGGTGCTGAAGCCTTTTCGGAAACCGGCTTGTTCGGGAGGCTGGAAGTCATCAAAGCTGCGTTCGAGACGATTCGTGATGACCCTCGAGAGCAACTTGTACACATGGCTCAGGAGTGAGATGGGTCTATAATTCTTAAGGTATTATCACCTTTTTTGAAGAAGAGCACCACCACACTCCTGTGCCACGCTTCTGGCGTAATACCTTCGAGTATGACGGAATTAAACAACTTCTGGAGGACTAAAACTATTGGTTTTCCACCCGCTCGCAGAAGTTCCGTCGTAATTCCATCATCGCCCGGCGCCTTGTTGTTCTTAAGCTGTCGGAGGGCCATTCTTATCTCATACAGGTTGATGTCTGGGATACCTTCAGTGTAATGTCGGATCAGTCTCGCTCTGGTGTCCTGAGCTGAACTGACAACGGGCTGTCGTGTCGAGGTGTACAACTGTCCATAAAACCTCTTTAGCTTTTTCAGAAAAACACGTTTCCATGAGATGTTACTGCCGTCTTCGACCTTCAGTTACGTCATTTGGCTTTGCCCAATAGACGCAATCTTTGCGAACACTTTGGAGCCTTGGTTTCGCTCTATTGCGGCCTTAATACATTGAGTACTATAGGACCGCAAGTCGTGTCGCAAGGACTTTGAAATGTGCCTATTGAGTTTGCCGTTCCGACATATCAACTGAAGATTGCAGTCTCATCTCAGACCGGTCTTCCATTAGCTTAGTGGTGATTCCTGAGAGCTTTTGAGGCTTTTTCCGCCGTGGGGCTGTAGAGAATTTAGACCCCACTGCATGGACAGTTTCCACCAACCCGTTATTTATCCCGTCCACTGTTTCGCATTCGGTTAGGCACTGGAAGCGATTATGCAGTTCGAGTTGAAAAGTTTCGGGATTTTGGATCTGGGCTGGATTAGGGCGGAGCGTGGACTTCACCAGACATGACCTCTCCAGCTTAACATCGATATTCAATGTGCCTCTGAAGATATGGTGATCGCTACCGGTTTTCACCCTGCCGATCACGGAGACATCATTGAATATTCACTTTTTGGTCGTCATGATGAAGTTGATCTCATTTTTAATGGAGCCATTGGGGTTTATTCAGGTCCACTTTTTAGTTGTGCGCTTCTGGAAAGAAGAAGTCCTCCACTACAACGGTGAAGTATGATTTGGAGGTATACATGGCTTTCGATATATCCTCATACATAGCCTCCACTTCATCGTCCAGGTGTGTCGAGGTCGGCGCATCTGTATGAACTTCAGCGAATATCGATCGGTGATTGGTAGTCCAGCTCTCAGTGAAGGAAACTGTTCGGACGAGTATCATCACCATCGCTATGTCCGCCATTAAGCAGCGTTGTTGTTTCAGTGTGAAGGGTATGGGTGCCAGTGTCATTGCAGGCATTGAAACATTCCAGCTAAAATTTCGGATAGCGACGAATCTGCGATTAGTAGGGGAGCCCAAGAGACTAAATAGAGATTTACTCGAGCGTCATCATGAGGATCTATTGGATTGTGAAGGTTAGATGCTAAAAAGAAAAAGAAGGTTATATGATGTATGCTCTTTCACGGGTGGGGGAAGCAAGTAAGTACAGGTTTTAAAAAATTAAAAAAAGATAGTCACGTAGAAATATTCGAGAGCATCAGATATTAATAGTGTATGCGCCTCACGTGTTTCTGGAAAAAGTGTTAATCTGCCGGTTTGCACGATGGAAATACTTCACAAGGTACAAGGCTGCCCCCCTTATGTTATTCTGCCGCGCTCGACTAAATCCCAAAAGCCCCACTTGGGCTCCCCTACTAGATGTGTTTAGTGTTGCAGACGCCTAATTGCGGTGCGGTGATGCGCACTTACCATCAGATGGACCGCCGCCGCCGGCTAGTTTATCAAACGTTCACCAGTCTAACTGACATACATATCTGATCTCCACAATTCAGTTACTAAGCACGCTATCCTTTTGAAAAGACTGGTGTATCAAGCTTCATTTACGACTAAGTATAAGGTTTTTCAAGATGTACAAATGATAGCCTACGGCTTAACGTGCTTTAGTGCTTTTTGATGCACGGAAGAGCCCCGTTAAGAAACAAGGCGGAGTTGGATCTAGTATACAGTAGCACGAGTTGAGGTGTAACTTAGGTTACATGTCGACATCAGGGGCACCCCGAGGTTCGGAGGCAACTAAAGTGTTTTGAAGTCAGGTTACAAAAAAGTGCGTTTTCTTTTCATGGGAGTGGTATCAGGAGGAGTCCGGGACCCTCCACATCACTCCCCCAACTCGTGCTACCGTATACTAAATTTTAACCAGCAGGCGGTCTCCATGTAGCACTACGTGCGTGCAGCACTAAGGGAGCTACTCACGTGAGGGGGTCACACACGAAGCGCGTGACCAGCACGCCGGCTATGAGGTGCCCCAGCATCACCGCCAGCACGGCGCTGCCCAGCAGGAAGATCACAATTATGCCACTGTATACGACAACAACAACACGTATGTAAAGATATTATAGACCTTTAAAAAAGTTACTTGCGATTTTTTTATGACTTGCTGACTTTTTATAATATTTTAAAATTTGATAATATAGGACTATAGTCATCAATCACTAATAAATGATCGATGACTATACTATAACGAGTTACTAAAATACATAGCTTAGCACATTGTATAGATAACAGCGACAGCTCCTAAAGGCGGAACATTTCTTGAGAAACCGATGCTTGCTGCGGTCCATCATTTTTCAAGCAATTTTTTCTAACAAAAGATTTTATACATGATACATTCTCGTGGAAGGCTAAGAAAGGTCAAATGTAAATCATATACAAATTCATTTACAACTACAAGTATTTGTGTATTTTTTATTTAAAAATGGTGTCTTTTTGAAAAACCTTGGAATAGTTTTCAGATATTTAGTATTAGATATGACAACGCCATTAGAGAACCTACAGGGAATAGTCAGATTAAATGGGCTTTGTGATCGTCGAGCAAAACCGTCGCGTCACATGTAGTCAGTTAATGATGATTGCATACATACCAATACAGAGTCTTGGCGCCGATGCCCCTGCAGCACGCGCCACACAGCACGCCGGACACCAGCAGCAGCACCACCTGCGGCCGCGAGAGTACAGCGAGTGCCTAGCGTGACTATGCGCACGAATTGAAGTACCTACGCATAGGCACGCTAAGCACGTGTTTTTATCATCGCTTTGTTTGAAAATATAGAAGGACTAGCAGTTTACCCATGACTTCGCGTAGACTTCGTACTTCCCCCACTAACTCAACACACCTTGGGCTCACTTCGAGGGATGGTCAAAAAACGATTAACATGAAATTTTATTATTATTTATGTTCGCAGTCGTAACAAAATTCATCAACCCAAGAAATAACATTTTCACATACATCACATCACACATACACACATATACATGTATTTCATTACACATACACACATACACATACATACATTTCATTTTCACATTTTTTAATTTTCATTTTGCCTTATTAGGAGTTGAATTTCCAAAATTGTTTATCTGTTTATCCTTTTATTTACTTAGGTATTTTATTTAGGTAGTCATGCGTACGGAGTCTATTAAATATTCTATTTATATTTAAATAATACTTATGCATGCAATCAATCGAATTTCGCATGACTTCAAATGCAACGTCTCGGGTTCGATCATAAAGTAGAGGAAGGAGTGCACTCACTAGTAGCAGTGCTGAGGCGGCTCCCAGTGCGATCAGGCGGCGCACGGGCCCGAAGCGCGCGCGCATCTCGTCCGCGTACGCCAGGCGCGCCTCCTGCTGCGCCAGCACCGCACTCGCGCGCTGCATCACCGCCGTCACTTCCCCGGTCAGGCTCGATAGCTGCGCACCTGCCACCCACGAACACGTTCCATCTCACCTTTGACTGCTAATGCCAGCTTCACACGTAACGATCTATCGTTGCGATTAAACTGTGCAAACCGTTCTGCGCAGTTTTATCGATCGTGTGTATGAAAAATCATTGATCGGTGGCAGTTGCAATTTATATTAGACAAATAGCTGTCGATTGCGTTTGCACAGTATTATCGTCACGTGTGGATGGCGATCGCTCATGTCAGCCCGCCAGTGGGTACATATTTGAATTTCGAAAATTGAAATAGTTACGATTAAAATGTCAATGTCCAAAACATCTTTAATTATGATGTTGGTTCATCTATACTAATATTATAAAGCTGAAGAGTTTGTTTGTTTGGTTGAACGCGTTACTCTCAAGATCTACTGGTCCGAATTGAATAATTATTTTTGTGTTGGATAGTTCATTTATCGAGGAAGGCTATAGGCCCATGCGAAGCTGGGTCGGGGTAGCTAGTCTTTAATAATGATGTCAGGAATGATTTGACTAAGAGCCTGCGATGATATTATAGTAGAAAACTTCAAAAACATTCGTAGGAACGACCTGTGGCTAAAAATAGCAGTGTAGCAGATAATCTTTCATGAGGACTTATTGCTTCTCTCATTAAAGTATTTTGTTTTTTTATTAATGGAGTATCTAAAGCCAGCAGATTTAAGTATGCCTCCTCACTCATGCTCAAATAATTATGCCAATCTTTCGGAGCGAATTTCAACTCATTTAATAATGTATGGTATAGGTATGAGAAAATAGCTTCCTTTTCATGAGCCAGTCTTTACACCTACACACGTAACCAGATAAAACACATAACCAGGCCTAATATAGCAAGTGCGTCCTCATCTTCCATCCTGGATGACATGTTTCTTGCGTGAGCTTCTGCGAAGAATTGACGATCGACGTCGATATCGGTGGCGTGTGGAGACACTAGGGACGTTCGATTTATCAGCACAGCCTGAAATCGTAACGACGTATCGTTACGTGTGTAGCCGGCATAAATGGCGCTATTGCTATTCTATACTAATAGTTGTCAAGAAGCAATCGAACACGTTCGGAACGGCAGAAAAAAACGCAATCGTCACTCTGAGCACCACACTGTAACACAAATAGGCACGGACACGCACACACGTGGTACACCCGATGAATGCGAACGTACTCGAGACTAACACTCCTATGTCATAGGTTGACATCACCATATGTGCGTGTGTAGTGGTGCGTACCTAATCCGCCGATGAAGCCGCTCACGTCGGGCATGCGCAGGTCGATGGACCGCCGGATGGAGCGCTGGATGCCGCGCTGGATGTCGCTGAACGCCTTCTGTCCCTGCGCCACCTCGCTCTTGATGTCGCTGTCCAGCAGCTGCGTCACGTTGTTCAGCAGCTCTGACACGTCGGGCATCTGTCAAAGCACGCATCTCCCTCATAACTAATCATTTACGGTTCATAACACCCAGAAATAAACACTTTGAAGCTCAAAGTGTTTTTTGGTTAAGCAAAGCTCTCTTACCAAATAATACCTATACTAAACATCAAAACAGTAAAACATGTAGCAAAAAAAAGAAAGTCTAAAATTACAATAGTCCTGCTGAAATGTATATGTACGGATTTATTAAGACTTATTTTTAGATTATTTATGTCAAGCCATTGTATTAATTTATCTACAGTGTTATTAATTTCAGTCTCTTGATTATTTATACAATTATTACCTTTTTCTGTCGCTGTAATAATAGTAATGACAAATAATATACATTGGTGGTTGGTTATATTCAATCAATCAATCAATCAATCAACTTTATTTTCTCACCACAATATACATCAATTAAAATTGTTTAGATAATTACACACAATTCAGGTAAGTACGTATATAATTATTATGGGAGACTGGTGCCTAAGCTAGGCTCGCGGCCTGTGTTTCAGGGATATTAATAATGTCATTTATGTACCGCAAGAACAGGATAGGGCCCAGTACACTCCCTTGTTGAACACCACATATATTGCGCTTGTATTCTGAAGACAAAGTCACCATGTCCTGATTGTAGTATATTTTATCAATTATGACTCGTTGTCTGTTACTAAGATATGATGATATTCACTGAAGTGTAGAACCTCTGATACCGACTGATTCAGGTTTCTCGAGCAATAGACTGTGAGAAACTAAATCGAAAGCTTTTGAGATATAAAAAAATAACCCAGTGGTAAAATTATTATTATTGATATTAGTAACCCTTGCCCCTACAAGAGAAAACACTGCCAATGTAGTGGACTTGTTTTTTTGAAAGCCATACTGCTCTTTAATAATAATACGAAATGTATCGCCAATTAGTCTTCTATACATACATTTTTCGTATATTTTGGACAATATGGGTTTTATCGTTTTTAGGACAATAGTTATTAATGTCAGATTTATCTCCTTTTTTATACAAAGGCTTAACTATTGAGTATTTCAGGGTATCAGGAAAAAATCCCGATGCAAATGATGTACAATGCAAATGATGTAATTAAATGTGTCAGAATAGCTGAATTGGTGTTGATTTCATCGTAACCTACAGAGTTGGAATTTGTTAATAACATTATTTCTTTTCTAACCTCGCTCGATGGTAACAAATTTTCGGTTCTACTTGAGTGTGAGTAGTGTTAAACCGACTGCAGCTTGCATTAAACTACAACAATCAGGTGTCAGTTGAGGCACAAAGGCGGCTCTGGAACTACCAGTGGTGCACCAGTGATATCGACACTCGCGGTTCCCTTTCAGTATAAGCGAAACCGTCAAGGCGTGAGCCTACGCGCGCACGTTTCTGAATTATACGGTTTTACTAATCTATTTCCACAAATTGTACCAAAATGAATTAGTGATACTTACAGTAGGGAATACTTGTCCAGCATCTATCCATGTCAGCGTGTAACATTACAAAATATTCATAAACAACAATGTTTAGCTTGACCGAGCAACGCCCCTGTACCGCACAGTGCGCGACAGGGGCGTGCTGAAAAGGCCGAGTACTGAAAGCTACAACATAAGTACCTGACTGTACTGTATCTCGGTGTCCAGCTGGTCGATCTTGTACTTCTGCTGCAGAACGCGGCATTGGAGCTGGTCGCACTTCGCCAGAGTCTGCAGTAGCTGGTTCTTCACTTTGCGGAGACCTGCACCACACGAGCACAAAGAAATGTTCACCTCGACCCAAGTCAAGCCGCACTTTGCATTGAAGACGTTGCAGGTCACTACTCTAATAAAAAAGTTTGCATAAAAAAAATGGTGACAGTTTCTCTTTAGAATGAAATTGATATAGCTTCGCTATCCGCCCCGAACTCACCATCTAGCGATATCGACTGTGCTTGAGGAGGCTTCGTCTAATGTTGAAGAGTAGACTGGTAATGAGTGGTAGTGAGAGGTAGTGAGTGGTAGTGAGTGGTAGTGAGTGGTAGTGAGTGGTAGTGAGTGGTAGTGAGTGGTAGTGAGTGGTAGTGAGTGGTAGTGAGTGGTAGTGAGTGGTAGTGAGTGGTAGTGAGTGGTAGTGAGTGGTAGTGAGTGGTAGTGAGTGGTAGTGAGTGGTAGTGAGTGGTAGTGAGTGGTAGTGAGTGGTGGTGAGTGGTAGTGAGTGGTAGTGAGTGGTACCGGTGTTAAGCTTCTCGGCCTTGAGCCGCAGCACGGCGGTGAGGAACTTCACGGTGCGCAGCTTGCGCTTGACGGCGTCCAGGTTCTGCACCATCCGGTTGAGCGTGGTCACTGACGCGACACGAGAGATCGCGAGCTTCCACGGTTCAGTCATGCCCACGCCTAATAAATACCTATTTGTATATTATATAGATACATAATAAACAAACAAAATATACAAAGTAGAAAGCTAAAAACACATAGATAGAGAAATACAACAAATTAATTGTGAGACGAGTCTGCTTATGATGCTGTTCTCGAGTTTTTACTTTGAACATGAACCGACTGGTGGTACACTGAGGAAGCGCATTCCAAAGTAAAACCGCCTGGACAAAACGAAAAAGTTTAAGAAAACCAGAGCGGTGAGAAGGACATCGTTAACCATGAGTAAGTTACCAAAGAATTGTTCAAACTGAGTAAGTTATAATTAAATGAGAAAGGTGCAGTTGTTTTATACTGAGGAAATATCCTTATCCATAAACACATTCGTTACCTGTATTAGTAACTCGTAAGCTAACCAAACGTGTGCACTTACTTCGAAGCTGCGCTTTGAGGCTAGTCTCCACCTCATTGGAGTTGAACTTGAGTGCATAGTTGATTATACTCTGCATTTGATTGAGGTAAGCGCGCATGTAATTGATGGCCACTCGTATCGTGTTGGTTGCCTCCATGGCGCCCGCCTCCACATGCGAGTCCGCCGTAAACGCGCACACCACGCCGAGCCTGACAATCAACACACACGTGCTAGTACCGGGAGAGATTGTCGTTGTTTCAACTCAACACAAGCCTTAATGCTTACAGGAAGAGTGCGAGTAACACGAGTATAATGTAGAGGATTCCCTTGAGCCTTTCGTCGTCGTCAAAGGGCGGCTCCCGTCGCCCCATGCAGCAACACTGCCAACAGCACCAGACCAACCTGGAACACAACATACGCGCTACTTTAACACAGCCGGAGCTGTGGGCAATGTGGTGTTCGTGGCGCGGATGTCATGAACACCACATTGTCTTTAGCCGACAAAGCTAAAACGAGTATAGATTGTGAACGGTGCACATCCAATTTGTCAACAGACGTGACTAGCACTTGCAGGTGGGCGCTACAAAATTAGTTTCCGTTTCGTGGTTTGTGATGTGTTTTAACATTAGATACATAATATGTTAAGACTGTGTCGAGCAAAAAACGAAAAAAGGACAGTTACAGTTAAGGTTATATTAACGAAAGTAGTAGATATTGACTATGAAAATATACATCATTACTACCGGGGATAATGTATTTACAATGTTTGCCAGGCAAACATATGAAATATGGAATAGTTTTTTAATGGACTCGTATCAAGTTGTCTAAAAACGCGTGCTGGGATTCAGGAGATTTCATGTATTTTTCCATTTTTAAAATACTCTGTAGAAATGAATTCAAGCAAATTCCTAATATGTAATCTTCAAATCTTGCGTCTCATATTTCCATTGTATTGTTTAGAAGATTTTATATATTTTTATTCAAAATGCGCTCCGAATTCGCCATACAAAATTACTATGAACACGCTGAGCCACCTAAATACATGCCCACGCGCTCCAACAATTCAGTCGCCCTCGAGAGCTCAGAGCGTTTCCAGTTCCACGTCACTTTAGAGAGCGAGCGCATCGAACGATAATTAATTACTATGTGAACACACTCTACTGCATAGAAAAACAAAGTATGTGACATTTTTGATATCTTGAGTTTAATTCTATTTTTAATAATTTTATCTTTTAGTCTCGCAATACCGTTCATCGAATGAGTTAAAATTTTGTATATTTACAGTAGTTTTATAGTATCAACGACTGTTTTAGGAAATATTTAACTATTGTATTAAGATAAATGGGAAAGCGAAAGGAGGGGTGGGTATTAAACGGAGAAAAGGAACCAAAATGTTCTACTTTGACTGTTTACTACCAGAAATAATCGACTCAAGATTGGATAGACAAATGCAAATCAAAGACCACGAATACATTTTACAAACACCAATGCACGAGCACAGAAAATTAAGCTGAAGAAAGAATTTAAAACACTCGTAACCGTCGGTAAAGCCAAATTTTGTACTTGACGTACTGTTAATGATCTCGCAGCTGTGTGTGTGATCGCATGCGTCCCAAAACAAATGTTCTAAGAACTCTGAACTCATATCGGAATATCGCAGGATGGAGGAACGCAAGCTTTCTGCTTCTATTGCGTCGTTATTATCGAGGCAGTGTGTAACTTCGTGGCCGTCGTAGTACAAAATGTACTAAAAACAATTACATCACAATAACGCATCCGATATTAACGGCCGATAATAACGTGCCTGTAGGGGAGAGCCTTAAGTCTATTTGGATAGTACGCGTAGGCAGTAGACCAAGAACTGCCCTAGAGGTCGCGGTCGTAGGGACGATCATTACTGTTGCTTGATGTTTGTTGATTTCTCTGAAGTGGAAAGCCTTACCCAGTTAGCGGCAGCAGGGCGATGGCGAGCGCCACCACCGCGCCGACGACGGAGAGCCCCGCGTAGTGCATCAGCAGCGGCTGCCACAGCTGCTCCGGCGGCTTCACCTTGAAGTACCATTTCGACACGTTCACTATGCCTGCACACACATACTCACCACGTCACTACTCCGTACGATCTACTCTTAAAAAGAACACACCAGCAGTGCTATTCTGTTACAATCTCCCTCGGTGAACACCTAAGTCCTAGGTGAAGTGAGCTGTGATCCGTCCCAATGCTAGGGATTGACAAAGCAGACGGACGGATGATAGCTCACTTCACCTAGTTGTTCATCGAGGGAGATTGTAACAGAATAGACAGACATACAACTCACTGTTTGTAATTCATGATTTTATCAAATTGGATTTAGGCTGAGGTTCGAAAAAGAGGCATAGCGTAAACTTAAGCTTCGATCTGTGAAAATTACTGCTCCGTATTTGCGTGAATACGACAATGTATTCAGAAACCAACTCAAGCGTAATATAAGTATTAAATATTAAGGATATCGGCTTAGCATGGCGTCAAGCGGGCAAGACGAAGTTAATTTTGCCTGTTGCCTATCCTAACCTAATGCTAGTTTCAAAATGCTTAAAAGCTTTTTTAACCAACTATGCGACAGCAAAGGCAAAGTTACGAGTTATGCGTTACTTACATATGGAATGTTATCCCAGTGTTTTTCTTATTTTGATTTGACCGACAAGGTCAACGTGAAGAACTGAATTTCATCTTAATTTGTTAATTATTAACAGGATACTAATGAAACTTCACATTCATTTGAAGGCAGTTATAAACTACAAAATAACGTTCACTCTTTAGACCTGTTAGTCAAAGTGTTAGAACATAGTGAAGTGTTTTTTTTTTGGAAAATATCTACCTATGTTTCATTATATGGCTGGTTTACATCCGTACTACCTCACACACAAAGGTCCAGTTGAAAACCAGCATCAGGCACAAGTGGTCTGGCATTTATGCTGAACTGGGCCTGTTTGGTGTGGCTGTGGGGCACACAATAATGTTTTTTTTATGGTCTGTACCATGTGCACACAAAAATAATAATAAAAAGATCAATAAACATTATTTTTTTCTTTCTTACTTTCTAACATGTTGAACGACTACGACTACGGACTATTGAGTATATTGGGTACCTTCAGGGTAGGCCTGCTTGTTGGCAATGATGTTGATGACAGGCTGCGTGGTTTTGTAGATCAGGCCCATGGCGCGCATGTCGAACTGTATGGCGGCCGTTAATACCGTCTCGTTCGGCTCCGTGTACCGCACGGGCTCGCGCCCCATCACCTCCACCACCTCCTGCAGCATGCTGCGCGTGATGTTGTTCTTGCGGCGACCGATCTCCGCCGCCGCGCCGCCCAGCCACACAATTGACACACAGACACACAACACTACCTTACACATTTTGTTGGCCATCGCAACCATTTCAAAGCACACACATCACGGATACGACGCGACACTCCACGCAATTATTGCCCGTAGGTCTGTGGGTACTGTCTGCTTGCATAACAAACTTCCAGTATACCCGCAGGTTTACTGTAGGCTGGACCGTTTACTAAACAATAAAAATAAACAGTCGCATGAGGTCGATAATCACTGCGGAACTATGAAAACATTACGCCTAATTTTTCCGCCAGACTTCTAAGTTATATTAAAATTTAATGAATCATTAAAAAAACAGTTGTGGTACGATTCACATACTTATAATTTATTTTTTTTGTTACAAGAAGAAATCAACCCTCCCGCCCGACGAGATGGTCGAGCTGATTTGATCATTATTTTGACGTAGTCTATCAGAAAGGACTCAACCAAAGAGTAATATAATAAGACGACTCAACACAGTCAACACACAATATGGTCAAAAATGAGTTACTTAAACCAAAGAGGTCCTAACGGTCGGACCTTTTACTCAGCAAAAAAGATCTCAAAAATGTAACTTAATAAAAGAAGGGAGAAAATAGGCCAATTAACCGTCATACATATTTTTTAAAGACAATGGACGACCCTTTTTGGGCCCAAGCTACTCCATGCGTATCGGGGGCCTCAGCGTTCGCTGAATTTCAAGTATCAGTTTGCCTGCATTTATATCCTCGGTCCACGGGACTAAAAAAATAATCAGGATTGTTCTAGTTCCTACACTGGTTGATTTTGATGTGCCGTGCTTCGCCGAGGTTATGGATGCCTGGAACCTTGTTTGCCCTAACGCCGATTTACCCGACACCCCATCTTCTCAGAGGCAGTGGGATGAGCCGCTCTGTAGGTTAGTACAGAATAATTTACTTTCCACTTCTAATTCTGCTGAGCGAGTGCATCTGCTGGCTGTGGGTAAATGGGAGTCGGGTCTTTGACTTTTGGCACTTCCTTCGTCAAACTTCGGTCGTGCAACCGGAGTGCAGGTCGCATATGGCATTATTCGCCGTGCTCTCGTTGCCGTCGGCGTTCCGGCTGTTTTGGAACCCAACGGCTTGGCATGCGACGATGGCAAGAGACCGGACGGCATGTCATTATTTCCTTAGAAGTTGGGTAGGCCTAGTGTGGAAGCGTTCCACACTAGGCCTACCCAACTTCTAAGGAAATAATGACATGCCTTCTACTCAACTTCAAACGTGCGTCGATACTCTTGCGCTATCCCTTGTTCCTAGTTCAGCGTGCTGTGCTAGTGCTGCTGCTGCGGCTGCAGAAAACCTCAAACGGCGAAAATATAGTATCAGATAAACAGATAAATAAACATATTTATTGGTAAGAAAATTACAAGTAATTTTTTTTGGTAAATGATGAGACGTCGCGTCGGTGCACATAAAAAAATTGATTAATCACTTGAAATAATTAAATTTAAAACTTAGTCATTCAATAATAATAATATTAGGTCTTTACATATGAAATTGCCGCTCGGTATTAAAAAATTAAAAATAACATTTTTAAAAGAAATTATATATTTAGTCAATCGAAGTATGTACCATTGTTATCGATACACTTTCGCCATTTTATCGGGAGCTCATTGATCCCTTTGGTAAAAAAATCCTGGGAGCGAGAATCGATGAACTGCTTGAAGGCTGTTTAAACTGCCTCATCAGAATTGATTTTTTTTCCTTGTAAAAAGTTGTCCAAATTTCGGAATAAATGGTAATCGTTTGGGGCAAGATCTGGAGAGTATGGTGGGTGACGCAGAGTTTCCAGTCGCAGCTCCTCTAACTTGGCGACCGTCTGATGTGCAGTATGTGGTCGAGCGTTATCCTGAAGGAGCAATGGGCTAGAGCAATTGACCAATCTCGGTTGTTTAATGGTGAGCTTTTCCATCATTGTTTGCAACTGTTGACAATACATGTCTGCAGTAATCGTTTGGCCTGATCTCATGAAGCTGTAGTGGATGACACCAGCACAGAACCACCAAACACTAACTAGAATCTTCTTTTTGGTCGGTTTTCGCTTGGGGCAAGGTTTTGCCGGTTTTCCAGGGTTAAGCCATTGTGATGATCGCTTGCGATTATCGTACATGATCCACTTCTCATCACAAGTGACAATACGATTTAAAATTCCCTGATTATTGTGACGATTGAGCAAGGAAGCGCAGCAACCGACGCGTGTTTGTTGGTGTGTTTCAGTCAATTCGTACGGTACCCACTTTTCGAGCTTTTTTACTTTTCCAGTTTTGACGCAAATGGATAGTGATTGTTTTGTCACTTACTCCAAAGGCTGCTGCTAATTCAGAAGTGGTTTGAGGTGGATCCGCTTCAACTATCGCCTTTAATTCTTCATTATTCACTTGAGTATCCGGTCGTCCACGAGGCTCATTTTGTAAATCAAAATTTCCAGTACGGAAACGTTGAAACCAAAAACGCACCGTTCGTTCGTTAGCGGTGCTTGGCCCGTACACGTCGTTAATCCTTCGAGCCGTTTCTGCTGCACTGGTGCCACGGTAGAACTCATATTCGTAAATATCGCGAATTTTTAATTTCTCCATTGTTGTTGCAATAGCAATTTTCAAGCCCAAACAAATGACGATAAAACAAATGAAACACGAATTTTAAAACAATATTCTTTAGTCTTTATTTTGAAATAATTTTGAATTTGGAATTCCTAATCAAACACAAAATATTTGATTTCAAAGTTGCCAGTATTAAGTATCGGCAATTTCATATGTAAGGACCTAATACATTGAATATTCGAAATAATTGCTCAATAAATAGTAATAATTAAATTACAAAGTTGGACATTCAAAATACTATTAAGTATGTTTGCGGGGCCCCGCATCGCTGTCAATGCGGTGCAGTTGTCGACTGCCTCGGTCACCATGGCCTTTCCTGCTGTAAGAGCGCCGGCCGGATAGCACGGCACGCCAGCATTAATGACATCATCCGTCGTGCTCTTGCCTCCGCCGGCGTGCCAGCTGTATTAGAACCTATTGGCTTGGCACGTGACGATGGAAAGAGACCAGATGGAATGACCATAATGCCGTGGAAGTTGGGTAGGCCTTTGGTGTGGGATGCAACTTGTGTCGCCACCCTTGCGCCATCCCATCTTCCTAGCACGTCGTGTTGTGCTGGGGCGGCTGCTGCAGGTGCGGAAAACCTCAAACGGCGTAAATATAACAACCTTCTTGAAAGTTATATGTTTGAGCCGTTTGGGGTCGAAACATTAGGGCCATGGGGCCCGAGTGCTAACCTTGTTTTTAGGGACATTGCAAAGCGGCTGGTCGACTCTTCACGTGACCAAAGGGCTGGCCTTTTCTTGGGCCAAAGAATTAGCATTGCCATTCAACGTGGTAATGCTGCTAGCCTTTTGGGCACTTGTCCCATTGAGAGCGATACGGACGAGTTTTTTTATGCCCTGTGAGCATTGTACATATTATGTGTTTATATTTATTTCTAAGCTTTGTATATAATAAATTTAAATATTACCCTTTAGTATGTACCTACACTTGAATATATATATTGAATAATAAAATAATTGCAAAAACAGAAATAATAATTTAATTACAGACATAATTAAATAAAATAAAAAAGAAAAACCCAGTCACTCAATAACAATAATAAATTGAATAATAACAACAATTGATTGAGTAATATTGAACACAATTTCCATTAATTAATCATTAGCTATCAAATTACAAATACGGACTTTAGTTCTGTCTTATTATCGGACAATCCAAATTGGGCTACTAAATTTCTGATAAATACTATTGTTTTGATCATAAAAAAGCACACTAAAACAAGTCGTGTTTCATCTAGGCGGAGAATCATTAAGCCCTGGATTACTCCGGGGCTACTACGATGTATTAGAAACAGAGACACTATGCACAAAAAATACAAAAACTCGCCCAATAATTATACTCTGAAGATAACGTATCTTCGTTACCGCAATTTCTGTAACAAGTTACTTAACAGACTTAAAATAAATTATGAAAAAAGTGAATTCCAAAGTGCAAAAAACAACCCAAAAAAGACATGGAATGTAATAAACAGCATTTTAAATAATAAATCTTCCAAAGACCCTCCACTAGAGCTTTTGCCTACTACTGATCATAATTGTAAGTCTTCTATAAACACAGTTAACGAGTTCTTTGCCAATGTTGGTAAAAAACTGGCAGCTAAACACACAAACAAAAGTACACAACATGAATTATATCCTAAGGATGACGTGCAGACTAACTCAATTATACTTCTACCGCCTGACAGTACTGAAATAGAGGATACTATAATGAGCCTCCGCACTGATTCCGCCGCAGGATGGGGCGGTATCTCAACAAAAGTGCTGAAAATGAGCCGCGATATTCTTGTCCCAATTGTCACACACATATGTGCGTTATGCATCTCCACGGGTACCTATCCAAAAGTCCTAAAGAGAGCTGTGGTACACCCTATTCACAAGGGAGGGGACAGATGCTGTGTCAACAATTATAGGCCTATCTCGGTCCTGCCGGCATTGTCAAAGGTTCTAGAAAAGGTTTTAAATAAGCGCCTTTCGGCTTTCCTGGAAAAAAATAACATCCTATCCAATAATCAATTTGTATTCCGTGCAGGAAAGTCTTGCGAAGATGCGGTATCAGCTCTCATTGACAATGCCGTAAGGACACTTGATCTAGGGTCAAAGTGCTTGGGAATCTTTTTAGATCTTTCAAAGGCATTTGACACAGTCTCTGTCCCAATCTTATTGGAGAAATTGGAAAGGATTGGAATACGCGGTCCAGCGCTGGCGATTTTTGAAAGCTACCTGTCTGAGCGAACACAATGTGTTAAAATAGGCTCGTATGTGAGTGACGATTGTGTTTTGTCTTTTGGGGTCCCTCAGGGCTCAATTTTGGGGCCAATCCTCTTCCTAATATATGTTAATAGTCTATGTGATCTGAAACTCCCAAACTGTACTATATACACATATGCAGATGGTACGGCTCTGCTCATACAGGGACAAGAATGGAACGAGACACGGAAGACAGCAGAATCAGTCCTTAGCACTGTCATGTCTTGGCTATCTGCTAACAGCCTAACATTAAATATCGAGAAAACAAGTTACATCACTTTTTCTCTAAAATCTTCCTCACAACCTAATGATTTGTTTGAAATAATGGCCCATACTTGTGACGGAGTCTCGGAGCACTGTTCCTGTCTCTCCTTGACTAGAACCGCTACTGTTAAATATCTCGGTGTTTTAATAGATAACCTTATATCTTGGAATCCTCAAATTAAAGGGCTGTCGAGCCGGGTGCGTAAACTGATTACAATTTTTAAAAAATTAGGGTATAGCGCAGACATTGATACGTTGAAGATGGTTTATTTTTCATTATGTCAGTCAATATTGTCTTTCGCCATAACTGTTTGGGGTGGCGCCCCGAAGACTTACTTCATTCATCTGGAAAGGGCGCAAAGGGCGGTTCTCAAGGTCATGACTTTCAAGCATTATCGCTTCAGTATTGTACAGTTGTATAAGGACTGCCAGGTCATGACCGTGAGACAGCTCTTTGTGCTGCAACAGAAGTATGCCCAGTAGAGAGGCATAAAACAAAATTGGCTGGGCGTCATTTTCGAGTTCTTGGTGGCCGTGTTTATAACTTAATAAACAAGCAATGTAAAATTTATACCCTGAATAAATTTGAATGCAAGAGCAAAATTAGTACATGGCTAATGACCCTTAACTATTAGGAGGTAGAAAACTTACTATTATACACATAATATACTTACCATTTCATACATATACACATACATACATACATACACCCATAAACATCTTACGCACACATAAACACCTTACACACACATTACACGGCGAGGTTCTATGTTATATATTTGTTAATTGTACTTTCCTTTTATTTCTAATTTTTGTTGCTAAATTGTCTTAACTTTATGTACATCTACAGCGAGTGACCGTTAATTTTGAACCATATTATGTAATTAATGTCAATACTTGATTACACGTCATTACTGAGAACCCTGACTTCCATAACACAAGTTTAATCTTAGCTTGGGAGTCAGAGGTCTAAACTCTTGTGAAAAAATTTTCAATTTTACTGTGATGCATTGTTACATGATGACCTAGCTACGATATAATGTTAAACAATTGTAAACTGGCAATAAATATTATTATTATTAAAAAAAATATATTTATTATTATTTATTTTCGAGTCGTTTGGGGTTGGAACCCTGGGGTCGCGAGGCAATTTCCAAAAGGTTGGTTTCCAGTTCCCGTGATCCAAGAGCTGGTTTTTACCTCGGGCAGAGGTCAAGCATTGTCATCCAACGTGGCAATGCAGCCAGTCTCTTGGGCACATTCCCTGATGACCGCGATGTGAGGATTTTTTTATGCCTTATTATTTAATATTTTTTTTTGTTTAATATGTAGTTATAGGTTTTTTTTATCTATTTATACGTGTAAATATTAGTTCTATAAAACAGCACACACATCGATCGTTTTAGTTAAATTAACTTAATTTCAGTCTCATTTCAGATACTTAAATGGATTCACGAAAAAACAAAGCCAATTTTGCTTTCAGCTAAAATGACCCACACTATGTGAATCGTTTCAGTTATATTACCTTTATAGAAACTGGTAAATTTGTATACAACTAAAACTGTTCAAACTGTGTGGATCATTTGTGATAAACTAGCCCATTTTGCATTTACAAACTGAGTCGAGAGTATTTCAAAACTACGCTTATATCCATTACCATACATGCATACATACCAGACATTGTTTTGCCAAGGTTTCACCAGCAAGCGTAGCATGACCACCCATGTCTACGGAAGAATAGACATACTGACAACCAGAATAGACAAGTCAGTACAGTTTGTCTATTCTTCCTGTCAGTATGTCTATTCTTCCGTGGTCATGCTACGCGTGCTGAACAAAGAAGATATGAGTTTGAAAAATACATAGGATTGGAGACATATTTTATGAATCGAATTTATTAGAATATCATTGGAAGCGAAGCTATTATTATAGGTATACTAGCGGGCCTGGCAGACGTTGTCCTGCAACCCGACTATAGCGCCACCTGCCGGGTCCAATTGTGAATCTAAACCATTCTCGAATCCACTTGAGCACACACAAACAAATTCAGCAAAATCGTTCCAGCCGTTTAGGAGGAGTTCACTTTCATACACACGCACAGAAGATTTTTATATATAAGATATGACGGCGTCAGCGATGACATATGCGCCCGTCATGTTTTGGGTTCGGCGGTACCGGGATCATTGTAGAATAGCAATATTCAATGCAGTAGGTAAAGAAAGAAAGAAAGAAAAAGAATACTAACCTTACTATATTAAATGTGATCGTAAAATACAATTCAAATAAGTAAATCGACAGTTTCGTTCTAGAGGAGTGTTCTGGTCGGTGTCTCGAGCAAAAGTGAGCTCGACATAGTCTCCACTCTCCAACACGACTCTGTCCACGTGCCGCCATTACAACAGACAATTGACGTCACGGCGGTTACCATTTCCTCTGTACTACAATAATTAACTGAGTAACTGCTTAATGCTTAAACAATATCGTTTTCTACGACACATATGTATGCTACCGGCAATCTGTATAATTCAGGTATTTTATAAGACACAACCTCAATTACAAACTCAATTAAAATAAACTCAGGGTCAAATTAAAATAGACATAGTAACACTTCAACACAACGAATCGAGTACAGTTTCGGGACGTCTTAGCTCCGATGCGATCAGACACTGGATTCTGAAAGTCTTTCTCGCTATGGGCTGAAAACATCACGACTCTGTAGAAGCGCGCCAAAAGCAGTGGTAGATCACAAGTTCTCGATAATGGCGGGCTTGCGATTCGTTTCATGCCTGTACTATTGACCGGATACGACGTATACAATACTTAGGCAATGTATGAAATACTACCCCAATTGTCAACGGAAAGTGCCATACTGTATCTTACAAGCATCCTATCAGATAATCAGATACTTTATTGAATGTAAAACCCCGGTATATGCGTGTTTTCCCGACTTGTCCAGGGCCTTTGATTTGGTAGCGTATGATCTCTTGTGGGAGAAACTTGAGAGTGTTAATCTACCACCAGAACTCGTTACTATCTTCAGGTATTGGTACACGCACCAAGTCAACTGCGTCAGATGGTCGGGAGCAGTGTCGGAGTCATACCGATTGCAATGCGGTGTAAAGACAGCGGACTGACCACACCCACGTTCAACCTATACATGAACGACCTGATCGTCGCGCTGAGCATTCAGCACGTCGGATGTCATGAAAACGACGTTTGTGTCAATCATATAAGCTATGCAGACAACATGTTTCTGTTGAGCGCGTCGGTCGGTGCTCTAAGGAGCTTGATGGCGACATGTGAGGATTACGCTGTAAAATATGGACTTGTCTATAATACATAAGAAAAGTCAGTACCTACATGGACTTTGAGGGTGATGGTGCTAGAATTATTGATGCCCGGACTATGTTCCATCTATACGTAGACAGGACCTAGGGCATATAGTCACGGCTGACCTCAGGAATCATGCTGATTCTGGAAAGGGAGCGGAGGGCGTTGTCTAAAAGAACTAATATGCTGTCCTGCAGATACGCGCGTTGCTCGGATGAAGTGAAAATAACTCTTTTCCAAGCATACTGCACGTCCATGTAGTTCCGTCCTGTAGTTTGTGGGCTAATTACACGCAGAAAAAAAAACACGTTCAGAGCGGTGTTGGGTCTGCCTCGCCACTGCAGCGCTTCGGGTATGTTCGCATGGGCGCGCACGGACTGTTTCCATGCGATCATGCATATGCGCTGCGCGTCTCTTGTTCCCAGAGTGCGGGCCAGCTCCAATACCGTACTGAGTATAATAGCAAGTACCTATACCCTGTTCACAATAAGATTAGACATTTACAAAAACCTTTTTTACAGTCCGTTCAACCGATTTTGACTTATATTGCGTTGGTAGCATGACAAATGGCAACTGCAGTAAACAGTTGTTATTGTAACCACTTTTATGCCTCTAATGTCATCCTTAAGCCTACGAAATAGAAGTCAAAATCGGTTGAAGGGACTGTAAAAAAGGTTTGTATTTATGTCTAATCTTATTGTGAACAGGGTATAGGTTGGACTAACACTGCTGTAAGCAGACAAGTTACATATAGTGTCCTACGTAAGAGGCTCTTTCGTATAACTTGAATTGATTGATTGTTTGAGTATGAATTTGATTGGATGTATAATTTGTTTGTGATGGTGTACCTCTTAGATTATTGATAGGTCTCCGCGCTCTGTATTTGTTCGTTAGTATTTATTGGAGTGTGATGTTGTTATCACTATTCTAAAATGTTTTTAATATGGGTTTGAGGACCTGAAATAAGCAATTTTTTTTTTTTATTAGTTTTATATGGTCCGTAAGTTTCCCAACAACGCTACTTCTGTTGATTTGCCAGCTACAAACCCAAAGCTTGAAAGTATTGATAAAACTGAGATTGAACTGTATTTACTGACATCGCTTCTATTTCCCGATTTATAAACAGGGTGGACTATTGAGATTTTAAATAATTATGGAAATATTCTTGATTTGAAACTTAAGCTTGCAATGTGAGTAATGACTGGTATGAGGATATCTTTGGCCATCTTCACTATTTTTACAGGAATGCCATCCCACCAACTGGCCATTTGTCATCATGTAAGTTTTGTATAATCTACTCAACTTCTTGTTTATTGGTGTCTACGGCGCAAATTATACAGAAACGGCGCAAGGTGATGGCGCGGCACAGGCATCTTGCCGCTTCAAAACGTTTCAATACAAAATGTAGGTAGGCGACACGTTGTGAATTATACTCAAGCGGCGTGGCGCAGGCACGTCGTTCGTATCAGATCTCTACCAATAACCTCTACTTTAGGTACTTGCCCTAACTTCACAAATTCTACACCTTGGTACAAATATGTATGTAGCTTGGCCGTTTCTCTACCGTTAGGCGTGAATCGTACCGTTAGACGCGGCGCAGGCGCAGAGCAGGCGTGGAACAGATAAGGCAGGGACGCGATTTAAATTTTATCAAAGAGGCGAAGAGACACCGCAACTAGTCATTATACAGGCTGATTTTATCGTGATAGCATGTCTTCCTCTTCAGGCGACGAAAGATGCGCTTGCTTTGCTCCAACTCATTAATGTGCAGAGACACCGAAGCTATTGGGTGCACCCTGTGTGGAAAATGTCCCAAAAGCATAGATATTTTAAAATAATGGAAAAAATATGCAAATATCCTGATCGTTTTCCTACAGTGTATGAAATGTCACTAAGACTGGACAAAACTGGACTAAGATTTAACAATCAGGAGCACTTGTTTGCTATCAACCATTACCACAAAAAAAAAAAAAAACTCCCCATATTTTATCTTGTACATATAATTTGATTACTGTATCTACTCCGGCTTGATATGGTCGTAAAGAGCTGGATATTGTTCAATTATCTCGCAGAACTCTACATTAAATTCACTATCGTTACGCATTTTCTGCTACTACTGTGTAACAACACGTCGTGCTGCTTGCGCGCCTCGCCAGCCGCGACTGCTAGCGACGCGGAACAGGCGACAAAACGATGTGCTTGCGTAACGCCGCTTGAGTATAATTCACAACGTGTCGCCTACCTACATTATGTATTGAAACGTTTGGAAGCGGCAAGATGCCTGCGCCGCGCCTTCACCTTACGCCGTTGCTATATAATTTGCGCCTTACATGGGCGAAAGGTGAAAAATGTATTCACTGTTCATTTTTTTTTGTTAAACAATAGTTCTTGTAGTAACGAAACAGCCAAGCCAGATACATAATATTTTGACTAAGGTCCCCCCATCTGGGGGGGCCCAGATAAATAACGTAAATAATGTTTTACTATCAGAGGTTTTACTTTGTGACGAGTGTTTTGTATTCATTTCGAATATTCAAAAAAAACTGTGCGGTCGGGAGACCCCCGTACGTGTCTGTACAAAAAGAAAAAATATAAAAATAATAATATATCATGAGCAGGCGAGTGCGCTGCAGCGGCTCGATACACGCACACATACACACACGCATTTCGTTACGTAACGATTTCTACCAATTTGCTCTACCCCCGTGAGCCGCGTTAGGGAACTTCGTTCCAATAAACATACAATAAGTAATGCTGCTGCTGACTGCATCAAAAGTCAATTTGCCTAAAATGTTCTTTACGTCCGTGTAGCGGAAGGGGTCAATATTATTATTTTAATTTAAAGAAAGAACTTTTCTTTGAGTAATCTTTATTCCATAACTTTTTTATTTTTAATAAAAAATAACAATAATAATTATACAATACGACTAGTTAATGTTAAATCTACGGCCGCGAGCAGCGGATGTAGCGAACATGTACCTACCTACAGCATCGAACGCCCCGCGGGGCGAGGAAGTCTGTTAGATACACGGTGGCACTCATGCTCGTCCCACTGGAGTCTGTGCATCATTTCAATAACGATACCATATAACATTTTATTAACTATATACAAAATATCGCAACAATCGGTGATACATTACAACTCAGTAAAAGCTGACATTTCATCACAAAAAAAAAAAAACAAAGAATACCTTCTAGTTAGGTACTGTCTAAGTACTTAGAGCAGGAAGAACGGTTTGCGTTGGACGTTTCTAAAGCCATAATTTAATAATGTATCTCAATCCCAATCTTGATTACAATATTTTTCAGAGGGGATTGACATACACTACATCCCCCGATACCGTTTGACAGTTCTGTAACGATCATCACGTGCTCCAAGTCCTGGGAGCAGCGGTCAGTCGTGCTGGTCGGCGGTGCTGGCCAGCAGCGTGACGCTCTCGTCGGCGTCGTGGGCCACGCTGGCCAGCGCCTGGGCCACGCTGGTGGCTCGCAGCGCGCGCGTGTCGAGCCCGGCCAGCTGCTCGTACTTGTGCAGCAGCTCCTCGGGCACGTTGTATATGATCAGCAGCTGCTCGTCCGCCTTGAACTTCTTTATCAGACGTTCCAGCACCTGCGGACGTTTACTCCGGTTGTTATGCTGAACGTATAATCATTATAATTTTATTATCAGGCAACTATGGCCCATAGATAAAGTACACAAAACAATAAAAAGCTAATACATATTAAATCTATTTCACACGAAAAGTTGGCGCCGTGAGTCGCGCGGTGTCAGCAGGTAGCCGGCCTCGGAAGCGCCGGAACACAATACTTTTCGGCCAAAATTCCTCTTTCGTGAAGGTCGACAGATGTTCAGTTGGTGTTAAAGTTTACATTGTGGCTGGAGGTCAACCGCTCGACCTTCATAGTAAAATTTGACTTATTTCGGACGTAGGTACTCTACAATCTCCTCAACCTTTATGTTAGGGGGGTTTGGTTTCCGCACTTAGTCCTTACATTTGGACCCTTGTACGTAAGTCATGGCGGCCGAATACTCCAACCAGCTCACCTCCCTCCAGAAACAGATCAGTCTTTTTAGTCTTCTCTTCGGGCGTCCGCAAGGGAGTTTGGTGTTTCAAGGGTTTCCCTGCGGATCTGGGTGACGCTAGTGCACTCAAGTTCATGAGTACATGCGCCACAGTTTCTTCCGCGTCCATGCAAGCTCTGCACAGAGGGCTATAAGTGATACCTAAGGTATGAAAGCGTTTGTTCAGTGAGCAGTGTCCGGTGATGGTCCCCGCCACCAGTCGCAAGCTATCTCTGTCCAGGTGCACAGGGCGCTGGGTCAACTTTGTATCCAGGGATGGCATAGCCTCCTTGGATTGCCTGCACCCTGATGTCGAGGTCTACCATTTCTCCGCTTGTGTTTGTGTGTAGTTTTTTACCTTCCTCAACCTTTGTAGAGTAGTGCAGCCGAGACACATACAGCAGCGTCACTGGAACAGCAGGACGCAGCAGGTGGTTCGTTAGCATACATAGTGATCGTGCGCTACGCACCTGCATGGCGGCGTAGTCCAGCATGGCGAGGTGCTGGCAGTCCAGCAGCACGGGGCGCGGCGCGGCGGCGGCGGCGGCGCGGCTCACGCGGCGCGCCAGCAGCTCCGCGCTCACGTACAGCAGCCCCACGGCCGCGCGCACGCGCACCAGCTCGCCCGCCGACGTCTTCAGCGCCGCCACGTGCACGGCCGGGCGCATGAGCTGGCGCAGCAGCACCGCCAGCGACGCCAGCGCGCCCGCCAGCACGGCCAGCTCCACCGTGCGCGCCACGCTCACCAGGAACGTCAGCGCCAGCACCGCCAGCTCCGGCCGATCGCGCCGCCACAGCCGGACGACGATGCGCAGGTCCACCTGCCGCCGAAGAAGCTTATTGGTCAAAGTGGAGGTAACACTCTGAACAATTCAGTGAAACCAACTGTGAACAGACGCTCTCTTTCTGAATGCATACATAAGATAAAGAAAACACATATCACTATCTCGTTCTTATGTATGCATTCAGAAAGAGAGCGTCTGTCTGCCCACAGGTGGTTCCACTTTTATCTATAAGCTTCTCGCACATAGGTACAGTACGATTCAAACTTAATGGCGGCTCTGAACACGAGGCGAGTGGCTGCGCAGTAACAATTTCACGGGACAGCGGGGGTGAGGGGCGGGCTACTGCGCAGCCAATAGCGCACTTCACAGCCGACATTAAATTTGAATCGAACTGGACGCACGCGTACGGGACTACGACGCGGCTACGCGTGCGTTTGCTGAGGTAGAAGTCTTTTGGCCTCATATAGGACCAATTTTCGTTTATTTTATAAATTTGTTATTTTTGTGTATTTTTGTCCTGGCGGGCGAATAAATACTTTTTATTTATTTATTAAAACTTTATGCACAAAAAACAAAATGCTATTCCTTCTTTTTTCATTCTTTTCTTTACGAGTCGTGTCGCACGTCAGGCCTCTCTCTTTATTAACAAATCGTCATGTCTTGAGACATTATCTCGGCCACGGTGCTCGCAGAGGTATCGATAACATTGAATGTTTAATGGTGACGGGGCAGTCGTCATCAATATTTTAGATAGCTATGTACCGTCAGTTATAGCTGACCTACCTTTGCATAAATGCCTTAATGCCTTTGCTTTTAAGTATTTTTGTAATTAACTATAGACCATTGGAGGACGGTTGCAGATTGATGAGAATACGAATCGATGGAATTTTATAATTCTTTTATATTTTATTTACTTTGCTCAAATGGTAGTAATTCTATCAATATCATCAACCATCTATGTAAAGGTGGGCCAGCTATTTGCTATATCTGTCTGTACCACCTACTGTTATTGTCCCTTCACTGACAGGCTCGACCCTGTACAGGTTATAGTTATTTTAGTGACAAGTACGATAACAAACCGACCCCGTAATGTTATAAATAAATAAATAATTAATCAACTTATTACGAGTAGGTACATTAAATTAACGAGTCACAGGAAAATCTCCGCTGAATTGTTCTAAAAGGAGCGTCAAGCGGTCGATTTAATTAAACCATAGAGGTTATCGCAAGTTATTGCTAGCGACCGGGCAGCGGGGCAACGTTGTAGCAGTGTAACATCACAGCGCTGCAGCAGTGCAGCGGTGCAAGCGTTGCACTCAGATAGCGCTCTCTTGACCTACGCAACATCTTGTCATTCATGCTCGGCCTTGGAGTGAATTACTCGATATTATTATTTACTACATTTAATAATAGAATGAGGCTTTAAACTATTTGATTATTATTTGGGCATGCCAAAAACATTTAAAACAATCATGGCAAGTAAGGATTTCGTTAGGAATCGAACTTCCAACCAGAGGCTTATTGCAAGTAGTTGCAAGGCGGACGTCAAGCCCCAATGCATGCACCGAATTGTAAGACCTACAACGCACTTGCGGTACGCCGTATTCCGGCTAAACGTATCGTGTCGGTTCTATTGCGGTCCGCCGCATATCATCGTCAATTACAAGCATTTCTTTTCCATTATAATTATTCATGGCTGTCAGAAAATTCGTTTTTATGCAGTAAATTTCATATTCCGAGTATTTTTTTTTAATACTTACCCTAATTTTTTATTATTTTTATAGCATTTTTTTATAATTTTTATAGCCAATTTTTTTGTGTCTCACTGCTGGGCAAAGGCTTCCCCTTTCTCCTTCCAAACTCCCGATCTAACCCGATTTACGTTTGCCCCGCAAATATGGGCCGATTGTCACACCACCTTCGCCGCGGTTGGCCTTGGCGGCCATAGCCTCCTATTATTAATACCCTTAAAAATACCGCGTCCAAATACGTCCGTTTAGGAGGTACAATGCCAAAGACAGGCACACAGATACACATTTAGCAGCCAGGACCCTCTCCTCATGAGGTCAGTCCAGAACTGAAAATGAAACATGTTAAACCAAATATATGATAAAGCGCTTACCATAAATATGACGGCACAGATGAGCACAGAGGAGAGGCACGCCTTCGGGATAAAGTAGAAGTGCTGCGTGAGGAAGATCAGCGCCAGCAGCGTGATGATCCCTGCAAGCACACACTACGCGTCACCACCGGCGACTGTCGGCGCCGTCGGCGGACAGCCGGCGCCGGGGTACAGGTACTCGTATGCGTACCGCACAGGAATACTTTTAGCTGAACCGGTAAGGGCCAGGCGCCGACACAACGGATGTGATTGACCATATTCTACGTGAATGCACCCATGCTCAGGTATACTTAGGTGTAATTGACAAAATTTCAAAATGATCTATTATTATAATTTTGAAATTTTGACAATTAGACCCAAAACACAATTTCTTGACGTTTATTTACTGAGGTCATACACTACTTAAATAAAAAAAAATCCGTGCGTACGTGTGATGGTGTGACGTGTTGCACAGTGCACACGTGTGACATGTGTGACGGTGTGACGTGTGGTACTGACCGGAGTAGAGCCCGGCGGCAGGCGTGCGGACGTGTGACATGTGTGATGGTGTGACGTGCTGCACAGTGCACACGTGTGACATGTGTGACGGTGTGACGTGTGGTACTGACCGGAGTAGAGCCCGGCGGCAGGCGTGCGGACGTGTGACATGTGTGATGGTGTGACGTGCTGCACAGTGCACACGTGTGACATGTGTGACGGTGTGACGTGTGGTACTGACCGGAGTAGAGCCCGGCGGCAGGCGTGCGGACGTGTGACATGTGTGATGGAGTGACGTGCTGCACAGTGCACACGTGTGACATGTGTGACGGTGTGACGTGTGGTACTGACCGGAGTAGAGCCCGGCGGCAGGCGTGCGGACGTGTGACATGTGTGATGGTGTGACGTGTTGCACAGTGCACACGTGTGACATGTGTGACGGTGTGACATGTGGTACTGACCGGAGTAGAGCCCGGCGGCAGGCGTGCGGACGTGTGACATGTGTGATGGTGTGACGTGTTGCACAGTGCACACGTGTGACATGTGTGACGGTGTGACATGTGGTACTGACCGGAGTAGAGCCCGGCGGCAGGCGTGCGGACGTGGACATGTGTGATGGTGTGACGTGTTGCACAGTGCACACGTGTGACATGTGTGACGGTGTGACATGTGGTACTGACCGGAGTAGAGCCCGGCGGCAGGCGTGCGGACGTGTGACATGTGTGATGGTGTGACGTGTTGCACAGTGCACACGTGTGACATGTGTGACGGTGTGACATGTGGTACTGAACGGAGTAGAGCCCGGCGGCAGGCGTGCGGACGTGTGACATGTGTGATAGTGTGACGTGTTGCACAGTGCACACGTGTGACATGTGTGACGGTGTGACATGTGGTACTGACCGGAGTAGAGCCCGGCGGCAGGCGTGCGGACGTGTGACATGTGTGATGGTGTGACGTGTTGCACAGTGCACACGTGTGACATGTGTGACGGTGTGACATGTGGTACTGACCGGAGTAGAGCCCGGCGGCAGGCGTGCGGACGAGTGACATGTGTGATGGTGTGACGTGTTGCACAGTGCACACGTGTGACATGTGTGACGGTGTGACATGTGGTACTGACCGGAGTAGAGCCCGGCGGCAGGCGTGCGGACGTGTGACATGTGTGATGGTGTGACGTGTTGCACAGTGCACACGTGTGACATGTGTGACGGTGTGACATGTGGTACTGACCGGAGTAGAGCCCGGCGGCAGGCGTGCGGACGTGTTACATGTGTGATGGTGTGACGTGTTGCACAGTGCACACGTGTGAGATGTGTGACGGTGTGACATGTGGTACTGACCGGAGTAGAACCCGGCGGCAGGCGTGCGGACGTGTGACATGTGTGATGGTGTGACGTGTTGCACAGTGCACACGTGTGACATGTGTGACGGTGTGACATGTGGTACTGACCGGAGTAGAGCCCGGCGGCAGGCGTGCGGACGTGTGACATGTGTGATGGTGTGACGTGTTGCACAGTGCACACGTGTGACATGTGTGACGGTGTGACATGTGGTACTGACCGGAGTAGAGCCCGGCGGCAGGCGTGCGGACGTGTGACATGTGTGATGGTGTGACGTGTTGCACAGTGCACACGTGTGACATGTGTGACGGTGTGACATGTGGTACTGACCGGAGTAGAGCCCGGCGGCAGGCGTGCGGACGTGTGACATGTGTGATGGTGTGACGTGTTGCACAGTGCACACGTGTGACATGTGTGACGGTGTGACATGTGGTACTGACCGGAGTAGAGCCCGGCGGCAGGCGTGCGGACGTGTGACATGTGTGATGGTGTGACGTGGTTGCACAGTGCACACGTGTGACATGTGTGACGGTGTGACATGTGGTACTGACCGGAGTAGAGCCCGGTGGCAGGCGTGCGGACGTGTGACATGTGTGATGGTGTGACGTGTTGCACAGTGCACACGTGTGACATGTGTGTCGGTGTGACATGTGGTACTGACAGGAGTAGAGCCCGGCGGCAGGCGTGCGGACGTGTGACATGTGTGATGGTGTGACGTGTTGCACAGTGCACACGTGTGACATGTGTGACGGTGTGACATGTGGTACTGACCGGAGTAGAGCCCGGCGGCAGGCGTGCGGACGTGTGACATGTGTGATGGTGTGACGTGTTGCACAGTGCACACGTGTGACATGTGTGACGGTGTGACATGTGGTACTGACCGGAGTAGAGCCCGGCGGCAGGCGTGCGGACGTGTGACATGTGTGATGGTGTGACGTGTTGCACAGTGCACACGTGTGACATGTGTGACGGTGTGACATGTGGTACTGACCGGAGTAGAGCCCGGCGGCAGGCGTGCGGACGTATGACATGTGTGATGGTGTGACGTGTTGCACAGTGCACACGTGTGACATGTGTGACGGTGTGACATGTGGTACTGACCGGAGTAGAGCCCGGCGGCAGGCGTGCGGACGTGTGACATGTGTGATGGTGTGACGTGCTGCACAGTGCACACGTGTGACATGGGTGACGGTGTGACGTGTGGTACTGACCGGAGTAGAGGCCGGCGGCAGGCGTGCGGACGCCGCTGGAGTGCGACACGGCGGAGCGCGTGAAGGCGCCGCACGTGGGCATGGCGTGCACCAGCGAGCCCGCCATGTTGCACAGCCCGAGGGTCACCATCTCTTGAGTCGCGTCAATCCGCCCGCCCGTCGCTGTAACAGAAGCGGTAACTTAAAGTAATAAAGTTAAATTATGTAACCCCTCCTATAATGTACGCACTGTACCCACACGTAGTTCACTTGCAGCGGCAGGTAAATGCTTGAACTTACTGAAAGCTTTGGCGATGGCGATGTTGGCGAGCACCATGACGATGGGCATCATGATGACGGCGGAGCCGAGCTGCTGCACCATCTCCACGAAGTTCACGGTGCGGTTGTCCAGCACGGCGCTGAAGGGCGGCGCCGCCAAGCGCGGCAGGCCGGGCTCCACGCGACCTGCGCCGCGGACCACACATTTGTAACTATTTAACTTGCACCATTTAACTTGCAATCTAACTACTTGGAACTCTTTAACTTGCACCATTTAAACAATCTAACTACTTGGAACTCTTTAACTTGCACCATTTAAACAATCTAACTACTTGGAACTCTTTAACTTGCACCATTTAAACAATCTAACTACTAGGAACTCTTTAACTTGCACCATTTAAACAATCTAACTACTTGGAACTCTTTAACTTGCACCATTTAAACAATCTAACTACTTGGAACTCTTTAACTTGCACCATTTAAACAATCTAACTACTTGGAACTCTTTAACTTGCACCATTTAAACAATCTAACTACTTGGAACTCTTTAACTTGCACCACATTTTCGCCCTTATTCATAAAGACATGGTTATACCCGTTATACCACAGCATAAGTATTAACAGTACTACCGTACAGTAGCGACACGCTCCGCCCTCCTCCGAAACACTTGACTGTTTCTCAATTCTTCTCACGTGGAACGAGCTCTCGGAACTGCTTTTAGTTCTCGCGTCGCGTAGACACGCACACACACGCACGTATTTGTACAGTCTGTTATTTTGGTAGTAATGTAGGCAATTATATTGTATCGTTTATATGGAGTGTCGTGGGTGTGGTTAAACACTCGATTGCAAGTATTTAAATACAGTGTCTAATAATTGTAAGTGTTTACCGGATAGTTTGAAGAGCGGCTGGTTGGGGTGATGCGTGAGGTAGGCGAAGGAGGACGCGGCCAGCACCACGAGCGCGTTGCGGCTGATGGACACCAGCCACAGCAGGCGCGCCAGCCGCGCACTGCGCACGCGCACGTCCTTCAGCTTCTGCGCACACGACCATGACGTCACACTAGTAGCGGTGCAGGACTAGGGTTGCCAGATGGTATCCAAAAGGAGGACATGTCCTCCTTTTCCATATTTTGTCCTCCCATCCTCTCTTACCTACTGTAAGTCCTCCTTTTTGTATATGTTTATAACGCTCGCTGAAAATGCACAACATTTTCGGCGACAACAGGAACTAAATGTGCAGTCAGTTAAATCTTTGATTTTTACTCAATACAACTTCAAGAACATGTCATATGAAGATTTGTTGCAAAATCGCAAATTTCTTGCGAAAATTGGCAGCTCAGCTAAATATCATTAAAATAAAGTAAAACATATTCAAAAAAACTCGTTTGTCATCTTTTTTACATAAAATCCTCATTTTAGTCAATCCCCATCTTTGTCAAATTTACATCTGGCAACCCTATGCAGGAGGCACCGCCAATAAGCTTAGGTATAAATAAAAGTGGAGGCAACACTCTAAATACCTAAGTGAAACCTCTCTTTCTGAATGCATACATAAGATAAAGAAAACACATATCACTGTGTGTGTCATACATGCATTCAGAAAGAGAGCGCCTGTCCACAGTTGGTTTCACTTAGGTGTTAGGCACACGCACCCTGAGCAGCAGCAGCACGGAGCAGCAGACGGCGCCGAGCGCGCAGTCGGCGTAGCGCACGTCGTCCCACCGCAGCACGATGAGGCGGATGTTGTCGGCGACCGACTCGGCCGTGAAGCTCAGCCCCAGCAGCCCCTTGATCTGCGCCGCCACGATGATGAGCGCCGTGGCCGACGTGAACCCGCTCGTCACCGACGGCGATATCAGATCCACCAGGAAACCTACATTCGGCTCATATTTAACCCGTTCTGACTCACATTACATATATTTGCGTTACCTTCATTTAACTGATGTTTACATGCATATTTGTTTTATTTGTCGTCCTTATGTATTATGTTTGATAGTAAACGTTGCAGTGTTATTAGTTTACCCTGTTCACTTAGGTGAAGCAGGCTTGTTCTAGAACAGCGAGTGGCATCACGTTTTACACGTATAGCTCAAATTGCGCGATATGACTCACCATAGCAATGCACCTTAACTAAGGTGTTACTAAGGCCAACAACTGGCCCGATATATTAAAATCAGTTACCTATGTAGACTTCATTCAAATTTTAACAACTAGATTTAACGATGTTCCGTAATAGTGCTTACGGGAAGCTTTCACGTCAATAGGCCTTTCATACGATACTTAAACTTCAAATATATAGGGTACACACAGCGTCATCATTTGGTTACCCCTCACGCTTTAAAATTTCTTCGGAAAGGGGGTAACCAAAAACCGAAAGTTTTCGCGATTTCAAAAGGATGCAGAAAAAATTGTATTGAATACGTTTAGCGCTAATAGTAACTAGTGTTACAAGTCGGCCTTACGCTGGTCAGTCGGCTGCGTCACCTGGCCACGTTTCCAGGGGTCAGAGGGCCTAGTGAGAGCTTTTTAACCTATACGATCGCGTTAACGTAAACATTCGCATATGTCAATTCGAATGGCATAATTCTGTTTCCTATTGTTGCCACTAGACAGCGCTGATGGAGTACGTAGGTATAAGAACTCACACTAGGCCCTCAGGTGCTGCGGGCACTCACTGTCAACACGCTACAAGGCTCGCGATACGCGTCCTGACGATTGTCCGCTGTCTCTATAGAATCTCGTGGAACCTCTTCACAATGACGCGATGCAGAGCAAGAATAATAATTGTGTTTATTTCAATTAACATTATGTAGGTACTTACGAACAAATATTCTATTGGTATTCGATTAGGGTTGCCATCCGTCTGGGTTTCCCCGGATTTGTCTTAGTTTGAATTTGCAAGGCGTCCGGGGAGCGTTCGGATGGGGATTATCCTTAGGGAAAATCCTTATTTCACCCAAATGTCCGGGGTTTCAGATGTTTTTGAACGGGGTCCGTAGTTAAGGTGATGGCATCCCTATATTCGATGGAAGTATCGTAATGTATGCCGGGGTCTAGCATGGCCACAATTAGTCGCACATTAGTCATCTGAATAGAAACAATAAACAAGCGATGGAACATTACCTAAAAAATTACCTATAAAATGGTATGGCTATTTTAAGATAAGAGTTTGGTTACAAACAAGTTAGTGACCGTTGTAAAGTAGGAAGTTAACATGTTTTCATTGAAGATTGCCACTCACTGTTGTTCACACAATGTCTATTAAAGTGTACATAGCTAGTTAGGTAAATATTTGTACATTATTTAATGAGGTATTAAGAGAAATTAAAATGTATGCACATCATCAACTGTCATAAACATTGTGCGATAAGTACGTGTTTAGTTAGAGGGTGCAAATGTAAACCTAAGAGATAACAAGTGCGCTTCAGTTTTATAAGTAATCCATCCACCACATCACATGTGGCGGGATGGCTATAACACTATACTTCGACTTTTAATTGTATTCAGTAACTTGACAGTTAAAGGGTTACCAGAAATTGACAAAAAAAAAGGTAGTGAGGTGGTGTAAGAATGAACGAAATTGAATAAAGTTATATAATGTACTCTTAGGCAAATGTTTTATGATAATGTAATATTTTTTTCTTAAAAACACTATTAAAATCTATACACACACATCACACTCATCTACATTTATACACTACTAGCTGACCCGACAGACGTTGTTCTGTCCCTATACCTAACCTATTTCCTACGTATTTTTTTAAAATTTTCTCACCTGTTAAACCTTCCCTGGACTTCCACAAATATTTCAAGACCTAAATTAGCCAAATCGGTTCAGTCGTTCTCGCGTTTTAGCGAGAACAACGATTATTTTTTATTATATAGATTAAAATGACAAAAGTAAAAATAAGTAAAATAACATGATTGTTATTTTGTTTCTATTAGAAGAAAAAGAAAGGAAATTCTCTTGTTGACAATTATTAATTGTTCTTATATTCCACATCCTAAATACGAACATTACGAAGACCGGGTTGGTTGGCGATCTCTGGGGGAGGCCTACGTTCAGCAGTGGACGGCAATAGGCTGATATGATGATGATGAAATACGAACATTTAAAATTTTATATAAATTAAACCATTTCTATACCACGGATTATTATTCCGTGTTCTATACCAATTCGTTATTTACGCAAAATCGTTCACTACCCCAACACTATTAGTTTTAGTATGGTAACATTATTATTCTTTGAACTGTCAAGTTACTGGATAGAATTAAAAGTTGAAGTATAGGTGTCGGCGCATCAATAAATCAATAAAAAGAAATTAGCGTGGATATTACCGTCGCAACAATAAATTAATTTGAATTTGCATCACATCATATTATGCTCACAGACGAGAACGGAGAGGGTATGCGCTCTCGGGGTGTCGTATTCGTATCACACTCAGCTCACTAACACGCTCCACAAAACTAAGTATTATTATCAGTCCACTCCTTTGTTGTTAAATCCTGTATAGAGTCCAATCACTAGGGAGAGAGCAAAGAAACTACGGTTTGACCTGAGTCCAAGAGAAAGATGGCATGGTTAAGATGGCAAGGTACACGACGACTCATAGATGTATGATGAAGCAGCATAGTGAGGTGTTACCTAGTCGCAGCAGGCCCATGAGGAGCACGACGCAGCCCGACAGGAAGGTGAGCAGCACCACGAACTCGACGGGCAGGCCGCGGCAGATCTGCAGCGTGAACAGCGCCATGAGGCTGGTGGGCCCGATGGACACCTCCTTGACCGTGCCCAGCACCACGTACAGCATCGTGCCTGCGAAAGACTGTCCTACAGCAGCTGCACCACACTACCGCTTCTGCACACGATGACATGCACACGCGCCGTCGACAAGTATTTACAATACAACGTGCTGCAAACTCATTTAATGCTGCTGATTCAAGTTCAGCAGCGATAACGCACATTACTCGGAACGACGTCGAGAGCGCGTGAACATAGGTACCTACGTCGTGTTCATAATTATGCTCTTAGCATTTCGAAGCTTAAGCGTTCCACGGATCGTCGTTTTTGTTCAAAGCACCTTTATAGTCGGCAGCAAAGCGAGACGAAATACTTACTACAAAAACAACACTGAAAAATTGCGCTCTTGGAAGTTGTTTATAAACATACAAAGTTAAATTGATTGTTGTATTATCATCCCCACATTGCATAATGCTTTACCTTCTCAGCAGGTATATAGGGTGACTGGTAATTCGTGACCGATATTTAAACCACATATAGTACCAATTGCTAGGATCATTTTCTTTTTTAGGACATCACATTAGGCCTGGGAACCTATTGTTCTGATGATATTGAAGGTAGCAAATCTTTTTTGAGGTTTTTTAAATACGTCTTCCAAGTGCTATTACTAAACATCTTCCAAATAAAAAATCAAAATTCTGTTTTTAAACAAAACACACTTTGGTTTTACAACCGGTACCTATCAGTTGAGCGAATGTAATATGCTGGATGGTTTCTGGTGAACTATTGCATTTTCTACAAGTGTCAGTGCTCAAGTTTTGTGTGATACCTACTTATATTTCCTATAGTTTTTAGTATCGATATATTATTATTATTATAACGTATATTATTATAGTAGGTATATACTTCATAATAGTGACAGTATTTTTGAAATCAGATGAGTAGTTCATGATATTCCCCCCTACATACAAACAAATTTTACCTCTTTATAATATTAATATAGAAGTATATACAAATGTAATAACCTCCTTTTATCGATGTTGGTAATAAAAAAAACCAGCAGCCAGGAGCAATTTACCTACTAGGAGGCCGTAGGTACTCAAGAACTCAAACGAGAGCTTTGCCAGAAAGCTGTTGTTCAGATTATCTTAAGTACCGATAACAGACTTCAAATACAACAAAGTGAAAAATAACTTTAGTTACGATAGTCGGTGGTAATACAGTACACAGAATCAAACCCCAGATAGGTGAGCGATAGTGAACCTATCTAAATGTTACAGTGTAACATTGCTTCCAAAACTACTCCCCAAAGAGATCCAGGGGATTTCGATACTCAGTATTAATGATCTGACTAAAAATAAGTAGTTACATGTTTTTTATCAAGTTTTTAGGGAGAATTTTATTTATCGCTACGAGTATTTGTAAAAATACATCTTATTTATTTATTTATCTTATAGTCAAGTAATGGCAAAAACAATTAAGTATCTAGTTGTATCAACTAGGGCTCAGAAAATCAGAACACTTCATTGTTTTCTGCTTGCCAGAATGCGTCATAGCTTCATGGGTGATTTTGTTACGAGTCCATGAGACAAAAAATCATACTACAAAGATGGCCACAATGGCGGCACATAAGGCAGTGTTACTGCCGCTATATAAGCGACAACTACGGGCCAATGTCAAAATAGTAAAGCAGACGTACCGATGAAGGAGGAGTAGAGTCCGTACTGCACGGGCAGGTTGGCGAGGCTGGCGTAGGCGATGCTCTGCGGCACCAGCGTGAGGCCCAGCGTCACGCCCGCCACCAGGTCCGCCAGCGCCGACACGCGGTCGTAGCGCGGCAGCCAGCGCAGCAGCGGCAGCCGACGACGCAGCACGCGGCGCCAGCCACCCTTGCCCGCGCCACGACGCGGCAGGGGCAGGCCCAGCTCAGACTCCATGCTGTGCCGAGATGTTCGCGACGGACGACGACCAGTTACGTCGGTTTCATTAATTAATTAAATTAATTAGTATTATAATCGGCGTGTCGCGCGACCGAGCCCGGCGTGCGTGCCTCACTGTGCTTTCGGATGGGCGAGCCACCGCCCGTTATAATTCAATTCATTATCTCGATATCAGTAAACCTTTCCGATGTGTAAGTAAACAGCGCGGGACAAACACCGCACGTATCCGCTCGGTGCAGCGCGTGCACGGTACAGGACCGCGCGAGTATGAACACTACGACGTCTTCCCCTCAGACCGACTGCACAACTATCTTAGCACTGTGGAAATGGTTAGGATATTTATGTATAATTCTTGTTGTTCCGCGACACACACTAAGTTTATTCATTCGTAAACTTGCCACTAAGTTCTTCCAGAACCCGTAAGCTTTAAAACACACCTCGAAAAGCTATCAATCTTTCATAAACTTTACGCAAAACAAAAATCATCCTTTTTGCAGTTATTACATTTACAATTAATTAGCATAGAAAATTAACTACGATCTACTAAGGTAGGTATTTGAAATATTTTATAACGTCGCTGTTACCGCTATCCAGGTTCAGAGGACGTAAACAAGTGTAAGCGGCGTGGTAAGCGGACACGATGTGATCGCGCCCGCCCGGCGAGCGGTGGCCGGGGGCAAGCTAGAAGCCTGCCCCCGGCCAGGTCACACTACATTTTTTTTAATAAATTTAAATTAAGTTATTTTGCATACACACAACCACAAAGGATTGCGTTCAGTGTACCTTTTCTTTATTATTCGTTTCAAACCGGACGTAAGGGTTAACAGCTCAAGCCTGCTCGCACGCCGGCGCGGCGTATCTTTATCGTCACAGCAATAACGGATAGCCAGGCCAATGGATCAGTTCTATATCTCTAGCAACAATTTACGGCAGCAAAGAAGAAGAAGAAGAAGAAGAAAAAACTGAAGTTCCACGAGTAACAACATGCACTGGAACAAGTCGGGGGTGGCCAGAACTGCGCACCACCTACCTACTGACAAGGCAAGGACACTGAGCCTCGCTACGTTTATATATATAAACGGGTGCGTTATGGGAACTCATCATCAACGAAGGAAATGGAAACATTTCGTGTAAACAATAATGTTATACAATGCAAGTGTTTTCTACAATGATTTATAATTTTCTATTTGTGTTGCGGTAAGTCGTACTCGTAACAGACCACTTTAAGAGGACTTTGAGGCTGTACATTTTCATACAAAAAGCCAATGATATTATTATTAGAATATCATTGCAAAAAGCGATAACGGTTTACCCCCGTAAACAAAAGCCATTTTTTTATATAATTAAAAACTAGGTCTGTACGTTTTTTTAAAAAAAAATATATCGCGTAGGTACGAATTACGATAGCAGTAATTATCATCTAAATAAGTATCTACATTTTTGACTTAAAAACTTCATCGAGCGTTTTTATTTTTTTAAATTAAACTAGGTATACTGAATTACTTAAAATGCATAATGAATGAAAGACCTAGATTAAGGTGTACTGAATCTAATGAGACCAAAATTGTTTCATTTCGTGAAGGTTTAAGGAAGGAAAAGAGTTGTCGCCCAAAATAATATTTCAAAAAGGAAATGTAGGTACTTAATTGCCTCCTAGACTTGCAACTCTCTCTATCACACGATACGGGTCGGGGGGCAGGGCCGTATTGTATTTGTATTGTTCACCCGGAGGGAGGCAGAGCAAGCGATATGAAACAGACAGAATTTCTGACTCGCGCCGCGTATCGCACCTCACATTCCTTAGGTACATACACTTGCTCTTAAAGTGGCTCTTAGCGCGACGTTTTTAGGATTATAATGCAACGTACGTAACGAGTATGGTAATTAATAAAACGAGATAAATAAACATTACATTTAATTCAATTGTTTATTTTTTGACAAAAAAAAAATACCTACAGCGATTTGTGTTGTTTATTCAAAAATATACCTACAGTGTTTATTTTAAATATCAGGCTCTTTGGCTACTTCGTCAGGCAACAACGCGGGTGACGAACCTCAGGGTTCAGTCAGGGTTCGAAATGAATTAAGAAACCCGCGAGCCATTTTCACAATCTTTGTGCCACTAAAGATTAAGAAATTGTATCTAATTTACGTCCCAAATATATTGAAAGACGTCGTATGAAACAAATCGTATAAAAATACAATCTCAGCTTGGTGGTTCCAACAGCCTCTCACAAACGGTAGCTATGCGCTGAAGCTTAGCCACGAAACTTGTGTCACTAGAGCTAAGCTGTGTTGCGGAGCGAGTAAGATGAGCTTTGAAGATGCCCTTTGTGCGTTTGTAAAAAACCAGAAGTGCGAGTTTGATTCGCGCACCGAGACGGTTCCGTTATCTTCAGAGGAAAACTATTTTTCCAGTTTCAAAGACCATTAAATTGTTTTGGGACCGTGGGACCTAAGTTTTTTATTGTAAAGTAGGTATTTTGCTGATTTCTGAACAATAGTAGTACTGTCCAATACTGTCAATTTCGGCTCCCATCACTATAAAATTAGTACTTAATATTGTTCAATTCAAGTTCAATTATTCAATTTGCAGGTAAGATGAACGGGCATTTTTAATATTTCCAAGTTTCAAGTCCATAGTTTTAGTAGTAACAGAAATAAGCAACTGTGACAGACAAAGTCGCATCATAAGGTTTCCTTTGTCATTTTAGTACGGAGCCACTTAAAGTTTGCCTTGTTGAACCTTTGCTACCGGAGCCAAGTGTGCGCAGTTTGGTGGACGACTAGAGTGAAGGGTCAACACCACGATGTAGGTACCATGAGTCACAACCCCTCACCAGTACATTGAAACGAGATGCGAACTACACTTAGCTCACAGAAAGTTATCAGTAGAAATGTCATTCTCGATACAAATCAGCTGTGTATCATTCAATATAATTTCTATTTAATTTTGTTCGATTGCTTATACCTAAGTACGTCTTGTAGGTACAGTCAACAACAAAAGTAGATGATCAAAATCAGAAATTCAATACTAATGAACGGAGTTCGCGTCAGAACTGTGTGGCGTCGAAGTGATTCAAAAGTATGTCTGTGACAATCACATACTTTTAATACATAACCTAGTAATAAATTAAGTATATAAATTAGTGTTAGTAAATTAGTATTGAATTTCTGATTTCGCTCATCTACTTTTGCTGTTAACTGTACCTACCTCTCGGCTACCAATGGCTGCAAATGCAAAGTGGCATTGCGAGACTCATTATCCCATATAAAATAGTACTTAAGTTTACCAGTAGCATTAGATATAGCATTGGCTTCATTACATACTAGTCTGATATTTGACCGCATGCCGACCACTCCTACGAGTTTTTAATAAAGCTCTTAAGCCGGTGTATTAGCGACAAATGAGCGCACTAAGAGCAGCCAGGCGCCTGTGCCGCCATACAGTATGTAACTGTCTTAATGTGCCGCCATACTGTGAGCACAGTGGCCGAGCACGCACAACACGCAGCGTCAGTGTGCGGAGTCCAATAGTACACAGCCTGCGCAATATTACAGGCCAATAGTACAGGGCCTGTAGACAAAACCCTTTTCTGTTAGCGTTAAGCCAACGGAAAGATCAAATTGTATGCAGTTGACATATTTGCATCACGTGACATCTGGTAAGGAAACGTCAACTGCATACAATTTGTTTTTTCCGTTGGCGTTAACAGAAAGGGATTTTGTCTACAGGCCCAGTTCATTCAGTAAGCTACTATTATTACAGCAGTTAGCTATTATTTGACATCCATACATTTGGATGGACTCGAGTGATCTGACGATGACTAAGTTTTCTAGTTTGAGCTACTGATAGTTATCAGTCCAAGCCGCGCCGTAACATTCACGGAGCGCGGCGCGGCGCGGAGTGTCGACATGCGGCGCAAGACGTGAGCGACATTGACACGTTTAGCAAATGTCGGTGATGTTTCGCTGATATCTCTTGTGATCGTATCTTATTGAGATTGTTGTCTATTTATAGACGCTCGGCTCTATGCGACATTCTACGACTAACATGGATGCCCGTCTCCTGTGATCTGGTATACTGGGGAGGTTGCGGGACAGGACTTCGTGGGTAACACACCACTCAGGCGGAGATGAACTGAGTAGAGAGGAAACGTGCCGAAATATACCGATCACGGTTGAATTTGACAACATATCTCTACTCCGTGCATGTGATTGATCGATTCTAGTACGTCTCATCTCATTTCCGCACGTTTCTGCCTCGGTAGAGTGACGCCCTAAGTCTTCTTCTCGAATCGATGCAATGTCGGTATCGGTACTATAGTGCAGGGTGTAGACCCTGAACTATAGTAAGTGGGCCATTGTCTGGTCAGGATCACCGCACTCACACTGGGTGTCGGTGGGATCTATTATTTCTCATTTTGCTAGGTTGTGTTTGCAGCGGTCTACCTGGATGCGCCGTCTATTGAGCCCCAAGTCTTGAAGGCTGGCGACAATTACAAAATAATCCACATTCAAGCAATAGCGTATTTGAAAGGGCTCAAATGAAAGTTCGATTGTTTGAATGGGACACAATAAGCTCGTGTGGAGCTCAGAAGAACTCAGTCGAGTGCTCCGAATGAATCAGAGAGACTTGGTTCAGTGGCGGCAGGAACTGCTACGAGCAGTCATTCCAAGTGCGTGCGACACACCACTCGACATCGAGCTGGAGCCGTCTACGTTGTTGTAGCAAGTCTCAGTTCCGTAACATTTGGTAATTAATACAACTTAATTTTAATCGTCGATAATGAGCGAACACGAATTGATTAGCATTAGCGAATATATCCATGTAATGTCAGAATAAATATGCGACAAACTAGAAAAACGGGCGCCGGCTCAAACAAGTCGGCCGACCGTACGTACCGTCACACCGCGGAATACGAAATAAATACTGTACCAGAACCACTCGTGAGCGCCCAATTGTTTGGGGAGAGAGCATCCCCTGCGTGAAATAATTCAGATCTTTCGGTGTGTAGCAGCTAGAGGTTACTTGCTGCTAAGTGTTACCTACAATATAAGGTACTACTAGGTGTAGTACCTTATATTGTAACACTTTGCTGTAGTGAACACTTCTCAAGTACCTACACAGTACATTTAAATACTTACTTTATAATTGTAGACAATAAAAAATACAGTTTTAATTTATACGATTACTTCGTTGCCCGTCTAGCTCACTTTTGTCTCAGGAACGCGTGTAAATACGTAGGTGTCCTTTTTGCTACGTGTCCGTTGATCGACGACTGTGCTATGTTTACTTCTATTGCGGAATTTTATTGTTTCCACTGATTTCCATACAGTAGGATAACTTGTTGGAGTACCTTTAAAAAAATAAATAAGTGTAATCCGGAAAAATATTTAAAGTATTCTTTATTAAGAAAGACCTATCCGTTGCATCTCTTCACGTGACCCGGGGGCTGGCCTAATTTTGGGCTAAAGAATCGACATTGCCATACAATGTGGACTGGACAAATTCACAGGAAATCTTATAGTGCACTAAGTGTGCGCTAACACAGGCGAAGAAACGGCAACCCAAAAACAGTCGCGGGGAAAGCCCTTCGCCGGACCAGCCATGACACGTGCGGTTTGGGGGTGCCCCACCACCAACTTACAAACTCCACACTGTTGCTAAGTAATTTCTAATGGAAAAAAAACAATAACACTTGGCTCGACCTGAGAATCGAACCCAGGACCTTACGCTCAGTAGACCAGAAGACCAACACGACAGTGGTACATTCCCTCCAACTTGCCATGGCTTTTCCAATTTTCGTTATACAGGCCGAAACGTGGGGCGGCTGCGGACGTGCAGCACCCTTGGCTATCTTAAGTAACGTCCGCAGGCGCTTTTTGATCTCATACAAAGGGAGAGTGGTACAAACCCACCACCTCCCATGGCCCCACCGACATCAAGTCATCAAGGGAGTGTGGTATAGTGCAATAGTCGGCAAACGTGTAGAACTTGTATGAAGATGAGATTCAGCGCCCAGCAGTAGCGGCAACATGCGGCGGTAGCGGCCGCCGCCCGTCGTGCGGCAGCTGCTGCTGTGGTAGTGCTGCTGGTGCTAGTGCGCGCTGCTGAACTATCGACTCGTTGCAGAGCCGTGTAGCATCCATGTTAGCAAGCTTCTTTCTTATTTCCATTTGCACAGACACCAGCATATCAAGCCATACCAAACTATCGAATTTTCTCAAATTAACCTTATTCTTTTGTTATGAGGTTGAAAATCTATCAAATAAATTTGACAGATTGTTGTAGCTTGATGTGCTAACATCTGTACTTGAACGCATGCAAACTTGAGGGTACTCATTTGCATACATTTTACTATGGCAGGGTGGGTGCACTTGTGTTAAGAAATAATACTATGGACTCCCATATACCAAATAATTTATTAACATGTTTGCAAATATATAACATAGGTATACAATAGGTATATAGTGTAAATGCACCGCAGTCACCGCGGGTCAGTGCTAGCAGCATACATAATATAAACAAATATATATCACTATTATTTCATTTACATTATGAAGGCTCGTAATAAGCTCAGGTACTTATGCTAAATGTGTCGCCTTAACATACATTAGTACTAACAGGTAAACGTATTATTTACAACGATCTGTCGGCGCCGCGACGCTACGATACAGATCTACATCACTTGAGCACCGACTAGTACTTATTATGCAATACCAAAATATAAACAAAACAAAACAAAATGGTAACCACGTGGTCGCTGTGTCAGCGCTCCCAGCTCAGCCGGGCGGCGCTACTTCAGCTTCTTCATGATGAGGTCGATCTGTTCGTCCACGCGTGGGCTGGTGCCTCTGCGCAACACGACACAACAGTTACTGACGCGTACATACAACACAACGCGGTGAAATTAAACCCAGCGCTGGGCGCGTATTTGATTTATATTTCCTAGAATAGCCAGGTCATGAAAAAGGTGTGAAAGGTGTGTGGAGGGCTGATTTAACTAGTTTAGAAGCAATTGTTTTTCAACTGTCATAAATCTACGCATCACGTTACAAAATATTTTAGGCTGCCACCAAGCTAAGTACGCACCCTTGCATGAAATTCCAAACTTAATTAGCTTTTTGGTTATTTTTTTTTTAAATTTCGACTAATTATTAAAAGCAGTTTTCACCTAACAAAGAATCATGGCGAGATCCATTTATATGAAAAAAAACATTGGGTTCAAAATATTTTGCAATGTGGGGGATATACCAGAGATTACAATATTTACCATATTTTTAAACCCCTGCATAATTAAAATATTTCGAATGCCATGCTGCCATGATCCATTGAACGGCCAGTACATTTTCTAGACCGTTCTCTTAAAAAAGGTAATGCAGTTGGCTCATTCCCTAGACTTTGTCCAGCAGTGCATGTGAATTAGGTATATCTTGCAAAAAAGTTAGTGAGGAGTTGCAGGTATGGTGAAGAGTATGGATCGTGTTAGTGAGGAGTATACCTGAAGGCGGAGGGGTCGGGCCCGATCATGGCGACCAGCTGCGGCACGTCCTGCGAGTGGCTCACGAAGCGCGCCAGAGCCTTGCAGGCGCGCCACAGGTGCTCCTCGGCCGGCGCCCACTGCAGCAGCTGCAGCAGCGCCATCGCCAGCTCCACGCACACCTCGTCGAACACCTGGCACACAGGCTCAGTCTACACGCGCTCGCGTCACGTGCGCAAACACAATGTTCAATGTAAACATTTCTTGCGCAACATTGTTACATCGACAACAGAAATATCTTATTTTGTGTAGCTGGTAGCATGGTTCCATGCGCAACGCAAAAATATGTTGCAAACAACAAAATTCCGCAACATTTTTCACTAACCACGGGGACTTAAGATTTAATAAAAAAAATATCCTTATGGAAAAATTTAAGATTATCCGACATTTAATATTTTAGAAACTCATTACGATTTTTAAAATGAAGGGGCTATTTAACGACTTTTTCAGATTTTAAACTGACAAGCACGTCAAAATGTGCAGTGTAAATGATTTGAAAAAAATATATGTTAAACTAGAACATTCAGTGAATATTTTTAATTATATTCTTACTATTAGTTTAATTAACACGTGAAGTTGTGTCTGACGCGGACAAAACATTGACAATCACACAAAATCTACCAGGTATAATTCATCAGTCTGCGTCCAAAACTCTCAAAGTTTAGTCAAAAAAATTAAATAAAAGTAGTATTCTTTTAAAATTAAAAAAAGGCGTATACTAAAAGATAGACAATAAAATTGTCTGTAAGATGATGTAAGTTTCGTTTAATTATACCTGGTAGATTTTGTGTGATTGTCAATGTTTTGTCCACATCAGACACAACTTCACGTGTTAATTAAACTAATAATATGAATATAATTAAAAATATTCACTTACTAAATGATTAAGAGAATGAACATATATTTTTTTCAAATCATTTACACTGCACATTTAGACGTGATTGTCAGTTTAAAATCTGTAAAAGTCGTTTAATAGTGTGCGTTACCCCAGCAAAATAATGTCGAAAATAGTAATTTAAATGTTACAGGCAATTAGTTGTCCAGCTTCTGTAATTGTTGCGCACTGTTTTAAATTTGTTGCACATATAGATTTTGAGTTATTCCACAAAAACATTTCCTGCTGGGGTAACGTTACCGCAGCCAGACATTTTCTTTTATAATGGGAATATTTAAATAAATATTAGCCATATAATTAGTAGTCTAGACGAGGTAAATGTTGCAACTTATTTTGTAAATGTTCTTCCTTCGACTGCGATGTTATTCAAGATTTTGCTGGAGTAACGTTTGTGGTTTTGCTGGATCTCTGAAACGGATAGGCAGATTCTTATCATCTTTTTTACATGATTTCTTAAGAATTAGTTTGAATTAGTTGGGTAATAAAAAAACAAAATTAATGCACCATTCAAAGGTTATATAATTAAATATAAAAACACTTCAATAGGTCCTAACACTTTGAATAAGAGCTCGAAAGACTTACTTTAAACGTTGTTTTGTAGCTTGTATCTGTCTTCAAATGTATGTGAAGTTTCATTAGTATCCTGTTAGTAATAAACAAATTATGATGAAATTCAGTTCTCCACTTTGACGGTCATAATGCGCGCTTAGTTATTTGGCCTCCGATAACCCTGTATGTGAATATATAAACTAAATGATATATCAATAATTAGTTACTTAGTTCAGTTATATTCCTGTAAAATTTCAGCGTAGTACATACAATAATTAACGAGATAATAAAATAAAAGCCATTAGGAAGCGCAACACCGTGATAACCCGACTATATTAAGATGGTTACAAAAAAGCGACCGCGCAGTACATTATGCTACCTTCTAAAATGTTTAGTATAATACACCTTACAAGTTCGGTACAGACGCGTACACTGTTCAATATTCGATGTGATTTTGAAATAATTTAAGTCATTTTTAGAATACAACTATCCGTATTTAGCTAGGAAAAACTATTGTGATATTTGAAATTAGACTATAAAACAGTGGGGCTTACTGTAAGCACTTTACTACTTACATTGTGATGTTATATTATATTACCATCACTTTGTGATTTTTAAACGATATATGTAAGTATTAGTAGGCATAATGTGAACTTAAAACAATTATTCTATATCTGTTATTTTCTGCGATGGTTTTAAATCTTAATTTATATTTTAAAAGTGAAGATTTGTATTACTAAAGACAAAGTGTAAAGTAAAATTTAAAAAATAATGGAAAATGCCATAAGAACAGTATTGCTACCTGTGATTGTTTTAAAGTTTTATCAATATTTTGAAAGTTTTATTGAAATGATTATTTTACCTGTAAATAAAATTTAATAACACAAATTCAAAACACTTGTGTACACATCCGTACTAAACTTGTAAACCTATCCTACATATTTAAGAAGGTAGCATAATGTACTGCGCGGTCGCTTTTTTGTAACCACCTTAATATGGTCGGGTTATCACGGTGTTGCGCTCCCTAATGGCTTTTATTTTATTATCTCGTTAATTATTGTATGTACTGCGCTGAACTTCTACAGGAATATAACTGAACTAGGTAACTAATTATTGATATATCATTTAGTTTATATATTCACATACAGGGTTATCGGAGGCCAAATAACTAAGCGCGCATTATGACCGTCAAAGTGGAAAACTGAATTTCATCATAATTTGTTTATTACTAACAGGATACTAATGAAACTTCACATACATTTGAAGACAGATACAAGCTACAAAACAACGTTTAAAGTAAGTCTTTCGAGCTCTTATTCAAAGTGTTAGGACCTATTGAAGTGTTTTCATATTTTATTAAATAACCTTTGAATGGTGCATTAATTTTGTTTTTTTATTACCCAACTAATTCAAACTAATTCTTAAGAAGTCATGTAAAAAAGATGATAAGAATCTGCTTATCCGTTTCAGAGATCAAGCAAAACCACAAACGTTACTCCAGCAAAATCTTGAATAACATCGCAGTCGAAGGAAGAACATTTACAAAATAAGTTGCAACATTTACCTCGTCTAGACTACTAATTATGTGGCTAATATTTATTTCAATATTCCCATTATAAAAGAAAATGTCTGGCTGCGGTAACGTTACCCCAGCAGGAAATGTTTTTGTGGAATAACTCAAAATCTATATGTGCAACAAATTTAAAACAGTGCGCAACAATTACAGAAGCTGGACAACTAATTGCCTGTAACATTTAAATTACTATTTTCGACATTATTTTGCTGGGGTAACGCACACCGTTTAATAGCCCCTTAAGTCATGGCACTAATTGCATTAACATTTAAACCTGTTTGCTTGAGATATAGCTACTTAGGATTGCTTATCTCATAACAATGAAACCTGCACAGCTTGCACTATCATAAAACTGTATCAGTGCGTATGTCAACAAAAACTACACACTTCGCTCATTAGAACAAGTAATGGAACATCGTATTAGTGTCATGGCAACTGGTTATACCGCTATGAGCTGGAGGCTACACCTATATTTACTTCTGTCACAGATTAACTCTTCTGTACGTGCCTATACATGTGAAAGGTGCACTATTAATCATCATTCACTAATTGCTGACTTCTGTCACCTCATGGGAAGCATTTAACACTTAACAACGACCAAAAGAAATATCTGATATATTTACTTTTTTACAAAACAGCATGACGTAATACAAAAATGTCAGTGCAGTGGCAAGATTTTGGCCATTTAATTAAATATTAAGTCCATCAAATTGGATGTCATATTACAACAGTGACAAATATTTTCGTTGTTAAATGTGACATAGAAAACACACACATGTGTCAGCCCACATCCGACAGCGCGAGCCGCGAACAAACACGCGCCAGTGGCCGGCTGTCCCCCGCCCCGGTCCCTGATGCCATGCAACAACACCACAATCATCTTGAGACAACAACACAATGCCTCCTGACATATATTACCTACACTTCATAAGCTTCTTGTACACATTTCTTTTTATTTGTGATTTACATATTTACAAACCGATAATGTTACATTATTTATTGTTATATTATATTATACATTTTAGGGAATGCCTCCGTAGCGGCCACCGTCCCCGGATGAAACGTGTTTGGGAACCGGCTACCACAACATATTTGAGTATCGAGTACCATAACTTTTTACTACAAAAAGGCAAAAAGGTTGTTATGATTATTTATTAAAAGCGCGCTTCATTATTGCCTCGACACTTTTTTGGTGGTCGAAACTGTTGATTCTGCCTTTCAGGACTCGGGAGTTGCAATGGCGCGCTTGGCCTAGAGCTGCGCTCGTTCCTACATTTTTTGTACTCTTCGTAAGTCACAGCCACCACCCGCCGTGGATCCTATTTTGCCAACCGCGATCGACGTACAAACCGGTGGTAGGCGTCAGTAGCGAAGGTAACTGATGCACGCTACAATTTTCTACATTGAAATGATCTAGGTCTTAAACTCAAATAACCAGGGGGTGAATTAAATTGACATCAATAAGGTCGCGGGTAACCGGTGGATGCAAGCGGCAGGTTTCCGCTCGTTGTGGCGTTAAAATGTGAGCGATTCAATGCTGAAGGTGCGCAACGTGCTTCGGCATGGGCAAGTTCACCGCGTTCCACAGGCCCTCGGAGTTCATTTTCAGAGCTCAAAGATCGCGACACCAATTGATGTAACCCATCATTTCGCGACTTTTAATTCGTAGTTGTAAACCGTTGTTGTTTGAGATGTAAACCAGGAGTCGAAGTGAAATAATGTGTTTCTATTACATTTCATTAAAAGGAAAAATAATTAAATCGCAGTTTGGTATGGAGAAGATTGGTCAAGGACTCGATGGAGGCTAGGTGGCGGGCGGGGGTGCGGGGACTACTGTGACGCTTTATATCTGTTTATTACAAAATTCAGGGAAATACGACGTACCTACTTGTGTATTATGTACACGACTAATATTTATGAGCGCGTCTTTGATAACGACATTCATAAATCAGACGTTTGAGGAAGAGATACCGATCGGTTCACATCTACCAAGTTTTCAATATTTCTTACTAAATTATTATTGAAACTCAAATGTATTTATTAGAATATAATATACCTACCTATTTAGGATAACATAATAGGTATATTAATTAAAAGAAACAAGTTTGCCGATAATTAAGATAAACAAGGTAATTAATTCTTTAAACTGAATGCCGAACTCAGAGACAGCACTTAAAAATGTATGTAACGTCGATACGAAAAGAAGATGATCAATCAGTAAGTTTAGGTGATCAGAATATCTTGAGCACATGCAACATCATTTGAATCAAAGTTGAGTTTGTGTTCGTTCGGGGTGATCTCCGAAACGAATGGTCTGTTTGCGTAAATTCATTCCCTAATTAGAAGCTATGTTATCCGTAATAGAGAGAGTTGGAAGAAGACTGGAGAGGCCTTTGCCCTGTAGTGGGAAAATGCAGGCTGAACATAATAATAATAATAACTAATTATCTCTAAAAGCTTTATTTCATTATCAAAAAAAATAGTGACCCGTTAAAAATAACACACTGATGAAGTCGCGGGCAAAAGCTAGTTAATTTGTAAGTGACGTCTCAGGCTGCGTTACTAACTGTTTTGTACAACAATTTGTACCCTATGAGAAAACATGTTGAATATTATATAAAAACGAGCAACAAGAATAATGTTATGTGAGATACTTTACCAAAAACATTTGTTATTTTTTTGTTATAATGTCGGCAAACAGGTCGAGTCATCGAGTGCATACCTGGCAGCGGTGACCATCGCCGGCGCCGGTAGGAACGTATGTTTCACAACCCCCCCGACTCTTCTTGAAGGGGTTTCGACTACCTACTATCTCTAATAGCGACACTTGTACACAAGTAAGTATTACTACTATTACTGCTTACTGATGTACAAGTATCCATTATTAATTAGCGTTAGACTTCTTTGTCCCTGCTCAAAAATTTAAAAATTTCGTCTACAAACAAATTTTGGATTAATTATTATGGTGAGTTAAGATTTACTTATTCTCTCTCCCTCTTTCTTTCTTTCTCTGTTGTTTGCATGCCTGTCTATGTTTATGTTTAAATTTACTATTAACTACTTTCTCTGATTTAACAGCTTACAATAGCGCACTATTAGATATGACTTTTAATATGTTGTGGAAAATGTCGTAGGTTATACATTTATAACTAGTGTATATTTATAACTTAGTATAAGATTTTAGTGTATAACTGTTTGTTTTCCCAAATAAAAAAAAAAAAAAAAAATTGTCAGATTATTTATATCGATGACACGGTTGACGCAGTGGCTGAGCGATCGACTACTGCGCAGCGTGTTGCGGGTTTGATTCCCACCCAGGGTAATTTTTTGTGTGATGAGCACTTGTGTTTGCCTTGTGTCTGGGTGTTGTTTATCTATATAATGCATGTATTTAAAATGTATATCAGCTAAATAATTGTATGAACTGAAATCAAGGGGTGTATGTAAACAACGTTGACTTGCCTGAAATAAAGATTTTTTTATTTTAATTTTATAGTACAGGGTTTCCCTAGTTTGGGGTCAATTGGCCATGTGCGAAATGTCCCCACATATTATTATTATGTATTATATTATTTATTTATACTTTTAAAACTGTTAAAATGAATGAATCATTGTCTCATCACACAACCGATGTTGGACCTCACCGATACTCAGTGTGAGTGTGGTGTTACTGACCAGACGATGGCCCACTTACTAGTGTCCAAAGTGTCTCTACAGCCGGCTGCACTTTAGAAGCCATTAAAAATTGCAATGCCGCGATAAATGTGGCTACCTACTGGGCCCAAGTTCTCTAACTAAATAAAAAATAAGGATTCACATAACATATACCATCGACTCGAAAAGAAAAAGAAACGATCTTTCAAAAGAAGAAGAAACTATAAAACACGATAATAAGCTGACAGTGCACGCCGAGTAGGTTATTAGTTAATAGTTACGACAGTATCATAGCTTCAGACAACTACGCAGGTTTACATAATGACAGTCCATGCATACAATAGCCATACATTTATAACGTTTAAGCGTGTCTTAACTTTAAGCTATGATTAAGGGAAGGGGTATAAGAATATAGATAAGAAGTTAAAGGTTTATAAAAATCATTCCTTCTACGTCGAGTCTTGTTAGATCTAGTTTGGAGTTACGTTGGAATCATGAGCGCCGCGTAGTTAGCTTGATGCACCGGCTATTGTGCGTGATAAAAACAAAATACGGTTAAATTGATTGAAGTAATTTCGCTCATTAGGAAAAGACACAACTTTTTGGCGTTCCTAACAAATTGAAACAGTATCTTTAATTACAGTATTTTTATTTTCAAAAGCATCGAGGACAAACATAAAAAAAAACAAATCCTTTTTTAAACATCACCGCACGTATGACAACTTTGTAGAAGTATTTTAGGCTATGTCATGAATATGTTCTAGTTTTAAGCTTTTTCAACTCCATATTGTCGTAGTCGGGTTTTAGTTTATTTCCTTTAGGTAATTATATATTTTTTCCGACAAAGTTGTTTAAAAATTAACGTTTTTTGCCGAGTCAGTTTTTTTTTTTGTTTATTGTAAACTTGACTACCCTCGCGGTCAAGCGCGATCTCCTGACTTTTGTTTTAGCGTCAGCGTAACAAGAGTGACTTGTGACTCGTAGGGGCAATGATTCGTTAATAAATGTTATTAATTAGACTATACACAGCGAAGATAGAGCAACAAGTTTACGTCTACTGAAAGCACTGGTCCTGGTGGTGGACTGGGCCGGTTCAGCGAACAACAGAAGAGTGGAAAGCGAGAGTGAATCTTTGAGAGTGAACGGTGCGCGGTGGATGAGTGACGTGGTCGTACCTTGGACTTAGAGCCGCGCGGCAGCAGGTCCCGCAGCGCCCTGCCCACCTGGAAGCGCTGCAACACACGCACCAGCGCTGCAGCACACACACTCGCGTCCACGTATCTCACAACAACATCGCCGCCCGGGATCAATTATTACGTTTATGTCGTATCTATCTATGTTTGCTAAGGAGAAAGCCCATTTTCCCTACATCTCTGGGCCCACCTATTACAGTCATGAAATTGGTGTAGTTTTTTAGACAAATACACCAGGTATTATCTGACCTAATTTCAATTAAATTGACAATCGCATTTCTGAGATTTTTTAATTTGAATTTATAGCTAAGTTAGGTCAGAAAATGCACCAAGTGACAAGCAACGATACGATTAAATCAAATATAAGTCTTATTTAGCTAGTTTATAATGAAAAACTAGTAACAGGCATTTCGTTTTATGTGTGGATATACCGAAACCTCATATTTTTTGTAGTATTTACCTAGACGTTAAAGGTCATGTTCGACAGATGATGACATGTATTTTAAAACCTGGCACAATGTCTTTTGATGTGAAACATCTATAGCCGCACGTAAAACCGATTTCTGGCGTGGCGACGCATGCCGTGGCGACGCGTCGCCACGCTATTTGATGGTATATATATACAGTCTATATGCAGTAGTGTGTACGGTGTGGCGACGCGTCGCCATGCGCAATCGACTGTGCGATTACCGAAGTCACTGAATAAACGAATTAAGTATTTTACATTTGAAATAAATTCGTAAATTTTTGTATTTAATGAAAATAAATGTTTATTCAATAAATAGTCATCGTTATCTGGAAAAAAAAACGTAATATTTTATTTTATCATTAGGACATATTTAGTTCCTATCACAATCTGTTCTTTTCTGCACATTACTTTTACAAAATAATGTCGATGTTTCACATCTGCCAGGCGTCCTGTGACGGCTCATTTTTTTATTCATACTAAACTAGTGAGAGTTGGAACCAAGTGCAATAAAATGCATTTTTTCTCAGTTTTGCCTTCGTGAATCTAATTTTATTTTCGTGTTTTTGTTTTATGATAAAGTCGTTGGTAAACTCACAGAAAATACGAATATCGTAACAGACATACATTGGAACTAAGTGCAATGAAATGCATTTTTCTCAGTTTTGTCATTGTGAATCTAATTCTTTTTTCGTGTTTTTGTTTAATGATAAAATTACGATAATTTTGCAATAAAACAGTTGACTGTAACGCGTAGGCCCAAAAGTGGGCATTCTCCTTTCTCAATAGCTCATCACCACCGAAATCTACATAGTTTTAGAAAGATTTTAATACATAAAACATAAGGTTCTCAATTCTTTAAGTACTGTAAGTGGTGTTAACCGTTTTAATTTAAGTAAAATAAATAAATAAATGTAGGTACAATTATATCATTATATTACTTCGTAGGTATCTACGAAATTGTTTTTAACGTGACGTAACGTTAATTTAGATGATTATGAAAGTTGGTACTAAAAAGCTAACAATTATAATTGAAACTGCATCATTCATAAGTATAACATATTCTTTTATCTTTTGAAGTAAATTTTTACTTTTTATTGTTTATTTATTATGAGTTTAATCGATGTTTTTTTTTAATATACCTACTCTGTCCAAGTGATTCGTGTAGGCCTCCCTCAAGTCCTGGAAGTTGTTCGCCGCGTCCGGTACACGTCCGGAGTGCCAAGCGCGATTTTGTGTAGGTACTTAAATTGGAAAGCGCCGTCTGAGCGACCAGGTGCTGAGTGTTGCGCACCGTACGTTAGCGCCCGCAGGGTGCACATGTCTTGAGGGTCAGGGAGATGGGCAGATCACTCTTCATTAAGTATCTGTGCTCGTAAACTATTTGGGAGCGAGCGGCTCTCGAGACAAGGTGCTATTTTGTTACTACTTGTTTGTACACATGTTCAGATGCACGCTGTATTGCGTGTATTCTTAGTATGGATTTGTTGGATTATTGGATATAACAATCAATGCTATAAAACATTTTTTTTATTACTGTGACTTTTTTTTACTTTTGGAGAAATCGAAATTGAGTACCTACGTAAATAATTGATATCGAGTGTTGTTGTGAAATACAAATAATAACAAATAAAAATATATAAAGTTGTGGAAGTTGATAAACAAAATAATAAGTAATTAGTGAGCAGGAAGCGTGGCCGGGGGCTGTTAGTGTCAGCACATAGACAGCGGGGTACACAAACTAGAGATTATTTGTTAAAGTATAGCACAATTGGGTTGTTGACACCATTAACCAATAATTCCAAAATATAACTTATCTTAAAATACATTTTATTAAGGTGCTTTGAAATCAATTAATAGTTAGTCAATTGAGTTGATAAATAAGTGACGTCACAGGCCGCTATTGTCATACAAAATCTACGAAGGAATCTCGTTTTGACAGCTCATTCAAAGTCAAAGTCAAAGCATTTATTTCAATTAAACCATTTACAGGCACTTTTGAATTGTCAAGGAGTCGGTCAGTTAGTCAGAAAGTTGAAGCTAGGTCTCTATGGAGAAGAACGAGCAAGAAACTCCACGGACACTCTTTTAAAATCAGGTTTCATTCAGGTGTCATTAAAAGCACAGTATAAAGATTATGAACAGTACGGAAACTAAGAACAAACCGTTCGAAACGGCACACTCACACAGACGCGCGCTTCTACGATACCCTAAGCGATAGTCGCGGTGCTCTCAGTCACGGCCTCACGGATGCCGTGTTTGAACGAGTGTCGAGTATTTGTGTAATACTTTTATTTATTATTGAAAGGTAAGAATGATTTATTGTTGATATTGATTAATGTACATACATGTTAGCCGCCGCCATCTTTGTTTTACAAATAAGTTCACATGAAATTCGTGAATTTATTTGTAAAACAAATATGGCAGCTTTTTGAATTGTTCGTGTAAATTATTTTTTTTGTCATGGGTGTCGTTATAGTTTTCGTGGGTGCCAAAACCGATAGTAAGGACAAAATGTAGATCCAAGATGGCGGCTGTCATTATTTTAAATATATTTGTCATGGGTGTCATTTTCGTAGTTTTCGAGGGTGCTAAAGCCAATAGTGAGGTCAAAATGTAAATCCAAGATGGCGTCTCCAAATTTTTTTTAATTTTTAGTCATGGGCATCGTTTTCATAGTTTTCGTGGGTGTCAAAACCGATAGTGAGGTCAAAATCTGAATCCAAGATGGCGGCTGTAATTTTTTTTAAATTTATTTGTCATGGGTGTCGTTTTCGTAGCTATCGAGGGTGCTAAAGCCAATAGTGAGGTCAAAATGTAAATCCAAGATGGCAGCTTCAAATTTTTTTTTAATTTTTAGTCATGGGTATCGTTTTCATAGTTTTCGTGGGTGCCAAAACCGATGGTGAGGTCAAAATCTGAATCCAAGATGGTGGCTGGGATTTTTTTTATTTTTCATGTCACTGGTGTCGTTTTCATAGTTTTCGAGGGTGCTAAAGCCGATAGTGGGGTCAAAATGTATATCCAAGATGGAAGCTGCAATTTTTTAAATTTTTTGTCATGGATGTCGTTTCAATAATTTCGAGGGAAGCCGCCATCTTGGTTTTACATTTTGACCTCACTATTGACTTTAGCACCCTCGAAAACGACGAAAATGACACACATGGCAAATAAATTAAAAAAAAATGAAAGCCGCCATCTTGAATTCAGATTTTGACCTCACTATCGGTTTTGGCACCCACGAAAACTATGAAAACGATACCCATGACTAAATATTTAAATTTTTATGTAGCCGCCATCTTAGATTTACATTTTGACCAGGAGGGTAAGATAACCAGCCAAATTCTAACCGCTGAACGCGTGAAAAAGTTTGTTACAATAAAACACATCAATTTTCAACCGACTTTAAAAAAGGAGGAGGTTATCAATTCGTCTGTATTTTTTGTTTGTTACTTGATTTCTTTGGACTGGGTGAACCGATTTTGATGATTCTTTTTTTATTTGAAAGCTAGTGCTTCCCGTGTGGTCCCAATTTGGTCTAGTTCTGACAAAGTCTTAAATTTGCATTAAGTATGTGCGCAATTTGTTACGCGATTTCTCCGGCAAACGTAAATTGATTTTGAAAATTCTTTTTCTTATGGATAGGATATGCTTCAGGGGTGGTCCCATATAAATTTTATCGAAATTGATTCAGCACTTTTTGAAAAATCAACAAATACCCAAAAAGTTTCATCAATCTTTGTAGTAGTTAACTTTCAATCTCTTCTTAATAGATTTGGATGAGAAGGAGGTACTAAAAAGCGGAAAATAAAAAGCTTTTTACAAAAAAGACAACCACCTTCAAAAACTAAAAAGTGAAAAATAACTTTCGCACAGAACACACATTGACTTTAGTTTCGGAAGTCGGTGGCATTACAAAACAACAAACAGAACAAAGCCACTGAATTTTGAAACTAAAGTCAATGTGTGTTCTGTGCTAAAGTAATTTTTCACTTTTTAGTTTTTGAAGGCGGTTGTCTTTTTTGTAAAAAACTTTTTATTTTTACAGACATCTAGAGTGACAACCTTAACGCTCCAATGGAGCGTAGGTAATTATTTCAACAAATATGCCTAGTTTCCATACTGTTCATATCTTTATACTGTGTTAAAAGTGTGTCAATTGATTGGTGGTGTCACATACCCAATTTTGATGTACGAACATGTATGCGTTGTTATGACTTTGTTCACGTCAGACAAACTGACACGAAAGCATACATTAATTGTTATTTGTTTTAGTACGAAAACGTACGCGTACAGTCAGCATCATATAGATTAAAGCTTCCTAGGTGGTCAAAATCATGCGAAGAACAAGTGGATGCAAGTTTGTGTTTGTGCAAGTGGTCCCGTTAATTGTATGGTAGTACGCAGCGATCAGTCAATGCCTGTTGTTACCTATTTCAATCGGAACATAACTTATACTTGGTCTAGTAACAAGATGGCGCTAGTAGTAACATAATCACGGACCGTACGCATCCCTTAGGCGCAGTGTTTGCTATTCAGGCTTTCTTATAACACTAATGTCTATTGTACTTTCTACGATACTCTTTGGTTAAAGAGGAATCCAAGGAAACCTTATTTCTTTTTGTTCTCCTTTTTAGGTTTCGCCGTGCACGTTGTTTGATTTCTTTTTCTGAAAAACTAAGATGAATCTAATCTGAATCTGATATTCTGATCAGAAGTTTCTAGCCACGATCGCACGTACATACATAGATTCATCATCATCATCATTTCAGCCTTTAGACGTCCACTGCTGGACATAGGCCTCCCCCGCGTGTCGCCACATTGACCGCTCCCGTGCGACTCGCATCCAGCGGATTCCCGCAACCATACATAGATTGCTTCATTTTAAATATTTAATTTAAATATCAAAAAAATGCCCTACTCCCTTAAAACATCATAATGCACTACCGCATCGCCAAACCGAAGACAAAGTTGAGCGGTCACTGTTGTTTACAGCTTTGGTATTTATAAACGACTGACGACATTTAAATTTTAAAGAGTAATTTTAGAAAATAAATCATTCGATCTTTACAATTTACCTAGATAATGAAATTGTGTCAAGTTTCAATTTTCTAAACCAAAAGAATGAGATCTTAAAACTTAGTTTGTCTCGCCACGCCGCCCTTAAGGGGCTATTAAACGACTTTTACAGATTATAAACTGACAATCACGTCAAAATGTGCAGTGTAAATGATTTGAAAAAAAAATATGTAGACTAGAACATTCTCTTAATCACTTAGTAAGTGAATATTTTTAATTATATTCATATTATATAGTTTAATTAATACGTGAAGTTGTGTCTGACGCGGACAAAACATTGATAATCACACAAAATCTACCAGGTATAATTAAACGAAACTTACACCATCTTACAGACAATTTTATTATCTATCTTTTAGTATACGCCTTTTTTTTAATTTTGAAAGAATACTACTTTTATTTAATTTTTTCAACTAAACTTTGAGAGTTTTGGACGCAAAACTGATGCAGAACGGACGCAGTCTGCGTCCAAAACTTTCAAAATTTTGTCGAATAAATTAAATAAAAGTAGTATTCTTTCAAAATTAAAAAAAAGGCGTATACTAAAAGATAGATAATAAAATTGTCTGTAAGATAGTGTAAGTTTCGGATAATTACACCTGGTTGATTTTGTGTGATTGTCAATGTTTTGTCCGCGTCAGACACAACTTCACGAGTTAATTAAATTATTTAATATGAACTTAATCAAAAATATTCACTTTCTATAAGATTAAGAGAATGTTCTAGTTTAACATATATTTTTTTCAAATCATTTACACTGCACATTTTGACGTGATTGTCAGTTTAAAATCTGCAAAAGTCGTTTAATAGCCCCTTAAATGTGCAATTCCTAAAAATTCTTTAAAAATATTAGCAACTCCTAAAGACTAATACATAGTGCTCGCCTACATTATAAAAGGAAGACTTGCGTGATATTTGACGATCCTAGTCGCAATAGGTTGGTTGGCCTGTTTTCCAGGCAAGTGCAAGAAATTGCAACGACGGAAACAACATGGAGGTAATGATTGACATGTCATTCGTTACATTTGTGCTGACTACCCCGGGGACTATTTTATTAACGTTTCAACAAAACAAATATGGCGGTCGTAAGATGTCATTTTGGCTACTTCAAGGGTATCATTACGAAAGGGCTCATCGTGAGGATAACAAAAATTTAAGTTAATCGGAGTGTCCGCAGATCCCAGCAGACGATAAGTAAAAAAATAAAGATATATTTATACATAATTTGACCAAATGCAACTTTGTGCAGGTTTTTCCTGTCCATACAATGACGCTCCACCCTAACGAGAGTCCGCGCGGCGGGGGGCGGCGCCACTGTCACGTGACTGTGTCCTTATCATATCATATTCTACGTCAAGCACCTACGTCGTGGAATTGATATTGTCATTAAAACTTTACTTAATTAGACAAGAATTCGAGGTAATTTAAATGACCGACACATTAGAATTGCAAATTATCTTACTTAGTATGTGCATAAATTATCGAAAAATAATTAGTACATGTTAAAAATTAATGATATTTGTGTTTCATCTTCCTTACATGAAGAGCTTAACTGTCCGTTACGCAGACACAATAGTTAAACTATCGCAAGTGATCTTATTAAGACCATAAACAATTAGGGGGTTAAGCTTTTCCTGGCAATTGCAAATCATTTTCTCAAACACTTACGTAGTATACTAGGAGGGCTATTGAATATACTCATGTAATCATGTAAATAACTCGAACTCGCGACTGAATAGAACGCAGAAACTTTCCGAGTATTGAGCCGCCATCCTACAGCTTAGCGTCATGTTTAGAGATTCTATTGTAGTTCTATCGGCAGATGATCATTTGTTTCCATCCGACATATTTCAATGAAACCTTTCTACAAGATTTCAATGTTAAACGTCAAATCTATAAATAGAATAAAACAAAGATGCCCTTCGCGTCTGTTTGGCTGCTTTAGCGACGAATTGGATGCGCTCTTTATTGACAGAAATTATTTAAATAATTGTAATAAAATGAGCAAAGTGTGCAGTCGTGCGCCAGCCAGGCGAGCGCAGGCTTCAATGAGAGAGACAGAACATAGCGAGCCGATTTGTACTACTGTCTGTGTATTTTATGTAGTTAGCCTTTAGTGAAATAAACAAGTGTGGCATCCATATAGCGCGCAACGAATAGTGGGATTTTACCCGGAAAAAAGCCCAAAAGTTTGTTCATTCGAGGGAAAATTCCCGGGAAAATACCCGACTGGGAAAATATTCGGGTTTTTTAAAACTTTGCTTATGTAGCATTTAGATACACATATATTAAATAATACATAGTTTTAAACTTTTTTGCTATATAGTTAGAGCTTATCTTAGTTGAAATAACGCACTCCACTACCACATTTTGCGTACATATGCAATTTCAAAGTATAATAGATAATTAAGTGGGTCACATCATTTCAACTTAGATAGGCTATACTGCTAATTAGTTAACCTCTTGACTGGCACAGGCATGTATAGATGACAAACCAAAATGTGCCCAGCACGCCACGGTCACGACTATATAACAGAATTCTTTACGTAATTCCATAGAGTAGTCATTCGTAGTTTCACGCTGAGTGCACGTTTCGGTCAAAAGTTTAATAAATAATTGTGATTTTCTTTGTTTTGTTTTATTTTTTACATGCAGAAACATGTTTTACAATCCAACTGGTAGTTCCACAGATTATCGCGTTTAAACAAACAGAAAATCTCCAGCTTTATTGTAGTATTGTAGATAGTGAAAATACCCGCCTATTGGGTTTTTTCCCAAATAGGAAAAAAAACCTGGATATTTTCCCGTCGGGTTTTTTCCCACCGCCCATCTCTAGCAATGAAGGGTTCGACTGTTGTCGTGGATGTGACATAGCGCCACTCGACCACGGGAAAGTGTGTGTAAGGTAGAACTATGGAGGGTAGAGGTAAGGAGCACTATCTCATATGGGGGAAAGTTGAAAGTGTCCAGCTTTAAGCAGCAAGGTAACAGCTCCAAAACCCGCCAAAATGGCGCTAGCGTAGGCACAGGTGTGGTATGAATGTAGCCGTAGATCCGTGAATGTATCAGTTGTTGACGGATTGAAGTGTGCCGAGTTAGAAAGAATCATGGCGAGATCCATACATTCATTTGTATGAAAAATAAAAAAATATTTAGTTTTTCGAGCAATTTTCAATTACCAGGAATAGATTGATATACTTATCATATTTTTAAACCCCCACATAATTAAAATATTACAAAATGAAAATAACACTTTTTCGTTTCACCTCGATGCCCATTTTGTGTTTATAAAAAAAAGAAAGCGATAAGCGACGTTTACGGATTTATGAAATTGGCAGAAAAGTTTTGTGACGTGTGGAAAAAATAATCATTTGTGACTTTATTTCTCTTAAAACGATGCAATTTCAGTGTAAGATCTGCAAAACGGCGACTGTCAGTGTCAGTCGCCGTTTCGTTCCGAAACGAGCTTTTTGTTAAACTATTCACTTTTTTTGCGGAGTTTTAAAAATATTGTAAATGCCTGAAGATACTCTTTAGGTACCCAAGAGTATAAGAATTAGAATTTCAACTTCTCTAAACATCTTTATTTTTTTGTACAAATCCTGCCATAATTCGGTCGCGATTGCAGCACATTTTAACGGACACTTTTGAGATGGTGCTCCCTACTTGACCCTGCACAGACAGAACAAGTAAAGCGGATACAGACCACGGTTTTTACCTCCTTGGTGGCGATGTTGTGCATGAGCGCCGTGCCCACGTCGCGCAGCTCCAGGTCCGGGCTCAGGCAGCTGTGCACGCACACCTGCACACAACATGCAGTCAGCAGGAGATAGCTATGCAGGTCCTCGTCACAAAGTACGTAAGACTGCGGCGCGCCCGAGCAGAGAGACCACTCAGAACAAACCTCCATTTTACTCACGCACACATTGACATTACGTTTATAGGCAATCTCAAGCAGTTTCAAGCAGACATCAGTCTCGACTGTCACGTTTTGTCTAAATGAATAAATGAGAGATATTGACATTTCATGACGAACAGAAAAAATTGATATAAAAAAATGTAAAGAGTGCCAATCAGTGTCAATAAAATTTCATATTGTCACAAATAAAACCTACAGAGTCAATACAGTAGCAGCCCTAGTGAGTCTTAGGTAACTATTTTTGAAGATGGCGAGAGCGGTCCTTCCGTACCCTTAATATTTTGTGTCATTGTAAATAGTTGAAGTTTACAGTTCGATTCAAACTTAATGGCGGCTGTGAAGTGCGCTGTTGGCTGCGCAGTATCCCGCCCCTCACCCCCGCTGACACATGAAATTGTTACTGCGCAGTCACTCGCGTCGTGTTCAGAACCGCCATTAACTTTTAATCGTACTGTACTTAGAAACCGATGGATGTTTTCGAATGAAATTTAATTAAATCATTGAAATTTTTATTCTCTATTAATTTTATTTTATTCAAAAACATTCATCGGTTTCTAAGTAAACTTTAACTATATCTGAAAACCCTGCATACCTATCTCTTTTGCTGACTGTACTATACATATGTAAATCTATTAAAAACAAACTCTTTTTGAGCTTTGGTGAACATCGCTACAACCCTAACGCTATTCCTAACACGTTACATTACAACAATCAGTTATGGCTCACTGGCGATTATATTGAATATATTTGTGAGGCTTTTCTGTATTCTTACTCCACCTCAACCCATACTCCCGATGCAGCGTGTTTTCCCCTCTGACACTACTACACCCTCGCCTGACATTTGTCACATACAAGTAAAAATCGATGTTGTGACTGATTTACTCCGCTAATTGGATTCATCAAAAGGTGCTGACCCTGATAATATAATTTGAATTTGTCATTGAATGTGCGTCTTCCATAGCCGTACCTAACTCAATTTTATTCACTAGGTTCAACCGTGTTTATTACATTGTGTAGGTATATAAGACAGGTCCAAAACTGACATGACTATATTACAGTAAAATAAGTAAGTATGTGGTACCTTAGTGGTGGCGCGGATGTTGGACAGCGGCTGACCGTTGTGCTCCCACTCGCTGATGTACAGCAGCCACTCCGACGACGAGATGTTCTCGAACAGGTTGCACAGCTGCCACAAGTCAGGGCTCATGATTAAACATACGTCACAGCGTCTTTATGTTAGCAATACCATGACATGCTAGAACTTTGCCAGCGACTTCGCTTACATTTCGTACTTTCTTCTTAGTTCTTTGGTTTACAGGCAAAAATATTCATCTTTCTACTACACTAACAATATATTATTTTTTTCTTGAGCACGAGCTATTTGGGATACCTACCTACGATCAGCATGAATCAATGCGCTTGGTTCGAGACCTTAAAAAAACTTCAACCATATAGCGATGACGCTTCGCCGTCCGATGATGGAATGGGAATGGGGAAATTAACAAAGGAAAGAGAAGTTTGTAATACGAGAAGGAAACAAGAAAGCGTGTACGAAAAATAGCTTTACTAAAGATAGGCCAAGCGAGGCAGATTGGAGTGCTTGAAGTACAACATCTTGAACATCGGTATCGCTTAATTAGATTAAAAAGTAAAATCAATATTTCTGTTCCCTCATGATCCTTAAATATTACTGGGGTCTTTTTGGTATACGTTGTATACATAGGTTTGTATTCTTGTAAAGGTTCAAGCACATTAACCACTGTGTTAAGATTTGTCCATACAAATTTAAACACACTCACGTTTATTAAATAAAGAACTAAGATTTTCATACTATCTAAATTTTTCCTGTTCACTACTTTAAAGGATGAATTTAAAGTAAGAAAAGTGAGGAGGGGCGTCAGGTTTAGCCTACACTAAAATAAGAAAGCTTTGTGCCTAATTTTATATTCCTAGTGCCAGTAGTTTGGCTGTATGTGTGTATTGTATAGAAAAGGCGAAACTGGCATAACCCAGCCAGTTTTGTCTTTTCTATACAAGAAGAAGACAAAATTGCGATAAACAGCATAGAGACGCATATGGTCATACAGGTGTGATCGTATCGGTGGTCAGGAAACAGGATATACAGGCAGAAGACTAAGGGCGCCTTCAAATTAGCCGCCCGATAGCAGCGCTGCTTTGTAAATATAAATAAAGTCGCGCGATTGCAGCTCTATCAGTCGCGCTGCGGCCGCGCGACTGATTTGAAGGCGCTCTTAATTGTAGCAACAACGCAACAAATTAAGTCGCAACTCGCGGTAACACTCGTGTCTACGTAGGTACTACTAGTTTTACTTTAATCTAGGGTATTATTGTAACTTTGTGTCAATGTATCCTTAGAAATATTAAGTGCATTCTAGCCTGAAGCATACTCTATTAAATGATAAGATATGTTTGTTTGAAATAATCGTAAGATACGTACGAAGAGCGCGAGCGCGTGCTGCTCGGGCAGCGGATGCTTGTCGACGTCGTTGGCGTAGTTGAGCAGCGCGTGCTGGCGCCGGTCCTGGTGCAGCAGCAGCGACACGTCCTCGCGCAGCGCGCCCGCCGCCAGGCAGCGCAGCACGCCCACGCGCACCGCGCTGGCCAGGCCCGGCGACACAAGCAGGCGACCTGCGAGCAGCGAATACAAGCTCAGTACGCCGCTCCAGACTATAAAGGCCCGTGCTTTAGGTCGTTCTGTCGCTGCATACGTGTATACTCCATTTATAATAGTGTTACGTAGGTCGCTATGCTAGCGCCACCTATTATCGAATAGCAAAACTACGTCACACGCTGGCGCCATCTGTTATCGAATAGCAGATCTACAGTTCTGAAATGTTCGAGATGGTTAAGTTTCGTGTTGCAACGTTCTCGATCAATCCCGTGTTTGCTAGAATGTTCGCGTATTATGTCCTAAATCATTATATAAATAGCGGACTGCGAGGCACGGAGAGTGAGTTAGTTTTTGGAAGCGAAATTGAAAACTGCGACTATTGCGAATACTGCGATCTAAGTGATTAATTAACAACTGATTTTATTTTGTAAGTGATTGATTATTGAGTTTGTGACTTTTTAAATAAAGTGTTTGTGTTTTGTTTGATGTAATTGGTGTAGTTTATTTATTCCGAACCCCAGCTCGTAACAACAGCATTAGGAAAAAGAGGCTCATAGAAGCAGAAATGCAAAACAATTTATTTCAAAGATAAGTTAAAACAATTTTAATTAAACTTATTTTAACATAATTTTAATAAATGCATCTATGATAGTACTAAATATGGACATATAATAATATAAACAGAATAAAAGTCTTTTAAAGATAAGATAACATTTTCAATTTGGTAAAATTAGAGAAACGAATAACGTTCCGGGTATTGTTCTTTGTGTAATTTAAATCTGCGTAGGCGTGGAGGGGCCAGGCGGCCCGCGAGCTAAGGAGCAGGTGGTTTTAACGCCAGCCGCCGCGGCTGAGGCTGGCGGGCAAAGCCGGCCAGTAAGCCGAAGCTGCGGTGGTGGGCGTGAATACCATCTGCGACGATAAGCTCACGTGGGACCGCCGGAGCCCCGCAACGCCGGAGCCGTCAGAAACTATGCCTGCTGCATGTTGCATGCTCGCTTGCATGCTGTATGCTTGCTTGCACGCTGCATGCTTGCTTGCACGCTGCATGCTTGCTTGCACGCTTCATGCTTGCTTTCACGCTGCATGTTTGCTTGCACGCTGCATGCTTGCTTGCACACTGCATGCTTGCTTGCACGCTAAATGCTTGCTTACATGCTGCATACTTGCTAGCACGCTGCATGCTTGCTTGCATGCTGCATGGTTGCTTGCACGCTGCATACTTGCTTGCATGTTGCATGGTTGTTTGCACGCACGCGCAGTAGGTTTGGTTAGAACTGTGACTCCCATTCTTGGGAATAAGTTTTATATTAATTAAAAAATATAAGGATAAAGAATATTTGATTTGTTATTCTATGATGTGATTATTCTAACAATAAACTTTATGTGATAGAAAAATCAATGATTTAAAAATCTTGAAAGTAAGTATTCTGCGTATTGATTATTCTATGAAACGAAATTATTAGAAATTTTTTATGTGAAACGAAATTCTATAAAACTATTAGCTATGAAACAACGTACAACCAGAATATAGGTATTTACAATGAGCCAACCAAAAAAGATTCTTTAAACTGGGGAAATTACGTTATAATTCGTTTCTTGGATGTGTTTAGAAAATGTAAGAAGCTGTGAGCTTAATCAACATTTGATTAGCCACTGTTTTAGACGCACATTCCGTCAAGAAAGTCGCGGAAATGAATCATTTAAAAAGCTCATTTAAAGAGATTGTCTAATGCTTTTTGACGCTAGATTGGCACAGCTGTCTCTCTTTACTCACGCGGAGTTCAATTGTCTCTGGTTATTCTGTTTGTTCACAGTGCGCCATCAGTTCAGATCAATTGTTTTGCGATTTTTACTATAGTTAAAAATATCGAACAAATAATTCGTCTTAAATGTTGTGTTGTAAATAGAATTTCGTGTGCAGATGCACTGAAAATGTTTCATAAGGCTTTCAGTGAATCGACTTTATCAAAAACACGTGCAATGCATTTAAATGTGGTCGAGATGTGGTGTAAGATTTGCCTCGTTCTGGTCGGCCCTCAACGTCCTTCACTGAACTAACATCGCTATAATAAAGGAAATGGTGACTGAAAATCGATGTTTTAGTCTGGGAGAGAAAGCTGCTGAAATTTGTGTCTGAAGAATCAATTCGTAATGTTTTAAACGATTGCTCCGACGAGCTCCGACCACAGTGATAATAATAATAATAATAATAACTCTTTTATTTCAGACGAATGTCCATTTGGTTAGTACAATACATAACTTAGAAACTAGTGTTAGCACTTACATCTACCAGGGAAATGAAACAATTAAAACTATTATTAAGTATACGCCACAGTGGCATGTAGGCGTATCCAATGCCCCAGTATGGGACTGTCCCACCTGTCCGCTATAGTGCTCAAGATGCTGTTGGGGCTGCCGCGTACCCTGCGCATGATGGAGGCGCATCGCTTGCGCATGATGGCGTGAAAGCCATCTATACCCGCTTCTGTGAACATGCCGGAAGCACTGCAGTAGCGCGGCAACCCCATCAACACCCTGAATGCATTGTTGTATTGAACGCGCAGAGCGCTCCTCGCGGCTACGTACCTATGAAGGCGAGGAAGTCGTCGCCGAGCACCCAGCTGCCCTCGCCGTGCACGAGGTACTGCTGCAGCTCGTCCAGGCTCTGCCGCTCCTCCGACCACAGTGATGCGAGGCTCCTCGCGGCTACGTACCTATGAAGGCGAGGAAGTCGTCGCCGAGCACCCAGCTGCCCTCGCCGTGCACGAGGTACTGCTGCAGCTCGTCCAGGCTCTGCCGCTCCTCCGACCACAGTGATGCGAGGCTCCTCGCGGCTACGTACCTATGAAGGCGAGGAAGTCGTCGCCGAGCACCCAGCTGCCCTCGCCGTGCACGAGGTACTGCTGCAGCTCGTCCAGGCTCTGCCGCTCCTCCGACCACAGTGATGCGAGGCTCCTCGCGGCTACGTACCTATGAAGGCGAGGAAGTCGTCGCCGAGCACCCAGCTGCCCTCGCCGTGCACGAGGTACTGCTGCAGCTCGTCCAGGCTCTGCCGCTCCTCCGGCCACAGTGATGCGAGGCTCCTCGCGGCTACGTACCTATGAAGGCGAGGAAGTCGTCGCCGAGCACCCAGCTGCCCTCGCCGTGCACGAGGTACTGCTGCAGCTCGTCCAGGCTCTGCCGCTCCTCCGGCGACAGCTCCACGCCCTCTAGCTCTTTCGATAACTTCTCAAACTCTTGTACAGCCTGTGAACGACCACAAACGTTAATTCAGTTTTCGTCTTCAGGAATACTGGCATGAATAGAATAGAATCAGATTTTTTATTTTTGCATATAAAGTTTCAAACAAATAATTGCAGTTAATACAATTAAATATACACCGGGACCCAAGGTTTCATTTGTGTTTTGGGTGCCAGCGCTCTCGCTATTGAATTTATTATAGGTACAGTTTATGTAAGTTTTCAATTTCTATTTAATAAATATTTACAACTCAAGACAGATGGGGAAAGAAGAGGTGTGATTGAGTTGTGTGGGTGAGATGGCTGTGTGGGGGGCTAAAATTGTAAAGTATATTAGCTGGCGGATACGAGAGGTTACATTTTAGATAAGTGACATTTCCAATTAATCAGATTATCAATATAAACCCCCAAATATTTCACCTGGGTGGACCTAGCTACGATGACACAGTTACATGGCGAGCAAAAAGTACCTGTTTCGCAAGAGTGTGCCTTTAAATTGTAGGTATCGACTGAAGGTTGAGTGGATATTGTTACGGGAAGGTAAGGCCTAATACTGCCCCAAGGTACACCGAAATTTAAAGAGACATTGTCACTCATAAAACATTATTTTGGACTGTGTCCTCCAGAAAGATAGAGGAAATCCGCAGAGCATATCCTCGGATTTCCATTTTTTCCATCTTATTCAAGACGAGTGGAACAGAGCCAGTATCAAATGCTTTGGTGAGACCCAGAAAAATGCCTAATGCCAATGTGTGTGTGTGTGTGTGTGTGTGTGTGTGTGTGTGTGTGTGTGTGTCTAATGTCTCTTATCCAGACAGTCAATTATTTGATTAACAAAAGAAGCGATATTGTCATTTGTTCTACGACAGAACATTTATGACGCAGTTCAATCGTTTTTTTAAGATGTGATATACAACGGACAATACAGTATTGAGCTATAATCATTGACACCATCTCTATTACTACTCTTAAAGGCAGTATGGACAACAGGTCTTTTAAAACGTTTAGGGAAAACACCAGTGGACATTGAGATGTTGCAAATGTGTGTGTGTTATTACCGGGACTGCAGCGTTTGGCATGTCTGTAGCATTCTGGTCAGGATGGAGTCACGTATGACTGCTTCGACTTTCATTTTTTCATCACTCGTCATAAACACGAATGAGTTAGTAGTATGATTTTCATCGACTAATTGGGTACTATCGGAAAGAGGACCAAACTTTTGTGCAAGGTCACTACCTATATTAACAAAATAATCATGCAGTTACAGCACACTTGCAGTTATTGGAACCTCTGCTCAGAAGTATGCTAGAAGAGCTTGTCGACCTGTCTGAGTTTGTAATGTTTTTAATCACATTCCAAGTTCTTTTTGGGTTCTTTTGACCTTTCTGAGATTATTTTTTCGTACGCGTGTTTCGACCTTGCTAACAGTTCGTTGCAGAAATTGCGATATAGGACTGAGTTTTAGGATATGATTTTCAGGTTGTCTGTAACCTGCAACTCATCAAGTCACGATTACGATTGTCCAGTGTCGGTCCCTCACCGCGTCCATCCAGCGGCTTCCCGCAGCTCGGACTTAGTCCAAATTGTGTGGGCCTGCCGATACTGCGTCTACCATTGACATTTTCAACTGTTCAAATACGAAACCGGCTATGTAAAATGTTTGTTTTTATCGATCCTTAGATCCGACTAAAGATCAGACCGCTTCACCGACATCGGAGCGTACGGCGAAGCTCACGGACATGTTTGGTTTGTGTTGAATCCTGTCAACATGACGTCACACAATCGGCAAATTCGCGCTGGAATTTAGCATGAGGCCATCGTTCTATACGCTCGGATAGCGACGGAGTGGACCTATACCAGCACGGTTGATATCATTGAGTCGATCCACTTGTGGAACTAAGGGGCCAAACAATTGAGTGCGTGACAACGTAGCCGACGACCTCATGCATCATAACTGTACATTAATCAGCTATATAATTTAAAACATGATCAATTTGTTTGTAATGCAACATAACGTCCTGTTTCTGATGTCATAATCCCTTAATAACGTAGATGAGGCAATATTTTGTAATAATGCATGACAAAAGCGTTGGAGTGGTCATAATTTGGCTCCGTACTAGTCAGTGACAAGCGACGTGTGCGGAACGTAAACACTCCTCCAGGACAACATCCGGCGCCCACACGCCACGTGCTCAACTGTGTGTCACTCACCTATCATCTTGTTAACACATTCGAAACTTCTAGAATCATTCTAAGCTCTTAAATTTTCCATGCTTATAATAAAGCGTGTGACGGTGCAACGAGCAACGCATCACATACAAAAGTCAAATATATATTTACAGCTTACAGCATGTGTGAGTCATCGAGAGAAAAATCAAAGTTTATTTACAGAAGCTTTCCGCTCAATAAAACTGCCGTCTGTATGCATTACGAGAACGTACATAGGACTGCGGACGTAGATGAATGTTTTCAAAGCTCCAGGGGTGAAAGGTTACACACGCGTAAATGGGCTGACCGTGCTGTGAGCACTGTTCGTGCGTGCAACTGTTGATAAACAGCTGTAACCTTCAGTCAAACAAATAATCTGTCATCAGTACTAGGACTGACTAACATGGGAACATACTTTACCCAAACTTACTTTACAAACGCGATAACGTAGGTACTCTTGCTTCTGATCATTGGTTAACGATGCAATAAGTGATGTTCGTGACAACAAGAGGGTTGTACTCACGTCGATGTCGGTGAAGACGATGGGCGGGTCGCGGTTGCGCTTGCGCAGCTCGTCCTCGCGCCGCTCGTCGGCCTCCGCCGCCAGCGCGTCCGAGCTGGGCCCGGCGCGCGACAGCTCCTCCGGCACGCCGGCCGTCTCTACTGCTTCTGCCATGTCTGCCACCAACAAACCACAATTACTAAACTGCTCAACACGGCGTGCGACTATGTTAGCCCTCATGGTTCGCTTCCATCTCGCAACCGGAAGCTTCAGATAACTAAATTAAACCAGGAACTAAAATAAAATTGTAACTATTTGGCACTTCAGCACTTCGTTTTTTAACGATATGAACACTCGCATATTTCAGAAGGTGAGGAACTAACCTAAAACTTTGCCTCACCGCGAGACTAACACGAGAATGTTTTGACAACGTGTCTGACAGAGAGTATTTTAGAACGCCGAATGGTTTGTACTTGCGAGCAAATAAATCACTGAGACGGGGCAAACAGTAAATGTTAAGTTTGCACAACGTGGCGCACTCGCTCGGCCCAGCGCAGAAATAACCGCAACATAAATAAACTGAAGAAGGGCGGCGCTGCAGCGTGTGGTGCGGTGCGGCACGGTGCGGCGGCATACGCACCTGATGCGTGCAGTGCGAGGGTCGTGGTGCGGCGCTGCTGTCTGCGCGAGGAATGCCGCTCCGCGAGCCGGCTGGCGCGGCGCCAGCTCGCCTCCGCAACACTATTATATTTATAATTACACCGGGCGCGCGCTCGGGTACCGCTCTGCTCCTCTTTACACGCTCTGTTCCTTTTCGTTTTGTAAACACGCCGTCTACGCGGTACACGAGACTTGGTGTCCCTTCTGCTCGAGTTACTTTCTTGGTAGGCATCTACTACTTGGGTTGCTCTCGCTGAGACTATAGAATCGTAGGAAGTAGAGGTTGTACTTGTGTAGCGTTAATGCTCTAGTTTCCGAACACGTCCGATCCATCAGCGCGGCGTCAGTGCTGGTCGATGCCCTTAAGCCGTCGGTTGGAGTCCGCGCCTCGACCTACTTGTGGAGCGTTCAACTAACCGCACTCACAATAAATAGCGCTCGATCACATCAACGTATACGAGTGCGATCGACTTCTCTTTAATTTGGACCCGGATTACGTTACTAAACGGCGGATAAGGATTACAAATAGAAATTGAGACAATATTATGCAACATTCTAATCTGTCCGTGAATCAAGTGATTCATTGATCTGAGCCGAGAATCGTACATTATCATATTTATCCGCATGTTGTTCTCAACGACCGGTCTTTCTTTCAGCATAAAATCACCCACTCGTGGCAATAACATATTTTCTTTTTCCGTCATCTTCACGGATTTAGAAATCACACATTTGGAAGTTAGCTGCCATTTGTATGACGTCGTCAACTAAATGCGCTTTAGGACGTCATGGTTTCTTGTAGCTGACCTAGTGACCTTGGCCGCCATTCAGTCAAAACCTTACACCATCAGCTACCTCGCAAGTCTAGCCAGAGCGACAGTTCCTAAATACAATTATATGACCATAAATGTAAACTGGGTTAACATGTTTTTTGTTTCTTATTTTTAATACTAATCCATGCTATCCATATTTTAATATTATAAATGAGAAAGTAACTCTGTTTGTTACGCTTTAACGATGAAACAGCTGAACCGATGTTGATGAAATTTAGTATGAAAATAGCTTTAACCCTGAGGTCAGACATAGGCTATTTTTAACACGCTTTTATTAGTTACGGATGTATGTATGCGAACTTTTGAACTCGATTTTTATCCCCTTGAAAACGGCTGATTAATTTCAAACTTCGCATACATAGGTATCAAGGATCGATGTCAATGCAATAATATGGTACCATTAAACAGGGGGCCAAGTCTGCTATTTTTATAGTTTCGTCATTCCAACACGATCCCATTGTCATTTTGCGAAAAATTCGTAATCTGCTAAATCCATAATGGTCGATCATTGGTCAGTCAATGGTCTCGTAATAGAATTGTGTTATAATGACATTGTCAACAAATTTGAACATTTATTCATGCCAGATTTTATTTATATATATTTTTACATATTATTTATAAGTGTTATAAGCAATCTGAAGTAGTAAGAAGTTCGAAAACTAAGTCAGTCGTTAATTTGTCATTATGTACGAGATTACCATTCTATAGCATTTCTTTCAATGGAGTGTCATTGGCTGACCATTGGAAAGTCATTATATTAGTAGATTACCAAACTTGTCAAAATCAACAATTATGGAATCAATGATAGACCATTCTGACACTATTGTAATAGCAGACTTGAGGCCCTGATCTGATGATGAAGTCGAGAGGTAGGCACTGGAACTCCAAAACGGAACAACATATTCTACTCGTGTTTGGGCTTTCAGAACTGTCTTGAGGTGCCCTTTGACCATGGTTAGTTTTTAAGCTCTGAAGTTGGAGCTGGAAGATAGGTACTGGAACTCCAAAACGGAACAACATAATCTACTCGTGTTTGGGCTTTCAGAACTGTCTTGAGGTGCCCTTTGACCATGGTTAGTTTTTAAGCTCTGAAGTTGGAGCTGGAAGATAGGTACTGGAACTCCAAAACGGAACAACATAATCTACTCGTGTTTGGGCTTTCAGAACTGTCTTGAGGTGCCCTTTGACCATGGTTAGTTTTTAAGCTCTGAAGTTGGAGCTGGAAGATAGGTACTGGAACTCCAAAACGGAACAACATAATCTACTCGTGTTTGGGCTTTCAGAACTGTCTTGAGGTGCCCTTTGACCATGGTTAGTTTTTAAGCTCTGAAGTTGGAGCTGGAAGATAGGTACTGGAACTCCAAAACGGAACAACATAATCTACTCGTGTTTGGGCTTTCAGAACTGTCTTGAGATGTCTTTTGACCATGGTTAGTTTTTAAGCTCTGAAGTTGGAGCTGGAAGATAGGTACTGGAACTCCATAACGGATCAATATATTTGACTCGTGTTTAGGCTTGTTAATACAGTCTTGAGATGCACTTTGACCATGATTTGTTTTTAAGGTCCGATGATGGAGCCGAAAGATAGGCACTGGAACTCCATAACGGAACAACATATTCTACTCGAGGTCTGAGGTCTCGAGTAGTGGTTGTCTACTGTATTATTAATTGTAATTATGTGAACACTATGTGTCTGTACATCATTTAGCTGTCATTTCTTAACTTGTAATGCTTTTACATACTATAATATATGAGTTTTATATAAGGTACATCGTATTCACGTAACAGAATATATTATAATTCTTGTAAATGCAAATTGTAAACAGTATTCTTTTTAAAAGAGTATGTATGGAGTTTCTTGCTCATTCTTCTCCATACGAAACTACCATTTGGAAGGGGCAACTAGATTCAAATTTTACAATATGACGTTCAAAAGTGCCTTTAATGGTCTAATTGAAATAAATGATTTGACTTGACTTTGACTTGACTCGTTTTTAGGCTTGTTAGAACTGTCTTTTGTTATTTTTTGCCAACTTAATTTTTACTTTATAGTAATTAAAATGTCTTAACTATCATCAACTGGTGGATTCTATACAACATGTACCGTAATTAGCGCACACTTTCAGACACCCCAATTAGTATATGATATTATAATCATAATACATACACTGAATTTTTTGTTTAAAATTTATTGGCATTGTTTATTTATTAAATTAGATATACTAATTCTGGAAGAAGGTTGTGGTCACAGTACAAAGCTACGCACACACACAGTCACACATGTAGGTACAAGTCAAAAAGTCTTATTGCCTTGATTTACGGTCCATTTCAATTTGTTCTGACTGTACAGCGGTAGTGTGACTGTTATTTACGTAGTTTAATTATTTTGGGGTAAAATATTACCTATATTAAAAATTATAGAAATCGTTTCAGTAAATGATGCTGAACAAACTACTTTCAGGATGTGCGTTAATCATGTTACATGTTGTATATCAAGCTATTCTTACTTATTTCAAAATTATTTTCTACCTTTTAGTTCGGATTGCAATTAAAGCGGGTTTTTCTAGTTTTTTTAATCCGCAAGTTCGACTGCAGCTGCGATAACCGACAATCACGCGCACGAAGTCGCGGGCAAAAGCTAGTAATTTATAATTTGGATCATATTACGATTTTGTTAGGCCAAGTCGGCCTTTCCGCCACTAACCGGTATACACATATGTTTAAACTTACTATGTACTTAATTAAAGCTTTAATACCTGTACAAAATAAAGGCTCTAACTGGATAGATACAAATATGGGTGATACCGGTCCCAGTACTGCTTACAATGCTACGTGGACTCACCATCGTCTCCCCCGTCCCCGCGCTCGCGCTGCATCTTCTTGCGCTTCTTGTCGCGGCGACGCTCCTTGCGCGCCAGCTTCTCCGCCAGCGTGCTGCGCCGCACGTCCAGCTCTTGCGACGCCGCCCTGCGACAACACGCACCGTCACTACCAACATGTCTCCACGTCCTCACTTACCTATTATCGCCAACAATATACAATGTGTGTCAGGACGGTCGACTTTTTTTTAAGGGCGCGTATTCGATTTAGTGCTACTCAAAATCAAAACGATTGCTAGAACGGCGTAATAGCATTGACACACACTAGTACAATACAACAGTCTGTTTGTGTGCATCAGAAAAAAAATACGCACGAAATAAGCACGAATCATTGAAATTGATCGGCAAGCGACAGCGCGCGAAATTTTTCAGTGCTTTCTAAAATAATTCTCTAAATTAAATGAGTTCGTATAACGGACTAAAAAATATTTTGTATATTAAATATAACCTTTATTTTCATAAAATAAATATATCAGTTATGTTTTTATTCAAATAATGGTGAAAAAAAATTGTTAAAATGAACCGATTTTCTACTTTTTCAACATTGTTTTTTAATACATAATAGTAATATTTTCGTAATTTTGGCTCTGTAATACCCTTTAAGACTGTATATACTGTTGGAAAAATGTTATATTTTGGCATACTGTAATGGTTGTATGCGTCCTAAAAGTTAACTCTGACGTCTATTTTCGTAAAACGCTATGAAAGAATTGTCTTCGCTTTAAAAAAACATAATTAAAAATTATAGTTATAGTCTGTAGCTCCCTAAATCAAGACTTAATCTTTCTAAAACTGTAATTGTCTTTAAATAATCTGCTCACATCATTACGATATTGCTCTGGGCAAAACGCGAAAACTTGAAGTTTTCGTCACGAATCGAATACACGCTCTTAAACCACGTAAGAACTATCATGTTCTGTACCTCTGTACAAAAAATCAATCAAATCCAATAGATTTTTTGTGTACAAAGGACTATAATGTTCTAGAACATTATAGTCCTTACGTGGTTTAAAAGAAAGTCAACCGTTCTGACACATCTTGTATCTGTAAATGGCTCTTCAGTCAACAGATTCCGTTCCAAACTAATCCCGGGGGACGAGTTGACCAATTCATTATATTTTTATAATTTTTCTTTTGTATTTTCATTTTTAATAAAAAACGTAATTAGACAACTCCTTTATTGCGCATGAATTCAACATTGCCACATTTATCGAGGCACCAGTAACGTGTTGAGGTCGTCAAAAGTGCGGTGGTATGAAGTCTCTAAGACACTTCTACAGATGGGTCGTGGTTTGCTCAGCAGTAACACTCGTATTGTTTCAGAGCAAGAGCGTCGCCAGCTGATGGTCTTCAAGTTGATATTTGGAGGATAGGAAAAGTATGAATTCTAAATAGAGTCAAAGGCACATGAATTACCCCTGCCTACCCCCCCCCCCCCCCCCCCCGGCGACGCCCTTGTTTCAGAGTTGTTGGTAATCCCCCATTTTTCTGGATTATAATAATAAACATTTTATTATCAGACAACTGAGGTCCATAGATAAAATACACAAAATAATATCAAACAATAATAAATTAATAGGTACATATTAAAACTTTATCGACTATTTAACTATTATTACACGTTACGTTTTCGGCGTTGTGTTTCGCTGCGTGGAGTCGCGTACCCGTCCTTGGAAACGTCGATATGCGACATCTTACGGCCAAAAGTCCTCTTTCAAGAAGTCTGTAGATGCTGGGTTGGAACTCGTATCACGAACGTTTTAAAGTTGATGTTGTGGCGCGATTCTAACGTTTCAACTCGAGAGTCTAGTTGGTCTTCACTCTCATACGCCACAACTCCCTCAATCCTCATTGAGTAATGTAGACGCAATATGTACAGCTGCGTAGTAGTCACAGCAGGACTTGGGTTTGCAATCAGTCGACTGCGAACCGATTGCTTTCAATACATTCACAATTATATTGATACGTCGTCGTCGTCGTCGTCGTTATCTGATTTTATTATTTTTACGTCTTCCCTGTAATTTGTACGAATAAAGGTGTCTAGGGTTACGTACGGTGATGATTTTAAAAAGGTTAATTAACTTGTTCTTTTATCTTTTGTGGTACGTATTGATATACTGTTCTAGTCGATTGAGTCACACTGAAGGCTTCGACTCGTCGTATGCTGCACAAAAGATGAGACTTGACACCGACTTGATTTGACTTGCGCAGTACTCGATTTAAAGGTATAAATAACTGCTGCTTTTCCAACGACCAGTGCGTAACACAATCAAAAATCCAGATTACCTTTAAATCGAGTACTGCGCAAGTCAAATCAAGTCTGTGTCAAGTCTCATCTTTCGTGGCGCGTATTGTACATACTCAATATTTATTTGGTAGACCTGATCGACTTAAGTTTATTTCGTGCACTTCGACTGTCAACATGTTTCTTCGAAAAAGAAAATTGTCTAGCAAGTCTCGCAATAATTAATTTAAAATAAAAACATAAAAAAAAGAAAAAATATATATAACAAAATTATTTTCATATCCTCAGAATTAATCCAAAGAGTGCCCAGTGTCAAAAGATACAGTTAGGGCCCCGCCTTAGCTGTAGCTTTTGAACTGTAATAGATTTTCACGGAGTTTATACTATGGCCGCTGTTATAATGAAAGGGGGTAAAAGAAAACCATACAAGAAAAAGATTATTTTACTACACTACCTATTAAAAAACGTGATGTAAAATATTGTACGGTGGTATGCAGAGATAACCTGATGAAATCATTTTTAAAAATTTACAAATTAAATGATTTAATCAAGTGCTGTTAGTATGTTATTATTTCTAACTTTGGATTATCACACTTATAAAATACTTCTACTATAATAAAAATTCGATTTTTCCTCACGAGCTGCTCGTCATTGGTCCGCACCGCGTGCTCGCACCATGTCCACACAACTTCACGACTGACGACGACACACTCGGACTTCTCTTTCATACTCATGGTTTGTGATCAGTTTACATAACACCACACATCCCTCTACGCTCATTTCAGACCAGCCGCAGGTGCGTGTATCACGTTCATACCTCAACATTCCGATTCATACAAGACTGATGCCGTTGTTATATAGATTTTCTTCTTAATGTTAAGAGTAATAAAAGTGTTGCAGATTGTTATTGAGCCATTTCATATTCCTTACGTTAATTCTACGCTTGTTCTTCCTCTAATACACAATTTTTTAACTTAATCCATTTTTGCTTTTCCGATCCGAATCCGAATTCCGATCTTCTTTGATCCGTGTTCTCCATGTGGCAGCTTTCCGATTAGTAGAGAACGATAAGACAAGTCTTACCACGTAGTTATATTTTACCTATATGGGGTGTAAAAAGGTATATCGCATAGCCGTTGTCTACGCATGCTGCCCATCAAACATGATAACATAGAGCAAAAAATATTTTTGCGAAACGATTTTTATTTTTTGTGTGTAAAATTAATGTTTATGGTAAGCGCGCACACACATACAGGGGTCGACGGTGTATTTGAAGCTTAGTTGTTTAGTAGGAGTTTTGACCTTCAGTATCTCCGTAAACAGATTTGATGCAGAATAAATAATGATCATTATGATGATAGAAGGCGTCATTTTCGGCTACGTTGAGTATCTTTTAACATTCTTTATAGTAAAATTTTTTTACAAAAAAGACAAGCTTCGAAAACTAAAAAGTAATATTTTTTTTTTTTTTTTTATATTGTTATAGGCTTGCGTTTAAATAACTTTAATTCACAAGTGCACGGCGACTTTTGTTTTGTTTGTTGTTTTGTATTGCCACCGACTTGTGAATTTAAGAGTTATTTTTTACTTTTTGGTTTTTGAAGGCAGTCTCTTTTGTAAAAAAGTTATTATTGCGCTTTGCTCTAATTAATTTGTATGATAAAAAGTAGGCACTAAAGCCTACTTTTTATCATACAAATTAATTATGAAACGATGACACCAAAAAAATTAAGTTATCCCTCAACTTTCCAACCCTAGGGGTGGAATATTTTCATAAAATAAATGAGGTATACATTGTCAATTAAAAAAAGAATCATCGAAATCGGACCATACTGAAAAAAATTATGCAAAATTAAAAAAAAATACACAAAAAAATTGACTTTGAATGCGTGGTCAAAAATAAAAATAAAATTTACGTTTCGAATTTTTTTGAAGTCGGTTAAAAAAAAGAATGGTATGTAGCTAAAAGCAATGCTGAAGACACGCATGCGGGGCAACTGACAGCTTCAATTGTCGTTTATAATGATTCAGATATAATACCGGGAAAAACAAGCGAACGGATGGAATGGGTGCTGTAAGAAAACCGAGTTCTGACAATAATAAGACTTGTGCTGTCTTTTTTATAAAAAATACTTCTCGTCTTGAGTTTTTAGTCTTTTCTAGGAAGACTCGGGACTGAGTCATCTGAGTCCTTATCGAGAGTCATAAGTGAATGAAGTAGAAAAAAATGCAAATAAAAGTATGTTATGTTATGGACCAAGTGACTAGGTAATAAGTAGGGCATTATTTATAACATCCAGACAGTTTGAATAATGTAGAATAGGAAATATGATAAAAGCTATTGAAATAATAAAATAATAAGCACTTATTGGACAGAGTAATGAAAAGATGTGTTTTATAATATCATTTTAATGTTTAAGTAACATTATATTATTAGGTGCATTTTCGAAAGTTCGACAGTTATTAAATCAATTTTCAGGCAACAAGCAACGAAATACAAATTTATCGTTTCACAAATAATATTCTGTATAAAAATGCTTCACAAACTTTACATGACAGATAGATAGATAGATAGTATTCATTTTGACAAAAATCTATCGATCAATCGGCATAGACTAGAACAAAACTATTCGCGCCAATGCGAACAAAGCGGTATCTTAGGGCACCCCGACAGTCGACACGAAGAGGTGAAGCTCGTATGCGATGACAGGGGCTATTATTTTGTAATTATTCGTTAAATACTATTTATACCAAATAAAAAATGTTGACATGTCAGTTTTATTACATTCATTATGAAATTGCACAAAAGTTACGTAGCAAAATTCATAATATCCAGACAATGTGATTAATAATGAAGTTTTAATAACTCTTAATTACGTATCCATATACGACTTGTCATTATTCATATTGCCCGGGCATTATACATATGTAGTGCCCTGATTAATCGCTTAGTCCGTATCATATACATATAATCAATTATTTATTTATTTAGTCATCGGGACTACAATCTAATAATGATGTGGAACAATAAAGTCTTATTTAGAATCGTTTTTATCTAGTTTCATTTACAAGTAAGTATGTACGTGTCATGTCATTTTATTAAGTGTGTTATTTTATTGTGTTATGCCATGAAGATATAGGCACAATTGACATTCTAGTTTTATTACTATAAAAATAGATCCTAATGATTACAACATCGACATGATCGATCGACCCGATTTTTGACAAAACAGTTGAGATGAGAAATCATAATAATTATGTATCAACCAACTCAAGCGTCCTATTGGTTCTTTCCGGATATGTACTGTAAAACATGTATGGAATGTTTTTAAGTATGATTAAATAAACGTAGGAAATTAAGTTTTTTTTTAAATGAGGATCAATTAAAAATAATGAATAAATCGAAATAATTGGTCGAAGAAAAGGGAAAGTAAGAGAAATTGAGTGTGTTTACAAAACAACTTACTTAGAAGTTAGAACACATACTAGCTGTAACAGCACGAACCTTGTCTTCCTCCAACCAATTTTAATTTCTTTGCTTTTTTTTGAAACTAGTATCCGGTTTTGATTCCATTTTTAATGAATAAATAAAATGTATGTGAGTAATTTAAGTTTACGCGCGCTAGTCAGTTGTTTTTCAAGCTTCGCACGGTTTGTGCATTACTTACAATCAAATTCATTGATCTATATCTTTATCATGCCCATAATTTAAACAATAAAATAAATTACAGAACATATAATAACGTCTATGGTCGCAATTATACGGTAGACATTCTCGTTCGACGATTGATGACTTCGTTATAATGGAAACATTTTGATTTTTATGTAAATTTATGTTACATTTTAGATAAAGAAAGTTATTGTTTATGAATACACAATTTTCTCGAAAGTTTATAGGCTTGTTGAGCACTTTAACGATAAACTTTTTTATAAATAAGACAGCAAATCTTTTACCACTACATCGGATATAAGTTAGTCGTTTATATTATACAGCATTTTATCACAAAATTACAATATTGCAGACAACTGCGAATTTCCGGTCTACGGCCCAGTTCACAATAAGAAAACTGCATTTGGGTTTGAAATAAACCCGAATTCATTCAACTAAATTAAATGAACTTATAGTCTTCTAGTTTTTTACGTGTTGTACCTCAATCTATAACACAAACATTCACAATTATCCTTTTCACCGCCATAGTCATGTACAGATAACAAACCAAATGTGCCCAGCACGCCACGGTCACGGCTACATGATGTAATTCCATAGAGTATGTAACTTAGCTTGGGGCCGAGGGCACTTTTTGGCTTTTTTGACGTTGCGGTCAAAAGGTTAAATTACGCAATTAGGCTGATCTTTTCTTCCTTAGATGCGGAGAGAAAAAGCTAAGAGACGTACGACGTTCGATGATGATAAAATTATAACGTGTTTAATTCTATAACCACATACAGCCTTGAGCTGTTTATTCTGTAGTTCAACAGAATTTGACGTTGCGAAATATTCGTACAATTTTGCAGTCGCATGCGGTTTCACCGCCGCACGAAACTTACCGCGTGGCCATTGGTTTGGCTCTACTGTAAAACAAGCTAGCTTCAACACTACAAACGACACACGATCTGCATTTTGTATTTATCTGTTTATTCGAGAACTAAAAATAATATTTTATAACCGCACATTTAGAAGGGATGTCTGGGTTTCTGCGAGTGAGAGCCGTGCGGGTCGTGCGAGTGGTGGGGCGCGTCGCGGGGGTCACGGGGGTGGCGGGGGTCGCTGTGGTCGCGGGGGTCGCTGTGGTCGCGGGGGCCGCGCGGGTCGCCGGGGTCGCGCGGGTCGCTGCGGTCGCGGCGGCGGCTCAGGTCGCGCAGCGCGCGCGCCCCCTCGGCCAGCAGCCCCGCGCCGCGGAACACGCGCTGCGTCAGCGTCGGCGCCGGCGTCGGCGGGGACCTAGACGCGCACACGGAGGGTCATGCGACGATGGGTTTCCACTATTCCACATAAGTCTACGGCTTTCTTTAAATTCGACTCGATCGATAGCAGCTAAAGAAAAACGAAAAGGGACCTAGTCGGTGATTGATTACAGCAGACAGCATCGCGGCTTCGTACACAATTCTGTGCAGAACTAAAGGGTGCACGAATATTATTCGTACCTATTGTAATGATTCATCGCTACTCACCTGGCTTCTTCGATCTGCGTGTTGAGCGTGAGGTAGTCGGGGCTGTCTTGTCGATTGTGGCGCGCGTCGTTCGTATATGTCATCTGCACAACAAACATACAGTGTTACAACTATTTAGCACTGCACTCGCAATATGTTCGGACAGTGCCTGGAAGAGCTACTAGTCCCTGAAGGAGCTGTTGCAAGGAGAGTTGCCCACTTGCTCACGGCTATGTTTGTACAGTCACCAAAGGAGATAAGTATCCATGTCGCCGGAAACAGTTGAAGTTTACTTAGAAACCAATGGAGGCTTGCAAGTGAAATTTAATTACATCATTGAACTGTTTATTCTCTATTAATTGTATTTTATTTTATTTATAAACACCCATCCGTTTCTAAGTAAACGTCAACAATTCCCGGCGACATGGATACTTATCTCTTTTGGTGACCGTACATGCATACAAAAAGATTACTGTAATAATCCTTATTACAATTATCGGCACGGATCTTGAGCGCTGACCTTCACCTGCGCAGAAGTGAGGTCCCTTTGGTGGTATGAAGTGAGGCGCGGTAGCGGGGTATATATATTGTCGTACAGTGATTGGCCCGTCGCGCGATGCGATGCGCAAAGCGATCCCCACTCTACCGCCGAGCGCTCAAGATCCGTGCCGGTATCTGTATGATTAGCAGTGATAGGAATAGGTAGTGCTTATTAGCCTAAAGTTTGAAGAACAGAGACAAGAAACGGAGACTTCCTTAGTACTATATTTTTTTTCGGACATCTGCCCGGACAACACTTAAATACATTAAAAAATTATGTTATTTGGAATAAGTTCGTGTTGTTTACCTAAAGTTTGCGACTAGACATAACATAACACAGTCGTTACAACTATCAAATATTCTGAAAGTTTTCTTTTTGGAGAACATTTTGTAAATGACTTGTTGATCTTAAAACTATGAAACGCAGTCTTTGTTTAAAGAGCCGTACACGTTTCGAAGTAAATATCTGCTTTCTAGCTCGCTCTTGGCCACGTTTGTTGAGATTTCTAAAGTTCAAGTGTGTAATTGAAAAAAAAAACTGGTAATTGTTTTTAAAATAATAAAACGGTAATTTTTATCATTTTAGCATTCTCTATACGTATTTTGGATGGAGATAGAGTATTTATCATTTCAAAAACAAAAGGTATTTGTCTTTTACCTTACTAAAATATATTTCAAAATGTGCATAATGTTGGGTAAGTAGTAAGGAAGTCTCCGTTTCTTGTCTCTGTTCTTCAAACTTTAGGCTAATAAGCACTACCTATTCCTATCACTGATGATTAGTTAAAGTAAATCTGAAAAATCGGTTTAACTTAAAAAAAGCCGCTGGAAGACCGTCAGGTCCTGCCCTCTAAGGGGACCTAACAGTCTTCCAGAGGCTTTTTTTAAGGCTACGGCTGAGAATATTTGTGAACCGATCTATATCCTTTGTAATAGATGTCTGCATGAAGGTGTGTTCCCGGTGGTATGGAAGCGAGCTAACATTACCCCAGTGCTGTGTGGCTCAAAGCATGATGTCGAACAATATAGACCCATCTCGATTCTCCCGACCTTTTCAAATCTGTTTGAAAGACTTGTTTACAACGAGATTTACCCTCTTCTGCATAAACTTATAATTCCTGAACAGCATGGGTTTATTGAGCGCCTATCAAACACACACACACACACACACACACGCACATCTAACTTGTTAATATATCCTAATTACCTTTTTGAAAATGGAGATAGGCAGTCGCCTATCTCCATTTGCAGTCGCAAATAGATGCGGTTTACACTGATTTAAAAAAAGCCTTTGACAAGGTCGATCATGAAATTCTCCTTAAAAAAATTGCGTACAATGGAATACGCGCAAGTTTACTGTGTTGGTTTGTGTCGTACATACCTGGAAAACCGGTCACAAAGGGTTGTGGTGAATGGTCACCAGTCTGTCTCTGTTAATATTACTTCCGGAGTTCCACAGGGCTCCATTCTGCGACCGCTATTATTTATAATAACGTCTAATGGCAAATTGTCCTTGAACCAGCATATCGAAGCCATAATCAATAGTGCCTTTAAAATGTATGGATTTGTTATGAGATCTTCTACAGAATTTAAGCGAATCTCAACCTATCTCTATCTGTATAAAACGCTCATTCTCTCCCAGATAGAATACGCAGTCCCTATTTGGAACCCTTTCTACCAGAAGCACGTTGTTTGTATAGAAAGCGTACAGCGGAAGTACCTCCATGTTATGTGCTACAGAAGATTAGGAGTATGACATCATTTTGTGGTAACCACTGATTTTTAAATATGTTTTACATGCGGATAATGCAGTGGACTGCAACAATACTCCTAAAAGTTTTGTTAACCTTATGTATTATGTTGTTGTTGATTATTATCCCTTAATAAATGAAATAAAAACAAAATAAACAAGGTTGTCGAGCAGCGCCTGCACGTACGCATGCTGCACGTAACATGGTCGTAGCTGTGCGGCACGAGGTTATCGAGCAGTAACATAGTCGTACCTGTGCGGCGTGCGGCACGAGGTTGTCGAGCAGTAACAATGTCGTACCTGTGCGGCGTGCGGCACGAGGTTGTCGAGCAGTAACAATGTCGTACCTGTGCGGCGTGCGGCACGAGGTTATCGAGCAGTAACATAGTCGTACCTGTGCGGCGTGCGGCACGAGGTTGTCGAGCAGTAACAATGTCGTACCTGTGCGGCGTGCGGCACGAGGTTGTCGAGCAGTAACAATGTCGTACCTGTGCGGTGTGCGGCACGAGGTTGTCGAGCAGTAACAATGTCGTACCTGTGCGGCGTGCGGCACGAGGTTGTCGAGCAGTAACAATGTCGTACCTGTGCGGCGTGCGGCACGAGGTTGTCGAGCAGTAACAATGTGGTACCTGTGCGGCGTGCGGCACGAGGTTGTCGAGCAGTAACAATGTCGTACCTGTGCGGCGTGCGGCACGAGGTTGTCGAGCTACTGTAACAATGTCGTACCTGTGCGGCGTGCGGCACGAGCTTGTCGAGCTACTGTAACAATGTCGTACCTGTGCGGCGTGCGGCACGAGCTTGTCGAGCTACTGTAACAATGTCGTACCTGTGCGGCGTGCGGCACGAGGTTGTCTAGCAGTAACAATGTCGTACCTGTGCGGCGTGCGGCACGAGGTTGTCTAGCAGTAACAATGTCGTACCTGTGCGGCGTGCGGCACGAGCTTGTCGAGCTACTGTAACAATGTCGTACCTGTGCGGCGTGCGGCACGAGGTTGTCGAGCTACTGTAACAATGTCGTACCTGTGCGGCGTGCGGCACGAGGTTGTCTAGCAGTAACAATGTCGTACCTGTGCGGCGTGCGGCACGAGCTTGTCGAGCTACTGTAACAATGTCGTACCTGTGCGGCGTGCGGCACGATGTTGTCGAGCTACTGTAACAATGTCGTACCTGTGCGGCGTGCGGCACGAGGTTGTCTAGCAGTAACAATGTCGTACCTGTGCGGCGTGCGGCACGAGGTTGTCTAGCAGTAACAATGTCGTACCTGTGCGGCGTGCGGCACGAGCTTGTCGAGCTACTGTAACAATGTCGTACCTGTGCGGCGTGCGGCACGAGGTTGTCGAGCTACTGTAACAATGTCGTACCTGTGCGGCGTGCGGCACGAGGTTGTCTAGCAGTAACAATGTCGTACCTGTGCGGCGTGCGGCACGAGCTTGTCGAGCTACTGTAACAATGTCGTACCTGTGCGGCGTGCGGCACGAGCTTGTCGAGCTACTGTAACAATGTCGTACCTGTGCGGCGTGCGGCACGAGGTTGTCTAGCAGTAACAATGTCGTACCTGTGCGGCGTGCGGCACGAGGTTGTCTAGCAGTAACAATGTCGTACCTGTGCGGCGTGCGGCACGAGCTTGTCGAGCTACTGTAACAATGTCGTACCTGTGCGGCGTGCGGCACGAGGTTGTCGAGCTACTGTAACAATGTCGTACCTGTGCGGCGTGCGGCACGAGGTTGTCTAGCAGTAACAATGTCGTACCTGTGCGGCGTGCGGCACGAGCTTGTCGAGCTACTGTAACAATGTCGTACCTGTGCGGCGTGCGGCACGAGGTTGTCGAGCTACTGTAACAATGTCGTACCTGTGCGGCGTGCGGCACGAGGTTGTCTAGCAGTAACAATGTCGTAACTGTGCGGCGTGCGGCACGAGGTTGTCTAGCAGTAACAATGTCGTACCTGTGCGGCGTGCGGCACGAGCTTGTCGAGCTACTGTAACAATGTCGTACCTGTGCGGCGTGCGGCACGAGGTTGTCGAGCTACTGTAACAATGTCGTACCTGTGCGGCGTGCGGCACGAGGTTGTCTAGCAGTAACAATGTCGTACCTGTGCGGCGTGCGGCACGAGGTTGTCGAGCAGTAACAATGTCGTACCTGTGCGGCGTGCGGCACGAGGTTGTCGAGCAGTAACAATGTCGTACCTGTGCGGCGTGCGGCACGAGCTTGTCGAGCAGTAACAATGTGGTACCTGTGCGGCGTGCGGCACGAGCTTGTCGAGCAGTAACAATGTCGTACCTGTGCGGCGTGCGGCACGAGCTTGTCGAGCTACTGTAACAATGTCGTACCTGTGCGGCGTGCGGCACGAGGTTGTCGAGCTACTGTAACAATGTCGTACCTGTGCGGCGTGCGGCACGAGGTTGTCGAGCAGTAACAATGTCGTACCTGTGCGGCGTGCGGCACGAGCTTGTCGAGCAGTAACAATGTGGTACCTGTGCGGCGTGCGGCACGAGCTTGTCGAGCAGTAACAATGTCGTACCTGTGCGGCGTGCGGCACGAGCTTGTCGAGCTACTGTAACAATGTCGTACCTGTGCGGCGTGCGGCACGAGCTTGTCGAGCAGTAACAATGTCGTACCTGTGCGGCGTGCGGCACGAGGTTGTCGAGCAGTAACAATGTCGTACCTGTGCGGCGTGCGGCACGAGGTTGTCGAGCAGTAACAATGTGGTACCTGTGCGGCGTGCGGCACGAGCTTGTCGAGCAGTAACAATGTCGTACCTGTGCGGCGTGCGGCACGAGCTTGTCGAGCTACTGTAACAATGTCGTACCTGTGCGGCGTGCGGCACGAGGTTGTCGAGCTACTGTAACAATGTCGTACCTGTGCGGCGTGCGGCACGAGGTTGTCTAGCAGTAACAATGTCGTACCTGTGCGGCGTGCGGCACGAGGTTGTCGAGCAGTAACAATGTCGTACCTGTGCGGCGTGCGGCACGAGGTTGTCGAGCAGTAACAATGTCGTACCTGTGCGGCGTGCGGCACGAGCTTGTCGAGCAGTAACAATGTGGTACCTGTGCGGCGTGCGGCACGAGCTTGTCGAGCAGTAACAATGTCGTACCTGTGCGGCGTGCGGCACGAGCTTGTCGAGCTACTGTAACAATGTCGTACCTGTGCGGCGTGCGGCACGAGGTTGTCGAGCTACTGTAACAATGTCGTACCTGTGCGGCGTGCGGCACGAGGTTGTCGAGCAGTAACAATGTCGTACCTGTGCGGCGTGCGGCACGAGCTTGTCGAGCAGTAACAATGTGGTACCTGTGCGGCGTGCGGCACGAGCTTGTCGAGCAGTAACAATGTCGTACCTGTGCGGCGTGCGGCACGAGCTTGTCGAGCTACTGTAACAATGTCGTACCTGTGCGGCGTGCGGCACGAGCTTGTCGAGCAGTAACAATGTCGTACCTGTGCGGCGTGCGGCACGAGGTTGTCGAGCAGTAACAATGTCGTACCTGTGCGGCGTGCGGCACGAGCTTGTCGAGCAGTAACAATGTCGTACCTGTGCGGCGTGCGGCACGAGCTTGTCGAGCAGTAACAATGTCGTACCTGTGCGGCGTGCGGCACGAGCTTGTCGAGCAGTAACAATGTCGTACCTGTGCGGCGTGCGGCACGAGCTTGTCGAGCAGTAACAATGTCGTACCTGTGCGGCGTGCGGCACGAGCTTGTCGAGCAGTAACAATGTCGTACCTGTGCGGCGTGCGGCACGAGCTTGTCGAGCAGTAACAATGTCGTACCTGTGCGGCGTGCGGCACGAGGTTGTCTAGCAGTAACAATGTCGTACCTGTGCGGCGTGCGGCACGAGGTTGTCGAGCAGTAACAATGTCGTACCTGTGCGGCGTGCGGCACGAGGTTGTCTAGCAGCGCCTGCACGGCGGTGCGCGTGCTGGGCGCGAGCAGCTCCTCGGGCTGCGCCACGATGCTCTTGGGGATGTGCGACCCACACAAGAACTGTGCGATTTCTTCGCTAAAGTGATTGCAGTTGTGCTCCAGCAGGTTATACGTCGAAGGACTGAAATAAAACATATTTCAATAATCAAAAAAAGTTAATGCACACAATGGCCACAGCAGCGCGACCCCGACGCAGATGAAAACGTTACATTTTGAAGTGACGGCATATGAGCGAGAACAGCGCGGGTGATCGCGCGATGCACGGTCTGTGGCTGGGATCTAAAAACTCATTTAATTTCGCACTCGTTCGTGTTAAACTGGGTGGAAATTAAGACCAACCCCAGCCTAACCCTAGCCCTTACTCAAAGGAAACATTTCTATACTTTTGACACTACTGCAAAAAAAAACCAGACAAGTGCAAGTTAAACTCGGGTGAAGGGATTCATACGATGAATAAGGTATGTTGGTCCAATGCTTTTCTAAATCTGACCCCAAGGACATTGCTCGGCGTCCACACATCGCGTGCCTAACAACCAACAGGGACTTGAATTTACTTTCTGTGTTCTAAATAATGCACATAATAATAATAATAATAATAAGCCTTTTATTCCATGCAAAAAAAAAGAGTAAGATACATACATAGTTAAGAGAAAAAAAAGAAAAATAATAATAATGATATTGTTTACACGTAGGTATTTTGCTTGTTCACTGTAATACTTAATACTAGTTTGCATGAACCCCTCCTCAAGTGAAGGTGAAGGCCTCCTCTAAAGAACACCATGTGTCTCTATCTTGAGCTATTTGCGGCCAGCAGGTACCAGCTATTTTTATTAACTCGTCTGCCCATCTCGTGTGGGGCCTGCCTTTGAGACGTTTGCCGATTGGACCCTTCCACGTTGTTACCCTGGTGGTCCATCTCTCGTCCTTTAGCCTCGCTACGTGTCCAGCCCACTTCCATTTTAGTTTTTTAGCGTAGGTTAGAGCATCCGTCACTTTGGTGGTTTCTCTAATTTTTGTGTGACGAATTTTTTGCATCTTTTTAATGTTGAGCATACTTCGTTCTATTCCGCGTTGACATGTAGTGATTTTGTTTTTTAATTTTGATGTAAATTTCCAAGTTTGACATGCGTAGGTTAGACAAGGTAAGAGGCATGACATCATGACTTTTGTTTTGATATTTGTTGGCATGTTACTTTTGAATATCTCTTTTAAGGACCAGTACTTGTTCCAAGTATTTTGTACTCTTCGTGCAACTTCTAGTTCATTTTGTTTTCTATTGAAGCCAATTTGTTTTCCAAGATATATGTATTTCTCTGTGTAATGCAGGGTTTCACTGTCCACTGCTATTCTTCTCTGTATACTATTGGTCATGACCATTGTTTTTGAAAGATTCATTTCTAGTCCTACCTGGTTACTAGCTGTGTTTAGTGAATCGATCATGCTTTGTAATTGTGTGCTAGATTCCGACAACAGAACTAAGTCGTCTGCGAAGCGTAGGTGGGATAAATACTTGCCATTGATGTTTAATCCTGTCTTTTCCCAGTTGAGTCTTTTTATTATTGACTCAAGGATAGATATAAATAATTTTGGAGACAGCGGGTCGCCTTGTTTCACGCCTCTTCCGATGGAGAACGTAGGACCAGTGGATTCTAGTTTTATTTTTGCTGTGCTACCTTTGTAAATGTTTCTGATTATATCTATATACTCTTGTTCAACTTTTTGAGCTTGTAGCGCGGTCCATATACTTGAATGTGACACGGTATCAAAAGCTTTTTTATAATCAACATATGCGATGTAGAGCGTTCTTTGCTTCTCTTGGTATTTTTCCATTATTTGTTCTAGAGTATGTATATGATCCATTGTTGAGAAGCTCTTGCGAAAGCCTGCTTGTTCTATTGGTTGGTTTGCTTCTATTGTGACACTTATTCTTTTGTTAATTATGGAGGAAAACAGTTTGTAGATACATGAGAGTAAGCTTATAGGCCTGTAGTTTGTAATATCCTTTGAGTCACCTTTTTTATAAATTAAAATGATTTCCGACTCTACCCACTGCGATGGTATTTCAGCAGTTCTTAATATAAGGTTAAATAAGTGTGTTAATGGGAGAGTCAGTATCGGCCAAGCAGCCTTTATAGCTTCATTTGTAATGCCGTCTGGTCCTGGGCTCTTATCTAGCTTTAGTCTTTTTATTTCTTGTGTGACTTCTTTTTCAGTTATTGGTGTTATGTTTCCGCTTTTATTTGTAGAGTTAATATCGTTTGCGTTGCTATGTCTCGTACACTCGTTTCCTTGTGCTTTATATAGTGTTTTATAGAAATGGGTTGCTACATCTATGATTTCTTTTCGATTATTTACGGTTTTGTCCTTACAGTTTAAGCTATCTATCCAATATTTATTTGTTCTTAGTTCTTTAAGGGCCTTTTTTGAGCTTCCTGCTTTTTCCAGATGTTTTTCGATAGTCTTCGATCTGTAGCTTTTGTAGTCATGTTTAATGTATTTACTTATTAATTTGTATAGAGCTGATAGTTCATTTTTAGTGGCTCGAGTTTTTATCTTAGCATGTTGTAACTCTTGTCTTCTCTTGATAAGTTTCAGTGTCCGCTCTTTTAGAACTTTATGGCTACCTTTTGATATTTCGTTGGGGATTCGAGCGTCCCGTAAGCTCTGGGTTATGGCCTTGGTTAATGTGTTATAGAAAGCCTGTACTGATATTTTTTCTTGGCATTTATGTAAATCTTGTAGCTGAGATGAAATGTTTTGTTTATAAGATAATATTTCTTGTTCAGTTTTCAGTGATGAATATCGATTGCTTTTGTACGCTGTGCGTTTTTTCTTCTGCTTTGTGATAGACATTGTTGCTCTGATTGCTCTGTGGTCTGACGGGTAGTTCAGATTTAAAACTTCTATGTTTTGGAAGATGTTTGGTTGATTTGACAGTACGTAATCTATTTCATTTTTATATTTATCGTTCGGTGATCTCCAGGTCCATCTTTGGTTTGGGTTTTTCTGAAAGAAAGTATTTAAGATGGCAAGTTTGTGTTCGAGGGCAAAATCAATTAGCCTCTGACCTCTCTGGTTTCTTTCACCATACCCGTTTGGTTTCATTATTAGATATTCATCTTTTCTCGGTTGACCTATTTTCGCGTTAAAATCACCCATTATTATATAGTTCTTGTAAGCTTGGTCTAGGGCTCTATTAACATTTGAGTAGAAGGTGTTAATCTCTTCCTCACACGCAGTTTCAGTCGGTGCATATATTTGGATAATGGACATGGGCAATCCTTGTATGTTTAAGTTCAATAATGCTACTCTATCATTTATGCCCATGAAACTTTCAATCCAGTTCTTGCGGGTTTTATTTATTAGGAAACCGACTCCATGTTTGCCAGGTGTGTGTCCCGTGTAGCATAGTATGAAGTTATTATATTCTTCTATCCGGGTGCCCGTCCTCCTTATTTCACACAATCCAATTATGTCGTATTTGACTTTAATGAGTGCTTCGCTAAGTTCGATTAAGCGTTCGTAAGTAGATAAAGTTCTGACGTTGTAAGTTACTATGTAGAGCTGATCTTTCTTCTTTTTATTTGAGTTAAATATTTCTTGGGTTTGTGTTTCGTTTCTTGTTATTTAAATAATGCACATATTCGATTGAAACTAAAATAAAATCGCGGATTCTTCTGAGATTGTAAAAATATCAAAACACTTAACTAAACCAAAAAAAAATGGTTGTCTGTAAAGTCGATTTACTGACGATAGTTGCACGTGACAACGCGAAAGAATCATTACCTTTATCGCTGTAATTATCGTTGCTATAAACAATTGACACCACATTCACTTTTCACTGCACTTGATACTCGATCAAAACATGTAAATGTACTATAGTATAGCAGCTGTCCACGCAGACGCATCGCTCACTCAAGTAGGAGAGAGACGGATGTCGAACGCTGCCGAACGCAAAGGCCGATTGTGCTTCTTTGTCGCTCATTCCGCGCTCTCGCTTGCACTTCAAGCCTTACATGGAACGCCTCAGAGCGGCGTTACGGTAACGCCGCATGAGTCAAGTTTTTTCGGCGGCTCTATCGAATTATAAGACGATGTCACGTCAAAAAATGTGTGTGAACTAAAGGTGATTCGCGAGTCTCAAAAATGGTTCACCGAACATAAATGTTTATGTTCATCTCAATATGTACTGCAGTGGTACTGACCTGTAAGTGGTGGTGGAGAGGCCCTGCAGGTAGTCCAGGAACACCTGCAGGGGCACGAAGGTCTGGCCGAGCTGCTCCACGCGGTGCGGCGCGCCCAGCTGTGTGCCACCCTGGAATTAAATACTTGTAAGTAAGTCACGTAGCGATGCGAGTTGCCCAAAACCGAGTTGGTTGGCGATCTCTGGGGGAGGCCTACGTTCAGCAGTGGACGGCAATAGGCTGATATGTAGTCCCGTTCTAAAGCAATAATTTCATATTCCAGTCGAACAAGCTTGGACTGTCCAATCAGAACAAACCAACAAATAGATAAATGTAGAAACTCATTCGCGATTACTTTTAAATAACGTTATGTTTTATATGTGAGCGTATATAGCTCTTTGCGCCTTTGTCCAAACCAAAATTAAATAAGTACCACTAGTTAAATAAATAGACTCAAACTAGGTATGTATAGGCAACACTGTCAAGCTAACGTCTGCAACGTTAGCTTGACAGTGTTGTCAGTTTTTGATGACCCAATACAACAAAAAAAGACAGCCAAAAAGTTTCAAACAAGAAAATGGCCTTTTCAAGCAGTCAGATGTAACCTCTTTATGCCTTGGACTGCTTAAAGCATGCCTTGGATCGAAATGAGAATGAAATTCAAAATTTTATCCTATCCATCAAATCCAGGGCCGTAGGTTGTTATAACATAAGTCGTTTTATAGTCATTGTAGTCCTTGACTTCCTACGTCTATTACCCATATTATTAACTTTTCACTTGGTTCTGGGGTGTTCCCTTCTCTATGGCGTAAAGCTTATGTCCGTCCACGTATAAGCTTTACGCCATAGAGACCAAATCCCTGCCTGCCATATTATTTCCAGCCCATTTTCATTCTCACTTTTTTTTTAAAAGAAGGCCTGCGTTCATAAGCAATTTTCGCGGTTTGTTCACCGTAGCAACCACGTTAAGTACTTTCCAGTCTGGATTCAGGCCGGGACACAGTTCAGCATCCGCCCTAATACTGGTAAAGTTAGAAAAGCGTTGGAGAATAAGATTACTGTTTTGGACTTAATTGACGTCTACAAAGCCTTTAACGCTGTGCTGTGAGTCAATGTTATCCTTCCTATGCTTTCGTATGTTAAGGTTTCACGTGTGGTGCTGGTATGGTTGGTACTCTTCCTATCTTTGGCGACGTTAGCAGCCGGTTCAAGTTCATGAGAATCCGTCGAGTGCTGGTGTTCTTTAAGGCGGCATTCTCTCTACATTATTATTTGTTTTTTTTTTTTTGGAATCTTATAACTTCAGTTTGTGTGTCTATCATTTATACACGAAAAGTTTCCAATCCGTGCTCAAATTTTGACAAAAGAAACTTCAGCTTCGACAGGGTAGACAGAATAGAAATGGAAAGATAAAGTATGTTATTTTTGTCGGCACTCGTAAATACTGGTGTGATGTGAGCGCGTTTCCAAATAGAGGGAGAAATACCCTCCCGCAAACATTTATTAAATAAAATGTGAAGAGGAAGAAGAATACATATACAAAAAGCTTATATTTTTCGCTTTTTAGTAAAACAACATCTCATCATCTAAAATCAATAAAGAAAAGGTCACAAAAAAAATCGTATCCTAGATCAATCTTAGAGGTGGAATGTTTCTATTAAATTACATGGAATGACTAGTGATAAAAAAGGAATTATTTGAATCGATTCACAATTGCCGGAGATATCACGTGACAAACACAAAAGCCGAATTGAGGACCTCCTTTTTTTGAAGTGGGTTAAAAACTGAATACTTAAATGATTACAAGGGAAATGCTAGGTTATTTTTATTTTAAGTTTAATTTTTTTATTAACAAGTATACTTCGCGCGACTGCGCCGTCGCGAGTGTGAACGTGGCGTGCGTCGGGATGTCGACCTATTTCGAGTGTTCCGGAATATAAAGCGCGCCAACGCGTCAGTAAATGCGTTTGCATGAGCACGGTGAGTTCCTGCAACACGGCGCGGCGCCACCCACGCCTACGCGCTGCAACGGTTAATAATACAGTCTCAGTCGCCAGCCAACTGCACAATTAACATCACTGAATATTTCTAAATCCAAAATCGCTAAGTAATCAAACTCTGTAGTAAAAAACTAGTCTCAACTATAAAAGTTTAGTTTTGAAATACTTTTTACAGTCTAGGAATTTAGAAAGTAAAAATCCCTGAAAACATAACAATAAAAAAATGAAAATTGATCGAAAGTGTTGATTTAGTAACTGTATTACTGTATATTATTTTACGAACGGATGTTGAAGTTACGTACCTAAAGTAGGTAGGTACCGTACGCGACTGGACAGTTGTTTAGAGTTAGTGTTTCCATTGCAGGTAGAGCAATTGTACTTTTCTGGTTAGCTTTGAGGACAATGTCTGTTTATATCATTAGGTTTGCCAGCAGCAGGCAAACCTATGATAATGATTTGAACCTATGAAAGAGTACAAAAATGTCACAATTGTCTAACTAGATAATAGTGAACTCGGTAAAGCCGCATTCAATCTAAAATAAGACAGCTGTGAAAGTTGCTGCTGCAATGTTTATTGCATTCGGTAATTGTCATTTTGGCACTGACAATTAACTCTGTTTATCATTCCGGCGCGTGTTCGAAACTAATCCGAAGCTACACAAGATTTGATCCTTATACCACGTTTACACTCAGCCCTGTTGAGCAGGGAAGTGGGCAGCGCGAGAATGTAAATAGGTCACTCGCGCTGCCACTGCTCATGCCGCTGCCATTGCCCGCCGTTCCCCATTTTCGGCAGCGGCAGAAGCAGTGGCAGGGGCTGAGTGTTATAAATGGGGGGTTAGAAGCAAAAATAGTTGAAGGGCAAAATACTGATAAGTGTGAGTTCGTTTCAAAACCAACGTCTGCGATTCCTGGCTTGGGAAAATATTTTTGCGTAAATCTATAATAATGATGCAGTTTTTGTTTTTATCAAAATCAGCTACGAAACACCTTCGCGTAATGTTTGCTATCTATACTAATATTATAAAGCTGAAGAGTTTGTTTGTTTGTTTGGTTGGTTGAACGCGCTAATCTCAGGATCTACTGGTTCGAATTGAAAAAGTATTTTTGTGTTGGTTACTCCATTTATCGAGGAAGGTTATAGGCCGCGTGCGGGTCGGGTCGCTAGTTAGTTATAATTGGGCATCCACGTCCAGTTGGACCCTTCCGTTCGGTGAGAGCGAGTGTGTGAGTCAAGACCCCTGACACAGGGGTCGCACTACGTTCGCCAAGCCTCTCCGGCCGCTCACGTTATACGTAAAGTATCTCACAGACAGGCGCGGCCTGCGATGGCGGCCAGTTGTATTCAGCGGCCACAGCCGCGTCCTGCGGTTGGCTGCCACCGCAGGCCGCATCTGTCGAGACGCTTTATGCGAGCTTGTAATAAATTATAGTATGTCTATAACGATTGCTTGACAATCATGAACGACTCGTGTTATGAAATGTATTAATACGCGTTTAACACAGTCCACGCATTCACATTAAACTGCTTGTTTATGGTTTTTTTATGTTTAGTAAGGTGATTTATGTGCGCATTGTAAAATCATTAAATAAACATTTCATGAAATTGAGTTTTGCATTTTAAATTCTGGTCAACGTGTTCTTATTTCTTTAGCCTCGACACAATGTATTGGAGTGATGTAGGCACAATAAAAGAGAACTGTTCAATTCCACGGTTCGTGTAATAATAATCATTAATTAGTGTGGAGACTCTTAAATTGGAGTATTTTTACGAGACTTTTCTGTCTTTTTACTAAGACTGGTAAACAATTTTGACTGTATGTATTTTAATGTTAATATGTATGTAGCCATACTAGTGTCTCGGGCCCTGTTCTCCTGTGATACGAGGATGAAAGATGAGTGGGACAGGGGGGAGGAGAGTCATTCCCAATTAATTTATTAGTTGTATTGATTCTGGTGAGTTTCCTAACCAAATGAAAAATTGTTGGAATAGTAAAATGATGTCATTGTTTACATTTGAGCCTACTCAATCTGATCATATTTCAGTGTCATCCACTTTTAGTAAAAAAATGAGAAAAATGAAAAACAACAAAAAAAATGAGAAAGTGACTGAACGAAGCAGAAAGTGTTCCACGTCTTCAAAATCCGAGAGACGTAGCCGCAGAAACATCAAATCAGTGTTGCAATTCAAAAACATCGTGCGTGGACCAAGTGAATATCTACTGACACTATCACGGTAAAGCGAATTAAAAACAAATGTTCAAGACTACGTGTACAGAAACACGCCGAAATACAAACGTATGGTCTGAGTTTGTTACCATTCTAATCACAGTAAACACCACACAAGCCTATTTGCCTCTTATAAGCTCGTGATAGTATTCAAACTATATTAACACAATCTAGCAAAATGGGGCATAATAGATTCCACCGACACCCAGTGTGAGTGCGGTGATCCTGACCAGACAATGGCCCACTTATTACAGTGCCCAAAGTGCCCCTACAGCTGCACTTTAGAGGACATTAAAAACGCCACTGATGCTGCGATAAATGTGGCTACCTACTGGGCCCAAGTAGTCTAGCATAAAGGAAAACCATCGATTCGAAAAGAAGAAGAACTATATTAACCCTTCAAAGGGCAGCTTGTTATTGATTTGAATGAAACGCAACGGAGGGGGGGAGGGGGGGGTACTTTGCGTACAGCTCTGCACGCAAAGCACCATCAACGTAATTGTTCATCCCTTCTATTCGAAAACTGTCGTTTTGTTCCTCTATCTTCTAAGCGGGATAAGTAATAAGATTTGAATTTGGAACATGAATCGTTCATTGAAATCGATCGCAAATTGTATAAATTACTGGCTGTAAGTGGCATGTGGTTTCTATGCTTATTTATCACTTTTTAGTATTTGAAGTCGGTTCTCCTTTTTGTAAAAAAGGTTTTTATTTTCTGCTTGTTAGTGCCTCTTCATCACCCAACAACACCAGTTAAATAAAACAGAGATTGAAAGTAAATAATTATAAATTTGTAATTGAAATTTTATATTCATGTCGTTTCTTTTTAATTAAACTTACACATTAATTACTTAAAAGTGTCTCTTATTTATTTTCTCATAGATGGAGATGAAAAGTAGAGTATATCTCGAAAGCAAAAATATTTTCCCTCAGGCGATGTACTTTGAATCCCTCGCTACGCTCAGGATTCTATTCCAAAATCATTCGCTTCGCTCTGAATTCAAAATAGCGCCCTCGTCGTAAAAATATTATTTTGCTCCCTTGTCATACACAAACGTATTTTTTGAACCCAGCTACGACGATGCCAAAAGTAGGGTGGTGATTTCACCATTTATCTAAATAATGTTCATCTGTTGCCGCAGAATATCTTTTAAACTATGGGACTTATCAAAATTCTACAAATGACGTATCGTCAGAAGCGCCTAGATGGTACGTTGCGCTGGTTATACCTACATATGACATTAACGTTAACGTTAACTACATAAAAACTAATTATCGCTAATTAATATAGTGATCAGTGCTTCTACCATTACTTCCTATTACTATTGTGCTCAGTGTTAGTAAACCCCGTCACTGGGTAAGTTTGAGGTTGTGCATTTATTCTTCTTGTACGTAACGGTGAATGATTTTGCATATTTATCTATGACCTTGACATTTAGTCAGGTCATCCTGCGAACATTCAATCAGTTTACACTAGTAATATAATACATTTAGTGCTTGTACTGCTTTAATCATTTAGACTGAATTCATTATCACAATGTATTTAAATTGTAATACCGTAGTGACGTTCATATTGTACGGAAATGTTTCGCACCTTACTTATGTAAAGGTTCACATAAGGTGCCAAACATTTACAACGAAACATTTACGATCTTTAGTTTTAATTACCGTCATAAATCCTTCTGCTTATTTTGCCAGCTTTATACCTTGACACCAGAGAATGGGCAGCAGCGTTATCTGTGCCTTTGTAACAACCATACTGCGATCGCCAACCCGCCTGCCAAGCGTGGCAATTATGGCAAACCCCCCTTTGGGGAGGCCTATCATGTCCAGCAGTGGACGTCTTTCGGCTGAAATGATGATACCTTGACAGCCTCATCATGATCACTGTTTGGTGATAGTTCATGTCACGAATCACCTTGTACATATCCAGTTATGGGACCGCGTTATACATGTGGCAGTTAAGGTTAAGAATCAGGCCATTTGATAACCGTTGAATTATAACGATTCCAGGGTTTTATGATCCGGGCTTAACGCTAAGCTAACTACGGCTTTTTGCTGAGACGGTGCCTACGCGCTACATATGCATCTCTGCCACCTACTACTTGCCAGCCGGCGCCGGCGTACGTTCCTACCAACCTGCCTGCCTGACCTACTTGCTCTCGTCTGCCGTGCTGAAGCTACCATTGGGCAGTCGACTAGTGCCTTGCTCGTCAATACGCCAGCGTCTGTACAAGGACGGTATCGTCACAGTAAAGATATCTAAACAGTATTCTATCTTCATACAAACGGTCGGAACGCGAGTCGTATCTACACTTTTTAAGTTAGTAGGGAAATTAGTATACCGACAGTCTCGAATGCGCCTCAGTGGCGAATATAATGTGTTGTTTTTGGTTGCTTGAATTCGTCAATAACGCACCCAGAGATAACATTTTTTATATTACCTGGAAACTCCGAAAGACTATATTATGTTCCTGAAACTTAATAAACTATAAAAAAAATGACTTCCAGACTATAGGTACCTACTTACTAGACTATTAAAAAAATGATATACCTACTATAGTACGTAATTTGTTTCTTTTTTTAAAAGGTAAGTATTTCGCTTTTTCTACCGAGTAAAGTAGGTAGCTGGATTAATAAACAAATAAGTGGATAGGGTGAAAAAGCGACCTACCTACGCTCGCGTTAAAACGAACTGGTAAGTTTCTTAGGCTAGGCTCTCTATCTACCTACTTATGTACTAGCTACTTACATATATTATTGAATTAAACAAAATATCATTATAAAATGATAATGAGAGTAAATGATAGGTACAGACGCCAGCACATCAGGCCATTAAAATTGTCAAATTTCCCCAATTGAATATGAACCTTACGCTTTTGTAATAAAATTGAAAATCTATCAAAGAAATTTGACAGATTGTTGCTCCAGCTTGTGCTCTGTATCTACCTATTTAGTAAGATTTACATTATTATTTACTTTTTAAGTAAGATTTTGTAGTCGGTAGTTAGAGGTTTTGTCAGCTGTGTTTTGCATTTTGGTTAAGTAAGAAGTAGGTGTTGAAGTTTGTAAGGATTGCAGAATAAAGGGAAATATTTTTTTTTGAGACGCCTTGAATGGCTGCGCCTGAGGCGCAAATATCTTTCAGTCTCAAAATAAGGGTGGTTTTTTTATTAAACTTATAATTAAAAACATAACATGCATTTTTATTGAACACTTCCCATTTCATTTACGTATTTCATTTTTTTTAATTAAATGAAGTTATTATATACAATACGGTCAACGTAACTTGGCGCGTCTGAAGTTAGCTGTTTGGCTGCACAATGGAACTTTTAGGAACGAAATTGTCTACTGCGCAGTTAATCGGCTAACTTCAGACGCGCCAAGTTACGTTGACCGTACTGTACCTATATTTACAATCACAAAACTAAAAGGAAAATAAAACACTACAAATTTATAATCACATAACTAGAACGAAAATAAAACACACACTAGGAAGAAATTAAAACACTGTACGCGGGACAACCCTATCGCACGTTTAGGTACTGCGCGCATGTAGGTAATTATTTCAAGGACAGGGCCGAGTCACAATACTGTTAGATATCTTTACTGTGGTATCGTGATATTGTTCGCCGTATTTGACAGATTTGACTCACGCGCTACAGAACCCTACCACAGTAAAGATATCTATACAGTATTCTATCTTCATACAAACGGTCGGAACGCGAGTTATACCTAGACGCGCCGACTTAGTAGGGAAATTAGTATACCGACAGTCTCGGATGCGCCGCAGTGGCGAATGGACGGTGTGATGATTTTGTAAGCAGTAAGCGTGCGATTTGTGACTAATATTCTAACAAAATAAGTATAAGTACTTAAGTGCTTCTTTAATATGGCAAATACAAATTGTAAAATATATTGTGCTGTTTTTGGTTGCTTCAATTCGTTAGCAACGCACCCAGAGATAGCATTTTTTAAATTACCTAGAAACTACGAAAGGTAAGCTACTAGTACGTAATTTGTTTTTTTTTTTAATGTAAGTAGGTATTTCGCTTTATTTTCTGCCGAATAAGGATTAATAAATAAATAAGTGGATAGGGTAAAAAAAGAGACCTACCTACATTCGCGTTAAAAAGAACTGATAAGTAGGTAGTTTCTTAGGCTAGGCTATCTACCTACTTATGTACCTAGCTACGTAAATATGTTGTGGAACTAATCGAAATACCTATCATTAAATAATGATTATGAGAGTAAATGATAGGTATAGACGCCAGCACATCACGCCATTACAAATTGTCAAATTTCCCCAATTGAATATGAACCTTATGCTTTTGTAATAAAATTAAAAATCTATCAAAGACATTGGACAGATTGTTGTAGCTTGTGCTGGACTCTATACCTACCTACTTAGTAAGATTTACATTATTGTTTATTTTTGAAGATTTTGTAGTAGGTAGTTAGAGGCTTTGATTGCTAAACTTAGGTACCGCACACGCGATGAGATTGTTGATATTTAGTAACGTCTGGCAGCAGTTCGCCATCGGATGGGTGACCAAAAAGTGGTAATGGAGACCTTAATAAGCTGAGATGACAAAAGAATATTACAATTATTTCAAGGTGTTGAAGTTTGTAAGGATTGCAGTTTGTTTTTTTTTACCTAGAATAAAGGGAAATCATTTTTTTTCAGACGCCTTGATTTTCGTACGTCTCAGGCGAGGCGCAAATATTTTTCAGTCTCTTTTTTTTTATTAAATCTAATCAAAAACATAAAATGTATTTTTATTGAACGCTTCCTATTTCATTTACTATTTTTTCACTTCACACTTCCTATTTTTTTATATTAAATAAAAAATATAATATTTACATTCACAAAACTAGAAATAAAATAAAACACTTTTCACATTTATAATCACAAAACTAGAAAGAAAATAAAACACAAACTAGGAAGAAATTCAAAAACTGTACGCGTGTCAACCCTATCGCATGTTGAGGTACTGCGCGCGTGTAGGTAATTATTTCAAGGACAGGGCCGAGTTACAATACTGTATAGATATCTTTACTGTGACCCTACACCCTGAGATTTAGTATTTTTTAGCAACTACCTACCTACTTTACTTTATTTATTTTACCTATTGTGAGACTTTAGTTTTACGTCTAATATAGATTTTATAACACTATCCTTTAGTTTAATTTAAATCAATTAGTGTTATGATATTATCAACGTATCAAAATCCATTAAGAATCGGCCACACACTTAAAACAGAGATTGTAAGTCCTCCAAAGATTGAAGAAACTAAAACATCTACGTAATTTTTTTAGGATTTTGTTGATTTACTCAAAAAGAGCTGAATCAATTTTGCTGAATCAATTTATATGGGACCATTTTGGAATAAACCCCTTTCGAACAAAGAAATAATTTTGCAAATCCGTCTTTAAATGGCAGAGTTATGCCCGAACATCTATACTAATATTGTAAAGCTGAAGAGTTTGTGTGTTTGGTTGAACGCGCTAATCTCAGGATCTACTGGTTCGAATTCAAATTCGAATTGAAAAAATCTTTTTGTGTTGGATTGTCCATTTATCGAGGAAGGCTATAGGCTCATGCGAAGCAAGGTCGGGTCGCTAGTACATAATAAAAATAATATAAACATCCGAATTGACAACCTCCTCGTTTTTGAAGTCGGTTAAAAATATAATTCCACTTTTTGTTGCAATGAGAACCACTTAGTCAGATGGACCCTGACTACGCCTTTGGTTTTTCTTAGCCGTAGATTTTTCGCGAAAACGTCGAAATAGAAAATCTTATCAAGTGTTTCGTATTGATATATAATTTAACCATCAATCTCTTTGCTTAGCGCCCCGTTTTGTCATTTCATTTTCGATGCTGCTGTAGTTGTCACATTTGCTCGGCACTATACTTTTTAAATTCCTTTTGATGCGACCTCTCCTCTGATATCCGTTTACTATCATTCCGCGCGTATTTATCTTAATTATGTTTACAATTCTAACTTGAATACTGTGTTTCATTACATATTTCGGCGAATATTTATTGTTTCACTTTGAGTGATAGTAGTGCTCCCCAAACTCTTTACAATGACAACCGAATCAACGTCCTAGCTAAAGGCGTTCACACGGAATAATAAAATATTATTCCGTGGGCGTTCACATGCTACACTAATTTATAATTATACACAACGCTAATTCGCAACCAATCACGCGCAGGCGCCTAGCCTAGCCCGATGACGTCACGGACACGGACCAAAACAAATACGTACTGACAGACATGCTGTATCCATTGTAACTCAACCGTTGTTGTCGCACTATTAGTCTCGTAGTTATGAGTATTAGCGCCTGAAATGTGACGGAACACAAGAAACTTTGACGGACTGTCAGCGAGTACTCGTTCATTTCGTGCGTTTTTACAACAAATACAAATAATTTATTTTCTTTCACAAGTTTTTTTTTAACTATTGATAAGCATACGTTTGACCACTATCTCACCTGATGGAAGCGATGATGCGGTCTAAGATGGAGCACGCTTGCCTAGAAGTAACCTATTTACTCTTGACTTAAATACTACATCTAGTGGTTGAAGTGCAGATCTTACTTCAAAGTACCGCCTCATGACTAACCTACATGGTTCTCATAAGATATGACTATTACAACCAACTGTATGGGCTGAGACTGACCTTGTTTGACCGAGCTTGTTTCTGTGTTTCTTCTCGGATTATGGGCTAAAAAAGTACAACCTCAAGTGGTAATACTTTTTTTTACATAACATATTATTTTATTCAATTTACTTACAGAATAAATATTATTTATCATTAGGCGGAGTCTCACATTTATTTCTACAAAATAAACTGCGTAATTTCCTTGAACGAAAATGCCCAAACTATTTTAATGTGGATGATGATAGAAAACACGTAGAAATGTGATATAAGAATAGACGCCGGCGCCGAGTGGGCGGGCGCTATATACAAGCTAACGTCAAACGTCTAACTAATGTAATGGACATTCCTAACTTACCTTTATCAGTCTGTGTAATAAAGCATTTTCAGAACGGTAAAGCATGGTAAGCAGTGTGGGTAAAACATTCATCTGTTCATTAAGTAGTCTATTTACGGTGGTTATCAAATAAATATTCGTCGATTTGAGTCCCCTAAGCTTGGCTGACGTGATGCCGCACTTTGCCAATAGACTTCGTCACGTTTGTAGATGGTACGTTATGTGATTACGTGCTTTGTTCTGTTTCATATTCCTAGCCTTTATTGCAAAAATGCATTCATCAAAAACCGTAAACTAAACATCAGCATGACTAGGACAGAGAAGTACTCCAGTGTCAGAGGCGTCAATCTGTGTCAATCGAATTATTATACTAGACAGGGAAATTATCTTGTCGGCTACATCTGGAGCTGCTGCGTCTTAACTTTAGATAGATAGATAAATAGGTATGAACAAAGAGAATATAAACAGTACGAAATATCGTACATAATTTATGTATGTGTCTGCTAGTAGTATCTTGGGCACGTGTACACAGCGGATGCTTGCACAGGATATCATTGAACATCATAATTTTAGTACTGATCAGCAGGCGCAGCATGACCAAGCTATGTCTACGGAAGAATAGACAGACTGACAGGAAGAATAGACAAACTGTACTGACTTGTCTATTCTTGCCGTCAGTATGTCTATTCTTCCGTAGACATAGGGTGGTCATGCTACGCGTGCTGAGGGCTTCTCTTGCGTTGTGGAGAAAACTACATAAAACATAGGTAAAGCTAACATTTAGGAACGGATGGTTTTTCTATAAAAATGTCATCTTTTGGTGTATGTGTTGGATATAAAGTGTCCTAGCACTGACCGGCGCACAGCTGCTGATGCCGCCGCCGCCGAAGAAGAACTCGCGGCCGAACGCCACGACGCCGGTGTGCCACACGCCCTCGATCTGCCGCCCTGCAACGTCACAGGTACAAATGACGGTTATCATATATCAAGGAAACGGAAACAAATGGACAAGTGATAGCTTCAATACTTTCATGAAATGAAGCAAGCGAAATACGAGATATGAAGAAATTTCAATATTGAAGTATCATAGGTTCTGTTTGAACTGTCCAGGAGAATTCCTGGACAGTTCAAACATAATCACGGACTTCTTTTACGATTGTAATGAAGCTATCAGTAATTAATTGTTTTACTAATGGACAACTGTGTTTCGACAAATTGTTTGGGTTTTGTTCAGAACATTTCTACGTTGCATATGGATGTTCAGATTATATTTTATCATTTTGTATTCATGAAGAGTCTACGATGACTACTAAAGGACAAGTGATGAAGATGCTACTATTCATGGTACTTACAATAAGTAAGTATCGATTTTTTCTATTTGTGTAGAACTAAGTTATACTTTAAATTCTAAAAATTGTGAAAGACCGGTACCAGATGTTTTGTTCAACAGCGAATGAACTATGTATAGATTTTTAAATAGAGCAACCAAACTGGCCTTGAAACACTCCCGATGACGAGTCAGGTGGATCCAGTGTCAGTCCAAAGTGGAACGCGACATTTTCGCATCATTAGCATCCATGATTAGTGAAGAACGTCGCAGTTTGTGACGACGCCGCGACGGGTATGGTACATACGACTAGCAATGCACACTCACAGTGCACGCCACAACGGCCGTGTGAACGACAGACTTGAAGCTCGAATAATCGTCACAATGTCCGACCACATCTTATTGATTTTATTTATATGAAAATGTAAACGCCGGCCGCATTATCGTCGAACTTTCCATTGTAGAGTGTGTGCTCGGAGGAATTATTCTAAACAACAAAGTAGTCCGGAACCTTATTAAACATTTGGCATCATTGTTTTAGTACCGAAAAGATAACTATTTTAATATTTTTTTGTTGTAAATAGGTATACATGTAAGCACCACAAGGCGAAATGCGTTTTAATATAACTATACATAGAAATATTGCATTTGATTTATAAAATAGCTATCTATCTATCTCCAAAACCGGCAACTGGCCAGCCACCGGCAAACTTGGCGCCCTTAAAGAGAGTTTTGAGCAACGTATTAGGTACAGGCCGTATTTTTCCAAAGTTTCAGCCAAATTGGCCGAACGCCTTTTTCCTTACATTTTGTGAGAGGTTCTTTGTCTCTGAAACATTTAGTTTTTGATTAGAAACACGAAACATCAAAATCCCTTTTGAAGTCTGACAACTGGTGGAGGTCCGGTAGGCAGTCGCTCCATGTAAAACACTGGTATTCAGCTGCATCCGGTTAGACTGGTAGCCCACCCCAATATAGTTGGGAAAAGGTTTGGTAGATGATGATGAAAAGCCCTTTTCAACCGACTTAAAAAAAAGAAGTAGGTTTTCAATTCGACGGTTTTTTTTTTTTGTATATTTGTTACGCGATTTTCCCGGCAAATGGAAATGAATTTTGATGATGATGAAATTCTTTTATGGATATAGTTTTTGATTAGAAAGCATTCAGCGCTTTTTGAAAAAAATCAACAAAAACCCGAAAATGTATGAATAGATGACGTTTTAGTTTCTCCGTTTCTTAATGGATTTGCATGATAAGGAGGTACACACGGCTACACATTAAGCTATACATTTCCAGTTAATGCTGATCTCGCATCGTATAGAATTTCTGCACAATGCAAGGTCAGCTTATACTGGAAATGTATAGGTTGATGTGTAGCCGTGTGTACTAAAAACAGAGCAACCATTTGTTTTCAGAAAAGGTTTCATCTGAGCTAAAAATTTGTCAATTTATAGATGTGGAGCATCACGGTGTGGAGCTGTCACTAATACAACATTTATTGTGGATCGGAAGTTGTTTTTATTCATTTTGATTTTGAGTGTTTTATAAAAAAGCAAATCGAATGCTCCTAACTCGAAAACGTTGCGTCGCGTCGTAGGGTCATGCTTCTCGGACCTGAAATTGTTTCTATGGTCGAGGTTAACCCGATATTGCTATAACATTAGTAGATTTAGAAAAAAGATAACGAAAAAATGGGCAACAAAAAATAAATATGGTCTTTTTACTGCTCGTAGTAAGTGCCTACTCAAACAGTCAAACTCCTACAGCTCCGCCCCTAAGACACCCGAACTATTTTTTTTTTTATGTAACTTTTTTATGAGCTCTAAACATACTGAGAACCCATGGGGACGTTACTGGTTAAGTATTCGCTTTTATTTTTGGTGCCCGTTGGAAATCCTGATGGACTTCCTGCATCGTGGGGGTGACGGAGGGTCATGATGCCTTCCTGCATGACTCTTACCGGCTAAAACCACCGCGGTGTTCCGGTGTTCCACCTCCGTCTATGGCCGGGGGTGCGGGATTCACATAAGCATTCACCGCTCCAACCTCTACTTACAAACGCACAAAACGTTTCATTGTGCGTACTGCTAAGGAGTGGAATTCCCTGCCCGAGTCTGTGTTTCCTGATAGCTACAACCTGGGAGTCTTTAAGTCAAGAGTGAATAGGTTACTTCTAGGCAAGCGTGCTCCATCTTAGACCGCATCATCGCGTCCCATCAGGTGAGATAATGATCAAACGTACGCCTATCATTGGTAAAAAAAAAAACATCGATAAATGAAAAGTTACAACGATAATAATTTTGCTGACATATCGACATATTTGCTTTGTCACACAAACAATTCAAAAATTGCATTTCTGAAAAATCTGACTGTAATAAATATATAATAAAAAAAAAAACTTCCATTTAGCTATGTTTTTTTGAACTCGCATCACCGTAGATGCCATAAATGCTTGATGTACTGTGTCAGTTGCCGTTCCGAAGTATGCAGTATGCGCACGTACTTATTTTAGAGTGAATCTCATTCCGGCTTTTGTTAATGCTGTTTAAAGGTAAATTGACAATATTTACTACTCTTTCTATCAAGAGTACAATAGTTATTAACTTCCATTCAAATTAAGTGTGTAATAGTAGACGTATCTGCAATGTTAACTACCACAATAATATTTTGAAAAAATCGATCACTTGTTTCGTTACTTTTTTTTTGTTACTTTGGGGTAGTAACGTATAAGCGGAAAACCCAAATAACAAAAACGGAATTATAAAGCTATGTTTACAATTCAACGCACAAGAAAATGCCACTAGCTCCGGCATAAAAGACGAGGTAAATTAAAGCAAAACCCGGATATGTTTTATGTAAGTAAAGTTAACAAGCTTTATGTTTTTATTTTGTTACGTTTCTATTCCTTTTTTGTTACTGTCCCAAAAATCTCCCGTCTTTAAACTCACTTTAACGTATTTATTTATAGATTATAAATCAAGATAACTACTAACGTAAAGTAAATCAATTTCGCTCAACATTTTTATGAGAAGTAAGCAAAATCTTTCAATTCTGTTTTTTTTTTCATATAATCAAAACTTTAAATTGACTTTAAGTTAAAAGTAACAAAAAAAATATCCAAGTACCTAAACTGGAATTAGTTTTTCACTTTTCGTAGTATTTCTTGCGATGATTTTACTAAATTTATCATGAAGTTTATGAAACGTAAAATTTTTGCCACAGAATTTGCGACTTTCAAGTGTTTTTTTAACAATTAAGAAGTAACAAAATGGGAACGTTTAGCCTACCATCATTTAGTTTTTTATATTATTTTTACAAAAATCCTAAATCAAATAGAACTCCACGTAAAAAATCCAAATATTCATGAATTAAACTATCTGATTACAAGACAAAAAACGCGATTTACTAATATTTTTATTTTTGGAGACTTTTTAAAAATATGTCAAAAAAAATAGAAACGCTCTAATTACCATAATCAATTTATTCACACAGTGTTTGTTAATTCACTTCATTTACCTACATATTATTAGTTAATACTTAGATATACAGTTTATTATGCAAACGTTTGCATAATAAACTGAATATCTATCTGTTTTTTTTTTAAATCTATTAGCATTACTCAGTGGATAACGGTGCTGGTTGCGTGATTACTTAAGTGATATATATATCACTTAAGTAATCACGCAAAAAAAAAAAACTTATAAATAAGTTTTTTTTTAATTAGAATCGTGTATTCGATTCGTGACGAAAACTTCATGTTTTCGCGTTTTGCCCTGAGCAATATCGTAATGATGTGAGCAGATTATTTAAAGACAATTACAGTTTTAGAAAGATAACTCTTGATTTAGGGAACTGCAGAGTAAAAGTATAATTTCTAATTATGGTTTTTTAAAGCGAAAACAATCCTTTCACAGCGTTTTACGAAAATAGACGTCAGTGTTAACTTTCAGGACGAATAAAATCATTACAGTATGCCAAAATATTATGTTTTTCCAACAGGATATACAGTCTTAAAATCTAATACGGAGTCAAAATTACGAAAATATTACTATTATATATTAAAAAAAAACAATGTTGAAAAAGTAAAAAATCGGTTCACTTAAGTGATCTGTAAATATTGGATTAAATTCACTCAGTAACTCCACACATCCTAAATAATTTCCATTGTTGGAAGTCCCGAGGATTTCATTGTCACCGCGAAACGGAAGCCCTCTCGATGCCAAAAATGTACTACTAATTTACAACAGCTACAATCTGTCCAAGGACATTTCTCCAGGTATCCACTTCTTTTTGATGTTGAGAAGTCTTTATTTAATCTACCAACCGCTTTACATTGTGCCAGACAAGTCATCTTAGTTTTACTGGGCTATTTTGATGTGTTAAAATTATGTGAGTAGTGTGCTTCCAATCAAAGAGCAATAGATTTACTTTAGAAGGGTTTCTTACAGAGTTTTTTTTTTAATTATATGAAAAACTAGTTCACTGATTATTTTTCTTCAAAACGATGTGGTTATAGTGCACCATTAAATTGTATTTTTATTTTTACCATTTGATTTTTCAAAATACATATTTTTTAAATTACTTATTAGGTATCGGTTATCGTTTGGTGATCTGGCAATTGGGGGCCCCTATCGACCACGCGGCCTTGGGCACGTGCCCATTGTGCCCAGTGGGAAAGAGGGGCCTGAGTGAAGTTAGCTAGACGACACGATCTATCGAGCTTACCTTAGCGCCTGCGTAAGACTCCGTAATTCTCATGGTGCAAGCATTATCGAAATCTATTCAATCCACGTTAGCACGCTAGCGAGTTCAACACTAGCGAGTAAGTTTTCGATGACAACTCATGGTAGAGGTACAGGAGCGCGCTATCGCTATCACCCGCATGCGGACCAGATCCGCGCGCGGGCAAAAATACGCGTGACAGGAAAAGGGCCCTAAATTTAAGGGGCTTAACTACCTTCTCAAGAATGGTATCTTAATACACTTGAGCCGATGTTTTGATACCTTTTTCACAAAAAATATGGCTCAGTCACTCCTTCATAGCTAACACCCCAACAAACCATCACTGAAGTCGGATAATGCCCACGTTGCACTCTGTCGACTAATTGGGAAGCTTCCTAGAGTTTTGAGCATAAATACGGTTATTTTGTTTGTTAAAATGTTGCTCATTGTAAAGATTTTCTCATCCGTAAACAAAATTTTTCTGTGACCTCCCTTTGCGTACCGCTTCAGTAGTTGTTTCGATTTTACCACCCTATTCTTTTTTAAATTATCAGTTAAAAATTGACCAGTGCGTCTCTTATAGGCTGCAAGTCCTAAGTCATGTTTTAAAATACGCGACATGGTTCTGGGTGCTATCTTTATCTCCCGAGATAAAATCTTTTGCTTTCGGACAGGATTTCTTCGAATTCTTTCCCTTAGGTACTGCTTTGACCACCTTTTTCGTACGAACACTACGTGGACGGCCAGATATTTTTCTGTCACAAACAGAGGAGGTCTCATTGTACCTACTAATAGCCCGGTACACAAACATTTGCCTAATACCAAGCGTATGGGGAGTTTTAAAAATTGCATTTGGCTCCATACCAACTTTGTGCAATCACAGCGATTCGGTTCTCTTTCTCACCCTACTCCATTTTAATATCGCAACAATCGTATAGAAATGACAGATTCCAAATTCAAATGTGATATCTTTCTTATTTTTAATTGTAACAGTATTTATGGCCAGGCTAAGTATAGTAGATAAACTGTCGCTCACTATACATTTTGGCTTAAGAGGAAATATTATAGTATCTTCGCCGTTTGTGACGCCCTTTATTGTGGAGATTCAAAACCGTCCATGTTTATGGGATAGTCAGTCAGTCAGTAGCCGCTGGCTACTTATACTATATCAATCTCATTTGTTTACGGTAGGTTTCTCTCAAAATTTCAGGCAAAGGTTCTGGGTTCTCCTATTTAGGAAGATAGTTTTTCACTTTTAATTGAAGAAAAAATTAAACACTAATGATATTTATATTTATTTAACGAACCGGACGGATTCTTCCAAAACTGGTGTGATGAGGCCCAGGATCGGGAAAGATGGAAGGCATGGAGGGAGGCCTTTGTCCAGGTGTGGGACAGAAGAGGCTAACAAAAAAAATATTATGTATATTTCGGATAGACTTTCCAAAATTAATCTACATTCGACTTTTATCCTCATTAGATGTTGTTGTTTTGGCCCAAATTGTATGTACTACCTTCGCCCTTGACCTTTGTGGAAGCAGCCACAACTCTTGGACCTAATTGATCAAATGAATAAAAATACTTTAAGATCAATTTTGAATGAGGCGTGACTACAAACCACACTACCCATTTGTTTTGGTGGTCTCGGTGTCCGCAAAACTTCCAGTGTCACTTTACCGGCGTTCCTCTGCTCTGTCCACCGCACCGAAAAGTTAACCCTAAAATACTATTCCCGTCACTGGTTGACTTTGAAGTGCCGTGCTTGACTGATGCGGTGAAGATCGGCCCGTGAGCCCATCTTCCCAGAGACAGTGACATGAGCCGCCCTGAAGGTTGGTACGGAATAATCTAATCAATACGTCCACCAATTCTGGAGAGCGTGCCCGCCTACTGGCTGTGGGTGAGTAGGAGCCGGGCCTCAGGCACTTCCGTCACCCAACAACGGTACCATGCTGAGTGATACTACCTTCCGTCTCGCTACATGCTTGCGTCTGGGCGCTACATGCGGGGCTCCGCATCGCTGTCAGTGTGGTGAAGCTGTCGACTGCCTCGGACACCATGGCCTATCCTACAGTAGGAGCGCAGGCCGAATGGTACGGCGCGCCAGCATTAATGAAATCCTCCGTGGCGGTCTTGCCATCGCCGGGGTGCCTGCTATTTTAAAACCCAAATGGTTTAGCACGCGACGATAGGAAGAAACCAGATAGGATAACCATAATGCCTTGGAACATGGGTAGGCCTTTGGTGTGGGACGCAACTTGTGTCGACATCCTTGCGCCATCTCATCTTCTTAGCACAACGTGTTGTACAGGGACGGCTGCTGCAGGTGCCGAAAACCTCAAACGGCGCAAATATTCTTCCCTTCTTGGAAGCTATACTATATTTGACCTCTTTGGGGTGGAGACCATATGGCGGCCATGTGCTCCGAGTGCCCATCTTGTTTTTCGGGACATCGCCAAGCGGCTGATCGACTCTTTATGTGATCCGAAAGCTGGTCTATTCTTGGGTCAAAGAATTAGCATTGCCATACAACGTGGCATTGACAGCATTTACAGCCTGGCATTTAGGTTAAAAAAAAAGTTGTCAAAAGTATTCCAAAAACCCGATGGTAAGAAGAAGGTAGAAAGAAGTGGTTAAAGATTTTGCCCATCTCAAATCTAGAAGGATAATAAATACAAATCTTTCCTCTTTAATATTAGCGTCGATTTATTGTCATTGTCGATAAATAAAAATAAAAATAAATCTAGAACTTTACTCATCTACTTTCTTTGTATATACTAACAAAATAGTGCTCTGTTTAGAGTTTAGGTCAAGGGTCCCCATTATCCTATTGTGCCCAGGGCCCCCAATAAGTTAAAGACGGCTCTGACTTCACTCTACTCATTAGAATACTTTCGTCTATGCTTCACTACTTATGTTTTGTTTCTTTCTTTCCCACTAATAAGAAGAGAGAACCGGCTCTTAAGCTTAAAATGCACTGTTATCGCTATGCTAACTATGTTAAGACAGTCAATATCACAAATAAACCGACTAAATAGAAAAGTTGACGGTTAGTGGACTACTTAAGGTATTTAGTGATTTTTGAATTTTTATTCCTTATAATATGTCGGTGTCGTTGTCTCGACTATTCAATTTGTAATTTTGTTTGTTGACGTTGTGTCACAGAGCTGCGTTGTATGGTTTAAAAGTTTACAATTAGATTAAAACAGATTATTTAATACAATGAGGACCAGTGTCTCACAGTTTCAACTGTTGGTGGAGTTCATGGAAAGGTGTGTTTCAACTTTCTATTCAATATAGGTATTGTATGGATTGTAATATTTATAAAATAAATAAATAAATAATTTACGTTTCTAATAATACTTACTATTATAAATTAATGTGAAAGTTTGTGAGGATGGATTTTTGTTATTCTTTGACGCAAAAATAGATGACTTACTTACTATACTTTACTTTCTATTTTATTAATTAAAACGTAAAGTTACAAAATTCCTCAACGCAGGTAGATAAACCAAGTCACTTGAAACTTTAAAAGTCAATCAATCAATCAATCAACTTTATTTTCTCACCACAATATACATCAATTCAAATTGTTCAGATAATACACACAATTCAGGTAAGTACGTATATATTGTGGGAGACTGGTGCCTAAGCTAGGCTCGCGGCCTGTGTTTCAGGACACCAGGATCCCACCCCTTTACATTTTCATTTCTTAAATTATGTACTTATTAAACTGACAGAATGTAGTAAGGAATCTTAAGACATTTCATAGTTTTAATTTATTTTGCTTTAAATCTAGGTTATTTACCTATGCGAGACGGATGTTAGTAGATGTGTAGTATGGGTGATTGTGTGGGTGTGTGAGTGTGTGAGAGTGTGTGATTGTGTGTTTAGGTCATTATAAGGATGTCTTCTGTATCATTATAGTTTAATTTTAGTAGCCAGTCAGTTAGCCTCTTTTTGCATTTATTCTTTGTGAGACTATAGATATGTAACTGCTTATGAACTTTATTGTATAAGTAGCCACCTAGATAGCAAAAGAAACGCCTTGCAAAAATGGTTTTGTGACGTAGATGATGGCGGCGCTCCACTGGGTCATATCGTCTTTTTCCCCTGGACAGCGTTGGGTTATAAACCAAAAGAGTATGCTGTTTCAGCAGAGTGTTCAATATAAACAGTTGACGTACTGTCAGGACTTCATTTTCTTTGTACAACTGTTCAGTTGGGTAGCGATACGGTCGAAAAGACGACACTTTCAGAATCGCTCTTTGGGTCCTTTCAATTTCTATTAGGGTAGTTTTTGAAGCTCCCCCCCAAGAGGTGATGCAGTAACTTATTATAGATTGAGCAAGGGTAAAGTACACTGATTTTATAATATTTTTATCAGCAACAAGTCTAAGCGTTTTGAACACATATATTAGTTTCCGTAATCTGTTACTAAGAGTGGTTATGTGGTCTTGAAATTTTAGGTTTTTGTCGATTATTATTCCCAGGTATTTTACATTCTCGGCCTTGGTGAGTGGTTCGCAGTTACAACTACGGGCTAGTGCGTTTGTGCAAGAGTGAGCTACAATACTATTAGGTAATGTTTGGGAGGATCCATTGTTTTTCATAGAGAATGTTATGTAATTAGTTTTGGTTATATTAAGGGTCAACAGATTGTCGCGCAGCCAGTTGGATACCATATTAAAGCCTAGTTGTGCACGCTCATAGACATCTTTCCACGAGCTTGCGCGGAACAAAAGTGCAGTGTCATCAGCAAAGCTAATGATTTTGCCATTGGGGATAGTGAGCGTCCCCAGATCGTTGATGTAAATGAGGAACAATGTAGGTCCGAGAACACTACCTTGCGGCGTGCCGTAGTTAACTATTTGTTCCTCACTGATAAATTCATCTATTTTTACTCTCTGGGTACGCTCACTCAGGTAGTCTTTAAAGAGGTCCAGTGGAAGTCCTCTGATTCCCAAGCTTTCCATCTTACGTATAAGAATTGGGACAGAAACCGTGTCGAAAGCTTTAGCAAGGTCTATAAATATGGCCATAACCTTATCCCCACTATCCATGCTTGTAACCACATACTCTGTCAACTCATGGACCGCGTCAGAGGTGGATTTGCCTGAGCGAAACCCAAATTGCGCTGGTGTGACAAGGTTATTGCTTTCCAAATAGCTCACAAGCCTGCTGTTCATTACCCGTTCCAGTATTTTGGAAAGAGCAGTTAGCACAGATATGGGTCTGTAGTTATCAACACGGCTCCTGTCCCCACTCTTGTAGATCGGATGAATTATGGCTTGTTTAAATACGTTAGGAAATTTACCTGTGGAAAGAGCAAGGTTACATATGTATGTGAACGGAGGCACAATCACAGCCGCATGCTTTTTCAAGAGGTCACCGGATATCCCATCCCATCCCGCGGCACAGTTATTGCGGAGTGACATTAATATTCCGACTACCTCTTTCTCATCTGTAGGCAGCATTACCATGGATTGCGGTCCGTTAGTTAGGTTTCCCTTTGTAGTTTTTGTTTGTGTACTCATTATGTTTTTAGCAAGCTTTTCACCTATTTTGGAAAAAAATTCATTGACATGGTTTACAGATATTTGTGGTGTACTTGATGTGGCTAATAACTGTGATGATGTGTTGGTTTTCCTTGTCGACCTATTTGAAATATTATTTATAGCCGACCATAATTGTTTAGTGTTTTTTCCAGCTTTTTTGATCTCATTTTTTTCAAATTCTATTTTTAATTTTCTTAATAGTTTATTACAATAGTTTCTGTATCTAGTAAAAGTAATTTTTAAAGTCTCATTATTTGGCGCCTGTTTAAATTTCCTATGCAAGGTGTCTCGATGCCGCATACAGCGAAGTAAACCAGGAGTAATCCATGGCTTTAATATTTGTTTACGGTTTGGAATTTTACAAGAGTTGGAGTTTGAGTCTATCACGTGTTTTATTAATCTGGTCATTGTTTCCCCTGCCACATGAGGATCTTGGGTGTTGTATACTTCACTAAAGTCTAGCTGTTTTAGGTCTGTGTCTATCTTAACATAATTAAAACGAATACATTTTTTTGTGATTACTTTAGGCATTCGTTTTGACAAGAATAGCATTACTGTCTCATGGTCAGTTAGAGCAGAGTGTGCGACTGAAGTAGAAGCAGGTAGTCGAGTTTTCAGTATAACATGGTCAAGACAGGCTTGTTGTCGCGTGGGTATTGTATGAGCAGGTAAAAGACCATGGGTAGCTAGTAAGTTTAGGTAGGAATGTTTAGCGGAATCCTGGAAGTGTTCATATATATTTATATTTATGTCTCCCGTAATAATTATAGTATCGTATTTGGATAGCCTACTTAGGGTACTATTAAGAGAGTTAAGAAAATTCTCTAAGTCTTTGTAACCTGGCGGGCGGTATATCGCTAAGAGAACAGTTTTTCTATCGATTTTTACTTGGAAACAATTTGCATCTAAGAATGACGGCTCCTCTGTAACTACTTGCAGTTTTTTATGCACATACAGGACTACACCTTCATTTTGTGTATGATTATTGTTGGTAGTGTAATAGTTGTAGTTCGTCAGCTCAGGAATATTATGGGTGTTAGGGAGCCAACACTCGGTTAATACGATTATGTCCCAGTCAACTTTTGTCCGAGCAAGGGTAGTCATAAAGCCCGTTATGTTTTTATTTATACTTCTTATGTTTTGTGTAATAACTTTAAGTGTTTGATTAGGTATGAAATTTGGTGGAGAACAGTTTTCCAGGTCACAAGTTGAAGCATCTGACACCGAGACAGCATCCAAGCTGTTTAGGTTGTTTTGTGTGTTATCGAATATTAATGATAATAATTTCTATTGAGACATTTATGTTTTGAGCGCTGTTTAATGACATAACATCAAAGTTCAATATAATGGTACAGGGCAGATACGATAGTTCATATAGCTGGCATTTGTTTATAAAGTATGTCGGTCGATTAAGTTTGTGTGCGTTATGGATGTGAAGTGCAAGTAACGTAATTGTATATATGATATGAGTATTGTATTGTGTATGTATAGTTAATGTTGGTAACAAGATTATTTGCACTAAGCAGTGTATGTGTAATTGATTAGACTTTGTTTTAGTGTTAATAAGTAATGGAATAGAATAAGTTTGGACTAGGGTTAACAAAACTGTAATGAAAAAGGTAGCATGTAGTGGCAGGTACACAGTTAGTCATTTTTCCTTACGGAGTTTCGCGAGGTCTTCGTCAGTTTTGATGAGGCGGCTTGACATTCCGTCTTTTTCACGAATATACACCTTGCCGTTTGCGACCCAACATTGATGGTAGCCGAATTCTTTCGTAAGTTGACGGGCGAGATAATGTATACGTCTCGTCATAGCCGTAAGCACTTCATTTACGTATAAGGGTTGCCTAGGTCCATTTTCTACTAGATGGGATGTGTTCAGGCGATTTTGCTGGTTGTGCTTGTTAAAGTCTTTGGTCGACTTTAGAAACTGATCTTTAATGGTTGCCGATGAGAATTCCACTAAGACAGGTCCCACCGCGTCAGACTTGCTCTTGAAACGGAAGATATTTTTTATCTCTGTTGAACTCACGGGTTGACTGATAATTTTACCCAATTTCTGCACTGCACCCGCAAGGGTGTCACGAGTTTCAAGAGTTGATAATGGTAGGTTTTTAATTTCAAGCGAAGCCGCTTTTTGTTGCTTTTCTAGGAAGTCTACCCTGCTTTCAAGCGCTTGTATAACCTTTTTGTTACTGCTACATTCCGCCCTTAAATCGTTAATTTCCATCAGAGCATCATCATATTTTTCTGATAGGAAATCTATTGTCTCTCTGATTTTTTCATTCTGGGTTCGTATTTCAGAGTTTTGCAAGCTGATCGCAGTATTTTGGGACCGTATACCCTCGAGAGCCAATTGTAACGAATTCATTTTTTCATTTTGTTCATTCTGTTTAGTAACTAGTTCAGAGAACATTTTCTTCATATCCTCCATCATCTTCTCCATTCTCGTCATGTCATCTGTACTGCGTAACTTTTTCCTATGGGTTATATTAATATTGTTATCATTTTTTGTATCAGTATTCGATGTCAGGTTTGGTTCAGATGCCGAGTGAGGCGAAGCAGGTGGAGGAGTGCGTCTAATACCGGAGAGCATATTGGGAATCTTGGTGCGCAGGAATGACTACTATCTGTGTTTTTTATGTAAACACGGTTCGCCTCACAATCACAACACACCCACGGTATAATTCTTGACGCGGTCTTCGTAAACACGCCGGGTAGTGCCAATTCACCACTCGATACGTCACCGACTTGCGCGCGCGCTGTTTTCGTATTTACGCTGTCCGCACAACCGTGATACTCGCGTGCACTAGCCGTACGGCCGTTGAGTCACAATGTCCACCGTGATTTGCACAAACTCAAACTATTTACGATAATGTCTTTAAAATCACTTCTTGAACTTGATTTTTATTAGTGAATAACGTTCACAGGTATTACTAAACAATGTATATTAATTATTTTTTTAAGAAAGATCACTTATAATGTTTTTAAAATTATTTTATAAACTAGAGAACTGCTAAGACTATGTATTCTTATGAGGCGCGTTTACGGGGATGATAAAAGTGTATTAATTCAGACATTTTAGATTGAGAACAACGGTTTAGTTTAATGAAAAAATATGTATTAAGTCAGCTTATTATCTAAGTTCAAGTGTCTAATATAAAGATGTGAGGAATGCAACAAATAAAACAAAAAAATATGGCTCTGAATATGATATGACCAAATTTAATTTGAAGGCACAGCTTGCAACTATTTAAAATAGAAATATAAGTTTAATAAACTTTTTTTCACTTATATTTTCTAATTGGTATCCAAAATTAATTCTCATTTTGGCTTGAAATTCACTTTGTTCACGTCGTTGATCTTCAAATTCAGCGGCCACTAACAAATAATGTCTGCAAGAGCTTATTTAGCATGGAATATTATTCCATGCTAAATAAGCTCTTGCAGACATTATTTTGACTGTATTAGACTCAAAAACGTATATAATTTTAATGTAAACATATGTTTCAGCCGTCAAAATGCTAGTGAGCTACGTAACTACTATCGTAAGCGTATTGTTCGATAGCTTCAGTGAAATTAGTGAGTCATGGTACCGTTTTGTATGGTGACAGCTGAAAAACGTTAGCGACTATCGAATAGATTACGTTAGGTTTTTAACCTATCGTAATCTATAGTGCTCATGGTACGAATTTTAGTTCTTTCTGTGACCGCTAGGGGCGCTATTCAATATTTCATACAAATAATTTACGGGACGCTAGCGAGTTTTGGCTGTGTAAACTCATGGTAGAGGTACTGGCCATACACAGGACAAAGATTTCGTTTGCCGCTGCAGTGTCGTGCGTGTCGCCAGTGACTAAACACGTGCGTACCTACTATGACCATGCCCAAAAAAAATACAAATAAATAGTAGTACTATAGCTGCGTGCGAGGATATAACGGCCAACCTTGCGATTCCAGATATATCCTTATTTTTCATGACAGCACCATATATTTTTTTCTTGAATAAATCATTACTCATTCATTTGTACACGCAATTGGCTCATATTTTTTGACATTTTATAGTATACTAATGAATGATCCATTTCAAGCAAAAAAAAAGGACCCTTTCAAATTCAAGTCTCTATGTCTTCGAAAGGCGATTTTCCATCCACCGTGCGGCGCTATAATGAGCTGCGTGGTGCGCGACGGCACCACGCAGGTCACCGGCACGCCACTTCCGTCTCATTGATTGTACTGCAATATTTGTAAGTACTTTTTAAAAGATTTGTTATATTTTAAAATAAATAAAGTCTTAGCTACACACGAAGATCTTCTTTTAGAAGGACGTCGTAACAAAGGAGGATGGCGAGGCTGGACCCACGTAATTTAAAAATTAACGGAGCACCGTGCTCGGACTAGTTTATACTAATTATAGTAACAAGTTTATAAGAGTTCTATATAAAAAATATTGAGTTACTAGAGAATGGGAATTAAAAGTTATTAATGATTTTAGTTTATTAAAAAATAAGTATCGTGCAGTTTCCGAACGCAATGTTTTTTACGAATTACATTGATACATTCCAATCTACACTACTGATTTACCCTCTTAAAATACTTAAGTACGTTTTCACTTGGCAGATTTCCTTTTTATTTTACTTACATCTTGTTAAATAAACCAATAACGTATAAAACGAAACATAAATACTCAGTCCGTCAGTCAGTAACTAATAAACAGTCCGTAAAAATAATATAAATTATTTTAACAGTAATGAAAACATGGAACGTAAAAATGGAACGTCAGTGTCGAATTGTCATGTCATTTGATGTCATTGTCAAATGTCAATTAATTCCATTGTTTGTGTTTAACAGCTAACGTGGGTGGGATTCTAATACTATTTTTGCGATTTTGTGGATTCTTGACAATTTGGCTTTACCTTTAGACTGACGACCGACTTGCAAGTGATTTGGAATTTCTCCACGGTTAAAATGCGTTGTGTTAATAATTGAGAATTGCTCGCTTACCGAGACATCGTTTGTCTGATGAACGTGATCAAATAGTTGAAAGAGTACAGAAATGGGTGTACCCGCGTGATGTAAGTATATTCATGTACTAATTTGTTTAATTTCATGAACACAAATCATACAAATATAAAATAAATGGAGCAAGCAAAAGTAGAGATTTCGTATACAAATATGTAGTTTCGTATATAATACTCTTATCATAATTATGCTCTTCCTGCTCGTCTTGCAGTATTGGGCAACACAGGAGCATCTCTTAATCTTCTGAATATAATAACAACCTGAAGTATTTTATAATACTGCAGATTACGGTCAGTGGGTCGTCTTAGGTACTGCTTGGGGTGCACAATATTAATAACATTTTAAAATAAAATACTGCACCGGTATCAGGAACCAAGCTACCAATGGTAAGGGCTCCAGAGAGCAGAATCTCCTAACAATGTTGTATGACTAGGTGTACCACTGATGAAGTACAACTTCGCAGGCCAAGTCAAGATACTTGATTAGAAGAATATTACTATTTTTGTATAACCACACTGCTAGCGTAATAACCTGATGGATAGAGTTTTTGGATAGTCTGTTCTTTAATCTACTCAGTATGGGTACCTGTACCACACATGCTTTGGCAGCATTGAATGTGGTAGTCACTTTCTTAACCCAGAAGCAAAACATGATTATAACTTAGCTTGTAAACATTTTTTGTGTATCCTTAACCATAGTAATAATATTTTTTACTAAACTGGAGACAACTATATTTGTCACTCATGAGTGACAAATATAGTTGTCTCCAGTCAGTCAGTCCAGTGTGTTGACTCTCAACATGTTGAGAGTTGATAAATAGTAACCCAAATGATGGTCCTGAACATGAGACCCAACCACAACCTGGCCTTCGTGATGTATGTGCTGGATGTGGCAGATAGATTTTGAGAATCAGGAGCAGGCTAGTTGTCCGACCAGAGATGTCTGAAAGGGAACCCGAATAAGAGACATTGTATCGGAATGGATAAGGCCCCGCCAGGTTGGTAATGAAAACAATTTATATAGGGTTACTGGTAAGCCTAAGGTAAGGTTACTGTCAAGGTCTCATCACAATTGGGCTTTTTGGATGCCAACCTTACCAGTAACCCTATAAACATTTAATATTACAAATAATGATATGAAATCCTAATATATTATTATGTTTGGCAACATTTTACTTTTATTGTTTCAGTTAACCTTAAATGAGGACATATGTGTGCCATGCTATTTACGGGCACAGAGAGTGGTGGACAGTTCTTAAAGAAGTTCTGCTGTGGTTTCACCTTCTGCAATCAGTCAACCAACATCTTCTCAACAGACAGAGCAAACGGTGGAAGTTGAAGAGGTTGGTCCATCAACATTTGGAAATCCATTAGTGGAAACATCTACTGAACATATATTGCCCACAAGAAGAATATCTGACACAGCAGAGGGTGAAGAGGCTAGTCCATCCACCTCAAGACGTCCATTACAGGAAACTTCTGCTGAACATATTATATTGCCCACGTTGAGAAGAGCGGCTGATACAGCACGGCGCTGCTTGTTTTTGGAGTGCAATGATGCTGAAAAGCGACATATACCTGATGGGCTCAGAAAACGAATTATAAAGGATTTTAATTTCTATATTCCTAGCAATGCTAGAATTTGCAATTTCCACCTAGGTAACTATTTATTTGGCAACCACCCATTTATTCTAAGTGCCCGAATTAAATCTAGGCATATAGGTAGCAAGTCCTATTATACATACATCGCACTAGATAGGAGGCTGGAGGGGCGAAATGCCATATTAGGATACTATTGTTATTGCCCTGTGGGAACATGGACAGTGGGCTGTTGCTCTCATGTTATGAGCATATTGTGGTAGATGGGCTATGCCAGACACCAGAGGTATGTCGCTGCACCAGCTGCCTTCTTAGATAATCTTTTAATTAGATAAATCAATACTTACATACTAAAAAAAAAAATATCCAAGATTCACAACAATTGTATGTCTTCAATATTTTATAAGTCATTATAAAGTAAATAAAAGCGATTTCTTTAAAATATATTTTTATTTATTTAACAAACCTCTAGTTTCAAGCAGAGCAAATATGCTTATTTATATTATATTCTAGGAGATCTAACAACTGGACTCCTTATCTAGTCATATTGTGTACCTTTACCACTTTAACAAGTTATTACTATTTTATGAACCTTTTCGTAACGAGGGTTGATGTCTGTAAACCTAGCCAAACCCCTGAGCAGCATAGATTGTGTGAAAGATGATAGGTATGGTAGGTAGTAAGGGGGTGAATGCTAAGATGATGGCTTGTAGAGATGTAGATATGGAAGAGGACATACTGTGCCGATGGATTGGAAAGAGCAATAGGATGATGCTAAACTACATGTTAGCTAGGTTTAACCTGACCACAATCAAGTTTCTGGACAAGTAATGGGAGAACACCCTAGAAAAATCCACTGAAAATATTAGTGATGTCCTTAAAAAAGTCAGGCGCAACGCGCGGACGTATGTTCGTGGATGAAGTAAAAGAAGTAGATACCTACCTATTACGAATCGTAGCAGATGGCGTTCTGTAGTTTCTACCTACCCTCACGGGATATAGGTGTGAATTTAAGTAAATATGTATGAATAAGCCATTCTACTACTGAATAATAGGCCAATAAGTACATGCCCAAAGTACTTTAAGAATATTTTAGGTTATAATCTTCTACCGTTCATATCTTTTTTCTCCCATCTTCTATAACTTACTTCCCATTTGCTTTTTGGTTAGTCTTATGTCGTTCTTTAACAATTCATAAGTTTCTATAATGTATGCTACTCCTAACACTGGGTCCCACAATACATGTAGTCTCGCCATTCTCCATTACAACCCTAAACAGGGAATTGAAGTATAAAAGACTAGCTTTTACCCGCGACTTCGTCCGCGTGAATGTCGGTTATCGTGGGTGCAGACGAATTTGCGGAGGCGACGATATACGCCGGCGACCTTGAGCGACCAGAGAATCGTATGCGCTGCGTCCAAACAAAGTTTAGTCGAAAAAATTAAATAAAAGATTTAACTTAAAAAAAAGGCGTATACTAAAAAATTAAATTAAATATTTAAAAAAAACCCCCAACGCAAAACATAAAAGCGATTGTTCAAAAAGTCAAAAATAATATCTTTTGTTGAGCCATCAAATGTTTGTTCGTACTCAAAGTAACTAGATTGACAACGAGATTTGCAACAAAATTTTTATCGTATCGAAGCAAGTTGGTCGGAAATGCTGGTAAATTAAGAGATAGTCAATGAAATGAAGGGTCTGCCTTACGCGGTACCCCGTCGCGTCATTATAGCGCCATTTCAACGAACAAACATTTGATGGCTCAACAAAAGATATTATTTTTGACTTCTTGAACAATCGCTTTTATGTTTTGCGTTGGGGGTTTTTTAAATTTCTAATTTAATTTTTAGTTTAAATTTTTTAAACGTAATTTAGTTTGGTTTTGTGTAAGGGCGACGACGAGGGCGGGACGATTATGCGACTGTATCGAAGTAATAATTAGGTCTTAAAATTGTATGCAAATGGATAGGGAACCGCTTTTTGGCCCTTCATCATCATCATGCCAACCTTTAGAAGCCACCTGCTGGGCATAGGTCTCCCCCAGGGGGGTCCAGCTGTAATCGCCATGCTTGGCCGATGCATGTTCGCGACGGCAGGTCTTTGGCCCTTACAGTTTATAAAAATAATTTTCAAGTGTTTAGTTTTCATTTCGTTAGTTAATTAATATTCCTCATTCCCTTTCAATATAGTAAGCATTATTCTACTAGTCAAGCCCTTTCATTTGATACCCTGAGGGAGTTATGAAAAAAAAATGTAATTCGCCATTTTGTGGTGCCGGTCCTCTTGGATTTGAAATTTATGATAGTGTAAAGTATTCTACTAGTAAAGCCCTTTCATTTGATGCCCGTATTGAAGGAGTTGTGAAAAAATATGTGATTAGCCATTTTGTAGCGGCGGCCATCTTGGACCGCTTTACATCAAACATAGCAAAGAACACTCCCGACTAATTCACCTTTCAAACAAAAAAAAACAAAATCAAAATCGGTTCATCCGTTCGGGAGGTACGATGCCACAGATAGACACACACACACACACACACACACCCCGTCGTTTTTACGTCGGGGGTTAAAAAGATAGATAATAAAAGTGTCTGTAAGATAGTGTAAGTTTCGTTTAATTATAGGTACCTGGTAGATTTTGTGTGATTGTCAATGTTTTGTCCGCGTCAGACACAACCTTCACGAGTTAATTAAACTATTTAATATGAATATAATCAAAAATATTCACATACTAAATGATTAAGAGAATGTTCTAGTTTAACATATATTTTTTTTCAAATCATTTACATACAATACACATTTCGACGTGATTGTCAGTTTAAAATCTGGTTAATAGCCCCTTAAAAATTGTTCTAGGTTCAAGCTACTTTCATACCAAATTTCATCTAAATCGGTTCGACCGTTTCTTCGTGAAAGCGTAACAGACAGAGTTACTTTCGCATTTATAATATTACTAGCTTTTGCCCGCGACTTCGTCCGCGTGAATGTCGGTTATCGCTGATGCAGATGAAGTCGCGGTTAAAAAAGTAGCCCTTGTCCTTCCCCAGGGTTCAAGCTGTTTTCACACCAATTATCTTTAAAATCGGTTCAGCCGTTTCATCGTGAAAGCGTAACAGACAGAGTTACTTTCGCATTTATAATATTAGTATGGATATATAAATAACTAATTATATAATGATATATATATAAATATATATAGTAAGAGTAAGATAAGATTGGGGATCCCAGCTCTACAAGCGTAAAATAATCTCAGGCAATTTAGACTAACATCAACCTGCTAAACAGGCTGGATTTGATTGTCTTTTGGTTGGTGTCTAAACTGCTGACCATCTACAATCTTAAAATCAGGCGATTGAAAAACGCAATTAGTCTAGTAGGGTATTTTACTCTATACGAGAAAAAATCTATAAATATGTTATTGAGACAGTTTAGGCATAAAGCAGTCGGAAAATTTAAGTTTTAGTTCATATAAAAATAACAAAACAAATTTTTAAATTCAATTCAAAGTTTTCAGTATTTTTAATCTGTTATAAAACAACATGAAATAGTAGCGGCCATGTTATTACGCCGTACGGCTATGTAAACAAAAAATTGACAACTGTCAGTCAACCGATAAGCGTAATATTTGCTTTGTACTTTTATTATTTTCGTAACCAACGTAATTTTTTCATTATTACACCTATTACAAAATATGCTTTTAATTATTTTTAAATGAAATACAATTATCATATTTATTAGAAGCTCATTTGATACAAAACGAACTGACGTCATTTACGCTGAACAATATGGCGTCCAGTAAGAGGCGTATTCGTCAAACTACGCGCGAAATTTGAAAGTTTAAAATTTAGATGCATTTTTATGGCACTTATCGATTGATTAATAATAATAATATGTATATTTCAGGGCGATAGTCTGAGTCCACTGTGGTTTTGTTTGGCTTTGAACCCTCTAAGCACGTTGCTGGAGGGTTCAGGTCTGGGCTATCGGTTGAGAAGAGGAGGTCAGGTTATATCTCACGTCCTTTACATGGATGATCTGAAACTCTTTGCCCCCAACAATTTGCGACTGATGGAGCTACTGAAAGTAACAGAAAATTTCAGTAGCGCCATCAGGATGGAATTTGGTGTGGACAAATGTGCAGTTATGCATGTGAAACGAGGGGAGATTTTGGAATCCGTGGGAATTCAACTCTCGGATTCCATACACCTTAGATCCCTTTCCTCAACCGAAACCTACAAGTACTTGGGTATGTCGGAAGCGTTAGGCACCAATGCTGCCGACACGAAACAATCGTTGAGGGAGCGCTTCCTTGGCCGCCTGAATAAAGTGTTAAATAGTCGTTTATCAGGCGGAAACAAGGTGCCTTCAACGGATGGGTCATGCCGGTTTTGATGTACTCTTTCGGCATACTCAAGTGGACTCAGACTGAACTTGACGCTCTGGATAGGAGGGTACGTACATTGCTGACTGCAAACCGGATGCATCAACCACGGTCATCGGTAATGAGACTGTATATCCCGCGGAAGTGCGGAGGTTAAGGAGGCTTAATGCTAAGTCCCTGCACAACCGTGAGGTATGCAGTCTCAGGGAGTATTTCCGTAAAGCCGACGTGGGGATGCACCGAGATGTAGTCTCAATGGACAAGGGCCTCACCCCGCTCTCCTTAGCGAACGAGAACTGGCGGAAACCTGTAGTACTAGATACTAATGACCGCAGGGAGGTATGGCAGAGTAAGGAGCTTCACGTGCGGTTCTACCGGGCCCTACATGGGCCTGATGTAGACTTCTTGGCGTCCGTATCCTGGCTGCGTTTCGGTGACCTCTTTGGGGAATTCGAAGGTTTTATCTGTGCGATTATGGACGAAGTTATGATGACGAACAACTACCGGAGGTATATTGTGAAGGACGGCACGGTTGACATTTGTCGGGCATGCCACCGACCAGGAGAATCAATCCGTCACATTATCTCTGGGTGCTCTCGTCTGGCGAACGGAGACTACTTGCATAGACACAACCTTGTAGCTAGGATTATCCACCAGCAACTTGCTCTAAAATACAGGCTTGTGGAGTCGGAGGTACCGTACTACAGGTACCTATGTGCCCGACCCAGTTCTCGAAAATGGCAATATCACGTTGTATTGGGATCGATCTATCATCACTGACAGGACTATTGTTGCCAATAAACCTGACATAGTGGTGATAGATCGATTAGAGCGTCGCGCAATGATTGTCGATATAGCGGTTACGCATGACGAGAACCTCGTGAAAACTGAGAAAGATAAACAAATAAAGTATCTAGACTTGGCTCGCGAGGTTGTCGACATGTGGGATGTGAATACAGCAATCATTGTCCCGGTAGTCGTTACGGCCAATGGATTAATTTCCAAGAGCCTCGACCAACATCTGAGGAGGCTCTCGTTGGGCAGCTGGATCAAGGGCTTGATTCAGAAAGCGGTACTCCTGGACACAGCGCGTATTGTTAGGAGATTTTTCTCTCAGGAGCCCTGACCACCGGTAGCTTGGACCCTATCCCCGATACTGGTGGGCTACTATTTTTTATATTTTTAAATGCTTTTATTTTTTGTTTACTAATATTTAAAAATGTAATAGAATATGTGTATAAAATGAATAAATGTGAATAATAATAATAATAATATGTGGGGACATTTTCACACACGGCCATCTGACCCCAAACTAGGGAGACCCTGTACTATGGGTGTCAGACAGCTGATATACATACACAAATACATTTTTTTTTTTGTAAATACATACAGACACAAGGCATACACAAGTGCTCATCACACAAATGTTTACCCTGGGCGGGAATCGAACCCGCAACACGCTGCGCAGCAGTCGACCGCTCAGCCACTGCGCCAACCGTGTCGTCATTAAAAATTTTGTATTTTTAAAAATGGGTGTAGTACCCTATTACAAGGTGTTCTAACTTCAGTCATAAATTTTAAGAGTAGACTGTGTATTGATTCCAAAGTAAAACATACAAACATTTTATTAGTCTGTGTCCCACTGCTGGGCAACGGCGACTAGTATCAGCACTAATTAAAATGATATAATTAATTTAAATGCTTACCTAATATAGAGGGTGAGAGTAAAGAAGCAAGCCCATTAGTAAGGTCATAGACGTACAGCTCCACAGAGGTACCCCGCGCAGCCATGGTGTGGATGCCACCGGCTCACTTAGAACAACATAACAAACACATCTTACTCACTAAACTAATTGTTTATTTGAAATTAGAAAAATTACACTAACTAAATGTAAATTTTATTTGTATTACTTTTAGCTGTAAATTTTTTTGAATCTATCTGACTTGGTAACACTTTTTAGATTCATTGATTTAACTGCTGTTACTTACACTAGAGATCAGTCAAGTGCAAGTAGGTGCTAAACACTAGCAATAGTGTTGTAACAGCGTTTTACTTTAGTAAAACGAACAACCAGGAAATATGAACAGAAAGTACCTACATGATCAAGTGATTTGAGCTGAATAAGCTGAAGTCTGGGTAATACATACATTTAAGTTGTAGTTACGTGTAAAACAAGTGTAAGTGGTCTTGTGTACGGTAAGTGGCGATATAGATTAGGGGAGATCGCGCGTTGCGTAGCAGCACTTGCAGCGGTGCAGCGATGCAGCGGCGCGAGTCGACAGACACGACACTTCTACTGTGAGATCGGCGGGGCGTAAGTTCGACCGCTCACGACATGCAGCGACTTGCGACTAACGAACTAACTAACCCACATCAAAAATATAATTTATAAATAGGTAACACGCCGCCAACACAATCATACTACACGACATTCCTACGTGAATCGCCTACAGGTAGGTATATAGGTACCGACCGGTAGGTACTGATTTCGCGGATATTTTCCTATGTGTAAATAGAACCGTCAAACTCTATTCACACTCTTCGCACCAGTCAGTACGAGCACCTGCTGGCACCTGTACTGCACTCAGAACGCGCTCACCGCTGATAAATAAACGCATACCAGACCTACCACAATTCAGGGTCAGTGGGTCGTCTTGAAGTTTAAAAACTGATTTTGAAGTTCTAAAAACTCACCTTCTCTAATATTTTCCGGAGATGGAACCGGAATATGACCGGATAAGCTTTTAGATGGCAAAAATTATATCTTCAGGATTAGGTAAACATTTTAATTATATTATGTTGCCTTGTTGCTGTTAGTCCATTCTGAGGTTTTTCATTTTAAATCTCCTGTTTTTTTAGCTGTTTATTTGACTTCTGCCAAAGCCAAACTCACACACAGAGCAACTATCTATTGAAAAGTTTCTCAGTAGGTTTAGATTATTTATGCTGTGTCATTACCTAATTGAAAGAAAAGTGAAAACCACAGACAGAACATAATAATAAAATATATACCCACTCCTCGGAGGTGAAAACCTTGAAAACCCGACAGGCGACAGGCGAGTGACAGCCTGACTCTGACAGGTGACAGGACTGAGAAGTGACAGTACTAGATAAGACAACAATCTAATATTATACTCTTTACCAAGAAGCTCAGCTTCATGCTCTTTACTAAACTAAACTCTTTTGCGAGTAACGGAATGAATCTTGGTTTATCATAGAGCATTTATGAATGAGTCATTTGAGTGTTTTATTTAGTACGGCATGGAGTGATGTCCCTGTTCTGTCACTGTCATCAAAAAACAACAATACCTACTCATAACAGAGCCCATCGGCAGAGCCTGTCTTAACATGTGATAAGTCAATGACTGCCCCAGAATGATTCAACTATATTCGTGACAATAATAAAAAATAAGAAGTCCAGAATCCAAATCTAAGAAGACAAAACAAACACTTTGTAGTGAAAGAAAAAGAAATCAGTTGCTTTATAATAATAATAACAATGTCACATTGTACTGGGATCGATCCATAATCACTGACAGGACTATTGTAGCTAAATAATAAACCTGGATGACATTTGTGTGATATTTAAAATAAACGTAATAATAATAGTAATGATGACCCTGACACTTGACAGTGATGCAGTATACGAATAAAGGTATAGCCCTGTGGTATAGCCACAGAGAACTTAGTAGTTAATATACATACATACTATATCCATGGATACAAGTTACAAGATACAACCAAGAAGCTGTAGATTAAAATGGAGTCCACACTTCTAATACCTACTTGAAGCAATACCTATGTATCACTACCTCGCTCTCTGTGGGCCAACCCTCTTACTAAGTAGGGTAACCTTTATTTTATTTTCCCCAGGACATCGCTATATGTAGTAGCTTTCCATTTAGTGATTTATTTGTAAATATCTACATTCTGTTTACCAAAAGGCCTGGGCTAAACAAATATCTCGTCTAAGTTTGTTTATACCATGATACGTAACGTACGCGTATAATGATATTGAATTAAGAAATAAAGTAAAATTAATTCTAAACTCGATGAAATAAGAATAAAAATAACTTGATCAAAAATAATATCCTTTGCCAGCCGCGACGTCAGACAGCGCCGGCCCTAATATGAACGCCTATAGTATGTAAGAATCCTCAAAAAGGAAATAAAAACACCACCCAAATTAATAAATTTTATTGTAATTTTTCTAGCATACATGACTAACTAGTAGCTTTCCGTTACTAAATATCATTACTCTATGTAGTTTCTATCTCTTAAACTAAGCGCATGACTCACGAGTTAAAATATGTAGTATGTAATTGAAACTTTACTTAATAACATAATGTAATAACATAATAAACAGACATAAAAGGTATGTATTTTATATTTAGTAACGGAAAAGGATACCAGGTAACTTGTTAAGATTGCGTATATTTTCAAGAATATTTCGTAACTGTTTTTTACTACATTGCAGCCAGCATGTTTCACTCCCGTTTCCGTAAGTCGAGAATGACTATAAACGCCAGAACTACCAGGCTGCACTAAAAGTATCGGGAATGGAATATTTCCACTGTTCCTGTCATATTAAAATCTTTTTAATTGAAAACTCCTTGGTTTTAAAAATCGAATACCATTTATTTATTTAAAAAAAGATTCTCGGTCTTGTCACAAGATTTTGTCAAACTGGTTTAGTCGTTGAGAAAATGGAATTGACTCGAGAAAATTCAAGAGCGATGATTTATTATGACTTTCGAAGTGGTTTATCACAAAAACAGTGTGTTGACCGGATGATTTCTGCATTTGGTGATGAAGTCCCATCCAAAACCACAATTTATCGCTGGTTTGCTGAATTTCAACGTGGACGTGTCAGGCTCAGTGATGATCCCCGTCAAGGTCGTCCAAAAACTGCAGTCACCCAAGAAAACGTTGATGCTGTGCGTAACCTTATTGAGGAACATCGACATGTGACATACCGCGAAATTCAGGCAACTTTAGACATTGGCATGAGTCAAATACAAATAATCTTGCATGAACAATTAGGTGTAAAAAAGTGGTTTTCCCGATGGATACCGCATTCGCTCTGTGAAAAGCAAAAAGCGGCTCGCGTTACTTGGTGCGTCAGAACTCTCGAAAGATTTCACGCAGGATCCTCAAATGCTGTATACAACATCGTATCAGGTGACGAATCCTGGATATACGCGTACGAACCCGACACAAAAACCAGTCACGAGTTTGGGTGTTCGAAAAACAGTTAAAGCCAAAAAAAATGGTGGCCACGTTTGTCTCCAAAACCGGCCATGTTGCGACTATTCCTCTTGAGGGACAAATAACGGTTAATGCAGAATGGTATGCTAGCATTTGTTTGCCACAGGTCGTTTCTGAACTCCGTAAAGAGAACTGCAACCGCCGCATCATCCTCCATCACGACAATGCGAGTTCTCACACCGCGCACAGAACAAAAGAGTTTTTAGAGCAAGAAAACATAGAATTATTAGACTATCGAGGGTTGCAGATTCCAAACTGCCACATCATCACCTATGCCGACGACACAGCATTGGTGGTGAGCGGAAAAAATTGGATTGAAACTCAAATGAACACTGAGAATGCACTGAAATTGGTCATGGCATGGCTATATGAGCATAAACTGACACTAAACCCAACTAAAACTCTATTTTTACCATTTGCTCTAAAGAGTAGTAGTTTGCCAAATCCCGACCTATTCATTCTCAAAGCTCATAATTGCCTAAATGAAGCACAGAATTGTACTTGTACAACTTTAACCAGAAGCAATAGTGTTAAATATCTTGGGGTCCTTATTGATAACGTCCTTTGCTGGAAAGCGCACGTCTCCTCCATGACTACCCGTATCCGAAAACTCATGTTTATCTTTAAGAAGTTAAGAACGTGTGCTAATATTAAAACCCTCAAATTAGTGTACTTCTCTTTGTGCCAGTCCCTAATAACGTACTGTATCTGTGCTTGGGGTAGCTGTGCGAAAACTCTAATTTTGAAGCTTGAAAGAGCACAGAGAGGAGTAATAAAGGTCATGACATCAAAGCCGAGGCGATATCCTACGGATAAACTCTATTCTGAATGTGGGCTCCTTACGGTTAGAAAACTATTTATCTTACACATCTTATAACGTAAACACATATATAAACACATAGAATACATCCCATCACGACGTAAAGTTACAAACATCTTCCGTCACAAAAAGCATAACACCAAACTGGCCCAAAGATCCTACGACGTTATAGGAAACCATTTGTATAATCAAATTAATAAAAAAATACATATATTCAAACTTACCAGACATAAAATGAAACTAGCCACAAGTGAGTGGCTAATGACCCTAAATTGTGAAGATTGTGAAATGCTTCTACTGACTCCCACTTAAACCCATCAACTGTCGCATGATTTCTCACACACACCGCACATCACCCACACTCACACGCACACTCCTACACACCTCTACACTTACTCACCGAATTTCACACACAAGATACTCTGCACACCCTTGCATGTTTATAATCGTATTATTCGTCAGTTATTTGTTGTTAGAATCTTTATTCATTGTATAAGAGAGCGCCTTGTCCTCCATAGTACAAGTTTTACTTAGTTTGGAGGTCAAGGTTTGAATTTCACACACAAGATACTCTGCACACCCTTGCATGTTTATAATCGTATTATTCGTCAGTTATTTGTTGTTAGAATCTTTATTCATTGTATAAGAGAGCGCCTTGTCCTCCATAGTACAAGTTTTACTAAGTTTGGAGGTCAAGGTATTCACAAAATGTAAAATTCTAATTTGAGCAATAAACGATTTTTTTTTTTTTTTTATCCGCCGTACAGCCCCGACCTAAGCCCTAATGATTTCTATACTTTCCCTAAAATAAAGAATAAATTGCGTGGTCAGAGATTTTCATCACCTGAAGAAGCTGTGGACGCCTACAAAACGGTCATTTTGTAAACAATGGAATGGTTGCTTTAATGATTAAAAAAAAAAAAAAAAAAATTATATGTGGGGACATTTTTTCACACACGGCCATTTGACCCCAAACTAGGGAGACCCTGTACTATGGATTGGTTCCATCGTATGGAAAAATGTGTCAAATTTCGCGGAAAGCAATAAATACATTTTTAAATAGTAATGTTGTGTCTCTAAATAAAAAGCTTTTTCAAAAAAAAGAAAACCTCCAAAGATTGAAGAAAGTAAAACGTCGTCTAAGTATTTTTTTACGAATTTGTTGATTTTCTCATAAAGGGCTGGAAAGGGGTTTATTCCGAAATGGTCCCATATAATTTATATGGGACCATTTCGGAATAAACCCCTTTCGAACAAAAAAAGAATTTTGCAAATCCGTCCGTATATGACCGAGTTATGCCCGAACATACATAAAAAATAATAATAATAATAATAAAAAATATAAACATTCGAATTGATAACCTCCTCCTTTTTGAAGTCGGTTAAAAATCAAATAGATTGCACAAAATCAGTGAAATTTAATGTAAAAAGTATTTGATCTAGGAATTTGAATTCTGCCTTTCCTTCTATACATTGCCATTCGAGGTTGAGACTTAGTTGATGTGTACCATATGTAGGTATCGGAGTGCCATTTGCAGCGACAAGTTCGTTTCACACACACACACACATTCTTATTATATTGCAGCTGATTACGTAAGTACGATTTAGGGTAGGCACACACATCTGAGCCCGTGTCTACGAGAAACTGTATGCCGGTACGTTTATCTGTGATGAATAGGCGGCCTTTACACATAGAGCAGTCGTCAGCCGCCATTACTGACTGCTTTTGCAGTTTTCCGGCTGAACACATTTCGTGGCCTCCGCACCAAACTTATAATGATACCAGGATAGTGCTTGTTACGTGACTGAGATCGATTTTGGCGAGATCTCGAACGGTCTTCGCGTCTTCTTGATCGGCCTGGGCGAGAAAGGTCATCGACCTTTTGCGTTAGTGACTGGACCTGCCTCGTTAGCTCGGTGATTTGCTTACACATAGTATCCATTTCGGTCACCCCATTTGGTGATGTCGCCGCAACTTGATGACCTCTAGGCACGACATCATGTATTCTGTCGGCGAGATCAGCTAACGCATCGAGACTCACGGATGCCATAGATGCGATTATGGACTGTATGTTGCTCGGCAAGCGGCTCGACCATATTGTTTGTAAAAACTCTTCAGGTACTTTCGGACCAGCAAGGTGCTGCAGCTGTCTAAGGAACTGCGACGGCTTCCTATCGCCAAGCTCTTCTTGTGTCAGCAGTAAGTGCACTTTTTTCTCGCGGGATTCCGAGAGTCGCTTTATGAGCTACGCCTTCAATCTTCCGTATTTATCGGACGCTGGTGGATTCACGATAATATCTTCAACCTTTGTTGCGTACCGAGGGTCAAGATGACTGACGACGTAATAAAATTTGGTTGTATCCGCCATAATATTGGATATCGCAAACTGACCTTCTATTTGTGCGAACCAAATCGCAGGCTTTTCCGGTAATTTTTGCAACAATTTCTTTAATTATAACGATGATTACCTCGAAAAACACCAGACGAAGCTGTGCTGCGAAGCTGTGTGTGTGTGCTGTTATACAAATAAATTATTCTGATTCTGATTCTGAACTGCAAAGTAAACAACCGCCATATTGACCATATTTATGTTGATACATAGTGTAAATGTTGCCACATTATCGATTCCTTAGGAAATAGCATTGTAATTCACTGATCGTCAACCCAATTTAGCATGCGTGACGCGTGAGTGTGACCTAATATTTTATGTTTTATAACTTAAGAGGCCGTTCACGAAATTTTGCTGGTTTCGCTGTTTTACAGACGTGATTTAAACAGTTAAAATAATTTTAATTTTAATTACGTAAAAAAAATTTTATTACGTAATGTCTACGTAAGTTCTAGAGTGGCGACCGCGAACCGGAAGACGTTGCGTTGGAAGGCCTCCCACTAGGTGGACCGATGACCTGGTAAAGGTTGCGGGGATCCGCTGTATGCGAGTCGCACGGGACCGGTCAATGTGGCGCCACTTGGGGGAGGCCTATGTCCAGCAGTGGACGTCTTTCGGCTGAAATGATGATGATGACGTAATGTCGATTAATCGACCATAAACCGACAACTGTTTTGTGAAATTTTGCTTTAAGAGGTTTAATATATCAGATATTTATGAATTATTTTGACGTCTAATCAGTACAAAAATTTTTTTTTTTTGTTGTAAAGGTTATCTATATCTATGTTATCTATCACTTTTAACCTTTTTATATAAAACTTTTAAGTAAAAACATATTTAACTTAGTCAAATTTTAGAGAAAATCGGTCATGAAATGCATATGATTTTTAACCGATTTCAAAAAGGAGGTTCTCGGATCCGGATCTTAAATCTCAGAGTAATCGATGTACATACATCGATTACTCAGAGATTTATGATGCGGAATAGTTGCCATTTGGTCCCATAAAAATTTAACATTGTTTGGCCCAGTAGTTTTCATTTTATGAACATTCTTTTATTTTTTAAATATTTATTTTTATGTTTGACCCCGCATAACTTTTTCAGTGTAGTCCGATTTCGATGATTCTTTTTTTAATTGATATACTGGTTTGGTGTGTACCTCAAATTTGGTCCCATATAAATTTCAAGAAAATATTCCACCCCTAAGGGTTGAAAATTAAGGGATGACAAATTTTTTTTGGTGCGCCGTTACGTAATTCATTTCTATGATGAGAAGCAGGCACTAAAAAGCGAAAAAAGATTTATTTTACAAAATAGACAACCGCCTTCAAAAAGTAAAAAATAACTTTCAATTCGCAAGTTGGTGGCAATACAAAACAACAAGCAAAACCAAAGCCGCCGACTTGCAAATTGAAAGCTATTTTTTACTTTTTGAAGGCGGTTGTTTTTTTTGTAAAAAATGTTTTGGCTATTTTGACGACACGGTTGGCGCAGTGGCTGAGGGATCGACTGCTGCGTAGCGTGTTGCGGGTTCGATTCCCGCCCAGGGTAAATATTTGTGTGATGAGCACTTGTGTTTGCCTTGTGTCTGGGTGTTGTTTATCTATATATGTATGTATTTAAAATATATTAAATTTGTGTATGTAAATCAGCTGTCTGACACCCATAGTACAGGGTCTCCCTAGTTTGGGATAATAACTAGATTAAACTCCGGTTTAATATCAATACATTTTCTAAAAAATAATTGCAAAATATTACAAAAATATTGGCAATAAAAAATCTTTTAAAACAACCAAAATCTCAGAATTTTGTCTCATATTTTTGTATCATAAAACTTACCGTTTAGCTGAAAAATGCAAAAAACCGAGTTTTGCAATATTTGACCTTGAATATATTTTTATGCACACGTCGGGTCAATGGGGACTTTTGACAATTTATTTGTAATGATGTTCCCTACATCCATTCCAATTTTGAGGTTTGTGCAAATTAATGTAACCATACCGCTTTTTTTTAAGCTAACTTGAGTGGGGTACTAGCCTATAACCAATGTCATTACAGTTTTTAGATCTAAACAGAAACCGCAAGTTCTACAGTCACTAAAACTAATGTTTGCTTATGAGTATTAAATAAGCAATAAGATGCTGCATATTGCATGCTTGTAAATTACTTTTCTGAGTGGGGCAAAGTTCTATAGAGTTTCTGGCATTGTCCTTTGAAAATTTTCGTCATGGGTGATTTTCATGGTTTTCGAAAGCGCAAACAATTACTATGGAATCGAAATCAAGCCAAAAGAAATTTTTTTTAATTCATACATGCGAAGAAAAGAAAGAAAAACTCTTTATTCAGGAGAAAGTGACGCACATATTTCATAAACATTGTTGTTTATAAAATACTAAAACTAAAACAAGTGCAACAAAGCAGTGTGGGGCCTGCTTATAAGTTACTGGTTCTAATTGTAGCGACATCTATCGCACATGCCACGTACTGGTAATTCCCAGATCGCGCAAGTAGAGTTATCCGCGACATTAATAATAATTTATAATAATTTATTTATTTGTACATAATAAAAAAAAAACATTAGGATATATACAAAAAATCCCGACTACAACCGTCGAGCAGTAGCCCACCAGACATAACACCCGTCTGGTCGGAGTATTCTCCCTTTTCTACGGAGGATGAGGAACTTTACACTCTGTTCCTCATACCTCTAAATAATGTTTAAAATTGTTGTAGATAAGAGAGGATCGCATTACTTAAAAAAGTAAGAATCTTTGAATTTTTATCTTCTCTCGTTACTGTTTTTTTACAATACAAGTTTCAAATACGGGTCCAGTCTCAATAAGACTTTTTCAATTTATTTGTACTTTTTTAAAGTTTGTCTTAGCCGTCATTGGCATCGGTGAAGGAAAACATTTACCTTCCTAAATATACGAGTAGTATGCACTCGTATTTATGTCAAACGCTTACCTCAATGTAATTGAATGTGTAAATGTTACCTAAATGAATGCAACATCATATTTTATCATTTTTATATTGATTGTAATAAGTATACTAAACGAATATACACAAACATCCAGACTTTTATTTTTTAACCTTACTTACCTACATAGAATGCCTAAGGCATTAAGTCCGCCTTTGTACCTTTGTGCATGAAGTGTAAATAAATAAATAAATAAATAAAAAGTATCATCTACCTACAGGATCAAAACTGTTTGTAAGCGACACTACGCTCGATCTTTAGGGGTGTGAGCGTAAACTGGCGTGAACGGTGCACACAAACATAGTATCACAATGAATATGCCTAAACTCCAGCGAGTGAATTTCGTATACGGCCTCTTAACTAATCATAGTACAACTAATGATCCATAATAATATTATTTGACAGAGTTTAACTTCTGATTTGGTTAGTGTGACGACTATTTCGAAGAATTTAGTAGGAGACTTAAATGAGGAGATAGCAAAACTATAAGCCACACTAAAAGGAGAGGTCGGCCCACAGAGAGTGAGATGGAGACACGTAGGTATTTGACATAAGTTTTTGTTCCAAGTGTTCGCTCCATCTTTACCTATATCTTCATGGATGTACTGAACAAAGTGAACAAAGAGTAAGTATTGTCCCAAATTATAATATCTGTGGTTAGGTTAAGAATGTTATGTCATGTCATGATTAGCGGTGTGCATAACGGCTTGAAATTTTAAACGAACTTATTCGTTAATTTTTTTTCAAAAGTCACTTATATTATCTGCTTATCTGCTTAATTGCTTATTTGCTAAAAATGATATTGACTTACATTATAATGGTTAATACGGTGTTTGCTTAAAGTGAATTTAAATGAAGTTTCCTTCGTTATTTGCAGTCAGGCTTAGGACTGTCTGAATATTATCGAACTAAAATAGGTATTAGGTTTGAACTTTTACTTGTAAATTTGTAATACGTAAGTCATAATCTAAAATTATTTTCAATTGGTTAAAATAATCTTCAATTATTTATTTCTTTAATTATTATTTTACACAGTAATATTTCCATAATTTACATTAAGTATAATTATTTCGTCTTAATAGGTAAACAAATTTTTCATCATCATAATTACGATATTTGTAACGCAACCACGCGCGCAAAAATAAACAAAAAAAAATTTACAACAATCAACATTCCCCCAACGCAGAAAAAACGATACTAAATTTAAAAAAGCAAATAATGAAATAAGCAGATAAGTGGATATAATCCTTATAAATTAAATGTTGGCTATTAAAACAAATTTTAATACGATGTACGCTTATTTAATTCGGCAGGGTTATTAACTCACGAATCGCGATTTATTGAAATAATCGAAAGACAAACGTTTTATACCTTAATTTTATCGAGTTAGGATCTATTATCGTTATGTAATTGTCCGTCTATCGATTAAAGTTTCATTATGCGCCATCTATTGGTTGTAAAACTCATCTCACAAAGTCACAATACTCTAACTAGATGGCTCTGATGTCTATAAAAAGATCGATGTGTTATAATTTTAAGAATAAGCACATAACAATAATTGCTTTAATTAATAAATGTGATTATGTGCTTAAATTAAAAAACACACTTCATTAATTGCTTATCGTTTAAACGCCCATCTCTAGTCATGATTGTCATGTCTGATGTCATGTCACAGTGAAATGAATTGTTGGTGTTGGTGTTTTGTAATTGCGAATATTTTGCATTAAGACCAAAAAATGTCGGGATCAAAGAAAATGGTAACAATATTGAAAACTCTATTAACTACATGAACCTGTCGCACTGTAGACTGCAAATATAATGGACAAGATACATTCGTTTATTCAGTCTAGAACATTCAAGTTTTGATCCACTTGTCAACTATTTCAAATTCAAATGTTTTCAATAGTGTCTTTATTGTGTAACGAAACTTTGGCTAAGATCTTCATATTCTTGTAATTATGAAGCTAAAAAATACTAGCAAGTAATTAGAGGTTACAATGACTAGACATTTTTGATAACGAAGTTAGGAGGTAGGTATTTAATGGTTCTCCCTGTAATTTGATGGCTTTGTGTGTTCAGACTCTTCGGGTGCAATCACCGGAGGGCACGACGCGCATTGAGATGTCGGAGTCGGACGTGACGGCGCAGCTGTTCGAGCGCGTGCACGATAGCCTGCACCTGAACACGTTTGCCTTCATGCTGCACAAGGATCGCCAGTGCAAGGACGAGGTCACCTCCAGCAAGTCGCAGCGCCTGCGCGACTGCGGCTTACAGCATGGTGACATGCTCTACCTCAACCCGGTCAATGGAGCAGTGCTGTTCGATCAGCCATCCACCAGTGGCGAGGTAGGCAATAACCAAACTCATGCATATTACAAGGTTCTTGTGGAACAATATAACTTTTGTTCAATATGTTGTTTGCAGGCTAATGAGAACAACAAACCATTTGGGGAGCCCGTTGAGGCAGGTCCCTCAACTTCAGGCACAGCAGTCAGTCCTGAAGCCACAAGTCCTGCAACATGGCCTACAGGAGTAGAAGAGGATGAAGTAGATCTCCAATTGTACCGCATGTCTGGCAACATACAGAGACAAAGAGATGAAAAACTGTGAGAACTGTTTCTATTTAATAAGCCTTTGTTTATTTATTTTCCTTTTCATCACTCAAGCAGTTTTTCACGATTGATTGATAAGGAACTAGAACTAAGCAGTAATAGAGTTGAGAATTGTGAAGTTGTGTGCAGGATAATAAATATTGTGTGAAATTAAACCTTGTACACAATGTTTAACTGAATTTTTTGTGATATATTTAAGTTAATTACCAATAAATAAATTAAAACTGCTTGAGCATACTGCTGCTCTGTTTACACTGACCCTTGAAATACTCATCAATGTTGTGTAAATACTTCAGTTGCACTGTAGACACTATAAAATTTTTGGTATCCTTAACTTTAGGTAGACGTACCTGGTCCTGCTACACTAGTTGGGGCACCTAAATGTTGTAACTAAAGTGCACTGTTGGATTTTCAGTTAAGACATTGCCAAGAGTTGAAGATCCAACAATTAAATCATTTTTCAGCATTCAATTTAGACATAGCTAAGTGTTAGTGAAAACAAGCAATTTTGTTCACAAAAAATCCCTTAAAAATACTAATAGTGTAGGACACGATGGTATATCCACAGAAACGATTAAATATGTATCGGACAGCATTAGTGGTCATTTAAGTCACATTATTAATTTATGCGTAATACGTGGCACATATCCGGCAGCTCTTAAGACTGCCATAGTAAAACCTCTGTATAAAAAAAATGACAGAGAAAGCACGGAGTCTTATAGGCCTATTGCACTTGTGCCAATATTCTCAAAGATATTTGAAAAATACATTTATGAACAAATTCATAAATACTTAGTGAAACATAACATCTTGTCTGAAGAACAAAAAGGCTTTAGAAAAGATAAAACTATTAACATGGCCATTTATGATTTCTTGAATAAAGTAATTGCAAATGTTGACCATAGAATACCTGTATGTTCAGTTTATTGTGATATGACTCAAGCTTTCGACCATGTAGATCACAATATTTTGCTTGATAAACTAGAAGCTTACGGAATAAGAGGAAATGTCCTGCAGTTAATCGAATCATATCTAAAAAATCGAAAGCAATATGTAGAAATTTCACAGGTAGATCCGAAAACTAAATACGAAAGGGTCTATCGGTCACGTGATAGATCAATTTTATATGGTGTACCACAGGGGACCGTGCTTGGCCCCCCTCTATTTATACTATATATAAATGACTTGCCCAAAGTGACGAAACATCACATGACTCTTTTTGCTGATGACAGTACAGTTACCATTGACTGCACAAACAAACAAAATTTTAATGATGAAGTAACCATCCAGTGCAATGCGCGGTCGAGTGCGGTCGTGTTTGCGCTGCTCGATACGAATATTATATTCACGTGTTGCGCGGCTATAGCCGTTGCCCGCTTTATGTCGCTATGAGTTCACAACCGCTCATAGCCAACGAGGTCTTGGCATTTATCAACCATGCCATCGACTACATGGACGAGGTCAGCATCTTGCAGATCTGCAAGACCAGCTTCAAGGAGGAGGAGGTTAGCAGTGCCAAGTTGCTGCTGTTCCAATCGCTCGGCAAAGTCGAGCAGATGCAGTCCCGCCGGAGGGATGGTGGCCAGAAGTGTGTGCAGGACATCATCACATTGATGAAGAGCACCGACCCGGACGACGTGCCCGCTTTTGTGGCGAGGGAGCTACATAAGTTGCCCCCTGTCACGTTTGACCACGTCGACGTCACCAGGTTGCTGAAGGACATTAGATCTCTGAAGGCGAGCCTGGCCGTGGTACAGTCCAAGTTGGAGGTGTCGAATAACACCATTGGTGAACTACGTGCCGAAGTAGAGTCGTTGCACAACGCTTTTAAGGTAAATAGGTTGCCTGATGCATCCAACGTTGGCACACGTCACGCAGCGGGAAATGCTAGCGTGGGCAGTTTTGAGTCGGCGAGCTCCACTGCGTCACCCGCCGCTGAAATTGCAGGCGTTGCAAAATGCGCCGCCGCCGTCGCTGACTCGACGCCGATCGAGGTCGTGACTTGTGTAGGTACGTCGACCCCTAAACGTGCCTACGCTGATATCGCCGCCACGGATAAACCTGTGTCGCAGACCAGGAAGGGGGATAAAAAGAGCTCTTGTGTACCTGACAACAAGGGTTCGAAACAGCAAGGCCCAACGGGCCCGTGTGACAAGGACGGCTTCGTGAAGGTAGAGAAAAAGAAGAAGAAGAAGCCTCCTAGTCGAAACCAGTGCGGAACCGCGCTGGCAGGACCCAATATGCTGCGTCCGGCAACACCTACGACGCAGCTCTATGTGTCCCGGCTGCATCACACCACGAAGGTTGAGGAGGTCGTGGAGTATGTTCGAGCCAAGACCAGCTGGACCTTAAGGGTCGAGAAGTTGGAGTCGCGCCACAATACAAATTTCAAGTCATTTGTGGTGCGAGTCCCGACGCATTATATTGAGACCTTCCTCAAGGAAGAGTTTTGGCCGAAGGGTGTCGTGTATCGGCGATTCCGCGGAAGGCTACGCGACACCACGCAGTGCAACACGACGCCGTCTCTTCGTGTACAATAATAGTTTAGTAATATTTTTGTGGTTTTTATAAATATGTATGATAGTCTGTAAGGTATATATGTTATGGGTCTTTTGTTACCCGAAATAAATGATATTATTATATTATTATTATTATAGTAACTAATACTATTAATTCAATAATAAAATGGCTCAACAATAACAATCTGAAAATAAATATTGACAAAACCAAACTAATGACCTTCTGTCAACGAAAAAATAAAACTATGAATATTTACTATAACAAGAATAAAATAAATCAAGTAAGCACCTCCAAATTCTTAGGCTTAACCATAGACCAGCGACTGGATTGGAAAGCACACACAATAGAATTGGCTAAGCGACTTAGCAAATCGACGTATGCCTTATATAAACTCGCTCCAGTCATAGGAAAGGACGCTATTGTTACAGCATACCATGGAATGGCAGGCTCAATATTAAGATATGGCGTTATCTTTTGGGGGAATTCAGCCAACAAGGAATTTATATTGAAATCCCAAAAAAAAATGTATTAGGGCAATGTTCGGCTTGAAGTGTACAGACACATGCAAACCATTTTTTATGAAATATAAAATACTGATACTGTCCTCTCTGTACATATTTGAGGTTGCAGTATTTGTGAAAACCAACCCTAAATTGTTTCCCAAACTATCTGACTCGAATACCCGGAGTCGACGACACCCCAACATGTTATGTGCAAGACAGTCTAAAACAGCTCTGATGCATAAAAGTGTTTTCTGCATGGCACCAATTATATATGATCACATACCAGAGTCAATTAAAATCTTACATGTTAATTTGTTTAAAATACATCTAAAAAACTTTCTCATAAGTAAATCGTATTATAATATCTCGGAGTTCTTATCGGAAAAAATCTAAATGTTATTTTATTTACTTTTTTTTTTTTATTATTTTATTATTATTTTTTATTTGTACTTATTTAAATTGACATGTTTGTATTGTATCCATTGACATGATATTTGATGTAATATTATGACATTTTCTATTTATTTTAACTTAAATTATTTGACATTATTATTGTAAATTTGTAAAATGGGGATTATAATACTATTCTAATGTTATATTAATTGATTATGATTTGCATGCCCATGTGACGGCAGAACATGGAGAACTAACTTTATGACAACATCTATGTACCAATTTACCCATGTTTGCAAAGAAATAAATGATTTGATTTGATTTGATTTGATTTGAAAAGAATAGAACAATGCTGTTGATGTGGTAATAAAAATACATACTAAGATATTTAGCTGTAAAACATTTGTTTGTTGTGCTTATAGATGCAGACATAGTGCCAAAGGCTGCTGCGTGCACTGCTCACCACTGGAGCCCTGGGACGAAGGCTATCTCAAAGAACATAACATAAAGCACATGTCGTTCCATGCTTATTTACGCAAGATCACATCTGGCAACTTTATTTCACTAGATGAACTGTCATGTAAAATTAAACCTGGTAAGTTTGTGACGTCGTCTGGTATGTAATTATAAAAAAAAAATGTGAGCCGTCACGGGACGCCGGGCAGATGTGAAACATGGACATTATTTTGTTTAAGTAATATGCAGAAAAGAATAGATTGTGATACGATTTTTTTTTTCAGATAACATTGACTATTTATTTTTCATTAAATACAAAAATTTACGAATTTATTTTAAATCGTGACTACTTAATTCGTTTAATCAGTGACTTCGGTAATAGCACAGTCGATTGCGCATGCCGTGGCGACGCGTCGCCACGCCAGAAATCGGTTTTACGTGCGGCTATAGATGTTTCACATCAAAACTCTTAGTATTTTCATTAAAGTCTATTGGAATACCAGAATGGTCATGTTGATGCCGAAGACCAAGAAACAATATGCCTGTAATTTCACCCATCACAAAAGACACGTCGGCTCACAGGTTGCTCCGAGCACCCGCCGTGGCCGCGCGGCATCTGCTCCAAGTGCCAGCCGGGCGCCGTGACGCTGAACCGGCAGCCCTACCGCCACGTGGACAACGTGCTGTTCGAGCACCCGGCCATCGTGGAGCGCTTCCTGGCCTACTGGCGCGCCACGGGGCACCAGCGCGTGGGCGTGCTGCTGGGGCGCCACGAGCGCCACCCCGACGTGCCGCTGGGCGTGCGCGCGCGCGTGTGCGCCATCTACGAGCCGCCGCAGAGCTCGGCGCGCGACGCGGTGCGTCTGGCGCCGGACCCGCGCGGCCCACTGCTGGACGAGCTGGCGCGGCGGCTGGGGCTGCGCCGCGTGGGCTGGATCTTCACCGACCTGCTGCCGCTGGACGTGGCCGCGGGCACCGTGCAGCACATACGGTGAGGCGGTGGTGGAGGTGGCCGTACCCAGCTAGTCTGTAGTATATTGGCATAGGTACATAATGTATCAGTTGTCAGTCCTCGGTACGTCGTGACGTCGAATGAATAGATCTGACGCGACACGTCACACCCCACTGTGATAATGTGACGGCTCTTTTTGACCGCGCTATACTTATGTGTTGCCCAGTGGCGTGGACACGCACTTCCTGTCGGCGCAGGAGTGCATCATGGCGGGCCACTACCAGAACCAGCACCCCAACGCGTGCCGCCATGCTTCCTCGGGCTACTTCGGCTCCAAATTCGTCACAGTATGTGTCACAGGTGAGTTTGTTATTGGATAAAAGCCGGGGGGTGAAAGTAGCTCAGCAGGTCACTCACACATTCCTAATTGCGCTTCCTAAACTGTATTAATTTCTTAACGGTGGCTTAAATGTTATTAACCGACTTTAAAAAAGGAGGTTCCGCATTCGACTCATAAATTTGTATAAATCTAGCAGCCAAGTTCGGAAAAGAAAACCGTCAAACACTAGACTGAACACTTTACACGAAACATTTCGAGCTACTTTCGACACCCCTTTACTCAAAAACTATTACACTTACTTACTTACAATTTTGTATGTCTAATGACCCTCTGAATGGTCTCCATTGAACACCTACAATCTCAAATGTCATTAATATACCTCTTTTATTTATAACTAGCGACCCGACCCAGCTTCGCACGGGCCTATAGCCTTCCTCGATAAATGGACTATCCAACACAAAAAGAATTTTTCAATTCGAACCAGTAGATCCTGAGATTAGCGCGTTCAACCAAACAAACAAACAAACTCTTCAGCTTTATAATATTATTATAGATAATAATAATTTTATTATCAGGCAACTGACCCATAGATAAACACAAAATACATATTAAAACATTATCAACCTCGGAAGCGCCGGAACACAATACCTTTCGGCCAAAATTCCTCCTTCATATAGGTCGATAAATATTCAGTTGGAACTCTCACCACAAAGGAGTTCAAGTGCTGGAGGCCAACTGCTCGACCCTCAGAGTAAAATTCGACTTAGTTCTGATGTAGTCTATATTCTCCTCAACCTTTGTAGCAGTGGCGAGATTTTCATACAAGCCGAAAAGCCGGGCTTGCCCTAATAAGATGAGCACAATGCGCTAAGCACATGAGCGAATCAATTTAATGGTACATAGGTAACATTGGTCATTAGTGAAATAACACTTTTCACTATATTTGCTGGAAATGATACACCCATTTTTGAAAAGTGTCTCAATGAAATTCTGTAGTGCTAATATGCCACCAAAACAAACACAACATTTTTATTCAATCGATAAGTGCCATACAAATGCATCAAAATTTTAAATTTTAAAATTTCGCGCGTTGTTTGACGAAAACGCCTCTTACTGGACGCCTTATTGCTCAGCGTAAATGACGTCAGTTCGTTTTGTATCAAATGAGATCATATTAATTATGATAATTGTATATTATTGTATTGTATTTGTATATCATTTAAAAATAATTAAAAGCATATTTTGTAATAGGTGTAATAATGAAAAAATTACGTTGGTTACGAAAATAATAAAAGTACAAAGCCTATATTACGCCAATCGGTTGACTGACAGTTGTCAATTGTTTGTTTACACAGATGTACAGCGTAATAACATGGCCGCTACTATTTCACGGTGTTTTATAACAGATTAAAAATACTGAAAACTTTGAATTGAATATAAAAAATTGTTTTGTTATTTTATGAACTAAAACTTACATTTTCCGACTGCTTTATGCCTAAACTGTCTCAATAACATTTATAGATTTTGCTTGTATAGAGTAAAATACCCTATTGAGGTTTGGTTGTGTGGTGCAGGTGACAGCGACAAGCAGGTGCACCTGGAGGGCTACCAGGTGTCGGGGCAGTGCCAGGCGCTGGTGCGGGACGACATCCTGCTGCCCACGCGCGACGCACCCGAGCTCGGCTACATCCGCGACTCCTGCGACAAGCAGTACGTGCCCGACGTGTACTACAAGGTCAGTGGTCACTGTGTCGGGCAGTGCCAGGCGCTGGTGCGGGACGACATCCTGCTGCCCACGCGCGACGCACCCGAGCTCGGCTACATCCGCGACTCCTGCGACAAGCAGTACGTGCCCGACGTGTACTACAAGGTCAGTGGTCACTGTGTCGGGCAGTGCCAGGCGCTGGTGCGGGACGACATCCTGCTGCCCACGCGCGACGCACCCGAGCTCGGCTACATCCGCGACTCCTGCGACAAGCAGTACGTGCCCGACGTGTACTACAAGGTCAGTGGTCACTGTGTCGGGCAGTGCCAGGCGCTGGTGCGGGACGACATCCCGCTGCTCACTGTTCCGAGCTCGGCTAATTATGAAGTCGACAGAATCTGTTGCGCTTTCGGTGAATTTGAAGGAATAATTACTTATAGTATTTGCTATGGTACAAACAGAGAGATTATGTAAATTTTAAGGTGTGGTATAATATCAAATTGCGTCTAGCCTGTAAAGTATAAATTTGTAGTATGTTTACAGTAAATAAATAAATAAAAAATTGTACTTGAAAATGTAACAACATATTTCCTTTTATGAGCAGTGCACCTCGACCCCCGTGTCGAGGCGGATGGGGAGTCGTTTCATGATATTAATGTGTCGCTGCGTGCTCGCTCCAGGAGCGCGACGCGTACGGCAACGAGGTGGGCGTGTCGGCCCGGCGCGTGCCCGTGGCCTACCTGCTGGTGGACGTGCCGTGCGGCGTGGCGGGGGACGCGGCCGCGCCCCTGTTCAGCGCGCGCGCCACCTTCCCGCCCGCCAACAGACCGCTGCAGCACCAGCTGCAGACGCTGCCGGCGCTGCACGCGCAGCTGCAGGCCGCCGACAGCTTCCTGGCGGCCGCGTCCGACCTGCACGTGCTGCTGTTCCTGGCCAGCAACGACGCGCTGCCGCTGAGCCCGGCCGCGCTGGCGCCGCTGCTGCAGGCCGTGCTGGCGCAGGACGCGGCGCAGGCTGACGCGTGGCGCGCCACGCCCGCCGCCGCCACGCTGGACCAGCTCACCCGCGCCAGCGCCGACCACGACGCGGACAGGTAGCTTGTGACGTGCCAATGTCAAATTCAAATCATCTTTTTAAATTAGACCATTACGAGGCACTTTTGAACGTCATATTAAAAAGTTTGAATCTAGTTGCCCATTCCAAATGGTAATTTCGTATGGAGAAGAATGGGCAACAAACCCCATACATACTTTTTAAAAAAAATGTTTTGCTAACACACATAATATATTCATAAATGAATTATTAATCTTCATAAAATGTTCTCTAAGAGATTCGCAGCAAAATACCTCTGCTAAAGCTAAATGACTCAGACAGCTCTCTTTTTAAATAAAAATGGATTCAATGTCAACAGCCCGAGACCCCACAGTAAAATGCCATACCTGATTCTGTAAAAGTAGCTAAAATAGACCAAACGAGCTGTATCGACGTCTGTTAACTGTCTTATCTTTGTAACAGCGTAAGCCGCTAAGCTTAACCGCCCCGCAAGAGATGTAATATGTAGTCCCCATTGTAACTTCTCGTCTAGCATGATTCCTAGAAAAAACTTGTGATTAATAAATTCCAGATTTTCTCCATTAAATATAAGATCACATTTGCTACTTCTAAAATTTTTAAAGTATTTCTAAAACATTTTTTCATTTAGTACCACATTATTTACCATGAACCAATTTTGGACCTGAAGTATAGAGTTCGAGATTCACTTCGTCAAGATTTTGAGAACGCCTATCTATTTAAAAAAAATATATTGTATCATCTGCAAATAACACCATCTTCGGTTGATTATCTTTTATATAAAACAAAAATAAAAATGGCCTTAATATCAAGCCTTGAGGAACGCCCATAGTAATTTCAGACCCCAATGAGTTTACGCCGTTAACCTGAACTATAACCTGTCTTTCCTTCAGATATCTAAGTAAATCAAGCGATGTTTTCGTAATCCTGTAGTGCTCCAGTTTCAACAAAAGTGTCTCATAGTCTACGCAATCGAACGCCTTTGAGAGGTCGCAAAAAATTTCAATGGCATCGTGTAGTTCCCCAGGCGTTGAAAATGTTCTTTATTAGGGTGACACTGGCGTCAGTTGTACAACGTCTTTTGGGGAAACCGTTCTGGTGTTCGTAAAAGATGGAATTTTATTAAAGTGACATAACATTAGATTGAGCATTAACATTTCAAACAGCTTACTGAGACCTGGCAGAATCGACACAGGCTTATAATTGTTGCAGACCGCCGCAACTTTACAACGGCATGTTGTAAAGTTGCGGCTCGCGCTACTGGAAGTCGTTCCACACTCACATTAGCCGAATGCAACTAGCTTTTTACCTGGAACGAAGTTTATAGTGGTCAGATTTCATTATCCGAGTATTTTGCCTTTGAGAACCTTTGTCAATAAGTCGCATTAACCAGCATCTTTAAAAAGACACACTCATCTGATGGCCAAAAATAAAACATCTCCATTGTATTGAAGAGATAAATTGTAATTTAGAGGGTTTTTTAATGTTCCAAATTTCCAATTCCAAGCCGAATCACAAAATCTGACAGCCGGCTACACGGCTGGTTTCCTTTAGTTATCAATAGTCGGTAACACTGTTTCCCTGTCGTGCAGCTCAGCGGGCGCGCCGGGTGCGGGGGGCGCGGGGGCGGGCGCGGGGGTGTGGACGTGTCCCCTGTGCACGTTCCACAACGCGCCGCACAAGGACGCGTGCGAGATGTGCGCCATGCCCAGGTACGTCACGTGTCCCACAGACTACTTCCCTCTGAGGGACGTGTCCCCTGTGCACGTTCCACAACGCGCCGCACAAGGACGCGTGCGAGATGTGCGCCATGCCCAGGTACGTCACGTGTCCCACAGACTACTTCCCTCTGAGGGACGTGTCCCCTGTGCACGTTCCACAACGCGCCGCACAAGGACGCGTGCGAGATGTGCGCCATGCCCAGGTACGTCACGTGTCCCACAGACTACTTCCCTCTGAGGGACGTGTCCCCTGTGCACGTTCCACAACGCGCCGCACAAGGACGCGTGCGAGATGTGCGCCATGCCCAGGTACGTCACGTGTCCCACAGACTACTTCCCTCTGAGGGACGTGTCCCCTGTGCACGTTCCACAACGCGCCGCACAACGACGCGTGCGAGATGTGCGCCATGCCCAGGTACGTCACGTGTCCCACAGACTACTTCCCTCTGAGGGACGTGTCCCCTGTGCACGTTCCACAACGCGCCGCACAACGACGCGTGCGAGATGTGCGCCATGCCCAGGTACGTCACGTGTCCCACAGACTACTTCCCTCTGAGGGACGTGTCCCCTGTGCACGTTCCACAACGCGCCGCACAACGACGCGTGCGAGATGTGCGCCATGCCCAGGTACGTCACGTGTCCCACAGACTACTTCCCTCTGAGGGACGTGTCCCCTGTGCACGTTCCACAACGCGCCGCACAACGACGCGTGCGAGATGTGCGCCATGCCCAGGTACGTCACGTGTCCCACAGACTACTTCCCTCTGAGGGACGTGTCCCCTGTGCACGTTCCACAACGCGCCGCACAACGACGCGTGCGAGATGTGCGCCATGCCCAGGTACGTCACGTGTCCCACAGACTACTTCCCTCTGAGGGACGTGTCCCCTGTGCACGTTCCACAACGCGCCGCACAACGACGCGTGCGAGATGTGCGCCATGCCCAGGTACGTCACGTGTCCCACAGACTACTTCCCTCTGAGGGACGTGTCCCCTGTGCACGTTCCACAACGCGCCGCACAACGACGCGTGCGAGATGTGCGCCATGCCCAGGTACGTCACGTGTCCCACAGACTACTTCCCTCTGAGGGACGTGTCCCCTGTGCACGTTCCACAACGCGCCGCACAACGACGCGTGCGAGATGTGCGCCATGCCCAGGTACGTCACGTGTCCCACAGACTACTTCCCTCTGAGGGACGTGTCCCCTGTGCACGTTCCACAACGCGCCGCACAACGACGCGTGCGAGATGTGCGCCATGCCCAGGTACGTCACGTGTCCCACAGACTACTTCCCTCTGAGGCACGTGTCCCACAGACTACTTCCCTCTGAGGGACGTGTCCCACAGACTACTTCCCTCTTATTATCCAGATATTATTGGCCTATTTTGTTAACTATTTGTTTTTAGGAATTTGCATCCATCTGAACTCTGATTATTATTTTGCACTCTGACTAATAATATTATGCATTTTCTTTTATTTTCTTTTATAAGGTTAACTAAAAAAAAAAAACATTATTACAAATCGAGTCTGATCCTGAGTTTAAACTCAGGTTCAACGCATTTGGCCGATTTTTGTTAAAGATTATTCGAATAACGAAAGGGCGAATTACAGAACTGTGAAATCAGTAAAGATTGGACCTCCTTTTCCTAAGCTTCGGGCCTACAAAGTCTTCAATTACTATACTATTCTCTGTTTGTTTCAGAAGCAACGCGATGTAAATATGGTGATCCGCGTCGAAGTGTACCAACCTTTTATATAGAGATAATGGCGACACCCTGCACCGTGGCTACTATGTTTAATTTATTTTTGTATCAATATCGTGCGTCGCAGCGCATGTGGCGTGTGTGTGGCGTGCGTGTGGCGTGGCGTGCGGGGCCCGCATGCGGCGCGGCGTGTCAGACACTCCGCCGCTGACAGACTAGCCACAGTGCCACAGTGTGACAGTGTCACCAGGGACACCGAACCTATGTCTTAGTGATTCTCATCTAAGGGGATGAGTCGGTCTGAACTTGCTGTAATTATAGTAATAAATTCCGGCAAACTATAACGCGCTGTTTGTATATATATATTTTATTAATTAAGTAAATACTGTCCTGTGCTAATTGATGACTTATTGTTCACTTTATTATTATTTTCGTGGCTCATTTGTGGATCATATTATTGTAATTGAGATTATTTACCATCGGATTAATTCGTATGCGTATGCGTGCCAGTCAATAGAACTGTTTGAGTTGTATTGACTGGCACGCATACGCGTCACGTCGCCACGTACGTAAGGTACACTCGTGCTCGGTCGCTAGCTGGTACTGCGTACGTAAGGTACACTCGTGCTCGGTCGCTAGCTGGTACTGCGTACGTAAGGTACACTCGTGCTCGGTCGCTAGCTGGTACTGCGTACGTAAGGTACACTCGTGCTCGGTCGCTAGCTGGTACTGCGTACGTAAGGTACACTCGTGCTCGGTCGCTAGCTGGTACTGCGTACGTAAGGTACACTCGTGCTCGGTCGCTAGCTGGTACTGCGTACGTAAGGTACACTCGTGCTCGGTCGCTAGCTGGTACTGCGTACGTAAGGTACACTCGTGCTCGGTCGCTAGCTGGTACTGTGGCAAGTGGCAAGGGATGCGGCGCTAGCGAGGCGGCTCGCAGACTTGGCGCGTGGCTGTAAGATCGCCTTCTAAAGCGGCGCACTCGGTACAAGTGTTGTGTTCATTACGTGTGCTCAATACAGGAAGGTTTTGTTGTGGTGATGAGTAATAGAACACGTTTCCATTAATAGCCCAATGTTTTTTCTTTATTTTTTCTTCCTTATCAGAGTTAGAAATAAGCAAAACGTGGGCATAGGTACCTATTGTATTCGTTAAAAGCTCGCGACAGAGCTGCAGGCGACAGTCCGTGTCGAGACGTCCTTACGCCTACAGATCACATCGTCACACTTCACTCACAGCGAGTTTCACGAAATGGTGCGAGTATATTCAAACGGAGATGGTTTAAAAAACGCGATATATTTTCCATTTTAAAATTTAATTAAATGGCTCAATAATTAACAATGTAGAAGGCGAGAAAATTAAAAAAAAAAAAGCAAAATCGATATGTGTACTGGAACACGTACCGTACACGTAACGCTTTTTCGTGACAGAAAAAGCGTTCTTATATGTCTATCGGTCAGACTGGCTCTATTTTGAATGATCTTAAAAATCTATAATTTTATGAGTTTCCTAATATACCACTACAAATCAAAAACCCACAAGCAATCTTGCGGGCCACAAAGTCATCGTTGGCGCGGATGTTAACGCGTCATCGTCCCTGTGGTATGGCAAGGTTCGGTCCACGGATTCCGAACGACGCTGCGCTGTCGAGGATTTCATTGCTGAAATGAACCTATCGATCCATAACACCCCTGACGAACCATCTACTTTTTACCCGACTACGGCAAAGTCAAAGGAGGGTTATGATTTTGACAGGCTATGTATGTATGTATGTACGTATGTTCATCTGTTCGCTCATAGCTCCTAAACTACTTATCAGAACTGAACAAATGAGATATCGTTAGAAGCGTCTTGATCGTCCGCTGGTTATAGGCTATATGACGTGTCACCGAATCCAATGTAGCGCCCTCTGGCGGACAACAAAACCAAGATAAAAAAAATATGAAGACAAGTATACCGTGTTTAGTATCATTGGAAAGAGGTTCACTAGTACCTTTCAAATATATAATATTTAGTTGTGACCTATCACAAATTATTAAAAAAAACTAAAAAAGAAAAGATAAAAAGATAAATTAAGATACGCATACCGTGTTTGGTATCATTGGAAAGGAGTTCACTAGTACCTTTTAAATATATAATACTTAGCTGTGAAAGAAAACTACTACTGGTATTTTAACTCCAAAATGGTTTAAATAAAAAAATAAAAGTTTAAAAACTAAAACCCGACCACAACAAAAAGTGATCTAAAAAGTACGAAACAAGAAAATATTTTTCACACAAATCAAGACATAGGTACAAAATGGTCAAGGTAAAGCCGTGGTTGCATGCCTGTATCCCATATGAGTGCGATGAACATGAATTATAATGGCATGCAACCACGGCTTACCTTGACCATTTTGTACCTATGTCTTGATTTCTGTGTGAAATATTTTCTTGTTTCGTACTTTTTAGATCACTTTTTGTTGTGGTCGGGTTTTAGTTTTTAAACTTTATTTTTTTTTTCGGCCCAATGGGCGAATCTTGTATTGACGTCACACTTTCTAGTGCAGACGTACGCTTGGATAGGTGGCGTGTCCTTCCGGACGCGTCTTGTAGCGACCATCGCCTGATCGTGTACGAATTTGTTCCGATGTTTACTCAAGGTCCGTCACATATTAGTGGTAATTTTAGATATAAATGTAAAGGCGCGAATTGGGAATTCTTTAGCTCGCTTTTTGCGTGGCACGCCAAAGACTTCACTCACATCGGATTGTCAGCTGAAGAGAGTGTTTACTTACTGTGCTGACATCGCCATTGGTCGCGGATCTATGACCAACGTTCGGAGATGTGATTGGTGGAGTGACTATTTAGTTGAACAACGTAAAATTTATCGCAGAGCGCGTAGACAGCTTAATAAGCTTAAAAAACGTAAGGTTACCGGGGACCTGCTGACTTTTGCATTAAATACGTTTAGAGTTGCCAAGTCACGCTTCAAAGCGTCGGTGGAAAAATCTAAGGGTAATTTACTGCGTAAAATTGTTGTAAAACTAGATAAAGAAGGTCCGTGGTCTCCTTTATATCACGAGTTTAAGGCTAATAGATCAGTCGACCTTGCGTATGTCCAAAACATTAAAGTAAATAATAAACAAACCACCGGTATCGAAGAAACAACGGAAGTTCTACTTAATACTCTGATACCCGATGATTCACCTATGAACGACAACGAATACCACCAACATATCAGAGCGTGGGCTTCGGTGCCACCTGAATCACCAGCGTCAGATCTACCATCCACTGACGAGTTCATAAACGTTGTCAAGAGACTACCAGTCAACAAATCATCAGGTGAAGATAAAATATCTAATAGAATGATTATAGAACCGTGTAAAACAGCGGGTGACGCGATCTTAACTGTTTATAACCGGTGCATTGCGGAAGGTGTTTTTCCTCGTATATGGCGACGTGGCTTTATACGGATTATCCCAAAGAGTGGCGACAAGCCCCTGGATGACCCGAAGTCGTACCGGCCCATAACACTACTACCATCTTTGGGAAAACTCCTGGAGCGCCTTATCGTTCCACGTTTGCTACCGGATGGACCAAAATTTCATAATAATCAATTCGGTTTCACCAAAGGAAAATCTACCGGCGACGCGGCACTATCTGTTAGGAAAATTGTTAATTAGTCCGAACATAAATACGTCATTGGGATCTTTCTGGATATCTCAGGGGCTTTCGATAACGCATGGTGGCCTATGCTACTACTTAAGATGAAAACCCGTGGTTGTTACAGAAACATCTATACTCTTGTTTACTCGTACTTTTTAAACGGCTCCGCGAAGCTCAAACTTGGACATCATTCTCCCATGGGGTGTCCTCAAGGTTCAGTTATCAGTCCATATTTATGGAATATAGGTTTTGATGATTTGCTTGCGATTCCACTTCCTTGCGGTTGTTCATTAACCGGTTACGCGGACGATGGCCTTCTGCTTATTCAGGCAAGTACCCGGGCTGATCTTGAGAATTTGGCTGACACTTGCCTTCGCTTAATATCCCAGTGGGGCGACCGAAACCGTCTAACCTTTGCACCTCACAAAACCTATCAACTTATTTTAAAAGGTAATCTTAAATCATGGCCTAGTATTAAATTTAATAACGTTCCCGTTAAAAGAAAAAAATCAGTGTGCTACCTTGGTCTGGTCTTAGAGAAAAACTTTTAATTTATTGACCACTAAAACAGTTGGTGATAAGCTAAAAAGAACTTTTATGCCTTGACGAGTATATCTAAAGGCACTTGGGGTCTATCATTTTTAACTTTAAAAACTATTTATGGGGCTACCTATTTGGGATGTATGTGCTACGGGGCACCTGTTTGGGCTGATAGGGCCACCATAGGGGCGGTACGACGTAAATTGCTTCAAAATCAACGTTTGGCTTTAATATTTGTATGTAAAGCTTAAAGGACCGTTAGTACTGAAGGCCTTCCGGTTCTAGTAGGCGTGCTTCCAGTCGATCTTGAGGTGCAACGACGACGTGCTGCAATGTACTATTCCGCGCGAGAGACCATGGACGCAAACTTTTTAACTCAACGTGACCGCGCTAAGATCTCTAGATTATTTAAACCACAGACTGACGTCTGGGAGGAACTTTTATCCGAGTGGCAGTGTAGGTGGGATGATTCTAGCAAGGGCCGTCACCTTCATCAGTTCTTTCCATCCGTTCGTGAGCGGCTGGCCAGGACATGGCTGGAGGTGGACCACTGTGTTGCCCAATTTCTAACAGGACATGGCAACTTTAAAAGTAAATTATTTTCTTTCAAGCTTGTTGCTTCGCCTTTGTGTCAATGTTCTACATCTGACTGTGAATACGAACAATCTGCACATCATATCTTATGGGAGTGTACTCTTTGGCAGAAAGAACGCAATATTATGTTGGATAGTGTACAGGCTACATCCGGTGCAGTTTATTATGCGGACCTTGTGGAAACTAGAACTAATTTCCGTGCGTTCAAGTCATTCCTATTATTGGAATCAAATTTAATGTAACAGCTCACTTTTTAGGGCCCATTAATTATGTCAATTATAATCCGTGGTGCTTAGCAACTGGGTTTCTCCCAGTTGTAAACGTCCCTTTGTGCCTATTGGCCTAGTTCTGTTCTGTCTCCTGCTTGATTTGGAGGGAAGTGGAAAATATGTTTTTCTTACTCCTCCGCTGTTCTTTTCTGATTAATTTCGTTGCGGGATCCAAGACAGTTGAATCGTTTCTCTGAGACTCTTCGAGCTTCATTGCTCTGACGCTTTTTTGGTGGTCGCCTCTGTTGATTCTGGCTTACAGGAGTTACAGTGGTTAGGGAATAGTGGCGGGCTTGTCCCAAATAAAAAAAAAAAAAAGCAATCTACAAATATAAATAAAAACTGATTCAATATTTTACTTGCATTATTTCACAGTATTGTTATTAAATATAACAATATAAAAAATTTAAGTAAGCTATAAGAAATAATATGGTAGGTACATCTCTATTTGTTTCCTGGCGTCATCCGTTGACTTCATATCAAGCTCTTGGCGCTCAGAGCACGCTAAATTAAATTCTGATTAAGGATTTCGCCTTTTGTCTTTCTTTCTTTCACTTCTATCTTTGTGTTTTTTTACTTAAATACTTCAGTCGTTTATTACCGTATCTAAGCGGAATTTTGTGTGTTAGTGTTTTTCTACGTGTTTTCTGGAAATGGAAAGTAGGTAATTATGTATTTAAACTATTTAAAAAGCACTTATAGCAGTGGAGAGTTGTCCAACAGTGATCCATAAAAAAGTTAAACATTCAAATCTTAGCTGTTTATAAACAAAAAGAGTTATTTTATACAGTACCTAGTTGTTTTATTTGTAAACGAAACGAAAGATGTGTTTTATATATAACTCGTAAAACAGAAAAACTATGCCTGCAAAAAATAGTGACCATATTATTTGTTATTCCGAATCAGGTTCCATACCTTGCAAACTTTTAAAAGCTTATTCGAGTCTAATTCTTTATTCATTTTGCATTTGTTTATTTATTCAGTCAATATTATTGTTGTCACAAGTAATACCAGGAAAGAAAGATGCGTGCCTTCATCCGTTTAGTGCTGCACTACCTAAATCAAACAAAATGACACCCATACGCCTATGACGACACAGAACAACTTCTATAGAAGTTCGTGGCGCTCGGGGCACTGACAACTAACTGTTTTGTAGAGATGGGATTATAATTATCGACAAGGATTGGTAAAAAAAAAATAACAACTATTTCATTCCGGATCAGCACCCATCTGAATGTCGAAATTGGTGAATTTTATTTTTGTTATAAAGTCGTTAACTAAATTCATGTTTTACTGACCTCAAATCGTTTTCGATATATGAGATATAAGATCGACTGTGAATTCGTGATCGGGGCTTTAGACGGTGATTTATTAAATAATATGCGTATTATAATGTCTGTAAGAGGTCATAAATAAGATAATCCAACAAGATTAGACAGTGTATATATTTATTTTATAACACATTTTAAAGTTAACTGGTAATCGGGAATAATTACATTATAAGGCAGCTGAAAAAACCAATAACCCAATCGACAGAGTATAAGAGTTAAGAAAACTAAGCTGTATTTTGACGGTATAAAAAAAATCACACATTTTTAATGTTTTTTTTATTTTCAGTAGGTAACCTAGTGACAGCCCTATGCAAGTAGGTAAGAATTTTGAACTCAACTCGACGAGGAAGCTTTCATTCTGCTCGGTTATTTATTCATGTGCCTATATGCATTATAATAATGAAGATAGTTTAAAATGCTGGGATTATATTGACGCTGCAACTGGTTGCCACTTCGCTACCATCTCGGCATCTCTCGGTGTGAATTGAGTCTAGGTATAGGGTAAAAGTTAATAAAAAAAAAATGACAACTTGACAAAATAAAAGAAACAAAGTTTTGTAAAAATATTTATTTATTATGTACAATTTTGCTTAAGCCTCGCACATGATGCGGCACACAACACAACTGGCGTCTATGAATGCCCGAGCGACTATTGCGTGATATGATACATTTGTGAATATTTTAATCTAAGTATGTAACGATAGGGTAACATTATCAGGTACGGATATTTTAAGGGCAGTTTATTTTCATAACAAGAACATTTTACAGAGTTGGTTAGGAGTCACATGTAGAAGGCGGTCTTGGACACGACTCGCATTGAGGTGCCTCACTCGATCCCTACCCAGCGTGGTGTTACGGTCGCTTACCACCTCGCTCCGAGCACAGGAGATTACGATGTGTAGTAGTTATTCAACGGAGTGTTTCCATTTTGTCCCACCAAGCCGCCAGCCTGCTGTGGCAAACTGCCTAAAATTGTGCAGTGGAATATGCCCCATTTATGGGGCATGATGGGGCATGGCCCATGGCATGGGGCAGATTCCACTAGTATAAAATCTTGGTGGATACTGCCCCACTAGGGTTGGCACCTCAGAATTTTTATATTAGTATTTTTATATTTGTTTGTTAAATAAATAAATCAAGACCTATCTTAAGCAAAGTTTAGTTACTAACCGATTCCTTCCAGAAATAAATAGTAACTAAAAATTTACAATATTTTTTTTACTTTTATTTAAAATACTTCCATATGTATTATACTCAAGTCTCCAGCACTTATTACGTTTTACTTGTAGATAGGTCTACATTTATTTATTTAACAAACAAACATAAAAATACGAGCAAACTTACCTACACAAATTCTGAGGTGCCAACCCTAGTGAGACATATTCGACTGCAACATTGTAGGCAGTCTATTTTGCCACAGTAGGGTGGCGGCTTGGTGCGGCAATGTGGAAGCACGCATTTATCGTCAAAGAGATCTAGCCTGAAAATAAAATAATAAATAAACCAGGTTTTTCAATCAGTTCAAGAGGGGTTGTTTCATAGAGTGGTGCTATTTATATTACACAAGTATAATATGTTTTTAAGAGAGCCCAAAATACTACACATACATATCTAATAAATTACCATTTTATAATTAAGGATCTGCTAGGTATATAATATGAATGTTTAAAAAATCCGCGTCATGTGCTAACGTCACAGTAGGTACTTACTCCTACAGGTGCAGGCCTATCGTTGTATTACTGCTCGCATGGGTCGCTGTCCCCCTGGAGAAGTAGTCGGGGACATATTGACTGCGCCGATGCGCTGTACTTTGTAGCCCTCAACGATTTATTTTATACATCTACAATTTATTAGCATGAACATTGCCTAGCAATAGTCACTTCCTTGTTTACGAAAAATTGTTCTTGACCTAGTGCTACATCCGTCATTATGTTTTATAGGGAAAATGAAATTGCCAGTTACTCATTAACACACTTAATATTTTTTGATTATGTAAAAGAAGTGTTTGACATTCTTAAGAAGCCAATTTGTTACATAGATTAATTAGCTACATAGCTGCCTTTTGTCCCGCGAGCCACTCGCGCACGTCACGGCAGATGGTGTCGTAGGTAACACGCCGACGTGCGTGACGTGCGTGACGTGCGTGACGCGCGTGACGTGCGTGACGCGCGTGACGCGGGTGGGTCGCGGGGCAGCGGCGTCACTGCGCCGGCCACCGGCCGGCTGCACTCAACAGTGCACTATACAATGTCATTTTGCATTGAATGCCCTATACATTTATTTACAATATAATTTTATTGGTTTTCCAATTATTATTTTTTTTATTTGTCATTTATTAGTAGCACAAAAACGCCACAATAATAAATTTCCACACAAAGACGCAAGTTCTCACGGAGCCATCCGTCGTCAGGTATATCACATAACATCGTATCGCTAAGAGTTCTATAACACACACAGCCGGCGCGCCTACTGCGCCTCGCGCATGGGCGGGAAGTGCTTCGGGTCGCGCAGGTCGAAGGGGCCGCGCGCCGGCGGCTCCAGCGCCGCGCCCAGCTCGGTGGCGCGCTCCGACTCTGTGACGTCACGGGAGTCACGGGCGGCGTCACGGGAGCGACACGAGTCTGATCGCATCACTCGTGATTGCCGATACACACAAATCAGTTTGAAATACTATGACAAGTTCAATAGACGTAGAAGCAAACGTCTATTGAACTTGTCATAGAACAAAGTTAATGTTCACTCGGGTACGTATTTGAATATCGAAGATTAAAATACCTACTGTTAAAATATCGATGTTCATAACATCGAAAATGGAAATATCGAACGACCATAAAACCGAAAATTAAAATAACGAAAGTTTATAGTATCGAATGGTTAAATATCCTACGTCCAATATATCTAAAATCTAAATATCTACAAAAGTTACATCGAAAGATCCAAATATCGAAATACAGATTATCGAATGTCCTAAATATCGAAGTACAAACTATCGAACGTCCTAAATATCGATGGGTACATATAATATTTGAACATCGAAAATTAATATACCTACGTGTAAAAATGGGTTAATTTTCAACATTTAATACATTCATTAATTCACCCCAAAAATACGTACCTACAAGTTAAAATATCGAAAAAAATTTGATATAAGTAGTATGAGTGGAAAAAGGTTGCTTCTGCAACGTCTCCGGCGCTACGGGAAGTGCAACCCCTTCGCCCTTGCGTAACAAAGATGCTTTGTTACAGCGGGCGGGGGTTGCCCTCCCTTCGCGCCTCCGGATTTTTATATACACTCTAGGGGTAACAGCCAAAAGACTACGTAAATTCGGGGTGCCCCAATTCGGTTTTGGAACAATTTCGACCTATTTTATGAAAATCAGTGTCTAGTGTACAAGCATAGGACAATCGTGAAGGTATTATTTAGGTCTTTAAATTAAAATATTTTCTTGAAAGTCAATATGTTGTGCTACTAAAGTTAGTGACAGAAACGTATCGCTGCAAAACCGACTCCACGTAGTCTTGTCTGCCCCACCCCTAGAGTGTAATTTAGAATCGCGTAGGCGCGGAGGGGCGAGGCAGCCCGCGAGCTGAGGAGCCGAAGCTGCGGTGGTGAGCGTTTAGACCATCTGAGACGTTAAGCTCGCGTGGGACTGCCGGAGCCCTGCAGCGCCGGAGCCGTGCAAGAAACCATGCTTGCTTGCATGTTGCATGATTGCTGCATGCTTGTTTGCTGCTAGATGGTAATCAGTTACTAGGTGGGTTACAAAAAAAACAAGGAAAATTTATGAATACACTCATACTGCCTATATAATTTTTTTTCGGTATTTCAACTAGTAGGTATTTTTAACGTAGATATTATGAATTTAGATGTATGAAATGTTGATATTTTGAACTTAGGCATAATGTCATTCGATATTTTGAATCATTCGAAATTTTAATCACTCGGCATTTCAATCTTCGACGTTTTAAGTATAACAATTTTCGACATTTTGATATAATCGATATTTAAATTTTCGATGTTTTGAACATTGGTATTTTAAGCGTAGGTATTTTAATCTTCGATATTCAAATACGTACCCGTTCACTCTTGTTTTGTCGTTTATGTTCACGATACATACTTACATACGAAGAATCTGACATTTTTGTTTATACAAGTTTGTGTTTACCCTAAACTGGAAGAACATGGTACTCGTTATTACCAACAACTTTTCTATCCGACCGGCTATGAGACGCATATGGGGCGAGGGGTTTCTATCATACATATATTTAGATTTTATTTATTAGCCAACAATTTAAGTACAGATACAAAATGTGACATCACTGGTGCTTACGCACATTCTACCTTCCTGCATGCAAAGTCAAAAAAACTAAAAGATACAATATATTCATATACATTAACGACAAATATGTCATATAATACGTCACGTACTACGTGTATATATCTTTGACTAGTACATCTGAATATCTCACTAAAGTCCCCCGTCACGAGAAGTTACGTTGCCACAATTCAATCGACAACAATAGGGTATTTTACTCTATACGAGAAAAAATCTATAAATATTTTATTGAGACAGTTTAGGCATAAAGCAGTCGGAAAATGTAAGTTTTAGTTCATAAAATACCAAAACTGAAAGTTTTCAGTATTTTTAATCTGTTATAAAACACCGTGAAATAGTAGCGGCCATGTTATTACGCCATACGGCTGTGTAAACAAAAAATTGACAACTGTCAGTCAACCGATTGGCGTAATATAGGCTTTGTAGTTTTATTATTTTCGTAACCAACGTAATGTTTTAATCATTACACCTATTACAAAATATGTTTTTAATTATTTTTAAATGTTAAACAATAATCATATTTAATATGAGCTCATTTGATACAAAACGAACTGACGTCATTTACGCTGAGCAATATGGCGTCCAGTAAGAGGCGTTTTCGTCAAACTACGCGCGAAATTTTAAAATTTAAAATTTAGATGCATTTTTATGGCACTTATCGATTGAATAAAAATTTTGTGTTTTTTTTTGGTGGCATATTAGCACTACAGAATTTCATTGAGACACTTTTCAAAAATGGGTGTAATACCCTATTGAATAATCCCAAATTCTATCAACTCAACATACGTGTAATACGAAACTAACGAGCAATTTCACTTGGTCGGGTTATATTCGTCTGATGTTTTGTGGTACTGAAACGCATCTGACTTATACAATGTAAACATTTAGTGAAAGGATAGATAGCACGATAGACAGTCTTGGAACCCATGTAACTGATTCTGAAACAGAACAATGCTCGGAATCATCTAACGAAAGTAATTAGATGTGTTGAAAAGCGTCTCAATTAAATTCTGTAGTGCTAATATGCCACCAAAAAAGGGACAACATTTTTATTCAATCGATAAGTGCCATAAAAACTTATCTAAATTTTACATTTTCAAATTTCGCGCGTAGTATATCTAAAACGCCTCATAGTGGAAGCCATATTGCTCTGCGGAAATGACGACAGTTTGCTGTGTAGTCAAATGCGCTGATATTTTGTATGATTATTGTATATAATTTAAAAATAATTATCATCACATTAATTATCATAATATTTTGTAATAGGTGTAATAATTAAAAAAATACGTTGGTTACGAAAATAATAAAAGTACAAAGCCTATACGCGCCAATTGCTTGGCTGACAGTTGACACTTTTATTTTTACACAGCCGTACGACGTAATAATATAGCGGCTACTATTTCATGGTGTTATAAGACATATTAAAGAAACTGAAAACTTTGAAAAATTAAATTTTAAAATTTATTTTGTTATTTTATGAACCAAAACTAACATTTTCCGACTGTTTTTGCCTAAACTATCTCAATTATATTTATTATATTTTCTCATATATGTAGAGTAAAATACCCTATTATATCCCTATATAAAAATACTTACATTTTTTTTTTATTTGAGTCGAGTTTGCGAACCCCAGAATAAGTGTTTACAAAATTTATAGCTTCTCGTAACGGGGACTTTAGTCTTTAGGTTCGAATCATTTTCGTTTCCACATTGACCATTGACAGCCAGCTTAAGAAAATGACAGTGACACATAAGAACAAAATGACTTACTACTACTACTACACTTATTCAATAATACTGTAATACACTTATACACTACAGTTTAAGGTTATTGCATTGCAGTGATTTCGTCACTTATGTGTGAGCACAACACTTGAGAATTATAAAATGAAATCACTTGGTAGCTTCAAGTGATGTAATTGCTAAAACATAAATAAAAAAGCTATTAAATCAGTAAATAGTGAACAAAACAAAATTGTTTTCAAAATTATAAATAGAGGAAGTAGAACTGGTTAGGAAAAAAATAAAAAAATGTCAACATAATTTTGCCGGTTGATATGGTGTCAACTGCAAATGATATTCACACGTGCTAAAAAGAAAAAAGTTTAATGATGCCCTTTCAATGGTGGGGGAAGCGAGTACATGTTTTCAAAAATGTAAAAAAAAAACCGGCACATAGAAAATAATACTCGAGCGCATCAGACATTAATAGTGTATGCGCCCCACGTGTTTCTGGCAACGGAAAAATGTTAAACTGCCGGTTTGCATGGTGGGGGTGGACGTACGAAGGGTTAGAAAATAGGAAAAAAGATAATTTATTCTAGCGCGTGAGATGTTAAGTGAACCGTCAAGTAGCTCCTATTCAAAAGACTGACGACTGAGTCTGTCTGAGATTTGGACGCGACCAAAGTCATGGCCGATTTTTGATAATGCTAAAAAAAAACTTGAGAGGTGTCAAGGGACACCCGGATGGAACGAAGTTCCTTTCGATTAATTAGTGAAGGAATTGTAATAAAATTTTATTACAATTCCTTCACTAATTAATGTGATGCGTTAAAGTGAATTTAAGTGGCTTTAAGCCAGGGCAAAAAAAAAGCGAGGAATGAAAAGTTATTATGGCTGCTTACATTGTAAGTAAGTAATTTTAAAGATTAACATTTTCTAACATGTTAGTACAATGCGTAGTTATTTAGATAGAAAGACCAATAAATTATTTCTGCGCCATCTATTGGCCGTTCGTAATTCGATCTCGAAGAGCACAGTTGCGCCAATAACGTTAATAGATGGCTCTTAAATCAAATATACAAAAGTGTCGTGACAACTTTTCGTAAGAATTTTTTCCGTCTAGCCCCCTTTCACAACGCGCGATAAGGAACTTCGTTCCAAAAAATCTGTACCTACTTTGAAATACTCGAGCGCGTCAGATTATTATACAGACACTTCATCTTGATGTCTTTGTCGTACTGACCCATAATCTGACAATTATGAGAAAGAATTTTTTTACGACAGCTGGTAATGTAGCACCCGCCATTATATTTGTCTCGAATAACTTGTTTACTTGATGCATTTTGGCGGTTGCAGCAATTTACATTATAATTTACTTAGCTAAGCTTAGCTTTAGATTAATTTTTCAATGCTTACTATTTCTTACGAACAGGCAGAAGACTTACTCGTAGTATGCAAATAAAATTACTAACTCGCGGTAACTTTGATGTCTACGTATGTACTACTAGTGTTACTTAATTTATGTTTTTTTTAATAATTAAGTGGTAATTGATTCCTAAAACATAGAAGCACTTTCTAGCCTGAAGCACAGGTTAAACCTAGTTCAGGCAAATGTGCAACTGTGTTCTATTTTAAATTCTAAGATATTTTTGTGTCTTTTTTAATAAATAAACAATAATTATTATTGTTATATATGAGATCTCTTATGAAATAATTAAAATGACAAGCCAGGATATAGTTTCCAGTTAGAGTTAAATATCAAGTTTAGTCCTACTACATAAAATTGTATCGACAAAATATTGTGTTTCAACCAAATCTGTCGTGTTCGCATGTCTTTATGACGCTTAATGTGAACACAAATGTCTGCAACTATTGATTCATTTTCGCGAATCCAAGATTGGTCTTTAACAGAAAGTCGTTGGTAATCATGAGTACAACGTTTTAGGTTTAGAGTACTTAAACAAAAACTAAGCATTATCTACTTGAAACACGTCACCATACTATGAAAGATGCGTTCAGAGATCACTGTGTGAAACAAAAACATGACAAATTCTTCGTATGAACCAGTCATTGCTAAAACAATAAATAACACGAGAAACGTGTTCTAGAACACGTTCGGCAGGGTGAATTTGCCAGACACAAAAGTTCAATACAACAATTATAGTAAAACACAAAATTTCATATCACAATATTGAGCCGTCCCCGTGCCCTTAGCAAACGTGACAGAAGCCGGAGCAGTTATCTTAAGTCGTCTTGTACTCGACCGCACGTTGTGACTATTAAGCTCTCAACAAAGTACACGGCTGCACTGTTGCTCGTACTATCATATTCATTGTGAATCATTTCGAAATCCGACTACAGTCTGTTGTAGCGTTGATCAGTTAGCACCTAGTTATTTGCTGTCACATAACATTATTTTGAGACTAGTCGATTTGAGAGAAGGTCGCGACGTAATCCGGTCAAGGGAATGACTGTACAGAGAAAGGTGTCAGGAGCTGTGCGTATCTATTGCGGCTAAGAGAAGTGCTCCGGCGGCTGCCAGGGCCGGGGCTCGCTCGCCAGGTCGGGGCGGATGGGGGCGGGGTGGGGCGGGGGCGGTCAGTACCTGTCATCCGCAGCGGGTCCCGGCCGCGCAGTGCGCCCGCGTAACTGTTGCTAGCGGCGAGCGCCGGCGCTGCGCGGGAACAATACGTTAGAGTGGGGCTCCTAGCCATACATAGATACACGCGGAGCGAGAGCTGCACGCTCAGGTTTCAACGAATCTAAACTCTTTAACATTTACTTGTAAGAAAAAGCAAGTATTTCGATAAGTATCATCGTTGAAGCTGAAATCTAACTCAAACTCAATAATTTTGTCAAATTGCTATGTCATTGTAAGTGCTGATTTTTCAACCGTGTGGTAATTTTATCTAAAGAATATAAATTAGTTTAAAATTTTTTGTGTAGAAATTAATTTTTAGCATTTTCGGGGCCGCAGCAGTCCGGCAGCAAACGCTTAAATAGAAAAAGCCCTTTAACGAGAATAACATTATTATACCCTAATTGAACCTATCTTTGAATGGCTTCGAAGCGAACCTACAATCTATAGTTAAAGTTCCATCGACTTTTAATTCTATTCAGTAACTTAACAGTTGAAGGGATCAGAAATTGTCAAAAGAAAAAGGTAGTGAGGTGGTGTAAGAATGAACGAAATTGAATGAACTTAAATAGTGTACCAATGCAAACGTTTTGTTTTAAATTTTATTACTTTTCATAAATATACGATATACTCTATTAAAAATCTATACACACACATTACATCCATCTATATCTAAACACTATTAAAATGAGAAAAGTAAAAAAAAAACATGATTTTTATTTAGTTTCTATTAAAAAGGAAATTACTTTTATTAATAACTAGCGACCCGACCCAGCTTCGCATGGGCCTATAGCCTTCCTCGATAAATGGACTATCCAACACAAAAAGAATTATTCAATTCGGAGCAGCAGATCCTGAGATTAGCGCGTTCAACCAAACAAACAAACAAACAAACTCTTCAGCTTTATAATATTAACAACTATTAATTGTTCTTATATTCCACATCTTACATACGAATATTTAAAGTTTTATTAAAATTAAACCATTTTTATCATTCGTTCTTTACGCAAAATCGTTCACTACCTCAACACTATTAGTTTTTGTATGGTATCATTATTATTCTTTGAACTGTCAAGTGACTGAATAGAATTAAAAGTCGAAGTATAGCAGTATCTGCAGTATTGTAAATTCGAAAGTGAGTTTGTTTTATGGCTAAAGTACTGAACTTTGAAAGCTAAGCTTGGAGCACAAGAAAAGGTATAGTAGGGTATGTTTTCATCCGCGAGTTTGTCTGTATCTGTGATAACATAAAGTCATTATTTATATGAAGTTTGCTGATTTGTTAGATTATTTTTATTCAAGTTTGCTGACATGTTAGATTTCATTTTATTAAATTAAGCAATAATTATTGTACTGACATGTCTAGATTATTATTAGTTGGACTTTATGTGGATTGTTTTTAGCTTTTTATTTAATTCCTTTTTTGTAAGACATTCAAACAGAGTGTAAACTTGTTAGTTAATAAATGAAATTAAACGGACATTAACGTGAATGAAGTGGCGGTAAAAGCTAGTACATATTTAGTATATGTGACTGTGGCAGTCCATTGCGAGTTCAACATATATGAAGCAAATGTCACATGAGTACCCACTATCTCGGTCTGTAACCGGACCGCCTCGCATCAGCACCGAGTTGGCGCCCACCACACAGCGGTCAGCACACAACCTGGCGATACACCCGCGCTACACACGGCGTATTAACATTTGTGCACGCAAGCATCAGACAGCAAGTATTGTGACTGCGAACCGGGATAGTGGGACACCTTTACGCTAGCTATTTACATTGCAACGCTATCATTTGAACGACAATACTTATCGAATTCGGTGTTTCTGTTAAAATAACATTAAACCCTCGTTTTATGAATCGGAAATATATACTAAATATACATAATAATATATAATTTACCAAGTTATGGATACAATTAGAAGGTGAGAAACGAGACATTTATGGCGATCGGTTAAATTACTCGCGGAATATTTTATGAACAAGATGTCATCTAAGGACACTCGTGATGTGTGAAGATACCAGTCGAATGTGGGCGGCGATGAGGAGGCGTGATCGAGGTGAGTGCGGCCGGCGGGAGGGGAGCGGGGACAGACGGAGGAGAAGCAATGTGCGGCCGTGACGGCCCGGGCCGGCCGAGCGCGACCGGCCGGGCCGCCGGGCCGAGTTAGTGTGTGGCGAGCCGTAGGGCCGGCGGACTCCGCGGGGCTCACCTTCCAGCGGACGCGCGCCCGGCGCCTCGGCCGGCAGGAAGCGGTGCTGGCGCAGCAGCGCGCAGTCGCCGCCCTCGCCCGCGTCCAGCGCGTACACGTACAGCACGCCCTGCGCCGTCGCCACCAGCAGACGCGGCGCGCGCGCCACGCTGCAACATGCGCGGTCAGCGGGGCTCTGTGTCACTGTGCTCACCTGTGCGCGGCACTCACTTGGTGATGGCGGCCACGGCGCGGTAGCCGGTGTGCGGCAGGCGCGCGGCGGCGAAGGCGCGGCCCTGCGCCAGCACGTCCGCCACCTGCGCCGGCAGGTAGCCGGCGCCGGCCGACACGGCGCTGGACAGCCAGCCCATCCAGCCGGCCGGCTCGTCGCCCGGCTCGGCGGCCGGCTCGGGCGCGGCGGGCGCCTCGGCCAGGCGGAACACGTGCACGGTCTCCGTGTTGGACGTGGCGGCCAGGTAGGCGCCGCACGCGCTGAAGGCCAGGCACGCGATGGTGACGCAGCGCTTGACGCCGCGCCGGAACTCGTACAGGCGCGCGCGCTCGGGCACCGCGAACACGCGGATGACGGTGCCGCGCTCGGACGCGGTGGCCAGGCGCCGCCCGCACATGGACCACGCCAGCGCCGCCAGCGGGCTGTCGTGCGCGCTGATCACGCACTTGGCGTTCTGCGGACAGAGGCGCGGTCAGACGCCGGGGCGCGGCGGGGCGCGGCGGGGCGCGGCGGGGCGGGGCGGGGACACACTCACCAGGTGCACGGCGTCGAAGATCTGCACCTCCCCCACGGCGCTGGAGCCGGGGTAGGCCACGTGGCAGTGCTCGACGCAGGGCGACAGCGCGCACAGGCCGCGCGGGTTGGGCGGCGTGTCGCGGATGGTGTGCAGGATCTTCATGTCGCGGATGTTGTGGATGTGCAGCGACTCCTCCAGGCACACGATCAGCCTCTGCAACACAAGGCGCGGTGAGCGGGGCGGGGGCGGGGGCGGGCCGGCGGGGGCGGGGGCGGGGGCGGGCAGGGGGACACTCACGGATCGGTTGAGCTTCACTGCGAGGATGGTGTTGCTGTAGCTGTAGTTACATATCTCGGTGCCCTTCTTGTAATGGCATACTATCAGCTTTCTGTAAACAATTACATTAAACATTTCATAAATTCCGCACATAAAAATGCTGGTCCTGCTCCACGGCCACAATGGCGCATAGTTTAATTGATTAGCATTTATAAATACTGTTAGAGCTACTGAAAATGTAGAACTACATTAATCTTTGCATTTTATAAACTCAATTGTTAGTATTATATAGTTTTGCACTTTACAACTACCATTTACGAGGTATGTCTTTCATTGACTGGCCCTTATCGGATGTAAATATGTAAAACATTTGTTTATTATATTCGGTTTCCTTAGAAAGGTTGAGCTAAATGATGCCAATCCGTACGTCATGTGTCGTGTGAATAGGCACCGTCAGTTGGAACTGGTCATCTCTAAGCTGGCTCGGTTATTTTAAATTTATTTTAAACCAATTACAATGGTGTAGTTATTCAATATTATTTAACAGAATCTGGTTTTCTCTTTTCAGTTTTGGATTTAGATTTTTTATTTAAAGTTCACGTTTCACGCAGTCACCTTTTTTATTTTTCCAAATTACTTTTTATATTTTACATTTTTTTTTGCACGTTTTTTTCAATAAGACCTATAATACGATTATATACTACTCAAAACAAAATAAGGGCCACAAGGTATTTTGTCTGTACCATGAAAATAATAAACCAATATATATTTTTTGTCTCCATAACGAAAACTAATGTTGTTTTTACCATGTAGACCAACAAATTTATTCAAATAATAATGATTAAAAAGTTTATGTGCTTTTGAAAGAAAAAACACATTTTAGGTTAACGTTGTTTTTAACAACGTAAAGTTACTGAAAACAAAAGAAAATACTCCATGCTCATCTTTTAGTAACGGGTATGCCCCCTCGTTTAGCTACGCACTCCTGAAGCCTGGAGTGCATGCTCTCAATCAAATGCCTGACTTTTTCCATTAGAATCTCTTCCCAGGTGCTTTTCACAGCGTTGATGAGTTGCTGTTGGTTGTGGATTTCCTGATCACCGTCTCTAACTCTTCGTTTCAACTGATCCCACATGTGCTCTATTGGATTTAAGTCCGGACTGTTCGCCGGCCACGGCAAGACTTGAATTTGAGAGTCTTCCAGTACAAACAGAGTCGCTTGAGCCGTGTGTGCACGAGCATTGTCTTGCATCAAGATGAATCCAGGACCCGCTCGCTGTGCAAATGGGATCACATGTGGTCTGACAACTTCCTCAATATACCGCTGAGCAGTAACAGTACCCTCATTTAAAATAGCGAGCTCAGTTTTGCCGTGTAAGCTTATCCCGCCCCAAATCATTACATTTGGACCACCAGAACGATCGACTTCATGGATGCAGGCTTCTGAAAATCTCTCGCCGCGTCTTCTCCATACTATACGCCGATCGTCGTTAAAAAATTTAACTTTGCATTCGTCTGTGAAGAGCACCATGCCCCATTGGTTTATGTCCCAGTCCAAATGTTGACGGGAAAATCTTAAACGATGATTTCTGGTTAATGGAACACGGATAACTCGCCTTCTTGATGCCTGCTGGTCTTCATGCAATAGTTTGGTCACTGACACGAGTACCCGTTGTCAGCCGTAAACGATTTTGCAGCTTGCAGGCCGTCGTTGTGCGATCTCGGCGCGCACTTAATCGAATGTAACGATCCTCTTGAGCTGTTGTAATGCGAACTCTGCCCGAACCAGGTCTTCTTCTAACACTGCCGGTCTCTTGGAAACGATTCCATAGATTTTGAATAGCTCTTCGAGAAAATGCCAATTGCAAACCCACAGATCGCTGCGAATGACCTTCTTCAATCATCTTAACGGCTCTGGTTGCTGTCAGCGAGTCCATATGACGCCTGCGTGCTTGTGGCATATTGCAAAACATGTTTCTGACTCGAGATATCAATGAACTCTGATAATTTCTAATAAACCAAGAAGCTAAGGAAAGCAAAACGTCAAAGAAAATGGAATCAAAATTTTCAAAAAGGATTTTAAATCAAATTTATTTAAAATTGTTGCCAGCATTAGATGAATACTACAATTTTAAAAAGTTTAGATATCAAAGAGTTTGTATACTCAATATTTTACTACTTTCAATATGTAAATATTTAATAAATTACACCAAAATGAAAAAATACCTCGTGGCCCTTATTTTGTTTTGAGTAGTATATAACTACTATCTTAGCTTTATTTAAAAAATCACTGAACATGATTGCTTCAAGTTTATTCAATCCTTAGGGCCAAAGCACACACGATACTTTTAGCATCGGCGAGGTGCGATTTTGCGACAGTATCAATGCTGCATCGCGTTTTGGCTACTCTCTGCGTTCGGACGTGGTATCGGAATCGCGCGTTTTAGCGACTACTCCGATGATGCATCGCGATTTTGCGTCTTCCTGCGTTCGGACGCGGTATTGGGATCGGGTTGAGAACCTGAAATAAATGAATTTTATTTATTTATTTATAAATGTAATAGAATGTTAGAATACACCCGGCTAACGCTGTAGACCAAAGTGCACTAAAAATGTCAAGTTATAAGTGACTTTAGCAAGAAATAAAATTAGGTAAATGCGTCACGCCGATATTGCTAACTAAGGTGTTCGGTGAAAACACCGAACATAGGTACATTATTGTTTAAACACACCCCATACTATTGCAAATCGGCAAACTATCGATAGTCTATGTTTTAAATAATCGATGGTATCGATAGTGTTTTGTTTTTGTGTTTCATTCTTGTAAATGAAAATATTGTAAACACCCTTTTTTTTAAAGAGTATGTATGGAGTTTCTTGCCCATTCTTCTCCATACGAAACTACCATTTGGAATGGGCAACTAGATTCAAATTTTACAATATGACGTTCAAAAGTGCCTTTTAATGGTCTAATTGAAATACATTATTAGACTTTGACTTTTGACTTTATTTATTTATACCTACTTCATGCACAAGGGTACAAAGGCGGACTTAATGCCTTAGGCATTATCTACCAGCATAGGCATAGGCGGCTTAGGCATTCTATTATACAGTATACTCATTCAATAGTATTGGTCCGTTCTGAGCTATCGATAGAATCGATATTATCGACAGTACTGTAGAGAGTTTGAGGCTTTATGTAATGAAGGCATAACTATTTAGTCTATGGTTAGAACTTTCTGGATACTTTAGAATATATTTGAATGATGTAGAAGATAGTTTTTATACTATGGCAAGTGATGTCAGTAAGACCGACAGCTCTACAAAGAGCGAAGGTCTTGTAAATCTTACCTCTCGCGAATTATAATAATATAGTCTTCTGAAAGTTATTCCTACATTTGTTTTGTAGTACGTAGATTCCCGGGTACTGCAGCGAGTACGTTACAAAGTGTAGCCTACTCGCTACAGTACCTACCACCTTCGGCGCGATTGATATTTTAATCGCTGCGATCGGCATCCGAATGTGCGTGGAGTGTAGCGTTCAGTCGCTGTATTGAGCTCCCGAAAAGCGACTCAATCGCTGCGTTTGGCGTATTTAAGTGTGCGGTGTGAAATGTTTGGTCGCTGCATTTAGCTTCTAAAAAGCGGCTAAATCGTCGGTCGCCGATGCTAAAAGTAGCTAGTCTGCTAAGGCCCTTATAGATTCTAAATGGTCATTTGAAATCAAACATGTTAAGGGAAACCTAAAGGTGAACGCACATTTATCCGAGCCGAACGCATCGAACGATACGAATTTTAGAATTCTGTTTATGTGTTTATGAAATTTTATGAAACCTCGCACACTTGCCCGCGTCGAATCGTCCGAATCTGGAAGAATCCCAGAAATCCTAGACGAATTCGGATGACGTCATCAATTTGGCGCGGCTTATGGGGTCGATTCGTCCGATGCGCTCGCACCACAAGTCCACAAACCTCGTCAAGATCCATCACGGAAATATAAACGATTTCTTCGGCGCGGTCGATTCTTTCGGTGCGGATATGTGTGCGAGGGCTCCTTGACTTCGATTCGTTCGACGCGTTCGGCTCGGATAAATGTGCGTTCACGTTAAATATGATTTACAAATACCTATTGAATGATACCATACCTATTGAATGATACTCTACTTAGTTCATTCACTTTAATTTCTTTCTTTTTCACAATTATGATGTCTGGTTGTCGCCATATTGAATTTTGATTACTGTCACGCTTTATCCAGGCCTTCGTCACTCGTCACGCGCTTAAGTACCTACGGCTCGCTCTCATCCGGACGAACAAAATCCAATAGGCTGTCGCGCGCTCGCTCAAGTGTACCTACCTCAAGTATACCACAGAGAACTGTTTTCCGACACAGTTCCTTACGACCACACCTTTCAAAATGGCTAATCGTGCATATTGCAGAGCAGAGGGCTATAAAAATAAAAATATGTTATTTACATATTATAAATAAATAATAATAATAAAGAATACAGAAAGCGGTACTCCTGGACACGGCGCGTATAGTCAGGAGATTCCTCTCTCAGGAGCCCTGACCACCGGTAGCTTGGACCCTGTTCCCGATACCGGTGGGCTACTATTTTTTTTTAAATGTTTTTATTTATTTTTTTACTAATATTTAAAAATATAATGAAATATGTAAATACAATGAATAAATGAGAATAATAATAATAATCTTTATTCATGAACATGAGACAACCATACCTAATATAATATTTTGTACTTATTTGTTTTTTTTTTGTTGATTCTATTTTTTTTGAATCGTGATTGGAATAGGTAGATTATACTTATTGTTTTACTTTGGTTTTTTGTGTAATGTTAACAAGAAAGTTTTATAATAGTACGTAATCATAAGTATTGATTTGATTAGATATTTTACTTTTATTTTTCAAAACATACACACAACCTTTTGTGTAATCATTTTATAACATAGACAGCCCTAGCGTTGCGTAATTTGACGCAGGTGATCGCCCGACACCACAACAGACGACGTAGTAGATACTCTCGAGCGTGTGCGTAAGGTACAGACGCCAGCACATCAAGCCAACCGAAACTGTCAATTTTTCCCAATGAACATTGAACCTTATGCTTTAGCGATAAAGTCGAAAATCTATTAAAGAAATTTGACAGATTGTAGTAGCTTGATGTGCTAGCGTCTGTACATTTTAGCGCGCACGAACGGCTGTAATATTTTTGTACGCAGTTATAGCGTGAGGTATCTGTTTTTTTCTATGGAGTAAAGTATCTGTTCCAAAGGAAGTATTAGTTAATCTGTGCTTTAGTGACAATTGCAAGATTATGTGAAATCGACTGACGTAAGAATCAACAAAATCAGTCCAAGCGTTAAGTCTCTAGAAGTCTAGAATGTCACAAAGAAATATACATACATAAATACTTATGCTGATAAAAACATTACCCTCCTTTGCGTAGGGCAGTCAGGAAAAAATATGAACTGAGTCATCAAAAATATGAAGTCGCGGGCTAGTTAACTATGGAATGAATTGTTGGTATCGATTGCACTGCAAACTACACTGCTAACGTCACATTCAGAATAGAGGTTAGCTATGTATGTATGCGTAATGTGTATGTTTTATGTTCCCCAGGAATGTATTACATCAACCGATTGTGTGAATGTGGTCACAGTCAGACGAGGCGGCGCGGGGGGGCGAGTGCAGCGCGCCAAGTTCACGTTCACGGCCTCAAGCCGCGCACACAAATAGACGAGCAGCGTCACGACAGCTCTTGACGACAACGGATGCTATTCTTGTGGCACAGGGCGCTAAGGTCACTGGTTACAGCGAGCCTCGATTGTGGCGAACATTAGCCTACTCGCGACCAGCCTGTGTCACTGAAGCGGGCATTACATTAATATATATATACCTACCTACTGGGAGGAGGCATCTGCGTGTGGCCTTAAAAGGTCACTCCCGTCCGCCCCCCTCCCACCCACGTCCCTAGGGAAACTGTAAAGAGGTCTCCTTTAATGATATTCTATAACACATGAAAAAGAAATGGGCACCTGGGAGCGGATACTGTGACAACAGCCACCAACGAGCTGCTGAAGAGACGGTCGACGAGGCAGGTCTCCTGACCTGAGCGACTGGCGTAGATCTCCTCGATGCCATCGTCGGGCGTCAGCGCGAACAGATGGTAGCCGCTGCTGCTGCCCGCCACGAGAGACCTACGAGACAAATCGCAACTACTCATCATCGTGTATTTATTTAAGTGAGTGCTGCGCTGCGGGTTCTGGTTCGATACCCGCATGGAACAAAATAAATATTTGTATGGCCTACAAATAGTTATTCCGGGTCTGGCTGTTTATGTTTATGTTTGTAAACGCACCTACGACACTGGACTAATTAATTGCTAGTGTGGAGCAAAGTTTAAATAAAAAAATATTACATAAAAATTAGCTTAGCGAACATTTTACAAAAGATTGAATACTATTTTTTCATTATTTATTATCCCTATACCCCTAGTACCCAACATGGAAATACTCACTGGGATGCCGTGTATAACATCGAGACATCGACATATAAGCATGATTATAACAAGGTATCAAATCTTATGCTACAAAACAGCCATGAGGATTAGTTACTTTTTTTATAATCTTTGCCACACACTAGAAATTTCTCTGCTGAAATACTTACTGCACCAAATGTGTTGATGAATACTAGCAATATATGAGACAGCATGGCATTTGAGCTCTATGAAACAGTGGTAGAAATAAATGTGTAAACAATATAGTCACTGCTGTAAATGATCTGGTCTTTTTTTTGGTTATTTGGTTTACAAATAAAGTTTTTAACCTAAGATGACCCATGACCAGAAATAATGAAGCATTCTCCATCAGTACATAAGTGATGCTGCTATACTTTTAATAAAATCCATACAATAATACTACACTATCCATCATCATCATCATCATCATCATTTCAGCCGAAAGACGTCCACTGCTGGACATAGGCCTCCCCCAAGTGGCGCCACATTGACCGGTCCCGTACACACTATCCATATCTATACTAATATAATAAATGCGAAAGTAACTGTCTGTTACGCATTCACGATGAAACGGCTGAACCGATTTTGATGAAATTTGGTATGAAAATAGTTTGAACCCTAAGGAAGGACATAGGTTAATTTTTAACCTACGACTTTGCATACATTCACACAGATGAAGTTGTGGGCAAAAGCTAGTTGATCATAAAATAGATATTACCTTTATTAAAATATGTACTAGCTGACCCGATAGACGTTGTCCTACCCTTCTTTTTTTTCGTTAATTTGTAAAATTTCTGTATGTTTAAACCTTCCCTGGAATTCCACAAATATTTCAAGACCAAAATTAGCCAAAACGGTCCAGCCATTCTAGAGTTTCAGCGAGACTAATGAACTACGATTCATTTAAATATATGTATTTCATTAATCACACTAGAAACACACGTACAATGGTCCATATTTAGGGACTAAGTGCGGAAACCAAACCCCCCTAATATAGAACATAGAATCACACTAGATGACTGTAGGTTCATAAGAAAATGAATGTCAAGGAATACAAGGACCTGGTTACAAAGAATGGAAGTGGAGAGAGTGGTGGGAGTGGTGGTGGGAGTGGTGGGAGTGGAATTATTGTAATTAGTTAGAAACTAACAGATGACCCATCAATGAATCCCATATTATTTCTAATTACTTTTTAAATGTCAGCATCATAACACATCTACTTGTCAGAGAGTGTGACCTTTGAAGGTAATTTTATTATAACTGAAATAATAGGTGATCTTGTCCACTAGTGTGAGTATTTTATAATGCTGACATAATTATAGCTGAAGCATCTGTGGAGTATTCTAGCTCATTCATAGCTATCCATGTTCGCAACACACAAAACAATCACTACTTTAAACAGATTGTTTTTAAACAATCCCAAATCAACATTAGAAACCTACTTGACAGACTATCATTGGCCATACTATAGTTAAACACAAAGAATAATGATTCATACTCTTAATGAAAGCTATAAATTAAAATTTAAGGGAATCTAAATAAACTAGCAGCTGTTACAAACAAAATAAAGATTCTTGTCTAAAGCAAGTAGGTACAGTTGTGAGTAATTGTTGTGCAATTAGTTCACAAATTCACAAGGCCTGGTTGTATCTGGCGACTGGGAAACTGAGCGAGTATCTACACAAACAGAAGTCGCGGAAAGGTGCAGTGGTGCTTGTCCTCGGACGCCATGTTTGTTTACAGCCAATGCTGCGAGAGAAGACATTACGAAACAGCTGGCAATGACATATTGCATCATCACGCTAACAACGAAACGCACTTGTAACAATAACGATGTTATTTCGCGACATTGTACACTTTCGCAACGGCCGTTTCTGGAAACCTTGACGCCCAACCTAATTCCCAGTACAACATCACAAACAGGAAATCAATTCTGAGCCTAATCGACAACCGTATGTTACTTTACTTACGTGCAATCTTGGTTGAATTGAACAAATATTCCTCCTGCATTTGAGCCCTCAGTGTTTTGACCTCCTCCCAAACTCATTGGAACGTTCGAAGCGTACGGATTGTTTAAAAAACTAAGATCTACAAACAATGGCACACACGCACAACAGTTAGTTTAATCAAGTACAAAATAATCACTCACTTAAATAGGTACTTGAAAAACTAATAATTGTTCGTCACAAGAAGCAGAATTTTGACACAAAGAACGACCTTGCTTTGCTGCTAAAAACTAAAAACAAGCCCCCTCCCGCACGCTGCCTTCTTCCTTAATTCACTCTTTGTAGTAGTGATTGATTATTATCATGAGTATACTCTGTGGTTCACTCAAATAGCTCACTCGCAAGCAAGAAGCTTATAGGTAAAGATGGAGCCAACACTTCGAACAAAAAGTTGAGTCAAATACCTACGTATCTCCATCTCACTCTCTGTGGGCCACCTCTCTCTTTTTAGTGTGGCCTGTAGTATTGCTACCTTCTTATTTAAATCTCCTACTAAATTCTTCGAAATAGTCGTCACACTAACCAAATCAGAAGTTAAACTCTGTCAAATGATGTTATTATGGATCAGTAGTTGTGTTAGGAAGCGCAGCAACCTACTTAGTTATTTAAGTACATGTAAGCATAGAGTAGTTGTTTAGAATAGTTTTAATGTACTAAATATGTAGTAGTAGGCATTTGAAAGCTAGAATAAGGTTTAAGGTCGAATAAATGTATGCGTGCATAGTTATTAGCACTAAAAATGTATCTAGATGTACCAATCATTGTTAAGATTAGGTTTAATTGAAATATTATACTGATTTGTCTAGTAATTAGAAGGTTTATAGATACAATATCGAAGTTATTATTAGATTGTCATTTTAGTAGTTAATATATAAACCTACACCATTTGTAATGCGCTTATTAAAAGGATAAATTATAGTTACTGTAGAATGGATAATGTAGAAGCACGTAATTTGCCTTGTAAATCTATACATACATAAGTCAATATAGAATTGTATAGAGAAATGCGGTACTTAGATTGGAGGAAGCGAGATAGCGATACTCCTTACCCCATATAAATATTGCTGCCCGGCGATCGAGCAGTCAGAAATCCGATCCAGCCTGTCCCTTTGCTGTCCTCTCCCAGCGACGCCCTAAGCCGAGGCTCGTACCCCACAGGGGGTGCCCTTAGGGTGTAGTCGCTTAGTTTGTAAGCTATTTTGCCCTGGCTGGAGGCCCTAAAAATAATAATTTTAAGGCATCACAGGAAAGTCCGGTTAAGCAGCCGACAACCTCCTAGGTTGACGTGCGAGATGCCAATCCGAAAAAAAAAAAAAATCGAGCAGTCAGTCTTCGCTCACACGTTGCGCCTAGTCTTGCTCCGCTATTATTGTCTGTTGTTATGTTATTGTGTTTCTAAGTGAATAAAAAAGTGTTCATTGTGTTACACCCGTGTTTCTCTTCGCACACTATCAACCCCGCACCTGAATATCCTACAAGTTGTACTATGATTAGTTAAGTTATAAAACATAAAATTTTAGGTCACACTCACGCGTCACGCATGCTAAACTGGGGTGACGATCAATGAATTACAATGCCATTTCCTAAGGAATCGGTAATGTAGCAACATTGACACTATGTGTCAACATAAAAATGGTCAATATGGCGGTTGTTTACTTTGCAGTTCACAGCTTCGTCTGGTATTTTTCGATGTAATCATCGTTCTAATTAAAGAAATGTTGCAAAAATGAGTAGTGCGTGGTTGTGGTAATACGTGGTGTCCAGGAGGTGATATAAAATTTCACCCGTAAGTGTTAAAATCGTGATTTCTGACATTGAATCATTGTAAACATATTTCGTGGTTTTTTCACTTAATTTCTTCTTAAAACGTTTTACCAGTGTTTTTAACATATTAGTAAATGATAACTATATCAAGATCAAACACTTTTACATTGAATTTCATTGATTTTGTGCAATCTATTTGATTTTATTTAAAAGAAGTCGTATTGAAGTAGTGTGACCATATTGAGGATATATTTAGGACTTTGCGTGAGAACTTAACTAATTATACTAATACTAAGAAACGTGTATATATTTAATGACTGATATACACATACACTTACGGCAGTCAATTTTTATTTAATTTTAGTTGCTCATTATTCGGGTATTTTAATAACCTATTTTTTTAGGTTTCCTAAAAATAGTACTCAAAGAAATAATTGTGGTTATCCATTGAGCCGTTGAAAATGAAGTTTTTTTTTTTTTTTTATCTATTGATAGGCATACGTTTGACCACTATCTCACCTGATGGGAAGCGATGATGCGGTCTAAGATGGAGCACGCTTGCCTAGAAGTAACCTATTCACTCTTGCCTTAAAGACTCCCAGGTTGTAGCTATCAGGAAACACAGACTCAGGCAGGGAATTCCACTCCTTAGCAGTACGCACAATGAATGTATTCCCAAAACGTTTCGTGCGTGTGGGTGGGATGTCCACCGTGTGCCGGTGGCGCATCGCCGTACGTCTTGTAGTCCGATGATGGAACGGGCTCGGCGGAATTAAATTATGCAATTCCGTCGCACACTCCATAATGCAACCGATAGAAAACCGACAGGCCAGCAACTCGGCGTCGATGCTCAAGACTTTGGAGCTTTGACTCGACGAGCCTATCAGTTCTATAAAAGTGCAAGGATTTGCAATTTGCATTTCAAGAATCAGATATGATTCAAGAACAAGGTGCTTAAAACAAACAGCAGTTCCTACTATAATAAAACAGTAGGAAAGGTAAAAAGATATCTGTATTTAAAACTGTGTTACATTATTATCATGTATTTAGAAATATAATGTTTCAAATATATAACAAAAAGCAACATTTTATAAAATGTATTATAATTTTCAGACAAGTTCACTACATGAAGAATCTATGGTGCAAATAGCTGCTCTGCCAAGTACTAGTTCTGGCGTTTATAGTAATTCTCCACTTACGGAAATGGGAGTGAAACATGCTGGCTGCAATGTAGTTAAAAACAGTGTCGAAATATTCTTGAAAATATAAGCAATCTTAACAAGTTACCTGGTGTCCCTTTCCGTTAATAAATATTAAATACATACGTTTTATGTCTATTTATTATGTATTACATAATAATGTTATTAAGTAAAGCTTCAATTACATACTATATATTTTAACTAGTGAGTCATGCGCTCTGTTTAAGAGACATACAGAAAATATCTCGGTGATTTACGTGGTAAGAGACAGAAACTACATAGAGTAATGATATTTAGTCATGTATGCTAGAAAAGTTACAATAAATGATTTTAATTTGGGTGGTGTTTTTATTTCCTTTTTGAGGTTCTTACATATAAGCGTTCATATTAGGGCCGGCGTTGACTGACGTCGCGGCACAGCAAAGGATTTTACATTTGATCAAGTTATTTTTATTCTTACTTCATCGAGTTTAGAATTCATATTACTTTATTTCTTAATGCAATGTATACGCATACATTACGTATCATGATGTAAACAAACTTAGACGAGATATTTGTTTATCTTAGGCCTTAATGGTAAACCAAATGTAGATATTTATAAATGAATACTTATAGCGATGTCCTGGGAAAAATAAAATAAAGGTTACCCTACTTAGAAAGAGAGGGTTGGCCCACAGAGAGCGAGATTGTGATAGATAGGTATGGCTCGAAGTGTTGACTCCATTTTAATCTACAGCTTCATGCTCGCAAGCTTCATGGGTATCAAGAAGCTTTAGATAAAAGTGGAAGCAACACTCCAAACACCCAAGTGAAACCAACTATGGGCAGGCGCTCTCTTTCTGAATGCATACATAAGATAAAGAAAACACATATCACTATCTCGTTCTTATGTATGCATTCAGAAAGAGAGCGTCGGCCCTCAGATAGGGTCACTTAGGTATTTAGTGTTGCCTCCACTTTTATCGCTTCTAGATTGGTATGGGTCATGAAATATAGGATTATAAGTAGGTAAAGCTTTATGGTATGGGCACAGAATACTTAAGGTACCTATGGGTATAAAATGAATGAAGTTGATATATCTTTATTTATGGGCCCAAGCATAGACATAGCTCCAACAGCCCAAGAACGAAATGTTTCTTGTTTAGGCCCTTAGTACACGCTTGGCGAATGCTACACGCTCGATATTTATCGCGATATGTGGATCTCGATCCAGGATCACGATATTTATCGAAGGCGTAGTATACTACACGTATGATACGGATCGCACCAGTTCGCTAATAAATTTGATTCAGCAAAGACGTGAATTGTGCTGTTGCAATGAGTAACAATATAAAAAAGGCTTGTACCTATTGCTATTATATTAGCGTCAGCGTCATTATTAGATTTTAAAGAGTAAATTTTTACAATAACGTCAATGATTGTTGCGGCCGGTTTTAGCTTTTTAAATATTTGTAGCAGCTTCTCATAAGCGCTGGCTCTCTTAACTTTATTCCTACTCTCTGTCCTCTCTCTTTTATCTTGCTCGTAAGACCTACAGCTTAGGTCACCGTCTCGTTCAACGCATCCTCCTCCATCGCTAACCGGTCAATTCAGGGTTCTTACTGGCATTATCGACCAGAGACTAGACGGTCGATATTTATCGATGATACTTAAATACAGATCGAAGATTTCTGGATTCTTTGAAATCTGGCGATCCCTATCACGATCCGTGATACGTTATACTACACACTCGATAAATATCACGATCCTGGATCGAGATCAACTACAAAGATAAAAAAAATAGCCCACCGTTATTGGGTATTAGGTATTGGTCTATATTACTCAAACCAAAAGTTAAAAAAACACAGAGTAATAATAATATCCACATGAACTAATTTGGGCCACCATACTAAACAATATTTATTATTATATAGGTAAGGTCACCGCAGGCGGCGCCGGCGGCCCGTTCATAGTTGGAAAGAATCGGGCACGCAATAATTATGTTTATTTTGGGGGGAGTGCTAAAATATAATAGATTTTCAAAGATCGTGTCAGACAAAATATGTTAGACAACCTCTGGTATAGACCATGCTCAGTTATTTAAACTGTTAACTGCGTAAGTTCATTCAAATTAATAGAATAAAGTTGTAACTTGGTGAAAATATGGTAAAGATTTTTTTGTCTCCTTTGCTTAGAGGATTTAAGGCCCGCAGTATTTTTGGCGCAAATAACGCACCTGGCGTTATTTGCGCCAAAAATACCGCATTGCGTTTTTACAATAATGCGTCTGGATTCCTTGCACACAGTTGACATAGCTGCGTTTTGTCGTCCGATAATTATATTTCGTATTTGTGTTTTTAATTGAATTTGAACCTTATTGTTTTGCAATAAAGTTGAAAATCTATCAAAGAAATTGATAGATTGTAGCTTAGATACCGGCCCCCGCCACATTTCATCCTTGACGTAAACGATCTCGCAGTGTGTGTGGAATCGCATGCGTCTCAGCACAAATGTTCTAAGAACTTTTATCGGAATATCACAGGATGGAGGAACACAAGCATTCTACTTCTATTTCGTAGTTATTATCGCAGTAGTGTAGGTATAACTTCGTAGCCATCATAGTACATTTACTGAAAACAAATATCGCAATAACGCATGCGATATTATCGGCGGTAATAACGTACCTGTGTGGGGAGCCTTTATTACCCATACGGAACATTGACTGACTTTTAACAGATAACTCTAAAACTCTATGTGTAGTTTGGTATAATATATAATCTTTGGTATGTCTGTGTCAATAGCATTTGGGTATAATGTATTTAAGTAATGTATTACATATTATATTATCTTTTGCCCGCAACTTCGTCCGCGGGAATGTCGGTTATCGCACACACAGCCCATGTCCTTACAACCTTACCGCCAGGGTTCAAGCTATTTTCATATAAAAAAACATCCAAATCGGTTCAGCCGTTTCATCGTGAAAGCGTAACAGACAGAGTTACTTTCGCATAAATAATATTAGTATGAATACTATGGAAGTATGGATGTGGCCTTGCGGCCCGCCCCAGCTTCGCACTTCATTCAGTGCAATTCTTTTATCGAATTTCCGAAGTTTCCTTGTATTATGTCATACAAATCTTGTCCCAGGAATAATAACTAACATAACAAAAAAAAATAATTACCCAATTTGGTGCAGTCATTCGGACGTTATACGCGTACAGACAGACATTTCGGCGACTCTGTTTTATACTATCACCAAAGAGTAAAGTAAGTAGGCACTCTGTAAGGATCACAGATAGTATTTATTCTGTTTCTGTCTGTGGTCAGTTGTCACTAGTTAGTTAGTTGTTTAGCTAGTTGTCACTTGTCGTTGTCAGTCAGTGTTGTCACTTGTCAGTGTCACTGTGTCAGTGTTATAGAAATTTGTTTTCCATTTCCATTCTTAACCTTAAATTGTATCAATCAATGAATCAAATATTCCCTAAAATTCTTATCTTACATTATTGATAGGTCTCCAGCAAAGAGTATAATAACTCTCAAGGAAGGTCTCCAGTGATTAATGGTGTTGGCCTTAGAGATATTGGCAAAATTGTGTGAAGAGCTGTAGTTCCATATGTCAATGGTTTATCATTGTAATAAGCCTGCGGCTTCAATCGACTAAGTTAATACGTGTATGCGACTTATAGCAGACGGAAGACTTTAACAAAAACTTAAATTTACCAAAACTTTACCAAATGGGTCGTAAGATACCAGCAAAGAAACATCGTGGCGTTAAAGATCCTTTAGTGCAGCAAGCTAAACGTTTAGCAAGGTACGTGCCGCCGTGTCGCGGTACCGTGTTGTTACAGTCGCATGCTCTCCTTTGGCTTGCCTGTATAATCATTTATGATGTTATAAGTAAAATACATCAGCGGATTTCGGATATAACGACGATGAAGGGACCATTTCGTCATTTTATCCGGAAGTCGTTACAGGCAAAGGCAAATAACACAGTTGCTATTCAAAATAGCTGCTGTTGCTATTCAAGGGACTTCGAGTTAAGGTTGCTGAAACTAAATGGTCGCTATAACCAAGGATGTAATAAATGAAATCCAATGTACTTAGTATACTATGAAATATTTTATGTTTGTTTTAAACTATTTACTTTAAATACAATAAGATAAAACCTCCAAAATTATTTTTACATTCAGTAATATGAAAGTCAAAGTCAAAGCATTTATTTCAATTAAACCATTTGCAGACACTTTTGAATAGTCAAAGAGTCAGTTAGTTAGTCAGAAAGTTGAAGCTAGTTGCTCGTTCCAAAACGTAGGGTAGGTCTCTGAATGAATATTTTACTCACCACAATTTGTTTTATTTTAGTTTAAAGGGCAAAATTAATGCTCCACCAAAAGACCCTGATGTGCAACCAGTGCCGAAGTCGCTGACAAGGCTTTTCGCATTTCAGGATTCAAATAATAGGAAAAGTACAACAAAGAAGAAAAATCACACAAGCTGGCGGCAGATACAAGACAAAGGTCAGTGTTACAGTGTAAGCTGCTGAACTGCATCCAAGTCCATACAACATGGCCCAGGGCTCATTTAATTGTTATAAACAAAATCGGAGTATTTTAAAGTCATTCCTACTATTGTTTGAGCTGTTGTTGAAAACACGTGCAGCTGGCAATCACTCATTTGACAACTGATCTTGCAAATAAGCCTGACATAGCGGTGATAGATTGATTAGAGCACCGCACTATGATGACGCACGCATGACGAGAACTTCGTGAAAGCTGAGAAAGATAAGCAAATTAAGTATCTTAACTTGGCTCACGATGTTGTCAACATGTAGGATGTGAGTACAGCAGTCATTGTGCCGATAGTCGTGACGGCCAATGGAATAATTGCCAAGGGCCTCGGCAAACACCTGAGGAGGCTCTTGTTGGGTAGTTGGATGAAGATCTTGATTCAGAATGCGGTAGTTCCGGACACGGCACATATTGTTAAAAGATTCCTCACTCAGGAGCCCTGACCACCAGTAGATTGCCATTTGCCATTGACCCCATACCGGTGTTATATTTTTAAATGTTTTATATTATTTTTGTGTTTTCTAATACATAAAAATGTAATTCAGGTGCACAAAAAAGAAAATAATAATAAATTGTTATATGTACTGTATTAGATGGCAACACAAGTGGAGCAGCTCACAACCCAATATCACGTCTGCGCAAGCTGCCTGGAGAGTCCGGCCGCGGGTTCTCTCTGCGCATCAACAGTGCTGTCAGGGCTCTGCACAACCCAGCTGAAGAACTACACTACCCTGTATGTTTCATTTTTGATATAGTTACTTATGTTACTGCAAAAGCCAGAATTTTGGTAAATGTAAATTTTTATTCGTAAATCTTAGAATTTATCAACATGAGATAAATATGTGCGTGTGAACAGAGGGACCACACTGGTATTTCGAAAAATAAAAATCGTAGGATTTAGTAGTAGTCTTAAAACAATTGTAAAACTAATCTGCGAATTTGTAAGCAAATATTAGGTCATTACATATGAAATTGCCGCTCGGTATCAAAAAATTAAAAATAACTTTTTTTTAAAGAAATTATATATTTAGTCAATCGAAGTATGCACTATTGTTATCGATACACTTCCGCCATTTTATCGGGAGCTCATTGATCCCTTTGGTAAAAAAATCCTGGGAGCGAGAATCGATGAACTGCTTGAAGGCTGTTTTAACTGCCTCATCAAAATTGAATTTTTTTCCTTGTAAAAAGTAGTCCAAATTTCGGAATGGTAATCGTTTGGGGCAAGATCTGGAGAGTATGGTGGGTGACGCAGAGTTTCCAGTCGCAGCTCCTCTAACTTGGCGACCGTCTGATGTGCAGTATGTGGTCGAGCGTTATCCTGAAGGAGCAATGGGCTAGAGCAATTAACCAGTCTCGGTTGTTTAATGGTGAGCTTTTCCATCATTGTTTGCAACTGTTGACAATACATGTCTGCAGTAATCGTCTGGCCTGAACTCAAGAAGCTGTAGTGGATGACACCAGCACAGGACCACCAAACACTAACTAGAATCTTCTTTTTGGTCAGTTTTCGCTTGGGGCAAGGTTTTGCCAGTTCTCCAGGGTTAAGCCATTGTGATGATCGCTTGCGATTATCGTACACAATCCACTTCTCATCACAAGTGACAATACGATTTAAAATTCCCTCAATATTGTGACGATTGAGCAAGAAAGCGCAGCAACCGACGCGTGTTTGTTGGTGTACTTCAGTTAATTCGTACGGTACCCACTTTTCGAGCTTTTTTACTTTTCCAATTTGACGCAAATGGATAATGATTGTTTTGTCACTTACTCCAAAGGCTGCTGCTAATTCAGAAGTGGTTTGAGATGGATCCGCTTCAACTATCGCCTTTAATTCTTCATTATTCACTTCAGTATTCGGTCGTCCACGAGGCTCGTTTTGTAAATCAAAATTTCCAGAACGGAAACGTTGAAACCAAAAACGCACCGTTCGTTCGTTAGCGGTGCTTGGCCCGTACACGTCGTTAATCCTTCGAGCCGTTTCTGTTGCACTGGTGCCACGGTGGAACTCATATTCGTAAATATCGCGAATTTTTAATTTCTCCATTGTTGTTGCTATATCAATTTTCAAGCCCAAACAAATGACGTGAAAACAAATGAAACACGAATTTTAAAACAATATTCTTTAGTCTTTATTTTGAAATAATTTTGAATTTGGAATTCCTAATCAAACACAAAATATTTGATTTCAAAGTTGCCAGTATTAAGTATCGGCAATTTCATATGTAAGGACCTAATATATTAAAAACTACAGCCCTTAAAGTGCGGTCCCTCTATCCTCACAGACCATCAGCCAGATCTCGGAAAGTCAAACATTTTAGATATTGTGACTACAGACATTTAGTATAGCATTGGTAGAGATATTTACGGAATAACAGACAAATTAACATAAAAAATAAAAAATATATAACGACTAAACTGTGGTCCCTCAGTCCACACATGAAAGATAAATATTTTAGTGAATATTACCGAAATAATGAATAAAATCTTTCTTTTTCTACGTAAACTTTACATAAGAGACTTAAAACATTTTGTAAATAGAAATGGAAAAACAATATCGACGCAATTTGAAGATAGCGATTATTATAACTGGTCCGTCAATCCTCACCTCCACTGACATATGTGCATGGCCTAGCTGCTAGACGAGAGGACTATCAGAAACTCTAGTGCGCTTAACTTTTAGCAAATAGTTTCTATTAAATAATAGGTATATAAAATTGTGTATTTCTTACCTCTTCACTGAGATAATATTATTTTTTGAATCCTATGAAAATAGAGAGTAGTGTGACCACACAATGAAACAAAATGTAGACAGTACTATTATTATTCTTTAATATAGCATTAGACGAAACCAATGATTTAATATAATATCATTGGACGGAACGAAAACAACGTAGTACGGTTAGTTTAATTACATGGCTAAGTGTATTTAATAAAAAAAGTAGATCACAAAATTATTAAATAGTTCATTAAATAATTAAAAGAGACATTGCATTTTTACGTATTTGTAAATAGGCGCGACGGCTACTGCAAAAATTGAATATAATAAATTCGGCGTCTATCGTAACTTTAATATGTTTATTGTACTTTCGTTACAAACTGTGCATTAAAAAGAACCTTTTTTAACTTCTGTCTAATGCTACTGTAAATGGAGTATAGGTGCTGCTAACTCAGCCTAAGTATCGTTAGCTTCCACTCATCAAAATTTCCATGTCGGAAACGTTCCAACCAAAACCGAGTCGTGCGTTCGTTTGTAGTGTTCACTCCGTACATACACTGTGGTCAGTTGTTTGTGCGATGTTGTTACCGCGACGGAGCTCATTTTCCGTAATTACTTACTCGTATTTTTATCATGTCCTGACGAAAAAGTTCCAATTGTAGTAAAAAATAAAAAAGATCCTCTAGAAGAAAGAGTCTTTTCTATTGTTGTAATGTCACTGTTTTCAGCTAGATATTGAAGCGGAAGATGAGAAAGGCGTGCGCATGAGTGAGCAGCGCGAGCGACGCGCGCGCAAGCGGCGCAGGGCGGCGGGGGGGGCGCGGGGGGCGCGGGGGGCGCGGGGGGGGGCGGCCGTCGCTGACGAGGAACCACATCTCACGAGGACACAAAAACTTGCACTAAAAAAAAAGGCGAAGAAGATGAAAGCCACTGAGGTAACAGAATGCTGTGTCTGTTGCAAAACAGATGCGTTTACTTAAACATTACATACTTGCAAATTGTACGTAAAATACGCGCTGAGATGTGGAGTTGTGGACACCAGCCCGTTATACTACTACTACTACTTACTTGCAAATTGGCAAAACTTTAAGATGCCTTGTCATCATTATTATTTCAAAATGTATTTATTTTGGGACAACTAGTTCCATATGTTAGTATACAAAACTTAGAAAACTATTGTTAGTACATAAACACAAGTTTTACAGGACAAACTCATTCTAAAACACAAACGCCCCTGTGCTGTGACAGCCCGTCACGTCAACACCCGTCGTACGTGTTCCGCGACAGTGTTCAGGATGCTGATGTGACTCCCCCGCACCCTCCTCATAAGTGGCGCGATTATAGTATTCTACGATACTTTATGGTTAAAAAGACGAATTGAAGGAGACCTTTTTTGCTTCTTTTTTCTTGAACACTAGAACAATTGAATGTAACATTAAAACACCTCATTTGTTTAAATGCCATCAGTAGTTTTGAGCTACGTTCAAATATGTATACGGTATAATATGAATGTATTTTTAGGGTTCCGTACCTCAAAAGGAAAAAGCGGAACCCTTATAAGATCACTTTGTTGTCCGTCTGTCTCTCTGTTTGTCTGTCTGTAAAGACCCTGCATCTCGGCGACGCGTGGAGGTATCGAGTTGAAATTAAAACCATATACTTACTTGGGTCCACGATCTCTTGAAGCTGTGAAAAAAAGTCAAACTTCTAAGTTAACGTGAAAAGATACCGCCGTTTATGTCGCAAAAAACGTACATTTCGACACTCGCAATGGAATCAAAATTTATAGAAAACTTTCTGTTTACCTAGAACTATGAAATTCAGCAAGTGATATTGTGTTATACTATAAATACAGGGAAAAGTCTGGAAATTATACATTTGTAATTAAATCATAATTTATTACGAGCTTTTGTCTGGTCCGTGTAAATGTCGGTTATCGCGGATGCAGACGAAGTCCCGGTTTAAAAAGTACCCTATGTGCTTTCCCAGGGTTCAAGCTATTTTCACACCAAGTTTTATCAAAATCGGTTCAGCCGTTTCATCGTGAAAGCGTTACAGACAGAGTTACTTTCGCATTTATAATAATAGGTTGGGGAAAAAGTCTTTTCGCATTATAGTATGTATGAACTTGTAACAAAATCTCTTTGGCAAAAAAAACAAATACTACAATCTCAATACTATTTGTATCTGGCTGGTTTTGGTATAATTGAAAGTTTAAATTTTAAAGAACATAATTCCAAAATCAAATTAGGAAAATGTGCGATTTGTATTTGTTTTTCGTACTGTCAAGATGAGTGAATCTAATGAAGAAATTCGATACATTTTAAAATTTTACTACAAAAAAGGTAAAAATACAACGCAAGCCGCGAAAAAAAATTTGCGATGTTTATTTGGTTTAAGCGTTTTCAATTCGGAAATTTTTATGTCAAAGATGCACGTCGCTCTGGTCGCCCTATTACGGATAAAATGAATGCCATTTTTGAAATAGTGGAGCTAGATCGGCATTTCAGTAGTTACGACGTAGCTGAAGAACTGGACATTAACCACAAAACACTTTTGGCGCATTTGAAAAAAACTGGCGAAACCCGGGTTAACTCGCAACAAGGTGATGCTGTGTGTGTGGTGGGATTGGAAGGGCATAATTCATTATGAGCTGTTACCATCAGGCAGGACCATCGATTCTGAACTCTACTGCGAACAACTGATGAGATTAAAGCAAGAAGTTGAGAGAAAGCGGCCGGAATTAATCAACAGAAGGGGTGTGGTTTTTCATCATGATAACGCTAGACCTCACACATCTTTAGCCACTCAGCAAAAATTAGGAGAGTTTGGCTGGGAGGTGTTAATAAATAAAATAAAAAAAAATAAAATACATTTATTGCAGACTATTTTTGTCCATATTTTGTTAGTAACAAAGGTCTTAATAACTATGTTAGTGCCATATGAATAATCAAATAAATTAATAATCAACTAAATTAGACATCAAATAAATTTATAATCAAACAATTCACATTTTAATAACATTAAGTTCATTTCATTAGATTAGGTACATGTAGTTTAATATATTTATTGAGTACACTACACGACTCTGGTTTGCCCGCAATCATCCTTATGATCCCGTTGCTGCTGCCTCGAATTCGGCGTACCAATGAGGATGATTTTTTGCGCATGATAGCAAAGAAATCATCGACCCTCGCGTCGGCAAACATGCCCGAGGCGCTGCAAAATCGAGGCAGCCTCATCAAGATCCTGAAGGCGTTATTGTATTGTATTCGAAGAGCTTTGTAAGCTCTCTGCGTATAGTTGGTCCATAAAGCGCTGGTGTAAAATCTTTGACAGTAAGCTCTGAAAAGTGTTAGCTTAACTTCTATTGTGCACCCTGAAAACCTATGTACCAACATGTTAGCCCGCACCGAAAAAGCTCTTCGCTCCCTCTCAATATCCTTGTCATCGTTTAGTGTCTCGGTCACAATGTGGCCCAAATACCTGAGCTGAGATACACGTTCCAAGGGTGGTATATGCTCTGGATTTTTATTCTTCCCTCTGATTAGCATATATTCACTCTTCCTCTCGTTGTACCTAAGACCGTGCACCGCCGCGAATGACTCACAGATATTGAGCAGTTTTCTCAACCCACCGACGAAAGGGCTCAGCAACACCATGTCGTCCGCGTAACTGATGTTATTTACGCAAATATTATCTATGTGACATCCGACATGGCTGTTGCCGAGCTCTTCGATCAGCTGATCGAAGAGCTCGGCAACAAGTTGTTAATCAGCTGATTAACATATAAATTAAAAAGCCTTGCCTCACGCCACATTCAAGTGTGTATTCATCAGAGTTTATATTTCCCCACTTAACGTAATTTTTCTGATGCCTATACCAGTAGGAAAATATATTTACGAGTTCTGCTGGCACCCCGGCCTCTCCAAGCTTAGTCCAGAGTTTCTCATACACAACAAGGTCAAAAGCCTTCGACAAGTCTAGAAAACATGCGTAAATGGGAGTTTTCCTATCCACATAATAAGAAACCGCTTGCTTCAAAGTCAAAATAGCACTTTCTGTAGATAAATTCTCACGAAAGCCGAACTGAGCGTCGTGTAATACGATGTGTTTACTGAGATGCGCATCTAGCAGACCGTCGAAGACCTTTGCTATCACATTTGCTAAGGCAATAGGCCTATAATTATTACTATCTGTAACATCCCCAGTGACATTTTTCACAATTGGCACAACAATAGTTTTTGTCAACTCAGAAGGTAGGTACGAGTGGCGCACACAAAAGGTAAAAAACATCGACAACACCCTAAAAATATGTTTTCCAGCATTCTGCAAGTGCTCAATACTAAGTCCGTCACTACCCGGGGATTTTCCTCTTTTCATATTTTTGATAATATTTTCAACTCGTTTACTAGTGAAACCTATAGGTTTATCCCGAACAGCGACGAAATCAGGATTCTTCACCACAGAGTTGCTAAGCAGCGGCGAGACGGGTTTAATGCATCCGCCGTATAGTCCTGACCTTGCACCTTCAGATTTCCACCTGTTTCGGTCTCTTCAGAATTCTTTAGGCAGTGTCAGGTTAACATCACGAGAGGACTGCCAAAACCACTTGTGGCGGTATTTTGATCAGAAGTCCCAAAATTTCTATAGCAATGGGATCATGTCCCTATCTACAAGATGGCAAAAAGTTATCGAACAAAATGGTTCCTACATACTTTAGTTAAATGTAAATAAACTTTATTAAAAAATGTTTTGAATTTTCTTAAAAAATGCGAAGAAACTTTTTCCCCAACCTAATATTAGTATGGAGTATAGATATGTACCTACAAATTTGTACGGAACCCTCGGTGAGCGAGTCCGACTCGCACTTGTCCGGTTTTTAAATTGTTAAACGGGTCATAGGGGCACACCAAAAAATCATAATATATTAGTATTGTTACGACTACTTACCTACAATAGATACGCAACTCAAGGTTTTGTACCCTTTGTTATTTATGTATGTAGGATTCTTTATTTCCTCGTAGCAATCAAACTGCTGGATGTATTTTTTTGTATGTAATATTATGATTGTTAAGAAAACGCTAATATTATCAGCCTTTTACGAGAAGTCTCATGTGGAGGTGATGTTTAAACAAAATCAAAGTCTGATTTCAGATGCCTGACTGATATTAGAAGTCAAATTGTAAGGTCGTCACACACTTTTTTTGTTCCATGTTTATTTGGTGGTGTCAAAAATAGGAGGAGATATCTCTAAAATATAACCCACTAAAAGTTTTAATAAAAAAAGGAATGAAAAGATCAAAATACCCGTCTGCGAAAACAACGTACCTACTTACAATAAAATTGAAATACCTACTTAACTGCTACCAACTGCATCAGACTGCTTGAAAACATCTTGTTTACAACTTTCAGTTGTGTTTGCAGTCGATGGTTAATTATTTGTATGTAGTTAGTAGTGAGGGCTCTGTAATGGTAAATCTTTTTAAAATTTGTTTTAAAATTTATACCTACATACGTAGTTGTATAATTACCGGCACGTAAGTTGGCAAGAGATTTTGTAGTGGGGGAAGATCGCGCACGCACAATTTCATACATTTTGACATGCGCGAACTTACCCCACTACATAATCTCTTGCCAACTTACGTGCCGGTGACTGTAATAAGCAATAACAATATGAAGTGAGTAATGTGTGAACGTGAACTGCAGGCGAGCAGCGAGCGGCGTGAAGTCGTTTACGAGCGCGTGTCGTTTGGTGACGTCACGCACGCGCCGCCAGCGCTGCATTTCAAACTCGCCGCCAACACGGGAGCTGCCCGGGTAAGTACTTACATACTATACTGTGCGCACACTCACACACACACTCACACACACACACACACACACACACACACACACACACACACACACACACACACACACACACACACGCGCGCATGCCAATACATTTATTAAACGTGTTCTTGTCGATTTTGTTGTTCTCAATTAGTGTTGGATACACCTAAACCGTGAAGGTTCTATACCGTATAACCGTACTGTACCAAAGAGCACCTTCTCACAGACTGTATTTTTGTTTGTACCGTGCAGCCGGGGAAGCGCGAGCTACTGCTCGACCGCCTGCTGCGGCCGGCAGCGCTGCAGCAGCCTCCAGCGCTGCCGCGTGCTGCAGCGCTGCAGCACGCGGCAGCGCTGCAGCGCCGCGAGCGCGCCCGGCTGGACGCCGTGGCCGCCTACCGCTCGCTCAGAGCCTCCAAAATCCGAAACAAATAAACTGTCTATTATCAATTTAAGCTTTTTATTATTTCACATGCCCCTGATTACATAGACCGCAAGGCAATATGTTATAATAACATTCTCACAAACTATCAAAAATATTAGACAACACACAGCTACATACGTAGCTGTGTGTTGTCTAATATTTTGAAAAAAAAAATACATATATATACTAGCTAGCTGACCAGACAGACGTTGTCGTTCGACGTTCCTATCTACCTACTTACTAGCATATCTACCTACCCTACCTACCTAACCTACCTACCTACCCTATCTTTCTTACCTACCCCGACCCACAGGCACGATTTGGAAATAAGCCTCGGAACAGCAGTGGCAGGGGATCACGCTTAGGCAGGATGTGGTTTTAGCCAGTAAGAGTCCGGCACTGCCCATACTTTCAATTATGGGACAGTCTGGGCGTCCACCGAGGATTGCCCACGCATGCATAAAAAAAAAAAAAAACCTACCTACCCTACCTACTCTAATTGCGCCAATCCTGACCACCCCTGACGCATACTCATTCCATGAAAAACATCAACCTATAATTTATTACCGGAGAAATCGCGTGACAAACATACAAGAAAAAATAACAGTCGAATCGAGAACGTCCCCTTTTACTGAAAAGGGGATGTTCTCGATTCGAGTGATATTTTTTCTCACGCGATTTCTCCGGTAATAAATTATAGGTTGATGTTAAGTATAGGTTTATGAAAATTTTAACAAACTTCAGTAAGTTTGTTAAAATTTTCATAAAAGTAAAACTCAATCTCGACGATTGATCGAAATAATACTTCCACGGTGGAAGGTTTTTATTTTGCCGAAAGTGACATCTGTAGCCGAATAGCAGAACGAAGTACACCATTAATCATTACACTGCTACAATAGTGCAAAAAAATTTCAAAAGAGGGCGCCATAATGTCCACTTTTAAAACAATGAAAGAAATGAGAGTGGATCATACTATATTAGACTGAAGAGTCGTTGAGCCAATTATGGTAATGGTTTTTCAGATGAATCAGAATTACTTACAGCCTAATACCTCCTTGCAGCATTTTGCAGAAAACAGCTTTGTCTTTGTGCATAGTAATTCTGTATTTCCCTCTGTGGCGTTCGGCGACATCTCTTGTAGCCCTGGCTTACCTGTAACTGAAAAATTACGCTTGGATAAGGATTCTTAATTTTGTGTATACTGCGTTCAACTTCCATCATACCCACTGCCTTAAGCACCTTTTCCTTTCCTAACTGCCAGAACAAGAGCGTACCTATCCTTGTTCTGGATAAAAGCTCACGCAGGGCTGGAGGGTAATGGGAGTCCCGACTCGCTCGCAAAGGACGCTGCCCTGAGGTCGATGCGGGCACCCGACTACCTACGATAGATGCCCGGTTTCATTAGTCCGAGTGATCCGATTGGAGACGCTCAACGAATGGAACCGGAGGTACTGTACTGGAGAAACGGCGGCCACCACCAAGCTCTTTTTTCCATGTGCGATCGCGGCGTGCAGAAAGGTGCGGAAATTGGAGATGACCAAAGAGCTGACCCAAGCCCTAACGGGTCACGGTGGGTTCTCCGAATACTGGACTCGCTTCAAGTGCAAGGAGAACCCAGCGGATATCTGCGACCCCGACAAGCAGGAGACAGTACTTTACCTCCTTACGGAGTGCCCTGTACCTATATGGCTCCCACAGGCACGACCTTGAGGTGAGTGTTAAAATGAAAATTAGTAAGTAAAGAAAATTTAAGCATAGCACATAGCACACAAAAAATCAAAAGATAAATTTGTAGAGTAGTTATAGGTGTTTTAAAAATTGTTAAAATAATTAATAGTAAAAGAAATAAATAATTATTTCTTGGCTGTCTTTCTTTTACGGTTTTCTTTTTTCGAGAAAAACCGGAAAATAACAAAATCTCTAAACTCATGTCGCGTTGCAAAATACCGTCCGCTATACCACCAAATTAAGTTTCCCCATGTTAATCCGAAATGCGTTAATTTTTAGGTTTCTTTTTTTTAAGTTCAAACAATTTAGTATTTATTTCTGTTTCAACCTACATTTATAAATTGTAAATAATGGCTATAGGTAGTAGGTACCTCATTTAAATGTTCAGAGCCTTGGGCCAATTTCACGAAACTCTTCTTAGTCGGACACTATCGGACATTAGCGAATCAGACATTACAATAAACATCGATGTTATTGTATAATACGTTCCACCAGAAAAAACACATGACATTAGGAAATCTGGCCCTAAGGGAATGAATGAGTCTTGTGCATTGACAATATTGTGTTTTGCACTCTTTTATCGGTCAGTTAATAAGGCAACCAAAATAAAAAGACGCTATGTTCGGGCATAACTCTGTCATCTAATAATAAGAGACGGATTTGCAAAATTATATATTTTGTTCGAAAGGGGTTTATTCCGAAATGGTCCCATACAAATTTTACCAAAATTGATTCAGCCCTTTTTGAGAAAATCAACAAAATCCCAAAAAAATACTTAAGTAGATGACCTTTTTATTTCTTCAATCTTTGGAGGACTCACAATCTCTTTTAAGTGTGTCGCCGTTTCTTAATGGATTTGGATGTTAAGGCAATACTAAAAATCGAAAACTAAAAAGTGATAAATAACTTTAGCATAGAACACACATTCCTTTACTTTCGGAAATCGGTGGCAATACAAAACAAACACAAAGTCACCGCCACAGACGCGCCGCGCCGCGCCTTGTCTTAATGTGGGAAAAATAAGGGAATTGTCGGATGTGTAAGATATCCAAAAATTCTGTAAATCGTTCTAAATTTCCAATTGTTTAAACAAATTAACATCATGACGGTACCTTGTCAATGTATAAAATTTAAGTATTATCTACCAGATACGAAAACATTAAGCAGAGTAGACTGTTAGTACTTAGCTTGTAGTTCAACAGACGTTGAGATACTTGAGTTATCAACATATTGCGAGTGCTCATGCATACGTTGCCTTAATTTAGTTGTTTTATATTCAAGTCGTGCATGTAACAAATGCATTAGTGGATGGACGCAGAAGTTGTACGTGACATTAACATGTCACAACACATTGTGCGTTTAGTTGTCGCGCTGCGCTCGCGTCGGACACGATCATGTGTTGATGTGTCCGCACTATCACTAGATCACTAGTCGTCGCGTGCGGCGCTAGCGAGTCTGGCGGCGCACGCGGCTCGTCGGCACATCGCATCACCGTATCATCGTATCATCGTACCGCACAGGCGACGCTGCTTTAGCGCTACTTTAGCTGAAGGTTCTACAGTCCAGCAGTCCCGAGCACCTTTTTCACCTACTGTCCGATTCGAGGTTCCGTACCACCGTACAATATTTGACACTACATACAAGACCCAAGAAAAAACTTACCATTGTATCTAGGTGAACTGCTAATGTACAGAGGTCAGCACATCAACCTACAACAGTCTGTCAAATTTCATTGATAAATTTTCAACTTTATTACAAAACTATAAGGTTCATATTCAATTCGGAAAATTTGTCAGTTTGGTATGGCTTAATGTGCTGGCGTCTGTACATACATACTTAGTTTGTACTTACGCACAAGATCGAAAGATCTTGTTTATCATGTTATGTTCAGACCATAGACTTCTTGTGGTTTTCCTGTTATCTATGAGTTCAATTTTGTATATATATTTTTATGTATGTACTAGCTGACCCGACAGACGTTGTCCTGTCCCGAGGGGATGAAAAAAGGGTGAAAAAAGGGGATGAAAAATAGATGTTGGCCTATTCTCAGACCTACCCAATATGCACACAAAATTTCATCAGAATCGGTCAAGCCGTTTCGGAGGAGTACGGGAACGAAAACTGTGACACGAGAATTTTATATATTAGATTTGATACTCTTAGGGCTCCCGCTTCGTGATTTCTTCCCATCTTCTTTTCTTTAAATCCCGATCACTGTATTCTTCCGATGTTATATCCCAAATTGCTTTACGGCTTTCAATTTCCCGAATAAATTTCTCTGTATCGAAAGTCATCTTGTCAAAGTTCGGAACGCAAAATACGTCTGGCTGCTACAACTAGTGCGCGGAGACTGACTGCAGCCACATACATTCGCCTACACACGTTCTGGCTGCGCGCAGCCAGCTGGCTGCCGTGCAAACAGGCGCGTTTTATTGGCTGCTGCAGCCGAGATTTCGTGGCTGCCTAGTGCGCGGGCTCCTATACAACGTCAAATGTTTTACTGGCTGCCGCAGCCTGGCTGCCTAGTGCGCGCCCGGCCTTACGGCCTCCTAACACACAGGCCTTTTTAACCGACTTCAAAAAGGAGGAGGTTATCAATTCGGATGTTTAATATATTTTTTTATGTATGTTAAGGCATAGGTTTGTCATATTATATAGACGGATTTGCATCTTTTTTTGTTCGAAAGGGTCCCATATAGGGTAATCCAAGGTGTAACTGGCTACTTTCAATAATTGGCCACTATCCACTTCAACTGCATAAATTAAGAGTTAGCCTCACAGTACGCCATCTATTATTTATTTTCGGTATTACCTACTCAAGTAACTTTCATTGTAGTAACATTTTTTTCTGTTATGGATATTAGCGCCAAAAATGTCGACATTTTTGTGACAACCGGCGTGAATGTTTTGAAATTAACGGTAAATCTTAAAAAAAAGCTTAACGTAATGGTTGATGTAAAAATTGAATTTCGTGGTATTTTGTGTAGTAAACTTAATTTGTTTGTTTTTGGTGTGTTGTACAGATGGTAAGTGATCTTTTTTAATAAGTTCATTCTGTCAGCATCTATTATAAATCACGATTAAGCGGGTGGCTTGTAATTGATTGTAATTTTTGCATTTTTTCAATTATTGGCCACCCATGCCAGTTACTAAGTTATAGACTAATGTTCGAATTTTATGAAAAATGAAACGTATCAAGTAGGTAATAAGGTATACTATCTCCTAAAAAAATATCAAATAAAAATATGCACATTTATCAGTAACTGGCATGGGTGGCCAATAGTAATATTATTGCATGGCCAGTTACTGACGGATATTTTTTGTAGCACAGATTTTCCAAAATGTCGTTAATAAAACGCCATGAGAGGCAATAAAATAGGCTATTAAAATTGATTGAAAAAGGTCATTCTTTTTCAATTAATTAGGCGTGCCCAGAAGATATATCCAATTCAAAATACAAAAGACAAGGAAAACGCCAAACAAACAGATTTCCATTTGCGTTGATATCCAACCAATATGTTCCTAAGACAAGAGCAAAGCAATTAAAAAAACAAGATGCACAAAAAAGGGAAAGGAAGAGATTACAAGAAGAAAAGGCCTATCAAAAAAAGAGATTGATGTGTACTAAATAAGAGATTAAAGAAAAACGAACAATTAAATTAAAAAGATGAATAGTCAAGATGAGTCTAAGAAACTGTTAGGAAATGTGAAAAACCAATGTATAAATGTGTAGCGAGTTTCGACTATTGTCTAAATACAATCACAAGAAGGGTGATATCGTACAGTCTCTATAAAAAACCATGTCATCAGAGTTGTATTCCAATACTCCACAAAAAAGAATCACATTCATCCTTAAGAATATGAATTCCTAAGGACGAATGTGATTAATTTATGTGCCCTAATTGAAACTGAGAGAAATTGAGAGTAAAGACTTGTTGTCAACCAGTTTAAAAGAACACGCGTCTAAATTTCCTCATTTCTATAGAGCTTACAAACAGTGGTAGTTATACTAATCTCTATTAGGCTGAAATGTTATTTTTTTTACGAATTAAGTAAATTATAATTAGAATTTGCTTTATTATGTTTTTCTAGTTATTTTTCTGTTTCTAATATAGATTATTGTTCTATATTTTAACAGTTTTGATGATTATTTGTACATGGCCAGTTATTAGTGTTATGGTGACTAGTTTCTGAATGTTTATGGCCAGTTACTATTAAAAACGACTACTTTTTCATTTAATTAAAATATTTCTACATAATTCTGTTGTATTTGATTTTTTACATATCAATATCGATAAACGGATACATGCTTTATGCAATGGTATTATTAGAATATTAATTTATTGGCATATTTTGTCATGACACTGACATGAACTGGGCGATGTGCTTAAGTGGCCAGTTACTGGTGAGTTTACCCTAAATTTTATCAAAATTGATTCAGCTCTTTTTGAGAAAATCACCAAAATCTCACAAAAATTACATAAGTACGTTTAGTTTGTTCAATCTTTGGAGGACTTCAATCTCTGTTTTAAGTGTGTCGCGGCTGTGTTACTAATTCATATATGAATTAGTTCAACCTAATAGGTCAAGTAGATGTAAGATGATGATGAAGATGAAGTTGATGGACAAACATACGAGTGATTCTATAACGGTCCCGTTTTTCATTCGGCCGTACGGCCCTTATAAGAAGTAAATATTTGGTAGGTAAGTAATGTAAGTATCTGATACTGATAAAGTAAGACGGCGACAGTGTCGGTGTGTGCAGCTTCGTGGTATATGCAGCGTGGCCTGTTCCAGTCGAGGCGACTTTTGCCTTCCAATGCAATGCAAAAACCTAATCAGCGCCAGGCACGGACTGTGCAACGTAAAGGATCGTTCGCAACAGCACAAAGGTTACGTCTTACATACATACCTAAGTGGTAGAGCGGCCTTTGGCGTCTTCCTACAAGTAACTACAAAGTGCGTTTTTCTTCGTTATTCAGGGGCTATTTAATCATTAATTAAGAGAAACAAATTACATCTATAAGCATATGATTAGTGTTCAATATCCTATCATCACATTCCACGTTCTTATTTTTTTTATGTACCCACACTTTTTATGCCTACACACCTAAATCTCCCTGTAAAAAAATTACTAACATAATTAAAAACATGTATCTTTTGCTAATGTTGACGTGCTATTCATTTGAGGATTACACTAATAATAAATACATTAATACATTTGAGGTAACTTAAAAATCTTTATAATTCACGTTTTATTTTATTTCGATTTCGAAAAGATCGTTTCGGTTTTTGTACAACAAAAAAACCCAAAAATTGTGCAAATTTCGATCCTGCGGCAAAGAGGAAATGTATGGTTATTTGGTCAGGGAAGCGCCCTAAATAATATTTCATTTCAACATCATCCAGTGAGGAAAACATGTCGGAGGTTAAACCTCCACTAGTGTCAAGCGCGTGAGCCTGTCGTGCCGGCTGACGTGTTGCCCAAACAAGTTCTCCGAGAGGTATCTCTAGCTGAGTAATCGTTAGCAGGGAAAAACAGAAAGTTTAAGTACGTAAGTACCGCGGCGGGCAAAACCCAACGGAAATGTTAATAGGTAGGTGGTCACACTGGTTGCCTACGCACGGGCACGGCTAACAGTCCCACAACAGAAGTTTCAAAATGACAAGGTTACTTGACGGCAGACAAACCACTGCCCAGGGAGCCTACCACGGAGTTACTGCTAAGTAGAGGAAGGTCCTTATTCAAAATACGTAGTGCAGTAGGTACCTAATAAAGTTTAGATGTAGGTGAACGCTTGCCAGTAGCATAAGAAGCAATGCCAGTAGCTATGTAAAGCAAAACAGTAGCTAGAGTGCCTGGAGAGGTAAGTATTCAGTAAGCTATTGTCGCGTCTATTAGCATCTGGAAATTCATAGGCTAACAGTTACAAACGATTCGGGTTTTATTACTTACATAAGCTATCCTACTTCTAGTACGTATTCATAGGTATACTTAGGCAAGGCTGTGATGAGCTTATAGGTACTGTTAAAAGTTCATAATTTAGGCCATTAGGTAGATACGGCAAGCAACTGTCGAAGTTTGAAAGCATTTCAAACGTCGTTCATACCTGTCTGCATGTTTCTGAGGTTTCAAAGCTGCACATGTCCGATCGACTACAAGTTAATCATTCGACGTCATAGGTATATCCAAATACTCAAACGCTTCTAAATTTTAAGATGCCAAAGAATCATGACGAGATCCATACATTCCAAATATGAAAAAGAGGGCTTATAATACGTTCCAATGTGGAGAATACATTACCAGAAGTACATAAATAGATTTTTAAACTCCCGCATGATTAAAATATTTCGAAATGAAAATAACAGTTTTTCGTTTCATCTCGTTGCCCTTATTGTGTTTATAAAAAAAGTGACAAGTGACAATAACGGATCTATAAGATGGGCAAGTGATGTGAATCGTTGTTTACAATGGCGGAGTTGAAATTGTACATTGATTACATTATTGTACATTTGACATTATTTCCCATAAAACGATGCAAATTCAGTGTAAGAACTGCGAAACGGCGGCGGCGGCTGTCTGTGTCACTATTACTGTCAGCTGTCGTTTTGTTCTGAAATATATTGTATCGCTATTTTATTTTAATTAAACCATTTACAGGCACTTTTGAATAGTCAAAGAGTCAGTTAGTTAGTCAGAAAAATGAAGCTAGTTGCTCGTTCCAAAACGTAGGGTTGGTAGGTTTCTATAGAGAAGAACGAGCAAGAAGTTCCACGGACATTCTTTTAAATCAAGTTTTTACTAAATACTGAGTACATTATTCACGTTGCTTCTATGTATATGAGAAAACAATGCAGGTAAAGACCAATACAATGCATAAAAAAAGAATCGAGATAGAAAGTCATGGCAGTTAAGAGTTGACCAATCTCTACTGACAGCTCCCGTTCACGAACATGACGCGTGGATCAGCACCATTCAGCTCAACCATTTTGAAGGGAGCCGCATGATCCAACACACGCGCCACCATCAGCGAGATATTTAAGTGAGCATGACAATGCGTTCAACCGCCCGCCATGCTCCATGGTATTCACATTCACAAAATTGAAATAATGCGGCTACATTATCCAAAACTAAGGTTTTCAATGTATACCTTTCTATTTGTTAGATGAAGTGTTGAGAAAAAAAAAAAATAATAATAACGATACTCGTTACTCATGTCAATAAAAAAGAGGTAGGAAACATCATCTTCTTACAATTAGGAATTTCCCTAAACTGGCTGTGGAGCAGGACCAGCATTAAGCAAAGCATTTTTATCATTGATGTAATCTTCTAACTTATAATAAGCTTGTCTACATACTGTGCCTTTAATACATGTTTTAAATTGTCTTTCATTTAATTGTAGAATATCTACTGCATGTCTTACAATCTCCTAATCCAATCAAATCCAATTTAAGTATTTATTAAGGTGTATCAGTATATGTTTAAGCAAATAAGTGCATAAAAATTCAGGATTATTGTTTTTCCTGCAAAGTAACAAAGTAAACACAGTGTTTTGGTTATTCATCGTTACCGGTAACCTATACCGGTCAGCTGATGTCAACGTACGGATTTAAACGGGGAGTATTGTTTTACTTTTATTCCATTGTAGCCAGATATTAGCACACAAACAAGCGTCACTTATTGTATAACACGCTCTTGTTGAGTCCCAGCATCATTTATTCTGGGAGATTTGGTGGTACTTTGCAATAGGGCCTTGTCACTTTGTTCTCATACAAAAGACATAACTTATTTCGAAATAGAGTTAATCTTATAGTTTAGTAGAATACATTACAACAAACAATAACGTGTATTTTTCATAATTTGCATTGTAGTCTTGATATAAAACTACAACTTCAATCTTAGGATCCTACCCACATAGAGGGATAAATAAAATCACAAGACAATTTTGAATTAGTTAAGCTTAATGTGATTACAGCCTACCTCATTTCTTCTCCTCAAGTACTAAATTTCCCATCTTTTTCTTTCATTTCTACCATTCCTTTTTTGTTTATTTGATTAGTTCTCACCGTTTCTTCAATTCTAATTTCAGTACTAATCCTGAAACCATGCCTGTGATGACCCGTAAGGCTACTGCTCAGGATTTGGAGCTCAAATTGAGAACGGCCCTACAAGAACTAAAGGCGTCTGACATCCAATGTCAACAATTATTACTGGAGAGAGAGGAAGGTGAAGAGGAAGTTAAAAAGATTGTTGACAAAAACACCAAATTGAAGCGGGAGCTTGTAGACCTTCATCAGCAATACCTGGATGTTGTTGAGGAACGGGATAAACTGCGGGTGGTCACAGATGGTTTCAACAGCTGTAGCAACCTATATGAGGAGGCCTTGAGTAAAGTTAGGGATCTAGAAGAAGAATTAATTCATGCAAATGTGCGGTATGCAAAATTAGAGAAGGAAAAAGAATGTACTCGGGTTATTGAAACTAACCATTTATATAATGAATTGTTGAAGAGTAATAGTAACCCAAATTCGTTAATAACAATTGACCTTACTGAAGATTCTTTACTGAAACAAAATACTAGTAATTATAAAATCAGTCACAATAAAATGAAAAAATATGTTAAGTTGAACAAAATTATTAAAAAATGTAATAAATTTAGGAAACAACAGAAACACTATTGCAATAACATAAAACTAAGGCGAGAACGTGTGTTTCTAATAAATAAATTAGACAATTTTCAAATAAAGTTAGAAGATAGTGCAAACATTTATAAGGTTGACACTCAACGGTTACAGTCAGAAATTCAGGTACTTGAAGAGTCACTACATTCTTTATATAGGAAGTATGTGCATTCTCAAAATCAAATAAAAGAACATATCCTTGCCACAAATGAGTTAGTAGATATGTGTAACTCCAATGCAGGCAGAGTGGACCCGCTGCCTCTCAGCACCTCTCAATGTACTTTCCAGAAGGAACCAATCTTTGGGGTTCTCCAATCGGAGGTACCAGAAGACCTGTCCCAATCTGAATGTACCAGTGAGTGTATGCTCAAAACAAATGTAACAACTGATATTGTACAAGCTTCATCTACTGTTCCACAGGCGGACAGTAGTTTACTCACTTGCAATAATGTTTCGAATAATGTTTGTTACTATCCTATTATGTTTTCGGACAGTTTAGGGAGAGGGTTAGGTAAATTAGTAAATAACAATCTGAGTCATTCTGTATTAAACTATTGCACCCCTGGGAATTCATACAAAGAAATAATATCTTCTGTAATTAAAAAAGAATACAACTCTAATACAATTATTACTGTATGTGTAGGTAATAGCTCAAATATTTGTATTAATGATATAACTAACAGTGTCACTGAACTTTTAAACGTTAATTGTCATAAAATAATAATATGCGCATTTCCATCTTTGAGCACCTGTCACATAGGGAAAATATTAAGATACATATTCTTAATAAACATATGCATTTCCTAGTTAGTCACTATAGTGACAAGCTTATGTTTTTAGACACCAACAGTTTTGTTGAAAAATTAAAATCGACTAGAGATACAGTGTATCTGCCCATTAGATTTAGGCGTCAGATAGCATGGCTATTAGCTTTTAATATTAACTCAGACATAAGTAATATGTCGAAGTCATCTGTAATTGACTCCACAGTAGTTAGTAATAATACTAATAAGGTGGTAAGCACAAATAATAGTTTAAACTAGTCAGTAAGACAACAGAAGTTACCAGTACCAATATAGTTAAATTTATCAAAAACAAGGTATCTTCTAGCAATCACTTAGTAAATTGTAAAAAAGGGTCAAAGCAACATTCCATGAAATTATTTCACCAAAATATTCAAGGTTTTTCTTCTAAGCAATTAGAAATTGAGCTGTTTTTAGAAAAGACAAAGCTCGACATTATTTGTTTCACCGACCACTGGCTGAAGGATTATGAAATGTTAATTAATTATGATAATTATACTATTGGCAGTTGTTTCAACCGGATAACTATGATGCGTGGTGGTTCACTAATCTTAATAAAAAATAATGTCAAATTTAAGTCTCGTAAAGACATAGTGGAACTATCGGTTGAACATACTATTGAACTGTCCTGTGTTGAGCTAGATAGGCATGTAATAGTATGCGTTTACAGACCCCCTAATTATCAAAACTACTCAATTTTTGAGTCAATAATGGAAGATGTTTTGACTAAACTTACAAATGGCAATAAATCAGTAATCATTTGCGGTGACTTTAACGTTAATATTTTAGAAAACAATTCAAATAGCAGTAGATTAATAAGTCTTTTTAAATCATTTAATTTGTCAAATGTGTTTTTAGAACCAACACGAGTAACTACGACTACTGCTACATGTATTGATAATGTTTTTTGTTGCTGCGACTATTTAGAAAAGGCTATAGTGAATTATCTCCCGTCTGATCACAGCGGGCAAACCGTTACTTTTGAATTCAACGCTCCAATACAAAAAGTGCAGGTACTGTCAAGACCAGTAACATCTGGCAATTTAATTAAATTTAATAGCACTTTAATGAGTAAGTTAAACATTCAAGGCCTTAATATGAGTGATGGTAATGTTTTGTATGAAGAATTTTTTTTAGTTGTGCAAACAAAGTTTAATAATATTTTTAAAAAAATACCTAGAACTATTAGCCCTAAGTTTTTATTCAGTGACTGGGCAACTAAAGGTATCAGGAAAAGTAGGGAAAGACTTTTTGAGCTGTATGGCCTTAAGCCTTATATAAACACTGAAACTTTTAATAAGTATGTTGCTACTTACTCTAAAACTTTTAAAAATACTTGCAAGACAGCTAAAGCTTTATACATAAGCAACAAGGTAAAATCAGCAGAAAATAAAATTAAGACTGTTTGGAAAATTATCAATGATGAAACCAATAGAAACAAAAGAAATAAAACTGATTACACGCTGGAGACACCCTGTGGTCTGATAAGTACTAATATCGATGTTGCTCAGGAATTTGCGAAATTCTTTACCGATATTCCAATTAAAACTACTGAAAATTTAGCTTCCTCGCCCTCACTTGCTTTTGATTTATTAAAAACGAATGTTTTATCCTGCCCTTCGGAATTCAAATTTAAACATATAAACCCTGAGGTTGTTATAAAAACTTTTAAACAACTAAAGATCAAAGTTACTGAGGATTTGTGGGGAATGTCTACTAATGTTTGTAAATCGATTATTGAGACAGTAGCACCCTATTTAGCTTACATATTTAATTTGTGTATAGACCAAGGAGTTTTCCCAGATTTAATGAAGTACAGTAAAGTTATACCACTTTTCAAATCCGGCGAATGCAAGGACACGAATAATTATAGACCCGTTTCGGTTTTGCCAGTATTCAGCAAAGTGTTTGAAAAAGTAATGCTTAATCAAAGCTCAGTCATTTTAATTGCAATAACATCCTACATGATCAACAGTATGGGTTCACCAGAGGGCGTTGCACTACTGATGCCGGTATTACTTTGATTAAGCATATCTTTAACGCATGGGAGGAGTCACAGGATGCCATTGGCATTTTCTGTGACCTCTCCAAAGCATTTGATTGCGTAAATCACGAAACACTGCTTTTGAAGCTTGAGCATTACGGACTCGGTAAACTAGCGCTCAGATTAGTAAAATCGTATTTAGATGATAGGCTGCAGCAAGTTCAAATAAACGGTGTAAATTCATCAGGCTTGAAAGTAAAAATGGGTGTACCACAGGGCTCAATATTGGGTCCGTTCCTATTTCTAGTTTATATTAATGATTTACCGCATTTACTGAGAAATCAACCTCAAATGGTGTTATTTGCTGATGATACTTCATTGATTTTTAAAGTAAATAGACGGGCACAGCACTATGACGACGTAAATGACGCCATGATTAAAGTTCATAATTGGTTTACTGCAAATAACTTAGTGTTAAATGAGAAGAAAACCAAGTGCATAAGATTCGCTTTACCGAATGTTAAAAGTAGTGAATGTAACGTTTTATTAAATAAGGACGTACTTGAATTCGTCGAAAAGACAGTTTTCCTAGGGATTACGCTTGACTCAAAGCTGCAGTGGGGTCCTCACTTAACATCTCTTGCAGGGCGGCTAAGTTCGGCCGCTTACGCTGTCAGAAAAATCAGGCAATTGACAGACGTGGATACCGCTAGACTAGTCTATTTTAGTTACTTTCATAGTATCATGTCTTACGGTATTTTGCTTTGGGGACGGGCTGCAGATATAGATTCTATCTTTATTCTGCAAAAGAGGGCTGTCAGAGCCATCTATAATCTCAGCAGACGCGAGTCTCTAAGAGAATTGTTTAAACAAATTAATATCATGACGGTACCTTGTCAATATATATACGAAAACATCATGCATGTTCGTAAAAATCTTCATCTGTTTAGTAAAATAAGTGACAGACATAACTTTAATACTAGAAATAGGAACAAATTATATCAACCAAGTTTCAGATTGTCAAAAGTACATACTTCTTTTATGGGGTATTGTGTAAAATGTTATAATAAAATACCGCTCGATATTTTGCAATTAAATGAAAGGCAATTTAAAACATGCATTAAACGCACACTATGTAGGCAAGCATATTATAAGTTGGAAGATTATATCAATGATAAAAATGCTTGGCATAATGCTGGTCCTGCTCCACAGCCTCTTTAGGGAATTTCTTAATTGCAAGAAAATTATGTTGCTCACCCCTTATTATTGACATGAATAACGTGTACCGTTATTATTATATTTACTTATTATATTTTATCTGTCGAATGACATACTTACATGCATTGGAAATTTTAGCTTTGTATAAATTAATAGCATTATTTCAATTAATATGTAAATGTGAGAACTATGGATCCATTTATTTATTCAATGTGTATGACATAAATGAGCATGGCAGTTGAGAGCATTGTCATGCTCGCTCAAATGTCTCACTGATGGTGGCGTGCGGGTTGGATCATTCGGTTCCCTTCAAAATGGTTGAGCTAAGTGGTGCTGATCCGCGCGTCATGTTCGTGAACGGGCGCTGTCAGTTGAGATTGGTCATCTCTTAACTGCCATGGCTTTTATATTAATTTATTTTTAATTAGAATGTTTTGGATTTCTCTTCACTTACATTGTTTTCACATATAGAAGCAACAAGAATAATGTAGCCTGGATTTTGTAAAAGCTTGATTGAAAAGAGTGTCCGTGGAGTTTCTTGCTCGTTCTTCTCCATAGAGACCTACCCTACGTTTTGGAACGAGCAACTAGCTTCAATTTTATTTTGACTATTCAAAAGTGCCTGCAAATGGTTTAATTGAAATAAATGCTTTGACTTTGACTTTGACTTTCCCTCGCTGTCATCTGTCCCGAGGCTAGGGATTTACAAAGCACTACAATCGTATGACAGCTCACTTCACCTAGGTGTTCACCGAGCAAAATTGTAACAGAATAGACATACTGGTATTTTATTATAGCATTTTACAAAGTACCCCATAAAAGAAGTTTGTATATTGGTTTATATATTTATACTTATTGGTTTATAGACCACTTCTCATATATCCTTCGGGAATGTATTTTCTGCGATTGTTACAATCATAGTTTGTGTTTGCCAGTGTAGTCCTATACCCTGAACATTCACTCAGATAATACGTTAATACTCTAAGTACACAAATCCTCATTTGTCTTTATCTACGCAATTGTTTATCTGAGCCTTGGAATTAACAACTTGTCACGATATCTCAATGGAATATTTTAATCTGATCAACATCAAATCCTTCAATCGTGACATGTGTGGCCGGCCACGGGCCCATACTCGCTCATATCCACCTGTTCAGACGACCGTCTGTGGAGTCGTGACGTGTGTGGCCGGCCACGGGCCCATACTCGCTCATATCCACCTGTTCAGACGACCCTTTGTGGAGTCGTGGCGTATGGGGCCGGCCACGGGCCTATACTCGCTCATATCCACCTGTTCAGTTGACCGTTTGTGGTGTCGTGACGTGTGTGACCGGCCGCGAGCTTTACTCGCTCATGCCCACCTCTTGTGTCGTGACATGTGTGGCCGGCCGCTGGCCTATACTCGCTCATATCCACCTGTTCAGACGACCGTCTGTGGTGTCGTGACGTGTGTGGCCAGCCGCGGGCCTTACTCGCTCATGTCCACCTCTTGTGTCGTGACGTGTGTGGCCGGCCGCGGACTCATACTCGCTCATGTCCACCTCTTGTGTCGTGACGTGTGTGGCCGGCCGCGGACTCATACTCGCTCATGTCCACCTCTTGTGTCGTGACGTGAGTGGCCGGCCGCGGACTCATACTCGCTCATGTCCACCTCTTGTGTCGTGACGTGTGTGGCCGGCCGCGGGGACTGACGGGTTTATTTATTTAGGTTACCAACGGCGATATACCTAGTCTTGCCATAAATCTACCTACTGAGGTTATTAATATATTTAAATGTTGGTATAGAAATCAGAAAAATTATGTTAGGTGGGGAGATGCTCAATTTGTGTCATACGGGCTAGATTGTGGAGTAAGGCAGGGGGGTTTAACTTCACCCAGTTTGTTTAATTTATATAATAGATGGGCTGATTGGTAGGCTGAGCGGCGCCATGGTTGGCTGCTCTATTGATGAAACGATGATCAACAACATAAGTTACGCTGATGATATGGTGCTGCTCAGCCCTTCCATCTGTGGGCTGAGAAAACTGGTGGCCATCTGTGAGACTTATGCGGAGGCGCATGGCTTGAGGTATAATGCCACCAAAAGTGAAATAGTCGTTTTTAAAGTGCGTAATAATACACCTACAAATATTCCACCAGTAAAGTTGCAAGGAGCTCCGCTGAAGGTCGTAAGGCAAGTTATATACCTCGGGCATGTGGTCACGGATGGTCTCACGGATGACCAAGATATTGATAGGGAGCGTAGGGCGTTGGCAGCTCGATGCAATATGCTTGCTCGCAGGTTTGCACGGTGCACTAAACAGGTTAAACTGACACTTTTCAGAGCATATTGCCAGACATTTTACTTGTGCAGCCTGTGGGTGAGGTATACGCAGAGGGCTTACAACGCTCTGCGTGTTCAATATAAGAATGCGCTGAGGATGTTGTTGGGACTGCCTCGGTTTTGCAGCGCATCGGGAATGTTTGCTGAGGCGCGAATAGACGACTTTTATGCAGTCATACGCAAGCGATGTGCATCTATGCTGCGGCGATTCAGGGGTAGTCCCAACAATATTCTAGCTACACTGGCGGACAAAATTGACGGGCCATTTATAAAGCACTGGGCGGGGAGACATGTGCGCACAGATGTACATGTCCCCAATTAAGTTAAGTTTAGTTGTACTGTTAAATTATTTTTTACTAACATACTGCGATCGCCAACCCGCCTGCCAAGCGTGGCGATTATGGCAAAACCCCCCCCTGGGGAGGCTTACTTCCAGCAGTGGACGTCTTTCGGCTGAAATGATGATGAGGTTAAGATGTAACTAACACTATATGGATCAATGATCTGAATTAAAGAATTATTATTATTATTTTAAATATTGTCACGAAGAAAAACATTTTTTTTTATTGCAAATAATATTTATTACTTTTACAGTGTGTTAGATTAATACCTACATAAATATAAATCAATTTAAAATATAAAAAGCTTATTCGAAGTGGTCTCCATTGGCTGCAATACAGTCCTTTAAACGTTGAGGCCAGTTATCAATAGAAGCACGCACTCTTTCCATGGAAAAATTCTTCACTGCCAATCGTATGGATTGTTTTAGGGACTCCAAATTATCATGGCGTTTAGAGCAAGCCGTACTCTCTAAAACTGACCATTATCATAATCCAGCGGATTAAGATCGGGACTAGACGACGGCCAGTTTTCAGCTCTGATGAAGTCCGGAACGTTCACTTCCAACCAAGACTGCGTGGACCGAGCTTTATGACCCGGCGCCGAGTCTTGTTGGAAGGACCATACTTGGTTGTTGAACATGGTGTTGTTAAGGGGCTTAACTACCTTCTCAAGAATGGTATCTTGATACACTTGTGCCGATGTTTTGATACCTTTTTCACAAAAATATGGCTCAGTCACTCCTTCATAGCTAACACCCCACCAAACCATCACTGAAGTCGGATAATGCCCACGTTGCACTCTGTCGACTAATTGGGAAGCTTCCTTAGAGCTTTGAGCATAAATACGGTCATTTTGTTTGTTAAAATGTTGCTCAATTGTAAAGATTTTCTCATCCGTAAACAAAATTTTTCTGTGACCTCCCTTTGCGTACCGCTTCAGTAGTTGTTTCGATTTTACCACCCTATTCTTTTGTAAATTATGAGTAAAAAAATTACCAGTGCGTCTCTTATAGGCTGCAAGTCCTAAGTCAACTTTTAAAATACACGACATGGTTCTGGGTGCTATCTTCATCTCCCGAGATAAAATCTTTTGCTTTCGGACAGGATTTCTTCGAATTATTTCCCTTACTGCTTTGACCACCTTTTTCTTACGAACGCTACGTGGACGGCCAGATCTTTTTCTGTCACAAACAGAGGAGGTCTCATTGTACCTACTAATAGCCCGGTACACAAACATTTGACTAATACCAAGCGTATGGAGAGTTTTAAAAATTGCATTTGGCTCCATACCAACTTTGTGTAATGCAATCACAGCGATTCGGTTCTCTTTCTCACCCTACTCCATTTTAATATCGCAACAATCGTATAGAAATGACAGATTCCAAATTCAAATGTAATATCTTTCTTATTTTTAATTGTAACAGTATTTATGGCCAGACTAAGTATATCTATTTGTACTTATATATAAAAAAGCTGCAAAGCTGAAGAGTTTGTTTGTTTGGTTGAACGCGCTAATCTCAGGATCTACTGGTTCGAATACTGGTGCATGCATGAAGGCTATAGGTCCATGTGAAGCCGGGCCGGGTCGGTAGTAATACACATTACAGACAAGGGCGTCGCCAAGGGAGGGTAGGTAGGGCAGTTGTCCCCCCCCCCTAGAAATTCCAAAAGCTTCATGTGCCTTTGATAGTATTTAAAATTCATACTTTTCCTATCCACCATATATTAACTTGGAAATCTTCAATCAATCTTCATGGAATTATTATCTAAGAATTCATTTGATTAATTAAACTATCCCCGCGACTTGTTCCGCGTGAATGTTCTTACTCCGTGGATTAAGAACATTACTACCTAAACCACTCAGGGATAACGTATCTTCCTATTGGTGAAAGATTTGTTTTATTGGACGAGTTGTTCCGGAGATTACCCGGAGACTAAACTGAAACGCTGACCAGACCTGCTGCCGGCTGACTGAACCAGTCGTAAAAAGGGTATCGTGTTAGCCGTGTTACCCAGGAACTGGGTTGTGGAGGTCGCTCCACGATATGATGATTTATGTAACTTGTATTCGTTAAATAAAAACACTTTTTCTGTGTGTTACTTATGTTTAATAATTCAAAATAAATGTCTTGTACCACCATGTTGCTACCTACTTTTAATTTTCTCCCTTTGGTTTTGCTGACATATTGACATTAGGCTTCACCAACGTCAGGGTTGATCTCTCAGCATATTATTATTCTATGGTTCAACCATATGGTTGACCGAGAAGAAATTGATTGAACGTCACTCATGTTATTGAAAGTGTACATTATGTACCCAATTATATTTTCGTAGTTATATAAATCAATGTTTTTTCTTCACAAGTGTGTTGTAAAATAATACTTAATAATCATAATTTATCTTTATGTCAGACACATACGTCCATACATTTACATTTTTACAAAGACAGCGTTAGTGGTTGTTACTACGAGTAGTACACACATAAAATAAAATAAAATGGTGTGAGTAATTTGTTAGCTCGGTGTGTTTGTTGTTGTTTGTTATTTGTTGTGTTTGTTCGTTTGTTGTAAAAAGTCGTATGACACGTGTGAGTATTATTTATATCATTAAGGTATGCTGTCGACTCCATTCCGCCTCTCCTTTAGTTCGGGCAGCAAACCAGCCTCGAGTTTAGTGACATTAAATGTTACTATGACATTATAGTTTACTTATTAGAATGTAGTAGGTACTAACGAGTTAACTACAGTAGAACGTGTACCTACCTACTACCTACTATTGTAGTTTACTCGTTAGTAGGACGATACCTCTCATGAAACAAACTGATACATAATACATAACCTACGTCAGTGATAGAGTAGGTATTTACTAACAAGTTTGTACCAGCTGACGACCTATTGACGTAGCGGTACGTTCCGGCGGTTGAGGATAACAAAATAATATCATTGTACCCATTTCTGTTGATGACGATCACTCGGGGTAATTAGATATTTTACCTGCTTGAAATGAGGAAAACATTCGCCGATTCGAGTATTCGCTGCCTAGTTACAAATACAAGCTATCATGGTACCTACCTAGGTTCCTACTACACATAATTTATACATTCAGATGTTTATGTCGATATGAATGAATGGAGGCGCGATTAGTACCTAGGACGATCTATTTTGGGGTTTTGCTAGATTGGGTTTGCTAACCAACCGAACAGATCCCAATCAATAAATAACTTAATGGTAAGATGCTCAATCCGTTATTTAATAACGATAGGTACCTAACCAGAATTGAATGTTCGTATAACGTAGTACACACACAGTACTTAGGTAGGTACCTCTCGTACCGAAGCGCTCATCGCCCATCTAGCTCTAGATCATATAGAACGACATTGATAATAATTATTGTGTGGCTGTGTGGCTGTGCGTCAAACAGACGGAATACAAACAAACAGAAGGAGGCTTATCTCTCAGATAAGCCGGCAGGCAGGTACTAGGTAGGCAGGTACAACAAACAACACAATAGTGTAATAACAACTCAGCATGACTTGTGGACGTACTGACTACTGACAGACGCGGCGCGGCGCTACATCACTGCGCTTCCCAGACGCGCCGCTCGAACTGTGGCGCGTGCCCTAGGTACTAATAAAAATACATACGGGAAATTAATTATTATTTACAACATCATAACTATACGTATTCTAATTGTACTGATTTATTCATTTCATTAAAAATAATAATCATAGTGATCATAATCAACTGCACAGTATAAAGATATGAACAGTTCTTAACCCTTTATAGGACGGCTCATACAAAGTGGCCAGTAAACTGGACACTCACTTCAAGGTCGTTATCTCATAGATTTTTATTTATATATTGAACCTTATGAACATTTACGACCCGCGTTAGAGCACACTGGCCCGTCAACTAGCCAGCGTTCAAGTTCGCCGCGCGACATTTTAGATTCGCGCCTTTTTTCAAGATGGCCTGTGAACTGGCCACCGTGCACCCGCGCAGGAACATTTGTTGTCATCGCGCGTGTACGTTACGTGTTTACAAGTTTTATGGTGAACAAAAATCATGTCTTCTTGGAAAAGGTAAGTGAAACTATTCCTTTATAGTATATACTTCGATGTTATGTGCAAATGTAATCCAGGATAATAAGAAAAACATATATTATTTGCGATTGAATACAAACAGGTGTGTTGAAAAAATATAACATAAGAATTGCCTACCTAACTTTGAGATGTTGTATTGAGTATTTATTTTCGAGTAATCCCTATGAACCATATTGTTTTACAACAGGTATATAAGCATGTGTTATGATATTGTAATAAATTTGCGATAAACAATCTTGTTCGGTAGTTATAACCTATTATTATGTACGTTTGGGGTTTTTTTTGGTGGTTTTTTTGCTTGGTACTTATGAAATTCGTAATATAATAGTTACACATTGTAATTGTAATTTGATATGAATATATATATATATATATAGATATATATATATATATATATATATATATATATAATAATATATATAATAATATAATATAATAATATATATATTAATTTTATATATATATATATATATATTTGATTTGATTTGATTTTGTTTTATTTGATAGAAGCTGCGATCGTTAATTCCTACATTATTTATAAGGATACCTGGGCGAAGGCTCATCCTTGATGTTTAGGAGTAAACTGGCTGATGAGCTTATAGAAGAGACGAAAAAACCTTTGCTTCCTTTTCGAGAAAATGAAGAGAGCAATCATAAGAAATATGAAAAAATATGTTATGTTAATTCTATTATTATTAAAGGCTGATTAGGAAATAATTTTTTTTATTATTATTATCGCCTTTTCCTAAAAATAAAATAGATTTCATTAGTGTCCATTTTACTGGCCAGTGATATTGCTGTGATGGTTAGTGACGCAGAACGTTCAATGGCCAGTTTACTGGCCGTATGATTTTCATGATTTTCTCGAAAAACAGAGATTTTCAGGTCTTTTTTCAAGAACATGTCATTATGATTTACGGCACAGAATATATATTTATCACAAAATATTAAGAATTAAAAAAAAAGTTAGGGTGTGCGTTAAAGGGTTAATCTTTATACTGTGTCAACTGTCAGTAAACGAAAACGTGTTTAAATAATGTAATATACATAGTTATGTATGTTAGGCTATACGGCATACAGTGAAACCTGTATAATTGGGATCTCAGGGGACCCAGAATTTTTGACGACACGGTTGGCGCAGTGGTTGAGCGATTGATTCATTCTGCGCTGCATGTCGCAGGTTCGATTCCCGCAAGGAACAAATATTTGTATGGCCTACAGATAGTTGTTCCGGGTCTGGCTGTTTGTGTGTGTGAGTTTACATATTATTTGTAAACGCACCCACGAGCACGACACGAGTAATTCCTAAAAAACATTTATCATGGTACCTATGGGTCTACACCCAGTATATGGTATGGGTCTTTGTTACCTGAATTAATAGTTATTTGTTATACAAGAGTGCAAAGTTGCTTTTTAACCGCGTGTTCAATTTTGATGACCGAGCAAGCGAAGGATTCTAAAATTGAATCACGAGCGCAGCGAGTGATTCAAAATTAGAATCCTGAGCGCTAGCGAGGGAATCAAAAGAGCACGAGGTGAAAAATCTTTGCACTCGAGTGCAACACGTAACTTTTCATTCCACCTCAGCGAGGAAAAGACTAAATGCAAAAAAAAAACGTTTACAAAGTCTGAGTTTTTAACAAATTAAAAAAAAGTTGTATGATATATTCGGCACCATAGAGGTAGCAGTAAATAGGTTTAATGTTTTTTTTTTATTCACAAACTTAGTGCACACGATGTTCTAAATTCAATTTACTTTATCCTCTAGAGAATAAAAACGGCTTTTCCACTCAGATATTGAAGATTAAAAATACTCTTTCCGAGATGGTGGGATGAAAATGATATTATATGTATTTGTCCAAATAGTTAAGCGTTTTACGTGTTGTGATCCTATAGATACGCTTAAGTAATAGCTATCTATACCAATATATTACAGTCCACTATGATCATTTTTAGTTGCGAATAAACCTGCATACTAACTACACGTTGTTTTCTTTAAAAAATCACGGCAATCAAAAGTGAACCTTATCTATTGAACATTTGGTCCGTAATCGAACCGGAGCGTGTTAATAAGCATCGAGCCCGGCCGACCCGCGAGAACAAAAGATTTTTACCTGAGTGCGATAAGGAGTCGTCGGGTGACACGTTTACTAATTGCTAATGTGCAAATTATAGAACATTTTTAACAAACGTAATAATACAGTGAAATTGTTTGACTCTAAAACTGTTACTTGTTTACAAGGTGTATGTGATTTTTGGTGCAAATCATAATAACAGTACATTGAGTGAGTGTATAAAGATATTAAAATTAACAAACTGTTACTTTGTGAGATTATATTACCTAAAACAAGTGACCGATCGGCGTGGTTTGCTGTGATTTTTGTGCGAGTTAATTTGTTAGTATAATGGAGGCGCTTTTTTCGTTACAAGATGAGTTGTTCGAAAATTTGATAAAAGCTGAGAGGAATTTTAAGAAAACTCCGAAAGACAGAATTAAACGTCAGTACTTAGAAACGAGATTGGAGTTATTAGAACAACTATTTAAAGATTTTAAAGACGGACACAAGGAGATAGTTGCAAAAGCAAAAACTAAGAAGGAAACATATTTTACCGAAGGGAAGTATGAGATTTTTGAAGAGCTATATGTATTTTATAAATCAAGTTTACGAGAAGCTTTGCAACAGTTTGTGCCGCCGGTTACCGAATTACATAACCCAGCGGTCATCAATAGCGCGAACAATAATTGCAGTGAGGTCAGACTACCCCGCATACAATTACCTACATTTGGGGGTAATTATGAAGAGTGGCCAACTTTTTATGACATGTTTTCCTCATTAATACATAATAATAAGAATATTTCCGCGGTACAAAAATTACATTACCTCAAGTCTAATCTGAGTGGAGAAGCATTAAACCTACTTAGTAATTTTTCAACAACTGAGGCGAACTATGAGGAAGCATGGAAGCAGTTAGTGCGGCGTTATAATAACAAGCGTTATAACTGCAATGCTATTATGAGGACTTTATTTGGCACAAAGAAAATTCAAACCGAGTCAGCCAATGCAATTAGGAGTTTATTGGATACGACGTCTACCTGTCTTAAATCGTTGGAGAACTTGGGAATTAGTACTGAATCCAGTTATGCTAACGCGTCTGTCGTTCACTTAGTCGTTTCAAAATTGGACACTGAATCTGTTAAACAATGGGAACAGCAGTTAAATACGACGTGCGATGACCTGCCCACTTGGATACAATTAAGAGATTATTTAGAATACAGATTCAGGACATTAGAAATGATAGATACGAACGGGAACCGTGCCGTGCAACCAGCTAAGCCTGCTGCTAAGTCGAAATCTTTTCACACATCTGTAGAAAAGGAGAAGGAGAAGGAGGACAAGTCTAAGGCTAAACAAGAATGTCCGATGTGTCGTGAAATTCATTACCTAAACCAGTGCAAGCGTTTTAGCCTTATGACACCTAAAGAAAGACAAGACTTCGTTCAGACAAGTAAATTATGTTTTAATTGCCTGGCACCGACTCATGCGGTAGTTAAGTGTCGTCAGTCATTTAGCTGTAAGAAATGTGGGAGAAGACATCATACGATGTTACACTTTGAGAGAGAGAACCAGGAGCCAGCCAGTAGCCGGGGACAGGCAGCCGCAGTTTCACCGAGTGAACCACAACAGGAGAGAGCGAGTACAACACGAGGTGACACAAATATAACTGCTACATTTTCTAGAGGAGAGCTACAACCCAACAGCGTGCTACTTGCGACGGCTAAGGTCAAGGTATTCCGTTCTAACGGTTTTAAACAAATAATTCGTGCTTTACTTGACCAAGGGTCACAGGCATCTTTTGTATCTGAGTCAACTGTGCAATTATTAGGTCTTGTACGCAAACCAGTAAGTGGCTGGGTGTCAGGGCTGGGTGATGGCCGTATGAGAATAAAAAACACGGTTTCACTTCGCCTGGAATCACGTCATAATCCAGCTAGTTACATCATAGTTAACGCTTATGTGTTGCATTCCTTAACATCACTACTTCCTTCAACCAATGTGAGCACTTCCAATTGGATCGAAATTGACAATCTTCCTTTAGCTGATCCTACTTACGCGACGCCAGGCAAAATAGATATTTTGCTAGGTGCAGAGGTGTATAGCGAAATATTACTTGATGGCGTTATGAAGCATCCTGATTGTAATTTAATAGCACAAAATACTGTGTTTGGATGGATTTTGTCGGGAAGAATGTCAAAGCGATGTCGAACGTTAGCAAAAGATAATCTCATTAGCATGCACGTACACGTGAAAGAGGATGAGTTACTTAAAAGATTTTGGGAGATGGAAGATGAGCCTAATTTAATAAAAAAAAGAGATGTCTGATAGCGAGAAAGTATGTGAGGATTTGTTTGATATGACGACAGTGAGAGATAATGAAGGGAGATTTATAGTGAGATTACCATTTGCAACGGACGAACCTAAGTGTCAATATGGTAATACAGAAGAGAGAGCAGTAAAGAGGTTAGGGTATTTAGAGAGAAAGCTATCGAAAGATTTAAAGTTGAGAGAAGAATATAATAAGGTTATGAGTGAGTATTTGAATATGAACCACATGAGACTGGTTTCTGAGAGTGAGTTGCAAAATTCTAAGGCTGTCTACCTGCCTCACCATGCCGTGGTGAGAGAAGACAAAGACACCACCAAAGTGAGAGTCGTCTTTGACGCTTCGAGCAAAGGTGACAACAGTGTATCACTAAATGATGAGCTTCTGGTTGGGCCAAGGTTACAACCAGATTTAAGGCACATCTTGATGAGATGGCGTCATCATAAAATCTGTATCGTGGCCGATATTGTTAAAATGTATCGGATGGTGAGAGTGGCGGACATGGACACGGATTTCCAGAGAGTTGTCTGGAGATTTGATCCATCCGAGCCCATACAACGTTACAAATTGTTACGTTTAACATTCGGTACAGCGTGCGCCCCATATCTAGCTGTCAAGGTATTGCACAGACTTGCTGAGTTAGAGAAAAATAAGTATCCATTAGCTGCGAGAATAACAAAACAATGCTATTATATGGATGACTTAATAACCGGGTCTGACACGGTTAATGAGGCAATACAAATTTATGACGAGATGAATGAGTTAATGAAGAGTGGTGGTTTTGAATTACAGAAATGGAATAGTAATAATGAGAACTTTTTAGAGCAGATTGGGAAAACTAAGTTGAGTGAAAGGCAACCTATTAAATTAAATGATTCAATCAAGGTCTTAGGATTGAGTTGGAATAGGAAGACTGATAATTTTGAATACGTAGTAAACTTACCTGAACCTAAAGATTTAATTACTAAAAGACAAGTATTATCTGAAGTCGCGAGACTGTATGACCCTTTAGGCTGGATTGCCCCAGTGGTCGTAAATGCCAAGATTTTAATACAGAAACTGTGGAAATCTGGTCTTGAGTGGGATGATAGTTTGACGGATGAATTACACGTTGAGTGGCTAAAGTACAGACAAGAGTTGATAGATTTAAAAAATCTACAAATACATAGGTGGGTAAATTTTACACAAAAGTGCCAGAGAGAATTACACGTATTTTCAGATTCTTCAAAATCAGCCTTTGCGGCAGCTGTTTACATTCGAGTGATTGATAGTTCCAATAGAGTGCATGTTCATTTACTGTCCGCAAAGACTCGAGTTGCCCCAATCGTAAAAGAGATTTCTATACCCCGACTTGAATTGTGTGGCGCCACCTTAGCAGCCAAGCTTATATGTGAAGTAGCACAAGTCCTTGAGATACCCAAGGAACATCTCTATGGATGGACCGACTCCACAATAGTGTTAGCATGGCTCAAGGGAGGCTCAAGTCGATGGGCAACATTTGTCAGCAACAGAGTGTCCACTATATTAAATATTATGAATTACCATCAGTGGAGTCATGTCTCGTCAGAGACAAACCCTGCGGACTGTGCTTCGCGCGGTCTGCAACCCAAGGAGTTGAGTGGGCATGCATTGTGGTGGAGAGGACCACAGTGGTTATCACAAACTACGGTACATACAGAGAGTAAACTGATTGAGGACACACACGAGGAGGAACGAATCCAATCTTTAACCGTTTTATCTGACGTTGACGAAGAATTTGTTTGGTCTAAATATTCATCTTTAAATAAATTATTAAAAATTGTATCCTACTGTAGACGAGTTTTGAATTATAAATTAAAGAAAGATAATAGATCTAAACTACCTAAATTTATCACAACAATTGAATTGAACGAGTCTTTATTATCATGCATTAAACAAGTACAAGAGCGCGAGTTTTTATATGAAATAAAACAGTTAAAGATTGGAGGATGTGTGCCTAAAAAGAGTAAATTACGATCTCTTTGTCCCTTTTTGGATCAAAAGGGGATACTAAGAGTAAGTGGACGCATATCACAGTCGGACGCGTGTTATGACACGAAGCACCCGATAATTATGCCTGGTAACCATCATTTTACCAAGGTTTTAATTGCGGATGCTCATGTAAAAACATTGCACGGCGGTCCACAGGCTATGATAAACTACCTTAGATCTAAGTACTGGATCTTACGTGCTAAGGAACGTGTTAAAAAACATTTTAGAGAATGCACTATTTGTTTGAGATACTCAACAAGAAAGACTACTCCTCTAATGGGCCTGCTTCCAGAGGCAAGGTTGAAACCCAGTAAGCCATTCAAGTCTACTGGTGTGGATTACTGTGGTCCTGTTTTAATCAGATTTTCACCAGGCCGAGGAGCTAAGTCTTACAAAAGCTACATTTGCATATTCGTGTGTATGGTTACACGAGCAGTCCATTTAGAAGCAGTAACCGACATGACTGCCAAAGGTTTTATTGCTGCTTTTAGGAGGTTTACTGCTCGTAGAGGCCATTGTCAGGATTTATACAGTGACAATGGCACTAATTTTGTTGGTGCCGATAAGCAAATGCGCGACATGTTTAATAGTGCTCAATCTTCTCTTCCTGGAGACATAGCAGAGCTTCTTTCTTTAGAAAGAACCACCTTTCATTTTATTCCTCCCCACTCGCCTAACTTTGGCGGGCTGTGGGAATCCTCGGTGCGCAGTACTAAAACTCACTTAAAAAAAGTAGTAGGAAATAGTACACTTACGTATGAAGAAATGTCGACTGTCTTGGCGCAAGTGGAGGCGTGTTTAAACTCGAGACCAATTTCGTTGTTGAGCGATGACCCAAATGACCCTCTACCCTTGACACCGGGTCACTTCTTGGTAGGCGAACCATTGGTAAATATTGCAGACGAGGATTATACTAATTGTAATGTGGTTGGTTTAGATAGGTGGCGGTTGACGCAAAAAATTGTAACAGACTTTTGGAGTAGGTGGTATAAAGAATACCTAGTTAATTTGAATCAAAGGTACAAATGGAACACTAAGCGTGATGAACCAGAAATAGGTGATATTGTTGTTCTAAAGGAAGACAACATGCCACCAGCTAAATGGTTACTAGGTAAAATTATCAAAAAATATCCTGGACCTGACAATATAACCCGCGTCGTATCTGTAAGGTGTCAAAGCGGAGAATATAAGCGTCCAGTGAGCAAAATTTGTATGTTAACGAAATGAAATTAGTTTTTTTTTATTTACTTATTTTAATGTTTAAAATGTCGTTGAACCCTATATTAGTTGTTTTATTTTAATTCAGAGTTTATTTACCTATTTGTCCAATGAAGTTTCGAAAATCAAAATGTTATTTTTGTACTTACTATAATGAGTTATCTCCAAACCTACCATACCTACATCGTTAAGTTCGGTTGAACTATTTGCTAATGACCTACTTATAAAAACTGTGTTGTTGTCAATGTACCTAAATGAATACGCCCGGCTGAGCCGCACGTGTTCTCTTTGCTTCAATGTATTAGATAACCACAGAATACTTAATAGTACACGGTATAACTGCAAATAAGAAATATACAGGTTGATTCTGTTTTTCACTCAATTGTTTTATTAAGTTTTAAGAGGAATGTTTCTTAAGAGTTTGTATTTACACTTGTTATTTGTTAAGTTTACGCATAAGTATTTCAATTTTTTTTGCCTTTGTTTGAGTTTAAGTTTTTTTGTTAAAATGTAGTTAAAGAACTATGTTCTTTGGCGGGCGGAATGTCCAAATAGTTAAGCGTTTTACGTGTTGTGATCCTATAGATACGCTTAAGTAATAGCTATCTATACCAATATATTACAGTCCACTATGATCATTTTTAGTTGCGAATAAACCTGCATACTAACTACACGTTGTTTTCTTTAAAAAATCACGGCAATCAAAAGTGAACCTTATCTATTGAACATATTAATGTTATGTTATAAAAACTAAAGTGTAAATGCAAATTTTTTTTTTTTTTTAAGAGTAGTTAGTAGGTGCCTATGGAGTTTCTTGCCTATTCTTCATACGAAACTTCCTGTTGGAATGGGCAACTAGAATCAACTCTTTTTATATGACGTTCAAAAGCCTTTTAATTACCCGACTACGGCAAAGCCAAAGGAGGGTTATGATTTTGACAGGCTATGTATGTATGTATGTATGTATGTTCATCTGTTCGCTCATAGCTCCTAAACTACTTATCAGAACTGAACACATGAGGTATCGTTAGAAGCGTCTTGATTGTCCGCTGGTAATAGGCTATATGACGTGTCACCGAATCCAATGTGGCGCCCTCTGGCGGACAAAAAAACCAAGATAAAAAAAAAATGAAGACAAGCATACCGTGTTTGGTATCATTGGAAAGGGGTTCACTAGTACCATTCAAATATATAATATTTAGTTGTGACTTGTCACAAATTATTTAAAAAAGGAAAGATTACCAAATAAATTAAGATACGCATACCGTGTTTAGTATCATTAGAAAGGGGTTCACTAGTACCTTTTAAATATATAATACTTAGCTGTGACTCCAAAATAGTTTAAATAAAAAAAATAAGTTTAGTAGTAAAACTAAAACCCGACTACAACAAAAAGTGATCTAAAAAGTACGAAACAAGAAAATATTTCACACAGAAATCAAGACATAGGTACAAAATGGTCAAGGTAAGCCGTGGTTGCATGCCATTATAATTCATGTTCATCGCACTCATATGGGATACAGGCATGCAACCACGGCTTACCTTGACCATTTTGTACCTATGTCTTGATTTCTGTGTGAAATATTTTCTTGTTTCGTACTTTTTAGATCACTTTTTGTTGTAGTCGGGTTTTAGTTTTTAAACTTATTTTTTGGTCTAATTGAAATAAATGATTTGACTATAAAAAAAAAAAAAAATGCCGAGTCTACAAAATAAATGTAGGCGATAGGCTGCTGGCCGCCGCCCCGCGCCGGCCGCGTGACTGCGCGCGCGCCGCTTGCACCGCAACGTGATGTTCACATTCACATGTTAATTTAAAATTGGTAACATATTAACAGTATTTGCATTACAGTTTATCGCTCATCGTTCAAATACATAGCTAGTTAGAGCGATCTGTAGGAAATCAACACAATAAACAGAAATGTTAGCTTATCAATACAGAGTAGGAAGTGGGAAGTCATCGACGCGCTACCTGTTATCATTATCATAGACTCAGCCGGTTAACTACATGGTTCTAGGTAGCCAAGCGTTGACATTCATCGTTCCTTTGAAAACTATTTAGCATCATACATTTTAACCTTAGGCACTTTTACAAACATATACAACGAAATTCTGGTTTCAGAACAAACGTTGTCCACAATAATACTATAACATTAAAAGGGGGACAAAACAACATGAACAATTATAGACGTACGGCGATGCGCCACCGGTACATGGTGGACATCCCACCCACACGCACAAAACGTTTTGGGAACACATTTATTGTGCGTACTGCTAAGGAGTGGAATTCCCTGCCAGAGTCTGTGTTTCCTGATAGCTACAACCTGGGAGTCTTTAAGTCAAGAGTGAATAGGTTACTTCTAGGCAAGTTATGCTATATTAATTTTCTTTCTGACCGTTTATACTCAATTTTTTTGATAATATCACCATTCCTGTAACTGCACACTCATCCTACATTAATCAGATTTTTCAGATCGAATACCATGAGAAGTTCTTGTGTAAATACATCCATAACAATATTTAATAACATATGACCTATAATTACTATTATTATTATTTATAATAGTACCTTGGGTCCATTGTTTCTTTTGTGGGTCCTTTTTAAACCAAACTTTCTAATCTAGATTAAATCCACTTCTTTCTTTAACATTTTTATTTTAATCATCGCTTCCCATCAGTTGAGGTAGTGGTCAAACGTATGCCTATCAATAGATAAAAAAAAATACTAAGTAGGTACTGGAACGGTTAACTAAATTACTAGACAGCAATCAGCCTATAGAACAAGCAGGTTTTCGTTCCGATTCAAAATAGTCGAGTCAAAATAGAACTAGAATAAGAAGCTATCGAATACGTAGACTAGTACATATATCTAGGGCACGTCATAGCGGTAATTTTAAAACCCCAATCTAATAAAGAAGTGGACAGAATAATAAATATCAGTTGGCAAAGGTACTGATCTCTCAAAGTAACAAAAAGTAAGTGTAAAAAGTGATAAATAACTTGAGCACAGATCACACATGACTTTAGTTTCGGAAGTCGGTGGCTTTGTTCTGTTTGTTGTTTTGTATTGCCACCGCACCACCACATCACTACCTCCTTATCATCCAAATCCATTAAGAAACGGCGACACAGTCAAAACAGAGATTGAAAGTACAAGGTGGGAAAAACTTAAAACATCATCTATGTATAAGTTTTTGCTTACGGTAGATTTTTTCAAAAAGTGCTGAATCAATTTCGATAAAATTTACATGATATATAATATATATTTACCCCTGAGGCACACCCTATCCATTAGAATTTTCAAAATCGCTTTACATTTGCCGGAGAATTCGCGTAACAAATATACAAAAAAAAAAGTCGAATCGAGATCCCTCCTTCTTTTTGAAGTCGGTTGAAAAGGAAAGTTTACAACACCTGCATTCTTCCATGTCTTATGTAATACGATTGTCGACAGACCTGGCCATTTAAACACGAAAAATCGAGCACACATTAGGTGTGTGTCAAAGGGAAATGAAAGGAGAAGATTGGACCGAAACAAACGAAACTATAATGGAGGGAATTTAAGGAGACCTTTGTTAAAAACCGGACAAGTGCCAGTCGGACTCGCCCACCGAGGGTTCCGTTTAAATTCCGTGATTATCTATGTATAGAGAGATCACTGAGTTCTGTAATACAGGTCAATGAACCTAGCGCAGAATTCAGGGAATTCTTAAGAATTTGTCACTGTTTTATGTGAATAAAGATTATTATTATTATTCAATTTATTCATTTTTTATACATATTATATTACATTTTTAAATATTAGTAAAAAAAATAAAAACATTTAAAAATATAAAAAATAGTAGCCCACCGGTATCGGGAACAGGGTCCAAGCTACCGGTGGTCAGGGCTCCTGAGAGAGGAATCTCCTAACAATACGCGCCGTGTCCAGGAGTACCGCTTTCTGAATCGAGCCCTTGATCCAGCTGCCCAACGAGAGCCTCCTCAGATGTTGGTCGAGGCTCTTGGAGATTATTCCATTGGCCGTAACGACTATCGGCACAATGACTGCTGTATTCACATTCCACATGTCGACAACCTCGCGAGCCTCGCGAGGCTTTATTTTTTTATCTTTCTCAGTTTTCACGAGGTACTCGTCATGCGGAACCGCTATATCAACAATCACACACAATTTCTAAATAAAAATATTATTATTACTATTGCGCGACGCTCTAATCGATCTATCACCACTATGTCAGGTTTATTGGCAACAATAGTCCTGTCAGTGATGATAGATCGATCCCAATACAACGTGATATGGCCATTTTCGAGAACTGGGTCGGGCACATACCTATAGTACGGTACTTCCGACTTCACAAGCCTGTATTTTAGAGCAAGTTGCTGGTGGATAATCCTATTATTATTATTATTATTATTATTTATCATTCACTCCCCATGTCATATCGTGTAGAAGGTCAATCTAAATAATATTGATTTAGTACACACCTTTTGATAATTAATTTAACACAGGTTGTTTGTGTACAATATTTACACGAATCATAAAAAAGAAAACCTATAACTATTCAATTAAAAACTAATATACTTAATAAGGCATCAAACAATTGCTCCACATCGTCCTTATCTGGGAATGTGCCTGTGATGTGACACTGGCGCCATTGCCACATTGGATGGCAGTGCTTAACCTCTGACCAATCCAAAAGCAGCTCATGGATCACGGGACGTGTCCACTAACGTTTTGGATTTTTCCTTAAAAAGAAAACCCCTAACGGCTCGAAAATAAAGTTATACAGGTTGACTATACTTTCGTCGTTTGAGGTTTCCTGCAGCTGCAGCAGCAGCACCAGCACAGCACGCTGAACTAGGGAGATCGGATGGAGCAAGAGTATCGACGCACGTAGCGTCCCACATTAAAGGCCTACCCAACTTCCAAGGAACCCATGACATGCCGTCCGGTCTCTGGCCATCGTCGCGCGCCAAGCTGTTGGATTCCAAAACAGCCGGAACGTCGACGACGACGACGACGAGCGCACGATGAATGATATCATTAATATTCACGTGCGGCGCTATGCGAGCAGATCTCCGGCTACATGACGGGCCGTGGTATTGTGGCTGCGGACAGCTTCCCCACAGCGACAACGATGAGGAGAACAGGAGGAAGTTCCTAAGCGTAAGGATTAGGCGCTCGTTGTTTGCCAGTAGTCGCAGAAATGATACGTATATTATTTTGTACTAATCTTAAAAGCGGCTCACACTGGCTCTCTGAGAAGCCGGGGTCGCGGGTCGAACAGTAGGTATTCGGACAAGCAAGTTTCGAGGCATCCGTTGTCGCGGCGAAGCACGGCACATCAAATCAATGAAGTGAGCTGTCATCCGATTGTAGTGCTTTATAAATCCCTAGCATCGGGTCAGTTGACAGCTCACTTCACCTGGGTATTCACCGAGAGAGATATTTTTTTTATTAAGTTGGTCCCATATAAATTTCATGAAAATATTTCACCCATAAGGGTAGAAAATTACGGGATGACTGAAATTTTTGAGTGTCACCATTTCGTAATTAATTTGTATGATAAGAAGTAAGCACTTATAGATCGAAAAAGAAAACTTTTTTACACACAACGTTTTAGTTTCTTCAATCTTTGGAGTAGTTAACTTTCAATCTCTTCTTAATAGATTTAGATGGGAAGGAGGTACTAAAAAGCGGAAAATAAACAGCTTTTTACAAAAAAGACAACCGCCTTCAAAAACTAAAAAGTGAAAAATAACTTTAGCACAGAACACACATTGACTTTAGTTTCGGAAGTCGGTGGCAATACAAAACAACAAACAGAACAAGGCCACCGAACTTCGAAGTTAACTACTCCAAAGATTGAAGAAACTAAAACGTTGTCTATGTAAAACTTTTGGGTATTTGTTGATTTTTTCAAAAAGTGCTGAATCAATTTCGATAAAATTTATATGGGACCACCCCAGAAGTGTACCCTATCCATAAAAAAAAGAATTTTCAAAATTGGGTTACGTTTGCCAGAGAAATCGCGTAACAAATCGCGCACATACTTAATGCAAATTTAAGACTTATACGGTTTTCACATGGATGCCATTGTCAGAACTGGACCAAAATGGGACCACGCGGGAAGCACCAGCTTTCAAATAAAAAAAGAATCATCAAAATCGGTTCACCCAGTCCAAAGTTCTCTGGTAACAAACATCAAAAAAAAAAAAACAGACGAATTGATAACCTCCTCCTTTTTTGAAGTCAGTAGAAAAGACAACCGCCTTCAAAAAGTTAAAAAGTACTTTAAATTCGCAAGTGGTGGCAATACAAAACAACGAACAAAAGCAAAGCCGCCTTTATGTCAAACTTCAAGATGACCTCTCCTCTGCCAGAATTGAGGTAGGTCGACAAAGCGTGCCGCACACAGCCTTGCAGCCTTCTTTAGTGCCGGAACCTAACTGAAGGGGCTGAAATTCCGGAAAAATTAATTTGTCCTTTGCTCATACAAATTGCCTTTTTATATGCACGTATGTCTGTGGTCTTAGTTATTAACCACTTAAAAACTTTTTTGAAATAAATAATAGTTTAAAAAAACTAAAAACACGCTATTTAAAGAAAACCAAACTAAAAAATAGAAAATAAATTTAAATAAGAAAAGAAAAATTTCTATAAGTATAAATTAATAATAGTGTGAATAAAAAAAAATATTTTATTTTAAATAAAGCGTGGGGTAAATATTTATAACTACTGACACCATGCGGTGTCAGTAGTTATAAATATTTTATTGACAGATATGAGTAGAGTGATTATCATTTTGATAATATCTTAAAAAGCACCCCACGCTTTTTTTATAATAAAATATTTTTTTTAATTCACACTACTATTAATATTTATTGAATTTTTTAACACTTTTCTTAATTTAAATTTATTAAAATTTATTTACTATTTTTTAGTTTGGTTTTCTATAAAAAGCGTGTTTTTAGTTTTTTTAAACTATTATTTATCCAGTCCACTAAAGAAAGAAACGAAAATGTCTTTGCGGTTTTTGTTGTTTTTTTCAGAAAGCGCTGAATAAATTTCTGTTTGTTGGAACGAAGTTCCTTATCGCGCGTTGTGAAAGGGGGCTAGACGGAAAAAATTCTTACGAAAAGTTGTCACGACATGCTATAAATAAGCTAAATTGAATCGTTAGCACTGTCAAATAGAGTTCATTATTAGTTGAATGGCGGCTTTTCTATGAAAATATTGGAGCGAATTAAAACCTTATTTTTGCTATTTTTATTACTTCACAAACGCAGACAATTCGAACAGAAAAATTGAATCGTTGGAACTGTCAAATAGAGTTCATTATTAGTTGAATGGCGGCTTTTCTATGAAAATATTGGAGCGAATTAAAACCTTATTTTAACACATTAACCGTGAAATTCGGTTGCACATAGCTCCTATTGTTCGGTCGGCTGGTGCCCGACCGGACAATAGGAGCTATGTGCAACCGAATTTCACGGTTAATGTGTAAAAATAAGGTTTTAATTCGCTTTTCTATGAAAATATTGGAGCGAATTAAAACCTTATTTTTACACATTAACCGTGAAATTCGGTTGCACATAGCTCCTATTGTCCGGTCGGGCACCAGCCTATACGTTTCTCAGAATAATTTTATCATACCTAGTTTGGTAAAATTTCAATTTTTAACCGTTTACGTTTACAAAATAAAGTCCGAATTCGCTTTTCGTAGAATATGTTTATGTATTTAAAGGCGGCGCGGCGAACTCTTTGAACTAGGTACCTACGGCGATATGTTTAGTACTTTTATCATTGGCGAATTATTTGTAGTTGTAAGTAGGTAAGTGAGTAGGTACTCTTTTGCTAGAAAAAGAAAGGCAGGCAGGCGTAGGTACCTATAGGTGCTATAGGTAACCTATTTAAATAAATTAGAGCTATTCACAAACACAGTTTTAATCAACTTTGGCTTAATTAAAAAACTTACCTATTAGGTATAAAATTTACACTTCCCTGTATCGAAGCAACTGCTCAATATGGAGTCCATTTCGCTCGATACATAAACGGGCACGTTTAATTAAATTGTCTTTTAATTACATTATATTTGTTAATAATAAAAAAAATATTATTATAACTTAAAAAAAAAAAAAATTATTACAATTCCTTCACTAATTAATCGAAAGGAACTTCGTTCCATCCGGGTGTCCCTTGACACCTCTCAAGTTTTTTGTATACTAAAACCTTCTCCAGAATGTAACAAACACTTTTCTGAAAACCAACAGTTTGACCTGTATGTTTGTATGTATGTTTGTCTGCGATTATCTCCCGTTTGGCTGAACCGATTTTGATGCGGTTTTCAGGAAAGTGTTTGTAACATTCTGGAGAAGGTTTTGGTATACACACAGAAATGGAATATTCAGCGCTTTTTGAAAAAATCAACAAAAGCCAAAAAAATATACATAGATGACGTTTTCATTTCTTCCATCATAAGAGGACTTCCAATCTCTGTTTTAAGTGTGTTGCCGTTTCTTAATGGATTTGGGTGATAAGGAGGTACTACAAAGCGGAAAATAAAAACAATTTTCAACAAAGAGAACCGATAAATAACTTTAGCACAGAACACTTAGTAAGTCAGTGGCAATACAAAACAACAAACAGAACAAAGCCACCGACTTCTGGAACTAAATTCAGAAGAGAAAAACTCTCCTGAATTTGATGACGTCGTGGAGGAATAGGACATATAAGTAGTACAATGCAAGCTATCTTGTGGAGCCCTCCTTATCGTCGCTGAGCTGCTCCGCAAGGACTCCGTAATCCATCAACACCTTCCAAGTAGTAAGCATTATCTCGAGAGGTGTGCGGATGAACGTGCCATGCGGCCATACTGATATGTCATCCGCACAAGTGCCTACCTACGCAGCTACGCTAATCTAGTCGCCACTCGCCTGTCGCGACGTATCGCGGCGTATCGCGCCTATCGTGCAGATAAATCGCCGCTCACTCAACACTTGACAGCATCTCGTCTGTGACGTTTTCAAGTCGAATGATAGGTACCTGACAGAGGGAGAGTCTAGCGATCTGTTCGCTGTGTGAGATACGTCGCAGATAGTGGCCGGCTCGCTCTGCTCCAACATGCTTTACATAACAAGAGCTGCAGCCGCACGCGGCCGCGCACGGCCTGCTCACAGCGGAGATACGATCATGATCGTCATAGATACACAACAATTTACCGAAAACAACGACGTAGGTACCACTTCAATTGTGAACACGTCAGTCTTTTTTATGAAAATGTGATAAAACACTTAGAAGCTGTCCGCCGCGCCGCGGTTGCTCCGGCTCGGGAGCTGGGAAGGGGCTGGCTCAGAGCGCGGCGTGCTTGTAAACCAACTACATTTATGACAATTGTTTTTCAAACTTAATTAATTAATTTATTTTTTACTTTAATTACCACGGTTTACACCACTTACAATAATTAAAGACAGATAATATTAGTTATACAGATACAAAAACGAAATTACTGACTGAATGAATGAATGTGACTATGAACAAAGAATAGATATTATTTATTATCTATCTATCTTCTATCTATCTATCTATCTAAATAAAAATGAATCGCTGAAATGTACCACAAGCGCATACTTCTGAACGGCTGGACCAAATTGGATAATTCTCTTTTTTGTGTTCGTTATTGTCAGGAGAAGGTTTGTAAAAAGAAAATAGTATAGGGCAGGTAGGTAGGTAGGTTGGTAGGGTAGGTTGGTAGGGTAGGTTGGTAGGGTAGGTTGGTAGGGTAGGTTGGTTGGTTGGCTAAGTAAGTAGGGTAACGGAAGATTATGTCTCAATTTTGTCATTACAGCACCCGTGCGAATCCGGGCGGGCAGCAATAAAGAAAGTATTTATACAAAAATTTTAGTATGTATTTATACAAAAACAAAAATAATCTGTTAAACAAGTGGTTTTATTCCATTTAAATATTTAAAAAATGATGAATTTAAATAATAGAATTATCAATTGATAAAGTTTTAATTTGCAACATAAACTCAATGATATTCTAATAAACAGATATGTTATACACTCACAAAACAAACGAAAAAAGTGTTCCGCGCAGCAGCGGCTGCACACATACACACTTTTCATTCATTTTACAACTCACTACAAGTCAAAATGTTGAAAAGGGATGGCTTGAAAAAACCAACTAGAAAAAAAGAGACAGTTAGTGTTGTCAGTTGCGCGTGAATGTAAACAGACATTATCCTGGCCACCAATCACCGCGTCTTGGCATCATAGACTAACACGAGACAGAAGGTATAAGGTATAAGGTTGTACAAACCGCGAGTACATTATTTTATACGCACGGTTTGTACCTATAACATCTAATAAACAGGACTAAAGGTATAATAGAATATATATAATAATATATAGAGTAGAAAATATTTATTTTGTAATAAAATTCATTTCTTTGTTTATGAACAAATGCGATCCATTTTTGAAGCCTAAAGAAGAATAAAAAATATCTGTCGTCACATTGTTTAATTTCTAATTAAGTATATATAAATGATTAAATAAAACAAAATGATTAAATATTACAAGGTTAGAAAAAAGAAAAACAGAACTGTGGGTAAACAATGACTTTACTGCCTACGATATCGCATCTGTACTTTTATTCTATGTCCGGAGTGAACGCGTCCTTGTCTTACTCACGTGAAAAAATGTATTTCCATTTCTTTCTTTTTTCTAACCTCCAAATATAAGAATATTAGGAAAATAATTGAAATATATAAATAAATCGTTGTATATTGCGTAGTAACATGTGGTATGAGATCCCTTGTGCTTTATTAAATTTGGCATCATAATTGGTACACTTTCTGAATACACAAAAAGCATTTTTTTTATTTTTTTAGCTGCTTTAACAAAGCGTATCACTCGTCGCCATGCGTGACGCAGACTAAAGGCAATACGTCCTAATTAGGACGTTTTTGAATCTTCAAAATTGGGCGCTCATAACATATCTGTTTATTATAATATCATTGCATAAACTGCATAGCTACTACAAACACTCAACATTGTGGTGTAATGAATTCAATTATCTCTTAAAACAGAGCTTCCTATTGCTGTGTTCGGCAGTATTCATGATAGTTCTAATTAAAACCACCTACCATGTAAGCATATACTTATATTTATGGAAAAGCAATAAAGATATTAAATATTGAATAATTCTCTTTTTTACACTCACTCAGGTAGACCCGGAGCCGGACAATAGTAACACGAAGCACCTGTGACAGCGTTCATATTTCTGGCTATGTGTCTGGAGTGGCTGGAGCCTCCATACTCCATGCATGTCATACAACAATAGTAACACAACTGTGACAGCGTTCATATTTCTGGCTATGAGGCTATGTGTCTGGAGTGGCTGGAGCCTCCATACTCCATGCATGTCATACAACAATAGTAACACAACTGTGAAAGCGTTCATATTTCTGGCTATGAGGCTATGTGTCTGGAGTGGCTGGAGTCTCCATACTCCATGCATGTCATACAACAATAGTAACACAACTGTGACAGCGTTCATATTTCTGGCTATGAGGCTATGTGTCTGGAGTGGCTGGAGCCTCCATACTCCATGCATGTCATACAACAATAGTAACACAACTGTGACAGCGTTCATATTTCTGGCTATGAGGCTATGTGTCTGGAGTGGCTGGAGTCTCCATACTCCATGCATGTCATACAACAATAGTAACACAACTGTGACAGCGTTCATATTTCTGGCTATGAGGCTATGTGTCTGGAGTGGCTGGAGCCTCCATACTCCATGCATGTCATACAACAATAGTAACACAACTGTGACAGCGTTCATATTTCTGGCTATGAGGCTATGTGTCTGGAGTGGCTGGAGTCTCCATACTCCATGCATGTCATACAACAATAGTAACACAACTGTGACAGCGTTCATATTTCTGGCTATGAGGCTATGTGTCTGGAGTGGCTGGAGTCTCCATACTCCATGCATGTCATACAACAATAGTAACACAACTGTGACAGCGTTCATATTTCTGGCTATGAGGCTATGTGTCTGGAGTGGCTGGAGCCTCCATACTCCATGCATGTCATACAACAATAGTAACACAACTGTGACAGCGTTCATATTTCTGGCTATGAGGCTATGTGTCTGGAGTGGCTGGAGTCTCCATACTCCATGCATGTCATACAACAATAGTAACACAACTGTGACAGCGTTCATATTTCTGGCTATGAGGCTATGTGTCTGGAGTGGCTGGAGCCTCCATACTCCATGCATGTCATACAACAATAGTAACACAACTGTGACAGCGTTCATATTTCTGGCTATGAGGCTATGTGTCTGGAGTGGCTGGAGTCTCCATACTCCATGCATGTCATACAACAATAGTAACACAACTGTGACAGCGTTCATATTTCTGGCTATGAGGCTATGTGTCTGGAGTGGCTGGAGCCTCCATACTCCATGCATGTCATACAATAATAGTAACACAACTGTGACAGCGTTCATATTTCTGGCTATGAGGCTATGTGTCTGGAGTGGCTGGAGTCTCCATACTCCATGCATGTCATACAACAATAGTAACACAACTGTGACAGCGTTCATATTTCTGGCTATGAGGCTATGTGTCTGGAGTGGCTGGAGTCTCCATACTCCATGCATGTCATACAACAATAGTAACACAACTGTGACAGCGTTCATATTTCTGGCTATGAGGCTATGTGTCTGGAGTGGCTGGAGCCTCCATACTCCATGCATGTCATACAACAATAGTAACACAACTGTGACAGCGTTCATATTTCTGGCTATGAGGCTATGTGTCTGGAGTGGCTGGAGTCTCCATACTCCATGCATGTCATACAACAATAGTAACACAACTGTGACAGCGTTCATATTTCTGGCTATGAGGCTATGTGTCTGGAGTGGCTGGAGTCTCCATACTCCATGCATGTCATACAACAATAGTAACACAACTGTGACAGCGTTCATATTTCTGGCTATGAGGCTATGTGTCTGGAGTGGCTGGAGTCTCCATACTCATGCATGTCATACAACAATAGTAACACAACTGTGACAGCGTTCATATTTCTGGCTATGAGGCTATGTGTCTGGAGTGGCTGGAGCCTCCATACTCCATGCATGTCATACAACAATAGTAACACAACTGTGACAGCGTTCATATTTCTGGCTATGAGGCTATGTGTCTGGAGTGGCTGGAGCCTCCATACTCCATGCATGTCATACAACAATAGTAACACAACTGTGACAGCGTTCATATTTCTGGCTATGAGGCTATGTGTCTGGAGTGGCTGGAGCCTCCATACTCCATGCATGTCATACAACAATAGTAACACAACTGTGACAGCGTTCATATTTCTGGCTATGAGGCTATGTGTCTGGAGTGGCTGGAGCCTCCATACTCCATGCATGTCATACAACAATAGTAACACAACTGTGACAGCGTTCATATTTCTGGCTATGAGGCTATGTGTCTGGAGTGGCTGGAGCCCCCATACTCCATGGATGTCATACAACAATAGTAACACAACTGTGACAGCGTTCATATTTCTGGCTATGAGGCTATGTGTCTGGAGTGGCTGGAGCCTCCATACTCCATGCATGTCATACTTACAACAATATTCGTTTACGAGCGACCACGGTGAATTTGATTCATAATTTAACTAGCTTTTGCCCGCGACTTCGTCCGCGTGAATGTCGGTTATCGCGGATTAAAAAGTAGCCTATGTCTTGCCCCATGGTTTAAGTTATTTTCATACCAAATTTCATCAAAATCGGTTCAACCGTTTCATCGTGAAAGCGTAACAGACAGAGTTACTTTCGCATTTATAATATTAAAGTATGATATGATAAGTAAGTATAGTATGGATTAGCATAAATTGTTTCTTGTTTTATTTTACAAGCTTTTATTTAATTAAAGTCAAAGTCAAAACATTTATTTGCTTAAATGCGGTTATACAAAAGATGTTAGGTACGTTATTGTAGCGCAGAGACACATTTCGCCACAAATTGGCATGCAAATATTGGAGCAATAATTATTCTTCACAAAATAAACTATATTTGAGCATTATTTCATGAGCGCATTTGCTGCATTGCTAAGTAATACTCAATAAAACAACTATGTTTAACATAACATTTATGAATAAAATTTTATGTAACAAACAAACAAAAGACAATTAATATAATAACAACATAAAATAAAGCCTATGTATGTATGGCAAATATGTGTGCAACTAATTCTACAATGCATTCCTAAAATGATAGGACTGACATGAAGAGGTTTTTAAAAATTCAGCTATTGAATACTATGTGAAATAAGCCATTTTTTCAGAACTATTTTAACAGAATTTTCTGTAGGGTAAGTCAGTAATACAATTTGGTAGAGAATTATGAATAAGTGGCGCCGTATATACGCAACCGCGTCTGAACTGCGTGTCACCTGTCCCGTTGTCTGTAATGGAATTTTGCAAGTTTAGAGACACTTTCCGGTTTCCGATTGAGCTGACAGGCATTGCTCTCTTAATCGATGGGAATTTTAAACATGGCGTTCGCTGTTTTGCCCCCAGGAAGCAGTGTGGCATCGATTCCGGAACACGCTACTGCAATTGTAATTTTAACTTGTCTCCTGACCTCTGCATATTACCAGTGGTAATGAATGCTTTTCCTGTTAAACCAAGAGCATTAATTGTTCTGCAATTGCTCTGAGGTGAACACGGAGACGTGTTTGTTTACGATAGTATCTACTCATTGCACCTGGATCGTAATTGGATTCGGCGGTGTATTCCCGATTTCCACGATTTTGATAAACGACCACGTTTTGAAGAGAAGTAAGACAATTGTTTAGAATACTTTTATCATTGTGTTCGATGTCACCCTTAGTAGTTGATGGGTATGCAATTCCACAAAATAAATGTCTGTGACGATAGGGAATTTTCTAAAATTTTTGAAAGTGCTTCTCATTATTTTCACAAAATAATTTTATAATCCTTTAATGTATTAAAAATTACATGTAATTCTTTTGCAATAATCCATACTTCCATACTATATAATTATATACTATATTACTATTTAATATTATAAATGCGAAAGTAACTCTGTCTGTTACGCTTTCACGATGAAACGGATGAACCGATTTTGATGAAATTTCGCATGAAGATAGATTTACCCCCGGGGCCTTCCCCGGGGTTAAATCTATGGTTTTGTAAAATTAGCCTATGTCCTTACATAGGCTAATTTTTTTCCGCGACTTCGTCTGCATCCTCTGTAACCGATGTCCACGCGGACGAAGTCGCGGGCAAGTGCTAGTCTAATATATTGTAATAATATTTATTTCGTTGGGTTTTCAAAGATGTGTCAAAATAAAATGTAATTTAAATCAAAAGCACTAGGGAGTAACGTAACTTCGATGCAAATCACCCCCAAAATAGCTTTCTACCCCTTTATAACTCCGATAAGCGATGAGTTTCAATAAAATACGAAACACGTCTTTCATCAATTCTGTTAAAGAAAGTTTATGCAAAATTTGAAGTATGTTGGAAATCGAAGTATTATGTTGTCCCATACAAACTTTGCCCCCGTGTTTCACCCCCTAATAAAGGATTTTCCGAAATTCTATCCCTAATAGAATTTCGGAAAATCCTTTTTATCGCCTATCGGATGCCTACGCCATACAAAGAACACACCCTCCAAGTTCCAGGTCTCTACGATCAGCGGTTGAGGCTGTGCGTTCATCCGTCAGTCATTCGGGACAAAGCATTTTATATGTACTTATAGAAGATAGATTTATGTTGTAAATATTTGATTCTGAATAATTGAGGTGTGTAGTGGGTAGGGGGTCCGTTTAGTATAAAACCGAAAATAGACTGCGCCGCAAAAATAACGCGTCACATAGAGAAACTGCCACCACAACTACCAAAGTTATGTATATATACCTAGAGAAGATCGCTCGCATAAATAATATGTTGTAAACATCGATATATATGTACTACGGACGTTGTAAACAGGTTAGTATGCTGAGTTTAAGGTATTATAAATCTCAAAAGAGGTTCCGTCTGTACAAGACAAGTTACAGGTTAAAATTAATTTTGAAACAAAATTAAATTACTGAAAGTGCAATAAATCACCATTTTATGGCTATATCAACCAGAAAAAGCTGATGATTGTCTTCAAAATTACTGGAAAAAATGTATCAAATTCGGCCCATCCGTTTCGCTACGGTGCCTCTGACGGGGGGTTAAAGAGAATTTTTTGATGATCTCTCTTTATAAATAACGTCATGTTTTGTTTCCATTGATAAAGTGGGCTGTGTAGTGTACCGATGTTATACAACCGGATCGGCTGCCAGGAGCCACGCGAGCGCCCGGCGCCCGGCGCCCGGCGCCCGCCTCGGCGACCCTGTCTTGATATTGATAACGTAATAATACTTCATTGCAATAATGAAGTTTTTAATAATATTCTTCCCTGGCATTGTATACGACAATGCCAGGGAAGCAATGTTGTTGAGAACTGCGCTGAGAGCACGAACCACTTAACGCCACGCAAGGCAAACCATTTGTCAACAATTACAATAGCAATGTCAGTAATTAACATTACAGTCGGGTATTCAATAAACATGTATTGACGATACATCATTGATTATATTATATACAGAGCAGTACTATATAGGTATCCCTATTCCAGAGCAATCGCTTCGCAGACCGCAGGCGCGCTCGTCCTGCGCGTTCGTAGTGCGTAAGCTCTGCGCTATACCCATCTTCTGGGAATTTTCAATTGATATTATTATGCAATCATTTTTGTATATTTTTTTTTTATAGCTAAATTCTAAAACAAATACTTCAAAGTGAAAAATAATGAGTTTTCTTTCGAAGGGAGTACATTGTCGATGTGACAGACGTTTGGACAACACTGTGAACAGGGTGCGGAGCGCGGCGCTTCGTCACACCATTGTGTTGTCAGAGTGTTGCAACGAGCGCTGGCAGGACCAAGTCAGCCGATTGAAATGTAAGACAATTAGGTAACCAGCCTTGAGCCTCGGCCGGAACGCGCAATACGGATAAACAACCTGAATTACCGTATCGGGGCGGCGGCTATCAATGTGATGAACACTCGACGTGACACCAATGCATCGGCGACGGCTCAGCCCCGCGCCAGCTCGCCCCCGCTCGCCCCCGCACGCCCTCGGTCGCCCCCGCACGCACTCGTCCCCTCTGCCAGTGAATCTTCAGGTCTATGTACAGGACGAAGGATTTTTAAAGTGTGAGCTTGATGTTGACTGTCGTATAGATTTCAGAAAATTTGGTATCTTGTTCGATAAAAAAGACAGTCGTTGAAAGGTAGTCACAAGCTAGAACATCTGACACAAGGGGTATGGTGTGCAGTCGCTCCATGTATAACACTGCAAGCAAGCAAGAACAACTTGACAGCTATGTAGGCCGGAAATCGCGTCGCACCCTTCGGTGTATAGAGGTTGACTCGTCCCGCCCCCTTCACCCGCATCCCTTACGACCATCACTCCCTCGTCAAGGCGGCGACGTCCGTCGTCCCCGCGCCCCGAGCATGGACTGATGATGGACTGAACACGCCGAGCTCCCGGCGCTGTACTGCTCCGCTACGAGAGCACCTGAGCTGCAGGGGCTCCCACTATGTTCCAAACAGAGATAGCTCACTTGCCCTCAGCCTCCGAGATCTTCCAAAAAGCTATGTGTGATCGCATTTATACCTATTGTGAAATTAAAATATTTTACAATAGGTTTTCGACTGTCAAAATGGTTTCCGAAAGAATCGTTCCACCATATTAGCTGTATATATATACTTGAAAAAGGTGGCCGTATACCATCGAAAGTAAGTTTGATGAACCCGTTGTATACATTATAAATTGAGAAAAACGGATTCACTCACTGTATACATCCAGGAAGGCCCTAAACTAATACACAAATAACAAAGAGTACGCTATGGCTATAGGTACTACTAGACATGACCAAAACCTACGACAATTCTGTTGTGCAAGAGCTAAACTTATTATATATTTTTTTCTGTCCAATAAATCAAGAAAGAGACAGATATTAATAAGAGCTGTCAATTTAAGTTAATCTAAAATGTTCAAACAATTTTATTATAGTTGTCATTTCAGAACGTATTGCAAAAAACTTAAAAAAAAGCCGCCTTCAAAAACTAAAAAGTGGTAAACATATATCACTTTTTAGATTTTGAAGGCGGTTGTTATTTTTATGAAAAAAGAGTTTATTTTCCGCTTTTTTTCCGCTTTTTAGTATCGCCTTAACATCCAAATCGATTAAGAAACGGCGACACAGTTAAATCAGAGATTGAAAGTCCTCCAAAGATTGAAGAAACAACGTCATCTATGTATTTTTTATGGGATTTTGCTTTGTGGATTTTTTTCAAAAAGCGCTGAATCAAATTCGATAAAATTTATATGTAACCATTTCGGAATATACTCCTTTCGAACAAAACAAGAATTTTGCAAATTCGTTTATATATGACGGAGTGATGCCCGAACATACATAAAATAATAATAATAATAAATACAAACATACGAATTGATAACCTCCTTTTTGAAGTCGGTTAAAAATCACGGCGAAGTTCAAGACACACAACATGACATTGACGTAACATTTCTAACTTAGTTGTTATCTATCCCCGCCCTTTTGTTCAGCTGCCTGGCAGTAAGAGATACCAATGGTAGTACGAATACTCATACTGTGCCAATGGTCTGAGCGGCGAAAGTGTAACGAAAATAATACTTATAGGTTTTCCTTTATTATTATTCGTGTAAACATTGTACATTGTTCAAAATTTAGTTTAGTTTGTGAACAAGACAATCGGCGCCAGTAGCTAAGCTGCTTAACAAGTTACAGAAACATAACAAAAAACACGTACAACATTTAAAAAATTTCGTATTCTCTCCGTGAAATAAAAAGACCACCATATTACCAACTGCCTTCATCACCTTTGACCACCATGATTCATACTATGCGTACACCAATGCATGTCTTAGTACGGCGTCACCCTCTGGGCCAGTAGCGCAGATGCACCTACAGTCGACACTCTTTACAAAAGAAATTACTTAAAATCCTCGTAAGTAAGTATCACCTATAAGCACGGGTAAACGAGCAAACACGGTTAAAGTTTGTCATTTTTTTCATTTTTAACCGACATCAAAAAGGAGGAGGTTCTCAATTCGTTTGATACTTTTTTTTATGTATGTACAATGTACACCGATTACGCTGAGATTTATGATCCGATTTACGTGATTCTTCTTTAGTTTGATGCGGAATAGTTGCCATTTGGTTCCATGAAAATTTAACATAGTTTGACCCAGTAGTTTTCATTTTATGATCATTTTTTTAAAGTCAAAGTCAAAGTCAAAGCATTTATTTCAATTAAACCATTTACAGGCACTTTTGAATTGTCAAGGAGTCGGTCAGTTAGTCAGAGAGTTGAAGCTTGTTGCTCGTTCCAAAACGTAGGTAGGTCTCTATGGAGAAGAACGAGCAAGAAACTCCACGGACACTCTTTTAAATCAAGTTTTTATAAAGTTTGGTTACATGATTCTTGTTGCTTCTATATGCGAAAACTATGAAGGTAATCTCACAATACAAAACACAAAAAAGAAGCAAGATAAAGTGGCATCTAATTCATTGCAGATAAGAGCTGACCAATCTCCACTGACAGCGCCCGTTCACGAACATGACGCGTGAATCAGCACTATTCAGCTCAACCATTTTGAAGGGAGCCGAATGATCCAACACACGCGCCACCATCAGCGAGACATTTGAGCGAGCATGACAATACTCCTAACCGCCATGTTAATTTTTGTCAAACATAAAGGTATTAATATACATGGCTCCATGGTATTCACATTTACAAAATTGAAATAATGCTGCTAAATTATACAAAACTAAGGTTTCCAATGTATATTATTTTATCAGAAGTGTGATAAGTTAATCATTTTAAAATATCAATCTACATCTACACTAATCTACACTATATAATATTATAAAGAGGAAAACTTTGTTTGATTGTAATGAATAGGCTCAAAAACTACTGGCCCGATTTTAAAAATTCTTTCACCATTCGAAAGCTACATTATCCACGAGTAACATAAACTATATTTTATTTTGGAGAAAAATAGGGTTCCGTAAGATATTTGGGTTTTTCGGCCACAAGGTGTAAAAATCAACCAGAAAAGTTACTTATTTTGCGTACGCTGCCTAAACTATAAAAGATAGAACCATAAAATGTTCTAATTAATTGTTGATCTTATAAATATCTACAAAAAAGTCCGCGACACACTATATCTATCTATGTCGAGTGAGGCACAACAACCATTTTTTTATTTAATAATCTTGAATTTTTTTTGGACTACATTTAAACGCGTTTATTTTACTCATGCTATTAATCCTTATCAAAATAAATTATTTCATCACTAAATACAGTTTATGTAGACAATATTTGGTCTTTGAATGATTAAAATTGAACGTTTGGTTTTGAAGTTATGGCGAAATTAAAATATTACGATTTCTGCTGCACGGCGCGTTGCGAAGTGGGCGTCACCAAGGCGAGGGTGCGCGTGCGGGAGGGGATGTTAAAGTTGTTAATGATGAAAATATTTACATTTAAATATTTTTATCATTAACAACTTTAACATCCACAGAAAGACAATCTGTGCAGCCTGCGGATGATGACTGCGTCGTCGATGTTAGTGTCGGTGTCTGTGAATAGACCTGGGAATCATGTTGCTGACCGTGTGTTTCCTGAGTAGGCTTTTTGCAGCGGTAACCGACATTCACGCGGGCGGAGCCGCGGGCCCCCGCTAGTATATAATAATAACGATACTCGTTACTCATGTCTATAGAAAAAGGGGTAGGAAACATCCTTTTCTTCCAATTTGGAAATTCCCTAAACTGGCTGTGGAGCAGGACCAGCATTCAGCCAAGCATCTTTATCATTGATGTAATCTTCTAACTTATAATATGCTTCTCTACATAGTGTGCGTTTAATACATGTTTTAAATTGTTTTTCATTCAATTGTAGAATATCAAGTGGTATTTTATTATAGCATTTTACACAGTACCCCATAAAAGAAGTATGTACTTTTGACAATCTGAAGCTTGGCTGATCTAATTTGTTCCTATTTCTAGTATAAACTAATGTTTATACTAGAAGTAAATCTTCATCTTTTTAATAAAATAGGTGACAGACATAATTGTCTGTCACCTATTTTATTAAAAAGATGAAGATTTTTTCGAACATGCATAATGTTTTCATATATATATTGACAAGGTACCGTCATGATGTTAATCTGTTTAAACAATTCTCTTAGAGATTCGCGTTTGCGGAGATTATAGATTGCTCTGACAGCCCGCTTTTGCAGAATAAAAATAGAATCCATATCTGCAGCCCGTCCCCATAGCAAAATACCGTAAGACATGATACTATGAAAATAGCTAAAATATACTAGCCTAGCGGTATCCACGTCTGTCAAATGCCGGATCTTTCTGACAGCGTAAGCGGCTGAACTTAACCGCCCTGCAAGAGATGTTAAGTGAGGACCCCACTGTAGCTTGGAATCAAGCGTAATCCCTAGGAAAACAGTCCTTTCGACGAATTCAAGTATGTCCTTATTCAATACAACGTTACATTCATTACTCTTAACATTCGGCAAAGCGAATCTTATGCATTTAGTTTTCTTCTCATTGAATACTAAATTATTTACAGTAAACCAATTATGAATCTTAAGCATGGCGTCATTTACGTCGTCAAGGTGCTGTGCCTGTCTATTTACTCTAAAAATCAATGAAGTATCATCAGCAAATAACACCATTTGTGGCTGATTTTTCAGTAAATGAGGTAAATCGTTTATATAAACTAAAAAGAGGAACGGACCCAATATGGAGCCCTGCGGTACCCCCATTGTTACTTTAAAGCCCGATGAATTAACACCATTTATTTGAACTTGCTGCAGTCTATCACTTAAATATGATTTTACTAAGCTAAGCGCTTGTTTACCCAGTCCGTAATGCTCAAGCTTTAAGAGCAGTGTTTCGTGATTTACACAATCAAATGCTTTGGAGAGGTCGCAAAAAATGCCAATAGCATCTTGCGAATCCTCCCATGCTTTAAAGATATGCTTAATTAAGGTGACACCGGCGTCAGTAGTACAACGCCCTCTGGTGAAACCATACTGTTGGTCATGTAAGATGTTGTTACAATTAAAATGACTGAGCATTTGGTTAAGCATTACTTTTTCAAACACTTTGCTAAAAACCGGCAAAACTGAAACGGGTCTATAATTATTCGTGTCCTTGCAATCGCCGGATTTAAAAAGTGGTATAATCTTGCTGTACTTCATTAAATCCGGGAAAACCCCTTGGTCTATGTTCTATGTTAGGGGGGTTTGGTTTCCGCACTTAGTCCTTAAAATGGACCATTGTACGTGAGCCATTGTGGCCGATTATTCCAACCAGCCCACCTCCCTCCAGAAGCAGATCAGTCTTCCCAGTCTTCTCAGTGCGTCCGCAAGGGAGTTTGGCGTTCCAAGGGTCTCCCTGCGGATCTGGGTGACGCCAGTGCACTCAATGAGTACATGCGCCACCGTTTCCTCCGCCTCCATGCAGGCCCTGCACAGAGGACTATCAGTGATACCTAGTGTGTGAAAGTGCTTATTCAATGAGCAGTGTCCGGTGATGGTCCCCGCCACCAGTCGCAGGCTTTCTCTGTCCAGGTGCAGAAGGCGCTTGGTCAGCTTCGTATCCAGGGATGGCATAGCCTCCTTGGACTGCCTGCACCCTGGTGTCGAGGTCCACCATTTCTCCGCTTGTGTTTGTGTGTAATCTCTTAACCAACTTCTTAACTGATTGAACGGAATGGGCACAATGGGTTCGGGTCCGAAGGCTTTTGTGCTGGAACCCCTTCTGGCGAGTTCGTCGGCCGCATCGTTACCTAGTGAACCACTGTGTCCCTTAATCCATTGTAGTGTCACTGTATTGCGGTTTGGTACTGTAATGCGTTCCAGTGCATTATGACATTCTAGTATTAGTCTCGACGTGATCTGGTTTTTCTCTAAGGATTGTAGGACTGAGGCACTATCGGAGAGTATACGGATATGCGTATCCGTGACTTCCCTGGCCTCAATGGCGTGTGCTGCCTCCAGGCAGCACACGCCATTGATGCCTACGCATTCTGCCTGGTAGACAGTGCTTAGCATTCCTAAGGGCCTAGATATTTTAATGTTTAGGTCTTCAGAGAAGACCCCGACTCCGGTACCGAGATTGGTTTTTGATCCATCGGTATAGATTCTTAGCTCATTTGGGCCTGAGTAGTCACACAGCTCCGCTGTGAGCTCTATGTTGTAGTGTTTCTGGAAACAGTGTATTTTCAGGGTTCTGTCGTTGGGTGATGCCATCATGGGCTGTCGTTTAATTGTTTCCTCTTTTATCCGTGTATGTTTGATTCGGGAGTCTTTGTTTAGGGTGCCGGATATGTCGAGCCTGAAAGCCGCTAGGGTCGCTTCCTCTCTCACGACGAGATTTAAGGGTGGCAGTCCCAGCATCGCCTGTAGCGCGGCAGTGGGTGACGTTCTCATACTGCCGGTGATCGCTACGCAGGCTAATCTTTGTAGCTTCTCGAGCTCCTTCTGGGCTGTGCTCAGATTGGTCCTGGGCCACCAAACTAGAGAACCGTATGTGACAATTGGTCGGATGACTGTGGTGTATAGCCAGTAGGTGATTTTGGGGCTTATGCCCCAATTCCTGCCGAGCAGTCTTTTGCACTGCCATAGGGCTATGCTGGCTTTCGTGGTGATGTAGTCAGTGTGTTTTGCCCAGGTCAGCTGTTTGTCCAAATATATGCCCAGGTATTTGGATTCAGTCGATAGGCTTAACGTGGTTCCAAAGAAGTGTGGTAACTGTAGGGTTGCCAACTTCCTTTTCTTTGTGAAAAGGACAAGTTCAGTTTTAGTAGGGTTCACTGCTAATTTATACTCCTTGCACCAGTCCTCTACTATCTTCAAGGCTTGGCGCATAAGGTTGCATAGTGTGTTTTCATGTGTGCCGTTTATTATAATGGTTATATCATCAGCGTAGCCCACTGTGAAATATCCCCTGTCATTTAGGCGCCTTATGAGGCTATCTACTACTAGATTCCATAAGAGTGGTGAGAGCACGCCTCCTTGCGGGCATCCCTTTGCCACAATGGCTCTTGTGGTATCATTCACCGTGACTTGTACGGCCCTCAGTCTGAGCATGTTGGTGATCCATCCTCGCAGGGTCGAGTCCACGCCGTGTTCATCGAGAGTTGCGTTGATGCTATGGAATATGGTCTTGTCAAAAGCGCCTTCTATGTCAATAAAAGCCGCTAATGAGGAACATTTGTGGTCTACCGCACATTCGATCTTGGAGATCACACTGTGCAGTGCTGATTCCGTTGATTTCCCTGTGGAGTAGGCGTGTTGTTGCTTGTGTAGTGGCAGCCTCCGAAGAGGTCCGTCCCGGATGTGTCGGTCACAGAGTCTCTCAAGGGTTTTCAGTAGGAATGATGTCAGGCTTATTGGCCTGTACGCTTTGGGTTGTGTGTAGTCCTTTTTGCCTGGTTTAGGGATGAAGATAACCTTCACCTCTCGCCATGCAAGCGGTACGTAGTTGTGTGCTAGGCAGGCACGATAGATTAAGACCAGCCGCGATGTAAGGAGATCAACTCCCCATTGCAGTAGAGCTGGGAAGATCTCGTCTAGGCCTGCCGATTTATAGGGTTTGAAGGTTTTAATTGCCCACCTTATTCGGTCTTCTGTTACTATGGTACTAGCTCTATACCAGTCCTGGTTGTTTGGCGTATGTGTTGGTTCACTTGCCCATGTCCTGTCCTCGGAGAGGCTGCAGTCCGGGAAGTGAGTTTCTAGTAGAACTTTACTTGTTTCAAGTCCTGTTTTCGTGTATGTGCCATCTGGGCCTTTCAACGCCCCGAGGGTGCGATTATGGTCAGTGGCTAGGATTTTTCTCACACGCGCGGCCTCGCTGTGTGATTCAATATTCTCGCAGAATTTCCTCCAGGCTGCTCTGCTGGCAGCTCTGATTTGTTTTTTGAATGTGTATTGGGTTTCTTTGTATAGCTCCCAGTCCTCGGGTAGTCTGGAATTTTTGGCTTTGTTAAATTGTTTGCGTACCGCTAGCCTGAGCTTGCCCAGTTCCGCATTCCACTAAGAGTTTCCCTTACCCTTGGCGTTCGGATCTTTTAGTTTGCAGCAGGTGTGGTAGGCTTCAATAATATATTCTGAGAGCTTTGTTACGGTGTCCTCAAGTTGTTTGGAATTCTTTATGCCTAAAGGTGTTTGGTCCCTGGCTAGTAAGGAGGCCAGGAGTCGTTTGTAGCCAGGTACATTGGTTCGGCGCGGGTTGCGCCTTGGTTCGGGTTTTTTTGTGTTGGCTAATAGTGAGAAACGAATCCTTCTGTGATCAGAACAGGAGGGTTCGTTGGATACATGCCAGTTTGAGATAAGATTTGCCGCACTTTCTGAGGCAAGGGTTAAGTCAATAATTGTTTGTCCGCGGGCTGTGACCCAAGTGGGTTCTGAGCCATGGTTTATAATATTAAGGTTAGTTGAGAAAAGATACGTGCATAATACCTCGCCCCTGGAGTTGGCTTTATTGCAGCCCCAAAGTGGGTGATGAGCGTTTGAGTCCGTGCAAATGACCAGGCTCAGGTTGGCATCTTCGCAGTGCTTCACCAAGTCGGTCATCTCTTTAGGTGGGCAGTCTTCGTGTTCGCCTGGCATATATACCGACGTTAAGACTATGTCGGGTGCTTCGTTATTAGTGTGGAGCCTGACGGCTGTTAGATGTCTGGAACAGAATTGCGTGAGTGTTGTGGTAGGTACATCTTTGGGTATATAGGCACAGGTTCGTGGTTTGTCCGTGCTCTGTGTGTCAAGAATTAGCTTACCTCCGATGTTACTGAGACCGCATATTCTATTGTTTCTGATCCACGGCTCTTGGATCAGTGCGATGGTTCGGGGCTGTACCTCCAGCGCCCTGCGCAAGCAAGCCGTGGCAGTCTGGCTATGCTGGAGGTTTGTTTGTATGACGTGGAAGGAACTGGACGCGATCGACAACGGCAATGGGGTGAAGTTAGGAGGAGTCCGATCCATCGGAAAGTTCCCCCCCGTCCTCCAACCCATGCCGGCCGTCGCCGGGCGACGAGGCGAGCAGTTGCTCCGTCCACCCAGGTGATGTGGGTGGCGCACTCACTGCCTTCGTATCGGCCATCGCCGCTCTGGCCATCTCGTCCTCCAGTTCCTCCATTGTCACCTCGTGCTTCGTCGGTGTCTCTTCTGTCGGTGCCGTGCTTGGGGTCGCAGTCTGGGTTGAGGGTTGGGTGTTGGGGTAGAAGCGGACGTATATTGAACCAAGTAGGTACGATACACGTCGCTCCCGCCCCAAGACCTTTTCGACCTCGTCCGGTGGGATACCCAGGGTTAGGTAGGTCCCATGGTTATCACCACCGACCGATGTCGCCCTGTAGAGCGTCTATCTCCCGATGTTGTACCATGTGTTCTGACGGCTCAGCACACTCTGGAGCCGCGCTATGTCTCCGTTGTACCTGGGTACGAAGAGCGCAGCGCGGACACGGGTCGGCACCTCGGACTGCCTCATGACTGTCAGAGTGGCGTCCGTGTTGGGCAGTCTTATCTTGGGCACGTTCTGGGTTAGCCAGGTCAGGGCGTTTTCGTCCTCGCACCACATCTGGACGGTGCCGTCCGCTATCCGTGGATAGCCTCGGAAGGCCGGGAGTGGTTTTGAGGGGTCGGCGTCCATGACGAGGTCTTCGAGGCTGAGCTTTATGTGCTCAACCTCGTCCGTGTTCATGTCTCGGGTTGGAGGCGAGAGACAAATCGCTACGGCGAGCCGCGCAGGAATGTCCTGAGTGGCCCGTGCGTAAGTTCTTTGTCCCCCTTGAGCGGTCTGGACCTTTACACGCTTGGCATCTCCCTGGAGCGTGCTCGGTGAAGCCGTGTCATCCGGTCGTTCCCTCTTTGCCGCTCCCTGGCCACTTGGTCCGGGTTGCGGTTCTGAGGGGCACGACGGGATGTGCTGTGCCGCGGGCGCCTTGTGCAAAAATCCAGATCGCTTGCCTCGTTTTTTTGTGTGTTGGTGTTGGTGTTGTGCTGTGTCAGTACGGTTCCGGTTACTGGTCCCGCATGGCCCCGGCATGGACAGTGACGTTTCGCGCTGGGTTTCCCCTTCGCGTACTGGTCCCTGCCCATGTGTTTCCGCGTCCGGTCGCTTTTCGCGCTGGGTGTCCCCTTCGCGTACTTGCGGCTGGTCGCGTACTCCCTTACAGTCAACCGTTTTTGCATCGCGCTGGCTATTGCCTTCGCGGATTTTGCGCAAACGGTTGCTGAGATTCTTCTCTCTGCTCCGGATTTTTCCGCGCTTACCTTTGAGCAAGCGTACTTCATCCACAGAGGTGAAGTCAGAGCCACCAGATCCAGCTTCCTTTCCCGTCCCGTGTTCTGTGTTAATGTCCCTAAGCCTCGCTTCGATCTTCTCGCGCTGTAATGCCAGCGCGCGGAGTTCGCCTTCGAGGCTAGAGATTCGTGCATTGTCAGTGTCGTTGTCAGGGTTGTTGGTGATACTGTTCCTGACGATGCTCTGTTGCCAGGCCGTCGTGGAAGGTGCAGTATGCTTCAGGGTAGTAGGCGCGGGAGTCGCAGCCGTTAGTGTGTCGGTAGGCGCGGTAATCGCAGCCGTAGTTGTGCCAGGTGGCGCGTGAGACGCAGCCGGTATAGTGGGCGCTAAAGCAGCCTGCCGCGCGGAAGGCGCGGCATTTAATAGCAGAGTTGGCCCCCCCCCCAGATTACGAAAGGGGCAGACCGACGAATCGGTGTGGGATTCCCCGGCATTGCCGGGACCCACCTGGGGAAAATTTTCCTTTTTCTGCGACATGATTGGGTTTTGTGGTGGGCTTTTTTGGAAGTGAGGTTACCCCTCCTCATGGACCGAAGGGAAAAATGGGGAAAGGGAAGGAGGGGATTGGGTTAATTGAAAAGTTGAGTGGGCAAAGGCGCTAACCAGCGAGATAACCTCCGAGCGAGCGATTGGCGTCCGAGAAGCAGCAAACGAACAAAACGGGTCAAGCGAACCTAGCGGGCGAAGCTCACAATCCCGAGGCATGATTATACCAAGAGACTGCGAGCCCCGACCGCAAATTCGCTCAACCGTCCGCTGCCCTCAAACGACCACCACCCACCCCGAGCCACTCACCAGCCGACACCTCCACCAACTCAACCCCTCAATTGGATATAGGATCACAGGAAAGGGGGATTGGGTTACCCTAGGCCTGGGATTTGGCGTTCGGGAACTTCTCTTGTCCGGGGCCACACTAGGCACACCGGAGGTGTGATCGACCTCGTCAATCCGGAGGTCGGTCCCACATCCGGTGCTAGGCTATCCGCAACCCGCCATCCCGCTCGGTTGCATGAGAAGAAGTGCCCGGCGGTCCAGGTCTATCCCACACGGTGGGTACATATCCCACCCTGTTGAATAGGCCCCGACCGCCCCTTGGTCTACACACATATTAAAAATGAAAGCTAAATAGGGTGCCACTGTCTCAATAACCGATTTACAAACATTAGTAGACATCCCCCATAAATCTTCAATAGCCTTGATCTTGAGTTGTTTCAAAGTCTTTGTAACGATTGCAGGGTTTATATGTTTAAATTTAAATTCCGTGGGGCAGGCTGGAACATTCGAACTTAATAAATTAAAAGCAAGTGACGGCGAGGAATCTAAAGTTTCAGTAGTTTTAATAGGAACATTGGTAAAGAATGTTGCAAATTCCTGCGCAACTTCTATATTAGTACTTATGAGACCACTGGAAGTCTCCAGAGTGTAGTCAGTATTATGTCTTTTGTTCTTATTTGTTTCATTATTAATAATTTTCCAAACAGTCTTAATTTTATCATCAGCCGATTTTACTTTGTTGCTAATGTTTAGCTTTAGCTGCCTTACAAGCATTTTTAAAAGTTTTAGAATAAATAGTAACATACTTATTAAAAGTATCAGTGTTAATATAAGGCTTAAGGCCATACAGCTCAAAAAGTCTTTCCCTACTTTTCCTGATGCCTTTAGTTGCCCAGTCACTGAATAAAAACTTAGGGCAAATTGTTTTAGTTTTTTTCTTAAAAATATTCTGAAACTCAGTTTGCACAACTGAGAAGACTTCTTTATATAAAATATTACCATTATTCATACTAAGGTCCTGAACGGGTAACTTACTTGTTAAAGTCTTTTTAAATTTATCTAAATTACCAGATGTTATTGGTCTTGACTGAATCTGTATTTTTTGCAAGGGTGTGTTGGACTCAAAAGCAACGGTTTGACCGCTGTGATCAGAAGGGAGATAATTTACAATAGCATTATCTAAATAGTCGCAGCTACAAAAAACATTATCGATACAAGTAGCAGTGGTCGTAGTTATTCGTGTTGGTTCTAAAAACACATTTGACAAATTAAAGGATTTAAAGAGACTTATAAATCTACTGCTACTTGAATTATTTTCTAAAATATTAATATTAAAGTCTCCGCAAATTATTATTGATTTATTACAAGCTTAGTCAAAACATCCTCCATTATAGACTCAAATAAAGAGTAGTTTTGATGATTCGGGGGTCTGTAAACGCACACTATGACATGCTTATCTAGCTCAACACAGGACAGTTCAATAATATGTTCAACTGATAGTGCAACGATGTCTCTGCGAGACTTAAATTTAATATAATTTTTTATTATAATTAGTGAACCACCACGCAGCATAGATTTCCGATTAAAACAACTGCCCACAGTATAATTTTCATAATTAATTAACATTTCATAAGGTTTCAACCAATGTTCAGTAAAACAAATAATGTCGAACATTGTCTTTTCTAAAAACAATTCAATTTCTAATTGCTTGCAAGAAAAACCTTGAATATTTTGATGAAATAATTTCAAGGAATGTTGCTTAGCCCTTTTTTTTAAATTCTCTGCCTCTGCATGATTGCTAGAAGATACCTTGTTATTACTAAGTTGAACTATATTGATACTGGTACCTTCTGTTGTCTTACTTACTAGTTTAAACTACTTGAGCTTACCACCTTAACATTAGTATGAACCTATTATTACTAACCATGGTGCTAGTTATAGAACACTTCGACATAATAATTATGTCTGAGTTAATATTAAAAGCTAATAGCCATGCTATCTGACGTCTAAACCTAATGGGCAGATACGCTGTATCTCTAGTCGATTTCAATTTTTCAACGAAACTGTTGGTGTCAAAAAACATAAGCTTGTCACTATAGTGACTAGTTAATATATGCATATGATTATTAAGCTTATGTATGTTATTATTTGTCCTATTTGATAGGTGCTCAAAGTACGGAAAAGCGCATAATATTATTTTTTGACAATTAATGTTCAATAGTTCAGTGACACTGTCAGTTATATCATCAATTTTAACCTTTGAGCTATTACCTACACATATAGTAATAATTGTATTAGGATCATATTCCTGTCTAGTAACTGACCTGTCCTGTCTAGTAGTTTATGTTTACCACGCATAACTTTTTTCAGTGTGGTCCGATTTCGATGATTCTTTTTTCTCAAATTTGGTCTCATATAAATTTAAAAAAAATATTCCACCCCTAAGGGTAGAAAATTATGTAATGACTGAATTTTTTTGGTGTCACCGTTCCTTAATTAATTTGTATGCTAAGAAGTAGGCACTAAAAGCGAAAAAAAATGCTTGTTGTTTTGTATTGCCACCGACTTGCGAATTGAAAGTTATTTTTTACTTTTTGAAGGCGGTTGTCTTTTTTGTTAGAAAGATTTTTGTTTGTAGGTACGATTTTGTCAAACATCGGCGCTCACGTTCTAACCAAGTTTGACAAACCGCGCCTTGTGTACTTAGATGAAGTTGCGGCCAGCATAGTTATGTTTTACGTTAACTTTATAATTTTATAAAATAAAGATTTCCATTGTTGAGCTCGACAGGGTCCATAAAGATTCTTACTATACATGTACTACCTAAGCATATTCATAATTATGGAAAAGCAATAAAGATATTGAGTACTAAGAATACGCACACATGCACTCGCCCGGTCGCCGCCCATACCTCATCACATAACTGCAACGGTCAGAGTGGGTCTGTAACACTTCTGTAGTCGAACTAAAGGGGGTTAACATTTTGATCCGCGGCGCTAGAACATTACTTATAGCGTGCTACCCAGAGAGCTGGTGAGAGAGAGGAAGCGGTGTGCGGCCGGCAAGTCTGCCGAGCTGTGGGATGAAGGAACCGCCGCCGCCGCCCAAACGGCCCACGTTGAACGCTACATGACTTCTCGGCAGCACAAAGTCAAAGTCAAAGTCAAATCATTAAAAAAAATATTTCAAATATTTCAATTAGACCATAAATAGACACTTTTGAATGTCATATTACAAGATGGCGGGACGAGCTTGACTTCTATTAAAACGGCTGGTCTGCACTGGTAACGAACTGACTTGTGTGAAAGAGTGGGATGCTTTTGCCCTGCTGCAGCTGCAGGTCAATACAGGCTTCAATACGCTTAACGTTTGACGTATACAATGATATCATCCGTCGTGCTCTTGCCTCCGCCGGGGTGCCAGCTGTGTTGGCTTGGCACGTGACGTTGGAAAGAGACCAGATGGAACCACCATAATGCCGTAGAAGTTGGGTAGGCGTTTGGTGTTGGATGCAACTTGTGTCGACACGCTTGCCATAGTTGCCATCCCATCTTCCTAGCACGTCGTGTTGTTCTGTGACTTGATGTTTGGAGGTGGGAGGTAGTGGCCGCCGTACGTCCGCAGGGTGTACTGAGTGCGTGTCGAGTGCGTGTCGAGTGCGTGTCGAGTGCGTGTCGAGTGCGTGTCGAGTGCGTGGCGGGGCGTGCTCGCCCGGCACTAACGAGCGCCCCACGGCGCGCTGCAGGTGATAACACATCTAAGTAAAGGACAAACGAACCTCAACACATATGTAGGTACTCTTATTACCCAAATATGTGATAACTTGTTAAGTATTTAAACAATTTGAGAATATCATGAGACGATTAGCGCCTTACAGTGTCGGAACAAGTCCAAGTGCCGCGATGACAACAAGCACACAGCACACGATGATGGAGGCCACGGTGACCACGTGATGACTCAACTTTATTTAAACTATTTAGTCCGCTAATAGCGAGAACTACCAGGCAGCCTCTCCAGCTTAGGTGCTGATGCGACCGACACGGTGCCGGAAGCCTGGGGTGTGATTCTTTAAGACCTCATTCTAAACTTCGAATCTGAATCCGCTGTGAGTTTCTTGTTTGGCATTCTAAAAACTCGGTTGATAATTCGAATTTACACCAGCGCCACCCTTGCGAGCTTGTCAGCGAGTTGAACTAAAATGACAGGGAGATTTTGACAGATAAAGTATGAGATGACGTAAGAAGTGGCATTCTGTAAGGTAATTTCCCCGTCACTTCGACGCTCACTTCGCACTCGAACTCGACTAGACCTACTGAGCGGGGACGATAACGATAACACCGCCATTTTATAATACTTATATAATTATTCATAATAATAAGCTTACAGTTTGCACCAAAACGCTTTAAATATCGTGTCAGTTTTTGGTACACTTGGTTGGTTAAATGTTTATAACAAAATTAGAAATCAAATTTAAAAACAATAATTACTATAGATTAGATAATACTTAATACTTGTGCCTAACTTATAGCTAAGTACATTCAATGTCAATGAATGCACAATGAGTGTGAGCGATATCAGTCAAGTGTCGCGGAGCTCTGAGCTGACATGTCTTGGCTGACAGCCTGTTACATGCGGTAATCGCGGAGATAACATTTGTGTTTCGTAGACAGGAAGGTGCGCTTCAATAACTCAATAACAAGCCGGACAACGAAAGGTTCCGCACCTAACTGCGTACATTATCATTTATATACACTACATAACACTAAGTTCCCCAAATAATATTCGTTTACTTGTTTATAATTTTTTTTTTTTTTTTTTTTTTTCAAACCTACTTCAGGCACCAGCTCTCACAATGTGAATACCTACCTATACTCAACCAAACATCTGAATGTAATTAGATCATAACCATTGTTAGAGCAAATAAATAAATTTATTATTATTATTATAATAAATCATACGAATAAAAGTATATACGCTATTATAATGAAATCAAATAACGTTACTTAAGTTCATAAACGATCAAAGCATGGCAAATGACTCGGATTGTATATAACTTGGAACATAAGTGTAAGTGAGCAATCGCAAACAAATAAATCATGTGATATAACAACTAATTAACGATTTTTGGTTTGATTTTCTCCTTTACTATACCGTGAGACCTTCCTTCTCGCCAACTTTCATGATTCTACGTCACTGGGAACTAACCTGTAGGTTTTGCTGACTGTACCTGCGAGGTGTTAAATACAAGGCTTAAATGGTCGTATCTTTTGAAGCTACATTTTTAACACATTCAAGGGACCGCAGACTGAAGGATTTGATGTTAATTTAATATTGATACCTCCACGCATTCCTGAGCTAAACACATACAAACAGACGTCAGGAGCGGAACAACGGAGTGGTCCTATATAGGTTCCTTTTCTCTAAGAACCCAAAAAAACGTTAAACCAACTAGAAGTTAATATATGCAGTCGGTGACATTTATTTCAGCTGTCTCAGATTTGGTGCCAGCGTCTTCAGCAGACCACTTGAAACCTAGAGTAGAAACTAGGTTTTAGTTAATTTTTACAGTCTGGAGAACCACTTGTACTTTATCGCAGCGTGAGTGGCGTTTATAATATCGTCTAAGGACACAAGTGAGCTAAGTTTGTCGAAAGTATTTCTGAGAACTGCTAGCGAGGAAGACACTGATCAATTTGGTCGGAGACCGCAGGCAAATGTATACAAAGTCATCAGTAGGTCGACAGCACACCTTCTTGCCGTGGTGACAAGGTGACGGGAGTGAGCCTATTATAAAACTAGTACGGTATTTGCCTTGCTTTTGCAATTATAAAAAAAATCTTGAAATTATTTAGATCTTTTTGAACAACGACCAGCAACTGGGCAACGTACAGCTGGTCATAGCTGGTCATAGCTGGCCACAGCTGGTCACAGCTGGTCACAGCTGGTCACAGCGCTCGTCCTGTGAGCGTGGCGCGGTGGCGGCGGCGGCCGGCGCCGGACTACTTATCCTCTCGGTAACAACGACTACTTGCATTTTCAATAAGTATATTTGAAATAGAACGTAGATAGCGTTCTTTTCGTTCGGGTACTCTGAGTAATGGGCGAACCGTTGAATAACTTTGTTGCTTATTGAATACTGTCGCTGGTTGCAACAATTGAACGTCGCGTCGGTACGTTCGCATTAGATATGGCGCACAACAATAATAGAAATAATAGAATACATTAGAGAAGTGCCGGCAGCAGACGGCACAGAACAATATCAATATTATAATGTAAATGTTACTGTATGTGCTTACATTCAACTCTACAATTGACAAATACATATAATAATAACAAAGTCAAGTGTGTCGCGAGCATAGTAACGTGCTCGTGGATAGTAACGCAACACGGCGTGACTGCTGATGGCACGGTAGTTGTGGTGAGTGTGGCGCGAGTGTGGCGTGAGCGTGGCGCGAGTGTGGCGCGAGGTGGAGGGCGGCTGAGACACGCGGCGCCACCACACGTAGCGCTCGTCCTTCTATTGTAACATTATAAGCTATCGCCATGAGCGGCCAATCATTGTTTATTGTAATGTTAGTGTATTGCGCTGTTTCAGCGGCACTTACGACTGGCAGGCCGCACTTACCCACCGTACGTGCCTCTCGCTTCACTACTGCACATTCTGCTGATATTGCTAACAGCTAATAGATACCTCCTTGTACTATTGTGTACAACACGCGGCTAAGATATACATATAACTAGTGAAATTAAAACGTACCTTTTAAGGTTTAAGACATTTATTTGTCACTAGCTTTTGCCCGCGACTTCGTTCGCGTGGATGTCGATTATCGCGCATGCAGACGAAGTGCCAGCCTCCCAGATTAAAAAGCATAGCCTATGTCCTTCCCCGGGGTCACGGGGTTCAAGCTATATTCATGAAAATCGGTTCAGTCGTCAAAACGTAACAGACAGAGTTACTTTCCAATTTATAATATTAAAGTATGGAAGTATGGAAGTATGGAAGTATGGAAGTATGGATATGGATTAAGAATAGGAACTAAATACAAAAAACTTACGAAGTTCAGTAGCCTATTCATAAATATAGTGAATCACCCAGTTTATCATAATAAAAAATAAATTAGAAAAATAAAAACTGCGCCAATAGCGACTTGATCAGTCGGGAGTGTCGGGACCCATTACCTACAGGGGAGATGTGAACCGGTCTAGATTTGAATGGGTCCCGACTGATCAAGTCGCTATTGGCGTGGTTTTCATTTCAATGGTATAGTTATTCAACATTACTAAACATAATTCTAGACTACAGGACTTGTTTATTTCTTTTCAGTTTTTATAAAGTTCACTTTTTACGGTTCGTTTTTTGTCGGGTTTTTTTATTTTTCTAATTTATTTTTTTATTTGATACTTTTCAGTTATGAAGTAATACAGAGGTATTACTATTATTATTATTTATTTTTCAATGACGTCAAAAGCAACAATCGCGTCGGTGGTGTCTGTTATGACGCGACAATTTAAAAATATAAAAATCTTTTTACAAAAACGACAACCGCCTTTAAAAACTAAAAAGTGAAAAATAACTTTAGCACAGAACACACATAGACTTTAGTTCCGAAATTCAGTGGCTTTGTTTTGTTTGTTGTTTTGTATTGCCACCGACTTCCGAAACTAAAGTCAATGTGTGTTCTGTGCTAAAGTTATTTTCCACTTTTTAGTTTTTGAAGGCGGTTGTCTTTTTTGTAAAAGGCTTTTTATTTTCGGCTTTTTAATACCTCCTTCCCATCCAAATCTATTAAGAAGAGATTGAAAGTTAACTACTACAAAGATTGATGAAACTAAAACGTCGTCTAAGTAAAATTTTTGAGTAGGTATTTGTTGATTTTTCAAAAAGTGCTGAATCAATTTCGATAAAATTTATATGAAACTACCCCTGAAGCATACCCTATCCATAAAAAGAAGAATTTTCAAAATCGGTTAACGTTTACCGGAGAAATCGCGTAACAAATCGCGCACATACTTAATGCAAATTTAAGACTTATACGGTTTTCACATGGATGCCATTGTCAGAACTGGACCAAATTAAAATGTGACCACACGGGAAGCACTAGCTTTCAAATAAAAAAATAATCATCAAAATCGGTTCACCCAGTCCAAAGAAATCAGGTAACAAACATTTAAAAAAAATACAGACGAATTGATAACCTCCTCCTTTTTTGAAGTCGGTTGAAAATACTAGCTGACCCGACAAACATTGTCCTGTCCCTCTACCTACTTAACTGCCTATACTTACCTGCCTACTTACCTGCCTACTTACCTACACCCTACACCTACCCTATGTTTCTCAGCGATAGTGTGTAGCTTACGATTGGTGAAAGAATTTTTGAAATCGGACCAGTAGGTTTTGAGTTTATTCGTTACATACAAAAATATAAAAATACAAAAATTTCCTCTTTATAATATTATTAGTATAGATGGGGACCGAACATAAACTGCATGGGTAGGTATGGCAACGACGGAACCCTACATTGCGCGTAGCCCAGCACGCACTTGACCGGTTTTTAGGGTTCCGTAGCCAAATGCCAAGAAACGGAACCCTTATGGATTTGTCATGTCTATCTGTCTGTCTGTCCGTCCGTATGTCACAGCCACTTTTTCCGAAACTATAAGACCTATACTGTTGAAACTTGGTAACTAGATATATACTGTAAACCGCATTAAGATTTTTACACAAAAACAGAAAAAAAAGACAATAAATATTGGAGGTTCCCCATACTTAGAACTGACACTCAAAAATTTTTTTTCATCAATCATGGATTCATGAGATTGATGAAAACATTGACACTCAAAAATTTGAGTGTCTATCTATTGATATCCACACGTATGGATGTGTGGATATCAATAGATAGGTATTCAAAAATGATATTGAGGTTTCTAATATTTTTCTAAACTGAATAGTTTGCGCGAGAGACACTTCCAAAGTGGTAAAATGTGTGCCCCCCCCCCCCCCCCCTGTAACTTCTAAAATAAGACAATGATAAAACTAAAAAAATATATGATGTACATTACCATGTAAACTTCCACCGAAAATTGTTTTGAACGAGATCTAGTAAGTCGTTTTTTTTTAATACGTCATAAATCGTAAACCGCAATTTACATTTCATTCAATCAATCAACTCAAATATAAAAATAAAAAAAACTTTTATATTATGTTACTTGCTGCTACGGAACCCTTCATGGCGAGTCCAACTCGCACTTGGCCGCTATTTTTTGTATTATTATTATATTACTAAGTCATTGTAATACCTTTTTGGAATCTTTAAAATGACCTCTTAATTTTGATCCACATTGCAGATATCGAAGAAAAAATAGTTTAATTACGTGTTTTTTTTGTCATATTTTAATTATTACTGTGATGATATATAGTTTTTTAGAATCCTTAAAATAAGTCCTCTTACAAAGTCCTTGAATTTGATATCCATATATCAGATTCAAATCCATATATCCATAGCTTTAGAAAAAAAACCTTTTTTAGGATTCCCCCCTTAACCCTTATAGGATCACTTTGTTGTCCGTCTGTCTGTCTGTCGGTCTGTCTGTCTGTCTGTCAAGACCCTTTATCTCGAGAACGCGTGGAGGTATCGAGTTGAAATTAAAACTATATACTCAAGTTTACGGTCCCTTGGCGCTGTAAAAAAATCAACCTTTTATGTTAACGTGAAAAAAAGATACGGCCGTTTATGCCGCAAAAAACGTATATTATTCAACACTCCCAAGGGAATAAAAATTTTTAGGGTATTTCCCGTTGAAAGTCAAAGTCAAAGTCAAAGCATTTAATTCAATTAAACCATTTACAGGCACTTTTGAATTGTCAAGGAGTCGGTCAGTTAGACAGAAAGTTGAAGCTCGTTCCAAAACGTAGGTAGGTCTCTATGGAGAAGAACGAGCAAGAAACTCCACGGACACTCTTTTAAACTCAGGTTTTTACAAAATACTGCTTACATTATTCTTGTTGCTTCTATATGTGAAAACAATGAAGGTAATCTAGAAATACAAAATATAAAAAATAATCAAGATAAAAACCATGGCAGTTAAGAGTTGACCAATCTCTACTGACAGCGCCCGTTCACGAACATGACGCGTGAATCAGCACCATTCAGCTCAACCATTTTAGAGGGAGCCGAATGACCCAACACACGCGCCACCACCAGCGAGACATTTGAGTGAGCATGACAATTCTCTCAACCGCCATGCTCATTTAAGTCAAACACATAATAATTTACTTAAAATATGGCTCCATGGTACTCACATTTACAAAATTGAAATAATGCTGCTAAATTACACAAAACAAAGGTTTCCAATGTTTCTAAAATGTCGAAAAAGTAATTAAAATATATATTTGTGTATAATAATAACGATACTCGTTACTCATGTCAATAAAAAAAAGGGGTAGGAAACAACATTCCTCCAATTAGGAAATTCCCTAAACTGCCTGTGGAGCAGGACCAGCATTTAGCCAAGCATTTTTAACATTGATGTAGTCTTCTAATTTATAATATGCTTGTCTACACAGTGTGCGTTTAATACATGTTTTAAATTGTCTTTCATTTAGTTGTAGAATATCAAGAGGTATTTTATTATAAAATTTTACACAGTACCCCATAAAAGAAGTATGAACTTTTGACAATCTGAATCTTGGCTGATCTAATTTGTTCCTATTTCTAGTATAAACACTATGTCTGTCACTTATTTTATTAAAAAGATGAAGGTTTTTTCGAACATGCATAATGTTTTCATATATGTATTGACAAGGTACCGTCAAGATGTTAATCTGTTTAAACAATTCTCTTAGAGACTCGCGACTGCTGAGATTATAGATGGCTCTGACAGCCCGCTTTTGCAGAATAAAAATAGAATCAATATCTGCAGCCCGCCCCCAAAGCAAGATACCGTAGGACATGATGCTATGAAAATAACTAAAATATACTAGCCTAGCGGTATCCACGTCTGTCAAATGCCGGATTTTTCTGACAGTGTAAGCGGCCGAACTCAACCGCCCTGCAAGAGATGTTAAGTGAGGACCCCATTGCAGCTTTGAGTCAAGCGTAATCCTTAGGAAAACAGTATTTTCAACGAATTCAAGTATATCCTTATTCAATACAACGTTACATTCACTACTTTTAACATTCGGTAAAGCGAATCTTATGCATTTAGTTTTCTTCTCATTTAATACTAAATTATTTACAGTAAACCAATTATGAACCTTAAGCATAGCGTCATTTACGTCGTCATGGTGCTGTGCCCGTCTATTACCTCTAAATATCAAGGAAGTATCATCAGCAAATAACACCATTTGTGGTTGATTTTTCAGCAAATAAGGTAAATCGTTTATATAAACTAAAAAGAGGAACAGACCCAATATTGAGCCCTGCGGTACCCCCATTTTTACTTTTAAGCCCGATGAATTTACACCGTTTACTTGAACTTGTTGCAGTCTATCAGTCAAATATGATTTTACTAAGCTAAGCGCTAGTTTACCCAGTCCGTAATGCTCAAGCTTTAAGAGTAGTGTTTCGTGATTCACGCAATCAAATGCTTTGGAGAGGTCGCAAAAGATACCAATAGCATCTTGAGAATCCTTCCAAGCCTTAAATATATGCTTGATTAAGGTGACACCGGCGTCAGTAGTGCAACGTCCTTTGGTGAAACCGTACTGTTGATCATGTAACATTTTGTGACAGTTAAAATGACTGAGCATTTGATCAAGCATTACTTTTTCAAACACTTTGGTAAAAACCGGCAAACTGAAACGGGTCTGTAATTATTAGAGTCTTTGCAGTCGCCGGATTTAAAAAGTGGTATAACTTTGCTGAACTTCATTAGATCCGGGAAAACCCCTTGGTCTACACACAAATTAAAAATGAAAGCTAAATAGGGCGCCACTGTCTCAATAATTGATTTACAAACATTAGTAGACATCCCCCATAAATCTTCAGTACCCTTGATCTTGAGTTGTTTAAAAGCTTTAATAACGATTGCAGGGTTTATATGTTTAAATTTAAATTCCGTGGGACATGCTGAAACATTCGAACTTAGTAAGTTTAAAGCAAGTGAGGGCGAAGAATCTAAAGTTTCAGTAGTTTTAATAGGAATATCGGTAAAGAATGTTGCAAATTCCTGAGCAACTTCTTTATTAGTACTTAATAGACCACGGGAAGTCTCCAGAGTGTAATCAGTATTATGTTTTTTGTTCCTGTTTGTTTCATTATTAATTATTTTCCAAACAGTCTTAATTTTATCATCAGCTGATTTTACTTTGTTGCTAATGTATAAGGCTTTAGCTGCTTTACAAGCAATTTTAAAAGTTTTAGAATAAGTCGAAACATACTTATTAAATGTTTCGGTGTTAATATAAGGCTTAAGGCCATACAACTCAAAAAGCCTTTCTCTACATTTCCTGATACCTTTAGTTGCCCAGTCACTAAATAAAAACTTAGGGCAAATAGTTTTCGTTTTTTTCTTAAAAATATTATCAAACTCTGTTTGCACAACTGAAAAAAAATCTTTATACAAAATATTACCATTATTCATATTAAGTTCCTGAACGGGTAACTTACTAATTAAAGTCTTATTAAATTTATCTAAATTACTAGATGTTATTGGTCTTGACTGTATCTGTATTTTTTGCAAGGGTGTGTTGGACTCAAAAGCAATGGTTTGACCGCTGTGATCTGAAGGGAGATAATTTACAATAGCTTTATCTAAATAGTCGCAGCTACAAAAAACATTATCAATACAAGTAGCAGTGGTTGCAGTTATTCGTGTTGGTTCTAAGAACACATTTGACAAATTAAACGATTTAAAGAGGCTTAATAATCTACTCCTATTTGCGTTATTTTCTAAAATATTAATATTAAAGTCTCCACAAATTATTATTGATTTATTACCAGCTGCAAGTTTAGTTAGAACATCCTCCATTATAGACTCAAATATAGAATATGTTTGATAATTCGGGGGTCTGTAAACGCACACTATGACATGCCTATCTAGCTCAACACAGGACAGTTCAATAATATGTTCAACCGAGAGTTCAACTATGTCATTGCGAGACTTAGATTTAATATTACTTTTTAATATAATTAGTGAACCACCACGCAGCATCGATTTCCGATAGAAACAACTGCTCACAGTATAATTTTCATAATTAATTAACATTTCATATGATTTCAACCAATGTTCAGTCATACAAATAATGTCGAACATTGTCTTCCCTAAAAACAATTCAATTTTCAATTGCTTGGAAGAAAATCCTTGAATATTTTGATGGAATAATTTCAAAGAATGTTGCTTAGCCCCTTTTTTAAACTTGCTGATTGATTGCTAGAAGATACCTTGTTATTGATAAGTTGCATCTTGCTAACTAGTTTAAACAATTTGGGCTTACCACCTTAATATTAGTATTATTACTAACTATTGTGGAGCTAATTACGGAACACTTCGACATATTAATTATGTCTGAGTTAATATTAAATGCTAATAGCCATGCTATCTGACGTCTAAACCTAATAGGCAGATACACTGTATCCCTAGTCGATTTCAATTTTTCAACAAAAGTGTTGGTGTCAAGAAACATAAGCTTGTCATTATAATGACTAGCTAATAAATGCATATGATTATTAAGCATATGTATGTTATTATTTGTCCTATTTGATAGGTGCTCAAAGTAAGGAACCGTTGACCTAGAAATGTTTGGTATGAACATAGCTTGAACCCTGAGGAAGAACATAGTTAGGTTGCTTTTTGTGATCCACGACTTCGTCTGCATCCGCGATAACCGACATTCACGCGTACGTTATCGCGGACAAAAGCTAATTAAAAATATATAAAAGTAATACTAGTTAAAAAAAAAAAAATGATTTAAGGGCGCGTATTCGATTTAGCGTAACTCAAAATCTAAATGATTGCTAGAATGGCGTAGCAGCATTGACACACACTAGTACAACACAATGGTCTGTTTGTGTTCATCAGAAAAAGAAATACGCACGAAATAAGCACGAATCATTGAAATTGATCGGCAAACTACAGCGCGCGATGTTTTACAGGGCTTTTTAAAATAATTGTCTAAAATAAATGAGTATAACGGACTGAAAAATATTCTGTATATTAAGCATAACATTTACTTTCATAAAATAAATATATCAGTTATGTTTTTATTCAAATACTGGTGAAAAAAAATTTGCAAAGTGAACCGATTTTCTACTTTTTCAACATTGTTTTTTAATACATAATAGTATTTTTTTGTAATTTTTGTAGCTGTACTCTGTAGCTGTCTTTATGACTGTATATACTGTTCAAAAAACGTATAAAACAAAATATTTTGGCATATTGTAATGGTTGTATTCGTCCTGAAAGTTAACTCTGACGTCTATTTTCGTAAAACGATATGAAAGAATTGTCTTCGCTTTAAAAAACCATAATTAATAATTATACTTTTAATCTGTAGCTGTCTAAATCAAGACTTAATCTATCTAAAACTGTTAATTGTCTTTAAATAATCTGCTCACATAATTACGATACTGCTCTGGGCAAAACGCAAAAACATGAAGTTTTCGTCACGAATCGAATACGCGCTCTTAATTACAAATCTAAAGTTTTCAGACTTTTTCCTGTACTCGTAGTATAAGACGATATTACTAGCCAAACATCAAAATCGGTTCAGCCGTAGGATAGTAGGTATGGATTAGTATAGAAGAATGGATATGTCTACAAATATGTACGGAACCCTCGGTGGGCGAGTCCGACTCGCACTTGACCGGTTTTTTTTTACTTCAAACCATTGTTTGAAGTAAAAAAAAACCGGTCAAGTGCGAGTGCCATTCATTTCCCAGCTGCCACGTTTATTTATTTTTTTCGTCACCTATCTATGAACACTTGGACTAATGAGACGAATCTAACGATACCCTAATGAAATAAGTCCGTTCAGTAGTTTAGAATATATCAGGTAATAAAGAATATTTTATTTACAAAGACCGGCGCGAAAAACATAACCCTTTCCTTGCAGTCGGGGTAAAACAAGTAGTTTTCTTTTACATTTTGTGTAGGGTACTAATCAGGAAAAAATGATGTCACAATTACGGTTGTATGTGTAATGGGTACGTTGTTTTATAGCTAATAGTTGGTGTCCCCTTGTTTCCCAGACAGAAATTTTATAGAATTTCGTTTCCCAGAAAATGTTTAACAAAATATTTGGTTCTCGTATTTTTATTTCGACTATTATTGTTTCAAAGACTTCAATGAATAATATTTCACAGAAACACAATTCACTGAATTTTTAATCATATTTTTTTGTTTAACAAACTTATCAAAAAGTAGAATTCTTTTTTAACGAATATTGTTTGTTTGTTGTATTTTTCCATGGAATTTATTTCAACGAAAATGTATATAAATAGACAAAAACAAAAATATTGTCTCAAAAAGTCAATATGTTGTGCTACCAAAGTTAATGACAGAAACGAATCGCTGCGAAACCGACTTCACGTAGTGTTGTCTGCCCTACTAAAGTGTAATTTAAATCAGCGTAGGCGTGGAGGGGCGAGGAGGCCCGCGAGCTGAGGAGCAGGTGGTTTAGCCGGCCAGTAAGCCGAAGCTGCAGTGGTGAGCGTGAATACCATCTGCGACGATAAGCTCGCGTGGGACCGCCGCGCCGGAGTCCCGCAACGCCGGAGCCGTGACAGAAACTATGCCTGCTGCATGTTACATGCTCGCTTGCATGATGCATGCTTGCTTGCATGATGCATGCTTGCTTACATGCAGCATGCTTGCTTGCACGCTCTATGCTTGCTTGCACGCTGCATGCTTGCTTGCACGCTGCATGCTTGCTTGCACGCTGCATGCTTGCTTGCATGCTGCATACTTGCTTGTACGCTGCGTGCTTGCTTGCATGCTGCATGGCTGCTTGCACGCACGCGCAGTTAGTTTGGTTAAAACTGCGAGTCCCATGCTTGGGAATAAATTTTATATTAAAAAAAAATATAAGGATAAGGAATATTTGGTTTGTTATTTTATGATATGATAATTCTAACAATAAACTTTATGTGAAACAAAAATCAATGATTTGAAAATCTTGAAAGTAAGTATTCTGCGTATTGATTATTCTATGAAACGATATTATTAGAAAAAAATTAGTTGAAACGAAATTCTATAAAACTATTAGCCATGAAACAACTTCTCTTCAAGTTCTCAATAAAATACTTCTCATAATTTCGTTTCATAGAATAATCAATAAGCAGAATACATACTTTGAAGACTTTTAATTCATTGATTTATGTTTCACGTAAAGTTTAATGTTAGAATATCAAAAATATCATAAAATAACAAATTATTCGTTGTCCTTATATTGTTTATTTAATATAAAACTTATGAGCAACAATGGGGGTCTCAGTTCTAGCCAAACCTACTGCTTGTATGCTGCAAGCGAGCATGCAACATGCAGCAGGCATAGTTTCCTAGCTTGCCTAGCGGGCCGCCTCGCCCCTCCGCGCCTATGCGGATTTATATTACACTCTAGGTGTAGGGCAGACAAGACTACGTGGAATCGGTTTTGCAGCGATTCGTTTCTGTCACTAACTTTTGTAGCACAACATATTGACTTTTTAAGACACATATTTTTGTTATTGTCTATATTTACACATTTTCGTTGTAAAAAAATATACCGAAAAAACAATATTCGTTAAAAATAATTCTATAAGCTTGTTAAACTTGTGTTTAGAATGTAAATGTGTATGAAATGGATCCGTGGTTGTCCGAATAAAGAATGTTATTATTATTATTAAACAAAAAAATGTGATTAAGTTATTGAATTGTGTTTCTGTGAAACATGTTTCATTCAAGTAAATAGAACAATAATATTCGAAATAAAAATACAAGGACCAAATATTATATGAAACATTTTTTGGGAAACGAATTTCTATGAAATTTCTGTTTGCGAAACAAGGGGACACCCTCAATTACGTATACAGTTTTTGATAGCAAGTCCTTTAGCAATTTCACATTTCATTAGTAGTTAGCAAACTATTATTAGTTCAGTATTGGTTTGTTTTTTTTATGTCTTAATATTTTACCATAGGGAATTTTATATGATATTAGTTATAGTTAATGCAATGATGCGAATTATTAGTTATGAATATAACGTAGCAGGTCGTTTTCAGAAAGTTGTGTTAAACACGGGAGAAATCTTTTAAGGGATTATCGTGTTAGTAGTAGTATCACGGGCTGGTGTCCGCAACTCCACGTCTCAGCGCGTAGTTTGCGTAATATTGTGGTGTTTTAGGATATTTTAATACAATATTAAGGATTGAATTTCTTTGATATCATTAGGCAATTAATTGTATAACTCTACTCCTTCGTATTATTATGTTTTTTTTTTCTTCCGAATGGCTCATGGTTATGTTCTTGAATGAATTCATAGTATACGTATACCTTCATAACAAAATATGTCTAAAGGAACAAAAGTACCTATGTAACGCTGAAAGGCAATACGTTATTTGTAAATATGAGTGTTGCGAAACATGAGAAATGTAACAAAAGCTTAAAGTGACCAAATAATGTATTTCTCTACTAAAACCATCCTTATGACTTGACCTGAAGACACACATGGTTCGTGGCCTACAAAATATTAGTACCGCTACGTATTTAACGTGTGTTACGAGGTTGCATCCTGCCTGCCCACGCCACGCGCTATGGGCTTGGTGACGTGCTACAAGCCATGCGCTACGACCTCAGATACTTGTTACACTAATTGCACTACGAGCTACATGCTACGCGCTTCGACATCTGCGTTACGTACAAGTTCCGTGCTACACGCTACGCGCTACAGTGTCGGCTACGCGCCGCACGCTACGAGGTAGAAGCTCCATGCTACGCGCTACAACCTCGGCTACGTGTCGCTCGCTACAAGTTCCATGCTACACGCTACGCGCTACAGTGTCGGCTACGCGCTGCACGGTACGAGCTAGAAGCTCCATGCTACGTGCTACAGCCTCGGCTACGCGCCGCTCGCTACAAGTTCCGTGCTACACGCTACGCGCTACAGTGACGGCTACGCGCCGCACGCTACGAGCTAGAAGCTCCATGCTACGCGCTACAGCCTCGGCTACGCGCCGCTCGCTACAAGTTCCGTGCTACACGCTACGTGCTACAGCCTCGGCTACGCGCCGCTCGCTACAAGTTCCGTGCTACACGCTACGCGCTGCAGTGACGGCTACGCGCCGCACGCTACGAGCTAGAAGCTCCATGCTACGCGCTACAGCCTCGGCTACGCGCCGCTCGCTACAAGTTCCGTGCTACACGCTACGTGCTACAGCCTCGGCTACGCGCCGCTCGCTACAAGTTCCGTGCTACACGCTACGCGCTGCAGTGACGGCTACGCGCCGCACGCTACGAGCTAGAAGCTCCATGCTACGCGCTACAGCCTCGGCTACGCGCCGCTCGCTACAAGTTCCGTGCTACACGCTACGCGCTACAGCCTCGGCTACGCGCCGCACGCTACGTGCTAGAAGCTCCATGCTACGCGCTACAGCCTCGGCTACGCGCCGCGCGCTACGTGCTACAAGCTCAATGCTACACGTTACGCTAAATAAATAACTATACTTAGACATTTAATTCTATTCAGTGACAGTTTAAAGAATATTATAATAATGCTACCATACTAAAAGTAATAGTGTTGGGGTAGTGAACGATTTTGCGTAAAGAACGAATGATAAAAATGGTTTAATTTAAATAAAACTTTAAATATGCATATGTAAGTTGAATGTGGAATATAAGAACAATAAATAATCCATACTAATATTATAAATGCGAAAGTAACTCTGTCTGTTCTAAACCGATTTTGATGAAATTTGGTATGAAGATAGCTTGAACTCTGGGGAAGGACATAGGCTTTTTAATCCGCGACTTCGTCTGCATCCACGATAACCGACATTCACACGACGAAGTCGCGAGCAGAAGCTAGTTATTAATACAAGTAATTTCCTTTCTTTTTCTTCTAATACTAAATAACTTTAGCACAGAACACACATTACTTTACTTTCGGAAGTCGGTGGCGGTGGCTTTGTGTTTGTTGTTATATATTGCCACCGACTTCCGAAAGTAAAGTAATGTGTGTTCTGTGCTAAAGTTATTTATCACTTTTTAGTTTTTGAAGGCGGTTTTCTTTTTTTTGAAAAAACTTTTTATTTTTCGCATTTTAGTGTTGCCTTAACATCCAATTCCATTAAGAAACGGCGACACACTTAAAAGAGATTGTAAGTCCTTTTTCGGAATATACCCCTTTCGAACAAAAGAAGATTTTTTCAAATCCGTCTATATATGACAGAGTTATGCCCGAACATACATTAAAAAAAAAAAACATTCGAATTGGTAACCTCCTCCTTTTTGAAGTCGATTAAAAACATGTTAAACATTTTTTTTTGGTTCTTTTTGTGCACTTTTGTTTTACTTTTGTCATTTTCATAGTGTAGGTATTAATAGATATAGATGTGTGTGTAGAGATTAAAAGTTAAAAGTACACTTTTTATGTTCATTCAATTTCGTTCATTCTTACACCAACTCACTACCTTTTTTCGTCAATTTCTGGTAACCCTTAAACTCTCTATATATTATATTGTACTCTTTGCTTCAACTGTTAGTGAATAGAATTAAATGTCGAAGTAAAGGTACAAATTCTGCTACAGTGAATTGCATTTCATAGTCACATCGGGCGCGTTGCGTTGAAATCTTTTATCCCGCCTCTTAGTTGACGAAGTGTTATTTTTAGAAGGCAGTACTTTTACTTGGTATTATGGTTTCGAGATCATATTAAACGTCCTATTATGTCGCATTAACAATTTGCAATAAGACTCGAATCTTGAGTGGTTATGTAGTCAGTGTTATGTTCAATGTGTGTCGTACCTGCATTTTGAAATAATTGCCCAAACCTACTCCTGGTGGCAGTTGGCGTCGATATTACGGTCAGGAGCAGCGGTATTCCATTACGTAGCCTATTTCTCAAAGACAATATCTTTCTGCCAGACACAATTATATCATAAAATATATTCAACTATTTTATTTGGACGACTCGAGAATCAGCAATTGTGCAGAACCTGATCGTAGCCAAACCTCAGTAACATGGTTCAACTTAGGCATTCAGAACGATGTGAGTGGTGAGGCCGCGCCGTTGAATTAATGATACGTTAACGTTACAGATCGACGTCTGTTTGTGTCGCCGCGTATTATTAGTTGTCGCGCGACCAATCGATGCTCGATAGGAAGCGAACCGCGTCGCACGCGAACGACTGGAATTGTCTGAATTGCTAGTAATTTATTATCAACGATGCATTTACAGCGCTGCGTGGCTCACTCGCTTGACGCGTAATAATAGTGGTCTGTGACTGTGCGCTCGCAGCCCTGCGCCCGCCCCGGCCTCAGCGACGCTCTCATCACCTACCACTATCACACGGTACTCGTCAAGTCTCCACCTTTAAATAGTACTATCTCGGGTTCCTTCTAACAAGAACAATCATCCAAATCGGTGAAAGTAATGATGTCCAAGTCAGTCACAGCTGTGTGTGAGCACACACAATGAAGCAGCAGGTGCGCACTTGACGCAGTTAGTAGAGTGTCATGACGCCGGCTACTACTCAGTTGTAATAAATAGGGCAGTGCCTCCCCCCACCCGCCGCTCCTAGTTATTGCGGCTCATATCGTTCTATTGTCATCACACGTCTGTTTATAGCTCATTGTTAGTCGGCGAGGTGGTACCGCTAGAGGGGAGGGCGCGGGCGCGGGCGGAGATCACGCTCGATGTGTATGATTGGTGAGGCTGAGCCCCTGGGACCATCTTCCTGCTTCCTCTTCAGACCGACCACCATCTTTAAGTCAACTGTACACATCGAGACCAATTGAATTAGCCCAAACACGACTTGCCTGTTGTAAGTTGTTGAGGAGTTGGTTAGTCCGCAGACGTTCCTGGCTGCAGTATCAAATCAAGGTCATCACATTACTGCCTGGGACTAACCTGTCTGTACGTCGGAGGTCAATCAAAGCATCTACCATCGAGTTCCTACCAGAGTGCACAGTGGTGACTGGGTTATATCTATGGTTTCGGATATTCGTCGTCGGTAGTTTTTAAAACCCAAAAAGGAAATTGAATTCATAATATATGAATCTTTTTCGTAATAACAAGTAATGTATAGTTATTGCTACTATAGCTATACCCAGCTGACTGAGTACAGGCGTGGAGCGACGGAATTACGGAAAGAGCGATGACCTACGAAATAAATGTATCATAATGCTGAAATTACGTCGCGTAATTTGCTTAATAAATGGTTCTATGAAGTATTGTTATCCGACTGCCGCGAAAGGTTAACTTTTTCGCTCTAATCTATGTATGTGTGTTTCTAATATTCTTTTCAGAACAATTGTTCGTATAATGACTCTTATAATAAAAGCGGTGCCGCTTTTATTAAATATTATTATTATTATTATTATTTTGGGGTCGTAATATATCGTATTACGTACGCATGCTTTTAAATATTACATTACCGCACTAGTGTGGAAAAGGTTTTTTTTTTTAATATTTGCAAAGAGTTTAACCCGGAGGGGGTTTGAAGTATGAAATAAGAAATCCGCGCACAAATCTAAATAAATATAAAGTTCTGAAGTTTAATAAATTTTATTTAATTATCGCACAAGTGTGCTGAAGAACGTCATGTGACCATTCTGCAATTAGACTTAGGTACGTTTCGCCACTGAACTAACATTTCGTGATTATATCATTAAAGTATGCAAAAAAGCTCAAAGAAACCTAACATTTGTCCTTAGAATAGTTAAAAACTTCACAAATATTAGCAACAAGCTTAAACGGCATTGTATAATGCTTTAATAAGGAGCCAATTAGAATGCAAAGCAGTCATCTGAGCTTCGCAGGAAACTAAATATACTCTGATGTTGGAGCGAGTACAACATATTTTTATTACATACAAATACATGATGGAATACCCATTTTACTCATTGATGTATCCAACACAATCTATCCTGGGTCGACATCGAGTGCGGTTGATACTGAACCAGGTTCGGAGGCAACTCGCACTCGTAACCTAAGTATTACGTACGTACCATGCCGATGTACTGTACTATGCGGGTTCAGCCGTAATCATCCTGCTTGGCCGATACATGTTGGCGATCGCGGTAGGTGTTACGGTACTCAGAAGGACGCTGCTGCCCATCCTCTGGTCAGTATCCCTCTGTCACCTTCTACGACACGCACGGGTGGAAAAGGGGTGGTTCTATTCGCGGCCGGCACCACACAGCTATAAGTGACGTTGACATGTTTTGCTGCGGTTTGGCTGAATCGCATTGGGTCTAACCTGGGGTATCAGGACAGCCACCAGTCGGTAAGTCGTGGATTCTTTATCCAATAGTAAGAGTTACTTGACTCATATTCCTACCTTTATATTCACTTCTTTCTAATTTATTTGTTTTGAGTTCACACAATAATGTGCGCCTGCCATGTTGTCTCTTACCCACCTTCGGATGACTGGTAGAGAATGCCTAAGTCTTCAAGTCCGCCTTTGTACCTTTTGCTGCAAATTATTGTTGAAATAAATAAATAAAATCATTATCGTAATAAAACTTAAAAAAATCAAAATACGGTGTACTTTGAACTTTTTCAGTATTTCAGAAATGAAAAAGGTCTGTTATAAGATCTGTTAGCGGGGCAACAACATTCCATAACAGAACCTTTTAAAACTTTTTTTAAATTACGTTTTATTTATTTATGATTATTTTGGTTTAGGGGACAAACCATGCAAGCATGCAAAAATATATAATAGAAGTTTTTTTTCACCATCAAGGTTTACCTTTTTTTACTTTCTTCAGATAAATATTTCTTATTTTTTCAGATAAATATTTTTGCAGTCGCGTTTTTGTTTTAAAAAAATTGGTTGTCTGTAAAGTCGGTTTACTGACGATAGTTGAACGTGACAACGCGAAAGAACCTTTATCGCTGTAATTATCGTTTCTATAAACAATTGACACCACATTCACTTTTCACTTGGAACGCCGCAGAGCGAGGTAACGCCGCATGACGTCATGTAACGCCGTAACGCCGCATGACGTCATGTTTTTTCGTTCGTGCAGCCGGCTATCGAATTATAAGACGTTGTCACGTCAAAAGATTATTACTTATGGGTCATTCCATAGTTTCGTGCAAAAAGCATTTCCAGGCTACCAACTCGTGAATTTATGATTTATTGATAATTATTTATATCGCTAAAATTAGTAAAATAGGAATTTTAAAGGGAGTATCGTTTATATTACAGGATTATTAAATAGATTTTTCAGGAAAATATAAAAACTGCGTAAATATTCATTCCCATCCTTTTCCAAGCAAGGACCTTGGCAGGCATGTTACTATTTACTTACGTGGATTTGAATGAACTGTTTTAATTAATACATAATATTAAAGTTGTACTTCTGAGCTATTGATTAAATAATTACACAAACAATTCATGCAGTAATATCAGAAAAAACGCTCATTTTCAAATTGTCACACGAAAAAATTCATCACCATCCGTGTTCAGATTTTTTAAAATTACGTAGGTCTGTATGATCGCGATCTCTAATTTGGCTCGTTTGCTATGCGCTTATAACCGTCAGTGGTCCGCGACATCGGAGCGGGAAGGACTTACGCCCATCACTGTCGCAATTACATTCATTCTTCACAACGATTTCAGTGCTTCGTCCGCAAAGTGACTCATTACATTCCCTTGATTTAAAAAATAACTGCAGTAAGTAGATAATTTTAATTGCATGATCTAATTAACCCTGAAACTAATTTTGACCTTCAATTAATATTGAACATGTACTGTAGTTGATAACAATTATATCCTAGAAAATGTTTGATTTCTTCATTCATCTCCACTTCATTACCGTCTTTTTCCTCCAATTTTTTGAGGGATGGTAATGAACGGATTCTGGAAAGAAATGAATAATTTAAATCTTAATTAATTACGATTTTTATGTTTATGTTTAAGATGTTTTGAGCCTATTATTGGCAGATGTTCATGTTTTTGCATTTATTTTTTGGGTGAAGTTATACAATCATTATATTTATTTTACATTTTTCAGAATCAACATGGGGAAACCTCGTAAAAAGTTAACAAGAGAAGAAAAGCTAGCAAAAGATAGGTTCCGTAAAAGTAAAAAATATGCACAAATAAAAGAAAATCCTGAGTTATATTCTGTACAAAAAGAAAAAGAAAGAAGCAGATATTTAGCGAGAAAAGAGAAGAAAAAGATATGCATCATTAAAAACATGACTCCTATGTCACAATGAGAACAAAGAAGACGTTGGCGGAAAAAATCACTAAAATACATAGAAGAAAGAAAAGCAGAAAAAAAGAAATTAGAGATGATATTGACGGAAAACTCACCGCCTCAGAGTGACTCGGGTGAATTTGAAAATCTAGAACCTTTGGTGCTTACTGACTTTGACCTGGGTCCAAGTCAAAATATACCTGATCAATTATTTATTTCGAAGCACAAAATTAGGCGTTTACGTTATAATTACTTAAAAACAATAAAGAAACAAGCAAGATAGAATTAGTAATCTAGAAAGAGAAAAGAATGTTTTACGTAAACGAAGAAATGAAACACAAAAAGTGTGTGACTCTGTTGAAAAAAAGATTTCTTTGTTTCAGATTTCTTTGTTTTTGTTTTGTTTTCAGATTTCTTTGTTTTGATAACTGTGACGAGGATGAGATTAATCTATCTGTTCTTCAATGTGACCAGTATGGAGTTACATGTGCCAATGACAATGAGTCTATATTAAGCGTAGATACGTCCACTATATTAAATAACATAGATGATTCAGATGTTTTAAAAAACTTACAACCACTAACAGGTCCAATTGATTTACAGCTATCACCGCTGGTAAATGTAGCTGCATCTACGACTGAGGTCAAATCGCCTAAAGTTAAGATTTTATCTGACGTAAAATTAACTTGGGAAAATCGTAAATTTTATAGGAAACTAAAGGAAAATCTGGTTACAAAAAGTTTGAATCCTGCATTAAACTCTGAAAATCAACGGCAATTCGAATCATTTATTAATTTGAATAAGACTGGTAAATCAAACAAAGATGAGAATAAATACTATGAGGAATCAGATGACAGTGATGATTATAATATTTTATAAGAAACGCTTATGAGTCCTGATTTATTTAGATTGTTACCTGATGATAGTAAACTTCTCAAGTTTAAATTTATATTATTTTGATAATTCTGTGGCCCAAAGGGATCTATGTTAATATGTTATATAATTTAATGGGAATTATACCCCATTTCCCTAGGGCCAGAATTTTACTAACATTTATTTAGAAAATTATTAAAATTTGAAGTCTGTACCTTCTTGGTTAATATTATTAATCGTAGATTTTGACTTTTAGCAGAGTTTTAGTTTGATGATTGTTTTGTTAGTTTTTTTAGAAGTATTTTTAATCTTGTTGTTTTTTTAGATTTTAATGATTCTCAAGTAAAGTGATCATTGTGATTTTGCATCTAAATCCAAAAAAAATATAGTTCCTATTATATCTTATTTTTTGTAAACACCAGTGACTTTTAGTAAACGCAAATGATTAAACTACACTTAGTCATTTGTTTATATCATGACTGTTTTTTTTTAATCTGTGATTAACCTATTGTTTTTTAATATTGATTGAACGGAAACCAAAGTTTGAATAGAAATAAATGTTGATTATTAATATTATATTGGTTTTATTCGCATTCAAATCTATTTTCACAGTTATTTTGCAGTAGGTATTTCATTACCATCAGCTTTAAAAATTACCATCGCCGCTCAATTCATTACGTTCCTTCCTCTTTTCATTACCATCCAATCATGAAATTTCAGTTATCATTTTCTCGGTAACTAAACAAGATAAAAGAGTGCCTTCGAGTTTTTATAAATCTGTTAACGACCAGAATTCGATTTTTACAAAAAAAATGCGGAATATTTAAAAAGTTTTTGATTCTTCAAAACGGTGTTTTTTGCACGAAACGGTGGAACGACCCTTATTTTGTTGGTAAGGTGGCGCAGGTAGTCGTAGCTAGGTGGTAGGCTCACGGTTGCTATTCCACAATGTCACACCGGGCGTGGCGTCAGTGACTGTGGCGGGCTGGCGGACGTGGCGCGTGCCTTACTCTAACTTAAACTTTTGATTGCCTTACATTACTTACCTAGTTGACCTACCTACATATTAGGTCTTTACATATGAAATTGCCGCTCGGTATCAAAAAATTAAAAATAACATTTTTAAAAGAAATTATATATTTAGTCAATCGAAGTATGTACCATTGTTATCGATACACTTTCGCCATTTTATCGGGAGCTCATTGATCCCTTTGGTAAAAAAATCCTGGGAGCGAGAATCGATGAACTGCTTGAAGGCTGTTTAAACTGCCTCATCAGAATTGATTTTTTTTCCTTGTAAAAAGTTGTCCAAATTTCGGAATAAATGGTAATCGTTTGGGGCAAGATCTGGAGAGTATGGTGGGTGACGCAGAGTTTCCAGTCGCAGCTCCTCTAACTTGGCGACCGTCTGATGTGCAGTATGTGGTCGAGCGTTATCCTGAAGGAGCAATGGGCTAGAGCAATTGACCAATCTCGGTTGTTTAATGGTGAGCTTTTCCATCATTGTTTGCAACTGTTGACAATACATGTCTGCAGTAATCGTTTGGCCTGATCTCATAAAGCTGTAGTGGATGACACCAGCACAGGACCACCAAACACTAACTAGAATCTTCTTTTTGGTCAGTTTTCGCTTGGGGCAAGGTATTGCCGGTTTTCCAGGGTTAAGCCATTGTGATGATCGCTTGCGATTATCGTACACGATCCACTTCTCATCACAAGTGACAATACGATTTAAAATTCCCTGATTATTGTGACGATTGAGCAAGGAAGCGCAGCAACCGACGCGTGTGTGTTGGTGTGTTTCAGTCAATTCGTACGGTACCCACTTTTCGAGCTTTTTTACTTTTCCAATTTGACGCAAATGGATAGTGATTGTTTTGTCACTTACTCCAAAACTGCTGCTAATTAAGAAGTGGTTTGAGATGGATCAGCTTCAACTATCGCCTTTAATTCTTCATTATTCACTTGAGTATCCGGTCGTCCACGAGGCTCATTTTGTAAATCAAAATTTCCAGAACGGAAACGTTGAAACCAAAAACGCACCGTTCGTTCGTTAGCGGTGCTTGGCCCGTACACGTCGTTAATCCTTCGAGCCGTTTCTGCTGCACTGGTGCCACGGTAGAACTCATATTCGTAAATATCGCGAATTTTTAATTTCTCCATTGTTGTTGCAATAGCAATTTTCAAGCCCAAACAAATGACGATAAAACAAATGAAACACGAATTTTAAAACAATATTCTTAAGTCTTTATTTTGAAATAATTTTGAATTTGGAATTCCTAATCAAACACAAAATATTTGATTTCAAAGTTGCCAGTATTAAGTATCGGCAATTTCATATGTAAGGACCTAATATAATGCGCAGTGTAACGCTGACTTATTCAATTCAAATTATTTATTTTATCTGAAGTGACATAAATTATATAAATAATCCATACTTGGTTTAATGGCTGGCGTATGCAACACAAATTAGTAATATTTATTATTAACTCGTATAGCTTGTAAGTTGCAAGAGGTCAGGGTCAGCGGCATGTGCAGGTTGTAGCGCCGCGCCGGGCGGCGTCCGCCAGGCGATGGCGTGCGGCGTGCGGCGTGCGGCGTGCGGCAGGCCGCATGCGGTGGGCCGCGACCGAGGTAGCGCCGGCTTCGACACTTTTGACATGACAACGTCTTATAATTCGATAGCCGGCTGCACGAACGAAAAAACATGACGTCATGCGGCGTTACGGCGTTACATGACGTCATGCGGCGTTACCTCGCTCTGCGGCGTTCCAAGCGAAAAGTGAATGTGGTGTCAATTGTTTATAGCAACGATAATTACAGCGATAAAGGTAATGATTCTTTCGCGTTGTCACGTTCAACTATCGTCAGTAAACCGACTTTACAGACAACCAATTTTTTAGTAACTTAGCGATTCGGGCGAGCAGTGTCAGCAGAATTGGAAGACTGTGTGTTGAGGAACAGACAAGTAAGTAGAGCTGGAGTCACACAACATTCTTTAATACGGGGCCGCCGAGGGTTCCCCTAGGACGTGAATGAAATCATGGCTATCAGCTTATTCAATATTATCTGTGTAACTGCAGTGCGCGGTGGCGCGAGTGCTGAACACTGCGGAAGCATACAACTGTAGGCATTGGCAGCAAGTAGTGAGTGCTGAGTGGAGAGCCTTCTGTGGAGTGGTGCGAGCTTGCCGTGTGTGTGCGCGATAGAGGCGAGTGCGCTCGCTCGTCGTGGTCACGTGACCGTGGCACGTCGCGGGGCTGCGTCTGACCGAACATAACGCGCTTTTTATTATGTGGGCTTGAGCTAAATAAAATGTTATAATATATTTTTCCTTAAGAAATAACGAACAGAGTTATCTAAAAAGGCTCGAAGTACCTACCTACATACATATATTATGACGTAGACGGTAACCGTTACTGGCAACGAGTTCAACGAAAACATTAGTAAGAACCTGAACATACATTATTTGAAACATTAGGTAGATATCAGTGATCAAATGGTGTATGCAGTATGGGCACTGTGAGCCAGCTACACAACAGTCGACGAGACTATTAATCAGTCTGTTCACAACCTACTTCACGTTACCATATAAGCGTAAAGGAAAACCGCCGAGCGCGCGAGGTGTACCACATTTCTACAACATAAATTAGCATAAAAGGAGTTTGTTACCTAAATTCGTCGGTCAACCTCGACCAAATAAGTCTTGGCTGTTGCACGAAGTGCGGCAAGGCGCGGTGTGGCGCACTGTGGCAGTGTGGCAGTGTGGCAGTGAGGCAGTGAGGCAGTGTGGCAGTGTGGCAGTGAGGCAGTGAGGCAGTGTGGCAGTGTGGCAGTGTGGCTGTGTGGCTGTGTGGCTGTGCGACTATGCGGCGCAGGCGCGCTCTCAGTGTTACCAGCCTGAGGTATAGCACAACACTACATGGAACATTACCGAACGTCGACATCACGCATTTTGGGTTGCTGGAAGAAAACCAGGCGCACCATGAGGCGTCGGCGGCGGCTTCCAACCCCCCTAAATAGGTCCAGTGGGGGGCAACGGATTCGGACACGTCACACATCAGGCGGCGTGTAGTGTTCCACGCGCTCTCCTCTTAAATATCGTGGGGCTATCAAACACCTCACTGCCGCTTCACCTGAGGAGGCCCACAGAAGCGGGCACTAGTCGGGGGTTGCGGAAGGATCGTACGATGTGTGAGATGGAACACCGTGGTGGAGTGGGTGGTTTTAGTCCGTAAGAGTCCGGCTCGTCCTAGTCCTTGAGGATTCTCCCACGATAAAAAAGAAATGTATTTATCTTGTAACAATATCGGTACTTGACGATATTTCATGAGTACGATAAGGAATAATAATAAGTATATCTTGAACGCAATACGATCCGTCGTTGACTTTGAAGCGCCACATTGCCAACATTGCGCACGGCAGCACTTCCCAATGCCACTTCCTGATAATGTCAACCATTATTCGACACTAGTTACTGCCTGCGACTTCGTCCGCGTGTATTGTCTAACACATCCCTATGTTTTTGATAGTATTATTATATAGCCTACTACATTTCGATTACAGATTAATGCGTTCAAACAAAAAAAAGCTATTTACAAAAAAAGACAACCGCCTTCAAAAACTAAAAAGTGAAAAATAACTTTAGCACAGAACACACATTGACTTTAGTTTCGAAATTCGGTGGCTTTGTTCTGTTTGTTGTTTTGTATTGCCACCGAAACTAAAGTCAATGTGTGTTCTGTGCTAAAGTTATTTTTCACTTTTTTGTTTTTGAAGGCGGTTGTCTTTTTTGTAAAAAGCTTTTTATTTTCCGCTTTTTAGTACCTCCTTCTCATCCAAATCTATTAAGAAGAAATTGAAAGTTAATAACTAATTCGAAGATTGAAGAAACTAAAACGTCGTCTATGTAACATTTTTGGGTATTTGTTGAATTTTTCAAAAAGTGCTGAATCAATTTCGATAAAATTTATATGGGACCACCCCTGAAGCATGTCCTATCCATAAAACAAAAGAATTTTCAAAATCGGGTTACGTTTGCCGGAGAAATCGCGTAACAAATCGCGCACATACTTAATGCAAATTTAAGTCTTATACGGTTTTCTCATGGATGCCATTGTCAGAACTAAACCAAAAATTAAAATGGGACCAAACGGGAAGTACCCGCTTTCAAATAAAAAAAGAATCATCAAAATAGGTTCACCCAGTCCAAAGTCCTCAGGTAACAAACATATAAAAAAAAAAATACAGACGAATTGATAACCTCCTCCTCTTTTGAAGTCGGTTGAAAAACCAAAAAAATTAAGCTTTATAATAAATTATACATAGATACAGATTAATGTAATGTAATGAAAAACAGTTCTTACGCAAGCGCTTTAATTGCTTAAAATAACAATATTTTGTATAAGTCGCACAGAAGAAACCCTTCCGGTACTCGCAGGTGTGCTCCAGTCGATCTTGAGGCGCAGCGAAGTGCTGCAATGTAGTATTCCGCGAGAGACACCATGGACGCAATTTTTTGAACTCAACGTGACCGTGCCGCCCGAGATATCTAGATTATTTAAACCGCAGACTGACGTCTGGGAGGAACTTGTATCCGAGTGGCAGTGTAGGTGGGGTGACTGACTCCATCAGGGGCCGATACCTTCATCCATTCGTGACCGGTTCGCCAGGACTTGGCTGAAGGTGGACCACTGTGTTGCCCAATTTCTCACAGGTCATGGCCACTTTAAGAGTTAATTTTTTCTTTCAAGCTGTTGCTTCGCCTTTGTGTCAATGTTCTACACCTAACTGTGAATACGAACAATCTGTACATCATATCTTATGGGAACGTATTCTTTGGCAGAAAAAACGCAATATTATGTTAGATAGTGTACAGGTTACATCCGGAGCTGATTATTATGCGAACCTTGTAGAAACTAGAACTAATTTCCGTGCGTTCAAGTGTTTCTGCCATACGTATTATTGGCATCAAGAGTAACACTCAACAGCTCACTATTTAGGATCCATTAATTTAGTTAATTGTAATCCGTGGTGCTTGGCCACTGCGCGTCAGAACGATCCTTTGTGCCTACTTGCCTAGTTCTGTTCTGTCTACTGCTTGATATTGAAGTGGAAGTGGAAAATATGGCTTTGTCTTACTCCTCCGCTGTTCTTTTCTGATTAATTTCGTTGCAGGATCCAAGAAAGTTGAATCGTTTTTCCGAGACTTGTCAAGTTTCATTGCTTCGACGTTTTTGTGGTGGTCGCTATTGTTGATTCTGTCTTTCAGGAGCTGCAGTGGTGTGGCGGGCTTGTCCCAATAAAACTATACCTACGATTAAAAAATCCGTAGGCTTATCTTCGAAATTGGTTGTTATGTAAATATATTGCACTAAAAATAAAACAATTTCTCTAACTATTACACTGCACCAGTAAACAGCAAAAGCCCTTCACAAACCAACCAGTCGCAGTCAAAGAACTTTGAAAATGGTAAAATATGTTTCCTCCCAAAGTTACGGAACCGTCGCCTGCGCGCGCTACTCCGACTCGCACTTCGCCGCGTATTTTAATTTATTGCACGGAACTGCTTCCCACTCGATACCTACCTACTTATCTGATTTCGATTAGGTTGGAAGTGTTTTATTTTACTAATAAAAGATGCTAATGTGTCACGAATGAGACGCGGAAATAATCAGTCATCATTGATATTCTCTACAAAAGAAATAAGTTGGGTATTATAAAGAGGTCCCTACCCAAAGTAGTTTAGTGTGAGTAAGTAATGTCTGTTGTCGCACTGACTGTGATAATGATTACTTCTGAAATAAGATATGAATGAGCAACGGTGAGGTCCACGAGGTGGAAGCGTACGTGAACAAGCGACATACGGTGGCGGTGGTGTGGCGGTGGTGTGGCGGTGTGGCGGTGTGGCGGTGTGGCGGTGTGTCGCGGGTCACGCGGCGCCAAGGTCGCGCGCCCGGTTACCATAAACAATGCGCATAATATATTATCTAGCACCGACTGCGACTGTGCCGCAAGCCGCGCTCGCACCCCGCGCGCTTCATGGCCGTCACTGTTGTTGTTTTCTATTCTGAACTGAAAATATTGTCGCATTGTTTTTCTCTGTCAAAAGTCCCTATACCTGCACCTTAGAGTACAGGACATGAGACATGGCACCGATGCCGCGATTATCGTGACCACCACGTGTATTGGGCTTGGGCCTAACTACCTACTTTAGAAAGAGATGATCTCAGCCGGCATCGGATCAGACCAGTTGTTGTTTGGGATCCGCGGTTCTACTCAGTCCCTATACAATCGCGCCAAAGAAGACAGTGTCTACATTGAGACAGTGGGCAGGAGGAGGAGGGGAGCGCTCTGTAATTGAGATTCATTTAACTAAATGAAGCGATCGCTTGACAAGTATCGATTGTCTCACAATAACCACTGCGTCAACAAATACTAAGTGTACGATAGATTGCGTACCTACACTATACTACGTAGATACACAAATGATCTCCGTGAACACTGCCACAGGTTTACATTGGACAGTTTGTCCGTCACAACAGTTCCACTCATAAGGTTGGTCAAACGGCTACTCAGTGATAAAGAACAAAGTCAGCATTCATTGAAAGAGATCAGTCTCGATGACAAGTGCGCGAAACGTTGAGCGGTGTGGTGAGTGACAGCTGACGACAGCTGAGCCCCGGCGCTGGCCCGCGGTGCTGATGACACATGTACGTACACTGTTAGTGTGACGTCAGACGTGTACCTGTGCAACACGTGTCCCGACAGCGCGGCCCTGGCGCAGGTCGCTCCTTATCACAACAGGTGGGCCGAGCTGTAATCGGCGCCCTTCACTTCACGCGAGCTATAAAGATAACAGCATCACCTCGCGTGCTATCTGCGCCCTACGCGTGCGCCCGCGCCTGTCCTCACATACACTACAGGCTGTCGTATGCTGCAACACTGTGCACTGTGCAGGGCTACTCATACTGCGGCGTAAGCGAGCCTCCAGAGCAGTCGTACAGTCGTACGGTAAGGGTCGACCAGTATGTCTATTCTGTTTCAATCTCCCTCGGTGAACAAATAGGCATGGTCTGTGTCAATAAACGTTTTTTCTTTCTTTCTAAGTGATCTGTCATTCGTCCGTCTGCTTTGTCAATCCCTGGCATCGGGACGGATGACAGGTCACTTCACCTAGGTGTTCACCGAGGGAGATTGTAACAGAATAGCACTGCAGGTCGCGCAGGTGAGCGCGGCGGGGGTGGGGTCTTCCCTGCGCCCGCTGACGTATTCAGTTCACAGGGGGCGGCAACGCCGAGGCCGCTCGACGCTCGGGGCTACTACCACAGTATATGTACTGTGCTACTACTAAAGTCTTTTTGTAAATTATAAGTAATCATTTTAAAAAGTGTTCCTTTTTTATCGTTGTTCTGCACTATGAATTTGTGTGTCATCGTAGTAGTGTTTACAAACATAAATATAGATAATCTCACATACACGAACAACCAGAAACGGAACAACTGAGTACCTGTAGGCCATACAAATATTTGTTCCGTGCGGGAATCGAACCCGCGCGCCTTATAATAAAAATAGCCCTAGTAGTTTCGCGTACTTAGTAGTCTGACATAATGTGAATATTAAACAATTCCAACAAATATTATCTAGACCTACAACGAAATAGTTGTGGGAGTGAGTCGAAATGATAATCTAATGTCTGTACCTACTGTGATAAATTGCATGGCTTCACAGTACGCGTTGACGAGTCTGCGACTAATACAAAAATGTAATGAAATAGTAGCTAGGTAATTAACATTGTCATGACGTAAGCGAATAATTATGACGCAAAGATTTGTGGTCGAGTACATGCGGAGCACGCACCGAGTCCCGGCCACCCCCGGCCCGCCACCACACCACTACACAGTTCCCCCCGCCGCCCCCCGCCGCCCCCCGCCGCCCGCGTCACCCGCGTCACCCGTGAGTCAGCGTGGCGCACGCGCCGCCGCCTCATCAATGGGCTCTCCCGCGCCCCCCCCCCCGCACCTCTCAGTCACATGACGAGCCCCGCCCCCCGCACCCCCCCGCACCCCCACTCGCGCGCGTGCGCCGGGTCAACGTCCGCGCCTCCCGCCTGACCCGGTGCCGGCACTACCTTGCACTACTTACGTGCCGCTCGGGAACGACCTTGCTGTCCACTACCGAACTTGGAAAACTGTTTAACGGTTACGCTTACAAGGAAGCAGCGAGCCCCGCTGTGCCGCCGCACGTGCTCTGTGACCGTGGCAGGGGGCGAGTCAGCCGCGAGTCAGCCGCGTGCCACAGCGAGGAGGCTGAGGCGCCGGTACTCGCAGCTCGCAGCCTCAATCCCGAATTGACATTCCATGTAGGTTGTCGTCACGTGAGCGCGCAACTGCACTGCAATGAGAGCTGCGTGCGTGCGCGTGTGCGTGCGTGTGCGTGTGTGCGCGGTGCACTGTCACGTGAGCGCCCCCCCCCCCAGGCACAGTGCCGGCACAGCGCCGGCACAGCGCCGGCACAGCGCCGGCACAGCGCCGGTCGCTCCGAGGAACCTGCTCGGGCTCCGACAGATCTGAGAGCGCGGGAGGGCGGCGCCATCAAGTAACATAACACATCGCAAGCACCGAGGTGTTACGATAATACGATTAATGAACAGCTTACAAGGTTCGACAAGTTCCGACTTGCGCCAGTTATTGGGTAATGTCGTCTATGATACGTTTAAGTTCGGAATCACCACGTGTCCACATGCAACAGGCAAGTGATCAAGCGCGGCCGGCAGTGACCGCTAGCGTCTGTAGCGTGGTCAGGGCCGCTCCTGCTAAAGAGTTCAACGCGCGCGGGGCCCGGGTGCCCGGGGGCCCGGGTGCCCGGGGACCGCGGGACCCCGCGGAACGCGCGCTTACGTACTATTACTGTATTATACATTCATAAGATTCGTCTCCTTTATATGAATGCTAACACTCACCCTCACGCATACACTCCCCACACACACTTCACTCATACTTCACCCTCTAGACACACAATCACATACTGTATTTAATTATTATGTAACTGAAATGTCACGATTGTATAGTATCATATAAAATGGAAGCCGCAAAATGTCCGACTGCTAAGATACAGGTCTGTACCTAGTTTAGGAGCCGGAAGTCTGTCAATAATGTTCGACATGATGTACAACCTACTGTCTACTGTCTACATGTGACATGTACCTTGTTTTTTTTATTGTGTACAAATAAAAAATATTATTATTATTGTCAACTCGTGAGTTAAAATATAGTATAGTGTTACATTGTTTGGCGGTTCGATTCCCGGCTAGCTTTCTCTCCTGAGCGTTTATTTATTTTATTATATTTATAACTTAGAATTGTATACCTTCCATAATACAATTATAAGTTATAATATTCACATAGTAATTGTCTGCATAGATAAGCTGATTTTGAAAGTACAGAAAAATGTTTTAATTTTAAATGAACAAGAAATGACTGTAGTACTGTACCCACATCTCTTGTGATGAGGTCCGAGTGCCCTGTGACCCAGGCCGCGGTGCTGCGCGCTCACAGCAGAGCTACGGGCGGCTGTGACTGCAGCGTGATGTGTGAATTGTTATGAGTAGCTACGAGGAAACAGCCCAGAACCAAATCCCTTTCTGTTAACGTTAACGCCAACAGAAAAATCAAATTGTATGCAGTTGACATAATTGTATCACGTGACATCTAGAAAGCGAACGTCAATTCCATACAATCTGATTTGTTCCGTTGGCGTTAACGATAACAGAAATTGATTTTGTCTGTCTACAGGCCCTGCTCAACAACAGCGTGCAGTAGGAAGTACCGCGCACCACCCCCGCACCACCGCACCACCGCACCACCCCCGCACCACCACACCACCGCACCACCGCACCGCCAGCGCGTGGCACTGCTGCACTGCTATACGTTGTATCAAATTCAAAATGAAAACTTGTTATTTAATAATTCAATTCAATATTCATACAGGCAGGTTGATAACACAATACTCGTGTTTTAGAGGAACTGCATCGACTTAGCCGCACACGCACAGGTGAGCGAGCCACAGAGTGACGTCCTCTGTGAGCTCTGACACGCACACACCTGTGCGACCATCTCTGTCTAAAACTCCAATTACATTAGATAGTTCGTTCACGTTCACGATGAGTTTTGCACCAGTAATTCATGGTAGGGTAACATCGTCATTTTACGGTAAATGGTGATGTGAGCTCCAGCCATCTTCTGCCACAGCACAGTCTCTGCTGGAGCACCCACGGCGCTCACACGACTGTCCTGCGAGGGCCCAGTGTGTCTCCTCTGTCGGCATACTCCTACATGCGCTCTGATTCCGACGCTCCGATGTTTTGTGGGTTTGTTCCGTCCCAATGACGGATTATCGTAGATATATTCAAGATAAAGATAAAGCAGATTAACAAACTTATGTTTGTGCCTATTGGCAAAATGACTTCAAATTGACCGTGGATAAGATATTTCTTATCCACGGTCAATTTGAAGGTAAGGCATTTGGTATGGAGCGTGCTTTAAACGTGTGCTCATTACGCCACTCTTACGGCTCACCAGCCACTCAGCGCGGACTGAACTGTTGTCACTACAGCAGCACCCGTGCTGAAGTAGGACGCCAAGTGGTGCAACTGTGCCGCAGCTAACACCTAGGTAGCAATGTCTGTGTGCCCATGGCCCTGTCCAGCCGTTACGTTAGTTGATAGGAGCCGGACGATCAGTTACATAACACACGCGCCGCGAGCTTTGAGTGCACCATTATTGAGAATGACACATGTGAGCACGCGTGACGCGCCGGGAGCTCCATGTTTACAATGTCAGGGAGTGTACGTGTGCGTGTAGCGGGCGCGGGCGCGGGGCGCGCGGGGGCGCGGGGCGGGGGTGGCGCGCAGCCTCCGCGCATCTCGCAGGGGGCGCGCGGCACATCGACAGTCCGCGCGCGACGCCGCCGCACCGCCAGTTGCGCTCCGACCGCGCCACAGTCCACACGTCCGCGCCGCGCGCTCCCGCACTCGCCGCCAGCACCACGGCCAGCCCGCCGCGACCCCCGCAGCTCGCGCGCCCCGGCCCCATGCGCCCCTGACAGCGCCGCCTGTCGCACCGCACTCACCGCGCTCACCGCCCGCACAAGTGAGTCCCGCGCCTGTGTCCGAGCTGGCGAGCTGGACGCCGCCGCTCAGGTAGTCGCCGACACTTATTGAACCGTTTGTTGCCGCTCCGAGCCCCTTCGTGCGGCCGCTGCGGTCCCGGTGCCCGTGAACATTTTCTACAAAAGGACGTGTTAAAAAAATACTGTTTTACCTTCAGCGAGGTGAGTCACAAAGCTTTGGTCGCATTCCTTAGTTATTGTCGTCTTTAAATTGTTATTGTTAATTAGTTAATTGCGACAATCGCTTGAAGGTACAGCGAAAGCGAGGCGTCATTGTATAAGTACTAATGAAGTCAGTTAACTAAACGACTAACGTTGCTGCCGTTTACCTGACCTTAAAATATGTAACGAATCCGTAAGTTCACACATCCTACTGTTCGTGGAGTTATCGTATTGCGCGAGAGTGGTCGCACGCAGGTGACTTCAACATTCTGCGGAGTTACTTTCACGCGCCCGCGCTCGCGGCACTGCTGGTCGCAGCCGCGGCGGCGCCCGCGGTGCGATACCCTCGTCAGCTAGTGGAGCCAGCTCAGCAGATAGTGTAGCCAAGAAGTCTCATGTCATTGGAGTGTCTCTGTCTAGCCTGTAATCGACTCCAGACACTCCGACTATTGCTGTAGACGATACACGGCGAGACTAAACATTATTTTCTTTTCCTTATATAAACCAGTTTTATAATGAATGCGCGAATAATGTTATTATTTTTTTCTAATGAAGCAGACCATTCATACCGTAAAAGAGTTAAGAATAAAGTTTATATGGCTACAAAAGTTGCGGTCTGGGCAAACATTGTTGGAGAACGAATTATTTTTATTTAAATGGTAAAGTTGAAAATAGTGAAGGAAAGAAGAAAGATATTGGACTATGATAACAGGTACATAAACAGTGAATGAGGCTTTACAGCGTGGACAGGGATGAAGCAGGTCACGAATGTAAAAGGTCATTTGGAAAGAGTGAAGAACAGATAGATTGGTAAAAATATCAAAAATGTATGTATGTAAGTTCTCTGATAGTTTCAGGGCCACAGTAATCGATTCCGTTTGCTGCATTAGACATGACCTTTCGCCCTTCCTGTCCCACACAATAATCAGTGTCTCATTATGAAAGTTTTTGACGAGTGCAGCCAGTAGTAAACACTTACGTCTCTGAAAGTGCGAGCTTGCCCAAAATTTTCTTCAGCTTCAATACAAAACTAAAAAGTCACCAAAACGGCAACGGAGAGCGCTGTGCTGAGAGTTTCAGAATTGAAGAAACTCGCAGGAGAATACAAAGCACAGGGAATTTCCAAGCATAAGTGGCACTGGGCAGATTGCTCCCAGAACGAATGGCCGATGGCGCCGAAGGGTTCTGGAGGGCGCAGCGTTGGCCTGCCACAAGGCGGGCCGATGATTTGGTAAAGCTCATGGAAATCCATTGGATGCGAGAAGAGCACCTACAAGAGGTTGCTAGTTCGACTGGTACGACACAGTGTCCAGTGTTGAGCGTGACAGATGACGGACTGAAGAATAAGCTGGGGGCTACCACGTTGCTACCTAAAAACTCACTTTCGCATTTCTATAGTTACCGTGCTAATTAAAATGTTCCATGGACAATGGACATGGCAGTGGAAAATGTATGCTTGCCGTGTTGTTGCTAGCGTATGTGTTTACCGCCGTTATCGATAATGCGGATAATCCAGTGTGGCGAGCAGCATAATTGATTCGCCAAATGTTTAAGGCAATGTGTGTGAGTGCGCGTGCGGCTGACCGCTACTTCGATAGCCAGTGCCCGTGCCGGTGCCGGTGCCGGTGCCGGTAGCCGGTAGACTGGACGGCGCCGCACCGCGCCGGTTTGTGCTCCTCTGTAAATAGTTGTAGCTACTGACATACTCTAAGCCCTCCAGTAATTTTCCTAGTATTTTTAAACATGGCCTAAACCAGTTGCGCCTATTTGCCTTGCTCCAGGACAGGTGACTGCCACAGCCACTACAGGTCCATTCGGATCACTAGAAAACCAACTCTACATTGAAAGCTGTTTGTTAGAATACATAATACTGGAGTTTACTAGAACCAAACATGTATGGGGAAATAGGTATCTTAAAAATTCTGATTCTTTAGATTGTGTAATTCGATCGGAATCGCCTTCGTTTTGTTGTTAAGTTGACCAGGTACACCGAAATTCATATTGCGTATAACATCCATAAACCATGTTCTGACTGTGGGTCCGCACTGTACCTATGCGTTACTGTTTTAGCTGGTGGGGACAATCAGTATAATATTTAAAAACTACCTAACAAGTCAAAATGCTGCCATTCCAAATATTGTAAAAGGAGCCCAGAATAAAATAATATAAAGAAGCTCTCCGTACCCTTCGCACCATGGTATCTCCACCACATCGAAACTGAATATCGTTGTTTCACAAGATCTTGCCAAACTTTTTAATGAGTGTTTTGTCAAACTGTATTGTTGTAGTTGTTGTGGACAAGACCCACAACAACTACAACAATACAGTACGCGCTCGCCCGTACTCGTAATACCTGCCCGCCCCGCTACCAACACACAGATCAGCAATCGATGATGTAGTAGAGTAGCAGTGATTGTGGAACAACTAGTGTAGGTATCTAAATCATTCAGTTGTGACGAGACTGCCAATAGAAACAATTAATCATTTAATTATTCTTGCTTATGTCACTGAGCAATGCGCTGAAAATATCCACCGCTCCGCGCCACAGCGTGCTGCGGCACACGCTACAGTGCCGCACTATCCAATCTGGTGCCCTGGAGGCAACCAGAGACGTGCGCGAATACACGTAGCAGCATGTAGCTGGAAGTATGTTCGTACGAGTGTGCGGCAGCCCTCGCCGCGCAGCACACGTACGACATGAGCGGTGAGCTGATGCTGACGCTGTCAGGCGCCTTGTCAAACAAACTGTTGACTTCCTAATGAAGCCAGCATTGCCGACGACGCACTGAACGTTAAAGCGACCTTACAGGCATAATATAAACACAAGTTATAAATGTAGGACGTGCCTACCTATAATAATGTAGCGCGGCTGTAGCTGCGGTGCGCGGCGAGCACGCCTCTCCGAGTCATGTGACAGCGACACTATTTGCTATATTATGTACTAGTATCAAATATACTGCCATTTAAATTTAAGGTAATTCAGTTTATTTTAATGATGTCGATACAAAGACTTGGTTCATTGTAAACACATGACTCGAGCTCGAGCGAGCTCTGTATTCATTCTTTATTCTTAACTTTTTCATATGAATAGCAATAATTGATTTAAGTATTTAAGAAAGTAAGTGCACGCCTTTTCCGTAGCTAACTCAACGATCACAATCATCTGAATTCAAAAGAGGATTCATAATCCATTACTTGCTTCCAGTTTGAAAATATTGTATTTAAATAACGCAATGGATAACTTGTTGTTGAATGCAAAACACGAGAGGGATCGGGATAGTGAGCGTGTTGCGCCGTCAGGCGGTCAGGCCGCGGAGCTCCGGAGACATACCGAGCTCGTAGTGATGCCGGCAGCGACGCCAGCCAGTGAGGAACATTCTAAACGTACGACTACTGCTGGGATGAGCACTATGAGCAGGCGCTGAGGGAACTCCCAGGGATACTTGTTCCTACAATCAAACACTTATATTATTATTTATACTTCATTCCATATATTGAATTCCCCGAATATGTTGACCGCGGGGAATTCAAAAACATCCAATGCCTTGTCGATGGCTTCCCAGCAGAGATGTGCGAGGTAGCGAGGCGATACTTCCTACGATACAACACTACGAGACCGAGTATGTTTGTACATGAGAGGTGGTGCAAGTGGTGTAGTGGAGCGGGTGAGATGTGCTAGGAGTGTTCCCGCGCTCGCATTCATCGCTACGTCTCTCGCTTCAAAGTGTATCAAGAGCTTGGCTTTGCTGAACCCTTTTCTACCAGAAGTGAGCCAAGCTAAACATTATAACTGAACGGTAACACTAAACATACAGGTGGAATACTTTCATGAAATTTAAATGGGAAGTAAGTAGTAGTTGCAGTCAGTAGTCTACACCACAGAACATTCGTACATAAAATAATATTATGGTTTCTAACGTTGCGCTTACACGGGGACCTAAAATTGTAAAATTCTTGGTTATTTGTGAGTAAACTTGGAATTGCTAAATTTCTCCAAGTAGACGTAGCCCAGGCGTTATTTTGGACACGATAAAGAAGAATTGCGCGTTCTGATATCAATACCATCCATTGATCCGTTGAATACCATCAACGTTGCGCTTTATATCAGGCTCATTGTAAATGTTATAAAAACAAATAGGTACGTGCAAAATAGTGAAAATTGTGTCTGCCGTGCCCAGAATGTTCGTGACACGGCGTGCTTAATAATATCAATAGAAACATGACTAACCTTGTGCTTGCTGTCGCGCCATATGTGTGCCACCAGGAGTGAAGCCCCGCCACGATATCATTTATTACGTTTAGTGTCAAGCGTGTAGCTGCGTGACTGAGGCACTGGAGCCGTGAACTGACGAGAGCGCTCTGTTGCAGGATGATCCCGCGGCGCAAGCACAACGCGTCCTCCGGCTCGCTGCCGCCGCCCGACGACAAGCACGCCAGCAACGACTACATCCGTGAGTACCACTACTAACTTATCTTACACGAACCATTACAAGCTACTTTCTACTTTTGCAATTTTAGTTTAGATAAACATGTCTTCAATATTACTATTACTGTTCGTGATACACTGACAAAATAAGTTCAAACATCATTACACTATAAGTATTGTTATCTCTGATCAACTGACTTAGGTACTCGTCAAAAGCTTAATCCGCTAGATAGAGGGTGGATACAAGAAGTGTTAATGGAACGGGTTCCTATTTGTAGGCTCGACCATAATAGTTGCGCCGAGAAGTTGGGTTCGGTTGTTTACCTAGTGTCGCGGTGTCGAGTCCTTCAGTGACATTCAGCGCGCGTGATCCGTGTCGCTCACTCGCGATGACTGGCGAAACAGCGGCTGATCAAGTGTGAAATGACCGGCCGGCACGTGGCGGAGCGCCCCTGAACTTGCGCGCGACCTGACCGAACCACTCGCGACCACTCATATACTTATACTATACGATTTGTTACAGTACGCGAGTGGTACAAGCCTTCGATCTCTGCTTAGTGTGCTCATAACATACCTAGCAGCTTAAGTTAGTGCAGATATATAGGAACATGCATAATGCATTGCATTTGAAAGAACGGTTAACTTGTGTCTCCAGTGTCCGACAGCGCGTCTCGCTGCGGATGGCGCGCGGCCCTGCGCCGCCGCCTCAACCGCAAGACCCTGCACAAGCGCCTGCCGGTGACGGCGTGGCTGCCGCAGTACAACACGGAGAAGGCGCTGGGCGACCTCATCGCCGGCATCACGGTGGGGCTGACGGTGATCCCGCAGTCGCTGGCGTACTCCAACATCGCGGGGCTGCCGCCGCAGTACGGGCTGTACGGCTCGTTCCTGGGCTGCTTCATCTACATCGTGCTGGGCGGCTGCCGCGCCGTGCCCGCGGGCCCCACGGCCATCGCCTCGCTGCTCACGTACCAGGTGGCGGGCGGGGTGGTGGAGAAGGCCATCCTGCTCAACTTCCTGGCGGGGCTGGTGGAGCTGCTGATGGGCGTGCTGGGGCTCGGCTTCCTCATCAACTTCGTGTCGGGCCCGGTGTCGTCGGGCTTCACGTCGGCCGTGGCGCTCATGATCGCCACGTCGCAGGTCAAGGACCTGTTCGCGATCTCGGTGAGCGGCACCACGTTCCTGCAGCAGTGGATCTCCATCTTCCGCAACCTGCACGCCGCCTCGCTGTGGGACCCCGTGCTCGGCTTCTCGTGCATCGCGCTCCTGCTCTTCATGAGGGTGAGCACACTTGTTACTATTTGAACGATTACAATCTATAGATTTTAATATCACTGACGTGTACCATGTTTTTCAGAAAATCGGCATGATAAAACTAGGTACAAAGTCGGAAGATGGTCCAAGCACACGGCAGAAAGTAATAACCAAATGTCTGTGGATGATCAGTACGTGTCGGAACGCCATCGTGGTGGTGGCCACCGGCGTGCTGGGCTTTTGGCTCGTGGCCACCTACGGGCAGCCGCCCGTTCGTCTCATGGGTACGTATCGTGCTGATTTACTGCAAGTCTCGAAACTGTCTATAAATGTCATAGACTCAAACAATTTTTTTCTGTTTTCGTGCAAACGCCAGCCGAGAATAGTGGCAGCGGTTAGTAGCGTAGCTAGAGAGTAGCAATCCTCACGTCATCGATCAACTTCATGTAGAGTAGCTAGCACAGTGTCAGTAGCCCGCGAGTGGCGTGGAGTGCGAGCGAGTCAGTAACACAGTGCGTGCGCAGGTGCCATCCCGTCGGGCGTGCCGCTGCCGCAGCTGCCGCCCTTCAGCTACGTGCGCGCCGACAACTCGTCGGCCGACTTCCTGGACATGGTGTCGGAGCTGGGCTCGGGGCTGCTGGTCATCCCGCTCATCGTGCTGCTGGAGGACATCGCCATCTGCAAAGCGTTCTCCGACGGCCGCACCATCGACGCCACGCAGGAGATGATCGCGCTGGGCGTGGCCTCCGTGGCCAACTCCTTCATGCAGGCGTACCCGGGCGGCGGCTCGCTGGCGCGCTCCGTGGTGTCCAACGGCTCGGGCGTCAAGACCACGCTCAACGGGCTGTACACGGGTGAGTGTGTGTGTGCCCTGGCTCAGCGTGCCCTGTGCCTGTGCCCTGTGTGCTCACCGCTGCTTATGTGTCGCAGGCGTGATCGTGATCCTGGCGCTGCAGTTCTTCACGCAGTACTTCGAGTACATCCCGAAGGCTGCGCTGGCGGCCGTCATCGTGTCCGCCATATTGTTCATGGTCGAGTACAACGTCATCAAGCCCATGTGGCGAGCCAAGAGTGAGTATTACTTAGTTTGAAGACGTGTCCTCGTTTACTGTGAATGCAATTTGTATAAGTAGCTTTTGAACAGAACAGACACGGACATGTCGTGTATTCCATTATTTTAAGTTATAGGTACTCATATCGCTCAAGTTTTGTCATTTGATAAGTTTAAGGCAGCTATTGTTTTCGGTGTAAACAATAAACGAACTAAGGTGGATGCAACGTATTACTTGTTTAGAACGTTCTGATCCGTAAAACCGATCAGGCTTTCACCAACTCATGATTATGCTGTCCTGCATCATTATTTTCTCCAAATAATATATCTAATTTGTTTATTTACTGATGCCGACACGGCTTTGATGGGCCAATTCCATTAATATAGACAAGTTATAAACACACTAAATAACGCGATAACGAAACATCACAAATATTATATCTAGGTTGCAGACATATTTTTTTGTAAATAGGTACCTTGAGACACTTACAGAAATTAAAGACCATTAATTAATATGTTGTACAAAAACAAAAACAAAAACAAATACAGAAGGTTTTTATTACCTACACATTATGTGTAACATATGGGAGATGAATACGCGAAACACTAATTCTAAGATCCTCCGCTTTCATCATCATTATCATATCAGCCTATTGCCGTCCTGCACAAAGTCTGGCGTAAAAGACGTGGAAGACCCCAACGCGGACAATAGCTCTGGATCCAAAGCTTATTTTAAGCTTATTTTATTACGAAAACTAAAACAAAAAACATTTTTAGGGTGTCTCCCCTATGTTACACGTAACAAAAGGGAGGTAGGTAGAATAGGCAGCGTAGGTTAAGATTTTGTCGGCGTGATTAATAATGTATTCCAAATATCCATCCATGCCAAATACCAGCTTTCTAGTACTAATAGTTTCTGAGCTCAGCCGCAGACGGGCATACAGACAGACGGACATGGCGGAACTATAAGGGTTCCTTGTGAAATGTAGGTACATAATTGTGTCCGCAGGCATACATTACCCCGCCTCTTAGTCGTACACAATTATTAAGCTTTGATTACACCAGAACTATACCCAAAATCTATTTCTTGTGCAATTTCAACCAAATATGTAGTTAGGTTGTAAATATAATGTAGTAACTGACCATTGTAGAGGTGGGGCAGTAAACATGTAACGCGTGTAGTGCGTGTAGTGCGTGGTCTGGCGCGTGTAGTGACGCACAGTGTGTTGCAGAGCTGGACCTGATCCCGGGCGTGGGCACGTTCGTGCTGTGCCTCACGCTGCCCATCGAGCTGGGCATCCTCACCGGCGTCATCGTCAACATCATCTTCATCCTGTACCACGCGGCGCGCCCCAAGCTGTCGGTGGAGACGCTGCGCACGGAGCTGGGCGTGGAGTACCTCATGATCACGCCGGACCGCTGCCTCATGTTCCCGTCCGTGGACTACGTGCGGCGCCTGGTCACCAAGCACGCGGCGTCGGGCGCCGTGCCCGTGGTCATCGAGTGCACGCACATCTACAGCGCCGACTACACGGCCGCCAAGAGCATCGAGCAGCTCACGGCCGACTTCCACGCCACGCGCCAGCCGCTGTACTTCTACAACGTCAAGCCGTCCGTGTGCTCCATCTTCGAGGCCGTGGCCAAGCCGGAGCACTTCGTGGTGTTCTACGAGGACGAGGAGCTGGACCGCCTGCTGGCGGCCGACGAGCGTCTCGCGGCCTGCAAGCCGCCGCCCGCGCCGCCCGCGCAGGCCTAGTGCGCTAGTGATACGTACCGCTGCATACCTCGCACCTAACGCGAGGACATATTTTTTGAGATTGACTTGACGAAGTGTGATATTTAGATAAAATGAGACGATATTATTATACACGTGAGAGTAGCAATTATATGTATACTGTAGGCCTAGCACGAGCGCGCAACGACGTTCCATTTTCTCTTAATCTTTACTTAGTTCGAAGACTCTATTCCTATGAGTGATATACTTGTGCTTTGTTGTATTCTTTGCTTTTGGATTGTGGCAACTCTGCAGTCGTGTAAAGATCATCAACAGATGAATCGAACCATAACCCTCGCCGGATAATCTCTATTTTTAAGTCATTTAAAAATTAAACCATAATGCTGCAGGGTAGTCTTATTCGCTGATTTAAAACTTTAACTGCGCGTTCGTGCCAGGCCCTCGGAAGTAGCGAAATGTAAATACGTTCACCTTCCAGCGATCTGCTGAACCATCGGCGCCGACTGCGGCGATGTAAAATTATCTTGTTGTGTAACAAACGTAGAGATACTTATATTTTGTAGACGATAGAGTCTGAGAGCTTATGGCTGTGCGAGCTGTGATGGCCCCGCCCCGCGCCCGCGCCCCGCGCCCCCCGCAGCACGGGGGCGGATGGGGCGGCGGGGGCGGCGGGGGCGGCGGGGGCGGCGGGGCAGCTACTTAATATTTATGTGTACGATGTGTGGTGTGCATGTGTCGCTCACGCTTTTCCTTCGAGAGCTAAGCAGACCTTCGACTATGATATCAACTTACATTTTACGAGTAGGGACTAAAGAGTAACGAAACGTGATAGCTATGCATATAAGTAAGCATCGATCTATTTATTTGTAGGAAATGAAGTACAAGTTAGGATACTGTCATTACTTTATCGTTAGGGGTTTAAGAAGCAAGCTTTAAATGACCCGCGGAGCAGAGACGAGCCTCTCGCCGCGCGCGTGCGCACGCTGCAGTGCCGCAGTGCAGTGCCGCAACTAATGGCAATACGCGCTACAGTGCACTGCCGCAACTAATGGCAATACGCGCTGCAGTGCAGTGCCGCAACTAATGGCAATACGCGCTGCAGTGCAGTGCCGCAACTAATGGCAATACGCGCTGCAGTGCAGTGCCGCAACTAATGGCAATACGCGCTGCAGTGCAGTGCCGCAACTAATGGCAATACGCGCTGCAATGCAGTGCCGCAACTAATGGCAATACGCGCTGCAGTGCACTGCCGCAACTAATGGCAATACGCGCTGCAGTGCAGTGCCGCAACTAATGGCAATACGCGCTGCAGTGCACTGCCGCAACTAATGGCAATACGCGCTGCAGTGCAGTGCCGCAACTAATGGCAATACGCGCTGCAGTGCACTGCCGCAACTAATGGCAATACGCGCTGCAATGCAGTGCCGCAACTAATGGCAATACGCGCTGCAGTGCACTGCCGCAACTAATGGCAATACGCGCTGCAGTGCAGTGCCGCAACTAATGGCAATACGCACTGCAGTGCACTGTCGCAGCTAACTAATGTTAATACGCGCTGCAGTACACTGTCGCAGCTAATGGCAATACGCGCTGCAGTGCAGTGCTGCAGCTAATATCAACACGCGCTGCAATGCAGTGCTGCAGCACATATCAATACGCGCTGCAGTGCAGTGCTGCAGCTAATGTCAATACGCGCTGACAGCAACTGCGCTCTGCTCCTCGGTTCGTGTAGGATTTATCCATTATTTTGTGATCCTCTACTAATACGTTAAGTAATAAATATATTTTGGAGATAATAAAATAAATTATAAATATTATGTCATTAAAATAATATGGAGAATATCTAACGATTGTGATTTACTAAGTATGAATGTGATGGTTGTTGTGCCGCGAAAGATTAATAAAGAATTTATTCAGTCACCGTTCTAAGAACAAATTCAATAAACTCTGTGAGAGTAATGATCATTGTAGTTTTCTTTGTCCCAAACGTCCTCTAAGGTTTAACGCAGACTGAAACGATGAATGCTCGAAGCAGCTAGTTTGCGATAACAGAACCAGCATGCTTGTAATTCAAACCTAGTGTGCCAGTGAAACAGAACCAGTGAAACATAACCAGCCCGCCACCCTATTCCTAATCACTGCAACTCCTGAAAGTCTAAATTAACAGTGGTGACCTCCAGAAATGCGCCGTGATAGTGAAGTACGACGAGTCTCAAAAAAAAACGTTTGAACGCTTGGATCCCGCAACGATATTGCGGGACACATGTGGATGCAATAAATGTATTGAGTATATTCATATTATATCAGAAAAAACAGCGTAGTGGTAACAATAGTAGATTATGCACCAAGGGGATAAAGTAGTGTCTTGACATAGTGACGAGCTATCAATCGATGACGGCAGCAAGATCGGGGGTAAAGTCGGAGCCGCTAGCTCTAACTATATCCTCGATGCTACCGTCTGTAAAGATTCGCACCGCGTAATCGCGGTGGTAATAGCAGTGCTGATCAAACCAGACATCGCAGTTCGATGGCTCCGCCGGAGGTGGTGCCTCTAGCGCCCGATGCCACTCGCTCGATCTCCCGGTCTCTCAGCGCAGGATGGGCCACCCCCATCTCCAAATTCGGAGGTCGGAGGTTCCACGGCGGCCGTGTAAGTACAGTGTCGGCGGCTCTTGGGCTAACGTGCTTGCTGCCGCTGAACTTGGTTTAGCGGCAATAGCGAGCTGGCTAAATGCTAATCTTTTAACACTCAACGTGTCTAAAACGAACTTCATCTGTTTTACTCCGAACCAGAAGACACCGCCAGGTGCTGATTTCGAAATCGTGATCCATGAGTGCGCTAACTCCCATCACCCTTGCAGTTGTCAAAGCATACAACAATATCTTGGAATAACAGTTGACCAAAGATTATCCTGGCATATCCATATTGAAAATAACATGTCCAGGGTTAGAAAACTCATGTGGATTTTTAAGACGTTGAGGCATGTGACGCCACCGTTGTTACTAAATAAAATCTATATTTGTGTGATGAGCACTTGTGCACTTGAGCCTTGTGTCTGGGTGTTGTTTATCTATATATATGTATTTAAAATGTATTTGTGTATGTATATCAGCTGTCTGACACCCATAGTACAGGGCCTCCCTAGTTTGGGGTCAGATGGTCGTGTGTGAAATGTCCCCACATATTATTATTATTATTTTCGATTCTTTGTTCTTTTTCTCTAATAAGAGAGTTGACGAACTTACACACGGGCTGGAACCAAGTGTGTTAGGAAAAATTTCAATTGAATATGTGAATGAGAGAGTAGAGGAAGTCAGGAACTTTCGGGGTGTGCGGCAGGTAATAATATAATAATAATAATATGTGGGGACATTTTCACACACGGCCATCTGACCCCAAACTAGGGAGACCCTGTACTATGGGTGTCAGACAGCTGATATACATACACAAATACATTTTTTTTTTGTAAATACATACATATATAGATAAACAACACCCAGACACAAGGCAAACACAAGTGCTCATCACACAAACGTTTACCCTGGGCGGGAATCGAACCCGCAACACGTTGCGCAGCAGTCGATCGCTCAGCCACTGCGCCAACCGTGTCGTCAAAGGTGTTGAGTATAGTGGCTTTTTGAAGCATGTAAAGTGTGTGAGTTGGCATGTGTAGAGTGTTAAGGCTTTGTGTTAGTGATTTCGGTACAATACCGGTGGTTGAGAGTACTATGGGGACGATGTGGACTGTTTGTACTTTCCACTGGGTTTTTATCTCTATGGCGAGGTCTTGGTATTTACTAAGTTTTTCGGATATGGTTGTTTGTATATTGTGTGAGTTAGCTAACGCTATATCTATTAAATAAACTGTTTTATTAATTTTGTCATGAACTGTGATGTCAGGTATGAATAGTTTTGTCTGTGATTATTGTCCGGTCCCAGTAGATTTTCACATTTCTGTTTTCTAGTATGGTTTCAGGTTTATATTTATAATATGGAATCATCTCTCCTGTGAGTGTGTATTTGTGCGCTAAGTGTTGGTGTATGATTGCGGCAACCTGATCATGTCGGTGCTTATGGTCTGTCTGTACGAGTGATTTACAGGCCCTAGTTATGTGTTGTATGGTCTCGGAGGCACTGTTGCAATGTCTACATGTGTCAGTCGGCTGATTGGGGTCTTTTATAATAATATATTTCCTGAAATTTCGAGTTGTTATTATTTGGTACTGGATTGCAAACATAAACCCTTCGGACTCGGGAAACAGTTCGCCTCGTTTGAGCCATTCGTTCGATTTCATTTTATCGACGTGTGGTTGGCTCAGGTAGGCTCGGTGTCTTCCGTGTAGATCTTTTCTAGACCAAGCTGCAATTTTTGATTGTGTGCTTATGAGGTGTTCATTAATTTGAGTGTTCCTATTTCGTAAGTTGAGTGGTGTAAGTTTTTTATCTGCTTCCGTTACATGTTTGTGTAGTGAAGAATGTTCTGATTTGTTATGAAAGTAAGATCTGAGTGAGAGTATCTGTTTGTTGTGTAGGTTGCGTATGTAATCAACTTAGTAATAACAAGGTATCTCCTAGCAATCATGCAGAGAATTAAAAAAAAAGGGCTAAGCAACATTCCTTGAAATTATTTCATCAAAATATTCAAGGTTTTTCTTCCAAGCAATTAGAAATTGAATTGTTTTTAGAAAAGACAATGTTCGACATTATTTGTTTAACTGAACATTGGTTGAAACCTTATGAAATGTTAATTAATTATGAAAATTATACTGTAGGCAGTTGTTTTAATCAGAAATCTATGCTGCGTGGTGGTTCACTAATTATAATAAAAAATAATATTAAATTTAAGTCTCGCAGAGACATCGTTGAACTATCAGTTGAACATATTATTGAACTGACCTGTGTTGAGCTAGATAAGCATGTCATAGTGTGCGTTTACAGACCCCCGAATCATCAAAACTACTCTTTATTTGAGTCTATAATGGAGGATGTTTTGACTAAACTACTTGTATCGGTAATGTTTTTTGTAGCTGCGACTATTTAGATAAAGCTATTGTAAATTATCTCCCTTCTGATCACAGCGGTCAAACCGTTGCTTTTGAGTCCAACACACCCTTGCAAAAAATACAGATACAGTCAAAACCAATAACATCTGGTAATTTAGATAAATTTAACAAGAGTTTAATAAGTAAGTTACCCGTTCAGGACCTTAGTATGAATAATGGTAATATTTTGTATAAAGAATTCTTCCCAGTTGTGAAACTGAGTTTCAGAATATTTTTAAGAGAAAAACTAAACCAATTTGCTCTAAGTTTTTATTCAGTGACTGGGCAACTAAAGGCTATCAGGAAAAGTAGGGAAATACTTTTTGAGCTGTATGGCCTTAAGCCTTATATTAACACTGAAACTTTTAATAAGTATGTTACTATTTATTCTAAAACTTTTAAAAATGCTTGTAAGGCAGCTAAAGCGTTATACATTAGCAACAAAGTAAAATCAGCTGATGATAAAATTACGACTGTTTGGAAAATTATTAATAATGAAACAAATAGGAACAAAATACATAATACTGACTACACTCTGGAGACTTCCAGTGGTATCATAAGTACTTTAGATTCCTCGCCTTCACTTGCTTTTAATTTATTAAGTTCAAATGTTCCAGCCTGCCCCACGGAATTTAGATTTGAACATATAAACATTGCAATCGTTATAAAGACTTTTAAACAACTCAAGATCAAGGCTACTGAAGATTTATGAGGGATGTCTACTATTGTTTGTAAATCGGTTATTAAGACAGTGGCACCCTATTTAGCTTTCATTTTTAATTTGTGTGTAGACCAAGGGGTTTTCCCAGATTTAATGAAGTACAGCAAGATTATACCACTTTTTAAATCCGGCGATTGCAAGGACACGAATAATTAAAGAAACGGGTCTACCGTTTCAGTTTTGCCGGTTTTCAGCAAAGTGTTTGAAAGGTAATGCTTAATCAAATGCTTAGTCATTTTAACTGTAACAACATCTTACATGACCAACAGTATGGTTTCACCAGAAGACGTTGTACTACTGACGCCGGTGTCACCTTAATTAAGCATATCTTTAAGGCATGGGAGGATTCGCAAGATGCTATTGGCATTTTTTGCGACCTCTGCAAAGCATTTGATTGTGTAAATCACAAAACACTGCTCTTAAAGCTTGAGCATTACGGACTGGGTAAACAAGCGCTTAGCTTAGTAAAATCATATTTGAGTGATAGACTGCAGCAAGTTCAAATAAATGGTGTAAATTCATCGGGCTTAAAAGTAAAAATGGGGGTACCGCAGGGCTCAATATTGGGTCCGTTCCTCTTTTTAGTTTATATAAACGATTTACCTTATTTGCTGATGATACTTCATTGATTTTTAGAGTAAATGGACGGACACAGCACCTTGACGACGTAAATGACGACATACTTAACATTCATAATTGGTTTACTGTAAATAATTTAGCATTAAATGAGAAGAAAACTAAATGCATAAGATTCGCTTTGTGACGTAGGGGTTACGTGGAGGATATAAAAGAACAACAAATCAAATTAACGTAACCAGTCAACATAAAAAAATATATATTAGAGAAAGGTGTGGGTAAGTCTACGGTCACTAATTCCCTCTCAACCTCCCCTGGGGGGTGCACAGTACTCTCCTGGCTCAGCCTTGGGCACGACGATCACAGCGGTGTGTCACGCTGGAGAGGCCAGGTGTGGTGACGGTCGGCAGGTGGTGTTGCCAGACCCGAAGTGAGCTTGACGCGGCCACGCGGGATAAATAGGGACCCGGAGGCGCGGTGCTGTTGTCCGGCGGTGTGGACGAGCGGTGGTGCGGCACCCAACGTTGGGATGCACTTGATGTCCGCGGATTAATAAAAATCCAGGTGTTCAGCCGGAACTTTGGACCCTGGGATGCAACGTCCAGCGTGTCACAAGATGGCCGAAGGTCATCTCCGCTGATTGTGACACCAAAGCGTAAGCAAAGCGAGATGTACTAGTGCGCTAATGAAGGTGTGTGTGGTTGTCACAATCAGTACGGAGTTTACAATGAGCATTGGATAACTTGACTTTAACAAAGAAACAAGACATGATTTGCAGATTCGAACCGCGTGGTAAATAGGTACCTACGTGTAACAAAATGCACTGAGCTAGGAGCAAATAGGTTGCATCTGCATTAGAAATAACGCGTAAGGCGACGTATTAAGCTGCAATAAGAAGAAACTAAACGATTACATAGGTGCACGCCCTAACATAACCTATAAGGTAGGAATACGAAATGTAAAATATAGTTAGCTGTTCAACACTTACCCAATATGGGGTTATGAATTCACTGAGTTTAATACTTTAGACTATTATTAGTCAATTTAAACTGGCAAATAAAACAAAATGGTGAATACGACAATGGGTAGCTGGTGTACCTCTGTCTATCTTTGCCGATGCCGGAATTCGAAAAAAGGACTGTCATGTCCTTCGTCGTGGCTTAAATACGGTAATTGGCATAGATAACATTCCTCATTTCACACGTTCGGATACAACAATTAGGCGGACTTCACTAGTACTATAGCTAATAGTAACTTAAGACGACTCTAAATAATAATAATCTGTTGTGTGATTTGACATTTATTTGTTATGGTGAGGTTATTGTTGATATTTGGTTGTGATTTTAATTGTTTTCAGGTGAAGTAACGATACAACGTTACAGCTTTGCCGAATGTTAAGAGTAATGAATGTAACATTGTATTAAATAAGGACATACTTGAATTCGTCAAAAGGACTGTTTTCCTAGAGATTACGCTTGATTCCGAGCTACAGTGGGGTCCTCACTTAACATCTCTTGCAGGGCGGTTAAGTTCAGCCGCTTACGCTGTCAGAAAGATCCGGCATTTGACAGACGTGGATACCGCTAGGCTAGTATATTTTAGCTATTTTCATAGTATCATGTCTTACGGTATTTTGCTATGGGGACGGGCTGCAGATATGGATTCTATTTTTATTCTGCAAAAGCGGGCTGTCAGAGCAATCTTTAATCTCCGCAAACGCGAATCTCTAAGAGAATTGTTTAAACAAATTAAGATCATGACGGTAACTTGTCAATATATATGTAGGATCGTCAGGAGCGATCGAGGAAGAGTGCCGAGCGGTATAGTACATCGTCAGGAGCATGGGCGTTCCCATTATCCCATTAGGGATAAACAAGACCTGTAAAAACAATTACACACTATTAGTAAAGAAAACACAATACAAATGGTAATCAGTAACAAGAATAAAGTAAGTTAAAGGTACAGCAACAATACAGTTAAACGAACAAACCCTTAAGGTTTATAGTTCGTACAGTAGCATAAGCCACCCAAATACAAAGTGTATCGCTCGCTAGCAGCAAGCCTATACAGCTATGTGAATATACAGCAGCGCTGTACCAGGTAAACCGACAGTATTGTCGGGAGCAGGAACTCTTTACTGAGTCGAATACGAGGATCGACTGCCATACTTACGGAGTGCACGCTCTTTTATAAGGCGATGCCCCCCACCTTGCAACCTCTCCTTCACAAGTCTGCCCAATGACGCACGGAAGGGAGTCACGCGTTTACTTGATACAAAACACTAAAATGTGCTAAATCTAATAAGATTTAATTATAAAGTAATCAAATAACACAATAATAATTGTCATGAATAAACAATAGTGATTTCACAAAGTAATTCGTTTTACATTCAAAGTAACGTGTCAACAATTATTTTGAATAAAACCATCGATAACAATTATCGAAATAAAGTAACCACAAAACAGTGTACATACAGTGAGTACTCAATAAATCATGTTTCGAATTAATAGACAATAATTGATAATAAAATCACTTAAATTGATAATAAGAGAAACAAATCATAACAAATTTAGTTGACTACCCACAATAATAATTGAGATTAAAAACCATCTCCGACAGATATATGAAAACATTATGCATGTTCGAAAAAATCTTCATCTTTTTAATAAAATTGGTGACAGACAATGTGTACTAGAAATAGGAACAAATTAGATCAGCCAAGCTTCAGATTGTCAAAAGTACAGACTTCTTTTATGGGGTACTGTGTAAAATGCTATAATAAAATACCACTTGATATTCTACAATTGAATGAAAAACTTCCCAAAGGTCCGGACGGTCTTTGCCAGGCGTCAGTGCAGTATTCAATCAAGTTACATCTATAATTTATTGAACCTTAAACTTAATATTTACCCCATGTTGCATTACGAATGTAAAAATACTCTAACGGAATGGCTAAAATCGAAATCGTATGATGAAATTGAACTTATTTTAACCAGAATATGCTAATGAAGAACATATACCCAATCATAAGACACAATATAATACAGAATAAAATAGTTATTTAAACATCAAAATTCACACACACACTCATACCTTGTTTTTATTATTCCGTGCTCATACACACACACACCGCACATCCACCCATACACACACACACACACACACACAAACACTATACGTAAACTTGAACATCCTAAAACAATATTTGTAACATCCTAGTACTTATAGTATTGTGCTAACACAATGATAACACAATACTACATTTACTTTCATAAGCATGCAATCATTCATCACATTTGATGTTTACATTTTATATTATTTGTTTTTATAGATTCTTGGAATCTTTTAAATAGAATATATATTATGTACTTACAGTTTTTATGCTGGTCCTGTCTGTGTTACGTTACATTATATTCCTGTTAAATATTTATAAGATCGCTTTTATAAATCTGAAAAATAAATAATGTTTTGCTTTGACATGTTTGTCAATGACAGTTGTCAAACTTGACGATTGTCAATATTACTCCTAATAAGTTTACGGCTAACTAACGTAAAACCTACATGCTGATGTTTTGTGTAAGCGTGTATGGCTGTATTTTATATTAAACGGCTGGACACCCGCTGATGTATCGGGTGTTCCTTTAAATCCTATTCGCACTAATAAAAACTTGAGAGGTGTCAAGGGACACCCGGATGGAACGAAGTTCCTTTCGATTAATTAGTGAAGGAATTGTAATAAAATTTTATTTTTTTTAAGTTATAATAATATTTTTATTATTATTAACAAATATAATGTAATTAAAAGACAATTTAATTAAACGTGCCCGTTTATGTATCGAGCGAAATGGACTCCATATTGAGCAGTTGCTTCGATACAGGGAAGTGTAAATTTTATACCTAATAGGTAAGTTTTTTAATTAAGCCAAAGTTGATTAAAACTGTGTTTGTGAATAGCTCTAATTTATTTAAATAGGTTACCTATAGCACCTATAGGTACCTACGCCTGCCTGCCTTTCTTTTTCTAGCAAAAGAGTACCTACTCACTTACCTACTTACAACTACAAATAATTCGCCAATGATAAAAGTAAGTACCACTACCTACCTAGGTACCCACCTAAGCTCCCACTGGCTTAATTTAAACCAAAACATTTTAATCAAATAAAAAAAAATATTATTGTCGCTAGTAAAACCTAGAGAAAAGTACTCTGTGACCTAGAGCGATAAGGTGCAGTGGTTACCTACTGACGACCGCGACCGATAGAAAGCTCATGATTACCAAACCCAAACTTTCAATAGGTACCTACTAAACAAAACATAGAAGTAGGTACAGTAACTACCTACCTACCTAACCTACGTATTCTAGACCTAAAATTTACACTCGTTTTCACAATCCACACAGTCTCACAGTGAAAGGTGGACTTATCTCGTAGGTCGTTATCATCGGAATTATCACACAATGATAATTCCGATGTCATTGAGGTAGGTACCGCCACTATTTGAGCGAATAAACTTAGGTACTAAACATATCGCCGTAGGTATCTAGTTCAAAGAGTTCGCCGCGCCGCCTTTAAATACATAAACATATTCTACGAAAAGCGAATTCGGACTTTATTTTGTAAACGTAAACGGTTAAAAATTGAAATTTTACCAAACTAGGTATGATAAAATTATTCTGAGAAACGTATAGGCTGGTGCCCGACCGGACAATAGGAGCTATGTGCAACCGAATTTCACGGTTAATGTGTAAAAATAAGGTTTTAATTCGCTCCAATATTTTCATAGAAAAGCCGCCATTCAACTAATAATGAACTCTATTTGACAGTTCCAACGATTCAATTTTTCTGTTCGAATTGTCTGCGTTTGTGAAGTAATAAAAATAGCAAAAAAGTGTCGTGACAACTTTTCGTAAGAATTTTTTCCGTCTAGCCCCCTTTCACAACGCGCGATAAGGAACTTCGTTCCAATAAAAATAACTAGCAGTCTGCAATAATTGAGTCTAGGTTAGGTTAGGTTTTTTTTTTTTTTTTTTTTTTTTTTAAGCGTGAGCCCCTGCTACAACTGTTGCAGGGAATATTTTTAGGCCTATGATTGATTTATTTACATTTTCTTTCTTTCAGATTACTTGTTTCTGATATTGACAATTTTTACAATGTTTTTAATATATTCTATTAATTCGACTTGAGTCTTCTTACTGTTTAATAGAACGCTTAAATTTTCTTTGCTTATTTTAACTCCAAGTTTTTGTTCCAGGTCATATTTGCGGGAGTCATGCACCGGGCACTCCGTGAGAAGGTGAAGGACGGTCTCCTGCTTGTCGGGGTCGCATATACACGATGGGTTCTCCTTGCACTTGAAGCGAGTCAAGTATTCGGAGAACCCACCGTGTCCCGTTAGGGCTTGGGTCAGCTCCTTCGTTAGCTGTAACTTCCGCACCGTCCTGTACGCCGCGATTGCGCATGGGAAGAACAGCTTGGTGGTGGCCGCCGTTTCTCCCGTACAGTACCTCCGGTTCCATTCGCCCAGCGACTCCATTCGGATCGCTCGCTTGACGAATGAAACCGGACATCTGTCGTAGTCGGGTGCGCGCTTTGACTTCAAGGCAGCCTCCTTTGCGAGCGAGTCGGCTCTCTCGTTACCCTCCAGCCCCGCATGAGCTTTTATCCAGAACAAGGATACGCTCTTGTTCTGGCAGTTACTGTGGCGGATGGCGTTTCTTGATTCGACTGCGAGGGGGTGGAGGGCTTCGGGGTTCACGACTGTTTGGAGGGCTGCCATGGAGTCGCTGTAGATAGCGAACGCCGTCTCTGGTCTTTGGAGGACCACTTTTGTGGCTTCGCAGAGGGCAAGGAGCTCAGCCTGGTAGACGGTACTATAAGACGGCAGGACAAGTTTGCGGGTCTTTGTCTCGGCCTCGCCAGTCCATATGGATAGCGCGGCTCCGACTTTACCCTCTATCTTGCTGCCGTCTGTGAAAATTCGCACCGCGTAATCGCGGTGGGAGTTGTATTGCTCCTCGTCTACCAGACGTCGTAGCTCTATGCACTTTTGCTCAGCCGGGTGTGGTGCCTCCAGCGCAGATGCCACACGCTCGATCTCCCTGTCTCCCAGCGCAGGATGGGACACCCCCTTCTTGGCCTCATATAGTGAGGCCGCCTCTCGGATTCGGAGGTCAAGAGGGAGTATCCCAGTTAGCACCAGCGCTGCATTCAGGGAGACCGTGCGATAGGCACGACACATTTTCTGCGCAAAACTCCTCTGGACGACGTTCAACTTCTTTTGCACCCCGACTTTGTTCGCGGCCGGCGACCACGCACTCGCTGCGTACAGGACGATGGGTTCCACCACGGCCGTGTAAATACAGCGGATTATTTCCGGGTGGAGACCCCAGCTGACCCTAGCGGCCCTCGACAGCTGCTTATAAATCCCGACGGCTCGGGAGCAGACGTTTGCGACGTGGGTGTTAAATGTCAACTTGTGGTCGATGGTGAGACCTAGCAATTTAATCTCATTTGACATGCCAATGTCCACCCCGCCCATCCTCAGACTTGGGGTGTCGTATTTCAGCTTCCGCGTTACAAGCATGGCTTTTGTCTTATGCGGCGCAAATTTGAGCTTATTGGCGACACCCCAAGTCCGAACATACTCGAGGGCGACATTGGCATCCCTCTGCACCTCAAGTGCGGTCTCTCCATCGAACACTAAGACGACGTCGTCCGCAAACGCCTGACACTGGACCCCTCTACTCTCCAGCCCTTTCAGTAGAGGATCCAGCACGAGGTTCCAAAGTATGGGACCACCGATCGACCCCTGGACGCATCCTTTCTCGGTCCCGGTCTCGTACTCCGCTCCCGCATATCGGACTTTCACCACTCTCTCGGACAAGTAACTGTCCATGACCCGCCTCAAGTTTATAGGACACTTTTCCTCAGCCAGACGCACTCTGATGGCTGGCCACCATGCGCTGTCGAAGGCGCCCTCAATGTCCAAGGACACAATCGTGACAAGCCTCTTCTCAGCGAGTCTGCCACGAATGTGCCCCATCAGTGCATAGAGGGAGTCCTCGGTGCTTTTCTGTGGCATGAAGCCGTACTGGCGAGTACTCATCCTGGGCAGCAGATAAAACTTGAGTCGGGCCACGAGCATCTTTTCGTACATCTTGCCGAGTACAGGCAAAAGACCAATCGGCCTGTACGATTTTGGAGTGGTGTAGTCTTCCTTTGCGGGTTTGCGGAGCACAACCACCGTTGCCTCTTTCCAGGACCGTGGAAAGTATCCATGCGCCAGGCACTTGTTCATCAAGCGCAGAACTAGGTCTGGGTCTTCGTCGATCGTGTGGCCCCATATGTCCGCCGTCAGACCGTCGGAACCGGGGGCTTTTTTGGGGTTGAACGAGGAAGCAGCTCGCTTCAGCTCGTCGAGAGTGAAGGGAGGATCACAAGGTTCAGCTTGGTCCCTCCCGTTCACCTCTTCCGCTTGTCGCCGCACCCTTTTGTGCTCCTCGTTGTCCCCCTCCGTACGGTCTTCAGGGTAAAAAGTTTCTGCTAGGAACCTCGCTGAAGCCTCTGGGCCCAGTGTCGTTGCATCCCTCACCATCGGCAGGTCCTCCTCTCTTTTTGCCGTCCCACGGATCACCCTGTAGATGCCTTCCCACATTCCTTCCCGATCCTGCTTCTCACAGAAACCCTTCCAGCTCTCGACCTGAGCTTTAACCACTGCAAGTTCATACTCGACTTTCTTTTTCAGGTACTCCTCAACAACCTTTGGTCTCCGGACTGGCGCTGCACATCGGATCCTGCGCCTCCTCGTGACAACCTGCCTCTTCAGGTCGGCGAGTTCGTTGGACCACCACGGCACGGTTACTTCCTCTACTCTCTTCTTCTTGGGTATCACGTGATCACACGTCTGTTGTACAGCTGATGTGAATTGTCGGACTACCTCGTCTACATTTTGTGCGCTGTCGATATTATCGATCAGGTGTCTCGTGTCTGGCATAATTTGGCGCAGTTTCGCACGAAACTGGCCCCAATTAGCTTTTTTAGTGTTGTAGACTCTGGTAGTCCGGTTAACCGTGATACCCGCAGACTTTTCGAGGTGAATGTTGAACTCAATGCCGTTGTGATCCGAACCTGTCAGGTCGTCGACGACTCGCCAGCCGTCTGTCACCGTCAGCATATCCGATGTACAGGCTGTGACGTCGACGCAGCTAGTGTAACGTCTGTCACCCCTAACTACGTCGAAGGTTGGAGTTTCCCCTGTGTTGAGGACTTGCAGTCCGAGCTGGTCGAGAGCTGCCAGCATTTCGTCGCCTCTGCTGTTTGTCTCGCTGCTGCCCCACCAGATACTCCAGGCGTTGGCGTCTCCTCCCACTATGAGCCTATGCGGGCCGGTCTCGCTTTCGACCTTTCTGAGCGTGTCCAGGTATGGCCCTAAGGGCTGATCTGGCTCAAAGTAGAACGAGACCAGCGTGAGCTTCCAGGCACCGGTTTGGATCCCCACCACGACGATGTTGTCCGTGGTGAGTTCTGGGTACTGCCTCACGGTGAGTTTTGGGTCAAAGACGGCGATTGCCGCCTTGACAGTCCCTTCTCCTTGCCTGGTGCTCTGGAAGATTCTCACGCCTCTGGTCCCGTTCATCCTTTTCGCGCTGCCTACGTAGGGTTCCTGGAGCAACGCTGCGGTCACTTTGCGCTGCTCGGCCTCGATCATAAGCTCTTGAGTTGCCAGTTTCTTCCTTTGAAGATTCGCCTGGAGTATCTTGTGTGGCATTCGGTTCTGTGGGACCACCTTAGCAGTAGGCGACGGACGCACGTGCCAGCCTGTCCCACTTTACCCGGATAGGACACTCGGGGCTAAACGCGTTGTGGTCGGACCTTTCCATCTTCGCCTTGACGCAGTTTTGGCATTTTGGTGTACCCGCCTCTAGCCACTGGGCACACTCTGCTCGGAGATGAGGGCCTCCGCAATGACTGCATAGGTCGGCAGGTTCTTTACAGAGCCGCCGGCCATGCCCATAGCCCAGGCATCTCGTGCACTGCACCAGTGGTGACTGGTCGTCGACGAAGACGGTCTGGAGGTCGATTCGCGCTTTCCCCTTTTCGAGCATCCTGTTCCAGATTTTCGGGGACGTGCTGACGACTACGTTGCTGGTCAGAGGGTTTCTGGAGTTTCGCCTATATTTAACGCTCAGCCGATCTTCCTCTTTGTCGAGGCCGTGGAAGACATCCCGATTCTGATTGCGTAGCGCCCTCAGAACTTCCTGGTCGGAGTGGATGCGGAGGACGCCCCGGAAGATCAGCATCGGGTCCTTGTTTTTCACCTCCTCGACAATGAGGTGGTCTCCTGCCTTCTCCAATTTGTCCCGAACCCTGTTCCTTGCTTCTACCGACTTACACCCCATAATTATTTTACGGTCTTTGACCTTCCTCACGCTCTCTACCTCTACTCCTCCCTCTTTAGCGTTTACCGCATTTCTTATTTTGTTTAATACCTCGTCGCCTGTGTCCCCTTCATCTTTCGACGTCACCACTATGGAGTGCAGTGCGGTCCTTCCTGGGGTCTGCCTTTTCGGTGGACACGCTGCTACACTCGCATAAGTGGCCGTCTTTTCTAGTCGCTCCCCATGTTTCTCCATCGCTTCTTGGAGCATCTCCATCCTTTCGCTGCTCTCCTTCACCAGCGTGCTATGCTCCGCTAGTGAAGCGAGCAGCGAATTTATCACCCGGGTGCATTCTTGACTCTCCGGGGGGGCGGTGGCCTTGATGACTTCCTTCGCCTCAGGTTCAGCTCGCTTGGCTGGTGTTGCAGCAGCCGCCTCTTCCTTCACCAACTGAAATAACCTTTCCACCGACTGGGTGATCCCGGCTTTGAGATCGGACCTCAAGTTGCGGGAGTCGTTTAAGTGCGACTTCGCACGCAAGAGGCAGTTTCGGGCCTCGGTCACCCGGTCGATGGGTTTCAACGGCTGTTTTTGGCTCGTTCCCGGCGATCCTCCCGCCGCCTCAGCGGATGTTCTGCGCGCGACAACCTTGTTCTCTGTCGGGGGCGCAACTCTCCGCGTGGACTTTGGGTCGGCCGCCACGACCGGTGCTGCCTTCTTGGGTGAAGGTGCGGCTGCTGAAGGGGGCTGGGTGTCCGCCACCTTTCCATTTTCCCACTCTCCAATGCTTCGCCTCACACTAGAGGCCTGAGTTGAAGCACTGGGAGGGGGAGTTAGCTTCTCTCCATTCGATGGAGACACATGGGGACACGTGGGGGTCTTTTTAGCGGGTGTACGTGAGAGGAACATTATTGAGGATTTAAGGAATAAATATAGTTAACTAAATAATTATAAGATTTTGATTGGTTAAAATAAGATTGTAAGTTTAATTAAAATAATAATAAATAGAGTTCAATAAAACTAAGTCATAAATTAATAATAATAAATTATAGTTTTTAAAAAATTTTGATCCCTGTAAAGGGGGGATCAAAAGGTTCGTTACAAAACTGGTTGGGAAAAGCCAGTCCCGTCAGATAGGTGTTTAAAGTGTATAAACTATCGTCCCAAGTCTCCTATTTTGGTGGAAATACTTGAGTGTAGTTGCAACTGCAATGCAAAGGTCAATAAATGGCTGCAAGGGCCAAAATTCGATTTAAAATAATTTGAACTTTTTCAATTTGCTGGAAAAGCTCGCCCAGTCAAACGAACAAAGGTTCAGGTATAATATTAGGAATTAAAAGCGGTTTTTAAATTTTTTGTTGTTCGAAAAAGTTTACCTGGTCAGCCACTATAGGGTGGGTGGGCGGGCAATTTTTTGAAATTTCACGGCTGCGATCCGCACGTGCGAGGTGTCAAAAGAAGCGTCTCGGCGCGAGCTGTCGAACGGTGAAATAAACTAAAATGGACTCAGTACGAAAATTTTGAGTTTTCGCCTAAAAACTGTATTTTTTGAATTGAAAATTGGGCAAAGTGCAAATTTTCACTACGCTGCGGCAGTCTGGTTCGCGGAACGCGGTGTAGAGTGCGGGTATGGCAGGTAGGTAACTATTGATATACTATGATGGGCTGTTTTTAATGTAAAAATTTGGAATAAGTGGAGTTTTGCAAATAAAAATTTAAATAAAGTAAGGTTTGTATGAAATAACAAATTTCCACGCGTTTAGGTCAGTCAAAATAGGTCTAAACGTTAGACGGAGCCTAGTTTAGCTTAAAAAAGCTGAAAACCGCTTCAAAATGCGTCACCGGGGTGCAAAGTAATTACGATTTGATGTTTTGTCGTCACCCCTAAGGTGTATTTTGCGTGAAATTTTCTAAGTGTCGGATATGAAAATTAAATATTTTTTGAAGTTTCACAGATGCGATCCGCACGCGCGAGGTGTCAAAAGAAGCGTCTCGGCGCGAGCTGTCGAACGGTGAAATAAACTAAAATGGACGCAGTACGAAAATTTTGAGTTTTCGCCTAAAAACTGTATTTTTTGAATTGAAAATTGGGCAAAGTGCAAATTTTCACTACGCTGCGGCAGTCTGGTTCGCGGAACGCGGTGCAGAGTGCGGGTATGGCAGGTAGGTAACTATTGATATACTATGATGGGCTGTTTTTAATGTAAAAATTTGGAATAAGTGGAGTTTTTCAAATAAAAATTTAAATAAAGTAAGGTTTGTATGGAATAACAAATTTCCACGCGTTTAGGTCAGTCAAAATAGGTCTAAACGTTAGACGGAGCCTAGTTTAGCTTAAAAAAGCTGAAAACCGCTTCAAAATGCGTCACCGGGATGCAAAGTAATTACGATTTGATGTTTTGTCGTCACCCCTAAGGTGTATTTTGCGTGAAATTTTCTAAGTGTCGGATATGAAAATTAAATATTTTTTGAAGTTTCACAGATGCGATCCGCACGTGCGAGGTGTCAAAAGAAGCGTCTCGGCGCGAGCTGTCGAACGGTGAAATAAACTAAAATGGACGCAGTACGAAAATTTTGAGTTTTCGCCTAAAAACTGTATTTTTTGAATTGAAAATTGGGCAAAGTGCAAATTTTCACTACGCTGCGACAGTCTGGTTCGCGGAACGCGGTGCAGAGTGCGGGTATGGCAGGTAGGTAACTATTGATATACTATGATGGGCTGTTTTAATGTAAAAATTTGGAATAAGTGGAGTTTTTCAAATAAAAATTTAAATAAAGTAAGGTTTGTATGAAATAACAAATTTCCACGCGTTTAGGTCAGTCAAAATAGGTCTAAACGTTAGACGGAGCCTAGTTTAGCTTAAAAAAGCTGAAAACCGCTTCAAAATGCGTCACCGGGATGCAAAGTAATTACGATTTGATGTTTTGTCGTCACCCCTAAGGTGTATTTTGCGTGAAATTTTCTAAGTGTCGGACATGAAAATTAAATATTTTTTGAAGTTTCACAGATGCGATCCGCACGTGCGAGGTGTCAAAAGAAGCGTCTCGGCGCGAGCTGTCGAACGGTGAAATAAACTAAAATGGACGCAGTACGAAAATTTTGAGTTTTCGCCTAAAAACTGTATTTTTTGAATTGAAAATTGGGCAAAGTGCAAATTTTCACTACGCTGCGGCAGTCTGGTTCGCGGAACGCGGTGCAGAGTGCGGGTATGGCAGGTAGGTAACTATTGATATACTATGATGGGCTGTTTTTAATGTAAACATTTGGAATAAGTGGAGTTTTTCAAATAAAAGTTTAAATAAAGTAAGGTTTGTATGAAATAACAAATTTCCACGCGTTTAGGTCAGTCAAAGTAGGTCTAAACGTTAGACGGAGCCTAGTCTAGCTTAAAAAAGCTGAAAACCGCTTCAAAATGCGTCACCGGGATGCAAAGTAATTACGGTTAGGTTTTTTTTTTTTTTTTTTTTTTTTTCGGCAGGAGTGGGAAATCCTGATGGACGCCCAGACTGTCTCGCGAGTAAGGCAGTCCGGGCAGTGCCGGACTCTTACCGGCTAAAACCACACTCCTGCCATGCGTATATCCCCTGACGTAGTCAGAGATCTCTTTCAACTTTGTTTAGAATTTGTTATTATATTTAGGATTTTTATTTTCAATTAGCCTTGATAAATTTTGAGTTTGACTGTTTTTATAGTGCAAAAGGTAGGAGAGAGCTTACGTTAATTTTCCGAATATTTTGATTTCTTTATTAATTAAACATTTAATTTTATTTATAGTTACATCTTATTATGCTTGGTTTTTTCATTTTGATGTTCATATGAAATCCATTCATAAACTTATTTTATGTTGGTATCATACTTTTATAATATCTATGAGTTTCTTTTATTAACTATTTTGACTATTTTAATGCAAAATTTCAAAACTTTTTGGCAATTTTTTCGGCATGCAATAAGTTTCGGCAGATTTTCTGCTACCAATTTTGTGTCCAGCTGTTGCTCCAGTTCCAGACGTTGCTTGGCAAAAATGGGGCAATCTAGGAGGATGTGTGGCACGTCTTCTTCAGCTCTAGGCTCACAGGCACACGACGGGCTCTCCTTACACTTGAAGCGTTTCAAGTATGCGGAGAACCCGCCGTGCCCAGTAAAGATTTGTGTGGTGATGTTTGTGTGTGTTTAGGCATGAGTCCCACCGCTAGTTCTAATTAACTCGGTGCAATTAATAGACGATAAAACTAATTTTGTTATAAGTATTTCATCAGGCGTTTTGTTTAATTAATGTCCTTGGGTTCATTCTCAATGTCATGACCTTTGCCAAATTAAAGTTGTTCTCTGCGTGCTACATCCTGACTTTTTTAATTCCCTAAATTCCTAACCAGTTCCTGCAATTTCATAAATGGTCCATACGAACCGGATAATATATTATCTACATACTAGCAAAGTGGAATAAGCTGGAATTTGATATTTTGGAAGATATTAAATGAATACCGGAGTGACGAGGTGACGAACACGTTTTTAGAAGAAAAGTGGCTCGGACATTGAGTGAAATAAAACAGGAAGCGTTTAAACATTATAATTTAATTTAATTCACCCAGCACTCATTAATAATAAATCAGGTAAAATAAAATATAGGAAATAAGTATTGATTTTAAGAACTTAAATAAGGTTAGTAACACATTTATATTTTAACATTTAGGTACGTAGTTATTTACTTATTTTCATTCTTTTGTATTTACATATTTACAAGGAATTATTTACAGAGTAATTAGGTTAAATGACATTTGTAAAATATAGGTAACGTGTGCTTAAAATACAGTACAGTAGTGTTATTGTTAACCTACATTAGTTAGCTATTTAGTTTTCAATTTACAAATATTATTTTCAAATTTAAACCTTTACAATTAATTGTTGCTTTGTAAACCTTTGAAAAGGTAAATAATTAATCAATTTGTGTGTTACGTTATTTCTTTGTAATAGTAAACCTTACATACTTTCCTACTGTAGTACCTACATTATTATTTGCAGTGATACAACTCAAAAGTCAAACTTTCATAATTAATTAATAACTTAGGCCTCATTGTTAACAGTCTCATTAGTAATTTAAAATAGATATTTTGTTTACAGTTTCGTTATTTAACATTTTAATTGTATAATTTCAGGTCTACGACACTCACCTTTCGAAATGACTGAGATTAAAGAACTTAAAAAGAAGCGAAGCAGTTATAAGGGAAGATTAACTGTATTTGGAACTTATTTAAATAGTTTAAAAGATGCTGAGATAACCCCCTGTCAGGTAATGGAGTTACAGTTGCGAGTCACCAAATTAGATGATCTTTTCAACGAATTTAACGAGGTTCAGTTGAAATTAGAATGCATGTGTGATAATATTGATACTGAAACACTCGAGAGAACTACAATCGAATCTCAATATTATGGGTTGGTAGCTCAAGCTAAAATTATGTTAAGTAACTTTTCAAAATCTGAGCAATACGAATTAAAATCGAACTGCAGTAGTAGTAAACGTCAGTTCGTCAAGTTACCTACAATTCAATTACCCAAATTCACAGGATCATATGATAACTGGCTTGAATTTCGCGATACCTTCGCTAGTCTCATTCACGGCAATGACGATATAGACGAGATTAATAAGTTTCATTACCTAAGGTCATCATTGACAGGTTCTGCTGCTATCGTGATCCAGTCAATTGAGTTTTCTGCTCAAAACTACAATGTGGCATGGGAACTTCTTTGTGAGCGATTCGATAATGAAAGATTGTTGGTTGAGAATCACGTTACAGCGTTGTTCAACATCGAATCGATCACTAAAGAGTCCTCAAATGCATTGAAAGGTATTGTAGACAATGTAAATAAAAATATCAGAGCGTTAAAAACATTAGGCGAACCTGTTCATAGTTGGGACACATTACTTATACATATTATACGACAAAAACTTGATACTACAACATTCCGAGAATGGGAAGAATACAAAGGGCGTATTGATAAATCAAAACGAATTACATTTGATCAGTTCATTGAATTTATGCGTAATCGCGCTGATTTAATAGAAACACTGGAAAAGTCACGTCACAACTTACAAACTAATACAAAACATAACACTAAAATAAAAGCCTTGGTAACAACAGAAAACACTAGTACTAGTTCTTCATCACATAGTTGTCCAAAATGTAAAAGTGATCATAACCTAAATTCATGTCCACAGTTTCTATCATTAAGCGTCAACGATAGAATGTCTTTAATACCCAGTTATAAGGTATGTTATAATTGTTTACGTCACGGTCACTATCCCAATAATTGCAAGAAATCAGGGTGTAAAATATGCAAACGCAAACACCACACACTTATTCATAACACAGATTTTAAACAAAAACCTGTTTCAAGCACATCAGCTGATAAGGCTAAGGTTGAGTCATCCTCCACTGCCGATACAAACAATAGTCACGTTGCGCTCTCAGCTAACATCTCTGCGCATTCGCATACGACCCACACAGGCGACATCTTGTTGTCAACTGCATTAGTTAGGTGTTACGATGTTAATAATAAAGAACACATCGCTCGAGCGCTTCTTGATTCTGGAAGTTCATCGTGTTTAATGACTGAGAATTTATTTGATAAGTTAAATCTGCCCTATTTAAACACAGATAAATCCATTCAAGGAATAAATAATTCTCTGTCGAATGTGGAGAAAATGTGCCGCGTGCACATTAAATCGTTGCATGAATCCTACGCTAATGATTTAATATGTTTTGTCTTGCCCACGATTACTGATAACGTTCCCGCTAGACAGGTAAATGTGAATATACCGTCAAATATTCATTTAGCTGATCCGTATTTCCACACACCCGCTTCTATTGATATGATTATAGGAGCGGATGTATTCTGGAGCTTATTAGGATCTGATAAGATTTTATTAGGTGATGGTAAACCAACACTTTATCAAACTAGACTTGGTTGGCTAGTTTGCGGCCCAATTAACGGCGGCTATAATCAACTTTCATCACAATTCTCATCAATTAAATGTCATTTTACTAATGTTAATGATTATTACAAAAGTTCTTCCAGTTCCACTGAGTTAGATGACATCCGAAACCAATTGACGCGTTTCTGGCAGCTCGGGGAAGTTTGTCATGAGTCATCAACTTATTCCGCTGAGGAAAAGATGTGCGAAGAACATTTTATAAAAAACACAACGCGCTTAGCAGATGGCTGCTTTTGCATTAAAATACCTTTGAAGGAATCTTCGAATAGTTTAGGCGATTCATATCATCGTGCAAAACGATGTTTTCTGTCATTAGAGCGCAGAAATCTCAGCCAACCCTCACTCGATAAAATGTATAACGATTTAATGACTGAGTACATTTCTTTAGGCCATATGTCAGAGTGGATAAATATTCATGAAGATCCTCGGTCATATTTCATTCCTCATCACGGAGTACTGCGCGAAAGTAGCAGTACTCCAAAATTACGGGTTGTTTGTAATGCTAGTGCACTCACTACCTCTGGGCTTTCTTCTTCTTTAAATAAAATACAGATGGTAGGGCCTACCGTCCAAGACGATCTGACTACAATCCTTCACAACTTACGTATTTCACGTCGTGTGGTCTGTGACGCATACAAACAGGTTGAATTTCACATTTTTACTGACGCTTCGGAGCGAGCTTACGGCGCTTGTTTGTATGTTCGTAGTATCAATGAGCAAGGCGACGTCGACGTGCGATTATTAACAGCTAAAAGTCGCGTAACTCCAATTAAACCATTGACAATACCGCGACTTGAGCTCTGCGCTGCTGTACTTGGTGCACGTTTATATCAAAAGGTTGCTAGTTCCCTACGCATTAAACCATTTAGTGTAGTTTTTTGGACTGACTTCATGATAGTGCTGGGTTGGTTAAAAATGTTACCTATCAAATTAAATACTTTTGTTCGCAACCGTGTTGCCGAAGTATTAGAATTATCCGGTGCAAGCACCTGGAGACATGGGTCGACACACGACAATCCAGCTGATTTAACAACCCGCGGAGCGGAACCTACCGCTATGCAATCACTGGATTTGTGGTGGTTCGGTCCATGTTTCTTAAAGCATGACAGTAGTACATGGCCACCCACTGCTGTAAATCCGGGAAACTTACCCGACATTAAATCTAATATTTTAATTAATTTAGCCCAAGATCATCATTTTAACGAAGATTTTAAATCAATTATCGAGTTTAATTGTTTCTCCAATTTTATTAGATTACAGCGTTCTATTTGCTACGTTTTTCGTTTTATTAATGCGTGTAAAAAGCGTGCAGCAAATACGTCATATATAAATGCCCAAGAATTTCAAAATTCATTAAACTTTATTATTATTCAGTCGCAAAAGGAGTCTTTTCCTGAGTACCACTTAATATCAAATAATAAAAAATTACCACATAAAAATCATTTATTAAGCTTAAATGTGTTTCTAGATGAAAATAAAATTATACGAATAGGCGGTAGATTACATAATTCCGAATATTCTTTTGAAAAGAAACACCCAATTTTATTACAGTCCACTCATCACTTTGTAAAACTTTTATTTAGATTTGAGCATATCAGATTAATGCACGCAGGTCCTCAATTATTATTAAGTACAATTAGAGAGACTTACTGGCCACTCGGTGGTCGCAATTTAGCCCGAGCCTGCTATCGTCAGTGCGCCCGATGTCAGCGTCTAAAGCCACGGACAGTTATCCCTCAGATGGGTAATCTCCCATTAAGTAGACTCTCACCAGCCGATTTTCCTTTTCAAAGCGTAGGAGTTGACTACGCAGGCCCTATAACCTCGTCTAGTCGTCAAGGTCGTGGATGTAGATTAGTTAAGGTATACATCGTTATTTTCGTATGCTTCACCACAAAGGCCATTCATTTAGAGTTAGTGGGTGACTTGACGAGCAGTATATAATTATTTACAGGCTTTACGGCGGTTCATGTCTCGAAGAGGAAAACCTCTCAACATTTACTCCGATAACGGAACTTCGTTTGTAGGAGCTTACAATGAGATATCTGAATTCTTGAAACGCAATTGTGACTCCATAACTGATAGTACGGCTCAAGATAACATTAAAATTCATTTTATACCTGCTTACGCTCCACATTTTGGTGGTCTTTGGGAGGCGGGTGTCAAATCGACCAAATTTCATTTGTTCAGAGTGTTGGGCAATTGTCACTTAACATACGAGGAGCTTAACTCCGTTTTAATTCAAATTGAAGGAATATTAAATTCTCGGCCGCTCACACCATTATCGTCGAATCCAGAAGACCTGTTGCCTCTCACTCCAGGTCACTTTTTAATTGGACGTCCTCTCACCTCTCTTCCTGTTAAGGATATCCGGGACTACTCCACTCATCACCTGACGCGCCATCAACGCATTGAGCAGCTGCGGCAGCATTTTTGGTCGAGATGGAGTAAGGAGTATGTCTCCGAGCTTCAGCAGCGAGTGAAGTGACGTACCGGTAATGACAGCCTGAATGTGGACACCCTTGTAGTAATCAAGGAGGATAACCAGCCACCAATGAAGTGGAAGCTGGGCCGCGTTGTTGCCCTTCATCCTGGCACAGACGGCATAAGCAGGGTTGCCGACATCAGAACCTCGACTGGGACTGTCAGAAGGGCATTCTCCAGGATTTGCCCGTTATTGGAGGACAGCTGTTGAGAGGCAAGCTTTCAACGGCCGGGGGCATGTTTAGGCATGAGTCCCACCGCTAGTTCTAATTAACTCGGTGCAATTAATAGACGATAAAACTAATTTTGTTATAAGTATTTCATCAGGCGTTTTGTTTAATTAATGTCCTTGGGTTCATTCTCAATGTCATGACCTTTGCCAAATTAAAGTTGTTCTCTGCGTGCTACATCCTGACTTTTTTAATTCCCTAAATTCCTAACCAGTTCCTGCAATTTTATACAGTGTGCTCCATTTTTTTCACTATTCTGTATGCCGCAACTGCATCGGGGAAGAACAGCTTGGTGGTCGAGGCAGTTTCGCCTGTTTTATATCTACTGTTCCATTCGTCAAGCGTCTCTAAGCGGATAGTACGCTTGACGAATGAAAGAGGGCACCGGTCATAGTCGGCTCGTGTCTTTGATCGCAGGGCAGCCTCCTTCGCGAGCTGGTCAGCCCTCTCATTCCCCTGCAGTCCTGCGTGGGCTTTAATCCAGAACAAGGAGACACTCTTGTTCTGGAGGTTACAGCGTCGTATGTTGTCTCTAGTTTCCACTGCTAGAGGGTGAGGGGTGTTTGGGTTCGCGATGGTCTGGAGGGCCGCCCTTGAGTCACTAAACACGGCAAACGAGGTCTCCTTTCGCCTGAGGACTTCTACCATTGCTCTGCATATGGCCAGCAGCTCTGCCTGATAGACGGTGCAATAGGACGACAGACTAAGTTTGAGGGCTTTAGTTTCCGAGGCGCCATTCCACAAGGATAGAGCTGCTCCAACCTTACCCTCAATCTTACTGCCGTCCGTGAAAATACGCACAGCGAAATTGCTGTGGTTTCTATACTGGTCCTCGTCTACCAGGCTACCAAACTGCAAGCTTAGTTGTTCTGCGGGATGCGGAGCCTCTGAAACTGGAGCCATCCGCTCGACCTCCCGATCCCCCAGCGCTGGCAAGGGCACTCCCCTCTTGGCCTCATATAGCGAGGCCATCTCGCGGATGCGAAGGTCGAGGGGGAGAATACCAGCCAATGTCAGCGCCGAGTTTAGGGAGACCGTGCGGTAGGCTCTGCACAGCTTTTGCGCAAAGCCTCGCTGCACCGAATTTAAAAGTTTTTGCACTCCGACTTTCTTGGTCGCCGGCGCCCAGGCGCTGGCTGCGTAAGTTATTACCGGTTCCACCGTCGCGACGTAAATGCTGCGGATGACTTCTGGGTGCAGACCCCAGCTGACCTTTGCTGCTCTGGAAAGCTGTTTGTAGGCGTTGATGGCTTTCTTGCATACGTTAGCAGCGTGCGCGTTGAAGGTCAGCTTGTGGTCGATGGTAAGGCCCAGTATTTTGATTTGCGGTGACATGCAAATGTCGACCCCGCCCATGCTCAGGAGTGGGACATCGTACTTCAGTTTCTTTGTCACAACCATTGCGCATGTTTTATGTGGTGCGAATTTTAGTTTGTTTCTGATACCCCACTCCCGAACATATTCAAGGGCGGCATTCGCCTGTCTTTGCACCTCCAGTGCTGTGTCCCCGTCAAAAATCAAGACCACGTCGTCGGCGAACGCCTGGCAATAATCTCCCCGCCCCTCGAGCTCTCGCAGAAGTGGGTCGAGCACCAGGTTCCACAGTATCGGACCGCCAATCGACCCCTGAACGCATCCTTTGCTGGTGTTCCTCACGCACTCTTCGCCCACATACCTCACCCGGACCTTTCGGTCAGCCAGATAACTGTCTAGTATCCTCCGGAGGTTAACCGGGCACTTTTCCTCAGCCAGTCTGGTTCTGATCGCCGGCCACCATGCGCTATCGAAGGCTCCCTCTATGACCAGTGACACAACAGTGATCAGCTTTTTCTGGTTAAGCTTTTTATTGATGTGTTGCATCATGGTGTAGAGGGAGTCCTCGGTGCTTTTTTGGGGCATGAACCCAAACTGACGAATACTCATCCGCGGTATCAGGTGCCACTTCAGCCTGCACACCACCATCTTTTCTAAAATCTTACCCAAGACTGGCAGAAGGCCGATGGGCCTGTACGATTTAGGGCTAGTGTAAGACTCTTTACCTGGTTTCCGGAGGATTACTACAGTTGCCACTTTCCAGGCTTCTGGGAAGTGGCCCTGCTCCAGACACTTGTTGGCTAGTGCAAGAAATGCCTGTGGGTCTCGGTTAATCACTTGAGCGCAAATGTCGGCTGTAAGACCATCCGCCCCGGGTGCCTTTTTCGGGTTAAAACTTTCCACCGCGGTTTTCAGTTCCTGGAGTGCAAACGGCGGGTCATGTATTTCACCATGCGCCCACTCATTTGCACGACTGGCTTCTTTACGAATCCGTCGGTGGTAGTCGCTATCCTGATCTTCCAGGTCTTCGGGGTAGAAGGTCTCTGCCAGCAGCTCAACTGCGCAACACCACCGGCACCGGCACCGCCAACACCGGCAACGAAAAAGGCCAAACGACCGCCGAAGGTCAGAGCCCCTCGCTCCGCGGCTGTAGTAATTACGCTACAGCCTGGAGCCGTCGAAAGGGGCCTCTCCTATAAGGCGGTCCTACTGGAGGCGAAGGCCAAAGTCGCGTTCCCCGATCTTGGCACACCGTCCGGCTTCAAAATGAGGCCGGCGATCACGGGGGCGCGGCTGCTGGAGGTGTCGGGTGCCTCTAGCGGTGAAAAGGCGGACATCCTGGCCGCCAAGTTGAAGGAAGTCCTCAACCCGGAGGACGTCCGGGTCTACAGGCCGATGAAAACCGCTGAGGTGCGCGTCGACGGTCTGGACGACTCGGTGACTCCGGCTGAGGTCGTGGCGGCCATCGCCCGTGTCGGCGGATGTCCGCCGGGTGATGTGAAGACGGGCGAGATACGCGTCGACGCTTCTGGGCTCGGCGCGATCTGGGTGCGGTGTCCGGTGGCGGCGGCCAACAAAGTCGCTGATGCTGGGCGTCTGTTGGTGGGGTGGGTTGCAGCGAGGGCGAAGCTGCTGCAACCCAGGGTTATGCGGTGCTTCCGCTGCCTTGACATTGGGCATGTCAGGGCTCGGTGCACCGGCCAAGTCGATCGCAGCGATCAGTGTTATCGCTGCGGTCAGCCCGGCCACAAGGCGGCCCAGTGCTCCGCGGCGCCAAACTGCAGCCTCTGTACAGCTGCAGGGAGGCCCGCTGGGCACACAGCGGGTGGAAAGGCCTGTGCGCCCCCCAGGAAGAGACGGGGCGCCAAGGCTGCTGGGGGCCCTTTACCCCCCCCGCAGGCTGGCGCCTCATCGGCCGACTCCCGGTCTGGTGTCACGGAGGGAATGGACTGCGCATAAATGGCGCTGTACCATTTCCTCCAGGGCAACATCAACCACTCTGCCAGAGCTCAGGACCTCTTCCTCCAGAGCATGGCAGAGTGGTCGATTGACGTGGCTGTGGTCGCCGAGCCGTACTTCGTCCCCTCCAGGGATAACTGGGTGGGAGACTTGGACGGCTTGGTGGCCATCATTGGCGGGGCTCTGGTCAACCCGTCCCGAGGTCACGGCTGGGTAGCCGCCCTCGCGGACGGCATTGGCATAGTTGGTGCGTATTTTTCGCCCAACAAGAGCCTCGCCGACTTCGAGAGGTTCCTTGTTGAGTTGGGTGCCGTCGTAGGCCGTCTTCACCCTCGCCCGGTGCTGTTGCTGGGGGATCTCAACGCCAAGTCTGCGGCGTGGGGATCTCCAGTGACCGATGCTCGGGGTGAGGTGCTGGAGGAGTGGGCGGTCGCGACTGGCTTGGCCGTTTTGAATCGGGGTGAGGTTCACACGTGCGTGCGGCAGCGGGGCGGGTCAATAGTGGACGTCTCGTTCGCTAGCCCTGCTGTCGCAAGCCGTGTCCGCGACTGGCGTGTCGCCGTGGAGGTGGAGACGTTGTCGGATCATCGATACATCCGTTTTGACGTCTCCGCCCAGACCACGGGCGGCCGCGGTTCATCGGCCCCGCAAACGAACGGTCCGCGGTGGGCGCGTAAGCGCATGAACAGGGAACTTCTCGAGGAGGCCGCCATTGTCCAGGCCTGGTTCCGGGAGTCGGAGACGAACGGACCCGTCGACGTCGAACTGGAGGCGCTGTGGTTCCGCGGGGCGATGACGCAAATCTGCGACGCGTCCATGCCCCGGGTCCACGCACAGTCAGCAGGGCGCCAGGTGTACTGGTGGTCGGCCGAGATCGCACGTATGCGCGTTGAGTGCGTAGCGGTCAGACGCCGGTACACCCGATACCGGAGGAGACGTCGTCGGGTCCCGGACGAAGAAGCCGCGCTGTATGAGGTGTACCGCGCGGCTAAGAGGACTCTGTGTCTGGCCATCGGTGATGCGAAGACGCAAGCCAGGGAGGAGATGTTGGAGACCCTAAACCGGGATCCGTGGGGGCGCCCATATCAAGCGGTTCGAGGGAAACTTCGGTCTGCGGCGCCCCCGCTCACGGGGAGTCTCCAACCAGAGCTGCTGGAGGAGGTTGTCTCAGCCCTCTTCCCGGCACGAGCGGAGCATACTCCGCCGCCGATGGCTTTGCCCACAGACGCAGAGTCCACAGAGGAGAACGCCATCAGCGTCCCAGAGGTGACACAGGCAGAGATGGGGGCGGCCGTGCTGCGGCTCCGGGCCAAGAACGTGGCTACGGGGCCCGACGGCATTCACGGCTTAGCGTTGGCCCTCGCTCTGAAGGAGCTAGAGCCCCAACTGAGAGGACTATTTACAGCGTGCCTTGAGCGGGGCCAGTTTCCCACATTGTGGAAATCTGGTCGTCTGGTCCTGCTCAAGAAGGCGGGGCGCCCTGCGGACTCTCCGTCCGCGTACCGGCCCATAGTGCTGCTGGACGAGGTGGGAAAGCTGTTTGAGCGGATAATCGCAGCCCGCCTCGTCGGCCACTTGTGCGAAGAGGGGCCAGACCTGGACGAGAGCCAGTATGGCTTTCGGCATGGGCGCTCCACCATACACGCTGTATCAAGGGTGAGAGTCCTGGCGGAGGAAGCGGTGTCCCGGGGCGGGGTGATGTTGGCGGTGTCCTTGGACATTTCCAACGCGTTCAACACCCTGCCCTGGAGTTGTGTACGGGAGGCACTGCGGTATCATCGTGTGCCTTCCTACCTCCGCCGCATAGTTGGGGCTTATTTGTCCGAGAGGTGTGTCACCTACGTGGGACGTGATGGCGAGCACCAGCGCCGCATGTCGTGCGGTGTTCCACAGGGTTCCGTCTTAGGACCGCCCCTGTGGAACATCGGGTACGACTGGGTGCTGAGGGGCGAGCTCCAGCCGGGCGTGGACCTGACGTGTTACGCTGACGACACGCTGGTCACGGCCCGGGGGAGCTCGTACAGGGAGGCAGCGTTGCTGGCGACGGCTGCGGTCTCACAGGTGGTGAGCCGCATCCGGCACCTCGGCCTGGAGGTGGCCCTCAACAAGTCGGAGGCCGTGATTTTTCACGGTCCTCGGCGGGCGCCGCCGCTGGGATCACACATCGTGGTCGGAGGGGCCAGAATAGCTGTCGAGTCCACCATGAAGTACCTTGGATTGGTGCTCGACAGCCGATGGGATTTTGGCCCTCATTTCCAGCGGCTGGCGCCCAAGTTGTTGGGCGCGGCTGGGGCGTTGTCAACGCTGCTTCCCAATCTGGGGGGCTCGAGCGCCGTCTGCAGGCGGCTCTACGTGGGGATCGTGCGATCGATGGCCCTTTATGGGGCCCCGATCTGGGCGGCAGACCTGACGGCCGGAAGCATCGCCGTTCTGCGAAAGCCGCAACGAGCGATGGCCGTCAGAGTCATCAGGGGATATCGCACGATCTCCTACGAGGCGGCTTGTGCACTGGCCGGATCCCCGCCGTGGGACCTGGAGGCTAAGGTACTCGCGTCACTGTACCGGTGGCGCGAGGAAGCGCGGGCGCGGGGCGAGCGACCGATGCAGCGACACATGGAGCTGCGTCGGTCTCAGCTTCGCGAGGTCCTGGTGGCGGAATGGCGGGACAGGCTTTCGCGCCCTACCGCCGGCCTCGCCATCATCGAGGCGGTCCGGCCAGTGCTCGAGCGCTGGCTCGGGAGGAGGCACGGCTCCCTGTCGTTTCGGGTGACGCAGGTGCTCTCGGGGCATGGTTGCTTCGGGAAGTACCTGTGTCGCATAAACAGGGAGCCGGACGCCCGGTGTCACCACTGCGTCGACTGCCGGGAGGACACGGCGCGGCATACGCTGGCGGAATGTGCCGCTTGGGAGGGGCCGCGCCGTGCCCTCGTCTCAGAAGTAGGCAGTGACCTGTCGTCGATGTCGATGGTCGACAGCGCAGAGTCCTGGGACGCGGTGGTTTCCTTCTGCGAAAGTGTCATGTCGCAGAAGGAGGCTGCGGAAAGGGAGAGGGAGATCTCAACCTCTCACCCTGCCCGCAGCAGGCGCACCGGGCGTCGGCGAAGGGCGGACAACGCCCTCTTCCGGCCCCCCTAAATGGGTCCAGGGGCGGCAGACTCGGGGACGTCTGTCGCCCCCCACATACACCAGGACCCGAGGTGGCGGCGCGTAGTGTTCCACGCGCGCCCCTCTAAGACGTCCGGGGGGGAGTCTAACACCTCACTCCCCCCCCTGACCCGAGAAGTGGCCCGCTGCAGCGGGCCGGCACCAGCCGGGGGTTGCGGAAGTATCTCCAGTTCCCGCGACCCCCGACGTAGGTGTGAGATGGAACACCGGGGTGGTTTTTAGTCAGTAAGAGTCTGACAGACCCCTCCGCCCGCCCCAGGGCGGAGGACATCCATGAGGATTTTCCACCCCGTACCAAAAAAAAAAAAAAAAAATGTTAGGTTGGGGTGGGGTGCGTGCAGAAAACCTCCTCGTGTGCCTGATTGCTGCTGTTTCTGTTCGAATACGTTTGGGGGAAAGAGCAGTGGTCGGGCCGGTGCACCCTGGGCACGGTCAATGGTCTCTCCAATTCGGGGAGGGTATTGATTACCCTCTCCGAGTTGGAGAGACTATTGGCCGTGGCGAATTTCTGCGTGGGGGGGAGCATTATGCTCCGGGGTCGTCTCCGACCGAGTGACGGATCGTCCATTCACCTCCCTCTGATCGCAGAGGGCAGGACGAGTGGACGAAGGGTGGCGAAACCTAATTCCAAGGTCTAGCGTGCTGAGGGGATGAATGGCCGGAGGGTATCCGGTCGTTAGCGCTTGGGGGGGGATCAGGGTATAGGGACCTCACCCTTAAAAAGGGGAAAAACAGCATGGAAATCACGACTTTAGATAATAATCTCCAGGCGGGTCCCGGAAATTCCGGGGAATCCCGCCCCTCTACTGAGGGCTGCCCTATCGTATCTGGAGGGGGCAAACCAATCTACAGTCAAACCAACGACCTTACGCAAGCTAAACGGACCGAAACACAACAATTGGAAAATGATGAGAGGAATTATAGGCGAGAAAAGGAGCTCCAGGTCAGCCTGGAGCGCCTGCGCGATGAGGAGGTGGTCTCTGCCAAGAGGGCGGCGTCGGCGAGCGCTTTCAGGAAGCGCCCGCGGAGTGTGGGATCGGGACCAATGGGTCTCTCCTCTAGCGAGGAGAGCTTGTCGGCCCCGAAGGTGCCAACGGCACGCAGGGGGCGAGGTCGAAAGGTGGCGAATGTAGCCCCCGCTCGACCGCCGGAGCGTGATGTGCGGGGCCGGTTCGTGCCGGTATCCCGGCCCGACACGCCGGCGCCGTCGGATATTGTGGAGAGCGTGGGGAGCGACTCTGAGCCCGGTCGGAGTTCGATCGCGGACCAAAGTGAGAGCTCCCTACTGGGCTCGAACAGGGCGGAGGCGAACGCCGCCAGGCGGGCTCAGCGAAAGGCTGTCGCGGAAGGCGAAGTCGCCGAGTTATCCCGACAGGCTCGAGAGCGGCGCGAAGCTCGGCTGGCGGCCGGCGAGGGTGTTTCGGCGGTGGCGCTCAGTCGCCAAGTTCTGGACGGCGTGGATGTCGTCCTGAAGGTTGCCACCAAATCGGGCAACCTGAAGGGCACGTTCACGCGCGCCCTGAAGGAGGCGGCTGACGACATAAGAGAGGCGGTTGGGGTCCTCGTAAGTCGTACGAGCACGGATGAGACGGCGAAGCTGTGGGAGGAGAACCGCCGTCTCCGCTCCGAGGTAGAGGACCTCAAGCGGCAATTTGCCGCCCAGAGGGCAGTCCCCACGGCCGCTGGCACTGCTTTCGCTGCGGCTCCGGCATCGGCCCCTCCAACGGCCACGTCGTCGGGCCCTGCACTTGCGGATGCGGAGATCGAGAAGATCGCCCGCATCTGCATGATGCAGTGTGGGAAGATGGTGGGGGCCCGACTGGAGGCCATTGATGGGAGGCTGCTTCCGGCCGAAACTCTCCGCCCACCGCTCGCTGCGGACCAGCGGAAGAAGGCGACGCCCGCTCGGCCGGGGCCGGTACCCGCTATATTGGGGACGACGCCCGCGACTGCGGCCGCGGTGGCGGCAGGGCCTAAGAAGCCCAGTAAGGCTCCGGATAAAACCGCATCCGCGGCCGCTTCGAGGACGACCGCGAGAGGCGCATCTGCGGCCGCTTCGCGAACGACCGCGACGGGCGCATCCGCACCCGCTTGTCAGACGACGGCGGCGGCGGCGACCACGTCCGAGCCCACCGAGAAGACGGAGGAGGGCTGGACAGAGGCCAAGAAGCGCCGCCGTCGTAAAAAAAAGAAGAAAGCAGCACCACCGGCACCGGCACCGCCAGCACCGGCAACGAAAAAGGCCAAAAGACCGCCTAGGGTCAGAGCCCCTCGCTCTGCGGCTGTAGTGATTACGCTGCAGCCCGGAGCCGTCGAAAGGGGCCTGTCCTACAGGGCGGTCCTAATGGAGGCGAAGGCCAAAGTCGCGTTCCCTGACCTTGGCACACCGTCCGGCTTCAAAATGAGGCCGGCGATCACGGGGGCGCGGCTGCTGGAGGTGTCGGGTGCCTGAACAAAGTCGCCGATGCTGGGCGTCTGTTGGTGGGGTGGGTTGCAGCGAGGGCGAAGCTGCTGCAACCCAGGGTTATGCGGTGCTTCCGCTGCCTTGACATTGGGCATGTCAAGGCTCGGTGCACCGGCCAAGTCGATCGCAGCGATCAGTGTTATCGCTGCGGTCAGCCCGGCCACAAGGCGGCCCAGTGCTCCGCGGCGCCAAACTGCAGCCTCTGTACAGCTGCAGGGAGGCCCGCTGGGCACACAGCGGGTGGAAAGGCCTGTGCGCCCCTCAGGAAGAGACGGGGCGCCAAGGCTGCTGGGGGCCCTTTACCCCCCTCGCAGGCTGGCGCCTCATCGGCCGACTCCCGGCCTAGGAATGGTGCGAACCCGGAGGGAATGGACTGCGCATAAATGGCGCTGTACCATTTCCTCCAGGGCAACATCAACCACTCTGCCAGAGCTCAGGACCTCTTCCTCCAGAGCATGGCAGAGTGGTCGATTGACGTGGCTGTGGTCGCCGAGCCGTACTTTGTCCCCCCCAGGGATAACTGGGTGGGAGACTTGGACGGCTTGGTGGCCATCATTGGCGGGGCTCTTGTCAACCCGTCCCGAGGACACGGCTGGGTAGCCGCCCTCGCGGACGGCATTGGCATAGTTGGTGCGTATTTTTCGCCCAACAAGAGCCTCGCCGACTTCGAGAGGTTCCTTGTTGAGTTGGGTGCCGTCGTAGGCCGTCTTCACCCTCGCCCGGTGCTGTTGCTGGGGGATCTCAACGCCAAGTCTGCGGCGTGGGGATCTCCGGTGACCGATGCTCGGGGTGAGGTGCTGGAGGAGTGGGCGGTCGCGACTGGCTTGGCCGTTCTGAATCGGGGTGAGGTTCACACGTGCGTGCGGCAGCGGGGCGGGTCAATAGTGGACGTCTCGTTCGCTAGCCCTGCTGTCGCGAGCCGTGTCCGCGACTGGCGTGTCGCCGTGGAGGTGGAGACGTTGTCGGATCATAGATATATCCGTTTTGACGTCTCCGCCCAGACCACGGGCGGCCGCGGTTCATCGGCCCCGCAAACGAACGGTCCGCGGTGGGCGCGTAAGCGCATGAACAGGGAACTTCTCGAGGAGGCCGCCATTGTCCAGGCCTGGTTCCGGGAGTCGGAGACGAACGGACCCGTCGACGTCGAACTGGAGGCGCTGTGGTTCCGCGGGGCGATGACGCAAATCTGCGACGCGTCCATGCCCCGGGTCCACGCACAGTCAGCAGGGCGCCAGGTGTACTGGTGGTCGGCCGAGATCGCACGTATGCGCATTGAGTGCGTAGCGGTCAGACGCCGGTACACCCGATACCGGAGGAGACGTCGTCGGGTCCCGGACGAAGAAGCCGCGCTGTATGAGGTGTACCGCGCGGCTAAGAGGACTCTGTGTCTGGCCATCGGCGATGCGAAGACGCAAGCCAGGGAGGAGATGTTGGAGACCCTAAACCGGGATCCGTGGGGGCGCCCATATCAAGCGGTTCGAGGGAAACTTCGGTCTGCGGCGCCCCCGCTCACGGGGAGTCTCCAACCAGAGCTGCTGGAGGAGGTTGTCTCAGCCCTCTTCCCGGCACGAGCGGAGCATACTCCACCGCCGATGGCTTTGCCCACAGACGCAGAGTCCACAGAGGAGAACGCCATCAGCGTCCCAGAGGTGACACAGGCAGAGATGGGGGCGGCCGTGCTGCGGCTCCGGGCCAAGAACGTGGCTCCGGGGCCCGACGGCATTCACGGCTTAGCGTTGGCCCTCGCTCTGAAGGAGCTAGAGCCCCAACTTAGAGGACTGTTTACAGCGTGCCTTGAGCGGGGCCAGTTTCCCAAATTGTGGAAATCTGGTCGTCTGGTCCTGCTCAAGAAGGCGGGGCGCCCTGCGGACTCTCCGTCCGCGTACCGGCCCATAGTGCTGCTGGACGAGGTGGGAAAGCTGTTTGAGCGGATAATCGCAGCCCGCCTCGTCGGCCACTTGTGCGAAGAGGGGCCGGACCTGGACGAGAGCCAGTATGGCTTTCGGCATGGGCGCTCCACCATACACGCTGTATCACGGGTTAGAGTCCTGGCGGAGGAAGCGGTGTCCCGGGGCGGGGTGATGTTGGCGGTGTCCTTGGACATCTCCAACGCGTTCAACGCCCTGCCCTGGAGTTGTGTACGGGAGGCACTCCGGTATCATCGTGTGCCTTCCTACCTCCGCCGCATAGTTGGGGCTTATCTGTCCGAGAGGTGTGTCACCTACGTGGGACGTGATGGCGAGCACCAGCGTCGCATGTCGTGCGGTGTTCCGCAGGGTTCCGTCTTAGGACCGCCCCTGTGGAACATCGGGTACGACTGGGTGCTGAGGGGCGAGCTCCAGCCGGGCGTGGACCTGACGTGTTACGCTGACGACACGCTGGTCACGGCCCGGGGGAGTTCGTACAGGGAGGCAGCGTTGCTGGCGACGGCTGCGGTCTCACAGGTGGTGGGCCGCATCCGGCGCCTCGGCCTGGAGGTGGCCCTCAACAAGTCGGAGGCCGTGATCTTTCACGGTCCTCGGCGGGCGCCGCCGCCGGGATCACACATCGTGGTCGGGGGGGTCAGAATAGCTGTCGAGTCTACCATGAAGTACCTTGGATTGGTGCTCGACAGCCGATGGGATTTTGGCCCTCATTTCCAGCGGCTGGCGCCCAAGTTGTTGGGCGCGGCTGGGGCGTTGTCAACGCTGCTTCCCAATCTGGGGGGCCCGAGCGCCGTCTGCAGGCGGCTCTACGTGGGGATCGTGCGATCGATGGCCCTTTATGGGGCCCCGATCTGGGCGGCAGACCTGACGGCCGGAAGCATCGCCGTGCTGCGAAAGCCGCAACGCGCGATGGCCGTCAGAGTCATCAGGGGATATCGCACGATCTCCTACGAGGCGGCTTGTGCACTGGCCGGATCCCCGCCCTGGGACCTGGAGGCGAAGGTACTCGCGTCACTGTACCGGTGGCGCGAGGAAGCGCGGACGCGGGGCGAGCGACCGATGCAGCGACACATGGAGCTGCGTCGGTCTCAGCTTCGCGAGGTCCTGGTGGCGGAATGGCGGGACAGGCTTTCGCGCCCTACCGCCGGCCTCGCCATCATCGAGGCGGTCCGGTCAGTGCTCGAGCGCTGGCTCGGGAGGAGGCACGGCTCCCTGTCGTTTCGGGTGACGCAGGTGCTCTCGGGGCATGGTTGCTTCGGGAAGTACCTGTGTCGCATAAACAGGGAGCCGGACGCCCGGTGTCACCACTGCGTAGACTGCCGGGAGGACACGGCGCGGCATACGCTGGCGGAATGTGCCGCTTGGGAGGGGCCGCGCCGTGCCCTCGTCTCAGAAGTAGGCAGTGACCTGTCGCTGTCGGCCGTGGTCGAGTCGATGGTCGACAGCGCAGAGTCCTGGGACGCGGTGGTTTCCTTCTGCGAAAGTGTCATGTCGCAGAAGGAGGCTGCGGAAAGGGAGAGGGAGATCTCAACCTCCCACCCTGCCCGCAGCAGGCGCACCGGGCGTCGGCGAAGGGCGGATAACGCCCTCTTCCGGCCCCCCTAAATGGGTCCAGGGGCGGCAGACTCGGGGACGTCTGTCGCCCCCCACATACACCAGGACCCGAGGTGGCGGCGCGTAGTGTTCCACGCGCGCCCCTCTAAGACGTCCGGGGGGGAGTCTAACACCTCACTCCCCCCCCTGACCCGAGAAGTGGCCCGCTGCAGCGGGCCGGCACCAGCCGGGGGTTGCGGAAGTATCTCCAGTTCCCGCGACCCCCGACGTAGGTGTGAGATGGAACACCGGGGTGGTTTTTAGTCAGTAAGAGTCTGACAGACCCCTCCGCCCGCCCCAGGGCAGAGGACATCCATGAGGATTTTCCACCCCGTACCAAAAAAAAAAAAAAATAAAAAGGTTAGGTTAGGTTAGGTTAGGTTAGGTTTCTGGGCGGCAGACCTGACGGCCGGAAGCATCGCCGTGCTGCGAAAGCCGCAACGCGCGATGGCCGTCAGAGTCATCAGGGGATATCGCACGATCTCCTACGAGGCGGCTTGTGCACTGGCCGGATCCCCGCCCTGGGACCTGGAGGCGAAGGTTCTCGCGTCACTGTTCCGGTGGCGCGAGGAAGCGCGGGCGCGGGGCGAGCGACCGATGCAGCGACACATGGAGCTGCATCGGTCTCAGCTTCGCGAGGTCCTGGTGGCGGAATGGCGGGACAGGCTTTCGCGCCCTACCGCCGGCCTCGCCATCATCGAGGCGGTCCGGCCAGTGCTCGAGCGCTGGCTCGGGAGGAGGCACGGCTCCCTGTCGTTTCGGGTGACGCAGGTGCTCTCGGGGCATGGTTGCTTCGGGAAGTACCTGTGTCGCATAAACAGGGAGCCGGACGCCCGGTGTCACCACTGCGTCGACTGCCGGGAGGACACGGCGCGGCATACGCTGGCGGAATGTGCCGCTTGGGAGGGGCCGCGCCGTGCTCTCGTCTCAGAAGTAGGCAGTGACCTGTCGCTGTCGGCCGTGGTCGAGTCGATGGTCGACAGCGCAGAGTCCTGGGACGCGGTGGTTTCCTTCTGCGAAAGTGTCATGTCGCAGAAGGAGGCTGCGGAAAGGGAGAGGGAGATCTCAACCTCCCACCCTGCCCGCAGCAGGCGCACCGGGCGTCGGCGGAGGGCGGACAACGCCCTCTTCCGGCCCCCCTAAATGGGTCCAGGGGCGGCAGACTCGGGGACGTCTGTCGCCCCCCACATACACCAGGACCCGAGGTGGCGGCGCGTAGTGTTCCACGCGCGCCCCTCTAAGACGTCCGGGGGGGAGTCTAACACCTCACTCCCCCCCCTGACCCGAGAAGTGGCCCGCTGCAGCGGGCCGGCACCAGCCGGGGGTTGCGGAAGTATCTCCAGTTCCCGCGACCCCCGACGTAGGTGTGAGATGGAACACCGGGGTGGTTTTTAGTCAGTAAGAGTCTGACAGACCCCTCCTCCCGCCCCAGAGCGGAGGACATCCATGAGGATTTTCCACCCCGTACCAAAAAAAAAAAAAAAAAAAAAAGGTTAGGTTAGGTTGAAGCGGTGTCCCGGGGCGGGGTGATGTTGGCGGTGTCCTTGGACATTTCCAACGCGTTCAACACCCTGCCCTGGAGTTGTGTACGGGAGGCACTGCGCTATCATCGTGTGCCTTCCTACCTCCGCCGCATAGTTGGGGCTTATTTGTCCGAGAGGTGTGTCACCTACGTGGGACGTGATGGCGAGCACCAGCGCCGCATGTCGTGCGGTGTTCCGCAGGGTTCCGTCTTAGGACCGCCCCTGTGGAACATCGGGTACGACTGGGTGCTGAGGGGCGAGCTCCAGCCGGGCGTGGACCTGACGTGTTACGCTGACGACACGCTGGTCACGGCCCGGGGGAGTTCGTACAGGGAGGCAGCGTTGCTGGCGACGGCTGCGGTCTCACAGGTGGTGAGCCGCATCCGGCACCTCGGCCTGGAGGTGGCCCTCAACAAGTCGGAGGCCGTGATCTTTCACGGTCCTCGGCGGGCGCCGCCGCCGGGATCACACATCGTGGTCGGGGGGGCCAGAATAGCTGTCGAGTCTACCATGAAGTACCTTGGATTGGTGCTCGACAGCCGATGGGATTTTGGCCCTCATTTCCAGCGGCTGGCGCCCAAGTTGTTGGGCGCGGCTGGGGCGTTGTCAACGCTGCTTCCCAATCTGGGGGGCCCGAGCGCCGTCTGCAGGCGGCTCTACGTGGGGATCGTGCGATCGATGGCCCTTTACGGGGCCCCGATCTGGGCGGCAGACCTGACGGCCGGGAGCATCGCCGTGCTGCGAAAGCCGCAACGCGCGATGGCCGTCAGAGTCATCAGGGGATATCGCACGATCTCCTACGAGGCGGCTTGTGCACTGGCCGGATCCCCGCCCTGGGACCTGGAGGCGAAGGTACTCGCGTCACTGTTCCGGTGGCGCGAGGAAGCGCGGGCGCGGGGCGAGCGACCGATGCAGCGACACATGGAGCTGCGTCGGTCTCAGCTTCGCGAGGTCCTGGTGGCGGAATGGCGGGACAGGCTTTCACGCCCTACCGCCGGCCTCGCCATCATCGAGGCGGTCCGGCCAGTGCTCGAGCGCTGGCTCGGGAGGAGGCACGGTTCCCTGTCGTTTCGGGTGACGCAGGTGCTCTCGGGGCATGGTTGCTTCGGGAAGTACCTGTGTCGCATAAACAGGGAGCCGGACGCCCGGTGTCACCACTGCGTCGACTGCCGGGAGGACACGGCGCGGCATACGCTGGCGGAATGCGCCGCTTGGGAGGGGCCGCGCCGTGCCCTCGTCTCAGAAGTAGGCAGTGACCTGTCGTCGATGTCGATGGTCGACAGCGCAGAGTCCTGGGACGCGGTGGTTTCCTTCTGCGAAAGTGTCATGTCGCAGAAGGAGGCTGCGGAAAGGGAGAGGGAGATCTCAACCTCTCACCCTGCCCGCAGCAGGCGCACCGGGCGTCGGCGAAGGGCGGACAACGCCCTCTTCCGGCCCCCCTAAATGGGTCCAGGGGCGGCAGACTCGGGGACGTCTGTCGCCCCCCACATACACCAGGACCCGAGGTGGCGGCGCGTAGTGTTCCACGCGCGCCCCTCTAAGACGTCCGGGGGGGAGTCTAACACCTCACTTCCCCCCCCTGACCCGAGAAGTGGCCCGCTGCAGCGGGCCGGCACCAGCCGGGGGTTGCGGAAGTATCTCCAGTTCCCGCGACCCCCGACGTAGGTGTGAGATGGAACACCGGGGTGGTTTTTAGTCAGTAAGAGTCTGACAGACCCCTCCGCCCGCCCCAGGGCGGAGGACATCCATGAGGATTTTCCACCCCGTATCAAAAAAAAAAAAAAAAAAAAAAAAAGGTTAGGTTAGGTTAGGTTAGGTTTACTCGCGTCACTGTACCGGTGGCGCGAGGAGGCGCGGGCGCGGGGCGAGCGACCGATGCAGCGACACATGGAGCTGCGTCGGTCTCAGCTTCGCGAGGTCCTGGTGGCGGAATGGCGGGACAGGCTTTCGCGCCCTACCGCCGGCCTCGCCATCATCGAGGCGGTCCGGCCAGTGCTCGAGCGCTGGCTCGGGAGGAGGCACGGCTCCCTGTCGTTTCGGGTGACGCAGGTGCTCTCGGGGCATGGTTGCTTCGGGAAGTACCTGTGTCGCATAAACAGGGAGCCGGACGCCCGGTGTCACCACTGCGTCGACTGCCGGGAGGACACGGCGCGGCATACGCTGGCGGAATGTGCCGCTTGGGAGGGGCCGCGCCGTGCCCTCGTCTCAGAAGTAGGCAGTGACCTGTCGCTGTCGGCCGTGGTCGAGTCGATGGTCGACAGCGCAGAGTCCTGGGACGCGGTGGTTTCCTTCTGTGAAAGTGTCATGTCGCAGAAGGAGGCTGCGGAAAGGGAAAGGGAGATCTCAACCTCCCACCCTGCCCGCAGCAGGCGCACCGGGCGTCGGCGAAGGGCGGACAACGCCCTCTTCCGGCCCCCCTAAATGGGTCCAGGGGCGGCAGACTCGGGGACGTCTGTCGCCCCCCACATACACCAGGACCCGAGGTGGCGGCGCGTAGTGTTCCACGCGCGCCCCTCTAAGACGTCCGGGGGGGAGTCTAACACCTCACTCCCCCCCCTGACCCGAGAAGGGGCCCGCTGCAGCGGGCCGGCACCAGCCGGGGGTTGCGGAAGTATCTCCAGTTCCCGCGACCCCCGACGTAGGTGTGAGATGGAACACCGGGGTGGTTTTTAGTCAGTAAGAGTCTGACAGACCCCTCCGCCCGCCCCAGGGCGGAGGACATCCATGAGGATTTTCCACCCCGTACCAAAAAAAAAAAAAAAAAAAAAAGGTTAGGTTAGGTTAGGTTAGGTTCTCATTTCCAGCGGCTGGCGCCCAAGTTGTTGGGCGCGGCTGGGGCGTTGTCAACGCTGCTTCCCAATCTGGGGGGCCCGAGCGCCGTCTGCAGGCGGCTCTACGTGGGGATCGTGCGATCGATGGCCCTTTATGGGGCCCCGATCTGGGCGGCAGACCTGACGGCCGGAAGCATCGCCGTGCTGCGAAAGCCGCAACGCGCGATGGCCGTCAGAGTCATCAGGGGATATCGCACGATCTCCTACGAGGCGGCTTGTGCACTGGCCGGATCCCCGCCCTGGGACCTGGAGGCGAAGGTACTCGCGTCACTGTACCGGTGGCGCGAGGAAGCGCGGGCGCGGGGCGAGCGACCGATGCAGCGACACATGGAGCTGCGTCGGTCTCAGCTTCGCGAGGTCCTGGTGGCGGAATGGCGGGACAGGCTTTCGCGCCCTACCGCCGGCCTCGACATCATCGAGGCGGTCCGGCCAGTGCTCGAGCGCTGGCTCGGGAGGAGGCACGGCTCCCTGTCGTTTCGGGTGACGCAGGTGCTCTCGGGGCATGGTTGCTTCGGGAAGTACCTGTGTCGCATAAACAGGGAGCCGGACGCCCGGTGTCACCACTGCGTCGACTGCCGGGAGGACACGGCGCGGCATACGCTGGCGGAATGTGCCGCTTGGGAGGGGCCGCGCCGTGCCCTCGTCTCAGAAGTAGGCAGTGACCTGTCGCTGTCGGCCGTGGTCGAGTCGATGGTCGACAGCGCAGAGTCCTGGGACGCGGTGGTTTCCTTCTGCGAAAGTGTCATGTCGCGGAAGGAGGCTGCGGAAAGGGAGAGGGAGATCTCAACCTCCCACCCTGCCCGCAGCAGGCGCACCGGGCGTCGGCGAAGGGCGGATAACGCCCTCTTCCGGCCCCCCTAAATGGGTCCAGGGGCGGCAGACTCGGGGACGTCTGTCGCCCCCCACATACACCAGGACCCGAGGTGGCGGCGCGTAGTGTTCCACGCGCGCCCCTCTAAGACGTCCGGGGGGGAGTCTAACACCTCACTCCCCCCCCTGACCCGAGAAGTGGCCCGCTGCAGCGGGCCGGCACCAGCCGGGGGTTGCGGAAGTATCTCCAGTTCCCGCGACCCCCGACGTAGGTGTGAGATGGAACACCGGGGTGGTTTTTAGTCAGTAAGAGTCTGACAGACCCCTCCGCCCGCCCCAGGGCGGAGGACATCCATGAGGATTTTCCACCCCGTATCAAAAAAAAAAAAAAAAAAAAAAAAAAAAAAAAAAAAAAAAAAGGTTAGGTTAGGTTAGGTTAGGTTGGGCGCTCCACCATACACGCTGTATCAAGGGTGAGAGTCCTGGCGGAGGAAGCGGTGTCCCGGGGCGGGGTGATGTTGGCGGTGTCCTTGGACATTTCCAACGCGTTCAACACCCTGCCCTGGAGTTGTGTACGGGAGGCACTGCGCTATCATCGTGTGCCTTCCTACCTCCGCCGCATAGTTGGGGCTTATTTGTCCGAGAGGTGTGTCACCTACGTGGGACGTGATGGCGAGCACCAGCGCCGCATGTCGTGCGGTGTTCCGCAGGGTTCCGTCTTAGGACCGCCCCTGTGGAACATCGGGTACGACTGGGTGCTGAGGGGCGAGCTCCAGCCGGGCGTGGACCTAGCGTGTTACGCTGACGACACGCTGGTCACGGCCCGGGGGAGTTCGTACAGGGAGGCAGCGTTGCTGGCGACGGCTGCGGTCTCACAGGTGGTGAGCCGCATCCGGCACCTCGGCCTGGAGGTGGCCCTCAACAAGTCGGAGGCCGTGATCTTTCACGGTCCTCGGCGGGCGCCGCCGCCGGGATCACACATCGTGGTCGGGGGGGCCAGAATAGCTGTCGAGTCTACCATGAAGTACCTTGGATTGGTGCTCGACAGCCGATGGGATTTTGGCCCTCATTTCCAGCGGCTGGCGCCCAAGTTGTTGGGCGCGGCTGGGGCGTTGTCAACGCTGCTTCCCAATCTGGGGGGCCCGAGCGCCGTCTGCAGGCGGCTCTACGTGGGGATCGTGCGATCGATGGCCCTTTACGGGGCCCCGATCTGGGCGGCAGACCTGACGGCCGGAAGCATCGCCGTGCTGCGAAAGCCGCAACGCGCGATGGCCGTCAGAGTCATCAGGGGATATCGCACGATCTCCTACGAGGCGGCTTGTGCACTGGCCGGATCCCCGCCCTGGGACCTGGAGGCGAAGGTACTCGCGTCACTGTTCCGGTGGCGCGAGGAAGCGCGGGCGCGGGGCGAGCGACCGATGCAGCGACACATGGAGCTGCGTCGGTCTCAGCTTCGCGAGGTCCTGGTGGCGGAATGGCGGGACAGGCTTTCACGCCCTACCGCCGGCCTCGCCATCATCGAGGCGGTCCGGCCAGTGCTCGAGCGCTGGCTCGGGAGGAGGCACGGTTCCCTGTCGTTTCGGGTGACGCAGGTGCTCTCGGGGCATGGTTGCTTCGGGAAGTACCTGTGTCGCATAAACAGGGAGCCGGACGCCCGGTGTCACCACTGCGTCGACTGCCGGGAGGACACGGCGCGGCATACGCTGGCGGAATGCGCCGCTTGGGAGGGGCCGCGCCGTGCCCTCGTCTCAGAAGTAGGCAGTGACCTGTCGCTGTCGGCCGTGGTCGAGTCGATGGTCGACAGCGCAGAGTCCTGGGACGCGGTGGTTTCCTTCTGCGAAAGTGTCATGTCGCAGAAGGAGGCTGCGGAAAGGGAAAGGGAGATCTCAACCTCCCACCCTGCCCGCAGCAGGCGCACCGGGCGTCGGCGAAGGGCGGACAACGCCCTCTTCCGGCCCCCCTAAATGGGTCCAGGGGCGGCAGACTCGGGGACGTCTGTCGCCCCCCACATACACCAGGACCCGAGGTGGCGGCGCGTAGTGTTCCACGCGCGCCCCTCTAAGACGTCCGGGGGGGAGTCTAACACCTCACTCCCCCCCCTGACCCGAGAAGTGGCCCGCTGCAGCGGGCCGGCACCAGCCGGGGGTTGCGGAAGTATCTCCAGTTCCCGCGACCCCCGACGTAGGTGTGAGATGGAACACCGGGGTGGTTTTTAGTCAGTAAGAGTCTGACAGACCCCTCCGCCCGCCCCAGGGCGGAGGACATCCATGAGGATTTTCCACCCCGTACCAAAAAAAAAAAAAAAAAAAAAAAAAAAAAAAAAAAAAAAAAAAAAGGTTAGGTTAGGTTAGGTTGGGGTGCGTGCAGAAAACCTCCTCGTGTGCCTAATTGCTGCTGGTTCCTTTCGAATACGTTTGGGGGAAAGAGCAGTGATCGGGCCGGTGCACCCTGGGTACAGTCAATAATCTATTACTGGCTGTAGCGAATTTCTGCGTGGGGGGGAGAGCTTCGGCTCGTGGAGGTGGGGCCCAGTCTGGGCCGAAAAGGGGCGCTTTTTCACGTGTCCCTCTGATCTAAGCAGAGGACATGGTGGTGAAGCATGGGCGGCGCTCGTAGTGCACTTACCCTGCCTACGGGCTGGCAGCGGGAGAATATTTCTCCCGACTGCACCCGTCGAAATCGTAATCCGTGAAGAGCTCACATCTTGTGACTTGGAACGGGACGAGGGTCTTGGCTTAACCGCCTGGGCCGCGAGGAAGAGAACCTCTATAATAAATTCCTCTAATACCAAGTTTTGGTGCGTGGCGAGGGTATGAATGGCTGAGGAGTAGTGTCACTTGCAACTTTGTAGTTGTAGGTGGCGCATCAGTCGTTAGCGCACCCCCAGCCAGGGGCCAGTGGGACCTCGGGGTTGGGAAACAAATGACACCACTTACCTGGGGACAGGGGGTTAACTAGGTGGACTGAATAAATCCCCCACTACTCGTGGGAACAAAAATGGAAAATCAAAATAAATTGAAAAACGGCGAAAATGAAATAAATGATGACTTACGGCATGAATCACGGACACCGACTTGTGAGATGGAAAAAAGTGCTGCGGACGTGGCGACGGACATTCATGTCCTTTCCATGTCCAAGGTGCATACGGAGGAGCAGGCATCTGCAGTAGGCAGCTGCTCGGCTCAAGAAGGCGAGGAGGTGAGGCGCATCTCCAAACTCTGGAGGAGGAAGCGCCCAGCTGCACTGAGAGAGACGCAGGATTCATCCAGTGAGGATAACCTGCCAGCTCCTAAAGTGCCGACGGCTAGGCGAGGACGTGGTCGATCGTCCTCAGCTCAGACAGCTACGGCGGGCGCAACCCGGGACGCCAAAGGGCGCTTTATCAAGCGTTCCGTCAATGCCACACCTAGACCTAGTGGCGAGAGCAATGGTGGAGGTTCCGATGGGTCCTACATGTCCTTCGATTCACTTGTGTCGGGGCAAGCCACCGACGCTGCCAAACCCAGTGACCAGGCTACCAAGAGGGACCACACGGCAGCTAAAAAGACTGCTGTGAGAGAGGCGAGGATGGCAGAGGAGAGACCATCAGCTCCATCTGCCTGGGAAAGGGAGGCAAATGAAATGTCTGCGATGGAGCTGAGGACTAGGCTCCAAGACGCCGTGGCGGCGATTAAAAGCGTTGCCAAGGTATCCAAAGGGTTGAAGGGCACATGCCAGAAGGCCCTAAAGGATGCCTCGACCTCAATATTGGAGGCGACGGAAGTATTGCTCGCGCGTACCTCCTCCGAGGAGACGGTCAGGCTGCAGGCGGAAAATGCCCGTCTGTCAGCCCAGGTGGCACAGCTTCGTAAGGAGCACGAGGAGATTCGCGCAGAAATACAAAACATGCGCCAGGAGAGGAGAGATGACTCGGCCCCCTCTGGGCAGAAAGCCAGCGAAGCCGAATCGGAGCTAGCTCGCCTGTTTAAGAAGGAACTGGCGAGCCTCGGCGCTCGCTTCGCTGTGCTTGAGGGCCGTATCTTGCGGCCGCCACTGGCTGCAGACAGGAGGCAGACGGCGGTGCAAGAGTCACCAGCGCCGACGTTCGCAGCCGTGGCTGCTGGTTCAAGCACGTCGGCCCCGCCTGACCAGCAGTCTCCAGCGCCAGCTTCAGCGGCGACGAAGAAAGGGAAGGGCAAGGGGAAGGGGAAGGGCAAGGGAAAGAGGACGTCGTCAGCCCCTCAGCCCGCCTTTACCCCTGCCGTGACCCCACAGGCTCCCACAGCTGCCAATCCAAAAGAAGGGGAATGGCAAAGTGCCGGAGCCAAAAAAGCGGCCAAAAAGGCGAAGAAAAGGGCCAGGAAGGCGGCCAAAGAAAAAAAGAAGGCGGCCGAAAAGGCTAAGGCCAGGCTCCGTGCCCCTCGGTCAACGGCTGTAGTTATTACACTACAGCCAGAAGCCCAACAGCGGGGCATCACCTACGCTGGGGTTTTGGCCAAAGCCAAAGCTGAGATTAACCTCGGTGAGTTGGGCATCGCGGGCATCCGCTGCAAAGCTACAGCTACCGGTGCCCGCATGCTTGAAGTGGCAGGAGCCGCCAGCGGCCCCCTAGCGGACGCCCTCGCCGAAAAACTGAGGGCATCCCTGGAAAGTGAGGGGGTGAAAGTGCCCAGACCCACCAAAAGCGCCGAGCTGCGCATCTCGGGTTTGGACGACTCGGTCACGAGGGAGGAGCTGGTGGCAGCCGTCGCGAGGGTGGGAACTTGCCCCCCTGAACAGGTGAGGTCCGGTGCCATCAGCGCGGACTTCGCCGGTTTGGGGGCAGCTATTATAAGCTGTCCCGTCGCGACGGCGAAGAAACTCGCCGAGAGCGGCCGCCTACTGGTAGGATGGGTGTCGGCGCGGGTGAAACTCCTGCAGCCCCGCCCTTTGAGGTGCTACCGATGTCTCATAGACGGGCACGTGGGTGTACGGTGCACCTCCGAGGTGGATCGCAGCAGTCTATGTTTCCGCTGTGGTCAGCCCGGTCACAAGGCCGCATCTTGTGAGGCCGAGCCGCACTGTACCCTGTGTGCGGCGGCCGGTAAGCCAGCGGAGCACCGGGTGGGCACCAGATCTTGTGCCGCGCCCAAACAAAAGAAGAGGTCGGGTAAATCGGCTGCAAAGGCGCCTATGGCTTCATCGAGGCCGGGCCAGGATGAAGGGGAGGAGGGGAGTATGGATTGCCATTAATGGCTTCATATCTCCGCCTCCTCCAGGCGAACATCAACCACTGCGCCAGGGCTCAGGACTTGCTACTCCAGAGCATGGCGCAGTGGTCGATCAACATCGCCGCGGTCGCCGAGCCGTACTATGTGCCACCTAGAGATGACTGGGTGGACGACTTGTCCGGCTCGGTGGCCCTCATTGTGCGGGCCGCCACTGATTCCCCCTCTTTGGAGGGCGTCACGCGTGGTCGGGGATTCGTGGCGGCCAGGCTAGGAGACATGATGGTCGCAGGAGTTTACTCCTCACCCAACGGGACTCTCGCCGACTTTGAGGGATTACTCGGGGATCTGGGCGTTGTCGTCGCACGCTGCCGTCCTCTGCCCGTGCTCGTCCTTGGGGACTTCAACGCCAAGTCTGTGGCTTGGGGTTCCCCAACGACAACTGCACGGGGAGAAGTTCTCGAGGACTGGGCCATTGAAACCGGCCTAGTCCTCCTCAACCGAGGTTCGGTTAACACGTGCGTGCGTCAGCGGGGCGGTTCAATAGTAGACCTCTCGTTTGCTAGCCCTGCTGTAGCGCGACGTGTCAGGGGATGGCGCGTAATGGTGGAGGTGGAGACGCTATCGGATCACCGATACGTTCGTTTCGATGTCTCCCCCCCAGCCTCAACTGGTCGCACCGCCCCAGGAGGGGGCGGGCCGCGTTGGGCTTTAAAACGCCTCAATAGGGAAGCTCTCCTGGAGGCTTCTATCGTTCAGGCCTGGGTATCTACGCCGGTCAGGCCTGTCGATATCGACGAGGAAGCCGAGTGGTTCCGGGAGGCGCTAACGCAAATTTGCGATGCGGCGATGCCACGCGTTAGCAGCATACCTGCCAAACGCCAGGTGTACTGGTGGTCTCAGGACATTGCGCATCTGCGCGCCGCGTGCAGTGCGGCCAGACGCCAGTACGCCAGGCACCGCAGGAGGCGTCGCCGTACCCAGTTTGGGGCGGCTAGAGAGGCGGAACTGTACGAGGTGTACAGGGCGGCGAAGCGGGCTCTTCAATCGGCCATTGCATCTGCCAAAATAAGGGCCCGAGAGGAGCTGCTGTCGACTCTGGACCGCGATCCGTGGGGGCGTCCATACCGTATGGTACGGGGCAAACTTCGCCCGTGGGCGCCTCCCTTGTCCCAGAGTCTTCAACCGCGGCTCCTGGAAGATGTAGTGTGCTCCTTATTTCCATTTCGACAGGAGCACACGCCGCCGCCGATGGCTCCGCACTCAGCGTTGCCCGACGCGGATGACGACGACGACGATGACGACGACATTCCCGAGATGACCCCGGCAGAAATGAGAGCGGCGGTGCTACGGCTTCAGGCCAAAAACACCGCCCCAGGACCCGACGGCATACCTGGCCGTGCATGGGTCCTGGCCCTGCAGGCTCTCGGGCCCCGACTGGTTGGGCTCTTCAGCGCATGTCTAGAGCGGGGCCAGTTTCCACGCCAGTGGAAGACAGGAAAACTGGTCCGCATACCGGCCCATAGTGCTGTTGGACGAGGTGGGAAAATTGTTCGAAAGGATCGTTTCGGACCGCCTCGTCCAGCACCTTTCAGGAGTGGGGCCGGATCTGGCGGACAGCCAGTTCGGCTTCCGCCGTGGGCGCTCCACAATCGATGCCATCATGCGCGTGAGAGCCCTGGCGGAGGATGCAGTTTCCCGGGGCGAGGTGGTGCTGGCGGTGTCACTCGACATCGCCAACGCATTCAACACCATGCCCTGGAGTTGTATTAGGGAGGCACTCGTCTATCACAAAGTGCCGAACTACCTCCGCCGCATCATTGGGGCCTACTTGACGGACAGGGCCGTCATCTACCGGGGTCGGGATGGCTGGGGTCGGCGAGAGATGTCGTGCGGCGTCCCACAGGGTTCAGTCTTAGGACCGCCCCTGTGGAACATCGGATACGACTGGGTGCTGCGTGGTGCGTTTCTCCGCGGCGTCGGTGTCATATGTTATGCCGACGACACGCTTGTTGTGGCGCGTGGGAAGACGCACCAGCAGGCGACGATTTTGGCAACCGCTGGGGTTGCGCAGGTCGTGGGAAGGATCCGGCGATTGGGCCTAGAGGTGGCCCTCAACAAGTCCGAGGCCCTGTTCTTTCTTGGGCCCCGACGTGGACCACCTCAGGGCTCTCACATCGTGGTGGGAGGCGTCCGCATTGGCGTCGAGTCGACGATGAAGTACTTAGGACTCGTCCTCGACGGCCGATGGAACTTTGGGCAGCACTTTCAGCGGCTGGCACCCAAGCTCATGGGTGCGGCGGGTGCACTTGCTCGCTTGCTGCCCAACCTAGGTGGACCCAACGCCTCCTGCCGGAGGCTCTATATGGGGATTGTGCGGTCTATGGCGCTCTACGGGGCGCCAGTATGGGCGGAGAACCTGGCGGCCCGCAATATCGCAGTGCTCAGACGTCCGCAGCGAGCGATGGCCGTCAGAGTGGTTCGGGGATACCGCACGATCTCCTTTGAGGCAGCGAGCCTCCTAGCCGGATCTCCGCCGTGGGATCTAGAAGCGAGAGCCCTCGCTTCACTCTACAACTGGAGTGGGGAGGCGCGGGAGCGGGGCATACGTCCGGTGCCGCGAGAGTACACGCGGCGCCGCTCCGAGCTCCGTGCGATCCTAACGGCGGAATGGGAGGGACGACTCGTCAACCCCAGCGCAGGGCACGCCGTAATTTCGGCGGTAAGACCCGTCATGGAGGATTGGTTAGGGCGCCAACACGGCGCCCTTACGTTCCGGCTGACGCAGATACTGACCGGACATGGCTGTTTCGGAAAGTATCTGTGTCGCATAGGCCGCGAACAATCGCCCGGTTGTCACCACTGCGGAGATTGCCTGGAGGACACGGCGCAGCACACGCTGGCTGAGTGCCCAGCTTGGGCAGAGCAGCGCCGTGAACTCTCCGCGTCAGTAGGTGACCTCTCGCTCCCGAACATCGTTCTTTCGATGGTCCGGAGCGAGAGTGCGTGGGAGGCTGTCGCCTCTTTTTGCGAGCATGTCATGCACGCAAAAGAGGCGGCAGAGAGGGTGAGGGAAGCAACTGCCTCGCTTCCCTCCAGGAGAAGACGCACCGGGCGCCGGAGGGCGCTTAATGACCTCCGGCCTCCATGAGTTGCCGGCCTGCGGGTGGTCGACTTAGGGGCAGTCCACCACCCGACCAGATGCAGGCCCGTGTAGGCGGCGCGCAGTGTTCCGCGCGCGCCACACTAGAGGATTCGGCGGCGTTCAGACCGCCGAGGTCGACGGGATCCGCCGTGCAGGCGGATCATAGCCTGGCGGGGGCGCGGTGCATGCGCGAGCGAATCCCGTACCCCCGCCCATAGGCCAGTCGAGGAACACCGTGGTGGTTTTAGCCGGTAGGAGTCCGGCACACCCTCCCGTCTTCCCCAGACGGGGGACAGTCCATGAGGATTTCCCCACGTAAAAAAAAAAAAAAAAAAAAAAGGTTAGGTTAGGTTAGGTTAGGTTAGGTTAGGTTCCGCAAACGAGTCCACCACCCGACCAGAAGCAGGCCCGTGTAGGCGGCGCGCAGTGTTCCGCGCGCGCCACACTAGAGGATTCGGCGGCGTTCAGACCGCCGAGGTCGACGGGATCCGCCGTGCAGGCGGATCATAGCCTGGCGGGGGCGCGGTGCATGCGCGAGCGAATCCCGTACCCCCGCCCATAGGCCAGTCGAGGAACACCGTGGTGGTTTTAGCCGGTAGGAGTCCGGCACACCCTCCCGTCTTCCCCAGACGGGGGACAGTCCATGAGGATTTCCCCACGTAAAAAAAAAAAAAAAAAAAAAAAAGGTTCCGCAAACGAACGGTCCGCGGTGGGCGCGTAAGCGCATGAACAGGGAACTTCTCGAGGAGGCCGCCATTGTCCAGGCCTGGTTCCGGGAGTCGGAGACGAACGGACCCGTCGACGTCGAACTGGAGGCGCTGTGGTTCCGCGGGGCGATGACGCAAATCTGCGACGCGTCCATGCCCCGGGTCCACGCACAGTCAGCAGGGCGCCAGGTGTACTGGTGGTCGGCCGAGATCGCACGTATGCGCGTTGAGTGCGTAGCGGTCAGACGCCGGTACACCCGATACCGGAGGAGACGTCGTCGGGTCCCGGACGAAGAAGCCGCGCTGTATGAGGTGTACCGCGCGGCTAAGAGGACTCTGTGTCTGGCCATCGGCGATGCGAAGACGCAAGCCAGGGAGGAGATGTTGGAGACCCTAAACCGGGATCCGTGGGGGCGCCCATATCAAGCGGTTCGAGGGAAACTTCGGTCTGCGGCGCCCCCGCTCACGGGGATTCTCCAACCAGAGCTGCTGGAGGAGGTTGTCTCAGCCCTCTTCCCGGCACGAGCGGAACATACTCCGCCGCCGATGGCTTTGCCCACAGACGCAGAGTCCACAGAGGAGTACGCCATCAGCGTCCCAGAGGTGACACAGGCAGAGATGGGGGCGGCCGTGCTGCGGCTCCGGGCCAAGAACGTGGCTCCGGGGCCCGACGGCATTCACGGCCTAGCGTTGGCCCTCGCTCTGAAGGAGCTAGAGCCCCAACTGAGAGGACTGTTTACAGCGTGCCTTGAGCGGGGCCAGTTTCCCACATTGTGGAAATCTGGTCGTCTGGTCCTGCTCAGGAAGGCGGGGCGCCCTGCGGACTCTCCGTCCGCGTACCGGCCCATAGTGCTGCTGGACGAGGTGGGAAAGCTGTTTGAGCGGATAATCGCAGCCCGCCTCGTCGGCCACTTGTGCGAAGAGGGGCCGGACCTGGACGAGAGCCAGTATGGCTTTCGGCATGGGCGCTCCACCATACACGCTGTATCACGGGTTAGAGTCCTGGCGGAGGAAGCGGTGTCCCGGGGCGGGGTGATGTTGGCGGTGTCCTTGGACATCTCCAACGCGTTCAACGCCCTGCCCTGGAGTTGTGTACGGGAGGCACTCCGGTATCATCGTGTGCCTTCCTACCTCCGCCGCATAGTTGGGGCTTATCTGTCCGAGAGGTGTGTCACCTACGTGGGACGTGATGGCGAGCACCAGCGTCGCATGTCGTGCGGTGTTCCGCAGGGTTCCGTCTTAGGACCGCCCCTGTGGAACATCGGGTACGACTGGGTGCTGAGGGGCGAGCTCCAGCCGGGCGTGGACCTGACGTGTTACGCTGACGACACGCTGGTCACGGCCCGGGGGAGTTCGTACAGGGAGGCAGCGTTGCTGGCGACGGCTGCGGTCTCACAGGTGGTGGGCCGCATCCGGCGCCTCGGCCTGGAGGTGGCCCTCAACAAGTCGGAGGCCGTGATCTTTCACGGTCCTCGGCGGGCGCCGCCGCCGGGATCACACATCGTGGTCGGGGGGGCCAGAATAGCTGTCGAGTCTACCATGAAGTACCTTGGATTGGTGCTCGACAGCCGATGGGATTTTGGCCCTCATTTCCAGCGGCTGGCGCCCAAGTTGTTGGGCGCGGCTGGGGCGTTGTCAACGCTGCTTCCCAATCTGGGGGGCCCGAGCGCCGTCTGCAGGCGGCTCTACGTGGGGATCGTGCGATCGATGGCCCTTTATGGGGCCCCGATCTGGGCGGCAGACCTGACGGCCGGAAGCATCGCTGTGCTGCGAAAGCCGCAACGCGCGATGGCCGTCAGAGTCATCAGGGGATATCGCACGATCTCCTACGAGGCGGCTTGTGCACTGGCCGGATCCCCGCCCTGGGACCTGGAGGCGAAAGTACTCGCGTCACTGTACCGGTGGCGCGAGGAAGCGCGGGCGCGGGGCGAGCGACCGATGCAGCGACACATGGAGCTGCGTCGGTCTCAGCTTCGCGAGGTCCTGGTGGCGGAATGGCGGGACAGGCTTTCGCGCCCTACCGCCGGCCTCGCCATCATCGAGGCGGTCCGGCCAGTGCTCGAGCGCTGGCTCGGGAGAAGGCACGGCTCCCTGTCGTTTCGGGTGACGCAGGTGCTCTCGGGGCATGGTTGCTTCGGGAAGTACCTGTGTCGCATAAACAGGGAGCCGGACGCCCGGTGTCACCACTGCGTCGACTGCCGGGAGGACACGGCGCGGCATACGCTGGCGGAATGTGCCGCTTGGGAGGGGCCGCGCCGTGCCCTCGTCTCAGAAGTAGGCAGTGACCTGTCGCTGTCGGCCGTGGTCGAGTCGATGGTCGACAGCGCAGAGTCCTGGGACGCGGTGGTTTCCTTCTGCGAAAGTGTCATGTCGCAGAAGGAGGCTGCGGAAAGGGAGAGGGAGATCTCAACCTCCCACCCTGCCCGCAGCAGGCGCACCGGGCGTCGGCGAAGGGCGGATAACGCCCTCTTCCGGCCCCCCTAAATGGGTCCAGGGGCGGCAGACTCGGGGACGTCTGTCGCCCCCCACATACACCAGGACCCGAGGTGGCGGCGCGTAGTGTTCCACGCGCGCCCCTCTAAGATGTCCGGGGGGGAGTCTAACACCTCACTCCCCCCCCTGACCCGAGAAGTGGCCCGCTGCAGCGGGCCGGCACCAGCCGGGGGTTGCGGAAGTATCTCCAGTTCCCGCGACCCCCGACGTAGGTGTGAGATGGAACACCGGGGTGGTTTTTAGTCAGTAAGAGTCTGACAGACCCCTCCGCCCGCCCCAGGGCGGAGGACATCCATGAGGATTTTCCACCCCGTACCAAAAAAAAAAAAAAAAAAAAAAAAAAAAAAAAAAAAAAAAAAAAAAAAAAAGGTTAGGTTAGGTTAGGTTAGGTTAGGTTAGGTTTTTTTTTTTTTTTTTTTTTTTTTTTTTTTCGGCAGGAGTGGGAAATCCTCATGGACGCCCAGACAGTCTCACGAGTGGGACAGTCTGGGCAGTGCCGGACTCTTACCGGCTAAAACCACACTCCTGCCACGCGTTTATCCCCTGATTATGTGATCAGAGACCTTAGCATTCAATTTTTTATTTTTAAACTACGTTAATTAAAAATGGTATGTAAACTTAATGAGTTTTCTGATATTACAAGACTTTTGATTTTACGAAAGGTTTAATTATGAAGGTTTACTATTTACTTTAATTATAGATGTCTTAATTTATCTTGGCGATTACTTATTTATGTACTCTAATAATACATAAAAGTATATCTTTCTTTCTTATACTTTGTTTTTATTAACAACTTTAACAGCAATTTCTTCACAATATTTTAAAAACTTTTCCCTTAATTTTGTATTTTCCATTATTTTCGGAATATTTTCTAATTTTATTGCTACATCTATCTGTGATTCAATATTATGCTTATTTATCGCGTATATTGGGCACTCCGTGATCAGGTGTATGATGCTCTCATTCTTAGACGGGTCACAGGGACATGCCGGACTCTCCTTGCACTTGAAGCGATGTAAGTACTCGGAGAACCCGCCATGCCCTGTAAGCACTTGTACTGTGAGTGGCTTGAGGTCAATTTTCCTGACTATGTGGTAGGCTGCAATTGCGTCAGGGAGAAAATTTTTTGTTGTTGTAGCCGTTTCGCCCGACCTGTATCTCGCGCTCCATTCGTCAAGCGACTCCATTCGGATTTGTCGCTTGACGAATGAAGCCGGACACAGGTCGTAGTGGGGCCTTGTCTTGCTGCTTATCGCGGCCTCTTTCGCCAACACGTCCGCCCTCTCGTTCCCCTCCATTCCCGCATGCGCCTTAATCCAGAACAGCTGAAGGGTTCTTCCGCAAAGTTTCAGTGCCTGGATGTTTCTTTGCGTTTTAAATGCTAAGGGATGAAGGGAGACGCCTCGGGTGACGGTTTCTAAGGCTGACCTGGAATCGCAATACACTTCGACAACGGCTGAGGGGTGCTTCATAGCCAGCTCCGAGGCTTTGTGCAGAGCAAATAGTTCGGCCTGATAAACGGTGCAGAAATGATCCAGTTTGAACTTTTGGGCTTTAACCTCCACACCATTCTCCCATAGGCTCAAGGCTGCACCAACTTTACCTTGGATCTTACTTCCGTCGGTGAAGATCTTTGGGTTCGTGGGTTCTTGCTGGTCCATCTCTGCACCGTCTATCACGCACTTGAACTGTACACCAACTTGGCTGGCTGGGTGTGGTAATTCCGTATAAGGAACTGGTGTTTCGATGTCTCGGTCTCCTGTCACTCTCCGGGAGTATCCTCTTTTCTCTTCATAAAAAGAGGCTGCTTCCCGGATCCTAAGGTCCAGAGGAAGCAGTCCAGAGAGTAACAGGGCCGAGTTCAGCGATGTTGTCCTATACGCCTTTACTATTTTCTGCGCAAAGCCCCGCTGCACGGTATTGAGCTGCTTTTTAATACCCACCTTATTTGTAGCCGGTGCCCAAGCACTGGCTGCATACATAACGACCGGTTCCACCACTGCGGTATATATGGTTCTGATAATTTCGGGCTTCAGACCCCAGCTGATTTTGGCGGCCCTTGACAGCTGTTTGTACATGTTTAATGCTTTTCTAGTGACATTAGAGGCGTGAGCATTAAACGTCAGCTTATCGTCAATTGTGAGCCCCAAAATCTTGATCTCCCGAGACAGGACAATGTCCTCTCCGCCCATGTGCAGAAGCGGCGAATCGTACTTTAACTTGTTCGTCACGACCATTGCCTTAGTTTTTTGTGGCGCAAACTTGAGTTTGTTTCCGATTCCCCATCTCTGAACATGAGCGAGACTCGCATTCGCCTGTCTCTGAACATCAAGCGCTGTGTCACCCGAAAATATCAGGACCACATCATCCGCAAATGCTTGGCAATAATCTCCACGCTGACTTAGTTCTTGGAGCAAGGGATCCAGGATCAGGTTCCAGAAAGTGGGCCCTCCTATAGACCCTTGTACGCAACCTTTAGTGGTTTCCTGTACGTGTTCTGCTCCCGCGTACCGTATCCTGACCCTCCTGTCCCGTAGGTAACTATCTACGAGACGTCGCAGGTTGATGGGGCATTTTGTCTCGGCCAGTCGGCATTTCATTGCTGGCCACCAGGCATTATCGAAGGCTCCCTCTATGTCCAATGATATGACGACGATTATTTTCTTTTCTTTTAGTCTGTCTGTTATATGTTTCATTAGGTCATAGAGGGAGTCCTCGGTGCTGCGCTGGGGCACAAATCCGTACTGATTTCTGCTCGCCTGTGGAGATATGTGCCATCTGATGCGCCGTACCAACATCTTCTCCAAGATCTTACCCAATACAGGCAATAGCCCAATCGGCCTGTATGACTTAGGGTGCGCGTAGTCGTCCTTGCCGGGTTTTCTGAGGACCACAACTACCGCTTCTTTCCAGACGGTCGGAAAGTGAGACAGGTTAAGGCACTTGTTTAGCACTGCTAAGAACAGTTGCGGGTTGTGGGTAATAGCCGCCCCGCATATGTCCGCTGTAAGGCCGTCAATACCCGGAGCTTTCTTCGGATTGAAGCTAGATGCGGACCACTTTAGTTCCTCCGCCGTGAATAGAGGATCAAATGTTTCACCATTCGTACGTTCATTCACTCTATTCGCTAGCTCACGTATTCTTTTGTGATCCGCATTGTCATCCTGTGTTTTATCCTCAGGATAAAACGTCTTCGCCAACATCCGGGCTGACTCCTCGCTGCTGAGTACTCGATTGTCTTGTACTAGCGGAATGTCTTCCTGCCGATTGGCAGTGCGACTTATTACCCGATAAATACTGTCCCACATACTTTCTCGTTCCTGCCTTCCACAGAACTCCTTCCAGCTGGACGTCATTGTGCTCTCCATCTTCTGTTTTAGCTCCTCTTTGGCAGTAAGATATAAGCCTACGACCCATGCTCTGCGCTTCGGTGCGGCACAGGAGACTCTCCGCTTACGTCTCTTGACCTCCTCCTTCATTCGTGTCAACTCTTCGGTCCACCAAGGCAATCCTGTCTGTTTTTTCTTATTAACACCCGGTATGGTTCCTTCACATGCCTTCTCTATTGCTTCTGTGTATCCTTCTGTTACCTTGTCTAAATCTTCTATAGTTAATATTTTGTCTATTTCTGTTTTGTTTATGTTTTGATGTTCCCAAATTTCGTCAAGTTTCCCATGAAATTGTCCCCATTTTGCCTTTTTGGTATTATATTTTCTAGTTGTTCTGGTTAGGTTAGGTTAGGTTAGGTTAGGTTAGGTTAGGTTAGGTTAGGTTAGGTTAGGTTTTTTTTTTTTTTTTTTTTTTTTTTTTTTTTTTTTTTTTTTTTTTTTTTTTTTTTTTTTGGCAGGAGTGGGAAATCCTCATGGACGCCCAGACTGCCTCACTAGTGGGACAATCTGGGCAGTGCCGGACTCTTACCGGCTAAAACCACACTCCTGCCACGCGTATATCCCCTGACGTTGTCAGAGTCTTGTTTTGTCATGGTTTGAAGTTATTATTCTTTGAATTTTAAATTATTTATGTTTTATTTATGATTTAATATAGACTTATTTTAATTTTTAACAATTTTACGTATAAGACAGAAAAAGGTGGTAAGAACTTAAGGCATTGTTTTATATTGATTTACTATTGCATTATTTGTTATGCTCGCAATTTTTACATCTGATCTATTCGCTAGTTTAATACGAATGTTCGTATATGATATCCTGTTATAAACTACATTTTATATTGGTATCATATTTTGCTTAACCTATTTATTCTTTTTTATAACTATGTTTGCTATTTTAATGCAGAATTCCATGACTTTTTTCCTATTTTTCCTACAGGTCATCAGTTGTGGCAGACTTCCAGCTTCTAACTTCATCTCTATTTGTTGCTCCAAATCCAGTCGCTGCCTAGCAAAAATGGGACAATCTAGGAGGATGTGCGGCACGTCTTCTTTGACTCCTTGCTCGCAGGCACACGATGGGTTCTCCTTACACCTGAAGCGATTCAGGTATGCGGAGAACCCACCGTGCCCCGTAAAGATTTGAGTGGTGATGTTGGAGCGCTCGATTTCCTTTACCACTTTGTATGCCACTACTGCATCGGGGAAAAACAGCTTCGTAGTCGAGGCAGTTTCGCCTGTTTTATATCTTCTGTTCCATTCGTCAAGCGTCTCTAAGCGGATAGTACGCTTGACGAATGAAACAGGGCACCGGTCATAGTCGGCTCGTGTCTTTGATCGCAGGGCAGCCTCCTTCGCGAGCTGGTCAGCCCTCTCATTCCCCTGCAGTCCTGCGTGGGCTTTAATCCAGAACAAGGAGACACTCTTGTTCTGGAGGTTACAGCGTCGTATGTTGTCTCTAGTTTCCACTGCTAAGGGGTGAGGGGAGTTTGGGTTTGCGATGGTTTGAAGGGCTGCCCTTGAGTCACTGAAAATCGCAAATGTGGTCTCCCTTCGCCTGAGGGCCTCTCCCATTGCTCTGTTTATGGCCAACAGCTCTGCCTGATAGACGGTGCAATAGGACGACAGACTAAGTTTGAGGGCTTTAGTTTCCGAGGCGCCATTCCACAAGGATAGCGCTGCTCCAACCTTACCCTCAATCTTGCTGCCGTCTGTGAAGATACGCACAGCGAAGTTGCTGTGGTTCCCGTATTGGTTCTCGTCTACCAGGCTGCCAAACTGCAAGCACATTTGCTCTGCGGGATGAGGGGCGTCTGCAAAAGCAGCCATCCGCTCCACCTCCCGATCCCTCAGCGCTGGCAAGGGCACTCCCCTCTTGGCCTCATATAGCGAGGCCATCTCGCGGATGCGAAGGTCGAGGGGGAGAATACCAGCCAGTATCAGCGCCGAGTTTAGGGAGACTGTGCGATACGCTCTGCACAGCTTTTGGGCGAAACCTCGCTGCACGGAATTCAGTAGTTTCTGAACTCCTACTTTGTTGGTCGCCGGTGCCCAGGCGCTGGCCGCGTAGGTTATGACCGGCTCCACCGTCGCGTCATAGATACTGCGGATGACCTCTGGGTGCAGACCCCAGCTGACCTTTGCTGCTCTGGAAAGCTGTTTGTAGGCGTTAATGGCTTTTTTGCATACATTGGCAGCGTGCGTGTTGAAGGTCAGCTTGTGATCGATAGTTAGCCCCAGTATTTTGATCTGTTTAGACATGCAGATGTCGACCCCGCCCATGCTCAGGAGTGGGACGTCGTACTTCAGCTTCTTTGTAATCACCATTGCGCATGTTTTGTGTGGTGCAAATTTCAACTTATTTCTGATTCCCCACTCCCGGACATATTCAAGGGCGGCATTTGCCTGTCGTTGCACCTCTAGTGCTGTATCTCCATCAAAAATCAACACCACGTCATCGGCGAACGCCTGGCAGTAATCTCCCCGCCCCTCGAGCTCTCGGAGAAGTGGGTCGAGTACTAGGTTCCACAGTATCGGACCGCCAATCGACCCCTGAACGCATCCTTTGCTGGCATTCCTCACACACTCTTCATCCGCATACCTCACCCGGACCTTTCGGTCGGCCAGATAACTGTCTAGTATCCTCCGGAGGTTAACCGGGCACTTTTCCTCAGCCAGTCTGGTTCTGATTGCCGGCCACCATGCGCTATCGAAGGCTCCCTCTATGTCTAGTGACACAACAGTGATCAGCTTTTTCTGCTTCAGCTTTTTATTGATGTGTTGCATCATGGTGTAGAGGGAGTCCTCGGTGCTTTTTTGGGGCATGAACCCAAACTGACGAGTACTCATCCGCGGTATCAGATGCCACTTTAGCCTGCACACCACCATCTTTTCTAAAATCTTACCCAAGACTGGCAGAAGGCCGATGGGCCTGTACGATTTTGGGCTAGTGTAAGACTCTTTACCTGGTTTCCGGAGGATAACTACAGTTGCCACTTTCCAGGCTTCTGGGAAGTGGCCCTGCTCCAGACACTTATTGGCTAGTGCAAGGAATGCCTGCGGGTCTCGGGTTATCACTTGAGCGCAAATGTCGGCTGTAAGACCATCCGCCCCGGGTGCCTTTTTCGGGTTAAAGCTTTCCACCGCGGTTTTCAGTTCCTGGAGCGCAAATGGCGGGTCATGTACTTCACCATGCGCCCACTCATTTGCGCGACTGGCTTCTATACGAATCCGTCGGTGGTAGTCGCTATCTTGATCTTCCAGGTCTTCGGGGTAGAAGGTCTCTGCCAGTAGCTCAACTGACTCCTTGGGATCTAGCGGTACTCCGTCCCTCTCCAGCGGCAGGTCCTCGTGTCGTTTGGCGGTCCGCCCAATGACCCTGTATATTCCTTCCCATAATCCCTCTCTGTCTTGCTTGCCGCAAAATGCCTTCCAGCTCTCGATTTGCGCTGTTTTGGCTTGGGTCTCGTACTTTTCTTTTGCCTGCAGGTACTCTTCGACAACTTTAGATCTGCGAACTGGTGCAGCGCAACGGATGCGGCGCCTCCTAGTGTTGACGTCCCTCTTCAATTCAACGAGCTTCTTGGACCACCACGGTAAGGTAAGTTCGCTTTTTTCTTTCATTTTTGGTAAAGTTTCTTCACAAGTTTTAGTTATTACGTTTATATATTTATTAATATTATTTTCTAGATCTATTTTACTATTTATTGAATTTATATCTGTTAAATTTATTTTGTTTTCTATTTTTAATTGTTCCAGTTTCTCATGAAACTGGGACCAATTAGCATTTTTTGTTTTATATAGCCTGGTAGTTCTTTTGATATTGATGCCTTTACTTTTTACTAGATTAATTTTGAATAAAATAGCGTTGTGGTCCGAGCTCGTGATCCCCTCGTCAACTCTCCAGTCTTCCACCAGGTCCAACACGTTCGTTGAGCAGGCTGTTACGTCAACGAAACTAGTGTAGGATTGGTTTCCTCTTATGGTGTCGAAAGTCGGTGTGTTCCCGACATTTAGCACCTGCAGGCTCATTTCCTCCAAGGTGCCCGACATTGCCTCACCTCTGGCGTCCACTACGGCGCTGCCCCACCAAGTGCTCTTTGCGTTTGTATCGCCTCCAATAATGAGTTTCATGGGGCCAATTTCCTCGCGAATCTGCTTTAGCTGCTCCAGGTATGGCTCTATGGGTTGGTCTGGTTCAAAATAGAAGGAGACTACTGCGAGTTCCCAGGCGCGGGTTCGGATCTTCACCACCGTGATGTTATTTGTGGTGTGCTTTGGACACTGGATTACGTCTAGGTCATTGTTGAAAACGGCTATTGCCGCCTTCACAGTTCCATGTCCCTGTACCGCGCACTGGTATATTCTCGCTCCCCTGTAGTCTCGCATTCTTTTAACCCCACCCACATATGGCTCCTGGAGCAGCGCGAATGCAGCCTTGCGCTCGCTGGCAACAATCATGAGCTCTTGGGTTGCCAGGTTCTTTCTTTGCAGATTCGCTTGGATCACCCGATATTGTGTGGAGGTGTTTGGCGGAGCTGTGCCTGTGTGTCCGGTCTCGCATGCGTCCACCTTAGCAATACGCTACCGACAGACGTGCCAGTGCGTCCCATTTTACGCGGACCGGACACTCGCTGTCAAGGGCGTTGTGATCAGTCTTGTCCATTTTGGCCAGTTGGCAATTATGGCAGGTCGGTACCTCTGCTGCCAGGCGAGAAGGGCAGTCAGCCTGCATGTGAGGATCCCCGCAGTGTATGCACAGGTCGGCGGGTTCCGTGCACAGTTTACGGCTATGGCCGTAGCGTAAGCAACGAGTGCATTGCACCAGTGGAGACTGGTCCAGCACTCGGACTCGCTGTAGATCGATGTGCACTCGACCCGCCGCTGTCAGTCTCTGCCATATTGCTGGGGATACTTGCACGACGATGTGACTCATATGTGAGTTCCTTGCACTCCGGCGGTATTTGACTCCCAGCCGAAGGTCTTCCACAGCCAAGTTCCCCAGCAGGTGAGAGTTTTGGCGCTGCAGGGCCTGTATAACCTCCACATCCGTATGGCAGGCGAGGACATCTCTCATTATGATTAGGGGGTCTTTGTTTTTCACCTCCTCAACCAGAAATTTTCCAGACCCCCTAATTCTGTCCCTCACCACTGCCAACTCCTCCTTTGTTTTGAAACCGATTACCACTTTCTGGTCCCTAGCCTTCCGCAGACGCTCAATTCTAGTTCCCTGATTTTTGGCGTCGACCACAGTTCTCAACTTTTCTACGACTTGCTCGCCTGTATCCCGTTCATCTGTAGACGTCACCACCACCGAGTGAAGCGGCTTCTGGACTCGCGGTTTCGGGCCAGCCGTCATCTCCGCATAAGAAGGACCTTGACCTGCCACAAAGTGTGTGGCCCGAGTCATGTGGTCCGACAGGGCTCGCGTGTGCTGCTGGCATTCCTCTAGTGCCTGTTTGTGCTCCTTTAGGTCTGCCAACAGCTGGTTTACGAGCTCTGTCGGAATGCAAGCCGTGGTTTGCCCCTGCGTTCGGTCTTGACTGACGTCAACGGATGGTTCATCGGCCGTCATCGGTGCGCTCGGTGGTGGGACAGGGTGGTCTTGTCCTTTGTTCCTGGCCTTCTCCGACTCCTTGGTTAGGTTAGGTTAGGTTAGGTTAGGTTAGGTTAGGTTAGGTTAGGTTAGGTTAGGTTAGGTTAGGTTAGGTTAGGTTAGGTTAGGTTAGGTTAGGTTAGGTTAGGTTAGGTTAGGTTAGGTTAGGTTAGGTTAGGTTTTTTTTTTTTTTTTTTTTTTTTTTTTTTTTTTTTTTGAGGCAGGAGTGGGAAATCCTCATGGACGCCCAGACTGTCCCATAGTGGAGAAAGTCTAGGCAGTGCCGGACTCTTACCGGCTAAAACCACACTCCTGCCTAAGCGTGAGCCCCTGCTATTATATTGCAGGGATTTTTTGAGGCCTTTTATTTACTTGTACATTTTATGTTTTATTTCTTTTATTAACAATTTTGACAATTTTTTCAATGTAATCTAATAATTCGTCTTTGCTCTTTTTACTATTTAATAAAACACTCAAATTTTCTTTCGTTATTCCAGTTCTAAATTTTTCTTCCAGGTCGTGCCTGTGGGAGAGATGCACCGGACACTCCGTCAGAAGATGAAGGACTGTCTCCTGCTTGTCGGGGTCGCATATACACGATGGGTTCTCCTTGCACTTGAAGCGAGTCAAGTATTCGGAGAACCCACCGTGTCCCGTTAGTGCTTGGGTCAGCTCCTTCGTTAGCTGTAATTTCCGCACCGTCCTGTACGCCGCGATTGCGCATGGGAAGAACAGCTTGGTGGTGGCCGCCGTTTCTCCTGTACAATACCTCCGGTTCCATTCGCCCAGCGACTCCAATCGGATCGCTCGCTTGACGAATGAAACCGGACATCTGTCGTAGTCGGGTGCGCGCTTCGATCTCAAGGCAGCCTCCTTTGCGAGCGAGTCGGCTCTCTCGTTACCCTCCAGCCCCGCGTGAGCTTTTATCCAGAACAAGGATACGCTCTTGTTCTGGCAGTTGCTGTGGCGGATGGCGTTTCTTGATTCGACTGCAAGGGGGTGGAGGGCTTCGGGGTTCACGACTGTTTGGAGGGCTGCCATGGAGTCGCTGTAGATAGCGAACGCCGTCTCTGGTCTTTGGAGGACCACTTTTGTGGCTTCGCAGAGGGCAAGGAGCTCAGCCTGGTAGACGGTACTATAAGACGGCAGAACAAGTTTGCGGGTCTTTGTCTCGGCCTCGCCAGTCCATATGGATAGCGCGGCTCCGACTTTACCCTCTATCTTGCTGCCGTCTGTGAAAATTCGCACCGCGTAATCGCGGTGGGAGTTGTACTGCTCCTCGTCTACCAGATGTCGTAGCTCTATGCTCTTCTGCTCAGCCGGATGTGGTGCCTCCAGCGCAGATGCCACACGCTCGATCTCCCTGTCTCCCAGCGCAGGATGGGACACCCCCTTCTTGGCCTCATATAGTGAGGCCGCCTCTTGGATTCGGAGGTCAAGAGGGAGTATCCCAGTCAGCACCAGCGCTGCATTCAGGGAGACCGTGCGATAGGCACGACACATTTTCTGCGCAAAGCTCCTCTGGACGGCGTTCAATTTCTTTTGCACCCCGACTTTGTTCGCGGCCGGCGACCACGCACTCGCTGCGTACAGGACGATGGGCTCCACCACGGCCGTGTAAATACTACGGATTATGTCCGGGTGGAGACCCCAGCTGACCCTTGCGGCCCTCGACAGCTGCTTATAAATGCCGACGGCTCGGGAGCAGACGTTTGCGACGTGGGAGTTGAAAGTCAACTTGTGGTCGATGGTGAGACCGAGCAGTTTGATCTCATTAGACATGCCAATGTCCACTCCGCCCATCCTCAGACTTGGGGTGTCGTGTTTGAGCTTCCGCGTAATCAACATGGCCTTTGTTTTGTGCGGCGCAAATCTGAGCTTGTTCGCGACACCCCAAGTCCGGACATACTCGAGGGCGACATTGGCGTCCCTCTGCACCTCAAGTGCCGTCTCCCCATCGAACACAAGGACTACATCGTCTGCAAACGCCTGACACTGGACCCCTCTACTCTCTAGCCCCTTCAGTAGAGGATCCAGCACGAGGTTCCAAAGTATGGGACCACCGATCGACCCCTGGACGCATCCTTTCTCGGTCCTGGTTTCGTACTCCGCTCCCGCATATCGGACTTTCACCACTCGCTCGGACAAGTAACTGTCCATGACCCGCCTCAAGTTTACAGGACACTTTTCCTCAGCCAGACGCACTCTGATAGCTGGCCACCATGCGCTATCGAAGGCTCCCTCAATGTCCAAGGACACAATCGTGACAAGCCTCTTCTCAGCGAGTCTGCCACGAATGTGCCCCATCAGTGCATAGAGGGAGTCCTCGGTGCTTTTCTGTGGCATGAAGCCGTACTGGCGAGTACTCATCCTGGGCAACAGATAGAACTTGAGTCGGGCCACGAGCATTTTCTCGTACACCTTGCCGAGTACAGGCAAGAGACCAATCGGCCTGTATGATTTCGGAGTGGTGTAGTCTTCTTTTGCGGGTTTGCGGAGCACAACAACCGTTGCCTCCTTCCAGGACCGTGGAAAGTATCCATGCGCCAGGCACTTGTTCATCAAGCGCAGAACTAGGTCTGGGTCTTCGTTGATCGTGTGGCCCCATATGTCCGCCGTCAGACCGTCGGAACCGGGGGCTTTTTTGGGGTTGAACGAGGAAGCCGCTCGCTTCAGCTCATCGAGAGTGAAGGGAGGATCGCAAGGTTCAACTTGGTCCCTCCCGTTCACCTCTTCCGCTCGTCGCCGCACCCTTTTGTGCTCCTCGTTGTCCCCCTCCGTACGGTCTTCAGGGTAAAAAGTCTCTGCTAGGAACCTCGCTGAAGCCTCTGGGTCCAGTGTCCTTGCATCCCTCACCATCGGCAAGTCCTCCTCTCGTTTTTCCGTCCTCCGGATCACCCTGTAGATCCCTTCCCACATCCCTTCTCGGTCCTGCTTCTCGCAGAAACCCTTCCAGCTCTCGACCTGAGCTTTTACCACTGCAAGTTCATACTCTTGTTTCTGTTTCAGGTACTCCTCAACAACCTTTGGTCTCCGGACTGGCGCTGCACATCGGATCCTCCGCCTCTTTGTGACGACCTTCCTCTTCAGGTCGGCGAGTTCGTCGGACCACCACGGCACGGTTACCTCCTCTACTCTTTTCTTTTTGGGTATCACGTGATCACACGTCTGCTGTACCACTGTTGTGAGTTTCTGGACTACCTCGTCTACATTGTGTGCGCTGTCGATGTCATCGAACAGGTGTGAAGTGAGATTTTGGTCTAGCATAATTTGGCGCAGTTTCTCACGAAACTGGCCCCAATTAGCTTTCCTAGTGTTGTAGACTCTGGTAGTCCGGTTCACCGTGATACCCGCAGATTTTTCGAGATAAATTAAGAACTCAATGCCGTTGTGGTCCGAACCTGTCAGGTCGTCGACGACTCGCCAGCCGTCTGTCACCGTCAGCATATCCGATGTGCAGGCTGTGACGTCGACGCAGCTAGTGTAACGTCTGTCACCCCTAACTACGTCGAAGGTTGGAGTTTCCCCTGTGTTGAGAACTTGCAGTCCGAGCTGGTCGAGAGCTGCCAGCATTTCGTCGCCTCTGCTGTTTGTCTCGCTGCTGCCCCACCAGATACTCCAGGCGTTGGCATCGCCTCCCACCAAGAGCCTATGCGGGCCGGTCTCGCTTTCGACCTTTCTGAGCGTGTCCAGGTATGGCCCTAAGGGCTGGTCTGGCTCAAAGTAGAACGAGACCAGCGTGAGCTTCCAGGCACCGGTTTGGATCCCCACCACGACGATGTTGTCCGTGGTGAGTTCTGGGTACTGCCTCACGGTGAGTTTCGGGTCAAAGATGGCTATTGCCGCTTTGACAGTCCCTTCTCCTTGCCTGGTGCTCTGGAAGATTCTCACGCCTCTGGCCCCGTTCATCCTTTTTGCGCTGCCCACGTAGGGTTCCTGGATCAGCGCTGCGGTCGCTTTGCGCTTCTCGGCCTCGATCATAAGCTCTTGAGTTGCTAGTTTCTTCCTTTGAAGATTCGCCTGGAGTATCTTGTGTGGCATTTGGTTCTGTGGGACCACCTTAGCAATAGGCGACGGACGCACGTGCCAGCCTATCCCACTTTACCCGGACAGGACACTCGGTGCTGAACGCGTTGTGATCGGACCTCTCCATCTTCGCCTTGACGCAATTTTGGCATTTTGGTGTACCCGCCTCTAGCCACTGGGCACACTCTGCTCGGAGATGAGGGCCTCCGCAATGACTGCATAGGTCGGCAGGTTCTTTACAGAGCCGCCGGCCATGCCCATAGCCCAGGCATCTCGTGCACTGCACCAGTGGTGACTGGTCGTCGACGAAGACGGTCTGTAGGTCGATACGCGCTTTTCCCCTATCGAGCATCCTGTTCCAGATTTTCGGAGACGTGCTGACGACTACGTTGCTGGTCAGAGGGTTCCTGGAGTTCCTTCTAAATTTAACGCTAAGTCGATCCTCCCCGTTGTCGAGGCCGTGAAAGACTTCCCGATTTTGATTGCGAAGTGCCCTCAACACTTCCTCGTCGGAGTGGATGCGGAGGACGCCCCGGAAAATCAGCATCGGGTCCTTGTTTTTCATCTCCTCGACAACAAGGCGGTCTCCTGCCTTCTCTATTTTTTCCCGGACCCTGTTGCGTTCTTCTGCCGACCTGCAGCCCATAATAATTTTTCGGTCTTTGGCCTTCCTCACGCTCTCTATTTGAACTCCCCCTTCTTTTGCATTTACTGCCTCTCTAATTTTAGTTAGGACCTCCTCACCCGAATCCCCTTCGTCCTTTGACGTAACCACTATGGAATGCAGTGCGGTCCTTCCTGGGGTCTGCCTTTTCGGTGGACCCGCTGCTACACTCGCATAAGTAGCCGTCTTTTCGATCAGTTCCCCCTGTCTCTCCATCGCTTCCTGGAGCTTCTCCATTCTTTCGCTGCTCTCCTTCACCAGCGTGCTATGCTCCGCTAGTGAAGCGAGCAGCGAATTTATCACCCGGGTGCACTCTTGACTCTCCGGGGGGGCGATGGCCTTGATGGTATCCTTTGCTTTTGACTCAGCTCCCTTAGCTGGTGTTGCAGCCGCCGCCTCTTCCTTCACCAATTGGAACAGCCGTTCCACCGACTGGGTGATCCCAGCCTTCAGGTCCGACCTCAGGTTGCGGGAGTCATTTAGGTGTGACTTCGCCCGCAGGAGGCAGTTTCGGGCCTCGGTCACCCGGTCGGTGGATCTAAGAGGCTGCTGCTGGCTAGTTCCCGGCGATCCTCCCGCTGCCTCAGCAGAAGTTCTACGCGCGACAACCTTGCTGTCTGAAGGCAGCGCAACTTTCCGCGTGGGCTTTAGGACAGCTGCTTCGGCCGGTGCTACCTTCTTGGGTGAAGGTGCGGGTACTGAAGGGGGCTGGGTGTCCGCCACCTTTCCGTTCTCCCACTCTCCAATGCTTCGCCTCACACTAGAGGCCTGAGTTGAAGCAATGGGAGGGGGAGTTACCTTCTCTCCATTCGATGGAGAGACATGGGGAACCGTGGAGGTCTTTTTTGCAGGTGTTCGAGAGAGGAACATCGTTAAGAGGGTAGTTTATACTGTGATAAATTATATGATTAAAATTATTATTAATTAGATATAAATGAAGCAAAATATTAGTTAGTTCAATAGAACTATGTCATATAATATTGAATAAAAAGAGATGAATATTGTTCAAATTATTATTATTGAAATAGATCCCTGTAAAGGGGGGATCAATAAATAAAACAATTAAAATTTTCTATAAAATATTAAACGATTAATAAGTCCAATAATAACTATGTCATGTGTCAAATAAGATCCCTGTAAAGGGGGGATCTGTAGGTCTGTTTCTTGTCGTTATCCGTTGCAAGGCTATAATATTAATTTACCTGGTCAGCCACTATAGGGTGGGTGGGCGGGCAATTTTTTAAAATTTCACAGATGCGATCCGCACGTGCGAGGTGTCAAAAAACGCGTCTCGGCGCGAGCTGTCGAACGGTGAAATAAACTGGAATGAACGCGATACTAAAATTTTGAGTTTTCGCTTAAAAACTGTATTTTTTCAACTGAAAATTGGGCAAAGTGCAAATTTTCACTACGCTGCGGCAGTCTGGTTCGCGGAACGCGGTGCAGAGTGTGGGTATGGCAGGTAGGTAACTATTGATATACTATGATGGGCTGATTTTGATGTAAAAATTTGGAATAAGTGGAGTTTTTGAAATAAAAAGTTAAATAAAACAAGGTTTGTATGGAATAACAAATTTCCTCGCGTTTCGGTCAGTCAATATAGGTCTAAACGTTAGACGGAGCCTAGTCTAGCTTAAAAAAAGCTGAAAACCGCTTCAAAATGCGTCACCGGGATGCAAAGTAATTACGATTTGATGTTTTGTCGTCACCCCTAAGGTGTATTTCGCGTGGAATTTTCTAAGTGTCGGATATGAAAATTTAATATTTTTTGAAGTTTCACAGATGCGATCCGCACGTGCGAGGTGTCAAAAAACGCGTCTCGGCGCGAGCTGTCGAACGGTGAAATAAACTGGAATGAACGCGATACTAAAATTTTGAGTTTTCGCCTAAAAACTGTATTTTTTCAACTGAAAATTGGGCAAAGTGCAAATTTTCACTACGCTGCGGCAGTCTGGTTCGCGGAACGCGGTGCAGAGTGTGGGTATGGCAGGTAGGTAACTATTGATATACTATGATGGGCTGATTTTGATGTAAAAATTTGGAATAAGTGGAGTTTTTGAAATAAAAAGTTAAATAAAACAAGGTTTGTATGGAATAACAAATTTCCTCGCGTTTCGGTCAGTCAATATAGGTCTAAACGTTAGACGGAGCCTAGTCTAGCTTAAAAAAGCTGAAAACCGCTTCAAAATGCGTCACCGGGATGCAAAGTAATTACGATTTGATGTTTTGTCGTCACCCCTAAGGTGTATTTCGCGTGGAATTTTCTAAGTGTCGGATATGAAAATTTAATATTTTTTGAAGTTTCACAGATGCGATCCGCACGTGCGAGGTGTCAAAAAACGCGTCTCGGCGCGAGCTGTCGAACGGTGAAATAAACTGGAATGAACGCGATACTAAAATTTTGAGTTTTCGCCTAAAAACTGTATTTTTTCAACTGAAAATTGGGCAAAGTGCAAATTTTCACTACGCTGCGGCAGTCTGGTTCGCGGAACGCGGTGCAGAGTGTGGGTATGGCAGGTAGGTAACTATTGATATACTATGATGGGCTGATTTTGATGTAAAAATTTGGAATAAGTGGAGTTTTTGAAATAAAAAGTTAAATAAAACAAGGTTTGTATGGAATAACAAATTTCCTCGCGTTTCGGTCAGTCAATATAGGTCTAAACGTTAGACGGAGCCTAGTCTAGCTTAAAAAAGCTGAAAACCGCTTCAAAATGCGTCACCGGGATGCAAAGTAATTACGATTTGATGTTTTGTCGTCACCCCTAAGGTGTATTTCGCGTGGAATTTTCTAAGTGTCGGATATGAAAATTTAATATTTTTTGAAGTTTCACAGATGCGATCCGCACGTGCGAGGTGTCAAAAAACGCGTCTCGGCGCGAGCTGTCGAACGGTGAAATAAACTGGAATGAACGCGATACTAAAATTTTGAGTTTTCGCCTAAAAACTGTATTTTTTCAACTGAAAATTGGGCAAAGTGCAAATTTTCACTACGCTGCGGCAGTCTGGTTCGCGGAACGCGGTGCAGAGTGTGGGTATGGCAGGTAGGTAACTATTGATATACTATGATGGGCTGATTTTGATGTAAAAATTTGGAATAAGTGGAGTTTTTGAAATAAAAAGTTAAATAAAACAAGGTTTGTATGGAATAACAAATTTCCTCGCGTTTCGGTCAGTCAATATAGGTCTAAACGTTAGACGGAGCCTAGTCTAGCTTAAAAAAGCTGAAAACCGCTTCAAAATGCGTCACCGGGATGCAAAGTAATTACGATTTGATGTTTTGTCGTCACCCCTAAGGTGTATTTCGCGTGGAATTTTCTAAGTGTCGGATATGAAAATTTAATATTTTTTGAAGTTTCACAGATGCGATCCGCACGTGCGAGGTGTCAAAAAACGCGTCTCGGCGCGAGCTGTCGAACGGTGAAATAAACTGGAATGAACGCGATACTAAAATTTTGAGTTTTCGCCTAAAAACTGTATTTTTTCAACTGAAAATTGGGCAAAGTGCAAATTTTCACTACGCTGCGGCAGTCTGGTTCGCGGAACGCGGTGCAGAGTGTGGGTATGGCAGGTAGGTAACTATTGATATACTATGATGGGCTGATTTTGATGTAAAAATTTGGAATAAGTGGAGTTTTTGAAATAAAAAGTTAAATAAAACAAGGTTTGTATGGAATAACAAATTTCCTCGCGTTTCGGTCAGTCAATATAGGTCTAAACGTTAGACGGAGCCTAGTCTAGCTTAAAAAAGCTGAAAACCGCTTCAAAATGCGTCACCGGGATGCAAAGTAATTACGATTTGATGTTTTGTCGTCACCCCTAAGGTGTATTTCGCGTGGAATTTTCTAAGTGTCGGATATGAAAATTTAATATTTTTTGAAGTTTCACAGATGCGATCCGCACGTGCGAGGTGTCAAAAAACGCGTCTCGGCGCGAGCTGTCGAACGGTGAAATAAACTGGAATGAACGCGATACTAAAATTTTGAGTTTTCGCTTAAAAACTGTATTTTTTCAACTGAAAATTGGGCAAAGTGCAAATTTTCACTACGCTGCGGCAGTCTGGTTCGCGGAACGCGGTGCAGAGTGTGGGTATGGCAGGTAGGTAACTATTGATATACTATGATGGGCTGATTTTGATGTAAAAATTTGGAATAAGTGGAGTTTTTGAAATAAAAAGTTAAATAAAACAAGGTTTGTATGGAATAACAAATTTCCTCGCGTTTCGGTCAGTCAATATAGGTCTAAACGTTAGACGGAGCCTAGTCTAGCTTAAAAAAGCTGAAAACCGCTTCAAAATGCGTCACCGGGATGCAAAGTAATTACGATTTGATGTTTTGTCGTCACCCCTAAGGTGTATTTCGCGTGGAATTTTCTAAGTGTCGGATATGAAAATTTAATATTTTTTGAAGTTTCACAGATGCGATCCGCACGTGCGAGGTGTCAAAAAACGCGTCTCGGCGCGAGCTGTCGAACGGTGAAATAAACTGGAATGAACGCGATACTAAAATTTTGAGTTTTCGCTTAAAAACTGTATTTTTTCAACTGAAAATTGGGCAAAGTGCAAATTTTCACTACGCTGCGGCAGTCTGGTTCGCGGAACGCGGTGCAGAGTGTGGGTATGGCAGGTAGGTAACTATTGATATACTATGATGGGCTGATTTTGATGTAAAAATTTGGAATAAGTGGAGTTTTTGAAATAAAAAGTTAAATAAAACAAGGTTTGTATGGAATAACAAATTTCCTCGCGTTTCGGTCAGTCAATATAGGTCTAAACGTTAGACGGAGCCTAGTCTAGCTTAAAAAAGCTGAAAACCGCTTCAAAATGCGTCACCGGGATGCAAAGTAATTACGGTTAGGTTAGGTTAGGTTAGGTTAGGTTAGGTTAGGTTAGGTTAGGTTAGGTTAGGTTAGGTTAGGTTAGGTTAGGTTAGGTTAGGTTAGGTTAGGTTAGGTTAGGTTAGGTTGGGGTGCGTGCAGAAAACCTCCTCGTGTGCCTGATTGCTGCTGGTTCCTTTCGAATACGTTCGGGGGAAAGAGCAGTGATCGGGCCGGTGCACCCTGGGTACAGTCAATATTCTCGAGAATATTGGCTGTGGCGAATTTCTGCGTGGGGGGGGGGAGCTTCAGGCTCGTGGAGGTGGGGCCCAATCTGGGCCGAAAAGGGGCGTTTTTTCACGTGCCCCTCTGATCTAAGCAGAGGGCATGGTGGTGAAGCATGGGCGGCGCTCGTAGTGCACTTACCCTGCTTACGGGCTGGCAGCGGGAGAACCTTTCTCCCGACTGCACCCGTCGAAATCGTAATCCGTGAAGAGCTCACATTTTGTGACTTGGAACGGGACGAGGGTCTTGGCTTAACCGCCTGGGCCGCGAGGAAGAGAACCTCTATAATAAATTCCTCTAATACCAAGTTTTGGTGCGTGGCGAGGGTATGAATGGCTGAGGAGTAGTGTCACTTATAACTTTGTAGTTGTAGGTGGCGCATCAGTCGTTAGCGCACCCCCAGCCAGGGGCCAGTGGGACCTCGGGGTTGGGAAACAAATGACACCACTTGCCTGGGGACAGGGGGTTAACCAGGTGGACTTTTTATATCCCCCATACTCGTGGGATCAAATATGGATAAAAAAAACTTAAATAAAACAACAAAAAGAGGAAGAGGTGGATGTGGCATCAGAGTCTGATGTCGCATCGGTGACGAGCGTGCGAAGCGCGGAGAATAAAGGGGAAACGCGAGAAAAGGAGCTTCCGGTTAGCCTGGAGCGCCTGCGCGATGGGGAGGTAGCCTCTGCCAAGAGGGCGGCGGCGGCGAGCGCTTTTAGAAAGCGCCCCCGCGGCGAGGGCTCGAGGTCGGTGGACCTCTCCTCTAGTGAGGAGAATCTGCCGGCCCCGAAGGTGCCAGCGGCACGGAGAGGGAGAGGTCGCGCGGTGGCGAGTGGAGCCCCCGCTCGTTTATCGGAGCGCGATGGGCGGGGCCGGTTCGTGCCGGTGTCCCGGCCCGATACGCCGGCTCCGTCAGACAACGTGGAGAGCATGGCGAGCGACTCCGGGCCCTCCATCGCGAACCTAAGTGACGGCTCCTTGGGGTTGGGGTCGAACAAGGCGGAGGCAAATGCTGCAAAACGGGCGCAGCGAAAGGCTGTCGCGGAAGGCGAAGTCGCTGAGTTGTCCCGCCAGGCACGAGAGCGGCGCGAAGTTCGGCTGGCGGCCGGCGAGGGTGTTTCGGCGGTGGCGCTCAGTCGCCAAGTTCTGGACGGCGTGGATGTCGTCCTGAAGGTTGCCACCAAGTCGGGTAACCTGAAGGGCACGTTCACGCGCGCCCTTAAGGAGGCGGCTGACGACATCAGGGAGGCAGTTGAGGTCCTCGTCAATCGCACGAGCACAGATGAGACGGCGAAGCTGTGGGAGGAGAACCGCCGTCTCCGTTCCGAGTTGGAGGACCTCAAACGGCAATTTGCCGCCCAGAGAGCAGTTCCCGCGGCCGCCGGCGCTTCTACCGTCGCGGCCTCAGCGTTGGCTTCATCACCGGCCCCATCGTCGACCCATGCATTAGCGGATGCGGAGGTGGAGAAAATTGCCCGCATATGCATGATGCAGTGTGGGAAGATGGTAGGGGCGCGCCTGGAGGCCATAGAGGCCAGGCTGCTCCCTCCCGAAACCCTCCGTCCACCGCTCAATGCGGACAAACGGAGGAAGGAGACGCCCGCTAAGCCGAGCTCGGTGCCCGCTAAGCTGGGCCCTGTGCCCACGACTGCGGCCGCGGTGGCGGCTGGGCCGAAAAAACCCGGGAAAGCGGCCAAAAAGCCCGCTGAAGGAACCGACAAGCCCGCTGCGTCCACAGCGGGTACGTCTGCGCCTACTTCCACGTCGACCTCGGCCCCTACGACCGCCGCCGCGCCTGCCGAGGAGGCGGAGGGCTGGACGGAGGCCGGTAAGAACGGCCGCCGTCGCCGAAGGAAGAAGAAGAAGGCGGCACCGCCGGCACCGGTACCACCAGCACCGGCAACTAAGAAGGCCCAACGACCGCGTAAGGTCAGAGCCCCACGCTCCGCGGCTGTAGTGATTACGCTGCAGCCCGGAGCCGTCGAAAGGGGCCTTTCCTACAAGGCGGTCCTAATGGAGGCGAAGGCCAAAGTCGCGTTCCCTGACCTTGGCACACCGTCCGGCTTCAAAATGAGGCCGGCGATCACGGGGGCGCGGCTGCTGGAGGTGTCGGGTGCCTCTAGCGCAGAAAAGGCGGACATCCTGGCCGCCAAGTTGAGGGAAGTCCTCAACCCGGAGGACGTCCGGGTGTCCAGGCCGACGAAGACCGCTGAGCTGCGCGTTGACGGTCTGGACGACTCGACTACTCCGGATGAGGTCGTGGCGGCCATCGCCCGTGTCGGTGGATGTCCGCCTGCAGACGTGCGGACGGGAGAGATTCGCGTCGACGCTTCCGGGCTCGGCGCGATCTGGGTGCGGTGTCCCGTGGCGGCGGCCAACAAAGTCGCTGATGCTGGGCGACTGTTGGTGGGGTGGGTTGCAGCGAGGGCGAAGCTGCTGCAACCCAGGGTTATGCGGTGCTTCCGCTGCCTTGACATTGGGCATGTCAAGGCTCGGTGCACCGGCCAAGTCGATCGCAGCGATCAGTGTTATCGCTGCGGTCAGCCCGGCCACAAGGCGGCCCAGTGCTCCGCGACGCCAAACTGCAGCCTCTGTACAGCTGCAGGGAGGCCCGCTGGGCACACAGCGGGTGGAAAGGCCTGTGCGCCCCCCAGGAAGAGACGGGGCGCCAAGGCTGCTGGGGGCCCTTTACCCCCCTCGCAGGCTGGCGCTTCATCGGCCGACTCCCGGCCTAGGAATGGTGCGAACCCGGAGGGAATGGACTGCGCATAAATGGCGCTGTACCATTTCCTCCAGGGCAACATCAACCACTGTGCCAGAGCTCAGGACCTCTTCCTCCAGAGCATGGCAGAGTGGTCGATTGACGTGGCTGTGGTCGCCGAGCCGTACTTCGTCCCCCCCAGGGATAACTGGGTGGGAGACTTGGACGGCTTGGTGGCCATCATTGGCGGGGCTCTTGTCAACCCGTCCCGAGGACACGGCTGGGTAGCCGCACTCGCGGACGGCATTGGCATAGTTGGTGCGTATTTTTCGCCCAACAAGAGCCTCGCCGACTTCGAGAGGTTCCTTGTTGAGTTGGGTGCCGTCGTAGGCCGTCTTCACCCTCGCCCGGTGTTGTTGCTGGGGGATCTCAACGCCAAGTCTGCGGCGTGGGGATCCCCGGTGACCGATGCTCGGGGTGAGGTGCTGGAGGAGTGGGCGGTCGCGACTGGCTTGGCCGTTCTGAATCGGGGCTCGGTCCACACGTGCGTGCGGCAGCGGGGCGGGTCAATAGTGGATGTCTCGTTCGCTAGCCCTGCTGTCGCGAGCCGTGTCCGCGACTGGCGTGTCGCCGTGGAGGTGGAGACGTTGTCGGATCATCGTTACATCCGTTTCGACGTCTCCGCCCAGACCGCGGGCGGCCGCAGTCCATCGGCCCCACGAACGAACGGTCCGCGCTGGGCTCGTAAGCGCATGAACAGGGAACTTCTCGAGGAGGCCGCCATTGTCCAGGCCTGGTTCCGGGAGTCGGAGACGAACGGACCCGTCGACGTCGAACTGGAGGCGCTGTGGTTCCGCGGGGCGATGACGCAAATCTGCGACGCATCCATGCCCCGGGTCCACGCACAGTCAGCAGGGCGCCAGGTGTACTGGTGGTCGGCCGAGATCGCACGTATGCGCGTTGAGTGCGTAGCGGTCAGACGCCGGTACACCCGATACCGGAGGAGACGTCGTCGGGTCCCGGACGAAGAAGCCGCGCTGTATGAGGTGTACCGCGCGGCTAAGAGGACTCTGTGTCTGGCTATCGGCGATGCGAAGACGCAAGCCAGGGAGGAGATGTTGGAGACCCTAAACCGGGATCCGTGGGGGCGCCCATATCAAGCGGTTCGAGGGAAACTTCGGTCTGCGGCGCCCCCGCTCACGGGGAGTCTCCAACCAGAGCTGCTGGAGGAGGTTGTCTCAGCCCTCTTCCCGGCACGAGCGGAGCATACTCCACCGCCGATGGCTTTGCCCACAGACGCAGAGTCCACAGAGGAGAACGCCGTCAGCGTCCCAGAGGTGACACAGGCAGAGATGGGGGCGGCCGTGCTGCGGCTCCGGGCCAAGAACGTGGCTCCGGGGCCCGACGGGATTCACGGCCTTGCGTTGGCCCTCGCTCTGAAGGAGCTAGAGCCCCAACTTAGAGGACTGTTTACAGCGTGCCTTGAGCGGGGCCAGTTTCCCACATTGTGGAAATCTGGTCGTCTGGTCCTGCTCAAGAAGGCGGGGCGCCCTGCGGACTCTCCGTCCGCGTACCGGCCCATAGTGCTGCTGGACGAGGTGGGAAAGCTGTTTGAGCGGATAATCGCAGCCCGCCTCGTCGGCCACTTGTGCGAAGAGGGGCCGGACCTGGACGAGAGCCAGTATGGCTTTCGGCATGGGCGCTCCACCATACACGCTGTATCAAGGGTGAGAGTCCTGGCGGAGGAAGCGGTGTCCCGGGGCGGGGTGATGTTGGCGGTGTCCTTGGACATTTCCAACGCGTTCAACACCCTGCCCTGGAGTTGTGTACGGGAGGCACTGCGCTATCATCGTGTGCCTTCCTACCTCCGCCGCATAGTTGGGGCTTATTTGTCCGAGAGGTGTGTCACCTACGTGGGACGTGATGGCGAGCACCAGCGCCGCATGTCGTGCGGTGTTCCGCAGGGTTCCGTCTTAGGACCGCCCCTGTGGAGCATCGGGTACGACTGGGTGCTGAGGGGCGAGCTCCAGCCGGGCGTGGACCTGACGTGTTACGCTGACGACACGCTGGTCACGGCCCGGGGGAGTTCGTACAGGGAGGCAGCGTTGCTGGCGACGGCTGCGGTCTCACAGGTGGTGAGCCGCATCCGGCACCTCGGCCTGGAGGTGGCCCTCAACAAGTCGGAGGCCGTGATCTTTCACGGTCCTCGGCGGGCGCCGCCGCCGGGATCACACATCGTGGTCGGGGGGGCCAGAATAGCTGTCGAGTCTACCATGAAGTACCTTGGATTGGTGCTCGACAGCCGATGGGATTTTGGCCCTCATTTCCAGCGGCTGGCGCCCAAGTTGTTGGGCGCGGCTGGGGCGTTGTCAACGCTGCTTCCCAATCTGGGGGGCCCGAGCGCCGTCTGCAGGCGGCTCTACGTGGGGATCGTGCGATCGATGGCCCTTTACGGGGCCCCGATCTGGGCGGCAGACCTGACGGCCGGAAGCATCGCCGTGCTGCGAAAGCCGCAACGCGCGATGGCCGTCAGAGTCATCAGGGGATATCGCACGATCTCCTACGAGGCGGCTTGTGCACTGGCCGGATCCCCGCCCTGGGACCTGGAGGCGAAGGTACTCGCGTCACTGTTCCGGTGGCGCGAGGAAGCGCGGGCGCGGGGCGAGCGACCGATGCAGCGACACATGGAGCTGCGTCGGTCTCAGCTTCGCGAGGTCCTGGTGGCGGAATGGCGGGACAGGCTTTCACGCCCTACCGCCGGCCTCGCCATCATCGAGGCGGTCCGGCCAGTGCTCGAGCGCTGGCTCGGGAGGAGGCACGGTTCCCTGTCGTTTCGGGTGACGCAGGTGCTCTCGGGGCATGGTTGCTTCGGGAAGTACCTGTGTCGCATAAACAGGGAGCCGGACGCCCGGTGTCACCACTGCGTCGACTGCCGGGAGGACACGGCGCGGCATACGCTGGCGGAATGCGCCGCTTGGGAGGGGCCGCGCCGTGCCCTCGTCTCAGAAGTAGGCAGTGACCTGTCGCTGTCGGCCGTGGTCGAGTCGATGGTCGACAGCGCAGAGTCCTGGGACGCGGTGGTTTCCTTCTGCGAAAGTGTCATGTCGCAGAAGGAGGCTGCGGAAAGGGAAAGGGAGATCTCAACCTCCCACCCTGCCCGCAGCAGGCGCACCGGGCGTCGGCGAAGGGCGGACAACGCCCTCTTCCGGCCCCCCTAAATGGGTCCAGGGGCGGCAGACTCGGGGACGTCTGTCGCCCCCCACATACACCAGGACCCGAGGTGGCGGCGCGTAGTGTTCCACGCGCGCCCCTCTAAGACGTCCGGGGGGGAGTCTAACACCTCACTCCCCCCCCTGACCCGAGAAGTGGCCCGCTGCAGCGGGCCGGCACCAGCCGGGGGTTGCGGAAGTATCTCCAGTTCCCGCGACCCCCGACGTAGGTGTGAGATGGAACACCGGGGTGGTTTTTAGTCAGTAAGAGTCTGACAGACCCCTCCGCCCGCCCCAGGGCGGAGGACATCCATGAGGATTTTCCACCCCGTACCAAAAAAAAAAAAAGGTTAGGTTAGGTTAGGTTAGGTTAGGTTAGGTTAGGTTAGGTTAGGTTAGGTTAGGTTAGGTTAGGTTAGGTTAGGTTAGGTTAGGTTAGGTTAGGTTAGGTTAGGTTAGGTTAGGTTAGGTTAGGTTAGGTTAGGTTAGGTTAGGTTAGGTTAGGTTAGGTTAGGTTAGGTTAGGTTAGGTTAGGTTAGGTTAGGTTAGGTTAGGTTAGGTTAGGTTAGGTTAGGTTAGGTTAGGTTAGGTTAGGTTAGGTTAGGTTAGGTTAGGTTAGGTTAGGTTAGGTTAGGTTAGGTTAGGTTAGGTTAGGTTAGGTTAGGTTAGGTTAGGTTAGGTTAGGTTAGGTTAGGTTAGGTTAGGTTAGGTTAGGTTAGGTTAGGTTAGGTTAGGTTAGGTTAGGTTAGGTTAGGTTAGGTTAGGTTAGGTTAGGTTAGGTTAGGTTAGGTTAGGTTAGGTTAGGTTAGGTTAGGTTAGGTTAGGTTAGGTTAGGTTAGGTTAGGTTAGGTTAGGTTAGGTTAGGTTAGGTTAGGTTAGGTTAGGTTAGGTTAGGTTAGGTTAGGTTAGGTTAGGTTAGGTTAGGTTAGGTTAGGTTAGGTTAGGTTAGGTTAGGTTAGGTTAGGTTAGGTTAGGTTAGGTTAGGTTAGGTTAGGTTAGGTTAGGTTAGGTTAGGTTAGGTTAGGTTAGGTTAGGTTAGGTTAGGTTAGGTTAGGTTAGGTTAGGTTAGGTTAGGTTAGGTTAGGTTAGGTTAGGTTAGGTTAGGTTAGGTTAGGTTAGGTTAGGTTAGGTTAGGTTAGGTTAGGTTAGGTTAGGTTAGGTTAGGTTAGGTTAGGTTAGGTTAGGTTAGGTTAGGTTAGGTTAGGTTAGGTTAGGTTAGGTTAGGTTAGGTTAGGTTAGGTTAGGTTAGGTTAGGTTAGGTTAGGTTAGGTTAGGTTAGGTTAGGTTAGGTTAGGTTAGGTTAGGTTAGGTTAGGTTAGGTTAGGTTAGGTTAGGTTAGGTTAGGTTAGGTTAGGTTAGGTTAGGTTAGGTTTTTTTTTTTTTTTTTTTTTTTTTTTTTTTGTTTTGGCAGGAGTGGGAAATCCTCATGGACGCCCAGACTACCTCACTAGTGGGACAGTCTGGGCAGTGCCGGACTCTTACCGGCTAAAACCACACTCCTGCCACATGTTTATCCCCTGACGTGGTCAGAGACATTTTCGGCCTTGTTTTGAGTTGGTGTGCTTTTTATGATTTCATCAGCGATTTTATAAGTTTCATTACATTTCATTTATTATCATTATTATTTTTTTTACATTTTATATTTATTACTTAAGGTATGAGAGAGTTCAAGAAAATTAGCCAAATGATGTTATATTATTTCTTTTATAATTTTGTTCGTAATTTTAGCTATATCTAATTGACCTAGTATTTTAATTCGTGCGTTCATATGATATCCAGCATATAAAGACATTTTATATTGGTATCATACTTTTGCTTCATCTATTTGTTTCTATTTATGACTATATTTGCAATTTTAATGCAGAATTCCATGACATTTTTCCTACTTTTTGTACAGGCAATCAGTTGTGGCAGACTTTGAGCTTCTAACTTCATTTCTATTCGTTGCTCTAAATCCAGTCGCTGCTTAGCGAAAATGGGACACTCTAGTAGGATGTGCGGCACGTCTTCTTTGACTCCTGGCTCGCAGGCACACGATGGGTTCTCCTTACACCTGAAGCGATTCAGGTATGCGGAGAACCCACCGTGCCCCGTAAAGATTTGTGTGGCAATGTTGGAGCGCTCGATTTTGTTTACCACGCTGTATGCCGCTACTGCATCGGGGAAAAACAGCTTCGTAGTCGAGGCAGTTTCGCCTGTTTTATATCTTCTGTTCCATTCGTCAAGCGTCTCTAAACGGATAGTACGCTTGACGAATGAAACAGGGCACCGGTCATAGTCGGCTCGTCTCTTTGATCGCAGGGCAGCCTCCTTCGCGAGCTGGTCAGCCCTCTCGTTCCCCTGTAGTCCTGCGTGGGCTTTAATCCAGAACAAGGAGACACTCTTGTTCTGGAGGTTACAGTGTCGTATGTTGTCTCTAGTTTCCACTGCTAGGGGGTGAGGGGAGTTTGGGTTTGCGATGGTTTGAAGGGCTGCCCTTGAGTCACTGAAAATCGCAAACGAGGTCTCCTTTCGCCTGAGGACTTCTCCCATTGCTCTATTTATGGCCAACAGCTCTGCCTGATAGACGGTGCAATAGGACGACAGACTAAGTTTGAGGGCTTTGGTTTCAGAGGCGCTATTCCACAAGGATAGCGCTGCTCCAACCTTACCCTCAATCTTACTGCCGTCCGTGAAAATACGCACAGCGAAATTGCTGTGGTTGGTATACTGGTCCTCGTCTACCAGGCTGCCAAACTGCAAGCTCAGTTGCTCTGCGGGGTGCGGGGCCTCTGAAGCTGGAGCCATCCGCTCGACCTCCCGATCCCCCAGCGCTGGCAGGGGCACTCCCCTCTTGGCCTCATAGAGCGAGGCCATCTCGCGGATGCGAAGGTCGAGGGGGAGAATACCAGCCAATGTCAGCGCTGAGTTTAGGGAGACCGTGCGGTAGGCTCTGCACAGCTTTTGCGCGAAACCTCGCTGCACCGAATTCAAAAGTTTTTGCACTCCGACTTTTTTGGTCGCCGGCGCCCAGGCGCTGGCTGCATAAGTTATCACCGGCTCCACCGTCGAGACGTAAATGTTGCGGATGACCTCCGGGTGCAGACCCCAGCTGACCTTTGCTGCTCTGGAAAGCTGTTTGTAGGCGTTGATGGCTTTCTTGCATACGTTTGCAGCGTGCGCGTTGAAGGTCAGTTTGTGGTCGATGGTAAGGCCCAGTATCTTGATTTGCGGTGACATGCAAATGTCGACCCCGCCCATGCTCAGGAGTGGGATATCGTACTTCAGTTTATTTGTCACGACCATTGCGCATGTTTTATGTGGTGCGAATTTTAGTTTGTTTCTGATACCCCACTCCCGAACATATTCAAGGGCGGCATTTGCCCGTCTTTGCACCTCCAGTGCTGTGTCCCCGTCAAAAATCAAGACAACGTCGTCGGCGAACGCCTGGCAATAGTCTCCCCGCCCCTCGAGCTCTCGCAGAAGTGGGTCGAGCACCAGGTTCCACAGTATCGGACCGCCAATCGACCCCTGAACGCATCCTTTGCTGGTGTTCTTCACGCACTCTTCACCCGCGTACCTCACCCGGACCTTTCGGTCAGCCAGATAACTGTCCAGTATCCTCCGGAGGTTAACCGGGCACTTTTCCTCAGCCAGTCTGGTTCTGATTGCCGGCCACCATGCGCTATCGAAGGCTCCCTCTATGTCCAGTGACACAACAGTGATCAGCTTTTTCTGGTTCAGCTTTTTATTGATATGTTGTATCATGGTGTAGAGGGAGTCCTCGGTGCTTTTTTGGGGCATGAACCCAAACTGACGAGTACTCATCCGCGGTATCAGATGCCACTTTAACCTGCACACCACCATCTTTTCTAAAATCTTACCCAAGACTGGCAGAAGGCCGATGGGCCTGTACGATTTAGGGCTAGTGTAAGACTCTTTACCTGGTTTCCGGAGGATTACTACAGTTGCCACTTTCCAGGCTTCTGGGAAGTGGCCCTGCTCCAGACACTTGTTGGCTAGTGCAAGGAATGCCTGCGGGTCTCGGGTTATCGCTTGAGCGCAAATGTCGGCTGTAAGACCGTCCGCCCCGGGTGCCTTTTTCGGGTTAAAACTTTCCACCGCGGTTTTCAGTTCCTGGAGCGCAAACGGCGGGTCATGTACTTCACCATGCGCCCACTCGTTTGCGTGACTGGCTTCTTTACGAATCCGTCGGTGGTAGTCACTATCTTGATCTTCCAGGTCTTCGGGGTAGAAGGTCTCTGCCAGAAGCTTAACTGAGTCCTTGGGATCTAGCGGCACTCCGTCCTTCTCCAGCGGCAAGTCCTCGTGTCGCTTGGCGGTCCGTCCAATGACCCTGTATATTCCTTCCCATAGTCCCTCTCTGTCTTGCTTGCCACAAAATGCCTTCCAGCTCTCGATTTGCGCTGTTTTGGCTTGGGTCTCATATTTTTCTTTTGCCTGCAGGTACTCTTCGACAACTTTAGATCTGCGAACTGGTGCAGCGCAACGGATGCGGCGCCTCCTAGTGTTGACTTCCCTCTTCATGTCGGCGAGCTTCTTGGACCACCACGGTAAGGTAAGTACACTTTGTTCTTTAATTTTTGGTAAAGTTTCTTCACAAGTTTTAGTTATTACGTTTATATATTTATTAATATTATTTTCTAAATCTATTTTACTATTTATTGAATTTATATCTGTTAAATTTATTTTGTTTTCTATTTTTAATTGTTCCAGTTTCTTATGAAACTGGGACCAATTAGCATTTTTTGTTTTGTATAGCCTGGTAGTTCTTTTGACATTGATGCCTTTACTTTTTATTAAATTAATTTCAAATAAAATAGCGTTGTGGTCCGAGCTCGTGATCCCCTCGTCAACTCTCCAGTCTTCCACCAGGTCCAACACGTCCGTTGAGCAGGCAGTTACGTCAACGAAACTACTGTAGGATTGGCTTCCTCTTATAGTGTCGAAAGTCGGTGTGTTCCCGACATTTAGCACCTGCAGGCTCATCTCCTCCAAGGTGCCCGACACTGCCTCACCTCTGGCGTCCACTACGGCGCTGCCCCACCAAGTGCTCTTTGCGTTTGTATCGCCTCCAATTATGAGTTTCATGGGGCCAATTTCCTCGCGAATCTGCTTTAGCTGCTCCAGGTATGGCTCTATGGGCTGGTCTGGTTCAAAATAGAAGGAGACTACTGCGAGTTCCCATGCGCGGGTTCGGATCTTCACCACCGTGATGTTGTTTGTGGTGTGCTTTGGACACTGGATTACATCTAGGTCATTGTCGAAAACGGCTATTGCCGCCTTCACAGGTCCATCTCCTTGTACCGCGCACTGGTATATTCTCGCTCCGCGGTAGTCTCGCATTCTTTTAACCCCACCCACATATGGTTCCTGGAGCAGCGCGAATGCAGCCTTGCGCTCGCTGGCAACAATCATGAGTTCTTGTGTTGCCAGGTTCTTTCTTTGCAGATTCGCTTGGATCACCCGATATTGTGTGAAGGTGTTTGAGTCCATTTTTGTGCGGGCAGCGGTGCCTGTGTGTCCGGTCTCGCGTGCGTCCACCTTAGCAATACGCTACCGACAGACGTGCCAGGGCGTCCCATTTTACGCGGACCGGACACTCGCTGTCGAGGGCGTTGTGATTGGTCTTGTCCATTTTTGACAGTTTACAATTATGGCAGGTCGGTACCTCTGCTGCCAAGCGAGAAGGGCAGTCAGCCTGCATGTGAGGATCCCCGCAGTGTATGCACAGGTCAGCGGGTTCCGTGCACAGTTTGCGGCTATGGCCGTAGCGTAAGCAGCGAGTGCATTGCACCAGTGGAGACTGGTCCAGCACTCGGACCCGCTGGAGATCGATGTGCACTCGACCCGCCGCTGTCAGTCTCTGCCATATTGCTGGAGATACTTGTACAATGATGTGACTCATATGTGGGTTCCTTGCACTCCGGCGGTATTTGACTCCCAGCCGAAGGTCTTCCACGGCCAAGTTCCCCAGCAGGTGGGAGTTTTGGCGCTGCAGGGCCTGTATAACCTCCACATCCGTGTGGCAGGAGAGGACATCTCTCATTATGATTAGGGGGTCTTTGTTTTTCACCTCCTCAACCAGAAATTTTCCAGACCCCCTAATTCTGTCTCTCACCACTGCCAACTCCTCCTTCGTTCTGAAGCCGATTACGACTTTCTGGTCCCTAGCCTTTCGCAGACGCTCAATCCTATTTCCCTGATTTTTAGCGTCGACCACAGTTCTCAACTTTTCCACGACTTGCTCGCCTGTGTCCCGTTCGTCTGTGGACGTCACCACCACCGAGTGAAGCGGCTCCTGGACTCGCGGTTTCGGGCCAGCCGTCATCTCCGCATAAGAGGGACCTTGACCTGCCACAAAGTGTGTGGCCCGAGTCATATGGTCCGACAGGGCTCGCGTGTGCTGCTGGCATTCCTCTAGTGCCTGTTTGTGCTCCTTTAGGTCTGCCAACAGCTGGTTTACAAGCTCTGTCGGAATGCAAGCCGTGGTTTGCCCCTGCGTTCGGTCTTGGCTGACATCAGAACCATCGGTCGTTATCGGTGCGCTCGATGGTGGGACAGGGTGGTCTTCGCCTTTATTCCTGGCCCTCTCCGACTCCTTGACAATGTCGTAGAGCCTGTTTATAGCCCCAAGTACCTCCGTCTTTATTTCGGTCTTGAGGTTGCGAGAATTGCCCAAATGAAGCTTTGCCTTATTTAGGCAAGCTCTCGCCTCCGCTGTGAGGTTGGGGTACCGGGTCTCAGATTTCGGTGGGGGTCCTGCTGGCTCGACAGATGTAAACGAAGTTTTTTGCGAGCTGGGCTTTCCTATCGCAGGTGGTGCTGCGTCGGCCTTTGTCATTGTCGGTGACTTGGCCGGAGACTTGGCCTGAGTCTCCGTCTTCCCAGCTTCCCACTCCCCAATGCTGCGCCTAACGCTTGGGAGGGAGGGTCCCGCTTTGTCAGTTGACCTCGGCGAACTTTTAGAGCCTTGCGAACTGGCGTCTTTCTTGGCGGGTGTGCGATAGCCAAACATTTCAGGGGATAAAAGTGTCCTTACAGTTAAAATAAGAAAGAAATAGCGATCCCTGTATAGGGGGGATTGATACGTAAAGTATTTGACCGGTAGTCAGTCAGTCAGTCAATTTAGGGTCAGCAGAAGAATCCCCATACGCGTGGAAAAAAGATTTATATGCGTTTAGTACTATTAGGAGGTCGAAGAATAAGTATAAATGGTTTTAAAGAAATAAAAATAAAATTTGGTTATACGAAAAAGTTTACCTGGTCAGCCACTATAGGGTGGGTGGGCGGGCAATTTTTTGAAAATTTTCAGCTGCGATTCGCACGTGCGAGGTGTCAAAAGACGCGTCTCGGCGCGAGCTGTCGAACGGTGAAATAAACTAAAATGGACGCTGAACAAAAATTTTGAATTATCGCCTAAAAACTGTATTTTTGCCACTGAAAATTGGGCAAAGTGCAAATTTTCACTACGCTGCGGCAGTCTGGTTCGCGGAACGCGGTGCAGAGTGCGGGTATGGCAGGTAGGTAACTATTGATATACTATGATGGGCTGTTTTTGATGTAAAAATTTGGAATAAGTGGAGTTTTTCAAATAAAAAGTTAAATAAAACAAGGTTTGTATGCAATAACAAATTTCCACGCGTTTAGGTCAGTCAAAGTAGGTCTAAACGTTAGACGGAGCCTAGTCTAGCTTAAAAAAGCTGAAAACCGCTTCAAAATGCGTCACCGGGATGCAAAGATATTACGATTTGATGTTTTTTCGTCACCCCTTAGGTGTATTTTGCGTGAAATTTTCTAAGTGTCGGATATGAAAATTAAATATTTTTCGAAGTTTCACAGATGCGATCCGCACGTGCGAGGTGTCAAAAGACGCGTCTCGGCGCGAGCTGTCGAACGGTGAAATAAACTAAAATGGACGCTGAACAAAAATTTTGAATTATCGCCTAAAAACTGTATTTTTGCCACTGAAAATTGGGCAAAGTGCAAATTTTCACTACGCTGCGGCAGTCTGGTTCGCGGAACGCGGTGCAGAGTGCGGGTATGGCAGGTAGGTAACTATTGATATACTATGATGGGCTGTTTTTGATGTAAAAATTTGGAATAAGTGGAGTTTTTCAAATAAAAAGTTAAATAAAACAAGGTTTGTATGGAATAACAAATTTCCACGCGTTTAGGTCAGTCAAAGTAGGTCTAAACGTTAGACGGAGCCTAGTCTAGCTTAAAAAAGCTGAAAACCGCTTCAAAATGCGTCACCGGGATGCAAAGATATTACGATTTGATGTTTTTTCGTCACCCCTTAGGTGTATTTTGCGTGAAATTTTCTAAGTGTCGGATATGAAAATTAAATATTTTTCGAAGTTTCACAGATGCGATCCGCACGTGCGAGGTGTCAAAAGACGCGTCTCGGCGCGAGCTGTCGAACGGTGAAATAAACTAAAATGGACGCTGAACAAAAATTTTGAATTATCGCCTAAAAACTGTATTTTTGCCACTGAAAATTGGGCAAAGTGCAAATTTTCACTACGCTGCGGCAGTCTGGTTCGCGGAACGCGGTGCAGAGTGCGGGTATGGCAGGTAGGTAACTATTGATATACTATGATGGGCTGTTTTTGATGTAAAAATTTGGAATAAGTGGAGTTTTTCAAATAAAAAGTTAAATAAAACAAGGTTTGTATGGAATAACAAATTTCCACGCGTTTAGGTCAGTCAAAGTAGGTCTAAACGTTAGACGGAGCCTAGTCTAGCTTAAAAAAGCTGAAAACCGCTTCAAAATGCGTCACCGGGATGCAAAGATATTACGATTTGATGTTTTTTCGTCACCCCTTAGGTGTATTTTGCGTGAAATTTTCTAAGTGTCGGATATGAAAATTAAATATTTTTCGAAGTTTCACAGATGCGATCCGCACGTGCGAGGTGTCAAAAGACGCGTCTCGGCGCGAGCTGTCGAACGGTGAAATAAACTAAAATGGACGCTGAACAAAAATTTTGAATTATCGCCTAAAAACTGTATTTTTGCCACTGAAAATTGGGCAAAGTGCAAATTTTCACTACGCTGCGGCAGTCTGGTTCGCGGAACGCGGTGCAGAGTGCGGGTATGGCAGGTAGGTAACTATTGATATACTATGATGGGCTGTTTTTGATGTAAAAATTTGGAATAAGTGGAGTTTTTCAAATAAAAAGTTAAATAAAACAAGGTTTGTATGGAATAACAAATTTCCACGCGTTTAGGTCAGTCAAAGTAGGTCTAAACGTTAGACGGAGCCTAGTCTAGCTTAAAAAAGCTGAAAACCGCTTCAAAATGCGTCACCGGGATGCAAAGATATTACGATTTGATGTTTTTTCGTCACCCCTTAGGTGTATTTTGCGTGAAATTTTCTAAGTGTCGGATATGAAAATTAAATATTTTTCGAAGTTTCACAGATGCGATCCGCACGTGCGAGGTGTCAAAAGACGCGTCTCGGCGCGAGCTGTCGAACGGTGAAATAAACTAAAATGGACGCTGAACAAAAATTTTGAATTATCGCCTAAAAACTGTATTTTTGCCACTGAAAATTGGGCAAAGTGCAAATTTTCACTACGCTGCGGCAGTCTGGTTCGCGGAACGCGGTGCAGAGTGCGGGTATGGCAGGTAGGTAACTATTGATATACTATGATGGGCTGTTTTTGATGTAAAAATTTGGAATAAGTGGAGTTTTTCAAATAAAAAGTTAAATAAAACAAGGTTTGTATGGAATAACAAATTTCCACGCGTTTAGGTCAGTCAAAGTAGGTCTAAACGTTAGACGGAGCCTAGTCTAGCTTAAAAAAGCTGAAAACCGCTTCAAAATGCGTCACCGGGATGCAAAGATATTACGATTTGATGTTTTTTCGTCACCCCTTAGGTGTATTTTGCGTGAAATTTTCTAAGTGTCGGATATGAAAATTAAATATTTTTCGAAGTTTCACAGATGCGATCCGCACGTGCGAGGTGTCAAAAGACGCGTCTCGGCGCGAGCTGTCGAACGGTGAAATAAACTAAAATGGACGCTGAACAAAAATTTTGAATTATCGCCTAAAAACTGTATTTTTGCCACTGAAAATTGGGCAAAGTGCAAATTTTCACTACGCTGCGGCAGTCTGGTTCGCGGAACGCGGTGCAGAGTGCGGGTATGGCAGGTAGGTAACTATTGATATACTATGATGGGCTGTTTTTGATGTAAAAATTTGGAATAAGTGGAGTTTTTCAAATAAAAAGTTAAATAAAACAAGGTTTGTATGCAATAACAAATTTCCACGCGTTTAGGTCAGTCAAAGTAGGTCTAAACGTTAGACGGAGCCTAGTCTAGCTTAAAAAAGCTGAAAACCGCTTCAAAATGCGTCACCGGGATGCAAAGATATTACCGGTTAGGTTAGGTTAGGTTAGGTTAGGTTAGGTTAGGTTAGGTTAGGTTAGGTTAGGTTAGGTTAGGTTAGGTTAGGTTAGGTTAGGTTAGGTTAGGTTAGGTTAGGTTAGGTTAGGTTAGGTTAGGTTAGGTTAGGTTAGGTTAGGTTAGGTTAGGTTAGGTTAGGTTAGGTTAGGTTAGGTTAGGTTAGGTTAGGTTAGGTTAGGTTAGGTTAGGTTAGGTTAGGTTAGGTTAGGTTAGGTTAGGTTAGGTTAGGTTAGGTTAGGTTAGGTTAGGTTAGGTTAGGTTAGGTTAGGTTAGGTTAGGTTAGGTTAGGTTAGGTTAGGTTAGGTTAGGTTAGGTTAGGTTAGGTTAGGTTAGGTTAGGTTAGGTTAGGTTAGGTTAGGTTAGGTTAGGTTAGGTTAGGTTAGGTTAGGTTAGGTTAGGTTAGGTTAGGTTAGGTTAGGTTAGGTTAGGTTAGGTTAGGTTAGGTTAGGTTAGGTTAGGTTAGGTTAGGTTAGGTTAGGTTAGGTTAGGTTAGGTTAGGTTAGGTTAGGTTAGGTTAGGTTAGGTTAGGTTAGGTTAGGTTAGGTTAGGTTAGGTTAGGTTAGGTTAGGTTAGGTTAGGTTAGGTTAGGTTAGGTTAGGTTAGGTTAGGTTAGGTTAGGTTAGGTTAGGTTAGGTTAGGTTAGGTTAGGTTAGGTTAGGTTAGGTTAGGTTAGGTTAGGTTAGGTTAGGTTAGGTTAGGTTAGGTTAGGTTAGGTTAGGTTAGGTTAGGTTAGGTTAGGTTAGGTTAGGTTAGGTTAGGTTAGGTTAGGTTAGGTTAGGTTAGGTTAGGTTAGGTTAGGTTAGGTTAGGTTAGGTTAGGTTAGGTTAGGTTAGGTTAGGTTAGGTTAGGTTAGGTTAGGTTAGGTTAGGTTAGGTTAGGTTAGGTTAGGTTAGGTTAGGTTAGGTTAGGTTAGGTTAGGTTAGGTTAGGTTAGGTTAGGTTAGGTTAGGTTAGGTTAGGTTAGGTTAGGTTAGGTTAGGTTAGGTTAGGTTAGGTTAGGTTAGGTTAGGTTAGGTTAGGTTAGGTTAGGTTAGGTTAGGTTAGGTTAGGTTAGGTTAGGTTAGGTTAGGTTAGGTTAGGTTAGGTTAGGTTAGGTTAGGTTAGGTTAGGTTAGGTTAGGTTAGGTTAGGTTAGGTTAGGTTAGGTTAGGTTAGGTTAGGTTAGGTTAGGTTAGGTTAGGTTAGGTTAGGTTAGGTTAGGTTAGGTTAGGTTAGGTTAGGTTAGGTTAGGTTAGGTTAGGTTAGGTTAGGTTAGGTTAGGTTAGGTTAGGTTAGGTTAGGTTAGGTTAGGTTAGGTTAGGTTAGGTTAGGTTAGGTTAGGTTAGGTTAGGTTAGGTTAGGTTAGGTTAGGTTAGGTTAGGTTAGGTTAGGTTAGGTTAGGTTAGGTTAGGTTAGGTTAGGTTAGGTTAGGTTAGGTTAGGTTAGGTTAGGTTAGGTTAGGTTAGGTTAGGTTAGGTTAGGTTAGGTTAGGTTAGGTTAGGTTAGGTTAGGTTAGGTTAGGTTAGGTTAGGTTAGGTTAGGTTAGGTTAGGTTAGGTTAGGTTAGGTTAGGTTAGGTTAGGTTAGGTTAGGTTAGGTTAGGTTAGGTTAGGTTAGGTTAGGTTAGGTTAGGTTAGGTTAGGTTAGGTTAGGTTAGGTTAGGTTAGGTTAGGTTAGGTTAGGTTAGGTTAGGTTAGGTTAGGTTAGGTTAGGTTAGGTTAGGTTAGGTTAGGTTAGGTTAGGTTAGGTTAGGTTAGGTTAGGTTAGGTTAGGTTAGGTTAGGTTAGGTTAGGTTAGGTTAGGTTAGGTTAGGTTAGGTTAGGTTAGGTTAGGTTAGGTTAGGTTAGGTTAGGTTAGGTTAGGTTAGGTTAGGTTAGGTTAGGTTAGGTTAGGTTAGGTTAGGTTAGGTTAGGTTAGGTTAGGTTAGGTTAGGTTAGGTTAGGTTAGGTTAGGTTAGGTTAGGTTAGGTTAGGTTAGGTTAGGTTAGGTTAGGTTAGGTTAGGTTAGGTTAGGTTAGGTTAGGTTAGGTTAGGTTAGGTTAGGTTAGGTTAGGTTAGGTTAGGTTAGGTTAGGTTAGGTTAGGTTAGGTTAGGTTAGGTTAGGTTAGGTTAGGTTAGGTTAGGTTAGGTTAGGTTAGGTTAGGTTAGGTTAGGTTAGGTTAGGTTAGGTTAGGTTAGGTTAGGTTAGGTTAGGTTAGGTTAGGTTAGGTTAGGTTAGGTTAGGTTAAGGAGGCTGCGGAAAGGGAGAGGGAGATCTCAACCTCCCACCCTGCCCGCAGCAGGCGCACCGGGCGTCGGCGAAGGGCGGACAACGCCCTCTTCCGGCCCCCCTAAATGGGTCCAGGGGCGGCAGACTCGGGGACGTCTGTCGCCCCCCACATACACCAGGACCCGAGGTGGCGGCGCGTAGTGTTCCACGCGCGCCCCTCTAAGATGTCCGGGGGGGAGTCTAACACCTCACTCCCCCCCCTGACCCGAGAAGTGGCCCGCTGCAGCGGGCCGGCACCAGCCGGGGGTTGCGGAAGTATCTCCAGTTCCCGCGACCCCCGACGTAGGTGTGAGATGGAACACCGGGGTGGTTTTTAGTCAGTAAGAGTCTGACAGACCCCTCCGCCCGCCCCAGGGCGGAGGACATCCATGAGGATTTTCCACCCCGTACCAAAAAAAAAAAAAAAAAAAAAAAAAAAAAAAAAAAAAAAAAAAGGTTAGGTTAGGTTAGGTTAGGTTAGGTTAGGTTAGGTTAGGTTAGGTTAGGTTAGGTTAGGTTAGGTTAGGTTAGGTTAGGTTAGGTTAGGTTAGGTTAGGTTAGGTTAGGTTAGGTTAGGTTAGGTTAGGTTAGGTTAGGTTAGGTTAGGTTAGGTTAGGTTAGGTTAGGTTAGGTTAGGTTAGGTTAGGTTAGGTTAGGTTAGGTTAGGTTAGGTTAGGTTAGGTTAGGTTAGGTTAGGTTAGGTTAGGTTAGGTTAGGTTAGGTTAGGTTAGGTTAGGTTAGGTTAGGTTAGGTTAGGTTAGGTTAGGTTAGGTTAGGTTAGGTTAGGTTAGGTTAGGTTAGGTTAGGTTAGGTTAGGTTAGGTTAGGTTAGGTTAGGTTAGGTTAGGTTAGGTTAGGTTAGGTTAGGTTAGGTTAGGTTAGGTTAGGTTAGGTTAGGTTAGGTTAGGTTAGGTTAGGTTAGGTTAGGTTAGGTTAGGTTAGGTTAGGTTAGGTTAGGTTAGGTTAGGTTAGGTTAGGTTAGGTTAGGTTAGGTTAGGTTAGGTTAGGTTAGGTTAGGTTAGGTTAGGTTAGGTTAGGTTAGGTTAGGTTAGGTTAGGTTAGGTTAGGTTAGGTTAGGTTAGGTTAGGTTAGGTTAGGTTAGGTTAGGTTAGGTTAGGTTAGGTTAGGTTAGGTTAGGTTAGGTTAGGTTAGGTTAGGTTAGGTTAGGTTAGGTTAGGTTAGGTTAGGTTAGGTTAGGTTAGGTTAGGTTAGGTTAGGTTAGGTTAGGTTAGGTTAGGTTAGGTTAGGTTAGGTTAGGTTAGGTTAGGTTAGGTTAGGTTAGGTTAGGTTAGGTTAGGTTAGGTTAGGTTAGGTTAGGTTAGGTTAGGTTAGGTTAGGTTAGGTTAGGTTAGGTTAGGTTAGGTTAGGTTAGGTTAGGTTAGGTTAGGTTAGGTTAGGTTAGGTTAGGTTAGGTTAGGTTAGGTTAGGTTAGGTTAGGTTAGGTTAGGTTAGGTTAGGTTAGGTTAGGTTAGGTTAGGTTAGGTTAGGTTAGGTTAGGTTAGGTTAGGTTAGGTTAGGTTAGGTTAGGTTAGGTTAGGTTAGGTTAGGTTAGGTTAGGTTAGGTTAGGTTAGGTTAGGTTAGGTTAGGTTAGGTTAGGTTAGGTTAGGTTAGGTTAGGTTAGGTTAGGTTAGGTTAGGTTAGGTTAGGTTAGGTTAGGTTAGGTTAGGTTAGGTTAGGTTAGGTTAGGTTAGGTTAGGTTAGGTTAGGTTAGGTTAGGTTAGGTTAGGTTAGGTTAGGTTAGGTTAGGTTAGGTTAGGTTAGGTTAGGTTAGGTTAGGTTAGGTTAGGTTAGGTTAGGTTAGGTTAGGTTAGGTTAGGTTAGGTTAGGTTAGGTTAGGTTAGGTTAGGTTAGGTTAGGTTAGGTTAGGTTAGGTTAGGTTAGGTTAGGTTAGGTTAGGTTAGGTTAGGTTAGGTTAGGTTAGGTTAGGTTAGGTTAGGTTAGGTTAGGTTAGGTTAGGTTAGGTTAGGTTAGGTTAGGTTAGGTTAGGTTAGGTTAGGTTAGGTTAGGTTAGGTTAGGTTAGGTTAGGTTAGGTTAGGTTAGGTTAGGTTAGGTTAGGTTAGGTTAGGTTAGGTTAGGTTAGGTTAGGTTAGGTTAGGTTAGGTTAGGTTAGGTTAGGTTAGGTTAGGTTAGGTTAGGTTAGGTTAGGTTAGGTTAGGTTAGGTTAGGTTAGGTTAGGTTAGGTTAGGTTAGGTTAGGTTAGGTTAGGTTAGGTTAGGTTAGGTTAGGTTAGGTTAGGTTAGGTTAGGTTAGGTTAGGTTAGGTTAGGTTAGGTTAGGTTAGGTTAGGTTAGGTTAGGTTAGGTTAGGTTAGGTTAGGTTAGGTTAGGTTAGGTTAGGTTAGGTTAGGTTAGGTTAGGTTAGGTTAGGTTAGGTTAGGTTAGGTTAGGTTAGGTTAGGTTAGGTTAGGTTAGGTTAGGTTAGGTTAGGTTAGGTTAGGTTAGGTTAGGTTAGGTTAGGTTAGGTTAGGTTAGGTTAGGTTAGGTTAGGTTAGGTTAGGTTAGGTTAGGTTAGGTTAGGTTAGGTTAGGTTAGGTTAGGTTAGGTTAGGTTAGGTTAGGTTAGGTTAGGTTAGGTTAGGTTAGGTTAGGTTAGGTTAGGTTAGGTTAGGTTAGGTTAGGTTAGGTTAGGTTAGGTTAGGTTAGGTTAGGTTAGGTTAGGTTAGGTTAGGTTAGGTTAGGTTAGGTTAGGTTAG